>CM060979.1:166941632-168212882 GCA_030765065.1 Deroplatys truncata
ATTGAACATCGGCAAAACGTTGTGTGGAGTAACGAATCACGGTACACAATGTGGCGATCCGATGGCAGGGTGTGGGTATGGCGAATGCCCGGTGAGCGTTATCTGCCAGCGTGTGTAGTGACAACAGTGAAATTCGGAGGTGGTGGTGGTGTTATGGTGTGGTCGTGTTTTTCCTGGAGGGGGCTTGCATCCCTTGTTGTTTTGTGTGGCACCATCAGAACGCAGACCTACATTGATATTTTTAGCACCTTCTTGCTTCTCACTGTTGAAGAGCAATTCGGGGATGGCGATTGCATCTTTCAACACGATCGAGCACCTGTTCATATTGCACGGACTGTGTCGGAGTGGTTACAAGACAATCACATCCCTGTACTGGACTGGCCTACACAGAGTCCTGACTTGAATCCTATAGAACACCTTTGGGATGTTTTGGAACGCCGACTTCGTGCCAGGCCTCACCGGCCTACATCGATACCTCTCCTCAGTTCCGCACTCCGTGAAGAATGCACTGCCATTCCCCAAGAAACCTTCCAGCACGTGATTGAAAGTATGCCTGCGAGAGTGAACGCTGTCATCAAGGCTAAGGTCGGGCCAACACCATATTGACTTCCAGCATTACCGATGGAGGGCGCCACGAATTTCTACGTCATTTTCAGCCAGGTGTCCGGATACTTTTGATCACGTAGTGTATGTGTATCTTTGATTTGTGTTACATATTATTACATGCATTCAAATAATATTTCGTATCAGACTAAGTATATAAAATGGTATAATCTTACTTTTATTATAAAGGCTGAAGGTAAAATCACAGTTAAAAGCGTTGGATCGCAGCGTAATCAATCGGCCGAAATGGATCAACGACTATCTTCGTATCGCTCTAGATGATGCTAAAGTGGCTTTAAGAAGACAAAGGTAAGCTGTAAACATCAGAAGGAGAATGTAGTCAAGGGGTTAGGGGTACGGGGAGAATGGGCAAGTGACAAGTGGTTGGTATACAATTTTTAAACTTTCAACACCGAAAGTTCAAATGAAATACACGTTTTGACACTCCCTGAATAAGAACAACATTCTTTAAAGAAAGGATCCGTGAACAGCATACCTCGAAAACCAAACGTCGCTTAATACAAAAATGTTTGTTATTTTAGATCTTCCCAAAAATAGCTCTAACGATTTTGATTAAAATACCATACTTTTAACATATTTGAATGTCAAATTAAATTTATATGTTGCATTTCTGGAAATAACCTGTAAAGTTAGCTTCATTCAGACTGCCTTTTATATAATTGGTAAACCGTAAGGGATAAACAAAATCTTACCATACAAAAAATGTAGATCTCGTTAAAGTACACAATTTAAGTCAAGTAATTTTTGTAGAGTTTTCCGTTACCTTAACACTCGTTATCCGTCTGATTTTCAAATAGTTATCCTATTCTCAAGCGGCAATTCTTTATTCATTTTCACTTTCTCTGCTACATAATGTAAGTAGGGGAACTGTTGCGTTCCACCCAGAAATTAGATATCGACATTTCAATGAAATACATGTTTTGAGGTTCGCTGAATTAAAAAAAAGCATTTTAGAAATACGTCCATGTGTGTGTGTCTGTGAATAGCACAACTCCAAAACGAAAAGTCGGATAAATACCGAACTTGATATTTTGGTTCTGTATCTTTCAAATATACGACAAAATATTTTCAAGAAAATTTCCCCACCCCAGATCCCTTCACATAGAACATTTTTCAACAAACATATTATCATATGTTTAAGACATTTTAATGGCAAATCAAATGTATATCATGAATTTTATGGGAATGTCCCCAAAAGTCCTCTTCATTCTGAATCACTTTCGCATAACCGGTAAACCGTAAGAGATAAGCAACATTGTACTATAAAAATGTAGATCTCGTTAAAACACACAATTTATGTCATATGTCTTTTTTTTGAGAATCATAATATAATACTCCACATAGCAACCAGCTCTTAAAGTATTTGACTATCACTCAAAGCCTACCATATTCCCCTTGCACCCCTACAAGAAAATTAATAATAAGAGATAAAGGTTTCTGCAAACCTTTATCTCGTTAACATGAAGTAGATGGAAAATAAGGGTTTGTAAAAATACTTTGCACAAGAGTAAAGAAAGCCAATGTGAGTGCAACACAATTTTATTTTATTTTTTTTCTCTCTGCTCATGCAAAGTTTAAAAGTCTGACTATCCTTTTACCTTCTGTATCGTACAACGAAATATATAAATGGGAATGAAAGTTTACCTGGATTAACAAGAAGTAGAATAATAGCTGGGCGGTTAGACCGTTCGACTCCCACCAAGGCGGCCCAGGTTTGATTCCAGGGGACCGCATGTGGGATTTGTGGTGGACGAAGCGGCGGGTTTTCTCCGAGTTCTCCGGTTTCCCCCGCCGTTCATTCCACCAATTGCTCGATCTTTTCTTTCAACCATTTCGCCTTCATTTCGTATTATCTTCCTCACTCTCATACCTGGATACGGGCCGATCCCCCGTTCGGTTTCTCTGATTCAATGCTCACTGTTCCTCGACAGGCCTCGGACCCTAGGCGTAGTTGTAAGTCCTAGGGGGTGTAGGCCCTGCATAAGAGGAGGATAAGCCGACTAAGTAAGGAAGAATAATAGCTTTTGTAGAAATAGTTTGTAGAAGAATTTGAATTCTATGTCTTTATTCATTTATTAAGTTTTCCCCCAAAAAATGGTATCCCAAAACATCTTCGCTTCAAGGATTAGGTTTCTGACCTGTTCCGTCATTGCATTCTTTACTTTACTCCCATCTTTTTCTGGGGCGTCCGATGTCTCTTTTTCCTGACGGTTTGTATTTCTTAATTAATAGCGGTATTCTTCCTTCACGCATGCGGTTCATCTGATCTTTCCAATTATGTTTATTTTCTTTAGTTTTAGCATATAATTTATAAATATTCAGTTCTTCTCTAATTGTTTCATTTCTTATAAGGTCTAAGCTGGTGCATACATTTAGCTCTTCGTAGAAACCTCATTTCTGATGTCTGAATTTTACTTTTGTCCTTTTATTTTATTATCCACGATTCGTTGCCATATTGCATGAGAACAGGGACCACCGTCTTGTAGAACTTCAGTATTGTTTCTTACCTGTTTTGTTTTGTAGAGTTCTTGTTATGATTCCACATATTTGTTGAAATTCACTTGTCTTGTTTTATATATCTCTATCGACATCGCTACTTATGTCACAACCTAAGTAATTAAAACCTACCTCTGTTCTAGGATATTATTTCCAATACATATTTTTGTTCTCACTGGGTATTTTCCTTGGTTAGCCATTGTTTTGGTCTTTTTATGGAAATATTTAAGTTGTGCTCATTTCCCAGGTGATGCAATTTACAAATAGAACGCTGTAGGTTTTATTCACTATTCTGAAGTATTACGACATCGTCTGCATATAATATTATTATGTTTTTATAACATTATATATATACATTTAACTGGTTGAAAGGCTGCATCCTTGTCTTATCCCTTTGTTTATTATTATTACTTATTATTATGTCGCGGTGTCGTCGCGTTAGTGTTATTTGCTGAGCGCCTGTTATTGTTTTACTATTTTGAATTTTGAGTTTTTTGTCCTCCGGCTAGCTATTATTACCCAGTCGAGCAAATCTCTTGAACAGGGTGTGTAAACGGAAAGGAGTTGTTACTAAAATATAACACTGATAAAAGAATTTGTTTTTACACTTTTATTGCCGTGACACTTCCTTAATTTCACATATTTACTCTTGATACACGCCCGACTGAAACTGTCATATTTTCGAATGTAACTATAATCACTTATTTGCCGCACATTATTAATTTGAGTATGTCACATTTTTGTAACTTGCTTTACGACGCGAGGGGTTCTGTAGAATTGCGCGACATGTAACGGTGAATTGATTTTGTTGAACTGTGTGACGTGCAACCCGCGAATGATTCCCTTAAACTGTGCGACGTTTGCCTTGTGAATTATTCTGTAGAACTGCCCGTTACTTGTCTCTGGTACGGAATTTATACTCCCTCACCGCGATATGCCTAAAGATTATAATCGAGCTGCAATTGGTTAATAAAGCGCGCCAACATTAGCGTCTATTTTTATATCCAATCAAAATTACGAACACATATGCTCTAGGGAAGATATTCCCTCCATTTCTAAAGAAAAGCGCGCTAATCTGACGTCATTTGTTTGTCTCTTATAATTGATAAACAACTCACCCCCTCGCTCATTGTTACCCGCTCCTATTGTCAGTTTCAGTGAGACCGTGTAAACTTATTTCCTAACAATGCTTATAATTATCTCATCTCAAAACATTGTCATACAATAATGTTAAGTTACACTACAATCACTCTGGCATTCACAGTGTTGTGATATAAAATACTGCCTCAATTATTGGCTCCGATTTTTATGTGTGCCTAAGTTTACAATACGTTTAGTATTTCTATACACAACTGAACTTAGGCAGGGGAGAAACTGGACAGTGTAAAGATTTGATTATACTTAGGTTTGACTGTTATAATGGACGGAAGATGGACTAAACACATTGAGGACGAAACTCAAGGCAGGAATGAGAGCTGTGGAAACTCTGTTCACTTGGAGTGAATTCCCAAATATGCCGGTAAAATTGCTAGAGACAATATATGGGACAATTGTTAGACTCAACAATGAGTATTTTGCGGAGCTCTGGGGATGAGAACCCACGGAAAGGTTAGGTCTAGTAAGAACAGGTTTTTTAAGAAGTATCTTCTGCAGCATTTTTAGAAAATGTGGTGCATACAGCGCAACAAAGGTACGAGCGATCAAATATTGGATTAGGATTATGAGAGGGGATTAATCACTTATTAGAACAGTATGAGAAACAGCTTAGAAGGAAGGGGACAATACATGGGCAGTGAAAATCAAGGGTGGGCTAGAGAGAATAGGGATGGGTAATATTTGGTTTGAAGGACCTGGAAATAGAGCGAATGTGTGGAGAAAAGAACAGAAGCGACTGAAAGAGAGAGATCGACAGCAGAATGCTGTCACAATGTAATGAGAAATTATCATTAAGCTTACAGTGGAAACTAAAAACAGAATGGGGTATTGAACAATGGCTTTTGTCCAGAAATAGAGTCAACAAACAAGGTCTTGCTTGGCTCAGACTGGGAACATGGGCAGCGATCAAATTCATTAACGAAGAAGGCGTAAGAATCTGTCCCTGGTGTAGAGAGGAAGAAACTTGGATTCATATTTTGCCGCATTCTGCTAAGACAGAGCAGTTGAGAAAGTATCTGCCTGGTTCCTTTGTTACTTACAAGCTTGGTGGTGGGAAGAGAGAACTGATACATTTTCACCAAAAGTTATGCAGCTCAGATAGGAGTGTGAGGAAGATGGTCAAGGGCGGGAGGCGGAGGGTTAGTTGCTTAGGGGGGGTACTTGTTGGTTTTGTAAATAATAGCGTGTGCTTGTGAACAAGCTTTTTTTCTTTTCTTCTTTTTTGTTGTGTGGTTTTTGCTGCTTATCTGTTCTCTTCTTGTAAATATCATTAACTTTAAAGTTCAGTGTGATGATTATAGCCGGAAACATGAAATACAGTGTATTATATAAACAGGTACGGTCTATCTGACCCGTGCAATGTATAGTTTGAACGTGTAAAATGTTTAAGATGATTACACCACTCTATTCTACTCTACTTTCAATTACCTCTAAATGTGCCTTGTTTGTCTGTTCCCAAAACATCATTATGGTTTTATTTAGTACACATTAAGCATGATTTAAAAATTGATTGCTGGATGCAGGAATCTATAAAAACTCTTGCAGAAAAATATTAATGTCTGCTTTTACTCGTAGGAATGACCGCCTCAATTTGCATGATAGAGGCTAGGAGCTCCTGAGAGAGATTACGATAATTGAGAGATTCGTTACTTTTATAGTCTAGTACGTAATTACAGCAATGACTCACTTAGGCCGTGCCATAAATCAATATTTAGCAAAGTTATGAGTATGCTGGATACCAACACTACGCCACGCCTAGTTTCACAAAGGTGTTAAGTTTATTAAGTTAGCGATTGTACTGGTGCTCAGTTGACCATCAGGTGTTAGCCGTAATCCTCACGCACGGGCACGGGCACGCAGTCATTCGCTCATTAATTACACTAATTAGTGGTCCACTCCAACAGATGGCAGACCCTCTCCCTAGTTTAATTTATTAACTGTACGTCGGCTGCCATTTGCTTATCGTCCCAAGAGGAGTGCCATCGCAAAATAATATATACATAGATAGTTTGAAAATTATATTTCAGGAGTCATTTGTTTTGAAGAATAACGTCTGTTAACAAGTTTATTTTGCCAACAAAAAAATTACTTTCCAGGAGATGTTATCTGTGTACGTGTTTCCCCCCCAGTTTAGCGTATTTTACTGTGACCAAGGTAAGCCTTAGTTAATTACAGGACAACCAGAAATGGGATTCTCTCATCTGCCCAGGTGGATGTACTGCCTAAACTAAACACAGCATTTTTTTGTTTGTCTTTTTAATTTATACTCTCGCTATCTGTAGGAAAGGAACCGGAAGTGACTTGAAGGCAATTACGTCACTGATGCTATTTTATAACTGACCTGCTCGATCCAAGTGTTTTAACGACGGGAAGGAAGTGGTTTGGGTCAACATTCTGCCCTAGCACAACATGGTAGTGCAATATACATACATTATTTCTCTTAAATCAAGCAGCGAATTTTAGTCCTTTAGATAAGATTTGTTATGGCCGTGCCTACTCTTCTATATGGTTTGGACAATAACAAAAAAAATCTGATGTGTTACACTCACATGAATTTCTCTACTCTTGTACAAACTATTTTTACAAATGCTTATTCTCCATCTACTTCATGTTAATCGAAATAAACATCTGCAGACTCTATCTTATTGCTAATTTTCTTGTAGATGTAAGGGGAATATATATTTACAAGGGCAATATAGAAATACAATAGCCTTTAAGCATACAATATCTCTTAATAGCTGGTTGCTAGGTGCAGTACCATTCCCTTTCCCACAGATTAATACTCTTTGCATATCAAAGACAAAAAAATGAATAACGAATTCCCTTTTAAGAAAATAAGTATTGAAAAATTTAAGAGAATAACAAGCAATATCTCGAAAATGGTTCACTCAACAACAAAAAATGTATATGACATAAATTGTGTATTTTAAGGCGATCTACATTTTTTGTGTAGTAAAACTTTCCCTATCTCTTATGGTTTACCGGTTATGCAAAAGTCGTTCACAATCAAGAACACTTTTGGAGACATTCCCAGAAAATTCAAGATATACATTTTATTTGTCATAAAAATATCTTAAACATATGATATTTTAATCAAAATCGTTAGAGCCGTTTTTGAGAAAATTAAAATATTCCAAAACTCTTCCATGTAAAGGGTATCCTGGGGTGGGGGGATTTTCTTGAAAACCTTCGTGTCGCATCCCTGGATGATACTGAACCTAAATACCAAGTTTGGTGTTTATCCGACTGTTCGTTTCTGAGTTATGCTGTTCACAGACAGACAGACACACAGTCAGACAGACACACAGACAGACAGACAGACACACACGGACATGTTTCCAAAAATCTTTTTTTGGATTCAGGGGATCTCAAAACATGTATTTCCGGTGAAATCTCGCTATCGAATTTTTGAGTGGAATACAATACTTCCCCTACTTACTATACATAGTAGAGAAAGTAAAAATCTGGTTTGTTACATTCACATGCCTTTCTCTACTCTTGTAAAACTATTTTTACAAACGCTTATTCTCCATCTACTTCATGTTAATAGAGATATCCAGATGCTAATCTTATTGCTGATTTTCTTGTAGGTGCAGGTGGAATATGGTAGGCTTTAAGCTTTAAGAGCTGGCTGCTATGTGGAGCATTCATTTCTCTTTGCATGTCCAGGACATAAAAAACGAATAATGTATTCCCATTTCAGAAAAAGTATAAGCATTGGTAAATTCAAACAAATAACAAATATATCTCAGAAATGGTTCACTCCAAAAAAAAAAAGAAATGTAAGACATAAATTGTGTGCTTTAATGAGCTTCACATTTTTTGTGTAGAAAAATTTTGTCGTGTTTCTTACGGTTTACCAGTTATGCAAAAGCCAGTCAAAAAGAAGAGGGCTTTTGGGGACATTCCCGGAAAATTCAAGTATACATTTCATTTGCCTTGAAAGTATCTTAAACATATGATACTTTAAACAAAATCCTTAGAGCTATTTTTGAGAAAATCAAAATGTTCGAAAAATGTTCTAGGTAAAGATTAGTCTGGGGTGGGGAGATTTTCTTGAAGATCTTCGTGTCGCATCTTTGAGAGATACTGAACCTAAAATCCAACTTTTCGTTTTCGAGTCATGTTGTTCACACACACACGGGCATATTTCCAAAAACGCTTTTTGGAGGGGGATTCAGTGTACCTCAAAACATGCATTTCTGGTGAAATCTCGGATGGAATGCAATTCCTCCCCTACTTAGTACACGAGGTAGAGAAAGTAAAAAGATGAAGTTCTTGAGATATGCAAGGGGCTGTACTAAAATGGATAAACTAAAGAAAGAAACAATAAGATCAGATTTTAAAATATCTTTAGTTAACGGTAAGATAGAAGAAAATACTATGAAATGGAAGAATGATGCTGATAGAGTGATAGAAAATAGTTTACCAAAAAAAAGTTATCGGCCGACTGGAAGGAGAGATATAGGTAGACCTCGTAAGAGGTGGATGGATGATAAGAAACAGGAACAGGTGATTATAACACCGAAACCTTGAAAGGGGAAGAAGAGGATAAGATTTGTCAAATTAAAGAACCTTGACATAGCTCTTGATAAAACAATTTGCGACTGGCCTCGCGCTCAGTCGGTAGAGACCTGCCTGCTTTGCGAGGGGTCCCGGGTTCGATTCCCGGCTAGTATGGGAAGTTTTCTCTAACCAAGAGAAATTCCTGGAAGTATAGAAATATGAATATACAAACAGTATGTCTGTTAGATCGATGTAACATTCAAATCTAAATGTTAGTATACCAAATACACTTGCCTCGTACGCAGTGTCAGTGTTAGCAATACCATAATGCAAAATACCTGAAACAGAAGCAGGTAATGTAGTAATGCAATGTAATGATAAAACAGTAGCGCTTTTTACTATCTCTACTAATGTCATTGGATTTTATATTCAAAGAAAGTGGACGACAAATTCAGGAGCACCATGCAGAATATTCTATTTATAGACTTAGAGCCCAACTGTGATTGTATCAAAAGATGCTACCTTGTTCGTAACTCGGCGATAGTTCAGGGCACAGGCGTAATCTCGGGATCGAAATTATGGGTGGAATGCAGTATTTCCCTTACTCTGTCTACCATGTACAGGTAGAGAAGTTTTGCATTCTACCAAAAAATTCGATATCGAGATTTCATTGTAAATGCATGTTTTGAGGGTCCCTGAATCCAAATAAAGCACTTTTCGAGACATCGTGTGTTTGTATGTGTCTGTCTATGAACAGCATAATTCAAAAACGAAAAATCGGATAAATACCAAACTTGGTGCTTGAGTTTACTATTTTCCAAGGATACGACATAAAGATTTTCAAGAAAATCCCCCCACCCCAGACTACCCTTTACATGGAACATTTTTAGAAAGTTTCGAGTTTCTCAAAAATGGCTGTAAGGATTTTGATTAAATTATTGTATGTGAGAGATATTTTCATGGAAAATAAAGTGTATATCTTGAATTTTCTGGGAATGTCTCCAAAGGTCTTCTTCATTCTGAATGACTTTTTCATAACTGACAAACCGTAAGACATAGGCAAAATTTTTCTAGACAAAAAATGTAAATTTCATTAAAACACAATTTATTTCATACACACTTTTTTCGAGTATACCATTTCAGAAATATTCCTTGTTATTTGTTTGAATTTTGCAATGCTTATACCTTTTCTCAAATGGGATTCGTTATTCGATTTTTATGTCCTGGACATGCTTTGACTATAGCTTAAAGCCTACCATATTCCCCTTGCACCTACAAGAAAATTAGCAACAAGGTTAACATCTCGATTAACATGAAGTAGATGGAGAATAAGCGTTTGTACAAGAGTGGAATTCATTTGAGTGCAACAGATCAGATTTTTTCATAGTGGACTAATGGCTCGACGTCCTGTCTATAAAATTTATGCATTAGCATGGGCATGATGATGGAGAGAGAAATGAATAATACGCAGCAGTACACCGAAAAGGCACAGAACTTCATCAGTGCACGAGGATGTTGCCGCTTGGACTGTGACATAATTAATGTCTTTCAATTTATCTCCTTCTTTACCACACGTAATGAGCTCTAATTGAAAATGCTACATAAACGGAAGTCCCACTGTGCAGCAAAGCTCGTGTTATATTTTGTAATATAGAGTTATAAAATGCAAATGGTTGTAAATGCATTCGCATTCGCACAAAAAACCTTTTTCCTGTAGGTCGTTAATGATAGTAACTCTGTCATCATTTAATTTATAACTAGTGTTTCTAATGTAATGCTAATGCAGACACGCTTGTTCTTTACGTTTCATGAAGCGCCTTACTTCCTGCCCTGGCGAAACATTACCACTAAGTAAAAACTGCCCTGCTTCCAAGTTTCCAAACAGCACCATTTGGGTTGATTGTTTTACTAATATGACCTAAGCACAATTTGTACACACAGCGTTTACGAATGCCTTCAGTATTGTGACGACCGGGGAATATGGGTGCTTTACGGGATTGTAACTCAGATCGAGGGAGGATTCAACTGCTGCGGTTATGGCGCTGGGGGCCTGAACACCCTTGGTACTTCTGACGTTACTAGAAGTACGCTTGGCCAAAGTCCGTGCCCCACCCATAGTGATTTCATTGGATTGGGTTGGACTCGGCGGGCAGTGGTTCCCGATACCCACGGGAAGAGCCACAAGATCCTTCGGTACCGCTCTGGGTAGCCAGTGGACAGTTGCTAGACTGCTGTCGGCCCCACCGAGGTTGTTCGGTAGTCTTCTCATTTTTGGGGTTGACGAGCATAAGTGACGTATCCACTTCTGCGCTGTAATGGGGGTGCCGGCCCACAGAGAAAGTTCTCGGGGGGTGGGAGTGTCGCTCGAATGACGCCTTCTCCCAGGATCACGCGGGAGCCCAGTCCCCTGGTGTATTACGTTCGGGAAGGGGCGCTGTTTCCGACGACAATGAGAACTTCAGGTAGATTACTGCCGAGAACTTGAGTTCTTTATTCTATCCATAGAGCCCTCAGCCCAGTCGCCTTATTGCAAAGCAGTGAAGTAAGTACTTCATAAAAGTACTCGTGACCACGACAGGCGTGGAGACGTTTTGTATCGGGTGCCGTGGAGGTCTACCACTGTGACCTCAATTCGATAAGCTTAAATATCCTTCACTGTGAGGTGTTTAAGTTCTCTTATTCTAGATCTGATAAATTTATTATAAAAGAATATTTTAAAGGTTTTTTACATTATGAATTACTATTCCAGCACCGCGCACTCTAATTTCAATACTTTCCCGAGGGTTGGGGATCATTCCGAATCCTGAGACTTATACTATACCAACCAATCGTGGGTTCATTCAGTTTTACTCTGTGAAAGTCATATCTTACCTTGGCTTTTGAAGTTGGGTCTATGGCTAGCCACTATTTCGTACTTCACAACTGGTACTGGTGGTACAATGCGTGATGACGTGATTTGTTTGTAGACAGAACTTTAGTACAACTTACTTGTATGGCGTGGACTTTAAAATAATAACGACACAGTTATATAGATTTTATTCTTGAAATAGGCATTATAAATATCACTCCGGGTTATCAATTGGTAAGTTATTCGATAATCTCAAAATCTCTTGTGATATTACTCATGATAGGTGTAGGTTATACAACAGAGGACCCCCCGCGCACCCTCCTAGGAAGAAGGGATGAAGTGAAGTAACTACAGGAGGCTACAAACCGCAGGCAGACAGGCCACAGAGACACGCGGAAGTCCCTAACGGTCCCAAGATCAAAGATCCATCCCATGCTGGAGTTGCGAAGAGAGGTCGATGAACAATCCGTTGAAGTCGAATATTTGTTGGTAGTTGGAAAATGCTTCATGTTTATCTGCCCCACGTATGGGAGCCAATTTGTCGCGGTCACTTCGTGTTATCTTATTGCTGAGCGCCTGTTATTGTTTTACTACTTTGAATGTTGGGTTCTTTGTCCTCCGGCTAGCTATTATTACTACTCAGTCGAGCATATCTCTTGAACAGGGTGTGTAAACGGAAAGGATTTGTTACTGAAAGATAACACTTATAAATTAATCGCAATTAATTAATTTCACATATTGACTCTTGATACACGCCCGACTGACACTGTTATATTTTAGAATGTAACTATAATCACTTATTTGCCGCACATAATTTTTCGCGTATTTCACATCTTTTAACTAACTTTACGACGCGAGAGATTTTGTAGAACTGCACGACGTTTAACATTTGTATGATTCTGTTGGTCTGCATGACGTATTACCCGCGAATTCTTCTGTTGGACTGAACGACGTTTGCCTTGTGAATTATTCTGTCAAACTGCGCGTCACCCGTCTCTGGCACGGAATTTATACTCCCTCACCCTAATATGCCTAAACATTATAACAGAGCTCCTATTGGTTAATAAAGCGCGCCAATATTAGCGTCTATTTTATATCCAATCAAAATTACGAACACATATGCTCAAGGGAAAATATTCCCTCCATTTCTACAGAAATGCGCGCTACTCTGACGTCATTTGCTTGCCTCTTCTAATTAATAAACATCTCACCCCCTCGCTACATTGTTGCCCGCTCTTATTGTCAGTTTCAGTGAGGCCGTGTAAACTTATTTCCTAACAATGATTATAATTAACAAAAATCTCAAATCAATGTCATACAATAATGCTTATTTACACTACAATCACTCTGGCATTTACATTGTTGTGATATAAAATTCTGCCACACCGTCGACCAAGCAGCCCTTAGTGGGGGTACTGTTTTCGTTGACCAAGCATCCATACCATCTGTCCGGCACTTCCATATGCAACGAAACCTGAAACATAAGAATTAAATAGAATGAAAGGGAAATGTTGTAAAGGAAATCGTGGTAAATAAGATGAGATACCACTTTCTTTACAGAAAAAGGCTTATAAATGTTAACTTGTTTCAATTTTTTGGTTTATTATGAATATTATTTAAACAATCATCTCTTAAATTTATAGTGTATTCTTTGAACTCTTCTCCGTTTGCTTTCCTCATATTGATGCTACAAACAAAATGTGACAGCTAAATAAATTTATTTTAACAAATAAGTGAAGTAAAAAGTTCACTCCATTTGAAGACCAGGAGTTTCTGGATGCGAGACATGCAAAGAATGCGAAATGAAAACTGCTCCAAAACTTACTGAAAAAAGAAAGGTTAGTGCAGTGGTTAGTGAACGGTTTATGTGGAGAAAATACCCCTAAAGGATTACAAAAGGAAGTTCTTCCTTATCGCTACGCTAGAATCGGCATGCCTAATTAATAATCTCATCTATATCTTCATTTAAAGCGATGCCATATTTTGTTTCTGCCATTTTTATGTTTAAACATAGCGGCATTAATTGTTGGTAGTTGAATCCTGGTAAAATTATACCTCCAACCTCTTCAAAGTTTAAACAAATTTGATGTGTTGCACTCGCATGACTCTCTCAACTCTCAAAGAACTATTTTTACAAACGCTTATTCACCATATACATCATGTTAATCGAGATAATTTGCAGAAACTATCTTATTGTTAGTTTTCTTGTACATTCAAGGGGAATATGGTAGGCTTTAAGCGATAGTCAAATCTTTTAAGAGCTGGTTGCTATGTGGAGCATTCCATTCTCTTTGCCTGTCCAGGACATAAAAAACGAATAACGAATTCCCACTTCAGAAAAAGTATAAGTATTGGAAAATTCAAACAAATAACAAGGAATATCTCGGAAATGGGTCACTCGACAAAAAAAATGTATATGACATAAATTGTGTATTTTAACTAGATCTAAATCTTTTGTGTAGTAAAATTTTGTCTGTCTCTCACGGTTTACCAGTTATGCGAAAGTCATTCAGAATGAAGAGAATTTAGGGGACGCTCCCAGAAAATTCAAGATATACATTTCATTTGCCATGAAAATATCTTAAATATATGACATTTTATCAAAATTGTTAGAACCATTTTGAGAAAATCAAAATTTTCGAAAAATATTCCATGTAAAGGTTAGTCTGAGGTGGGGGATTTTCTTGAAAAACTTCTTGTCGCGTCCTTGGAAGGTACTAAACTCAAATACCAAGTTTGGCATTTATCGGACTTTTCGTTTTTGAGTTAAGCTGTTCAGAAGGATACACACACACACACACACACACACACGGACATGTTTCCAAACATGCTTTGTTTGCATGCAGGATAGCTCAAAACATGTAATTCCGGCGAAATCTAGCTATCGAATTTTTGGGAAGATTGCAATATTACTTCTACTTGTCCTCCGCGGTGTAGTGGTTGCAATGCTAGTCTCTAGATCCGGAGGTCGCGGGTTTAAACCCGGCGGAGAGCGATGGATTTTTTTCGGGCGTAAAAAATCCTTAGCATGGCTTTCTTCGGAAAGGAAGTAAAGCCGGTGGTCCCGTGTCGTAGATTTACGGCACGTAAAAGAACCTTAAGCCTGATAAAGAGGCCTCTGAGCAAAATTACCGGTCTTTCACGCCCAATATACAGAGTGAGCCAAAAGATTCCGAACGCCTGTGCGGTGTTTCTCCTCCGCGTCCTCCTCGGCGCTCGTTGCCATCTGTCCCTATCATAGAAAGGCACGGATGAAAGCATACAGCATTTTTAAAACTCTTTTAAAGGGTTTACTTACCAACTTTCTGAAAGGAAATGCTAAAACTCCCGAGGGGTATTTTATGAACAATATTACCGGCTGCGCGGTGTTTTTCCAATGGACGTGTGGAAATATGATAAAACATGATAACGCGCTGCTGCTATAAACAAAGCCACGCTGTGTGATTTTGCCGTGCAGTGTGAAGTGTAGTACTGAGTTTACGGTGATGTGATGTAGTTCAGTTATTACGAGTTATTTATTATTTTGCCCTGTACTTAGTCACAAAGTATATTATGGTTCAGTGTATGTTTTCTACTGCACAGCGTGTATGTATTCATAATTTGTATGTGTTAACTCGGCCAGCTAGCCAATTGAAAGTTTAATTTGCAGAAAGATTTCCAGGTGTAAAAGTTCCAGGCCGTACAACATTCCATGAGCCTTACAGTAAATTTCAGGCTAAGAAATCTAAATCTAAAAGACGGCGATCGGTTCTTACCGAAGAAACATTAGACGACATCGGTCATGATGGATGGTTTCCTAAAGAGGTGCAAAAAACGTATGGACAACGACGGTGGCCAGTTTCAGCATTTCCTTTCATAAAGTTGGTAAGTAAAGCTTCTAACAGTAGTTTCATTCGCGGCTTTCTATGATAGACGGCAAGGAGCGCTGAGGACGCGGACAGGAAAAACACCGCGCAGGCGGATCGGAGTCTTTTGGCTCACTCTGTAGAATGGGACGCTAAGGACCACAGCAGTTAAAGAGCGTCTACAAATAACACCCAATTCAATTCTTCTCCTACTTACGAAGGTAATAGAGAAAATAAAAAGGTGGAACCCAAAGGAGGAGGTGATGAAGATATTTCGATAAACATTGAGTAGAATAATGACCGTGATTGGTTCAAAAACCACATTGCTTTAAAGGTAATCGGTCATTATTTCTGATTTGTGGCATGAGTGAAATAGTTACCAATAACATAAAGCATGGACAAGAATGAACTTTACATGTGGATAATTTGGTATAGATGAGTGTTTGTGAATTAGTAATTGCTAAAGAAATTCCTATGAATGTTACACGAATAGTGTATTTAATATTGATAACAGCAGCAAGGAATACCTATTTGAAGGAAAGTTTGTTATATTATATTCTTCTGTGTCTCTGAGCATACTAATTTCAGGAGCCGGCGGACATTTCGTTTTCGTTATGCTTTCTGTTCTTTTGCAGTTTTCACTGCGCGTCTCCGGGCAATATTTGTATATTATGTAGCATTAATTTATTATTCCTCTAAGTGAAACAACGATAATAAATATCATCTAATCTGTGGGAAAAAAGTGTGTAAAAACAAATGAATACCTTATACTGGGTGTTTCTTGGTGTTGTCGCTCGCATTACGACAGACGTTTGGTCGGTAGTCAGAGCGGTAACTCCTGGCGAATCGGGTGTAATATTAAATATTCACATTTTGTGTAAGTATGTAGCTGTTACAAATTCTCGAAATTGCAACTACAATAAATATTAGTAGTGTCCTGTACAGGTGAGGTATTCGGAATGTTGCACACCATCCACTGACTTTATATAAATCTTTCGCACATACACTACGTGATCACCTGGCTGAAACTGACGTACAAGTTCGTGGCGCCCTCCATCGGTAATGCTGGAAGTCAATATGGTGTTGGCCCACGCTTAGCCCTGATGATAGCGTTCACTCTGCAGGCATACTTTCAATCAGATGCTGGAAGGTTTCTTGGGGAATGGCAGCCCATTCTTCACGAAGGTCAGTGAGGCCTGGCACGAAGTCGGCGTTCCAAAACATCCCAAAGGTGTTCTATACGATTCAAGTCGGGACTCTGTGCAGGCCAGTACATTATAGGGATGTTATTGTCTTGTAACCACTCCGCCACAGCCCGTGCAGTATGAACAGGTGCTCGATCGTGTTGAAAGATGCAATCGCCACCCCCTAGTTGCTGTTCAACAGTGGGAAGCAAGAAGGTGCTTAAAATATCAATGTAAGTCTGCACTGTGATCGTGCCACGCAAAACAAGGGGCACAAGCCCCCTCCAGGAAAAACACGACCACGCCATAACACCACCACCTCGGAATTTCACTGTTAGCACTGCACACGATGGCAGATGACGTTCACCGGGCATTCGCCATACCCACACCCTGCCATCGGATGGCCACATTGTGTACCGTGATTCGTCACTCCACACAACGTTTTGCCACTGTTCAATCGTGTAATGCTGACGCTCCTTACACCAGGCGAGGCGTCGTTTGGCATTTTCCTGCGTGACGTGTGGCTTATGAGCAGCCGTTCGACCATGGAATCCAAGGTTTCTCACCTCACGCCTAACTGTCATAGTACTTGGAGTGGATCCTGATGCAGTTTGGAATTCCTGTGTGATGGTCTGGATAGATGGCTGACCCTCTTCAAATGTCGGTGGTCTCTATCAGTCAACAGACGAGGTAGGCCTGGATGCTTTTGTGCTGTACGTGTCCCTTCATGTTTCCACTTCACTATCACAGCAGGAACAGTGGACCGAGGGATGTTTAGGAGTGTGGAAATCTCGCGTACAGACTTCTGACACAAGTGACACCCAATCACCTGACCACATTCGAAGTCCGATAGTTCCACGGAGCGTCCCATTCTGCTGTTTCACGATGTCTAATGGCTACTGAGGGCGCGGATAATGAGTACCAGGCAGTAGGTGTACAGCACCTAAGATGAAAAACGTATGTTTGTGGGGTGTCCGGATACTTTTGATCACATAGTGTATAAACTTATCTCCTGGAATTAATAAAATTTCATAATTCCTCTAGTGTTTCTGAAGTAAGCACATATTTCGTTTCTATTGAAATAAATCATGTAGCTATAAATCTACCGGCAAGTTTCCGTCTAGTATTTCTGACAAGGAGCATTCCAATCTTCGGTCGACCTCATTGGTGTAATTTTTTAAGGTTTTTCACGATTTTTCTCGGTCACTAGGCGAATACTGGGTTGGATATTTTGATCCACAAATTTTTTTATTATCCCTTCCGTCACTACATTTCATTTCCATCTTCTTCACCACCATGCCAGACATTGGGCTGATCACCCATCCTGGTTATGCTATGATCCAGAGTTTGCTTGCTCCTCGACAGACTCCTGACCCAAGACACTGGGCTGATCACTATCCTGGTTATGCTATGATCCAGAGTTTGCTTACTCCTCGACAGACTCCTGACCCAAGACACTGGGCTGATCACTATCCTGGTTATGCTATGATCCAGAGTTTGCTTGCTCCTCGACAGACTCCTGACCCAAGACATTGGGCTGATCACCCATCCTGGTTATGCTATGATCCAGAGTTTGCTTGCTCCTCGACAGACTCCTGACCCAAGACACTGGGCTGATCACTATCCTGGTTATGCTATGATCCAGAGTTTGCTTGCTCCTCGACAGACTCCTGACCCAAGACACTGGGCTGATCACTATCCTGGTTATGCTATGATCCAGAGTTTGCTTGCTCCTCGACAGACGCCTGACCCAAGATACTGGGCTGATCACTATCTTGGATATGCTATGATCCAGAGTTTGCTTGCTCCTCGACAGACTCCTGACCCAAGACACTGGGCTGATCACCCATCCTGGTTATGCTATGATCCAGAGTTTGCTTGCTCCTCGACAGACTCCTGACCCAAGACACTGGGCTGATCACTATCCTGGTTATGCTATGATCCAGAGTTTTCTTGCTCCTCGACAGACTCCTGACCCAAGACACTGGGCTGATCACTATCTTGGATATGCTATGATCCAGAGTTTGCTTGCTCCTCGACAGACGCCTGACCCAAGACACTGAGCTGATCACTATCCTGGTTATGCTATGATCCAGAGTTTGCTTGCTCCTCGACAGACGCCTGACCCAAGACACTGGGCTGATCACTATCCTGGTTATGCTATGATCCAGAGTTTGCTTGCTCCTCGACAGACGCCTGACCCAAGACACTAGGCTGATCACTATCTTGGATATGTTATGATCCAGAGTTTGCTTGCTCCTCGACAGACGCCTGACCCAAGATACTGGGATGAACACTATCTTGGATATGCTATGATCCAGAGTTTGCTTGCTCCTCGACAGACGCCTGACCCAAGACACTGGGCTGATCACTATCCTGGTTATGCTATGATCCAGAGTTTGCTTGCTCCTCGACAGACGCCTGACCCAAGATACTGGGCTGAACACTATCTTGGATATGCTATGATCCAGAGTTTGCTTGCTCCTCGACAGACTCCTGACCCAAGATACTGGGCTGATCACTATCTTGGATATGCTATGATCCAGAGTTTGCTTGCTCCTCGACAGACGCCTGACCCAAGATACTGGGCTGATCACTATCCTGGTTATGCTATGATCCAGAGTTTGCTTGCTCCTCGACAGACGCCTGACCCAAGACACTAGGCTGAACACTATCTTGGATATGCTATGATCCAGAGTTTGCTTGCTCCTCGACAGACGCCTGACCCAAGATACTGGGCTGATCACTATCTTGGATATGCTATGATCCAGAGTTTGCTTGCTCCTCCCAAGATACTGGGCTGAACACTATCTTGGATATGCTATGATCCAGAGTTTGCTTGCTCCTCGACAGACAACTGACCCAAATATTGGCTTGGTTGTAAGTACTACAAAGAGGAGGGTAATCCTTTCAAAAACAAGAGAAATAAATTCCATCCTCTTTGCATGTCTACGAGAAAAACAAACTTGCCATTAGCAAAATCTAAAAGTATTGTAAATTCGAAGCAAAGAATATTTCGTAATGGTTAAGGCCACAAGCATTATTTGACATCACTTTAACGAGATCTATATTTTTTGTGAACTAGGATTTTGTATGGCTGTTACTGTTTACCAGTCATACAAAAGCCGTTTAGGGGACTTCAGGCTATTGCCAATAAATTCAACTTATACAGTTTATTTCACATGAAAATATCTTAAACACGTGGTATTGTAATCATAATCGTTAGTCATCTTTGACAAAATGAAAAACAACTTAAAATGTTCAATGTAAAAGTTAGTTAGAAGCTGGGGTTTTCTTGTTCAACTTTTCGTTTTTGAATTATGCTGTTCACACACACACACACACAACACACACACAAACACACACACACACACACACACACACACAGATGTTTCTAAAAATACTTCTTTCGGATTCAGAGAGTCTCAAAACGTGTATTTCCTGTTAAATCTCGGTATCGAATGTTTGGGTGGAATGCAGTATCTGCTTCCTCTGCTTTCTATGAATAAGTAATAGAAAAATAAAAAAGACAAATTAAAACAACTACGAATATCTCGAAAACGGATGATACCATAAAACTTATTGGAAATAAATTGTTTGTTTTAAAGAGATCCACATTTATTGTGTAGTACATTTTTATCTATCTTTTATGGGTTTACCAGTTATCAAAATTGCACAAAACTCCTTCGGAATGAAGAGGGTTTCACAGACCAGTCCCGGAAAATTTAAGATATATATTTTATTTTTATATAGGTAGCTTAAAAAATATGACAACTTATTTAAAATCGTTAGAACAATTTTTGAGAAAATCAAACATTTCGATAAATCTTCCATGTTAATGGTAGTTTGGGATAGGGAGATAACACTGAAAATTTTCCTGTTGCATCCACTTAAGGGAATGGGACTGTATTTTCTAACTATTCTAATTTTAAAGTTGCTGTTTTTAAAACTGACACACTTAATATGAGTATATAAAAATTGACTGTGCAAAAGCTTAAAGCTCTAGCTCAAACAGTTTCTCATATAATACAATTAAATATTTTTAATTAACGAACAAATTGCAAATTTTCTAAAACTACCTTACGCATTCCAATTTTTCAGAGAATACTTTCTAATACTTTAGTACAGTGAAATACACGTAGGAATTTGATCGAAGTTTATACTATTGTTTATAGAGAAATAATATATATATTTTTATGAAGTTGTTGGCTTTAAAATTTCCTCTGCTTAAGTGTAAGTTCATTTATTTGTGAGTCGATGAATAAAGCAATCCTAAATTATATGTTTGAATGTTTAGATAGCACATTTTAGATTATGTATGTAAATTTTCAACAAATCGTAGCAAAACTGAAATGCATGAAACAAATTTAATGCTCAAATATGCAAAAATGATAAAAAAAAACCACATGTCCAGTGGGGTAAAACGGGAGCGCACGGGTGATTTAAACATGTCTATGAGCTTTTAAAAATGGCGGAACTGAGAAATGTTCGGCCAAAATTATTCGCAGCTATCTATAATATATTTATATGTTATAATTCAAAAATCGAAAATATCATTTTCCCCATAAAACTCAGTTTATACAAACTTTCAATTTTTTTCTCCACTTGGTCGATAATATATAGCCTAGGGCTTGTTGCAGTCACCTAGATAAACATATACCTCATCTAAAAAGATACAAACATCCACTTTTCACCAGCTAGGTATCGTTCATACAGTTTTCTGCTGTTAGTGGCACGTTCTGCAATGTGTTTAGGCAACAGCTTATATCCCCGGCTCTTATGGCACTTTTCTAGATTCAAATCCTGGTTGATTATGATGTTCACAGTAGTAACAGAGATCCCTAATTACAGTGCAATGGCCCTCTGAGTCGTAGTCCAGAGGCATGGGCCTTCACCTTCCAAATTATCTCCAGCGTGCGACTGGTGGCCTGTCGAGGATTTCCCTGTGTCTTGCCCTTTGGAGCAAGTCCTGATGTGGCTTTACCGTTTTTGCTGAGTGCACATGATATAGTAAAACCACACCTCTTGCACTGCTTAATAATCTTAGAATACAAGTATTTTGCATCGGAAAGGGCAATAATGTACCCTAGTGGTTCTATTTTTGACGACATTTGATGCAGCAAGAACGAAAGCACATACTGCTGAACTTTCATTCGGTTCCACGTGTTTCAGCGCGGAGCTGTTGCGCTCGTCTTGTATTGTTAGCATGGATCGTGAACAATCCTCGTATTGCCTGGGCATCTTCGTATCTTTCCACAAACATATTGGTGTTTATTGAGTTTTTATTCCATGTCCATTATATTTGGTATAATATTTTACATCCTAGATATTTAAAGCTGCTCACTTGCTGAATAACTTGTGACTTCATTACAAGTTTTGGTCATTTATGTTGGGATAAAATAAACGCCATTGTTTTAATTTTGATTTGTGACATTTTAAGGTTATAATAATAAACAACAATAATAACTGTTCGGACTGATATTTAGGCGGTGCATACCAATTTATGAGAAGGATATGCACGTCATTGTATTTTATTACATCAAAAATGAAGTAGACCATGCTTAAAGATACTGCAAGCTGTCTTCGCAGCACCATCTACACTGAGCATTGAATTGTGGAGTCCCTTCCAACGTCATTTTCTCTACCGCCAAAATTAACATAACGCCTGCAAACTCAGCCACAATTATCAAATTAACGTAAACAGGAAATTGGCTATTTTACATGTTTCTTGAAGAAGCTCTAGAAGCTAGGAAAGTAGTAGGAATTGCGAGTTTATTACACCAAAACATATAATTATCTTTGTTGTGTTTTTATAATAAACATATTAATTTGTAAAAATACTTATCTTAAAGGATCTGAGACATGTTATGCTTTACTTCGCATATTCCGATCATGAATTTCCATTTGGTTTTTTACACTGTACATTTTTAGGACTTTTTTCTGTTTTAAGACCTTATTACTCAATTTATCTAGCTGGGCAATTCAAGGGGAGATGCTCATATGGAGGAGATAACTAATGACTCTATTACATTCTGTATTACTTTCCCCTTGTAAATAGGGAAAGTAATGCATACCACTAAAAGATTCAGTAACGAGATTTCATCGGAAATTACAGTTTTTGAGACTTCCTGAATAAAAAAAAAAGCATTTTAAAAAAATATGACATATTCACTGAAGTAGATAGTTTTGTTGTATTGTTATTTGCCCCACGTTTTGGGAGCCAATTTGAAGTAGGAGTATTATATTTCGACTGTTGGGGAGCCGAACCTGAAGTAAAAAATATTAACTTTGTAATTTTTGAATGTTTCTTTAAATATTATATATTTATGTTTGCCTCGGCTGCGTCAGTATTAGTGTTAGAGACATGGATTTCTTTGCAAGGGGTGGTGCGGCTGAAGAATGTAGGCTTACACAGATTATTATTTTTAATTCACTCCTTTTTATTAATTCTTGACACGATTTAAATAACACTTCACTCATATAGATAGCTGTAAGATTCTTTTATTAAATACTTGCACTTTTTAAACACGTAAAGTATTTTCGTCTCACACGAATACGTATTAAATTTCTCGTGGACGCATCTCGCGTCCGGTTAGGAACACTGTCTACAAGCAACCCGTCCGGTTATGAGCGCTGTCTACAAGCAACTGACTTCTAGATTTCTAAATTTTCCTATATTTCAGTTTCTGATAGGCTAATCTTACTCCAATAGAATACCTTCATTTAACTAAAGCTTTTTTCTGGTTGTTGATTGGCTATTTTATAAGCTGTCACAAAAATTACATTATTGCTTCCAAGAATCACAAGTAGCATTAAACTTTCAAATTCATTATTTCCTCAAGGCTACCTCATTGTTACCTCATTGTTAGCAACTTTTAACCTATTATTCTCATAGCTCCTACATAATTAAATTTCGTAATATATTCACATAACATTATTGAACATGTATACAATAATATAAATATATACAATGACTGTAATATACACTTTTTATATTTTGTTACATACACATATTGCTTTAAGGCGGGCTGTTAATATATTTTATATTATATAATTAGTCTGAAATCATTTAAATGTTAAAAATACTGTCTCATCACATGATGTTCTCTACCCTCTCTTGCTTATTAGTGTGTATTAAAATTATTCTTACGAAAATTTGTTTTCATATCTGCTTCATTTTAAGCGGGATAAAACTTTCAGAAATAGCTGCTTACACATTACATTATAGATAGAAAGAAACTAGTGTCAAATGTTCAAGAACTGGACGCTCTACTCAACTCTCTACTCTTTTCATGACATCGCAAAAAACAACTGAGAATCTAAAGGAACAATTTAAGTATTGCACAATTCGAACCATTAATAAAGGATATATCGGAAATAGCTAATGCCACGTAAAGGTTATTTGAAATAAATTATGTGTTTTAAAGAGCTCTACATTTTTTGTTTAGTACATTTTGTCTATCTCTTAACGTTTACCAGCTATGCAAGACTATAGAAAATTCCTTCCGAATGAAGAGGACTTCACAGGCTATTTATCGAAAATTCGATATATACATTTTATTTTTCACGTAGATATCTTTAATTTATGAAAATAAAAAAATTCTAAAAATGTTCCATGTAAAAAGTAGTTAAGGGTGGGGAATTTTCTTGCAACTCTTTATGTCACACCTTTGGAAGGTACAGAACCTAAATAACAAATTTGGTATTTATTCGACTTTTCGTTATGCTCTTCACAGACACACACATACACACAGACCTTTTTGTAAGAATCTGATGTGTTGCACACACATGATTTTCTCTACTCTTGTACAAACTACTTTTACAAACGCTTATTCTCCATCTACTTTATGCTAATCGAGATAAACATCTTACTGCTAATTTTGTTGTAGATGCAACGGAAATAGGTTTTAAGCGATAGTCAAAATTTTTAAGAGGTGGTTGCTATATGGAGCATTGCAATGTCTTTGCGTGTCAGGACATAAGAAAAGCTGAATAACGAATTCCCATTTGAGAAAAAGTAAAAGTATTGTAAAATTCAAACAAATAACAAGGAATATCTCGGAAATGGTTCACTCGACAAACAATGTATATGGTGTAAATTGTGTGTTTTAATGAGATCTGCATTTCTTTTGTAGTAAAATTTTATCTCTATCTTACTATTTATGCAAAAATCATTCAGAATGAAGAGGACTTTTGGAGATATTCCCAGAAAGTTCAAGATATATGTTTCATTTGCCATGAAAATATCTTAAACATAAGATATTTTAATCAAAATCATTAGCCATTTTGAGAAAATCAAAATTTTCTAAAAATGTTCCATATAAAGGGTAGTCTGAAGTGGGAAGATTTTGTTGAAAATTTTCATGTCATATCCTTGGAAGATACTAAATTCAAATACGAAGTTTGACATTTATTCAACTTTTCGTTTTTGAGTTATGCTGTTCCCAGCGAAAACACACACACACACACACACATATATGACATGCTTCCAGAAATACTTTATTTGGATTCGAGCACTTCAAAATATGCATTTCCGGCGAAATCTCGTTTCGAATTTTGGGTGGAATACAATATCTTCTGTACCTACTAGGTACGTGGTAAAGAAACCAATCAACGATAATGGATCGGGAAAGTCATGTGAATGTAACAAACAAGATTTTTGTAAAAAATATTACATTTATGGAATGATAAATTCGAATTCTAGGCGGATAGGTTATACGTTCATTATATTACGCACTCAAATGATTTGTTCCACCGAAAATTCTTCCTTTTGGCACTGCACGTGTAGACATTGATTCATTTTTACAAACTTCCGTAAATCACGTGTGTTTTTAAACACAAATAATGCTTTCACAACTGGTAGGTTGAATTTAAATAATATTAGATGTGTATATTCCGTTAAAATGGAGCTGTTAACGCCTGATATGAAATAACAACTTCCTTCAGTGCAAGAGTTGCATAAATTATTAACACGATTTGATAAAAGACATGCAAGTGTAAATTTTAAGTGGTGTATACCTGGCTGTACATATAAGCGCACGCTCAGTTCATTAGACATGAACAACGAGCCTTTGAAGCATGATTAGATATGTATTACAGGGAAGGAAATAAGTTATCTTGTTCATTATGTGGTAGAAACCAGTTTTGCCGAGTGACCATGCAGGTGTTTTTACACCAGTCTGTGTGTACGGCTGCAGAGCAATCCAGCTTACACACCTCCAGGATCCAAGAAACAACTTACCACATTGGATTCTACGATATAAAAATCTGATATGTTGCATGCACATGACTTTCTCTACCCTTTATCCTTTATTGGTGAGTTTACAAATTATTATTCTTCTTATTTTCCTATACTTCATTTTAATCGTGATAATTCTTTCCGAAAATAGCTGCATTATACATTTGATTAATTATAGATACAAAGATAGCTACACTCGAATATTTTAGAACCTGACGCTATATACTGGCCTTAAAATTCATACTCTTTCCATGACATCGCGAAAATCACAGGTCTTTAAAAGAATTGCTTAAGCATTGAACAATTCTAACCATTAGTAAAGGATATCTCGGAAATAGCTGATGCCGCCAAAAAAGTTGCTTGAAATAAATTGTGTGTTTTAAAGAGATCTACATTTTTTGTGTAGTACGTTTCGGTCTATCGTTTAACGTTTAACAATTATACAAGATTACACAAAATTTCTTCCATCTGAAGAGGACTTCATAGGCTATTCCCAGAAAATTTAAGATATGCACTTTAATTATCACGTAAATATGTTTAATATATGGTATTTTAATCAAATTCGTTAGCCAATTTTTAGAAAATCAAAATTTTAGAAAAAGGTTCCGTGTAAAGGGTAGTTGGGGATGGAGGGATTTCCCTGAAAATCTTCGTGTCGCATCCTTGGAACATACTGAACTTAAATGTAAAGTATGGTATTCATCCGACTTTTCGTTTTTGAACTACGGTGTTCACAGTTATGTTCACTCGATATGATTTTTTGGGTGGAATGCAATACCTCATCTACCTACTAAGTACTATGTGGTAGGGAAAGTAAAATCTGATATGTTGCATACATACGACTTTCTCTATCCTCTACTGCTTATTGGTGGGTATGTCTAGAAACTATTCTTACGAACGTTTATTTTTTTATCTACCTACTTCATTTTAATCGAGATAAAACTTTTCGGAATTAGCTACATTACACATTTGGTAATAGATACAAAGGGAATATCGAGGTAAAATTTTTAGAGCCGGGCGCAAAATATTGGCCCTGAAATTGCAAAAGCTCCATGGCATCAGTAGAAACAATTGTAAATCAACAAGTCCTTAAAGAATAATTTAATATTGAAAAATTCGAACTATTAATAAGGATATTTTGGAAATGGCTGATGCCACAAAAAGATTACTTGAGATTAATTGTTGTTTTAAAGAGATCTACATTTTTTGTGTAGTACGTTTTCATCTATCGCTTAACATTTACCAGTTATGCAAGATTATACAAATTTCCTTCCGAATGAAGAGAACTTCACATGCTATTCTCAGAAAATTCAAGATACACGTTCTGTATATCTTGTCATGTAATTATGTTCAATATATGACATTTTCATAAAAATTTTACAGCCATTTTTCAGAAAGTAATAGCTTCGAAAAATGTTCCATATAAAGGGGTGGAGAGATTTTCCTAAAACTTTTCGTGTTCCATTTTGATATTTATCCTATATTTCGATTTTGGTTATGCTGTTCAGAGCTGGACACAAGCCCATTTTCTAAAAATGCTTCCTTCTGGATTCAGGGAGCCTCAAAACATGTATTTCCGGTAAAATCTCGGTATAAAATTGTTGGGTGGAGTGCAATATCTTCTCTACTTCCTATGTAAGCAGTATGGAAAGTAAAAAGGAATGCTGACTCACTACTTGAAAAAAAATCAATTTTTGAATATTAAAATAATTAAAAAAGAATATCTTGAAAACGGTTAAGACCACAAAACATTATATTTGACAAAGTGTGTGATTTAACGAGATCTTTATTTTTTGCGGTTTGCCAATTATACAAAGTATTTTAGAATGAAGAGGTCTTCACAGAAATTACAAGATATACGTTTTATTTACATGCAAATATCTTAAACGTATAGTATGTTACCCAAAATCGTTGGAGCCGTTGTTAAGAAAACAAAACGAAATATTTTCCATGTAAGACGTAGTTTAGGGCGGGAGGGGAGGCTGTTCGTTGAAATTTTCATTTGGCATCCTTGGAAAACGCTGAAATGAAATAACAAGTTTGATATCTGAGTTGCATTATTACATTTTCTACTGCGTGTAGTATATGGGGGGGGGGAAGTATTGCATTCCACCAAAAAATTCGATACCGAGATTTCACCGGAAATACATGTTTCGATGCTCCCCGAATCCAAAGAAAGATTTTTAGAAAAAGGTTCGGTTGTGTGTCTGTGTGGATGTATGCCTGTGTGTCTGTGAATAGCATAACTTGAAAACCAAAAGTAGGATACATGCCAAGCTTGGTATTTAGGTCCAGTATCTTTAAAGATGCGACAGGAAGATTTTCAAAAAAATTCTCTCACTCCAGACTACCCTTTGCATGAAGATGTATATCTTGAATTTTCTGGAAATGTTCCCAAAAGTCCTCTTCATTGTGGATGGCTTTTGCATAACTGGTAAAGTAAGAGAGAGATACAATTTTTGCATATAAAAATGTAGATCTCGTTAAAACGTACAATTTATATCAAAGTGTTACATACTGGGGTGAGGGTCAAAAGGTTTCCAGCTAAAATATTATGTTTTAATTACCCAGGCATGTATATTTGGGAGACGTAGCTGCAGAGACAGCGAGAGGACCAAAACTTTGAACATCACATTCCAGTGCAGGCGTGGGATATTTGTAACAAATTACACAGAATTCACATTAATCACGTTAACTGTGGTTTATTCAATAAAACACATGGCCCCTACATCGCAAACAAAAGAGATAAAGAAAGAAATGAGGAGAGATGCCTCACGCACGAGCTACATTCACACTCTTCACATACAACCGCACTCACTCATCCCTCAAACCAAAATTACGCTAACACACACAAAAAGAGAAGTAACGCTAACCTATACTCACTTTCCAACACTCGCTAGACCCCCCAGCTTGGACTGGAGACCGCCATGCCAAACGAACTTCAAAACCCAAAGTCGAAAGAATTACGGCAATAATGTTGTCGCCAATACGACGCAATAATGTGTCTGGTATGACAATAGCTACTAATTACCTAATACGCCACATCATACCTTTTTTTGGAGTGAACCATTTCCGATATATTCTCGTTATTAGTTTCAATTTTCAAATACTTGTACTATTCTCAATTGGGAATTCGTTATTCGTTTTTTTATGTCCTGGACATACAAAGAGAATGCAATGCTCCTCATAGCAACCAGCTCTTAAAATATTTGACTATCGTTTAACGCCTACCATATTTCCCTTGCACCTACAAGAAAATTAGCAATAAGATTAACATCGATATCTCTATTAACATGAAGTAGATGGAGAATAAGCATTTGTAAATAGTTTGTTTGAGAGTAGAGAAAGCCACGTAAGTGCAACACATCAAATGTTTTGATTCAAAGACAGACAGAAGGATCTTCTTTTGAAAATGCCTTTTTTTAATTCAGGGAGTTCCAAAACGTGTGTTTCCGGTGAAATACGGTATCGAATCTTTTATGAATACAATCTTCCTCTGCATTCTATAGGTAAGTAGTAGAGACAGTAAAAATTGCGGACAAAAACTGGATTTAATCTATCGACGGAGGAGCTTCTGTTTGAACAGAAATTATGAATTCAAACTTTTTAGATGGGCCGTTTGAAATTTTGAAGTCCTTGTTGCAGGAAAATGCGCATGTTCAGAATTCGAGTTTATCTTAAGGGGATTTATGTACCACTGAAAATACAATTTTCTAATGTTTTCCGTTAGTTTGGCCGAAAATTGAGTATAATTTTAGCTT
This sequence comes from Deroplatys truncata, assembly GCA_030765065.1. Classification (NCBI taxonomy): domain Eukaryota; kingdom Metazoa; phylum Arthropoda; class Insecta; order Mantodea; family Mantidae; genus Deroplatys; species Deroplatys truncata. The sequence continues at coordinate 166,971,290 of CM060979.1, forward strand.
ATGTAAATATTGTTTAAAATTTCGTTTTTAATTTTCAAGTTATTGAGTTCCAAAAAGGAAGTTTAACATTCTATTAAAGCATGTTCCACAAAATGAACATTTAAAAGCTATCTTTGTTTTAAATAACCATACTGTTTATCTGTTTATAGTAGACAAAATTGTCCTAAAATATTTTATCCCTAGTTTTGGATTAAGAGAAAATAATTTTTCAAAACATCCTTTTTAAAAACTTAGTTGTAAATGTTTTTACATCTCCTTTTTTCTTTAAAAATAATTCATTCAAAAAGAAGCAATTTAAGGAGTAAAAGCGAATAGATTGAATTTTCACGCATTCCAATTTTAAAATAATTAAAATAATTGCAATTCTAGATTAAAACTTTGTTTCACAGGTAAAGGGGAAAATCCACAATTTCAAAAGTGAAAATAAATTTTAAAATTTTATCGGGTGAATGTTTTTGTAGCTATAATTCCCAAGTCCATTTTACCAAGATTTTCAAGAGATTCCTGTGGTGCATTCCCTTAGGGATGATACCGGTCACTTCGTTATTGAAATATCTACTGCGTAACCTGTTCTAAACGAACTGATTGCACTTTGGCACTTTTACTATCTTTGGAAGCAGAATACAAACATAATACAAAGGTGGATTACTGCATTGTATTTTTAGTTCCATTTATACCTCATCTTTAACTGCATTGGTCTTATCGGCGGCCTTTCCTTTGGAACTTATTACCTATTGGCAATGGTGTTAACTCGTATTCTCTTGTCATTGAGTTTTAATCATTAGATAACTCGCACATTCATACTTCCTGACTCTGAGGAGGATAGGGAATAAATAATTTGACTAGAGAAAAATTTCCCCCTCCACCCGGGAATCGAACCTGGTACTCCTCGCACAGCAGGCAGATGCTCTACTGACTGAACTACGGGACCAACCATGAATTGTGTTGTATTTGCTTATGGAGCACTACGAGGAAAAGTCAATAAGTTTCCGCACATAATCTTTTTAATTTATTATAACAATAATAGAAACTTAAAATTACCTCATTTTTCAATGTATTCCCCTTGCTTCTCAACGCACATGGTCGTTCACAGTCGTTCTCCGTGGTATAGTGGTTACCATGTCAGCTTCTATTTCTCGAGGTCGCGGGCGATGGATTTTTTCGGCCATAAAAAGCCTTAGCATGGTTTTCTTCGGAAGGGAAGTAAAGCCGGTGGTCCCGATTTACGGCACATAAAAGAACCTCGAGCCTGATAAAGAGGCCTCTGGGCAAAATTACCGGTCTTTCACGTTCCAGTTTAGAATGAGATGCTAAGGACCACAGAAGTTAAGGAACATCCTTAAAAAAAGAAAAAGAAAACTCCGCCGTTCACAAGCTGTGTGATGCCCTCACAAAAAACCTCTTTCGGCTCAGTAGCAAGCCATGTATGCACCGCTTCCTTCGCTTCTTGATCTGTGATGAATGACGGCCCCTTAAGGCATTTTTGAGTGGATCAAAAAAGATATGGTTGTCACTTCATCGACAGTCACTCTTAGGTTCTCTGAATCAAGATACGGACTTGCTCAATGTTGATGTCACTAGTGGATATGGATGGACGTCCCGCTCTTTCCTCGTCCTTCACCATTGCCCGACCACTTTTAACTTTTCAGTCCATTCGTACACATTTCGCCGAGGTAAAATTTTGCCCCCATATTGTGCCAAAAGTCTTCGATGGATTTTGTCTCTGGTGCCCCTTTAGACCACAAAAACAGATAACCGCACCCTGTTCTTTGTTGCAAGCGGTGAGGGGTGCAGCAATGCTTATTATGTAACAATGCAACACTCATTGGAGTGATAACGGTCAAACATTCCACAAGCGGAGACAAAGGAACAACGTGTCGGCGTGCGCGCGCACAAACCGATACACCCTAGCAATAAAATATTAAAAATAGTGTTCGGACACTTATCGACTCACCCTCATAGTAAAGATGGCATGCTGGCGTAGTGTAGTAGTTAACATAGCAGATGATTTCATCATATAACCCTAAATGTGTCAAGCATATTTCGATTCGTCTGCACTTTGGTTCATGTTCATAAATCTTTTTCTATTTTAGATTAATCCTTATCATTTAATATCTTAGAGCAGGCAGCCCTAAATGTTTTGCACTGTGACGTCATACCTTTAAGCCCCAAGGCCCGTGAGGTCTGGAAGCGGTCAGAAAGGAAGGTCAAACAGGTAGGAAGTGGAAGTGGCGGCACAATTGTACGATTTGTAACATCAGAAGGTTTGGACGTTCATTGATAGCACTGACTGTGTATACAAAAAGAAACAGAAATAATATTTAATATTAAATTCAATTGGGTGCTTAGGAGATTAAAGTAACATACCAGTTCTTAGCTCCTTTGCCACGTATACACTCGTGCACTCGTTTCCGTTTATGCCATCACTGCAGCTTCGGGATGCATTTCAGCAACGTTCTCAGCGGGCGCATACATAGCAGGGACGGAAGTGTCTGGAGCGCTCTGCCTTTGTTGTTCGACCAAGCAGAGGTGTGTGTGTTAACTGTAGCTTACATGCATGTAAATATTTCGAAGTGCATCAGGGAAGAATTGTGGGTATGTGGGAAGCGAATTTGCCATTTGGAGACATTTGTTAGGGCAATGCTATGCAGCATTCATATGGATAGATTACTAAAATAACATCTAGTAAAGGTGTCTTGTTAGAGATTAAAAAGTATAATTTACTTCAGTTTTACATTATACTGACAATAAAATAGTTTTTAATGGAAAAAGTGTGCAAGATAGAGTTTTATTTAGTTGTATATTTAGATTCGACAGATGATTTCAATAATGTCTAGTAAATGTGTCCTATTTGAGAGTAAAAAGTATAATGTATTTCAGTTTTACATTATGTTGCCATTAAAGTACTTTTTCATTGAAATATTGTGCAAAACAGTGTTTTATTTAGTTATATACTTAAACATGGTTATTATAAATGATGACGAGTAAAGCTACTGCTCAAAGTTAAATATTCATGTGCGAATCTAGAACTGAGAGCGTAAAACAGGACGCTACTGCATGCGCGAAAAGGTAAACACGCGCACACACCTCCTCCTTGTATATTCTCCACCTATGAAGGCCAGTAGAATGCCGCCTGAAGCTGCGGTGGAAGCGAGTGTACTGCATTTAATATTTTCAGTTGTATTCATTCCTGATACACCCGTCGAGCTTTTTGTGCTTTTTTCCCTCTACTTATCTTTGTAATATTTGGGGTAATTGTCTATTGAATACAGCCGAAGACTATATTTCATATTGCCAGATAATTCTCTTCTTTGAGCACTTTACAGAGTTTCATAAATGAAAAATCTGATATGTTACACTCACATTACTTTCTCTACTCTTGTACAAACTAGTTTTTACAAACGCTTATTCTCCATCTACCTCATGTCAATCGAGATAAATAGTTGCGGAAACTATATTATTGCCAATTTTCTTGTAGGTGCAAGGGGAATATGGTAGTATTTAAGCGATAGTCAAATATTTTAACAGCTGGTTGCTATGTCCATTCTCTTTGCATGTCCAGGAAATAAAAAAACGAATAACGAATTCCCATTTGAGGAAAAGTATAAATATTGGAAAATTCAAAAAAATTACAAGAAATATCTCGGAAAAGGTTCACTCCATAAAAAAATGTATATCACATAAATGTGTGCTTTAACGAGAACTACATTTTTTGTGAAGAAAAATGTTATCTATTTCTTACGGTTTACCAGTTATGCAAAAGCCATTCAGAACGAAGAGCACTTTTGGGCACATTTCCAGAAAATTCAAGGCATAGATTTAATTTGTCATAAAATATCTTAAGTATATGATATTTAATCAAAGTCGTTGGAGCCATTTTTGAGAAAATCAAAATTTTTTAAAAATTTGCGGTAAATGGTAGTCTGAGGGGAGGGGATTTGTTTGAAAATCTCCGTGTCGTATGTTTGACAGTTACTGAACCTAAATGCCAAGTATGATATTTATCCGACTTATCGTTTTTGAGTTACGCTGTTTACAGGCCTACAGACATACATCCACACAGACACACAAATGAATCTTTTTCTAATTTTTTTTCATTCAGGGGGCCTCAAAACATGTATTTCCGGTGAAATCTCGGTATCGAATTTTTGGTTGGAATACAATTCTTCCCCTACTTACTATACGTAGTAGAGAAAGTAATACTATTCACACAGCTAAGCAGATCCAAATATGCTTAACATGTGAGCAGTGTGTCTGTGTAGGCATGGCAGTTTGGGCTGAGGAAATTCTAGATAAATGTCACTCAGGAGTTTTGTGAAGAAAGGATTCTTTCTTTTCCATATCATCCGATTGACTGAATTTATGTCCTGATCATTTTCACTAGTCATGATGTCCTTGAGTTTCTCTATCATGAAGAAGATGGTTGCTTCGTTTTGTTATTTGGCCCACGTTTTGGAAGGAAACTTGAAGGTTTGTTGCTGCTACGTATGGAAAGCCAGTTTGAAGAAGATGTATTATATTTCGACTGTTGGGGAGCCGAACTTGAAGTAGTTGCAACCGCACGTATTTTAAAAAGTTTCCAGTAGCCTTCGCCCCAAGTTTAAAAAATTTTAACTTTGTAATTTGACTGTTTCTTTATATATATATGTTTGCCTCGGCTGCGTCAGTATTTATTTTTAGACATGAATTTCTTAACAAGGTGTGGTGCGACTGAAGAATGTAGCCTTACACAGATTATAATTTTACTTCACTCCTTTTATTAATGCTTGAGCTGTTAGTTACTTGCACTTGTTTTAACACGTGAACTATTTTCGTCTCACACTAAATACGTATTAAATTTCTCGAGGGCACATCTCGCGTCCGGTTAGGAACAGTGTCTTCAAGCAACGCGTCCATTTATGAGCGCTGTCTATAAGCAACTGACTTGATTTCTACCGCTTAAATTTGTAAATTTCTGTATTTCAAGTCTCTGATTGGCTATTCCTAATCCAATAGAATACTTTTATGTAACTTAAGCTTTTTTCTGGTTGTTGATTGGCTATTTTGTAAACGGTCTCAAAAATTACATTATTGTTGCTCCGAGAATGACTAGTAGCATTATTACACTTTCTTACTCATTATTGCCTCAAGGTTACCTCATTGTCACCTCATTGCTAGCAACTTTTAACCTATTACTCTCAGAGCTCCTACATTATTAAATTACGTAATACATCCACATAACATTATTGAACATGTATACAATAATATAAACATATACAATGACTGTAATATACACTTTTTATATATTGTTACATACACATATTGCTTTAAGGCGGGCTGTTATTGAATTTATATATTATATAATTAGACTGAAATCATTTAAGTGTTCAAAATACTGCCTCAATCATCATATAATGTTCAACTCTTTTATAATCACCGTATTCACTGTCATGAACAGTGTAGTGTCGTCGTAAAGTTAAACGTTTCAGTTGTTAGAACAACCTTGCCGCACATTAAGCATTTCGCTGCACCGACTATGTCTATAAACAGTTACCGCTCTTTCCAGACAGAGAGAAAGGTATATGCGGATGATGGGCAAGGGTTAGATGAGGTAGCTACACTTTGAGAGATTATCATTCTTATAACCCATAAGGCGATACTGAACACTGGGGACGGTATTCATAGTTGATCTTGGTTCGGATTAACTTGCTACTTCCGGTGGATTTACAGCAGACCACCGATTATCTTATTCATAGACCGGGACTTGCGTTGGTTCGGGGATCAAACGCCTTGATCCGGACCAAATTTGATCTACCTTAGAGCGGTAGATTAAAGGCAGATCTCATTTAAAAAATGCATGACTATGGAGTGATTAGCGTGGCTGCTGTGCATAGAAATCGCGAAATGAGACGGTGGAGTAAAACTACCTACCAAGATTAGACATAATCGGAAAGTATGAAGACCCAAACTTCGAAACAAATATAGGTTTAGTAAAGCAAAAGATAGAAGACTGATAAAACTGGTTCATCCTAACCTATATAACAGATATGATAACCAAGGCTTGAATATCTCAATGCTAATAGCACTTCCACATTATGCAAGAGAAGGGTATCAAGAGAACACTACTGACCTTTTTAAGGCGTGTGTAAGACGTATTATAACTAATGTCTCATGTGCCATTGCTAGACTTTCCTTCGTTAAACCGGATTACGATAAATTTTACGTAACTTAACGGGACGTAACTCGAAGTTAAGAAACGTTGCTAAAGTAAAGGTCTAATTAGGATGCATTTAACGTAACGGGAATGAATATTGATTCATTGTTCTTTTATTACTTCATGCTACTGCTTCACGCCGATTGGTTCTAATTATCATGCGACATGAAACTTGACGTGACGAGAAGGTGAGGCAGTATTTTTAACACTTAAATGATTTCAGTCTGATTATATAATATATAAATTCAATAACAGCCCGCCTTAAAGCAATATGTGTATGTAACAAGATATAAAAAGTGTATATTACAGTCATTGCATATGTTATATTATTGTATACATGTGTAATAATGTTATGTGAATGTATTACGTAATTTAATAATGTAGGAGCTGTGAGAATAATAGCTTAAAAGTTGCTAACAAAGAGGTAACAATGAGGTAACCTTGGGGCAATAATGAATTTGAAAGTTTAATGCTACTTGATTCTTGGAAGCAATAATGTAATGTTTGTGACAGTTCATAAAATAGCCAATCAACAACCAGAAAAAGCTTTAGTTAAATGAAGGTATTCTATTGGACTAGGATTAGCCAATGTTAAACTAAAATTGAGCAAAATTTACAAATTCAGAAGTCAGTTGGTTGTAGAAAGTATTCCTAACCGGACGCGAGATGCGTCCTCGAGAAATTTAATACATATTCGTGTGAGACGAAAATAGTTTTAAGTGTTAAAAAGTGCAAGTAATTAATAAAAAAAATCTCACAGCTCTCTATATCAGGGAAGTGTTATTTAAATCGTGTCAAGCATTAATAAATGGAGTGAAGAAAAACTTAAAATCTGTGTAAGCCTACATTCTTCAGTCGCACCACTTCCTGTTAAGACATTCATGTCCCTAAAAAAAAATATAAATACTGACGCAGCTGAGGCAAACATAAATATATAACATTTAAAGAAACAGTCAAAATTACAAAGTTAATATTTTTTAAACATTTGGGGCGAAGGCTACCGGAAACCTTTTACCATACGTGCGGTTGCAACTACTTCAAGTTCGGCTCCCGAACAGTCGAAATAAAATACACCTTCTTCAAAGGAAAAGCTTGACACTGCCAAATTTTTAAGTTACTTCGCGTTAAATTAAGTCAGTCAGGTTAAGACAATCTAAATATCTCCATTTAATGCATTGTGCAAGACCTTCATGTTACGTCACGTTGAGTCAAATCACTTAGGTTAAGTTCAAAGTAATTTAGGTTTTACTTACGTTTTTCCAGCGAGGAGAGGAGGATAAAACTCCCGGAAGGTTTATGATGTAACAGGATTTCCTCAGGTAATTATTTCGTATAATTACTATCACACAATACTTAATTATTTGGTTAAGATTCAAGGCGAGATACATTTTAATGACAGCAATTTTTGCTTTCTATTTAAATTCTATTTGGTTATGTAATTTAACGTTAAAAGTATATATTCCAGCAAGTTAAATTCTTATTGAAATGATTAACAATATTATGAAATTATCTATCAGGTTGATAAGAACGTTTACAAAAAGGGAGGGATGACAATATGTTAGGGTTAGAATCATGCACATATTATCTATCTCCATGACTCCTCTTTTTTTGCGTTTGAATTTGTCGAAACCAACTTGTTTTCAATAACATCCATCATTTTTTGTATTAAGGTAAACAGACATTTTCCTCCTTCGAACGTTTTAATGCACGCTTCTTGGTTATCTCCATTTTTTGCTGAGGGTGAGGAGTGGTCACTGATCTGATGAAAATCCCGCTGTGAAACGATCATAGAAAGTTAAAAATCTGATGTGTTACACTCACATGACTTTCTCTACTCTTGTACAAACTATTTTTACAAACGCTTATTCTCCATATGCTTCATGTTAATCGAGATATGGAGATGTTAATCTTATTGCTAATTTTCTTGTACATGCAAGGGGAATTGGTTGGCTTTAAGCGATAGTCAAATATTTTAAGCGCTGGTTGTTATGTGGAGTATTCCATTCTCTTTGTATTACCAGGACAAAAAAATGAATAACGAATTCCCATTTGAGAAAAAGTATAAGTATTGGAAAATTTAAGGAAATAACAAGCAATATCTCGAAAATGGTCCACTCAACAAAAAAAATGTATATGACATAAATTGTGTATTTTAACGCGATCTACATTTTTGTGTAGTAAAATTTTTGTCTATCTCTTAATGGTTTACCAGTTATGCAAAAGTCGTTCACAATGAAGAATACTTTTGGAGACATTCCCAGAAAATTCGAGATATACATTTCATTTGTCATGAAAATATCTTAAACATATGATATTTTAATCAAAATCGTTAGAGCCATTTTTGAGAAAATTAAAATTTTCGAAAAATGTTCCATGTAAAGGGTAGTCTGGGGTGGGGGATTTTCTTGAAAACCTTCGTGTCGCATCTCTGGAAGATACTAAACCTAAATACCAAGTTTGGTGTTTATCCGACTGTTGGTTTCTGAGTTATGTATGCTGTTCACAGACACACACACACGAACATGTTTCCAAAAATGCTTTTTGTGGATTTAGGGGGCCTCAAAACATATATTTCCGGGAAGTCTCGGTATCGAATTTTTGGTGGAATACAATACTTCCCCTACTTACTATACGTAGAAGAGAAAGTAAAAACTAGGGAGTAACAGTGGTTAGTTTATTGCTCTATGGAAGTCGCGCATGCGCAGAACTACCTTTCTTCGTCGTGTAACATTTTCACCTTGCTGATTCAAGGCGTTTCTTGGTCCGAGGCTTTTTACCGTCTATGATGTCGGCCTTTGGTCCGGACCAAATGAGTCTGGAGATAGTCCAGACCAACTTGAAATCTATGAATATGGACCTAGGCTACTGCTGCACTCAAACAAACAATGTGGCTCGATGCCCGCTTGCTAGGACAGAATATGCTGATCTTGTCTGCTGCCAGTTTTTCCTTAAGTTGAGGCTACTTGTCTTGTCTGGGGATGCCAAGTGTTGCTAGGCAACTCTTAAGGTGTTTCCTTAAGACTAAAACAACGTAAATGCTGGCACCAAAAGCTATAAAAACATTAGATTGGTGCAAATAATTGCTGTAGGGCTGCATTGCCCCACTAGCAGTAAATGAATGTTAGCGAAAAAGGAGTAGAATCAATTGAGATGAAACCTGATTTGAAACATGGGCAAGAAATTAAGCATACTTCTTTTGTTTTAACTTGCTTTTGTTTATTTTGTTAACGAGACAGCTACATGCACGTATTAAATTAATAATGATTAGAAACATACAGTTTCTAAGAAAATTGAAATCTAAGAGACATACAATTTTAAAAGACAGAAGAGAACTTCTGCAGTTACTGTAAAGAAAATGTATTCATCTTAAAGCTGCTGTATTTTTATTTAGATACATACACTATTTATTCTTTCAAAAAATAAATTTATTTTATAATTAATACTCTAATGAAAAAATATAATATTTTGAGTTCGCAGATTTCTCTAATTTTTAAGTACTTCGAAGGAAAATACAAAACGTTTTAGAATAGTAGATTATGAAACGAAGGGTATAATAAAACACTTTTAACACTTGTGGCATATATATTTTTAGACAGCCCCGAATTAGTAAAATATTAATAATATTATATTGATTCCTGAAATTCGTTTAGATCGTGTTCTTGAAACAAGAGAAATGTCAGATGTTTTGTTCATTCGCTAGCAGTCATTTCCAGTGAAATTATTTTCAGCATCTTTTGCCTTACAAGTAATTAAATGTTATATTATGTTGCTTTCTGGATTTTCTGGGTAGTGCTTCTAGTGTTATTCTTTCTGCTGCTTCTATAATTTCACTTGGCTCTTCCATTTCAGTTTCTTCTGAATTCATAGTTTCTGCCATTTAATTTTTTTTGTAGGTTAGATAAAAGAGAGATGGTTTAGAACAAAGAAAGTGGGCAATATAACATTAACTCTACAACGAATTGCCATGAATTGAAGTATGACGATTTGTATTGTGAACAGATAATGGAGTGCCATGAGGAACTAGTTATGTGAAACGACATAAAGAAAAGTAGAACCTAATCAAACCAAGTCAAGTTATCAAACACATGCAAATACAAAGGGTATTTGCATGTGATTTAACTTGAAACCAAAATTGGTCACACTAGTGGGATAATTTAAAGCTTTTAGCTCGTTTGTCTGTGTTAGAAGTCCTACTTTTAGGTCATGTTGTCTAGAAACATATCGTAGACTGTATATGCTATGTGTAAGATGTATAACGCCAATGGGTTTTGAGAAATGTGTTAAGCAAGAAGAAAGCACTGCAAATTAAAATTGTAAAGTAAAATATAAGTTTTAAGCTTCAACAAATGCAAGAAGCTTGTACAACGCATTCTTATAATTATTATGGGAGCATCATAAAACTGAAGGAGTACTTTTTTGGGGTTCAAAGAACTATTTAGACAAATATTTAAAAACTCAGTTTTTAGAGAAAAAGTGATGTTGTTCACAGCCTCATTCCTTCAAAATAAAAAATGATTTGTAGGTATATATAACATAAGATGTAATCATACCTGGATTGTCTTGAGGTCGTCAAAATGGAGATACATACATATTGCATTAATTCTTGTTACAGCGTTGAACCTAGCCATTTATCTACGAGGAAGTTCCAGAGTATTAGGAACAGAAATGGTGAGTAATAAACTTTAATTATCACATGATTTTATTGCTTACAAGTATGTATTATCAGCAAACAGCTATAAGAAGAATTTATTTACAAAGAATTTATTTACCTTAAACATCTTTCGGCTTACCGAGCGAGATGGCTCGGCGGTAACGTGTGAGGCTCGCATTTTGGAGGTCCGAGTTCGATTCCCGTCGACTGCCCATTCTGACCTTGGGCCTTTCGTTTTCCATGGTCGGTAGGCGAAATCTATGGTGGTTTCTCATCCACCAAGATTTCCTTTCCATCATTTCTCTTTCATTTCGTTTCCTTGTGAGCTTTCAGTTGTGTTCCTAGGTTTCGTGTTGTTTAGCGCTGCCGGACAGAAGTCGCGGATGCTTGCTCAAAGGAAAATCACTCCTCGAGGACACTATAGGGCTGCTTGGTCTGCGAGTCGTTCATCGTACACTCCGGCAGTTCCAGCATGGAAAGGATCTTCAAACCTATTAGGGACTTCCGCGCGTCTCTGTGACGTATCTGCCTACGGGCTGTAGCCTCCTGTAGTTCCTTCACTTCATCCCTTCCTCCTAGGGGGTATTACTCACAATAGCTCTACGTAGGTAGGAGTGTGTGGTGTCACCCTTCATTGTATAACCTATACCTAGCTATGCTTTTCTTTTTCTAGAAGCTGGCCCGCGCAAACTCACTAGAACTAAATATGTAAACCGAATGGGACACATAACACGGATATATCACGGGGGCAACTATCTCGGTAGCACACTCATGATACTTGTGCACGGAGAGTAAGAATCCCAGGGGCAACAGTCTCCGCTAACCCAGGAAGGAGGACGCCATCCGGGTGACTCTCCCACCCCCGAAGGCTTTCCCATTAGGCCGGCACCTGAAATATTTAAACACCCCCACCAATACCGTGTGGAACGGGATACGCCACTTACGCGCGTTAACCGGGAAAGACTAGCGAACAACCTCGGTAGGGTCCACTAGCGGGCCGCCTACCGGTTCTCCAGCGCGGTATCAGGGATCTCACAAAACCGCCCAGACGTACCCAATCTCCCATTGGTATTCCCCATGCCCCGCCGAGTCCAACACAATCCAAGCACCCCCTCGCAGGTGGGGCTCAGATGTTTGGCCCAGCACACTTCTAGTAACGTCAGAAGTACCACGAGTGCTAAGAGTCCGCAGCGCTTGCACCACGGCAGCTGAAGGGGGCGGACCCCACCCTTTACGAGGACTTGTGCATGGAAAACCGTATATCCGTGCTTTCAGTCCTAGTCGTGGCATTGGATTTTTCAGATCTAAACCAACTTTCCACTCTAAGCCTATTCACGACCAGTGTGACAGAAGATTAACAGTTTTAAATTTACCACTTTACCTGGGGTTGTGAAAACTTTGTAAGTCGCCAAATATGCAATACGTATTACACCGCTCAACATCAGTGAGTGAAATGTTGTGGCGTGTTAACAATATGAGGGTTACATAATTGTTCTACGTTGTCATTACCAGACACATTGTTGTTTACGTCACTCTTGGCTGGTAACTTTGCTAGCCACGAGTAGTGGGGATAGCGTCACTCTCAGTTAGGATTCCGTGAGTGACGGACCGCGTGTGTAAGCTGGGTTTTGGATCGGTTGACATCTCCTCCCATCTTCCATTTTTAATAATGTAGGAACCCCAAACCTCCGCAGCCAAGCAAGTATATGTCCCCCTCATTGCACGAGCTGGGACTCAAAATTATTTTAATTTTCAAGTGAACGTTTAGGCGATCTACCCAGCATATAACAATATGCGAGTACAAAATATTCGCGAGTCCTTTTTCCCCAGCTTTCTATACTGTGCTGAGTTAAAAACAGAATTAAATGTATTTGCAGCATTATAAGTCACCTTTAAGGATTGGTATGTTAGGCTGTTTGAACCAGACGAAAGAAGTTTCACGCGTATGTGGTTTTTTAACAAGGCAGTACAAAGGTAGTATAAACATGAAAAGCTGAAGATCCATGATTCGAATCCTGTACATGGCAATGGATATTTTAATGTTTCAGTAACATAATATAATAATAATTTGAAAGACAAGAGCTGTCTTAGGTTTTATGTAACTATTAAGACTTATTCTAAGAGAGAATGGTATATTGATAGTTGTAATAGTAGGGTGTAGGTGTAGGTGATTTAACGGAGGGAACATCTCATGCGCTGCGACCTGCACAGACATATTATGGCTACCGCTCCCTCAGAAGGAAGGGATGAGTTGAAGGAACCACAGGAGGCTACAGGCCGTATGCAGACAGACCACCGAGATGCACATAAGTCCCTAACATTTCCAAGCCGTAGATCCATCCCACTGCTGGAGCCGCCGCGAGAGACTGATGAAGCAGCCCTCTGGTGTCTACAGGGAGTACTCTTGCCATTAAGCATGCAACCTCGCCATGTGTCCGGCACCGCCATACGCCACATAAGCGCACCTGTCAGGTGAAAAGGAAACGGAATGAAAGGTAAATGATGGAAAGGAAATCGTAATAGAGAAGAAACCACCCCAACATTCGCCTGCTGACCCCAGGGAAGCCACGAAATTCATTGAGATCGAACTCGGCGACCGCTAAGATTAAAGATCTAGATCCATTAAGTACTCTGATTTCAACACTTACGCGTGTTCCCTCACTATGATACCCGGAGTCTGCTCCCAGCCCTGGAGCACTACAATAATCATAAAAAGTTTTAAAAAAAAGGCTGGACGTCAATTTATAAACACTCATACATTGTAAGAACATTATATTTATTATTCCTTTTTCTAGATGTGGCTTGGGGAAGAATAAGTTTTGGTTCCAACTCAATAATAATAATAATAATAATAATAATAATAATAATAATAATAATAATAATAATAATAATAATAATAATAATATAATTTAAAATTGGCAGAAATTACGCAAGAAGATATTATAAACATCTAAACATCTTTAGAATCAAAATGCATACGTGGAAGTTGACCAAGAGGACAGACCGAATGAAAAAAAAACTACAACAACATGGACAAACGAGAGAAAGAAAGCCCACAGTCAAAAAAAATGAGAGAACTATGGATTCATAGGAAAACAAAGAAATGTCTGTAAGTGTTTTGCGTGGTCCTACATGGGCTCATTACAAATAAAATAATAATAATAATAATAATAATAATAATAATAATAATAATAATAATAATAATAATAATAATAATAATAATAATTTATGTCAATAGTGTACAAAATTTATCCACAGCAGTTCCATCGCCTGTTGTGCGTTGTATTGAGTACTTTGTTAAATGTAATACAAGTTGTAAATTCTATATTTATTCATTTATCAGCATTATTGTCAGCTACCAATGTTAGGATGCCATTGACGCAGAAGTTGCGAGACAAGAGCCCCGCCCCGAAGGTATCTATGAAACAGGTCCGATGCAGAATAAATCTGCCCTTGCAGCGAAAGCTGTGAGAGAGCGCAGTAAATTGACTTTTTCTGGGCATTTAGTAAAAGACTACAAGAAGACACTTTAATTACATACATATTAAATAATCTCTGTGATACTCTCTGATGTTCAGTAAGCATTATATCATAGTTCTACGTAATAGAATTTAAATCTGAGTTATCTTTACGATAAATTTCCTTATAAGACATAAACAAAGCTTTAGTAATCGCAGTTTGTTTATTACTTTCTCTACTAGGTATAATAAGTAGAGGAAGTATAGCATTTCACCTAAAACTTCGATACCGAGACTTCACCGGACATGAATATTTTGAGATGCCCTGAATCCAATAAAGTATTTTTGGAAACATATCCGTGTGTCTTCTGAACAGTATAAATCAAAAAGGAAAAGTCGGATAAATACCTAATTTGGTATTTGGGTTTAGTATCTTCCAATGACACGAAGATTTTCAAGAAAATCTCCCACCAATATCATATGTTTAAGATATCTTTATGGCAAATTAAATGTATAACTTGAATATTCTGGGAATGTCCCCAAAAGTCCTCTTCATTCTGAATGACTTCCGCATAACTGGTAAACCGTAAGAGATAGATAAAATGTTACTACACAAAAGTGTGATCTCGTTAAAACACACAACTTATGTCAAATATATTTTTTCGGAAGTCAACTATTTCCGAGATATTCCAGTTATTTTTTTAATTTTCCAATACATACCTTTTCTCAAATGGAAATTCGTTATGCGCTTTTTACTTTCTCTACTAGTATAGTAAGTAGGGGAAGTATTGCATTCCACCCAAAAATTCGATACCGAGATTTCACCGGAAATACATGTTTTGAGGTGTCTTGAACCCAAATAAAACCTTTTTGGAAACATGTCCATCTATGTATGTGTGTGTGTCCGTCTGTCTGTCTGTGTGTGTGTCTGAGAACAGCATAACTCAAAAACGAAAAGTCCGATAAATACCAAATTTAGTACTTGAGTTTACCATTTTCCGAGGATACGGCACGATGATCTTCATGAACATCCCCTACACAGACTCCTTTTACATAGAACATTTTGAAAATAATTTGATTTTCTCAAAAATGGCTCTAACGATTTTGATTAAAATATCGTATGTTTAAAATATTTTCATGGCAAATGAAATGCATATCTATAACTGTCTGGGAAAGTCCTAAAAAGTCCTGTTTATTCTGAATGACTTTCGCTAGCTGATAAACCGTAAGAGGTAGACCAAATTTTAGTACACTAAAATTTAGATATCGTTAAAACACACAATTTATGTCCTATACATTTTTTGTGGAGTAAACAATTTCCGAGATTTTCCTTGTTATTTGTTGGAATTTTTCAATACTTATACTTTTTCTCGATTGGGAATTCCTTATTCGTTATTTTACGTCCTTGACATGCAAAGAGAATGGAATGCTCCACATAGCAACCAGCTCTTAAAAGATTTGACTGCCGCCTAAAGCCGAACATATTCCCCGTGCCGCTACAAGAAAGTTAACATTAAGGTAGTTTCTGGAAATGTTTATGTCGATTAACATGAAGTAGAATAAGGATTTAGAAGGAGAATAAGCGCTAGTAAAAATAGTTTGTACAAAAGTAGATAAAGATGTTTTTTTACTGAATGCTTATTTGGAAATATCCTCCAGAGATCTGCTAAAGTTATTTGATGAAAAATTGTGTAAGGTCCCTAGGTAGATATCTTCATTCTGATTCCTGAAACCATCCCTGCTGGTACGTCGGTTACAGTTATTGGTTGCACTAACACCAGAATGATTCTTGGTTTACCGTTGTGTTATCATTAAAATTAGAGAACTACGAAATAACAATCATGAATATGAATATTCCATTATGTCACGATATGGTAATGAAAATTCACATTACGAATGTGGCATGGATGCGAAATAATTAATCAAGAGATTCAATCTGACAGAAGGACAGTTGATAACGGAGAAGCTATTAGCCCTTTCCCGTTTGAAATGCAAAGTAATATGGAGAGGTAGGTCAAGCAAGTAATTTAATAGCCATCCACCACTCCTTCATGCGAGGAATCAATTAATACGGAGGGAGGTGTGGGTTATATCTCCCCTGCGTGGAGAATTAATTATCAAAACTAATTTCATATGTAAATTATACATCGAGAATATCATAAGTTGGGCGTTTGTGTCAACATTATATAAGAAGCAACGGTAATAATAATGAAACCATTAATTTTGGTTCCACGCTCTGACAGACCCCGGGTCTTCCAAATGTTTAGGGGGTGCCATGGTTAAACAGCTGCTATACGAAACGCGTTCTTTAATTGGGTACTCGCATCCTAAACACACAGTTTTATTTCTACAACTGGTAGAAATGCTGTTTTCATTTAGTAAGTGTAAAACAATAGGTTTTAACTTCTGTAATGTAAGGTTATAAATGCATATATGTTTTAGAGCAAATTTGCTTATCATAGCTCATTATCATACTAACACCAACAGTATCAAAAATAACGAAAAAATAAAGGTTTCTATTTTTCCCTTTATAAGTTAAAACGCAAGGCAAATAAATTAATTACTCCCTGAAATTTGCGGATGACAGTTAATTCTGGCACAAGAATATGAAGACGTAGAATGCTTACAAAGGAAATTGATTCAAGAATACAACAAATGGGACTTAAAAGTAAATACGGATAAACCCAAATATAGAGGTTTGTAGACAAAAATGTCTCTGATAAACGTTGCTTGATATTATGGGGGAAAATAAATGCCATTAGTCGTGTTTAGTTTGGAGGATGTTATAATGGTCATTTTGAGGTAAATTTATTTTTTTTAAATCGGAACTAATATTTTGTAGGTTGCTTGAACATTATAAAATGGTTTATAGAAATATGATTATTTGTGATGAGGAACAAGGAAACAAAATAAAAAATGTTGGTCCCCAATTACGAAAGGCAGCTTAACCCTCAAATGACCACCCATGGATGGTCCAACCATTCATTGCGCTTCTCGTACACACCCATTCAGAATGTTCGTTATTATTTACGTTCGTGTAAGATCAATTGCATAGTGTTTCATACAAATGTTGTTTAGCTTTTTATGAGGAGTGAGAAAACAACATAAAAAATCTGATGTGTTACATTAACATGCCTTTCAATACTCTTGTACAAACTATTTTTACAAACGCTTATTCTCCATATGTTTCATGTTAATCTTATTGCTAATTTTCTTGTAGATGCAAGGGGAATATGGTAGGTTTTAAGCGATAGTCAAATATTTTAACCGCTGGTTGCTATGTGGGGCATTCCATTCTCTTTGCATGTCCAGGACACAAAAAAATGAATAACGAATTTGAGAAAATGTATAAGTATTGGAAAATTTAAGGGAATAACAAGCAATATCTCGAAAATGGTTCACTCAGCAAAAAAGAATGTATATGACATAAGTTGTGTATTTTAATGCGATCTATATTTTTTGTGTAGTAAAATTTCGTCTATCTTTTATGGTTACCAGTTATGCAAAAGTCTTTCACAATGAGGAATACTTTTGGAAACATAATTCGAGATATGCATTTCATTTGTCATGAAAATATCTTAAACATATGATATTTTAATCACAATCGTTAGAGGCATTTTTGAGAAAATTAAATTTTCAAAAAATCTTCGATGTAAAGTATAATCTGGGGTGGGAGTTTTCTTAAAAACCTTTGTGTCGCATCTCTGGAAGATACTGAACCTAAATACCAAGTTTGGTGTCTGTCCGACTGTTGGTTTATGAGTTATGCTGTTACAGACACACACACACAGACACGGAAATGTTTCCAAAAATCCTTTTTTTGGATTCAGGGGGTCTCAAACAAATATTTCCGAATTTTTAGGTGGAATACAATACTTCTCCTACTTACTATACGTAGTAGAGAAAGTAAAAATTTAAATGTCCCTAAAATGAAGATCATAACGTCCTCCAAATAAAACACGACTAATGACATTTACTTTTCCCCATAATAGTATCAAGGAAATTTTGTTAAACACATTTCTTTCTACAACGCTTAGTTTTGGAGGTATTGTGCAGTTACAACTTAAATGGTCCATCCTGGAGATGTTCATCAATTTTGGGTACGTAAAGACGAAATGGGGATAATTAAACACACAAAGAAATATAAATACTTGGGAATAAAGATTAACAAGATTTGAAACGAGAAAAGAAAATAATATGAAAGATAAACTCATTAAAGTATGCTATATCTACTTTGAATATTATGGGATAAACAGGTCCCAAAACAAATTAAAACTACAATTTTTAAAACAATAGTTAGGAGTATTATAACATATGGCTCCACGTGCGGACTCTGAACTATCAGTTAAAAAGAAAATTGTTGGCATAGAAATGGGTTATTGGAGATCTGCTAGGATATCTAAAAGAGAAAAAATTACAAATGAAAAAAATGAATATTCAAAACACAATGTTAGATTTTATTCAACACAAATAATTAGAATGATATGGGTATGCCAAAAGAATAGATGTTGAAGGATTACCCAAAAGGATAATGGAGTGGACGCCACCAGGAAGGAGGAGGAAAGGAAGACCACATAGCACGTGGACTCAAGGAATTAGAGGGGCAATGATGGATTGGGAAGTTGAAGATTTATGGTCCAAAAGATAAGAATGGAGAAAAGTAATAAAATGTTAAGAACTGTAGTCTTGGGTGGCGGAAAAGTGTTTGTACAATGTAAACCCGGAAATATATAAATTAATTACTGTTCCGCCTATCTAAAAGCCAAAAAATATTTATGCATTTAATTAAAACAGTTGGGTCAACTTTGGAACTCTTTTCCGTGTAAAAAATATTATTATTATTATTATTATTATTATTATTATTATTATTATTATTATTATTATTATTATTATTATTATTATTATTATTAACTTTCATATATTCCTAACCGGACAATAAAGTGGAATAAAATAGTTCGGTATTCTAAATCCCTGGCAGAAAATATACTCCTAGTATGCTGTAAAACGGTATTTTGGAGTTTACGTCCCCCTAAACAGGAGACTAAATGGTGAAAATTGCCAAAAAATGCAATTTTTAGTATTTATTTCTCCTTTAATTTTATAATATTATGTTGTTCTGTGAAAAATATTTTATTTTAAATATCCTTTTAAAAATGGTACTGTAACTGTCACTTTATACTGTGAATTCTGCAGCACTTCACAAAAAAAGTGCTAGTGACTTTATCGTTTATTATTGGGTATACAAATTATTCTTACAAATGCTTATTTTTCTGTCTTATTCATTTTTATCAAGATAAACCTTTAGAGAAAAAGCCAAACTACACATTTTGTTTTAGATGCAAAGGGAACAGCGATAGTCAAATGTTAAACTGGGCGCTGTATGCTGGCCTTAAAATTCCATACTCCTTCCTGCAAACGCGAAAACTTCAGAAGAATGACAAAGTATTGAACAATGCTAACCTTAATAACGGATAAATCGGAAATGGTTTATGCTACAAAAAAAGAATTATTTGAAATAAATTTTGTGTTTTAAAGAGATCTCCTTTTTTTTGCAGTACGTTTTAGCCTAACGTTCAATATTTACCAGTTATACAAGATTATATAAAATTCCTCCCGAATGAACAGGGCCATAAGTTATATAAAAAATTTCAAGTTATGCATTTTGTCATATAAATGTCTTTAATATTTGCTATTTTAATAAAAATCGTTAGTCACTTTTCAGAAAATAAAAAATTTAAAAAAATCTGCTACTTAAAGATAGAAATGAGTAGAATTTTCTTGAAGATTTTTGTGTCGTATCTTAGGAAGATACTGAACTTAATAACAAATTTGGTATTTATCACACTTTTCATTTTTGAGTTATGCTGTACATTCCCCCCCCCCACACACACAAGACGGACATTTTTCTTTTTTGGGTGGAATGCAATATCTTCTCTACGTACTAAGCATTGTAACCGAGCGGGATGTCCGACCGCTCCCTCTGACCCATGGCATTTTTCGAAGGTTTTCCCGGATCGTTAGGCGAATGTTGGAGTGATTACTTTTAACCCCCAATTTTCCTGTCCCTCCATTTCGTTCCATTAATCATTTCATGCATCCTTCCCTCCGTTTGCTTTGTTTCAGAATTGGAATTGTCCGTGAAGATGTTTCAGTGCAGCGTGACAGGGAAGCGTTATGCTCTCTGTGGACTTTTCTCCGTCCCTCAGGCTTTAGCTGGTTGCTGGGGTTTTGGAAGAGCCCCTTGAGAGGCGTTGGACCCTGTGTGGGGTCGGAGTCCCCAATCTGCCTGTCCGATTGCCGGGGCATCTCAATCTGCAATCTGCCATTGCTCTGCCGTCACTCCTGGTTCCGGCCGTCCGGTGTATCCCTTTACCTCATCCCTCCCTTCCGGAGGTTTCCCTCATGGGAATTCGGTACAATAGCCTCATTCCTGGATCGGTGCCGAATCCCTCCGCTTCACAATCCAATCAATGCACATGCTAGCGAAAGTACAAATCATAACTCACACCACTATTTTAGAGGAAGCTTTCCTCTACTAATTGGGATTACTGTTTAGTGTGGCAACTTGTATGTGCTCAAATTATGTGATTTCTTACATTGAAAATACACGTCAGTTTGTTTTCCTCACTTTACTTTCTCTACTACGTATAGTAAGTAGGGGAAGTATTGTATTCCACCCAAAAATTCGATACCGAGATTTCACCGGAAATATATGTTTTGAGACCCCCTGAATCAAAACAAACATTTTTGGAAACATGTCCGTGTGTGTGTCTATGTGTGAACAGCATAAATCAGAAAACAACAGTTGGTATTTAGGTTCAGTATCTTCCAGAGATGCGACGTGAAGATTACCCTTTACATGGAACATTTTCCGAAAATTTTTATTTTCTCAAAAATTCTAACTATTTTGATTAAAATAGCATATGTTTAAGATATTTTTATGACAAATGAAATATATATATCGAATTTTCTGGGAATGGCTCCAAAAGTACTCTTCATTGTGAACGACTTTTGCATAACTGGTAAACCGTAAGAGATAGACAAAATTTTACTACACAAAAAATGTAGATCGCGTTAAAATACACAATTTATGTCATACAAATTTTTGTTGTTGAGTGAACCATGTTCGAGGTATTCCTTCTTATTCCCTTAAATGTTCCAATACTTATACTTTTTCTCGAATGGGAGTTCGTTATTTTTATGTCCTGGACATACAAAGAGAATGGAATGCGCCACATAGCAACCAGCTCTTAAACATTTGACTGTCGCTTAAATACTACCATATTCCCCTTGCATCTACAAGAAAATTAGCAATAAGGTTAACATCTCGATTAACATGAAGCATATGGAGAATAAGCGTTTGTAAAAATAGTTTGTACAAGAGTAGAGAAAGTCATGTGAGTGTAACACATATTTTTTGGACGGCTTTTTAGCTGAATGACATTTTCTAATCTGTTTTCTCAGAAACTACAGAATACAGCTAAGTCAAATATTAGGATGATAAAGAAACTCTAAGTGCGTTGTGGATATACTTTGATATTAATAAGATGCTTTTTTAATTTTTTAAAAAAGTACTGATAAATTTTAAAGGATGGTATAATCGAGGAAAAAAAATCCCTTAAAGGATGGTGTAATCGAGGGAAAAATTCCAATATTGCTTAATAAATAAAGATAATGAATTTTAGTGAATTAGTGAACTTAAGAGTCTTCATTCAGGAGGAATTTTGTATAATCTTGTATAATTGGTAAACGTTAAGCGATAGACCAAAACGCACGACACAAAAACTGTAGATCTCTTTAAAACACACAATTTATTTCAAGCAACGTTCTTTGTGAAATCATTCATTTCCAGATATCCGTTACTAATGGTTCAAATTGTTCAATACCTAACCAATCTTTTAAAATCCTGTTAACATCCAGTTATTTCTCGCAATTACAACGAATTTTAAGGCCAGCATATATCGTCCAGTTCTTAAACATTTAACTGTCACCGTGCCCTTTGTATCTATAATAAAATGTGTAATGTAGCTATTTCTGCAAAAGTTTATTTGGATTAAATGAAGTAGATATCGAAATAAGCTTCATTAGAATAGCTTTTATAACCACCAATAAACGGTAAATGGTGGAGAAATTAATGTGAATGTAACACATCAGAATTTTTTTACGTTCTCTACTACGTAGGGGAAGTATTGCATTGCACCCAAAAATTCGATACCGAGATTTCACCGGAAATACATGTTTTGAGGTTCCCTGAATCCAAATAAATCAGTTTTGGAAACGCGTCCGTGTGTGTATCTGTCTGTGAACTGCATAACTCAAAAAACGAAAAGTTAGATAAATGCCAAACTTGATATTTGAGTTTAGTATCTTCACAGGATACGACACGAAGATTTCCAAGGAAATGCCCCTCACCCCAGACTACCCTTCACATGGAACATTTTCGAAAATTTTATTTTCTAAAAAAATGGCTCTCACGATTCTGATTTAAAATCACATGTTTAAGATATTTTCATGGCAAATAAAATGTATATCTTGAATTTTCTGGGAATGTCCCCAAAAGTCCTCTTCATTCAAAATGACTCGCACAACTGGTAAACCGTAAGAGACAAAATTTCACTAAACAAAAATGTAGATCTCGTTAAAACACACAATTTACGTCACATAAATTTTTTTGTCGAGTGAACTGTTTCAGAGATATTTCTTGTTATTTGTTTGAGTTTTCCAATACTTATACTTTTTCTCAAATGGGAATTCGTTATTCGTTTTTCTATGTCTTGGACATGCAAAGAGAATGGAATGCTCCACATAGCAACCAGCTCTTAAAATATTTGACTATCGCTTAAAGCCTACCATATTCCCCCTGCACCTACAAGAAAATTAGCAATAAGTTTCTACAAATGTTTATCTCGATTAACATGAAGTAGATGGAGAATAGGCGTTTGTAAAAATAGCTTTTACAAGAGTAGGGAAAGTCATGAGAATGCAAAGTCAGATTTTATTATGTTGTTTATACGGGGTATAACAAATTTCATTTACTTATACGAAAATACATCAGGTAGAATAATTTGAAAATGAGAATATGCTGACAAATGAAAACACGAGAAAGGAAAGTTTAAAAATTTTAACGTTAAAATAACAATTTATCTGACTTTATGCAGTTTAAAAATGTATTTAGTGCATATACAAGCTCTACTTTGTCCTTTTCTACTCCTGTGTAGCTAATTTACTATTTGAAGATTCCTAAGGCCTCTCTTGAATATTTTGTTCACTTTAATGTTGTAAAAACTTAAAGTTTTTTTTACAATGTTGTAGGAGGCTAAACGTACAGGCAGACATATAAATCGCTATATAATTTGCTTTAAAATGTCTTACATCTATAAAAGTTGCATAGAAATAGAATAGAAGGTTAATAATATTTAATAACACTAAACTACATATTTATGAATTTAGGAAGTTTTTGGACTATTTTTACAGATAGGTATCCCTAATTTGCTGTCATGCCTCCCTAAAAGCTGATTCATTCATCAACAGTACGCAATCTTCTTGCAAAAACCTCATATGTAATGGCATCTCTAAGAAATAGGACCATACGGATAAGATCTGGAGATCTTGGTGTCCATTCCTTGATTCCCTTCGTTCGTATTCACTTATTGGAAATTCTTGGCTAAAAAGACTAGCACAATTCATACTTAGTGAGTAGGAGCTCCACCTTGCCGAAAACAGAACTCTTCATAAATGTTTTGCCTACCGATAAATTTCTGTACTTTTGTACACTTCTGCATACATTATTTGGACAAAAATGGAAGGTATAAATGGCAAATTTTACTTTTTATATAATGGGAAGTGTAACTCAACTAAAATATGTGCTTCTTTAATTTATTTAAATTTGCTCAGAATTAGTTTTTTCAATATGCCAAATAATATCCCAAGCAGTAACATAATCATTTGTGGACTCCTTGTTTATTGTTGTAAAATATTGGTACAATGGAATAATCCTGAAATGCTGTTAAATATATCTTTGAAATTGTAACAAATATTCATAATAAAACTTATTTAAAAAGAACACTTAATTTTTCATAACAGTTAATATAAATAAGTGATGCATCTACAACTTAGAAAATAGGTATTTATGATACACGGGTTGAAACTGGAGTTTTATTTTACGAGTAGCAATTCTACGAGGAAACCAAAATCACTTTCAACATGTCTTATCATATACTACTTTTTTAGATCTCTGAATATTAAATTATGAAGTATCTAGCTGAAATTTGTGTTGAGATTCGGACATGTACAATGGTGAGCTCTAGTCTGTTGTTGTTTGGCCTTCGTTGTTGTTTGAGCTTCATAGCACCATTGTTAACAATATGAAAACTTACACAGTCATAACATACTATAATATTAGGATGTCTCATAAGTAATGTCTGTTTTTAAGTTTGTGTTTTATAAGACACAAATGGTTTTCTTTGGTTCACCAATGCTATTTACAGGATGCCATGGCTAGTATTGCGTATATCGCGA
The DNA here is from genome assembly GCA_030765065.1 of Deroplatys truncata. NCBI lineage: Eukaryota > Metazoa > Arthropoda > Insecta > Mantodea > Mantidae > Deroplatys > Deroplatys truncata. The sequence continues at coordinate 166,996,110 of CM060979.1, forward strand.
GAATGTATCAGTCGTCACTTGTGAATACACAATCTCAAAATGGAAGTTACAAAGTTTGAGAAAAGGTCCTTCTAAAGCAGTACTGGAAACGAGTTTATGAAGCTGCTGCTGCTGCGGCTCGAAAATTATGTGAAGTGGAAGGAGAAGGTGTCGTTAGTGAGCTTGTGGCACAACGATGGTTTCAACGTTTCACCACTGGAGAAGAAAAAAACACTAAAGATTTACCGCGTTCTGGAAGACTTGGATTATTGGATATTAAGAATACACGCAAAGATTTGGAAGAAAATCCGCAAAAAAATAGGGGAAAGGTCCCTACATTGAACCACTTGAGCCTAATTAGTAAATAATAATTATATTTTCAAATCAAGATTTTCAGAAACACAAACGTTAAAGTGACAAATTCATGCGCCATAAATATCCTCAACACAATTTAAAATTAGTACAATTATCAAGTAAATAGCAATTAAAAAGTGAGATGGTGTAAATCGGTTCAAATTAGGAACGTGGTCCTTAAATTGAACCACCCGTGTCTTAAAATGAACACATACTTTTAAGTTTAAAGTATATTTTATTACTACAAAATACACATTTTATTGTACATTGAAAACAAATGTGCTATCAGCAACAAAAGTAGAGTCCAAAATTGTGATAAGAATAGCAATTTACTTGAACATTTTGAATTTTTATATGACGACAGTCACTTGGTTTTTGAAATTGGTATTACTTGCAAATATAGAGTTTTTACTTATTTTACTCTCATACAGAAGAGTCCAATTATACACAGTCTTCACAATAAACACTTTCTTCTTGTCACTAACTTTTGCACACTTTTGGTGAAGCCATAACCTACAACTCACACACTGGATCATGTCCATCATTTCAGACAATTTTTATATTCTTGTCATCCACTGTTTTAACATGATTTTTTTAACTTAGCATATTATGTGGATATTTATTCACACGATATACTATTCGCAGTTGAGCCTTCCTAGAACTTCAATAGGTTTCCTAAATTGGACCAGTTCAATATAGGGTTCAAACAGTGGTTCAATTTACGAGCCACGCCATTTTGGAAGCTTTAGCATCTATGTGAGAAGGAGAGGCTTGAAAAAAACGTATGCATGTAATGTATATAGATCATCTCAAATTTATCTAATTGGTCCTATAAGCTTAACTAGATGAGCCAAATATTACTTCTGAAGCACCAAAAAACACACAATACTTCATACAACTGAAACCACAGCTCAGAATGCAAAGTCAACAACTCCAAGCATTCATAGCTGTACACCCTACGCTTCTGCTAGGATTATGGTACCATCTGTCGAACAGTTTGGAAAATATCGAAGCGGTTCAATTTAAGAGTCGGTTCAAATTAGGGACCTTTCCCCTACTCGTAGGCTGTTAGAAGTTTTTGGTCCATCAAAAGATACCATACATCGCCAGATTAAACTTGGAAAATCAAACAGAAGCTGCAGTTTGTACATGATGAATTGACACCTCATCAAGCTCAACGTTGAGTGGATATCTGTCGACAATCTGCCACAGTCATCGTTAAAAAATCAGTTCGGCCTCAAAGTAATGTTGTGTGTCCAGTGGCATTTTGAAGGAATGATTCACTGAGAGTTTATTCCAAACGGGCGTGCAGTCAATGTGAATCTTTATTCTCAACAACTGGAATGAGCTCATGAAGTATTGAGACGGCGACACCCAGCATTAATTAACCGAAATTGAGTTCTCTTGCAGCAGGGCAATACAACACCCCATACTATACGAACAACCATGACAAAAATTCAGGGATTGGAAAGAGTCGAACTGCTAACACACCCAGGTTACAGTCCTGATCTTGCGCCTTCAGATTACCATGTGTTTCGTTCCATTTTCTTGCGTGGAAGAAATTTAGAAAACACTGAAACTGTGGAAGTGGGTCTCGCCGAATTCTTTGCATCAAAAGCCAGAGACTGGTACCGTCGTGGGATAACATACCTCGCAGGAACATGGCTAAAGACCATAGAATCTGATGGTTTCTACTTTGAAGCGTACTATAATTTCTTGTCAAAAACATTCCTAATAAAGTTTAGTTTATAAAGCGACGTTACTTATGAGACACCATCTATATATAGAAGGCTATGCAAAAAATAAATCAACAGATATATAATTTTATTAATAAACATATATTTCATTTAAATATTATTATTATTATTATTATTATTATTTCTTTGAAGTAGATGTGATGTTGAATGATGGAGTGTTACGGTTTGTAAATTAATTCTTTATGCAGAGGAAGTAGCATTGGAAATTTCTTGCATGTTATACTGATGTGGATAATATTATTGATAAACATGAAGCTTTTGAAGAAAAGTTATTAAAATTAGAAAACATTTTTCTCTGCTCTAGGTGCACACAAGTCTTAGCACTTGAATTCAATAAACTTACATGTTGGCTATTGTACGATCTGCTTGTTAACCGGGTGTGTTTTGCATAACGTTCAAGACGGCAATTTAGCGTGTGCTTAACGTCATCATGTTCTGCTTGCCCGTTATTGGTTTCCCAATCCATTAACACTCCCATCTATCATTAACGCGTCGGATGCCACTCAGTCAGTTAACTATTGCTATATATCGCCTCTGCGGTTTACAACATGGATACATCTTGTTCTAACTGACATTTCCCAGCTGTTTAATTAAAAAGCTTAAGCAGGTTCTGTTCTCGTGTGTAAACTATACCTCCGTTGTTCTTCAGCGCCAATGGAAGAAACAAACGAGGGAAACAAAACAACAGCGCTGAAAGCTTCCAGGGTTGTCGATGAAGTAGAAAAACAATTTGGTCTAAAATTTTGCACCTCATGCACATGACAATTACAGTCCATGACTTTAAATCCTAGTTAAACAGCGAAAATTATGGATTGCTTAACATTTTTACTTTCTCTACTACGTATAGTAAGTAGGGGAAGTATTGCATTCCACCCAAAAATTCGATACCGAGATTTCATCGGAAATACATGTTTTGAGGCCCCCTGAAACCAAAAAAAATATTTTTGGAAATCTGCCCGTGTGTGTGTGTGTGTGTCTGTGAACAACATAACTCAGAAACGAACAGTCGGATAAACACCAAACTTGGTACTTAGGTTCAGTATCTTCCAGAGATGCGACACGAAGGTTCTTAAGAACATCCCCCACCGCAAATTACCCCTTACATGGAACATTTTTCGAAAATGTTTATTTTTTCAAAAACGGTTCTAACGATTTTGATTAAAATATCATATATTTAAGATACTTTCATGACAAATAAAATTTATATCCTGAATTTTCTGAGAATGTCTCCAAAAGTATTCTTCATTGTGAACGACTTTTGCATAACTGGTACACCATAAGAGATAGACAAAATTATACAACACAAAAAATGTAGATCGCGTTAAAATACACAATTTATGTCATACATTTTTTTTGAGTGAACTATTTTCGAGATATTGCTTGTTATTCCCTTAAATTTTCCAAAAGTTATACTTTTTCTCACATGGGAATTCGTTCATTTTTTTTGTCCTGGTAATGCAAAGAGAATGGGATACTCCACATAGCAACCAGCTCTTAAAATATTTGACTATCGCTTAAAGCCTACAAATTCCCCTTGCATTTACAAGAAAATTAGCAATAACACTGACATCTCGATTAACATGAAGCATATGGAGAATACGTGTTTGTAAAAATAGTTTGTACAAGAGTAGAGAAAGTCATGTGAGTGTAACACATCATATTTTTAAGTTGAAATACTTCTAGAGTTGGTAAAATTTATTTTTGTAGAACACAAAACTTTTAAGTGGATGAATGTTGATACCTAATCAAAATTTATAATCTAACTTTAATGCCTTGCATTCCACCCAAAAATTCGATACCGAGATTTCACCGGAAATACGTGTTTTAAGATTACCTGAATAAAAAAAACAATTTTGGAAGAAGGTATGTCTATGTCTGTGTGGTTGTGTGTCTGTGAACAGCATAACTAAAAAACGAAAAATCGGATAAATGCCAAACTTGGTATTTGGGTTCAGTATCTCTCAAAGATGCAACACTAAGATTTTCAAGAAAATCCCCCACCCCAGACTAATCTTTACTTTTTGATTTTCTTTTTGATTTTCTCAAAAATGGCTATAACGAATTTGGTTAAAATGTCATATATTTAAGATAGTTTAATGATAAAGTTCATATCTTGAATTTTCTGGGAATGTTCCCAAAAGTCCTCTTGTTTCTGAATGGTTTTTCGATAATTGGTAAACCGTAAGAGATAGGCAACATTTTACTACACAAAAAATTTAAATCTCATTAAAGTACACAATTTATATTATACATTTTTTTTGTAGAGCGAAGCATTTCCGAGATATTCCTTATTTGTTTGTATTTTAAATACTTATACTTTTTCTCAAATAGGAATTCGTTATTTCTTTTTCCCCCTCTCTCCTGATAATGCAAAGAGAATGCAATGCTCACATAGGGACCACCTCATAAAACATTTCACTAGCGCTTAAAGCCTACCAATTTCCCTTGCATCTACAAGAAAATTAACAAAAAGATTAACATCTCGATATCTCGATTAACATAAGGTAGAGGAGAGTAATCCTTTGTAAATATAGTTTGTACAACAGTAGAGAAAGCATGTGAGTGTAATACATATTTTTACTTCCTCTACTGCGTATAGTAAGTAGGGGAAGTATTGTATTCCACCCAAAAAGTCGATACCGAGATTTCGCCGGAAACACATGCTTTGAGACCACCTGAACCCCAAAAAAATCTGATGTGTTACACTCACATGACTTTCTCTACTCTTGTACAATCTATTTTTAGAAACGCCCATTCTCCATATGCTTCATGTTAATCGAGATATCGAGATGTCAATCTTATTGGTAATTTTCTTGTAGATGCAAGGGGGATATGGTAGCTTTTAAGCGATAGTCAAATATTTTAACGCTGGTTGCTATGTGGCGCATTCCATTCTCTTTGCATGTCCAGGACATAAAAAAATGAATAACGAATTTGAGAAAAAGTATAAATATTGGAAAATTTAAGGAAATAACAAGCAATATCTCGAAAACGGTTCACTCAACAAAAGAAATGTATATGACATAAGTTGTGTATTTTAACGCGATCTACATTTTTTGTGTAGTAAAATTTTGTCTATGTCTTATGGTTTACCAGTTATGCAAAAGTCGTTCACAATGAAGAATACTTTTGGAGACATTCCCAGAAAATTCGAGATATACATTTCATTTCTCATGACATTATCTTAAACATATGATATTTTCATCAAAATCGTTAGAGCCAGTTTTGAGAAAATTAAAATTTTCGAAAAATGTTCCATGTAAAGGGTAGTCTGGGGTGGGGGGATTTTCTTGAAAACCTTCGTGTCGCATCTCTGGAAGATACTGAACCTAAATACCAAGTTTTACTACACAAAAAATTAGACCTCATTAAAATACACAATATATGTCATACAATTTTTTTTGTGGAGCGAAGCATTTCCGAGATATTCCTTATTTGTTTGTATTTTCAATACTTTTACTTTTTCTCAAATAGGAATTCGTTATTCCTTCCCGCCCTCTCTCCTGGTAATGCAAAGAGAATGGAGTGTGCCACATAGCAACCAGCTCTTAAAACATTTGACTATCGCTTAAAGCCTACCAATTCCCCTTGCACCTACAAGACAATTAACAAAAATATTAACATCTCAATATCTCTATTAACATAAGGTAGAGGAGAGTAACCGTTTGTAAATATAGTTTGTACAACAGTAGAGAAAGCATGTGAGTGTAATATATTTTTTCTCTATTTTTTGTCCTCTAATAAAGCAACCGTACAAGTATTGTTTCGACCAATGTAAACACCTTATAGGTTGAGTTTTACTTACTCTAACATGTAGTTATTGTAGGTAGAGAAAGCATTGCATTCCATTCAAACATTTGATATCGAGATATTACAAGAAATAGGTACAAATGTTGTAGTCTCCTGAATCCAAAAGAAGCATCTTTAGAAAACATATCGCAAATGTGGTTTTTTTGTATGTAAATGGCACAATAAAAAAAACTTATGTGTGACGCTCACATTACTTTCTCTACCCATAATTCAACAAACTATTCTTGCAATAGCTTACGAAAGATTTTGTGGGTGAGAAATAAATTTTTCTGCAATATTTAATTTTTTTCACGAGTCGGGAATTTTTAACGATTCTATCATTCAGTATAGGACGAACAGGATTGAAGATGCGGTAGCTGGTTATGCAACTTACATCGTAGCGAAAAGGTTACACTAAACATATGAAATCATAACGTAGTTCAGCTCAATAGAAGTTTTCTTTCTATAGACAGTTCCACAGATTCATAATAAACGGTGCAGAGTGCTTAATTCTGGTAGTGGCAAGCGGCCATCCTGATTTAGTAGCCTACAGCTGCTTGAATGTATTATGTGTAGTAAAAAAAGTTGCAAAGGGTGTGTTGAGAAGATAACCAGCGGTTTCCATTGCTTTGCTTTCCAAGCGCATAATGACTGTTTCCGAAGCATAATCAACTTTAATAGATTATACGGGGTTTTTAGATTTTTTCGGCCAGTCGGTTGTCTGCGCATAACGTCACTACTTTGGAGCGAATTTATCACCAGTGCCTCTGTCAGAGGGCTAGCGAAATATGAGTGTAAGGGGTGGATGTCAACAGTTTTGAGGGCACCTTAACGAAATGGGACTTGTATCGTACCTTTCCAGTATTTACATTTGGAACGTCTTTCGCTTGCGTCTCATAAACCCGCAATCTCGGCATGTATGCTGATAGGTAACAAATAATTGGGCGGTTTTTGTTGCGTCTCGGCTTAGCACTCAACCATGATCGGTGGCCACTATAACACACCAAATGTCCTGGTGAAAAATAGTTCTGCACCGTTGCAGTACATCAGTCTGTTTACGCACCTCCCCTTTGAGATAAGGGGATCTTTAAATGATGTCAATGACGGCAGTAAAGACCAAATAAATCTGAAGACCTGTTATTATTTAAAGGATATACTTAATTAGAAACCGCCGAAGTAAATTTGTTTATGCAATCTTAGAATCATAAACGGTTGTTACGTATTCAATATTGTACATAATTAGCTCATTATGGCACCTGTTCCAATAATAGCAATGATTTATTTGCTATAGAAATGACATAACACCGGTATTCCAATTTGCCATCACTTATAGAGAGAATACAAGAGCATTTTGTGATGTTAGTTTCTCTGCACAACGATATAATTACTAATCATGTTGTGCTGATAATAGACTACATCACAGTCCGTAACACTTGCCCATTTCTCTTCCAGGAAGGGAATGCATGCATGTGGCTGTCTTGCTTATCGATTCAACCCGCTAGGTAATAACAAATGAAATACAGAAGACAACCTAACGTCTTATTTACGAAATTATGCGGATGCTGTCACTAATGTCAGCTATGGATGTGAAATAGTTCATAATTTATTTCGTACAATTTATAATGCTAAGACTGCATAAAATATATCCAACTCACAGATAGTCTTCATATGATACTGGTGAAACTTTTCGCATTACTGTCGTTCTTGCGACATTCGCTCGTGCCATAATCATCGAGATTATCCACTTGTTGCATAAATTATTATTATTATTATTATTATTATTATTATTATTATTTGTAGTAGAATTTGTATATTTCTATAAACCTCTCGGGCTACCGCTGGTGGTCCCCGTAGCCCGTAAAATACGCCGCTGATGACAAGTATGCGCAGATCATTGAAAACATCAAATAAAAGTAATAAATGCATTACATGTATTTTTATAATAATTTAAGAGTTTCATATACAAACAAAATGAAACAGTGTATGACAAAACACCTTTATAAGTTCAGTTAATACATGAGCTCCCTTTGTTTTTACAAAGCCGATGATGGAATGGCCCTTTTTTTCACAACTATTAACTCGTTTTGTTTTTAATTTTTTAATTGTAATTATTTGTAGGAACCCTGTCATTGCTGTACCGTCATTTCTGTGCCGGCTGACGGTGTCTTCTCTCACCTCCTCCTCCCGGGGGCAAACCCTTGTGAAGGCATAGGTACAATAGCCTCACAATATCCCTCCTACCATATCGAGCAGGATGGCTCCAGCGGATCTGTTGCCCGCTTCAAAGGTCCCTGGTTCGATCCCCGAGACCGCCCGCTCTGACCAATGGTTTCTCGTGGTATCTCCGAGTCGTCAGGCGAATGCTGGGGTGGTTCATCTTCTACCACGACTCTCCTCCCTCTCATTTCCTGTACCTGTAATCTTTCCTGTCATCCCTTTCAGGGTGGTAAGACCAGGTGGCGGTTGCTGCGGCTGTATGGTGCCTTGCGCGCTGTAGAGGTTTCTTCCCTGGCGTCGCTGCGGGGTCTGCTAAGTTAGGTCTCTCCTCCGAGTGGGTTCTGCTCCGGGGGACCCGCACAGGTTTGGGCCCTGATTGCGTCGGTTGCGTTACATCTGGAAACGTTAGGGATCCCGTCTGTGCTAGACTCCGTCGTTATCTGGATCTGGTCTCTCCCCTGATCCCTCCTCCCGAGTAGTCTCCAGAAGCACAAAAGGCCGATTGGCCTGCGTGCGGTGCTCTGTCCCGGTTTTGGAATCCCCTCCGTTGATTCGTACCTTTAGCTTTGCCCTTCCGATCAACAGAAAAAGAAAGTACAATTATAAATTTTAATTATTATTCTCAACAAATCACAAAGACATCGGAATATTTCTGGCAATTACAAATCTTTAGCTTTAAAATGTAACAGTCTTGGCTATATGCTTATGCTGATGCAACGACAATAATAATAATAATAATAATAATAATAATAATAATAATAATAATAATAATAATAATAAATACTCCTTACAAGCACGATAACAATGATATTACTACTCCGAAGGACAAATTCCTGCCAGATTAGAGTAACACAGAGGCAATCCGCCGATTTCCCTTCCTTCGGTGGTTAAGTGAATCGCAAATGATTGCTGTAAGGTTATCGTGTGCAGGAACATCAAAAGCACACTGTAAAGCACTATTAGTTCAGTTAGGTATACCAGTCTTACCTTAGCTTTGTTCTGGCATCTCTCCTTTGTGTTAGAAGTAATATAAATGAATTTACAGTCTTTTCAACTGTTTATGCTTATCCCACCCGTACAAGCTCTGATAGGCACATGAAAATGTAAGTATAATGTGAAACAAAATGGTTGTATAATAGTATCTTTAAAGTTACTTAATAGTCCACCAATTTCTATTCGTCAGCTTCCTCTGCTAGCATTTAGGAGAACGATCCGAGCAATGTTGATTTATGACCCTCCTATAGAGTTGACGAGTTTTATAAACTGAATCTATAATGCACGATTTTAATATAATTATACATTATATTATCTCAATGGTATAAATAAATGAATTTTAAATTATTCTGCTGGATGATTAGGATTCAATGCGGAGGGGGCATAGCACGTCGACCTACAGAGATATTTTGTACCTATGCCCCGGACGAGGCGCCCCCGGGCATGAGGTGAGAGGAGACAGAGGGCGGTCGGACTCCGAAGCACAACAGGCAGAGAGCAGGGTCCCTACTATTTACAGATTTAAACTCTTTCGGGTGGGCACTGGTGCCACCGACTCCCACCCCCCTGTGGGCTAACACATCCCCTGGGGGCTCTGGAACCCGTAGACACATTCCCGGGGACTAAGGTTACCACAGAGCATTCCTTTCTCCTGCCGAGACCTCCCGCCGACACATACAAACCTAAAAGAGACCAAACGGATGAAATGTGAAGTGAAATGATAATGGAGGTGAAATGGGGACAGGAAATTCAGGGGACTTAATGATCCTTCCCAGAATTCGCCTAGCAACCTGGAGAAGCCCCAGAAAAAGCCCACGGGTCAGGAAAATTGGCCCCTAGAATCGAACCCACGACCTCCCGAATGCGGGCCGTCCCGCTCAGTTTGCCGGACTATGGTTATCAGGTTACGCACAGTCGCTTATTGTGTTTCTGGAAACCTCCAGGAGGAAACGGTGAAGTAAAGGTTATGGAGGACGACCAGATCCGAGGCGGCAGGCTCGGACACGGGCGGGGTACCTTACGCCTTTAGATATTACGCCCGGATGCTGGCTTACCTATTGCCATGAAGAGATATTTGAGGGCCTATCCCATACCAAACGCAGCACAGACAATACGACAGAAAAATCTGGCGCCACACACCTCGACCACCGTCCACTCGCCTGATCCTTCCACCCTAAACATATGGGAATATAATGACAGGAAATGGAGGAACAGAATAATTCGTGGCATTACATAATCCCCCCAACATTCGCCTACCAACTAGGGAAAACCATGAAACACCCAAGGTCACAGTGATCGGTCCAGTAGGAATCAAACGCGGGACTTCCCGAATGCGAGCGCGTTACTGTAGAGGCATCTCGCACGGTTTCAGCCGGAGTACAGGTTCGTTCCATATAATCAAAGCAGACAAGATAGACGTTTTACATTAGCTTTGATTTGGTGGAGTCAAGATTCGCGAAAGTAAAAAACTGTAGTAATTATTTATGCATACAATCACATACGCAGAATTCGAGCAAATATTTTACCTGCGCTCAACCGTGAGTTCGCTGGTGTCAACTTTGAATAGCTTCGTTTGTCACTGTTTCTACACCAAAGTCAAAAGTTTCTGTATCTGTATCATTTCATCAGCTCATAGTAAAACATCTGATTACTACTCGCAGGATAGAGGTAGGCAGGTCTAATAAAACTAATACAAAATGTTTTAATTGAATGCTGCTTATATAATTAGGTAAAAGGTTTACTAAACATTTCGGCCTCGTTTGAAATATAATTCTAACTCCATATATAATCAGAAACACTAACCCTGTATGATGGTTATCTTTAAGACTTCCTGTTCGAATCCGTTTAAAATGCATAAGTAATAACTGGCTATGGTTACACAGATGTGCAGCCAAAAACTCTTCCCAGGGAGGGGTACAGGTGTAACTCCTGCGCATTAAATAAAGCATGTGAGTCGACCTAGAGGTAAAATAGTATTAATTTACCAATATAACTTTAATTTTAAAACTTAAATATAGATAACAATTGTAATTAGTAAACTTTGTGCTGTCGTGCATGAGTTGTTTTTACAAATTCAAATGCTTTCACTAACTGCAGTCAGGCGGTATTGTTTTTCCGCGGTATTTCGATTCTTCCCCGCACTTGACGAGTCGGTGGTTTTTGCAGCTTGGGTCGGGTGACTAGTGATCATGGAGTTCGTTCCTGCCAGTGCTATGGGACACATCTCTGTATGGTGTTTTCTCCGCATGGCTTAGTAATTCTGTGAATTCTGTATTTTGTTGAGGGTTTTTCAGACCAGAGTTTTCATATGAGTTCGTCCGTTGTTATTTATAAATATAATTTTACATTTATCATTCCTACATTTACGACGTGACCACTTGTGTTCTTTATATGAAGTTTGCGAGTTCCTTTGGTCGTTTTAAGCAATTTTAATTGTTTTAAATGCGTGTTACTTTGATAATATTTACACTATGTGATCAAAAGTATTCGGACACCTGGCTGAAAATGACGTACAAGTTCGTGGCGCCGTCCATCGGTAATGCTGAAAGTCAATATGGTGTTGGCCCACCCTTAGCCTTGATGACAGCGTTCACTCTCGCGGGCATACTTTCAATCAGGTGCTGGAAGGTTTCTTGGGGAATGGCAGCCCAGTATTCACGCAGTACGGAACTGAGGAGAGGTATCGATGTAGGTCGGTGAGGCCTGCCACGAAGTTGGCGTTCCAAAACATTCCAAAGGTGTTCTATAGAATTCAAGTTAGGACTGTGCAGGCCAGTCCATTACAGGGATGTTATTGTCACGTAACCACTCCGCCACAGCCCGTGTAGTATGAACAGGTGCTCGATCGTGTTGAAAGATGCTACGACCACACCATAACACACCACCTCCGAATATCACTGTTGGCACTACACACGTTGGTAGATGACGTTCACCGGGCATTTACCATAACCACACCCTGCCATCGGATCGCCACATTGTGTACCGTGATTCTTCACTCCACACAACACTTTGCCACTGTTCAATCATGTAATGATGACGCTTCTTACACCAAGCGAGGCGTCGTTTGGCATTTTCCTGCGTGATGTGTGGCTTATAAGCAGCCGCTCGACCATGGAATCCAAGGTTTCTCACCTCACACGTAACTGTCATAGTACTTGGATTGGATCCTGATGCAGTTTCGAATTCCTGTATGGTGATCTGGATAGATGTCTGCCTATTACTCTTTACGACCCTCTTCAAATGTCTGCGGTCTCTGTCAGTCAACAGACCAGGTCGGCCTGTACGCTTTTGTGCTGTACATGTCCCTTCACGTTTCCACTTCACTATCCCATCAGAAACAGTGGACTTAGGGATGTTTAGGAGTGTGGAAATCTCACGTACAGACTTCCGACACAAGTGACACCCAATCACCTGACCACGTTCGAAGTCCGTGAGTTCCACGGAGCGTCCCATTCTGCTGTTTTACTATGTCTAATGACTACTGAGGTCGCGGATGAGTACCAGGCAGTAGGTGGCAGCACAATGCACCTAAGATGAAAAACGTATGTTTGTGGGGGGTGTCCGGATACTTTTGATAACATATAGTATGTGAGTTGTTGTTCGGAATTTACTCAAACTGTTAGTCGTTGACGCTGACCTCTGACTCATCAGCTGTGGTGTTCCTGGCAGTTGCTTCAATGGACTCAGAGTCCTGGGTTCGTTGGTGGGATGGCAGGGATTTGGGATTTGATTCGGTAGAGCTGAGGTTCTTGTTTTTCAGGGGTGGTGACACTGCCTTGATGAGATTAATAATACTGCCGGAGAAGTTTGAGTTATATCTTTATTTTGTTACGTAGATTCCTATCTGGTCAACCCGCCACCTTCGTCGTCGAAACCACTGTTATTCTTATTACTCTCGAAGTCGCTACTTATGTGTTTCTCCGACTAGCCCTCGAATTGCCTAGATTTCACAACTTCACTTTTACGCTATAAATCTTCTGATTATTTTGTTCTAATTCTGTTTCGTCGCGTCCTCGTGGTTAATTTGTACCGGAATGTGCCTCGGCCGTTGTCATGCTTAGTTTGTACCCCACAAGTCTCGGCGTGTCTTTCCTCCTTCACGCCTTTCGCCAAACTGTAGAATTTTCCCCTCTCCCTTTCTTAAGTTTCGTTCTGTTTTAAGTTCAAACGTATCATGTGATGCCTACGCGATCTTTCGATTGGCTATAATTTTTGTTTCATGATTTTTTTTTGTTATTGGCTACCCCCACGTGACAACTTTCACATCTGCTTCTCACAGCTTATTTTGAGTTTTAAAATCTTCCCCCGAACATTCTTAGATCGTAGATAAGGCACATCTACTTCCTCACCCTTTTAAGTCTTGAGAACCGTTGTAAACCCTGTCCGAGCCAAAAGTATAAAGGCGAGACTTCCGGTATGCAGGTTCGTTGACCATCGCAGGTAAAATACCTCTGCTTCGAGGGAACAAACTTTGTTTCTCTGTCTTCCCGACAAAACCCATTCCTAATATGAATTCAGCACATTTTCGTCGCTATGTTCGATCGTATATTAGTATTATTATTACTATTATTATTATTATTATTATTATTATTATTATTATTTCTCCTGGGTCTCGATAACCAGCTTCATATGCCCTGACGGTAAACTTATCATCGGACCTTTAGGTTGGATGATGGGTTTATCGTTAATGTCCCATCTAAGCTAATCTAATGTCCCTCTCTCCCTCTGTTCCTTTCATTTATCATTTTATTTATTTATTCATTCATTTATTTAGTCAGTGGCTTACGACGATTTGATGGCGAGCCCACCGTTACACATTTATTCTGTTCACAATACATCTCAATCACTGTACACAATACAATTTCAAATTTACACAAGTATTTTCACCAAGTAAAAGAAAAACAATCTACATAATATCTGGCCGTCAACAACCAGGCTACAAAACATTTACATTTTAGGAATCTGTTTATACACACAATACATTCTGCAAACAATAATTTTTTTTTTTAATTTAATTACACATCTTAGTTCCATCTTTCTCTCTCTCTCTCTCTCTCTCTCTCTCTCTCTCTTGCACTTTACATACAATACTGGTTTTCTGGAAGCTATTAGCAGCCTCCACACTCAAGACCCCTTTTGGTACCTTTTTTTTGCCAGGTATACATTCTGTCCGGTTTTCTTACTCTATGTCATTAACATCGTGAATGTCAAGCACACTGTTTTAACAGGACATTGCTATCCCGAAGCTACCAATTTGTTTGTAAACAATGTTCGCATACTATGACTTTTCTTACTCGTGTTCCGAGTGCGTTTGTACATTTTCCCTATCCGACTCTACTAAATTTCATTGACCCTGCTTAAATGGACGATTGGAGTTGATATACCCTGTCCCCGAAGGTTTGTGATATCCGATAAGGACCTTTCCAACACATATGCATTCGTCTGTATTCCTTCTTTCTCTTGATGGTTTAAGCAGTCTGTTGATGCTACATATTCGCGTATACCTGATAGGGTCATGTTTTGATCACTGACTACCTGCAAGTCGTCCGGTCTCTCACCGAAATAAACATTTCCATTTTCTGTGTTTAACTCACAATACTGGGGTGCTTGACCTACTTCTGACTCATCAGCTGACTGCAGAGGCGTGTCGTTAAGATCTCTCCCTTCGCACAGTTGTTGCGTGAAAATTCTTACCACGTTAATGCCTTTTCCCAATGTGCAAATATTCAATAAAAATGGTTCTTCTGGTATTTTTGTTCTCGTTCCCTGTGTAATGCGAGAACCTGCGCGCATTCTCTGAGGTTGAGCCTGGGAACGCTACAATTCTTCCTGTCCCCAGTTTTCCGACCGTCGTGGCCACGATCCTTGACTGGGGCCTGTCCCTTGGCCTATGCTTCGTCCTGCCATTGCCCCGCTTCGGTGACCTATCGCGTCATCCATTTCGCGGTGGACATTTTGCGGCTGTCGTGTCTGTGATAGGTACGCGCTCGGCGTCCATGCGTAGCTGTACGTAGGCATGCTTGAGAGCTCATGGTCCTCATCTCTACGTCGTGGGGTCGCTGGCCGGCTTGGAGGTGTTCTTGGCCTGTTCGGAGGTGTCCTTGGCCTGTTCCGGGGAGTTTCTGGGCAATTCGGAGGCGTTCTTGGCCTGTTCGGAGGTGTCCTAGGCCTGCCCGGGGTGTTTCCATGTCGGTTCGGGGGAGTTTCTGGGCGGTTCGGAGGCGTTCTTGGCCTATCCGCTGTTCCACCGTGGAGGTTATTTCCCCGGTGTTGCCTACTATTCGCCGGGTACCTGGAGAATCTCATGTAGTGAACGGGATACTCCTCATGTTGCCTCGGTGGCCTACCCGTGCCCGTTTGGTTCCAGGGCCTATAGCTTCTCTCCCGATTTCTTGCAAATGGCTCTTGATAACGCTGTCGGACTGTGGAGTAGTTGTTCAACGCACCTTGTGCCCTCGTCCCATCATTACGATGCGAATTTATCCGATCACTGTGTCTGCCTTCAGTCCTGATTCTGGGCCTATCTTCTTCCCGCGTTCCGTACCCCTGCAGAGCGGTAAGTAGTTCAATGGCTTCGCTCAGCGTCCTCGGACGTGCTACCACGAGGTGATGACGTATAACGTCTGGGAAGTGTCGTGTCAGGAGGGATACAAATTCACCTTCGGGCATCGGTGGGTCCAGGAGTTGGCTTAATTGGCCGAGTCGCAAGAAGTAGTCAACCATCGACTCACGCTTCTCTTCCCTGTATCGGCCATTATTTATTTCTGCGCGCACTCTGTACTGTGCAACGCCACTCCAATATTTTTCCAAAAATGCAGACCTAAAATGTTCATATTGTGCATGCTCGCCCACCGTCAATCGAAACCAACTCAGGGACGGGCCTATCAAGCTCCTTTTTATAATTACCATTTTGAAACGGTCGGGAATTCCCCTAAGCGCGAAATAAGATTCGAGGTCATTAATGAACTGCTTCGCATTATCGACTTCACTGTTGAACTTGGGGATTGGCAGTTCATTCAAAAATTGTATAGGTATATTGCATTGTTGCAGGGGCCCTACGGTGCTTGACATTTCACTTGCCGGGTGCGGTGAGGCCGAAGGAGTGCAGGCAGGTTCGTTCGACCTCGGTTCACTACTCGGGTTGTTACACTGGAACGACGAAAGCGCGGAAACCTGAGAGGTAATTCGCGCGTCCGTGGCTCCCTGAGATCGCGGTTCGATTTGTTCTACCGCGTCCCTGCGAGCATTGACGGTCTGTGTCAGTTCCTCCCTTAATTTGTTAATTTCATCATTAACCCCTGCTTCAAGTGCCTGCTGCTTATTCTGTAATGATACACAGACTGTCATTGCTTCTTCCCTTGCCTTATCACTAATTGTACATATTAAGTTTTCATTGTTTACAATTTGTTGGGCCCTGATGGCGTCCATTTCCACGACAAGTTCCTTCCTCACTACTTCTACACTATTCTGTGTTGCTTTTAGTTCGTTTCTTATATATTCTACATCCTCGTAGATTACATTTTGACTTGCTCTAATTTCTAACAAGACACCCTGTATTTTATTTTCTAAGCCCTGACTGATTTCCTTATGTTGGATGCTTAATTGTGAGGCTATCTGCTGCTGCAATGTTTGTTCTTGGGTGGACAATTGTTGTTTTAGTGTTTGCTCCTGTACCGTTAATCGCTGAGTTAGTGTTTGCTCTTGTTCTGATAATCGTTGAGTCAGTGTTTGCCCAAGTGTTTGCTCTTGTTCTGATAATCGTTGAGTCAGAGTTTGCCCAAGTGTTTGCTCTTGTTCTGATAATCGTTGAGTCAGAGTTTGCCCTATTGTTCGCTCTTGTTCTGATAATCGTTGAGTCAGAGTTTGCCCTATTGTTTGCTCTTGTTCTGATATTTTAGTGTTGAGGAGGCTCAATTGAGCCAACATTTGTTGCATCATTTCGCTCGTGTTAAGTGATCCGGTAACTTGGTTTCCTAATGTTTCGCTAACTCCGTTTTCTACACCTACCCGCGTGCTATTGTTAGTGAAATTTTCCCCTTGTTCATTGCTATTACCTTCCATATCGTTGCCGGTTAATTTCTTGCTTCTTAACAGCATTTACGTACATACATAACCCAGTTTACTTATATCTCTTGCATATACACTCCCTTCCAAAATTTTATTAACCTATGTATCATGCAGTTAACACTTACTCGGTGCTGGGTTGAGCTGCTGCGAAGTGTTGTAATAGTTCACAAAACACTTCACTACACTTACACACTTTTGAACACTGATGATGTCTGCGCTGAATGTCTGCTTCCTTGTTGTACTGGAGCGGCGTCGATGTCGCTTGTTGCCCCACGTCTATCGGTACACTCTGCTGCTGGTGGTTGCTGATGTCGTCATCGGCGTCGTCTTCCTTCCGTTGTCGGTTCTCCGGGTGCGTTATCCGCTGGCAGTATTTCGAGCCCCACGTTGGGCGCCAAATGACGCTGACCTCTGACTCATCAGCTGTGGTGTTCCTGGCAGTTGCTTCAATGGACTCAGAGTCCTGGGTTCGTTGGTGGGATGGCAGGGATTTGGGATTTGATTCGGTAGAGCTGAGGTTCTTGTTTTTCAGGGGTGGTGACACTGCCTTGATGAGATTAATAATACTGCCGGAGAAGTTTGAGTTATATCTTTATTTTGTTACGTAGATTCCTATCTGGTCAACCCGCCACCTTCGTCGTCGAAACCACTGTTATTCTTATTACTCTCGAAGTCGCTACTTATGTGTTTCTCCGACTAGCCCTCGAATTGCCTAGATTTCACAACTTCACTTTTACGCTATAAATCTTCTGATTATTTTGTTCTAATTCTGTTTCGTCGCGTCCTCGTGGTTAATTTGTACCGGAATGTGCCTCGGCCGTTGTCATGCTTAGTTTGTACCCCACAAGTCTCGGCGTGTCTTTCCTCCTTCACGCCTTTCGCCAAACTGTAGAATTTTCCCCTCTCCCTTTCTTAAGTTTCGTTCTGTTTTAAGTTCAAACGTATCATGTGATGCCTACGCGATCTTTCGATTGGCTATAATTTTTGTTTCATGATTTTTTTTTGTTATTGGCTACCCCCACGTGACAACTTTCACATCTGCTTCTCACAGCTTATTTTGAGTTTTAAAATCTTCCCCCGAACATTCTTAGATCGTAGATAAGGCACATCTACTTCCTCACCCTTTTAAGTCTTGAGAACCGTTGTAAACCCTGTCCGAGCCAAAAGTATAAAGGCGAGACTTCCGGTATGCAGGTTCGTTGACCATCGCAGGTAAAATACCTCTGCTTCGAGGGAACAAACTTTGTTTCTCTGTCTTCCCGACAAAACCCATTCCTAATATGAATTCAGCACATTTTCGTCGCTATGTTCGATCGTATATTATTATTATTATTACTATTATTATTATTATTATTATTATTATTATTATTATTTCTCCTGGGTCTCGATAACCAGCTTCATCGTCTATCCGCATATCAAAATCGTTAGTTTCTCCAGAGTTTAAGTAAATTGTTAGTCTTAATTTTAATTAGTAATTGTTCATGTGTCTAAAGTTTATTTTGTGATGTATTTGTGAGTTACTTCATTACGGCTATCATGGGAATTCATTAGAGTTGTGTTGATTGTTTATGACCAGGGTAGCGTGAGGTGAAGAGCTTATGGCATACAGTTAAACAGGGGCAAACTTGTATGCATTTATGTTAAGATAAATTACATTATCTTTAGTCTTGCAATAACTAAATTTATAATAATTATAACGTGCAATTGTTTCCGAAGCATTAGGATAAATGTATAATAAACGTGGAACAAGGAAGTATATTTTAGATCTAGGATTCGCAACATTCAACAAACAGTTAATAATGCTCTATTATAAAGTCTTAATACTTTAACAGAATAATATATTCAAGCTTGCAAACATTTAACTTTCAAGACTCCAGGATGAATATCGCTTTCAATTACAACGTACAATTTTTATCGTTCACCAAATGAAGTTTTAAAGTATGATTGACAACACAAAGCGTTTAAATTTTTCTGTCATCGTAAACAAATATGCTAGAATTATAGTGAATGATTCTCCCATGAAATAATATAGAAGAAAGCCAAGGGTTAGGGTATAAATGTTAGACAAGTTACGAAAGAAATTATTATATTGAATTTAAAAATACCAACAGGTTATCCTTGGTTGCGTACGCCGAAACTCGCCAAATGCACAAAGGTTCCAGCTCTCGCTGGCTTTCTGCTTGATCCTCCTTGTAGACCGTCTCTCGTGCTGCCTGGGGAGGTTAGCAGTGGTGCTGTTGATGTAAATGATGCAGCGAACGATGCCAACCAGTCATGGCTCCGGATGTCTTAATGTCGTGCAACCAGAACCACGTCATGGGTGACATCTTTCTGGAACTTTCTCGCTGTAATGAGCTGGCCTCCGGGGCTGTAGAAAGGGGAGGGGGCGGAAATTACACATGTGCTAGTATTCCCAAGTCTATGAGATTGATAATTTCGGTATCCATGCTGCATGTTACGGTGTATATTGTGCAGTGTTATAAAATCATATTATCCTTCAAGCACTCGTTATACATATGTGATGAAGTTGCTACTCAATTCAACTTAATGGTGAAATGTTTTGTTTGCCTCAGAGGATGGATTGCTATGAAAGCTTGGGTTTTGAAATATTCACACGAGTAGACCGACTATTTATTATAATTGAAAGATTTATATAACGTAAACAACTGCATAAGTTTCAGTTAATCCTGAAATTCTTTAACGTGCACAAAGACATAAAAGTTGACATGATTTAAATACATAATGGTTCTCGTATTTCTCTTCCACCTATATTTCTAATAAATTAGTTTGCTTTACAATAATTTCTGAATTCTTACAAGTGTTTTGTTTGCTTCATCTACTAGTGCAGTGTGCGTACAAATTATAAAATGAAAATATATGTTTCTCCCGTGAGCCTAAAGAATTTAGAACAAGGATAATGAAAAAAATTTTGAAAGTGCTTACCGAAAACGTATAAATTAAATGTTGACAAGTCCACAAAACTACCCTTGATAATGATATGCCTAAATTCTCGCCGAAGCCAAATGCAAGCGAACTGGCTAAGCGGTCTCCTCTCTCCGACTCTCGTCGTTTACTGACAGCTGCTCTCGCCCGGGAGACACACATTCTTCCTCTTGCCTGGTAGAGCGCTGTAATCGCTGACGTAGTTACCCAGTCAATGGCAAGCGCGGACGATCATTACTTCGTTCTACCGCACTTGCGCAGGACTGAGGACATGGTTCTAGCACATTTCTCGATTTTCGTCTGCTGGCAGCATGTCCAACGTCAGGGAGGAGGTTTAAAGCGGCACAATGTTGTTTAATGAAAGGCTTTTGTTAAATAAACACCATACATAAGACTTCGCCTGTTTTCAATAAGTGCTTGGAGGGCGTTCCTGTTATCTGTATAGGGTTTGTCGTCACCCATTGTCTTAGTCCGAATGCTTCATAGCAGCTTTTGGCAGCTCCATTTAGATAACGTGAGTACGGGACACCTTAGAGAATAAGTTGAATTGAGTTTTATTTATGGATGCTCTTTAACTGCTGTGGTCCTTATCGTACCATTCTATACTGGAAGTGAAGGACGGTAATTTTGCTCAGAGGACCCTTTATCAGGCTTCAGGTCCTTTTCGTGCCGTATATCTATGACACGTGTCCATCGGGTTTACCTCCCTTCCGAAGGAAGCCATGCAATGGTTTTTACGTCCGAAAAACTCCATCGACCTCCGCCGAGTTTGAACGCGCGATTTCGGGAACTAGAGACTAGTATGATACCACTACATCATGGAGGAGACTTCCTGTTATCTGGTATCGGTTTTGTCGTCACCCCATTGTCAAGGTCCGAACGCTTCCTAGTAGTCTTTTTCTGCTCCATTTACGAGACACGATAGAGAGTGTACATGGTAAGCCTGGTCCTACAATCTTGAAATACGAGGTGTGATCAAAAAGTTTCCGGAATGGCTTCACAACAATGCTGGCGCTGAGATTGCCTTAATTCTTACCCTGACTGTACATGCAGCGTTCCTTTCCGATAATGAGAGGTCACATGACTTCCTGTGACCATACAGTCACGAGGTAGACGCTCTGAAGTGAACACGTGTTTTGCACATGCTGCGATTTTTCCGCGTAGCAAAAATGTCAGATTACGAAGAAGAAAGAACGAACATCAAATTTTGCTTTAAACTCGGTAAAACTGCAACAGAAGCCTATAGAATGTAAGTTATGGCAAAACTCAAGAATTAGAGTGGTTTTCGAAATTTAAAAGTGGCGTGACATCAGTTAAAAATGCAGATCGTTCGGGGTGACCCTGTTCCAGTAAAGCTGATGAATATATGATGAGGGAAATGGTCTTAAATGATAGGCGCATTACAATAAGAGAAATTTCTGACTAATTGGGGCTCTCCTTTGGAAGTGTTCAAAGCATTTTGAAAGACAATTTGAACATGACAAGAATTGCCGCCAAGTTTGTGCCCCGCCTGCTTTCAAATGACCAAAAGGAAAACCGTGTTATCTTAAAGAACAGCTACAAACGACCCAAAGTTTATGGGGAAAATTATTACTGGTGATGAAACATGAATTTATGGGTACCATCCAGAAACGAAGCAACAATCTTCACAATGGAAGAGTCCTTCGTCTTCACGCCCGAAAAAGGCCAGACAAGTTTGATCCAAAGTGAAGTCAATGATGATTGTGTTTTTGACATTAAAGGCATTGCACATAAGGAATTTGTGCCACAGGGTCAAACAGTGAATCAAGTGTTCTACAAACAAGTGCTGCAAAGATTAAGGGAGAATGTACGACGCAAACGGCCGGAGAAATAGAGGAGTGGTGACTAGTTCCTGCATCATGACAATGCGCCCGCGCACAAAGCCCTTTCTGTTCCCCAATTTTTGGTTAAAATTAGGATGAATACTGTTCCCCATCCCGCCTATTCTCTAGATTTGGCACCAGCGGACGTTTTTCTTTTCCCGCGACTTAAAATACGGTTCCGTGGACACCGTTTTGAGGACATTGATGTCATCCATCGCGAATCGCAAAAGGCTCTGAACATGTTGAAAGCAGAAGACTTCCAGAGGTGCTTCCAGCAGTAGCAGAAGCGCTGGGACAAGTGTATCAACTCCCAAGGAGACTACTTTGAGGGTGACAGTGCAGATTAGACAAAACAAACTGTTGTGTAGTATTTATGACGTCATTCCGGAAAGTTTTTGATCACACCTCGTAGATGGCAGGAGAGTCGTTGTAGAAGATGAACCATACACCTGTCGACCCGTATAGTTTCTGCCGTAACGGTTCATTAGAAACCAAACGAACACAGTTTGTTTCATAACTTGTGCTGCTACAATAATGCCGTTTTTAAAATCTCTCTGCAAAAGAGTAACTACAAGAAGTTATGACTTGAGCCGAACTGTTTTATGAAGAGAAAGGCAGGACACTACTAGCAGAAAAGGTTGTAGTTCGTCCACCGAGTAATGAGGTGTTGGACGATGGTTTTGTTTAGGTACAACTCCTTTGAACTCAAAGTTCAGCAAAAATTATTTGCCTAAATGTAGGATTTAACGTAGCCATCATCTCTATTATATGGGGTTGTTTAAAAATAGCTGTCTCATTTACTCTGTAATTTGTAACTGGTATGCGAGTTAACCAAACACGTTTTTAGATCTTCATTTAGGATTTAGGAAGCGTAAAACAAATTCTGAAAATATATAGAAAACAGGTTTACTGATGAAAAAGTTACGATATTTACGAGTTAACAAATTTCTTCACTAAAGGTAATGAAAGCAGTAGACCATATATACAGTTGCACATTGCAGGAATCAAAAGCGCTACTATTCATGTGTACGTCTGAATGAAAAACATTAAGTTTCACAAACATCCATGTCATTCACTTCACATTTGCTCTCGCGATAAATCACTAAAAAGTGGTTGGAGTTGACTCCGGTTCAACACTCGACCTTAGGAAGATTGGAAACTGAGCACAAAATTAGCAGATATATTAGTAAAAGTATGTATATGTGGATTCACTGGGAGAACAACACAAAATAAAGATCGAAAATCTCAATTGGAGAGTATTTTAGGAGCTAGACACATTTTAAATGCTGAAAAGATTTGAAACATGGACTGAATGCTGTTTATGTTACAGTAGAAAGGTTATCTACATGTTTTTACTTTCTCTACTACGTATAGTAAGTACTGTATTCCACGCAAAAATTCGATGTCGAAATTTCACCGGAAATATATGTTTTTAGGTTCCCTGAAACCAACCTCCCCCAAAAAAAACTGCCCCTTTATTTTTCACATGCTGCTGTGTGATGCAATGCGTGTTGAATATTTGGTGACTCGCAGAAGGAAGGCGTTTTCGCCACCCTTACATCATGATGTAAGTGAAGGCTTTCTATATACCTAATATGTCGACTCAAAAGTTGATTACATTACATGAGAGTTGCATACAATAGTTTTTCTACGACATTTACATGTAAATAAATATTTAATACTTAGATGTAGGTATACGAAAGAAAATAAAAATCTGATAAATCAATTTCTGAATACATATTTTAGATGCGCTTCGATAACAAGCATGTATTGATTTTACAAGATGGAGACAAAATGTTTATTAGTGAATTTGAGGAGGTGGAATTTATATCCACACCTTCTGATATTCTGGAGGAGGCGAGGAATGTAAGCAAGAATTTACTTCCTAAAAATCAAAGAAAATGTATGGAAAGTTGTATGCCAAGTTCATAATTTGGCGAGCAGAAAAAAATGGTACTTCATTGTCAGAAAATGTGCTCATTGAAGAAATGTAAACTCAATGAAATCCACAACCTTGTGGACAAATTATTCGGTACTGAAGATTAATCTAAATGTAAAACATGGAACTGATATATCAAAGTATAAAAAGTTGTATTACCTCTTAAAATAGAAATTGGTAGGGTATAGAGGGGAAACAAACAAACATTTCGACAAACGAAACTGAAATATTCGTTGATGACATCTGTACCGAAATGGACTTCAGCAAATGGACACATTTAAGTATAGGAGCCGAAAAAAATATTTACATTACAAATGAAATATGTATCAACGGCGATGATGTGAAACAACAAGTGCAGACTTGGCTTTCATCACAGGTGGCATCATTCTTTGACGAAGGCATACAAAAACTGGTTTCCCGTTACGACAAGTGCCTAAATAACTGAGAGCTAGTGTAAGGTGTAACGTAATGAATGATAATAGAGTATGTGGTAATTAATGTTCTGTTATTTTTATTTTCTCTAATACGTATATTAAGTAGGGGAAGTATTGTATTCCACCCAAAAATTCGATAGTTTATTTAATTTTCCTCTCCCCCTTCTTTATAAAATTATTGTATATGATCTATAAGATAGCTTATATGTAGTCTTTGGCGGTAGAACTATCATCGAACATAGTGATATATTAATTTTTACTTTCTCTACCACGTACAGTAAGTAGGGGAAGTATTGCATTCCACCCAAAAATTCGATACCGAGATTTCACCGGAAATACATGTTTTGAGGTTTCCTGAATGCAAAAAAAGGGATTTTTGGAAACATGTCGGTCTGTTGGTCTGTAAACAGCATAATTCAAAACGAAAAGTCGGATAGACACTAAACTTGGTATTTAGGTTCCATACCTTCCAAAGATACAACACAAAGATTTTCAATAAAATGCCCCACTCCAAACTACCCTTTATATGGAAGGATTTTTCGAAATTACCCTTTGTAAAAATAGTTTGTACAAGAGTAGAGAAAGTCATGTGAGTGTAACACATCAGATTTTTTTGGATTCAGGAGGCCTCAAAACATGTATTTTCGGTGATATCTTGGTATCGAATTTTTTAGTGGAATGCAATACCTACTTCCCCTACTTACTATACGTATAGAGAAATTAAATAGCAACTATATTCTTACCAGCATTGCGAATTCGTCGAACATTTTAGGTTTAGACTCATTTCAGGATCATAACAATAAATTCAATATTCATTAACAGTAACGATGTTCCAAATCAAATTTGAAGTGCTGCCTTGGAATTTTTCCAGAGTTTTTCTACATCAATCAGTGCGTTGTTGTTTTTGATCAGGAGTCAGTTATGTGGAAGTCATCTACAAGAAAATTTTCTCACGTCTAACTGTGGATGTAAAACGTTTTAATTTGACTCCTACCAATTCCGAACGTCGCCGAATAAATTCATAAGAAGTAAGTCGATTTTCTTCAAGCATTGCTCGAACAGCGGCAATATTTTCATCAGTAACAGCAGTCTTGGGCGTCCTTCAAGAAATTCATCACTAGGAAAAAAGCGATTGCTCTTGCATTCCTGTACCAATTATAAATTGTTGCCTTAGACGGGACTTCTTCGACAAATGCATTTCTAAGCCGAACTTCACATTGTTTAGACGTTAATGACGATTTAAAGTCGTAAAAATTATTGCCCGGAAGTGTTCTGTAGTCAAATTTATTTTTGGGCAAACACAAAATATTTAAGTGATGATAATTAACAAACGATTAGAACAAATCGAATACACTTACGGCAATCAACTACAAAACATTAGAAAGAAGGTTCAATCAAAATTCTCCAAAATCATATATATTCAAATTAATTTCATTTTGTAGCGTATGACTAACAGCGGAACAGTCACACTTTTAGTAATTTCCCCTCTAAAATAGAATCTTCTGCTGTTTTCTTTTACTCATAATCTTCAGTGATAATCATGTTTTGTCTTCCTGTGCTATTCTTGTTTTTATATAATAATTTGTAAGTATAAAGCTTTGTCTGTTTGGAGCCCCTACTTTTGGAAAGGTGAAAGTTTTCTTTCTGAGTAAAATAAAATAAACTAACTTGATTTGTTTCTAGAAACATGGCATTTTAAAGGTTTTCAGTATCACCCAGTATACATATATAATTATATTAGTGCATGTATTTTCTGTATGCAAAATAAGTAAAGTAGTAATGAACACAGAATTCTTTTTTAAATTATTTATTATGGGGTTTAAGCACATACAGTGCAGTATTTACCTAAGGATGCTTATTACGACTTGCGTACTTTAATGTACTTCAGGCTTCTTTAGACTGAAAAACACACGACGATCGCCATTAACCTAGGACATTACATGTTATGATTTTTCTTTAGTGGAGTGAAGGTTACTTTAGACTTGGAAGACACCGTTATTTGACACATTTCTCGGAGACATTTTATCTCTTCTCACCTCAACACACTTCCATCTTCTGTGCTCCTCCCACAAATATTTCTCCATTCTTCTCTGTTCCCTTTCTTCCGTTTCGTGATGAATGCTCTAAACCCTCAAATTGTCCATTTGATGTTTTTCTTTTCATTACCCATACCCCATCTCCATTGAATCAAGGCTTGTATACACACAAAACCGGCACAACACAAAAACACACCTCCTGTTTCCGCCAGGCATTATATAACCAGCGTGTCTGGTGAAAATTGCTTTAAATGCTTTTATTCTTTCTGGCCAGGTCCCCCAATTTCGGTCCTAGCAGGCTATAATTCAATGGAGACCCCCAGTGTCATCTAATTGAGCGATGAAATTTGAGTTGCTTGCGAGGGCAACGCCTCCTTCCCATACTGTCATGGCCTTCCACATACACGTGTCTTTGATTGAGTGAGCATAACAATAAATTCGTTTTGTGGTTGCACGAAAAAAGGTACAGTCGTAGAAGTGAACAACCATGATACATGAAAAATAAAATCGAATACGTTACATTCACATGATTTTCTCTACCACTAAATTGTACGTGAAGAAGATATTGCATTCCATCCAAAAATTCGATACCAAGATTTCATCAGAAATACATGTTTTGAGGCCCCATGTTTTGACTTTTAGAAAAAAGGCCCATATTTGTGTGTGTCGGATAAATACTAGACTTGTTATTTAAGTTCCGTAACTTCCAAGGACTCGATACAAGTATTTCCAACCATGGAATCTTTTTCAAAATTTGTATTTTCAAAAAATAGCCAACAATTTTTATTAAAATACCATATATTACACAGATTTATTTTGAAAATAAGATGTAAAGGGTCTTTCAACAAGAGTGTCCTATCTTTAACATGTGATAGCTGCCGTTCTTATTGAGTTACAGCAGTCATTTTTTTCATGTGGTTACAGTTGTTATGGACAAATAGCCATGGAACGTTACAGCATGAACGCGTAGAAATTGCGAAAATCTGTTATCAAAATGGATCATCTGTTCGCCAAACCTTCCGTGCATTGCGTGAAGTTTACGGTGTGCATAGTCGTCCCTGCGAGAGAACGATTCGGCGTTTGATCGAGAAATTTGAAAGAAGTGTTTTGTCAGCGATCAAAGAACGCCTGTACGTAATCGAGGTAAGAGCTCCAACGAAAACATAGGCGCCGTTCGTGAGAGTGTACGCGAGAACGGAAACAAATCAATTGCTCGTTGAGCGCAAGAAATAGCGGTTTCGCCGACCACAACTTGGCGAATTCTGCATCTGGACTTGAAGTTTCACGCTTACAAAATGGTGTTAACTCAAGAACTAAAGCCCCACGACCATAAGTTGCGCCGTATATTCGCTGGAGCAATTGGAAGCTGACCTGGAGTTTTGTCGAAAAATCATCTTCAGCGACGAAGCCCACTTTTGGATTGATGGTTGTGTTAAACAAAATTTCCGCTATTGGAGCAATCACAATCCAATGCAAATTCAAGAACGACCACTTCATCCCCAAAAGGTTACTGTGTGGTGTGGATTTTGGTATGGTGGTCCATATTATTTCCAACATGAAGATGGAGAAAGATACCGGGCTCTTATAAGGGACTATTTTTGGCCTCAATTGGATGTATGGATCTCAGAAACATCTGGTTCCAGCAAGATGGTGCCGCATGTCAGACTGCTCTCGAAACAATCGATCTTTTGAAGGAGAAGTTCAGAGGTTTCATCATTTCCCGTGTGGTGATGTTAACGGGCCCCCGAGGTCATGTGATTTAACGCCGTTGGATTACTTCTTGTAGGGTTATGTTAAATCTCGAGTTTATATCAACAAGCCAGAAATAGTAAATGATCTTATGAATAACATCACGCGTGTTATTCGTGAAGTTGGACCTAATTTACGTTCTTCTGTCATTGAAAATTGAGTCAACCGTATACGCGCAACCCAACGAAGTCGCGGAGGCCACTAAACTGATGTTATCTTCCACACGTAATGACATTAATTATGTTCCAAAATAAAAAAAGAAATAAACCTCTATCATTTATAGAACGTGTTTTATTTAAGTTCAAATATATCTTGAATTTTCTGGAAATAGCCTGTGAAGTCCTCTTCATTCTGAAGGAATTTTGTATAATCTTGCATATCTGGTAAACGTGAAGTAAAGACGAAAACGCAATACACAAAACATTTATATCTCTTTAAAACATGCAGTTTACTTCAAATATTTTTGTGGCATCAGCCATTTACGAGATATCCGTTATTAATGGTTTGAATTGTTCAATTCTTTGTTATTTTAAAGTCCTGTCGACATTCAGTTGTTTCTCGCGGCTGCATAGGAGGGAATGGAATTTTAAGGCGGTATATAGCGTCCAGTTCCTAAATATTTGACTATAGCTGTTTCCTTTGTATCTATAACGAAATGTGTAATGTGGCTACTTCTGCAAACAATTGTCTCGATTAAAATGAAGTAGAGAGAAAAGTAACCTTTCGTAAGAAAAGTTTTTACTCTCAGTAAATGATAGAGTGTAGAGAAAGTCATGTGACTGTAACAAATACTACTATTTTTATATATGCACCTTCCATAAACTATTCTTAAACTTGCTTTGCTATTATTAGGTTGTCTCATAAGTGATGTTGGTTTTTAAATTTTGTGTTTTACAAGGTAGAATTGCTTTTCTTTGGTTCACCACTATTTACAGGATGTCATGGCTAGTATTGCATACATTGCGAGAATATGTCAGTCGTCAGTTGTTAGAACACAATCACAAAATGGAAGTTACAAAGTTTGAGATTAAAGTCCTTCTAAAGCACTATTGGAAACAAGATTATAACACTACTGCCGCGACTCGAAAAATATGTGAAGTGAAGGAGAAGGTGTCGTTAGTGAGCGTATGGCACAACGATGGTTCCAACGTTTCACCACTTGGAGAAGAAAACACTTAAGATTTTGGAAGACCTATTTATGGGATATTGAGGATACGCGCACAGGTGTGTAAGAAAATCCACAAAAAAGTACTCCTAGGCTGTCAGAAGAACCTGGTCCATCAAAATCGCCAGATTAACGGAAAATCAGTAGCTATAGATCCGTAGCGTATGAATTGATACCTGAACAGCTCAATGTAGAGTAGATATCTGTCGTCAGCTTACCATTTATGATTTATCAGGAGAATTGTTACATGTGATAAAAATGGGTGTATTACCGCAACCCCGATGCCTCAAAACATTGGCACAGTCAGCGTCAACCTGCCAAAGTCATCGTTAAAAAAAACAGTTTGGCCTCAAAGTAATTCTGATGGAATTTTGAAGGAGCGATTCACTGGGAGTTTGTTCCAAACGGGCGTGAGGTCAATGTGGATCTTTATTCTCAACAATTGGAACGAGTTCATGAACTTTTGAGACGGAAATACCCAGCATAGTTAATCGAAACAGAGTTCTCTTGCAGTAGGAGAATGTAACACCCCATACTGCACGAACAACCATGACAATAATTCAGGAATTGGAAGAAGTCGAAGTGCTACCACACAGAGCATACAGTCTTGATCTTACTCCTTCAGATTACCATCTGTTTCGATCTATGGCCCATTTCTTGCGTGGAAGAAATTTCAAAACGCTGAAGTTGTGGAAGTGGGTCTCACTGAATTCTTCGCATCAAAAACCAGAGACTGGTACCGTCGCGGGATAATAAACCTCGCTGAAAGATGGCTAAAGACCATAGAATCTGATGGTCTCTACTTTGAAGAGTAGTTTAATTTCTTGTCAGAAAACGCTCTAAATAAAGTTTTGCTTGAAAACCGACATTGCTTATGACACACCATGTATACTTCATTTTAATTGAGATGAACCTTTGGAGAACTAGTTTTATTACACATTTCATTGAAGGTACAAAGGGGATACAGAAAACCGAATTAACACTCGGTTTAAAGGCAGATCGCTATATCCTGGCCTAGAAATTTCATACTCTTTCCATACATCCAGAGAAATACTGAATAAAAAAATACTGATGTGTTACTCACAATACTCTCTCTACTCTTGTAAAACTATTTTTACAAACGCTTATTCTCCATATGCTTCATGTTAATCGAGGTATCGTGATGTTAATCTTATTGCTAATTTTCTTGTAGATGCAAGGGGAATGTGGTAGGTTTTAAGCGATAGTCAAATCTTTTAAGAGCTGGTTGCTATGCGGAGCATTCCATTCTCTTTGTATGTCCAGGACATTATAAAATGAATAACTATTTCCCATTTGAGAAAAAGTATAAGTATTGGAAAATTTAAGGGAATAACAAGCAATATCTTGAAAATGGTTCTCTCAACAAAAAAACTGTATATGACATAAATTGTGTATTTTAACGCGATCTACATTTTTTGTGTAGTAAAATTTTGTCTATCCCTTATGGTTTACCAGTTATGCAAAAGTCGTTCACAATGAAGAATACCTTTGGAGACATTCCTAGAAAATTCAAGATATACATTTTATTTGTCATGAAAGTATTTTAATACATTATATTTTAATCAAAATCGTTAGAGCCATTTCTGAGAAAATTAAAATTTTCGAAAAATGTTCCATGTAAAGTGGAATCTGGGTTGGGGGGATTTTCTTGAAAGCCTTCGTGTCGCATCTCTGGAAGATACTGAACCTAAATACCAAGTTTGGTGTTTATCCGACTGTACGTTTCTGAGTTATGCTGGTCACAGACAGACACACAGACACACTCGGACATGTTTCCAAAAATGCTTTTTTTTTGGATTCAAGGGGCCTCAAAACATATATTTCCGGTGAAATCTAGGTATCGAAATTTTGGGTGGAATACAATACTTCCTCTACTTACTATACGTAGTAGAGAAAGTAATAACACCTTTAGAAACGGCAAAAGTATTGAAAAATCAAAGCCAAATTAATGGATATCTCGGAAATGGCTGTGTTACTCTCACATGACCTTCCTTACCCTTCATCATAAATTTATTGTTACAAAAGGTTATTCTTATATCTACTTCATACTAATCGAGATACATATTTGCAGAAATTATTTTATTGCATATTTGCTTATAGGTACAGGGTATTAGGGGAGTACCTACAGTAAACTTTAAGCGATAGTCAAATTGGTTTAAGCGCTGATCGTCGCTATGTGATTGCTTTGAAATATCGTTCTCTTTGGATGACCAGGGGAAGAAGACGAATAACTCTTCCCATTTGAGAAGTCGTTATTCAAACCAATAATAAGAATTTCTCAAAAATGGTTAACACTACAAAACGTTTGACATAAATTGTGTGTTTTAGCGATATCTGCATTTTCTGTGTAGTGAGATTTTCGCTACCTCTTGCGGTTTACCAGTTATGTAAAAGTTACTAAAAATAAAGAGGACATCAAGGGCTGTTCCGAGAAAACTCAAGATACACATTAAGTTTGTCATAAAATTATCTTAAACATATATTTTATTTTTAAACATATATCCTGTTATTGTAACCAAAGTCGTGGGGAATTTTCTTGAAAATCTTCGTGCTCATACTTGGAAGTTGCTGAACTAAAATTCCAAACCTACTTTTGATTTTTGAGTAATTCTGTTCACAGACACACATAAACACACTTACACACGTGCGTTCCGTGCGGTCTTTTTTCTAAAAATTCATTTTTTTTATTTAGGGGACCTCAAAAATGTATTACTACTGAAATCTGCATAAAGCATTTTGGAGTGGAATGCAATTCTTCCTCTACTACTATAGAGGTAGCAAAACCGATTAGCAATTTTCAGTTTATAAAGAATATCTCGGAAGTAGTTAACTCCACAGAAAAATTTGACGTACATTTTGTGCTTTAACGAGCTCTACATTTCTTGTATAGTGTTATTTTGTGTATATCTTACGGTTTTACCAGTTTTGCTAAAGTCATTCAAAATGGGGAGGACTTCAGAGGCTAATCCCAAAAAATCCAAGACACACATTTAATTTATCATGAAAAAATCTTAAACATATGCTATTTTAATCCAAATAGTTAGAGCCATTTTTGAGAAAATGTACAGTTTGAGGTGGGAGGATTTTGTTGAAAAGTTTGGTGTCGCATGCTTGAAAGATGCTCAGCTTTAAATTACAAGTTTGGTATTTAATCGATTTTTCGTTTTTGAGTCACGCTGTTCACGGCACACACGAACCTTTTCCTAAAATTTATTTTGGATTCAGGAGATTTCAAAACTTACCTCTGCAAGTAGGGTTTTTGGCTGGAATGTAATAATTCCTATACTTACTATAGTTAAGCAGTAGGGAAGGTAAAAACCGAATAGCAACTTCGCAGTTGAAAAAGTATAAACCTACCTATTTCCATAGACCGTGCAACTGCATATATAGCTTAAACCATTTAAGGTGAGACTGTACAATTTCTCCAAAACTAAGCGTTTTAGAAAGAAATGTCTTGAATAAAAGTTGCTCGATATTATGGGGGAAAGTAAATGTCATTAGTCGTGTTTTGTTTGGAGGAGGTTATGATGGTTATTTTAGGGTTAATTTAATTTTTTAAAATGAGAACCTATATTTGTTGGATGTTTTCTCATTAGAAAATGGTTTATAAAAAGCTGTTTATTTTGTGATGAATAAGGAAAAAAAATAAAAAACATGGTTCCCAATTACGAAACGTAACTTGACCCTCAAATGACCATCCATGGATGGTCCAACCATTCATTGCGCTCTTCTACACAGACATTCAGAATTTTCGTTGTTATTTACGTGTGTACGAACAATTGCAAAGTGCTTTATACAAATGTTTATTTTTTATGAGGAGTGAGAAAACAACATAAAAGGGTAGGTCGTTCCCATTTAAAAAATTAAATTGACTCAAAAATGAGCATGACAACGTCCTCCAAATAAAACACGACTAATGGAATTTACTTTCTCCCATAATATAAAGCAATTTTATTCACGACATTTCTTTATAACGCTTAGTTTTGGAGATGTTGTACAGTCTCGACTAAATGACCCACCTGTAGGTTAGCTAAACCTTCCTGAAAATTTGTATAGTGGTTCTTGAGATACAGGGAAAACTGAAACTGAAAATATAAAGTTTCAGAAACAGCTACTAAAGGTTGAATTGATTGATACCTACTGAAAATTATGTTTATGCTTATGTTTAATCCGTTTTTAATAACATTTTCCTACCGTCTCGCCTTAAAACCAATGCTGCAGCTGCTATAACGCCTTGATCGCTTGTTGAACTGCGGTTTCAGCAGACTTAAAGTATCAGTCTTCTTTGACAACGGATTTATTCTAAGAAATAAATGGCAGAATTACACCTTGCGTTGTATTTTTATTCTGATTTTCTTGCATTAAATTTTTTATTACATTATTATGTGCTAACATACATGTTTGTTTATTCTCGGAAAGCAGCAGCAGATTTTTTATTTGATTTCAACTGGCAACGCTCGCGGACTGATTTTGCTCTTTTTACCATATATAGAAGGGATTAGGATGGGGTGGGCCCAGGTTAAATAATAGGTGGTAGGCGTGCCTGGATGATGACTGTGCAAGTAGTACCCAGTGTGATACATGTTTTGAAAACTTTCGAAACATATTGCCATACGCTTTTTAAAATAATGTTGCAGTTTGGGGTTCCTGTAATAAACCACTTACATTATTTAAAAGAATTTAAACTTTTACTGGTGTAAATTACAATGTAAACTCAAAGTAATAAACACTGCGGGGTCTGTTTAAAAAGGGGCGTGGCACAGTTGCACTTCTAAGGTATTTAAAAATTTAGATGCATCCAAGGGTGGAAAAACAAATCAAATATCTTTGAAAGGCGTGCTCTTATCTATCAAATAAAAATGTTAGAAAAAATCAGTTTTTTGCCAAATTTGCCGTCTCCCCGTAAATTAGATAATACGTATATAAATCATCAGACGACAAAAAGCAAGCAACGGTCTCTTAAACCAGGTCAGAGTAATGTAGTAATTACTTCTAATGATAAGAAGTTTAAAAAATAAAAAACAAAATATTTGTTACTCAAAATTCTTTTATGAATAGTATTTTACACCAAACATTTTTCGATTTGCATATTATTTCTGTTTTAATTACATGTTTCTGTTGTTTCCATTATAATCTGTTAAATACAGATCTCTGAAAATGCGTGTTACTTTTTCCGAGCGCTCCAGTAAACGTTGAATATTCCTCGTAAACTATCATTTCACAAGCTTAGTGCTGGAAACGTCTCTTTTTTAATCTTCTGTCTAGCTGACGTGTGACAATCGAGAAAAAGCGTGGAGGCTTGATTGAAATCTCGGCGCTGTCAATTCACCGCACATCTTCCGGCAGAATGCTGGCATGCAAAGCCATTTACTCCCGCACTCTTCGCTAGCTTCTTTGCTTATGTGCTTTTGTCGATTTTCAATTTTAAGTGCAAGGACTTTGCGTGCCTGTTGCGCTCTATAGTATTCGCCCCGCGGTCTTGCTAGCAGTGTATCCAGATCACACAAAATTATTTCTGCTCAAAAACTCTTTCTATGGCAGAGTAAATTAGATAGTAATCCGGTCCATATAGCGGCTTCTTTTACACTCAACATTTTTTCTTCAAAACATATTGTTTTATATCTTTAGAATATATAACTTTGGATTATTAAAAGTATTTCTTCATATATGAATTAAAAATATGCTTAAAACGTATTCAAATTATGAACTGCAATGAGGTATAGCATATTGGTAGTTAATTTAAAGTTATTTCCTTCATGGATTTATCTCTTCATATGACAGAACCAAGTTTGTGCGTTAAATATTGATACCGTAATTATTTACAGGAAGGTATAAATAATTAAGTAAACAAATAGTAGTAAGATAGAAATAATTGCAATAATTTCCTGATATAAATCAATGTATGGTGTAATAAGCTTGAATTGTAAGGATTTGTCCGGAGAAAAAGGTAATTAGAGAGCAAAGCTAAGAGTAATGGCTGAGAAGCATACACATTACTATAAAGATTCCTGGAATGCAGTTAAAGTTAGAGTTCAAAATGTGTGTGAGATTGCACGTAGGCCAATTTTGTAAGTGGCAAAGGAAATTAGAAAGTGAAAGGGAAATTCTTAGATTCGGGAAGGTATCGTCTAGTAACAGTGACATATACGCATACTTAGAATTTTTAGATTGGAGTGCAAATGAAGTACCATTGATAGGGGTAGTTTTAAGGTAGGCGAAGCTTAAGTAATAAAACAGCGTGTATTGCTAAAATTAGCGGCTTACCTTTCTTTTCTTCGCATTTTCGGTGAAATATCGATATCTAAGTTTTGGGTGGTATACAATGCTTTCCCTACTACGTATAGTAAGTACAACCATAGGGAATGTAAAACAAACAAACAAAAATAATAACAATAATAATAATAATTTTTGTACTGGAGCGTCCCCTTTTTGAAGGGATGAATGGCAAAATCCCGGGTTATATATTTAGCACATTCACTATTCATACTATTAATATTTTTGTAATGAATTACTGCCTAAGTTGGACAATTAACTCCTAGTTAATTCAAAAAATATAATATATTCACTTAAAGAAAAATTAACAGATAAACTTGTTATTCATTCTGCAAGTAATATTTTTAAAATGAATTTGAACGTTTGAATGTTAAAACATCTTTATTTCTGATAAAAGTTAGCTGTCATAAATTACATATTAATATTTCTTTATCCTCTCAGGTGATAGTTAAAATAAATTAAAAATGCAATAAAATTGCTGTTTTCTGTATTAAAGCAGTTGTGAGTCCCCTTTCCCCTGTTCTTGAACTAGCTACAGATCTCCAAATCACCCGGGAGTAATGAATTTCGGGTTGAGGAAGAAATAACAACAAATACGGTTACATTTAGAAACTAGTGTACTAGTACTAGTTTTCATGCGTAAATGTATGCCACCAGATGTTAAGTAATGCATGTTAAATTCTTTTAAATGTGCAGAATGTACTATATTTTAGGATCCGCTGCGAGTCAACCTTTGACATTAATGTTTTTCTCATTTGTAAACTTTATTGCACCCAACAGTACTGTGTAGAAATTATATACAAGATCGCTTAAAATATGCATATGGGTGCTACCCAGTGGTAGTTCCAAGGTTGGTTATACATATTTTAGTCACCGTGCCAACGTTCTTTGAGTCCTCAGCAGTAAGGAGCAGAAAGGAAGTAAATGTGACGGTGAAATGGATTGTGGTGTTGGATGCACATGTGCAATTTCTTGTAGGTGATGCGAATAATCGGGGAACCTCCAGAAGTCCTAGACTGACATGTAAGGTTATATTGAGAAGGTACTAGACAACCATGGTTCTTGGATTCTCTGAATTCGCTTGATCTGTTAAGGCGAGAAAAATCTCCGGATAGAGCAACTGTAACATCATGTAGGTCGATTTGAGGGATGTGTAAATAAAGTGCTTGTAGTGCAGAGGTAATAGAGATTTTGCAGATACTAGGTAGTTTACTTGATGAATCCTATAGCAGAGTTTCTATAATAAGCTGGTAATATGAACGTTCCAGTTAGCTTGCTGTCCAAGGTAACCCTGTTAGATATCCACCCACCCATAAAAACAGACGGCGAGTGACTTTTCGTTGTATGCGAACTTCATAGTTATGGACTTCTGAGAATCCATCAAAACGCACCAATTTTTATACAACAGGTGAATATTGTCACAGAAAATTTGCATCTGAGCAGCAGTAGAACCACAAGTCCCCGTAATTAAAACAGCGACAATGTGGGTAGTAGAGAGATTAGGATCAGGCGGTAAAACAGAAGTATATATGAGATAGAGAAATGATCCCAGAAGGCTCCCTTGTGGAACACTAGAGTAAATTGCTTTGGACGGTTTATTGAGCAGTCTCTTAACTTGATTGAAAAAGTGTGTCTACTGAGCTAATATTTTATTACTCTATACAGCGCATCGGAAAGACTTGTTTAAAATAAATGTATCTAAAGTGAACAGCAAAGTCAACAGTACTCTCTGCCGAATATATCAGACAACCATTACATTAAATGCTAACATGCCTTATGAAATTTCTGTTAAAGCTTTTTAAATAGATCTTGATCTGATCTTCTTGTCCTTTTTTCGGAGTCGCTAACTGACAACGATCGTTTATTTGAAATAATGCGCACAATAAGCAACACGCTATGCTATAGCAATTTATGGTTGTTGGCTTGCATGGTTTTTCGTCTTTCCACTAGGGGTTAGTGACGCTATATAGGAAGTATCAGAGATATCTTCTACAAGCACAAAGAGAAACCTCTGGATGAACCAATAAACATTGATATAAAAAGAATATTGCAGACGCATACTTAATATGAAATCTTTTAAAAGAATTAAACAGGAAGCAGTGATTCAGTTATTTTCGAGTAATACGTGTCCTTGCTCCGAATTATCAACATTCTTCATTTAACTCTAAAGTAATCCTTGATGTTTTCTATATATCTCATAGTAATTCTGTTGGAGGACGGTTTAATTTACGCTTTTGAGAAAAAAGTATAGTACAAGTAAAGTAAAAATTTGCGCAAGTGGCAAAACCACAAGAAATATTGCAACTCTTATATGTTTTCGATTACTGGCCTGATTCTCATAATATTCCGCGAAGCCTCGAAAGCAGTAAAAATGAACATTATTAAGGTTTCAAACCTTTATGTCTGTTATAAAAGCTTTTCAAAGAATAAGTCGTATGAAGCTTCTCATTATTAGGTACCTATGTTTGTGAGTACTCTTGCTTTTGAGATTTTTTGAACTTATCCTAATTCCCAATTGCCATCCGCTTTGATCTAACCAGTCTTTCCTGTAATTAATATCTTTCCTTAATTTGGGCTATGTTGAATTTCTCGATTTCGCCGTTTTCTCCACCATTCAATAAAAGTTTTAGGACCTCTACCGTCTTTATTTATAGTAATTGGACCTACCATTGTAAAACACTTTTTCCAAAACTTTACTCTTCCCTCCATTTCCATAAGGTACATACCTCTTCATTCTTCTTTCAAGCCTGTATATACGAGGGTGATCAGAAACTAAGGTACAAAGCCTGCAGTGAAACGTGTACATTTTATTTCATACAACCAATACAGCAAACTAATACTACACACATAGGTTATTTTTCGACATAGTCTCCATATCGGTTTAGGCACTTGTTGCTTCATAGGATGAGTTTGAATATTGCCTCCACGTAAAAAGCCTGTCCTTGCGTGTTCAGCCACACTGTCGTGAAGTGTTTCACCTCCTCGTCTCAAGCAAACCGTCGGTCTCCTAGGTGCTCCTTCAAGAGGGTAATAAGGTGAAAGTCGCTTGGAGCGAGGTCCGGACTGTAGGGAGGGTGGTTGATGATGTCCCAGCGAAACTGCTTCAACAGTGTGTTGGTCTTCTGAGGCGTATGAGATCGCGCGTTGTCGTGAAGGAAGATGACGCCTTCGGTGAGAAGTCCTGATCGCTTCCTCCTGGTCCCCTCCGGCAATCGCGTCAAGGTCTCGCAGTATATCGGCCAGCGGTCACTGTGTGCCCTCTTTCCATAAACTCCACGAATATGATACGCGCACTGTCCCAAAACACTGTGGCCAACGCCATCTGCCGGGAGGGTAAAAAGTGACGGCAGATGGCGCACCTTAAACTTCTTTCTCTTTAGAGAGGAGGGTGTTTCCATTCTATAGACGACCACTTACTGCTGGGGTTGTAGTGGTGGATCCATGTTTCGTCACCTGTGACATTGTGGTGAAGAAAATTATTTGCTTCCGTAGAGAACCGTTGCAACGATTGCAGACGTGCCGCCATGCACTTCTCCTTGTGTTGGTTGGACAGATTTCGTGGAACCCATGGAGAACAAACGTTCCGGTACTGCAGAATATCGTGAACAATGTGACGAGCGCTTCTGGCCGTCATATGTCCTAACGTGATCCTTCTGTTGTCCTGAATCAGCTTCTCCACGCGGGCTGTGTTCAAATCTGTTAATGTAGTGTTGGGTCGGCCACTGCGATCCTCGTCGGTGACTTTTCTCTACCGGCCGCAAACTTTCGACACCATTCTGCGACATGCTGACGAGACTTTACAGTCTCTCCGTAAACTTCCACCAGCTGCCGGTGAATATCCTCCGCGGTAACATGTTTCGGAGCGGATTTCTTCGCGAGACTAGTTCTCCAAACGAGTCGCCATTTGTGTTTACCTACAACTAACGCTGCAGGTGACTGGCTGAAACTCTACAAAGTTGCCAACCGCATGTATGAGGATTATCGCACATTACTAATTTCTCTATAGCGGACTAAAGTCCAGGAATACTGACCTTGTAACTTTAGTTTCTCATCACCCCTCGTCAGTTTCTCCTCCTCTAGATTCCCTATACATTTATACTAATGTTCATCCCTTTAGTCCAATACCTTAATATGTCTATAATTAGGCTTGTAATCTTTCGGACCAAAAACGGATTTTACTGTGTTGCTGTATGCAAACCTGTTCACTTCTGCCTACTGCAGTACATATACGTCATGCACAAGTCTCTAGGTAACCTCAAAGCTCTGTGTTCCACTCTATCGGTCCCAAACATTATAAACTGGTTGCAGGTCGATGCAACACACTTTTTTCATCTCTCCTGAGACTGGATAGGACAGGAATAAAGAAGGTAGTTACATTGGTTTCTGAGCATGGTCACTTCAGGAAACTTCTACGTAAAGTAGGACTCTACAAAAATGAACCCATCTGTAGAATGTGCAAACAGGATGATGAAATGGCCCCTATGTCCTGCTCATTCCTGGCAAGAAAGAGAATTTTGCATAACCAGAGAAGTTCCAAGAAAGGATGCTGACATTGAAAGATATACAACTTATTCAAGAAATAGATTTTGGGAAACAATGAAAGCTTCCTCTTTAATTGGTTGCACAATAACCGTTTTAGGCTGATGTGATGACTTTAACACTCCAACTAACACCCCCTTCATCTAATCTAATAACTGAAAAAAATTATACTTGACTGCTGATATTTTTATTCGATAGAACCCTTTCCATTGAGATTCTTTCCTGTAGTACTCCATAATTCACCGAAGAGTACAGATTCATGAGCTTCTGATCATTCTTTCACTTCGATGCTACCTTGAGAATGCATTTATTAGTGAAAATACATCACACCAGAACCTTAACTGCTAATTTAACACAAAAATGAAACTACAAATAATGCAGCTTCACCTAATCACTGCCCACAAACAGCTCTGTGGACGAGACGGAGAATATTTGGTTGTCATTCTGTAGCGAAGTAGATTTTCGGTTAAGGAAACCTAGAACTGAAACATAAACTAAAATAAGAAATGTGTGATGTAACACGGTAATTAATAATATACAGCAAAAGCATAATCTAAATTAATAAATATGGAATATTATATGAAGAAATTCTGGGTTGCCAGCACACACATTCTGCAGGAAACGTTGTTTTGATCTATATTAAATTTCATAGGTATCTTGATGCAAGATCAATGTACATTATGAAATATAGTTTATTACTGTATACATCTCCTGAACATTTCATTGCGTTATACGAATAAATGTAATGGAATTCTAGATCTGAAACAATGCTAATAACATCAAATTACTTCTGATGGATTTGCATTGCTGCGCTGTATCTGCGATACTCCTTTTTACTTTCTCTACCACGTACCAAGTAAGTAGAGGAAGCATTGCATTCCATCCCAAAATTCTATGCCGAGATTTCATCACAAATATATATGTTCTGAAGCCCCCTGAATAAAAATAGCTTTTTAGACGATGGTTCGTGTGTGTGAATAGCATAACTAAAAACTCTTATGTGTTACATTCACATGCCTTCCTTACCATCTAACGTTTATTAATGGGCACACAAACTATTCTTACGAAAGTTTATTTTTCTATCCATTTCATTTTAATCGAGATAAACCTACCTGCATTACATATTTCTTTATAACAAAGGGAACAGCGGTAGTCGAATGTTTAAGAACTGGACGGTATATGCTAGCCTTATTTCCATACTGTTTCCATGCAATCGCAAGAAACAATTTAAAATTGAACATTTTGAACCATTAATAATGGATGTCTCAGAAATGGCTAATGTTACAAAAAACTTATTTTAAACACATTGTATGTTTTAAATAGATCTACGCTTTTTATGTAGTACGCTTTCGTCTATGACAACCAGTTATAGAAGATCATACAAAATATCTTCCAAATGAAGAGGACTTAACAAACAATTCCCAGAAAACACAAGATATATATTACTTTCTCTACTACGTATAGTAAGTAGGGGAAGTATTGTATTCCACCCAAAAATTCGATACCGAGATTTCACCGGAAATACATGTAATACAATAATAAAGCATTTTTGGAAACATGTCC
Source organism: Deroplatys truncata (assembly GCA_030765065.1). NCBI lineage: Eukaryota > Metazoa > Arthropoda > Insecta > Mantodea > Mantidae > Deroplatys > Deroplatys truncata. The sequence continues at coordinate 167,037,772 of CM060979.1, forward strand.
GTGTGTGTGTCTGTGTGTCTGTGAACAGCATAACTCAGAAACGAACACTCGGATAAACACCAAACTTGGTATTTACGTTCAGTATCTTCCAGAGATGCGACACGAAGGTTTTCAAGAAAATCCCCTCACCCCACATTACCCTTTACATGGAACATTTTTCGAAAATTTTAATTTTCTCAAAAATGGCCCTAACGATTTTGATTAAAATATCATATGTTTAAGATATTTTCCTGACAAATAAAATGTACATCCTGAATTTTCTGGGAATGTCTCCAAAAGTATTCTTCATTGTGAACGACTTTTGCATAACTGGTAAACTATAAGAGATAGACAAAATTTTACTACACAAAAGATGTACACAATTTATGTCATATACATTTTTGTTGTTGAGTGAACCATTTTCGAGATATTGCTTGTTATTCCCTTAAATTTTTCAATACTTGTTTTCTCAAATGGGAATTCGTTATTCATTTTTCTGTCTTGGATATGCAAAGAGTATTAATCTGTGGCAAAGGGAATAGTGCTGCACCTAGCAACCAGCTATTAAGAGATATGCATGTGCTTAAAGGCTACTGTATTTCTATATTGGCCTTGTAAATATATATTCCCCTTACATCTACAAGAAAATTAGCAATAAGATAGAGTTTGCAAATGTTTATCTTGATTAACATGAAGTAGATGGAGAATAAGCGTTTCTAAAAATAGTTAGTACAAGAGTAGAGAAAGTCGTGTGAGTGTAACACATAAGATTGTTTTTATTCCGGGGGCCTCAAAACATATATTTCCGGTGAAATCTTGGTATCGAGTTTTTGAGTGGAATACAATAATTCCCCTACTTAGTATACGTAGCAGAGAAAGTAAAAATATATACTTGTATATATGAGAGTAATCAAGAAAGCACAGCTTTCTTTAACAAGCTACATTCTGCATGTTCTGAAAATGTCAGCCTGATTCATACTTGCTGCAAAAACATATACCTCAAAAAACAAAATTGGTATATGTAGAAATGGCTAATTAAAGTTTAGAAGTGCAGTTGTTGAAAGTATTGCTCTCCACTAATCAATTTTTATTACCACTCGATTTTTTTCTGATAATTTTTTTTGGCCATCCTGTTGCTAGTGTCTCCTTTAAGTAACGTGACAGCACGACGTAATGTGAAAGTCTAACACGTTGTATTACATCGAGTCATTTAGGGACGACTTAACGCGACGTAACTGAGTGTGACTATGTCAAACTCTTCCTTCCCGTTACGTTAAGTTTGAGTCACTGGTAATTAGAACCAATCGGTGAAACAGTAGCATGAAGTAATAAAACTAACTACCACTCGAGAGTCATTCGTGCATCCTAATTAAACCTTTAGTTCAACAGCATTTCTTAACTTCACGTTACGTCCCATCACGATAAGTAAAGTTCGTCATAATCCTGGCTTGACAAGCCAAAGTCTTGGGTCAGTAGCCTGTCGAGGAGCAAGCAAACTCTGGATCATAGCATATCCAGGATGGGTGATCACCCCAATGTTTTGTATGGCGTTCAAGAAGAAGGAAATGGTATGTGGTGATGAAAATGATGATAGAAAACTTCGCGGATCAAATTATCCAACCCAGCAAAAAACGCGAGAAAACCTTCGGTCAGAGGGACCACATCCAAGCAATAAACCAATTATTCCTCCTTCATCATAAATTTGTTAGGGGAAATTGTGTTATTTAGTAGAATGTTAGGCTGATATCGGATGAAAACAAAACGTACTCTTGTGCAGTCTCTGGGTGTGTCTGATGTACTGCAACAATAACGTATGATATTATCATACCATCCAGTAGGCTTCATATTAGACACACCTACATACTAGTACGTACACTCGGTCAAAAAAGTGGCTGGTCTCTTGTGCAGTTTAATTTTTTCAAAGTCCCTTTGAGTGAGCGCGCGGTGTACAACCGTCAACTTCTGTGCGCCGCTAAGCTACCTCCAATCTGTGCTTGGGCTGGAGCAGTGGCTAGGCTACTGAACTACTATGCAAGCAGCTCGAGTTCGGTTCTATGGTAGATTATCTTTTATTAGTTACAACTCGTTTTACTATAATATAGTTAAATAATATTGTTTGTATTACTTCATGTTACTTATAAATATAATTACAATAACGGGGAAATTTGTGATTATAAAATTAAATTTATGCAGTATGAAACCCTCTCCCAACCGATAAAGTAATGTCATAGTTGCCATCCTCCGGTACGGTGGACTCTAAACAAACGCCATATAGCTCTATGGATATTTGAACCTGTGACCGCCACTGACCAAATACACCCCCGGGAGGCAGGGATGAAGTGAAGGAGCCGCAGGAGGTCGCAGGTCCGAAGACAGGACCTCAAAGACGCACGGAACTCCCTATAATTTCCAGTACGAAACACTCGTTCTCACCAGTAGACGCGGAGTCCCGTGAGAGGGCGACGAATCGGCCCTTGCAGGCAGGCCAACGCACCCTGTCTTTAGCGGGGAGAAATCTTTCCAAACTGCAGCACCATGCCATTTTGCCATCACTAGACGCACTATATGCCTGAAAGATGAAAGGGAGAAAGATGAAATGACAGGAAACGAGGGAAATGAGAAATCGTGATAGAATGCACCATCCCAGCATTCGCCTAAGCGACCAGAGGAAAACCACATGGTCAGAGTGGGCGACCACCGGGAATCGAACCCGGGACTTCCGAATGGGGGCCACGTTACCGTCTGACCCATCCCTCTCGGTACGCGTGGTTTTATAACGAGCTTTATTCATACTCCAATTGAGAACTACAAATCAATAAAGTGTGTTTTGGTTGCAAATTTTCAGTGTGGAAACACTCTGAAGTATCTGTCTGTTTAAAATCTCCCACTTTGTTCACCATCTAACCGTTAAAATATGCTTCGCGCTTTATCCTGTAGTAGACGCTTAGTGTCTGTGCTGTTCACTCGAAGAGCTGCCAAAATTTGAACGAAAAACCAGCGAGTCGTACGCGAATGACTGATTTAGGGCCCTAAGCCGCAAAGCGTAGCCGAGGAATACTTTTTACTTTCTCTACTACGTATAGTTAGGGGGAGTATTGTATTCCACCCAAAAGTTCGATACCGAGATTTCACCGAAAATACATGTTTTGAGAATCCCTGAATCCAAAAAAAAGCATTTTTGGAAACATGTCCATGTGTGTGTGTGTGTGTGTGTGTGTGTGTGAACAGCATAGCTCAGAAACAAACAGCCGGATAAACACCAAACTTGGTATTTAGGTTCAGTATCTTCCAGAGATGCGACACGAAGGTTTTCAAGAAAATCCCCCCACCCCAGACTACCCTTTGCATGGAGCATTTTTCGAAAATTTTAATATTCTCAAAAATGGCTCTAACGATTTTGATTAAAAAATTATATGTTTAAGATATTTTCATGACAAATGAAATGTATATCTCGAATGTTCTGGGAATGTCACCAGAAGTATTCTTCATTGTAAAGGACTTTTCCATAACTGGTAAACCATAAGAGATAGACAAAATTTTACTACACAAAAAATGTAGATCGCGTTAAAATACACAATTTATGTCATATACATTTATTTTGTTGAGTGAACCGTTTTCGAGACATTGCTTGTTATTCCCTCAAATTTTCCAATACTTGTACTTTTTCTCAAATTCGTTATTCATTTTCTTATGTCTTGGACATGCAAAGAGAATGGAATACGCCACATATCAACCAGCTCTTAAAATATTTGAATATCGCTTAAAGCCTAGCAATTCCCCTTGCAGCTACCTGAAAATTAGCAATAAGATTAACATCTCGATTAACATGAAGTATATGGAGAATAAGCGTTTGTAAAAATAGTTTGTACAAGAGTAGAAAAAGTCATGTGAGTATAACACATCAGATTTTTTTATAAGAAGAGGCGTGCAACTGTTCTGAAGAGCGACAGGGCATAACCGTGGGATCTGTAAGGTTAAACACCAAAAAAAGAATTATGAAACTTTATTTGGTAGGAAAGCTGCCATAGTAACGAGTGTGTTTGAAAGAACTAAAAATATCGCTATTTTCGCGGATTTCGCTAGTACACGTGGAATGGCACTTTCTTCCACGCACGCGAAGTAGTAACAAAATGGAGTACTTTGTTGCCTTAGTGATTCATTCCGAATATAAGAAAGTGTCTTAAAAGAGCTGGTGGGTGCGTCACAGGATTTGGTCGTCCTCCGTAGTGTAGTGGTTACCATGCTAGCTTCCAGTTCCCGAGGTCGTGGGTTCAAGCCCGGGGAGGGCGATGGATTTCTTCGGGCGTAAAAATCCTTAGCACGGCTTCCTTCGGAAGCGAAATAAAGCCGGTGTTCCCGTGTCGTAGATTTACGGCACGTAAAAGAACCTCAAACCTGATAGAGGCCTCTGAGCAAAATTACCGGTCTTTCACGCCCAATATAGAATGCGACGCTAAGAACCATACTACTTAAAGACCGTCCATAAATAAAGATCAATTTCAATTTCACAGGATTTGTTACTGTTCACATCTCTTCTTAAAATGTGTATTATATGATCTTTCATTCTTTAATCACCTTTTTTCTGCTTATCAATTACCGGTTATTTAGGGTCGTCCTCCGGGTTTTAGTGGTTACCATGCTAGACTCTAATTCCCAAGGTTGCGAGTTCAAACCCGGCGGAGGGCGATGGAGTTTTTGGGGCGTAAAATCCTTAACATGGCTTCCTTCGGAAGGGAAATAAAGCCGGTGGTCCCGTGTCGTAGATTTACGGCACGTAAAAGAACCTCAAGCCTGATAAAGAGGCCTCTGAGCAAAATTACGGTCTTTCACGCCCAATAGAGAATGGGACGCTAAGGACCACAGCATTTAAAGAGCGTCTATAAATAAAACTCAGTTTAATTTCCGGTTATTTAGGGAACCGTTACCGAAATCTAATAGGCATATTACTTATTTTGTGATTATAGTTGTGTTTCCCATTATAACTAATTTAAGAAGATACGCAGTCTTGTGGAACAAGCCTTGGCTGATCCTGCCTGTCGCTTCGAGCTCCCTATCTCAGACGCCGGCCAAATTTAGATTGACCGAGTGTACAAGAGTGCGTTTGTTGACGCATGTCGTGCAGTAAAAACCTTCTGGTTACTATCCACAGAATGCTTATTTTGGTATTGCACATTGTTTTTCCGCACCCAGTATAACACTCGTATGCAAGTACAATATGGCCAACAACATACAGTCGCCAGAGGCTGTGATTGGGAGTAACAACATTTTATATGTAACATTTCATTACATTTATTGATACGATGGAATGACATATGTGAAACAGATTTATGCAGTAATAAACTTAATAAGTTTGATAATGCATATTGGCCGTGCCTCAAAGTAAGCCCTGATAATTAATACAGATCAAAGCGTTGTAGATATTGGTTTTACTACATGAAATATGAAACACTCCTGAAGGGAATATAATGAAATTTAATGATACAAACGTAATGTTATAGCTGATTATATTTTAAAAAATCTGATATGTTACACTCACATGACTTTCTCTACTCTTGTAAAAACTATATTCAGAAACGCTTATTCTCCATATGCTTCATGTTAATCGAGATATCTAGATGTTAATCTTATTGCTAATTTTCTTGTAATTGCAAGGGGAATTGGTAGGCTTTAAGCGATAGTCAAATATTTTATGAGCTGGTTGCTATGTGGAGTATTCCATCCTCTTTGCATTTCCAGGACAAAAAAATGAATAACGAATTCCCATTTGAGAAAAAGTGGAAATTTAAGGGAATAACAAGCAATATCTCGAAAATGGTTCACTCAACAACAAAAATGTATATGACATAAATTGTGTATTTTAACGCGATCTACATTGTTTGTGTAGTAAAAGTTTGTCTATCTCTTATGGTTTACCAGTTATGCAAAAGTCGTTCACAATGAAGAATGCTTTTGGAGACATTCCCAGAAAATTCGAGCCATATTTCATTTGTCATGAAAATATCTTAAACATATGATATTTTAATCAAAATCGTTAGAGCTATTTTTGAGAAAATTAAAATTTTCGAAAAATGTTCCATGTAAAGGGTGATCTGGGGTTGGGGGATTTTCTTGAAAACCTTCGTGTCGCATCTCTGGAAGATACTGAACCTAAATACCAAGTTTGGTGTTTATCCGACTGTTCGTTTCGAAGTTATGCTGTCCAAAGTCACACAGACGGACATGTTTCCAAAAATGTTTTTTTGGATTCAGGGGGCCCCAAAACATATATTTCCGGTGAAATCTTGGTATTGAATTTTTGGGTGGAATACAATACTTCCCCTACTTACTATACGTAGTAGAGAAAGTAAAAAGTGTACCATATTGATAATTTGCATACTTTACAGCTAATATGAAAGTACTGGATTCCACCCAAAAATTCGATCACGAGATTTTATCGGGAATAGATGTTTTGAGATACCTGAATCCAAAAAACGTATTTTTAGAAAAAATTTCCTGTGTATAGTGAGTGTGTGTGTGTGAACAACATAGCTAAAAAACGATAAGTCGGATAAATACCAAACTTGGTATTCAAGTTCAGTATCTTCCAAAGATGCGACACGAAGATTTTTAAAACAATCCCCAAACTTCCTTTGCGCGGAACATTCTTCCAAATTTATTTTTTTTATTAAAAATGGCTGTAACGGTTTTGATTAAAACGCCACATATTAAATATATTTTTAGCGGTGGTAGAAGGACTTTTATTGTGAACAGTTTCAGTCTATTGTTGTAAAATGCAACAATCGCATGTGTCTTATTGCCGTACATGCTTTTCTTGGCCCTATAATCTAACACTTTGTGTAATACATACTAACATAATGAAGGAAGAAAACAAAACTAAATAATAAACATGAATTACAATTATATTACAAATATATACGTTCTCCGATCCTTAAAAACTCGCTCTTATGTACCGTTCCTTCCTCTTCCGTTCTCCAGGGCAATGAACCTCCTTTGCCGAATCCTAGACAAAAATTCTGATGTGTTACACTCACATGACTTTCTCTGCTCTTGTACAAACTATTTTTACAAACACTTATTCTGTATCTTATTGCTAATTTTCTTGTAGGTGCAAGGGGAATTGGTAGGCTTTAAGTGATAGTCAAATATTTTAAGAGCTGGTTGCTATGTGGAGTATTGCATTCTCTTTGTATGTCCAAATAACGAATTCCCATTTGAGAAACAGTATAAGTACTGGAAAATTCAAACAAATAACAAGGAGTATCTCGAAAATGATTCACTCCACAAAAGAAATGTAAAAGACATAAATTCTGTATCTTAACGAGATCTATATTTTTTGTATAGATAAAGTTTCTTCTCTATCTCTTACCGTTTACCAGTTATGCAAAAACCTTTCAGAAAGAAGAGGACTTTTGGGGACATTCCCAGAAAATTCAAGATATAAATTATTTGTCATGAAAATATCTTAAATAAATGATATTTTAATAAAAATCGTTACAACCATTTTTGAGAAAAGCAAAATTTTCGATAAAATGTTCCATGCAAAGAGTAGTTTGGGGTAAGGGTATTTCTTTTTTTAAATCTTGGTGTCGCATCTTTGAAAGATACTGAAGCCAAATACCAAACATGTTTTTGAGTTATGCTGTTCACAGGCACAAAGACAGACACACACACACACACGGACCTTTTACTAAAAGTGCTTTTTTGGATTCAGGGTGCCTCAAAACATGTATCCGCGGTGAAATTTCGGTATAGAATTTGGGGTGGAATGTAATACTTCTACTTACTATACTAGTAGAGAAAGTTAAAGGAACCCATTTTCAGATTCCCCGCGTACAGCATTACATCCAACAAGTTCTCCATTCCCCTACTGGGCTCCAGAAACTGCGGTGGTAAATATTGTAATTCCGTTTCCAAACACTGAGCCAGAATATGATTCCATGTTTACCTATCACCTCAGAGTGGACATAATCTCACTCCGGTGTCATCAGCTGCCTTTCCAGGTGCCCAGTCTTAGGCACGCCAAATCACTTCTTTCCTCTCGCGTACAGTACATTCAAACAGAACCTATATATTGAATTTTCTGGGAGTAACATGTACAATCCTTTTCATTCGGAAGGAATTTTGTATAATCTTGTGTAAGTGATATGCGTTAAGCGATAGAGGAAAACTTACTACACTAAACATGTAGATCTCTTTAAAACACAGAGTTTATTTGAAATAGCTTTCTTGTGGCATAAGTCATTTCCAAGATATCCGTCATTAATGGTTCGGTCAGTTTCATACCTCATCATTCTTTTGACGCCCTATCGATTTTCAGGTTTCTCGCGATGTCATGGAAACAGTACACAATTTTAAGGGCAGCATGTAGCGTCCAGTTCTAAAACATTTGACTATCGCTGTTCCCTTTGTATCTATAACGACATGTGTAATGTAGCTATTTCTGCAAAGTTTATCTCAACTAAAGTAAAGTAGATACACAAAGTTTGGTGTTTATACGACTGTTCGTTTCTGAGTTATGCTGTTCACAGACAGACACACGGACACACATACACGGACATGTTTCCAAAAATGTTTTTTTTTATTCAGGGAGTCTCAAAACATATATTTCCGGTGAAATCTTGGTATCGAATTTTTGGGTGGAATACAATACTTCCCCTACTTACTATACGTAGTAGAGAAAGTAATAAGCTTTCTTAAGAATAGTTTCTATACCCACTAATAAACGACAGAGCGTATAGAAAGTCTTGTGAGTTGGTCGTTTAAAAAGGCAGGGTTTACGAGGCCAAATGTTTTATATCAAGACTCTAATCAACAATTCATTGAAAACAAAAATGCATATATCTCTTCATATAGGCTTCATATAGCGATTCGCTTTTTAAAAATTTGACTTTCACTTTACCAAGTGTAACATTCTTATACCTACAACAAATATGTAAATGCATAATAAAAGTTTATCTCCGTTAACAAGAAATAGTTAGGAGCAAAAACTTACGAAAAGTAGAAATTAACAGATTAGATATTTAGAAATGTGTATAAATAACTGTAGATTATAACACAAGCGATAAAACCCTTTTTAACACGTGTGGCATATACTATTTTTACTTTCTCTACTACGTATAGTATTGTATTCTACCCAAAAATTCGATACCGAGATTTCACCGGAAATACATGTTTTGAGACCCCCTGAATACGAAAAAAGCATTTTTGGAAACATGTCCTTGTGTGTGTGTGTGTCTGTGAACAGCATAACTCAGAAACGAACAGTCGGATAAACACCAAACTTGGTATTTAGGTTCAGTATCTTCCAGAGATGCGACATGAAGGTTTTCAAGAAAATCTCTCTATCCCAGATTACCCTTTACATGGAACATTTTTCGAAAATTTTAATTTTCTCAAAAATGGCTCTAACGATTTTGAATAAAATATCATATGTTTAAGATATTTTCATGACAAATGAAATGTATATATTGAATTTTCTAGGAGTGTCTCCAAAAGTATTCTTCATTGTGAACAACTTTTGCATAATTGCTAAACCATAAGAGATAGACAAAATGTTACTACACAAAAATGTAGATCGCGTTAAAATACACAATTTATGTCGTATACATTTTTTTTTAGTGAACAATTTTCGAGATATTGCTTCTTATTCCCTTACATTTACCAATACTTATACTTATTCTCAAATGAGAATTCGTTATACATTTTTTTTGTCCTGGTAATGCAAAGAGAATGGAATACTCCACATAGCAACCAGCTCTTAATATATTTGACTATTGCTTAAAGCCTACTAATTCCCCTTGCATCTATAAGAAAATTAGCAATAAGATTAACATCTGGATATCTCGATTAACGTGAAGCGTATGGAGAATAAGCGTTTATAAAAGTATTTTGTACAAGAGCAGAGAAAGTCATGTGACTGTAATACATCAGAATTTTTACCATCCTCTCCCTGAGATTTATTATGTTAACAGTTTTAACTTGATGCAGCGGTTACCTTCTGCCTTGTACATCCACTGTTTGTAAGTAGAACTGTAACATAAAAGAAAGCGAAAAAGAAGCGCTTGCAGGCTTGGAAGTTCCATCAAATTTCTTTTCCCTGATTGTCCCTTTGCCCTTTGGGTGTAGAAATTGAATGACAGTTCACAACTCGTCCTGTAACCCCAGAATGTCAAAAGGGGAAGGGGAAGTTATCGTGTGAGTTATTGTTAAAGCGTCGCCTTTCAAAGTAATATAAAGCGAGTGGTAGTGGTTACTACATGAATTATTGTTGTCAAATTCAACACCTAATACCGCGTATGAGGCATTGGGATGGAGCACTAAAATGTATTTTATTCTCTCCCGAAGTAAGGTATAAATTTTCACATATGGCAGTTTACTTTTCTGTTCTAAGGTCAGATATCTACAGGGAAATGAATACGAATTAGTGTTAAGGTCAGTTGGGGAAACTGGGTCATGGTTCTTTGCCATTAATCTGTTTGAGTTATTCAACTTTAACAGCTGGCCACGCTGCAGGGAAGTACCCTACTTGCAGGAACAAAAATTCTTTCCTAAGTTAGGCACGTGGTTTAAGGGTAGACAATGGTTTATTACGTTCTCCACTACGCATAGTAAGTAGGGGAAGTATTGCATTCCACCCAAAAATTCGATGTCGAGATTTCACCGAAAATATATGTCTTTAGGCCTCTGAACCCAAAAAAGCTCTTTTAGAAAATGGTGCATTGTGTATCTGTGACGATTAACTAAAAAAAAAGTTGCCCAAATACCAAACTTGGTATTTAGATTTAGCACCTTCCAAAGATGCGGCATGAAAATCTCTAAGAAAATCCCCCTATATCAAAATCATGGAGCATTTTTCAAAGTTTTATAACTTAACAAAGAAATTGGTGCAACGATTTTTATTAAAATACCATATCTTAAAGATATTTACATGACAAATGTAGTGTATATCTTGAATTTTCTGCAAATTGCATGAAGTCCTCTTTATTCGAAAGAAATATTGTATAACTGTATATTTGTTACGCGATAAACGAAAATGTACTTCACAAAAAATGTAGATCTCTTTAAACCACACAATTTATTTCAATTAACTTTTTGTGGCGTAGGGTAAACGTTAGTAATGGTACGAGTTGTTTGTTACTCGGTCATTCTTTTTGAAGTCCTGTCAACATTCATTTGTTTCTCGCGATGTTATGGAAACAGTATGGACTTTTCAGACCAGCATATAGTGTCCAGTTCTTAAGCATTTGATTATCGCTGTTTCCTTTGTATCTATAACAAAATGTGTAATGTAGCTATTTCTACAAAGGTGTATTTGGATTAAAATGTAGCGGACAGAAAAATAAACTTGAGTAAGAATAATTTGTGTACCCAATAATAAACTATAAGTGTAGAAAAAGTAATGTGAATGTATCACATAAGATTTTCTTTTCAGTTTGGTTCTGACCCATGAATATCGCGTGCAAAACAGTGCAAGAAGTGTCATGTGTTGCTTTTTAACAAGCCTTAGCAGTAATTTAAGTAAAATGAGAGGCCCTTAAAAAAATGAAGCCTTAATTGAAGCAACATCCACAAAGACGGAGCAGTAAATCAAATTAGCCAAAACAAAAATGAAATTAAGTGTTAGGCAACAACATAATGTCATTAAAGTGGGCAAAATGTATATAATAATTACGGATTGGAAATGATGGCTTACGAGGAGCTGAATGGAGATTCTAGAATCGCAGGACATTTACACTGTTATTTCTTAAAATGTCTTGTATTATATATTAAGCTTAATGATACGGGTTATGGCTTGATGAAGCAAGGCAGGATTTTAAAAACCTTGGAATGTCCGTGGTATTATATGTATATTTGTCCACGAGTGCTATACAGGATGTATCTTTATTGGTATAATATATTTGGGGGACGTGTTCCTGACATCAAAACAGTAAAAAAAAGTCCATATGTACATGGACCTAAAAATCAACCGTTTCGTTGATATAGGTCAAAGAAGATGTATTCCATGAGTGAACAGACGGATATGCACTACACGTATGGCCGTGCAGACGGCAATGCAGCACGAGCAGGTGAACTTTATGCAGAAAGGTACCCTGACAGGCAGTTACCTTGTGCAAGTACATTCGCACGAATTCACCAACACTTGAGAGAGAATGGCGCATTTGAGTGGAGTACTTGGGAGACCAAGAGCGGTACGAGTCATTGAGCTTGTAGAACGAGTTCTTCGTGCTGTGGGTGCAGACCCATCACAAAGCACAAGACGTATGTCTGTAAAGGAAAGAGTTAGTCATATGACTATCTGGAGAATTCTGCATGAAAATCTTCTGTACCCGTATCACCTTCAACGTGAGTAAGGATTAAATGAGGCAGACTTTGAGCCAAGAAGACGTTTCTGTCAACGCATGTTACAGCAGTGCGCTGTGTTCATCAATTTCCTAGCCTGTATCTTATTCACGGATGAGGCTGGTTTTACTCGCGACGGCATCTTCAATTTTCATGACACTCATAACTGGGCATTTGAAAATCCTAATGAAGTACGACAGGACAACCATCAAAGAGGTTCTCTCTCAACGTTTGAGGTGAAATCATTCATGATCACTTTATTGGTCCCTACTTCTTCCCTCCACGTCTGAATGAACAAACCTATCTCCAGTTTCTCAGATATGAGTAACATCACTTAACTGATAATGTGCCTCTGGACATCATCCAACGAATGTAGTTTTTACACGATGGTGCTCCAGCTCATTTCACTATGATAGTAAGTTTTTGAACGATCGATTTCCGCAAATATGGATTGGTCGAGGGGTACCTATTGCATGGTCTGCTCGATCACCTGATTTGAATCCAATGGATTATTTTTGTCTGGGGACATTTGAAGTCCTTGATTTATGCGACTCCTATACCTGATGATGATATTTTGTGAGGACGTATCCAAACTGGATTTGACCAAATACGAAACACACCAGGAATTTCCAACATGTTTTTTTACTGTTTTGATGTCAGCAACATGTCCCCCAAATATATGACACCAATAAAGATACATCCTGTATTAGCTCGTTATTCTGCCATTCTCTTCAGATTTAGTTTTAAGTAAAAAGAAATCGGATATACTCACAACATGAGTACACACTCAAATATGAGTACATACTCTTTGTAAGACGCACGCCTGAATATCTTCTTCTTAGCCTCCACTGCTTCAGTACGTATTAAAAATTAATTAGGTCGAAAGGATTTATTCTTATCAAAACGTATTTATCCCAAAAAGTGAAGCATATGCTACATATTTATGTTTATTCATGTATCTCGAAGTGTACCTGCTGAAAGTAAAGGTCTAGTCAGAGGTGGGAGGGGACAAGGGTTTCAGGCCCCCCCCCAAATGGACCACAGAGGTGGCTTGTTAATATATATATATATATATATATATATATATATATATATATATATATATATATCATCAATGTGGGTCCTAACAAGCCACCTCTGTGGTCCATTTGGGGGGGGGGGCCTGAAACCCTTGTCCCCTCCCACCTCTGACTAGACCTTTACTTTCAGCAGGTACACTTCGAGCTCATAATAGCTTAAGCTATTATGAGCCAGTAGGTTTTAATTATCAATAGAAATCTATAGCAATACTGCCTCTTACATTAACAAAGTAATAAACCACATTCATTATTATTCCATTTGCTCCTTACAGTTGTGGTTTAGTACAAAAGCTACTATAACTTGATTGATGACTGAAGCAGAATGTGATACATTATTCTTGTAGATCACTTTAAACACACAAAAATCTTGTGTGTTACATTCATGACCTCTCTACCCTTTATCGCTTATTTGTGGGTATACAAATTATTCTTACGAAAGTTTATTTTCCTTTCTACTTCATTTTAATCGTCATAAACTTTTGCAGAAATAGTTACATTACACATTTCGTTATAAACACAAAGGGAACAGCAATAGTCAAATGTTTAAGAACTGGACGCTATATGCTGCTTAAAATTCCATATTCTTTCCATGACATCGCATCGCGAGAAACACAACAAGAGGAATGAGTTAAATGTTGAACAATTCGAACCATTAATAACGGATAACTCGGAAATGGCTGATGACACAAAAAAGTTATTTCAAATTCCTTGTGTGTTTTAAAGAGGTCTACATTTTTGCGTGTGGTATGTTTTCGTCTATCGCTTAACGTTTAGCAGTTACACAAGATTATTAAAAACTTCTTTCGAATGAAGAGGACTTCACAAAGTATTCCCAGAAAATTAAGATATATTTTATTTGTCGAGTAAATATCTTTAATATATGATATTTTAATCAAAATCGTTACTCATTTTTCAGAAAATCAAAAAGTTCGAAAAATGTTCCATGTAAAGGGTAATTTAGAGTAGGAGGATTTTCTTGAAAATCTTCGTGTCGCATGTTTGGAAGATATGGAACTTAAATACTAAGTTTTGTATTTATCAGACATTTCGTTTTAGAGTTATGTTGTTCATAGACACACACAGAGAGACGCGCGCGCGCATTTTTCTAAAATGTATTTCTTTTTGGATTCAGGTGCCTCAAAATATGCATTACCTATGAAACTTCGATATCGAATTTTTGTGTCAAATGCAATGCTTTCTCTTCCTACTATATACGTAGAGAAAGTAAAAATTAGCACATGTACACACTATTAAATTGTGTCAACGTACTTTGTACAATTCTTCTTAATAGAACGATGTATTCTCTGTTTTGAAATACTAAAGTGACAAATCAGGATTTGCGTTTTCATATAAAGGGTCCCGATAGAAAATCTGGCTACGTCCCATAACCCCTTAATAACGAAATTACACAATTCATACAGTCCCTCATTTTCCTGCTTTTAGCTAGTCGGCTTGAGCGATTGGCAGGAAACGAAAAGCGGCAAGTTGGCCTTCAATCGGTTAGTCGGACTTAAGCTTAAAAGCCAGCAACTCCCAGCTTTGCGAGGGGATACAATAGGATTAATTCCTTCTGATTGGTTAACTTTTAACACGAGAATTGTTACATTTTGTGGCTAATGTCGTTTATAATTTTTATCTCGGATTTGTATGTAGAATGAGTTATAACAAGATAGTCTGAAAATTCATGCACAAGCTGTATAAATATATTCAAATCATATATTGTAAATGCTAAAATTATAAACCTAACTATTCCGTTACCTTTAATAATTAATGTGTTAACATTATGCATTTCATTTTTATATGTCTACTTGCACTGCCACTTATCTGCAGGACAGTAATACACACTGAACAAACAAATAAGGGTGTTTGAGTTTGACTTATGTACATTGCCTTTATGTTAATTACAGCTGTAATAAAGCTTATGCAAAACATAAACGGGTTGTTACTATATTCATTATCGTGCAATGATGTAATACCGGTATTCCAAATTGCAGCAGCTTACAGAGAGTACACGAAACCATTTTGTGATTCTTTTATCTGAGCAACTAAGGTGCAAAAATAGCTGTAATTTATTAAATATTGAATAATTAATATATAAATTTATAAGTGCTTGCCATGTTGTGCTATTATATCACCATCTGCAACACCTGTTCACTTCTCTCCCAAGGAAGAAAAGCGTGCTTATCGATTCAACACGCCAGGTAATAACAAACGGAAATGGAGGGAGAGAAGCTAACGTCTCAAACAATAGAGCTCTCACTTACGTCAGTTATGGATGCTGAATTATTTAACGATTTATTTCTTTCAATTTATAATGCTCAGACTACATAAAATGTTGTATCCAATTCGTGCATAATCTTAGTATTTGTTGCACCAACGACAGCGAATGCTATAGACATTCACTTGCTTCATAATCATCCAGATTATCTACTTGTCACATACATTACTATTACAGCTCCTATAATTCTTGATTAGCCTGCGGGATAGGCAAAAAATGGTAAGTCACTGGCAGGGCTTCCGTGAGGAATCCTTGATGAAAGTGGAGGGTAAACTGTCCATTCCGTTGGAGAGGTGAACATTACGATAAGCTTCGGGGTTCTCTGAGTATTCTAACCTGTGTGTGTTTTCTTTTAATAGTCTTTAATGGACATTTTTACTACATATGACACTACAGGTGGTGAACGCTGGTGATATATGCAATGAAAGTGTATTTTGGAAAGGGAATTTGGAAAGGAAGCTCCCAGACCTAAGTTTAGGGTGCCTTTCTGGAACTTGTCAGTTATCAACACTGAGGAAAACCTGTAAAAATTTGAGTAAGCTCTGACGATCTACGGAATTCCCGCAAATCCTTACCTTAAGTACCTCGGCCGCGCGCGCGCGCGCGTGTGTGTGTGTGGGTGTGTGTGTGTGTGTGTGTGTGTGTGAGAGAGAGAGAGAGAGAGAGAGAGAACGGATTAATTCAAATACGAAAAGTCAATAAATACCAAATGCTGTACTTGAGCCACACATAATAAAAAATCTGATATGTTACACTCACATGACTTTCTCTACTCTTGTACAAACTATTTTACAAACGCTTATTCTCCATCTACTTCATGTTAATCGAGATAAAAATTTGCAGACTCTATCTTATTGCTGAGTTTCTGGTAGATGTAAGGGGAATATATATTTACAAGGGCAATATAGAAATACAGTAGCCTTTAAGCATACACATATCTCATAATAGCTGGTTGCTAGGTGCAGCACCATTCCCTTTGCCACAGATTAATACTCTTTGCATATCCAAGACAGAAAAATGAATAACGAATTCCCATTTGAGAAAATAAGTATTGAAAAATTTAAGGGAATAACAAGCAATATCTCGAAAATGGTTCACTCAACAAAAAATGTATGTGACATAAATTGTGTATTTTAACGCCATCTACATCTTTTGTGTAGTAAACTTTTGTCTATCTCTTATGGTTTACCAGTTTACCAAAAGTTGTTCACAATGAAGAATACTTTTGGAGACATTCCCAGAAAATTCAAGATATACATTTCATTTGTCATAAAAATATCTTAAACATATGATATTTTAATCAAAATCGTTTGAGCCATTTTTGAGAAAATTAAAATTTTCGAAAAATGTTCCATGTAAAGGGTAATGTGGGGTGAGGGGATTTTCTTGAAAACCTTCGTGTCGCATCTCTGGAAGATACTGAACCTAAATACCAAGTTTGGTGTTTATCCGACTGTTCGTTTCTGAGTTATGCTGTTCACAGACAGACACACACACACACACATACACACACATTCACACACCCACAGACACACACGGACATGTTTCCAAAAATTCTTTTTTGGATTCAGGGGGTCTCAAAACATGTATTTCCGGTGAAATCTCGGTATCGAATTTTTGGGTGGAATACAATACTTCCCCTACTTACTATACGTAGTAGACAAAGTAAAAAGCCTTACTCCGGATACCGTTAATTATTTTGGTTTCATTTTCTCAAAAATAGTTGCAAGTATATGTTTGAGATATTGCTATGAAGAATTTAATTGGGTTTTCTCTCAATGCCTTTTGAGGTTCTCCTTATTCTTGTTATATGTTATATATCTAGGAAATCATAGGGGAGAGAAATAGCTTACTATACAAAAATAGAGAGCTAGTAAAATATTCAGTTTTGTTCAAATTACTTTTTCATTCATCCGTTCCAGAATATTCCTTCTTGTATGTTTACATTTCTGGAAGATGAAGTACGTTATCTAATAGTGTATGCTTGAAAAGTCTGAGCTGTTTCCACCCCCGCATCTTCAATATGGAGACATCAGGATATCACATCTATAAGCAATGGATTCTGTGGTCCGAGTTTTCAGAGCACGTTAGGGCGACGTCACAGTCGTTTGTGCGTCCGGATTGGTTAACAGGAAACCAGGTCACTAACAGCAGCGTTACTATGGTGTAGGTGACAAGGAGAGTTGACAGGAGAGACAACGCTTCGGCAAGATTATCCTGAGTAATATTTTTGGACCCTTTCAAAATTTAATTCAACATGTTTTGGTAAGCCAATATACAAAATTAATATTACATTACTATTCTGCAATTGCAGTGGATACCTTTCGGAAAACAGGAATTGTGTAGAATAAGTCACAAAAAGTTAATTAAATCCTGCGTGACTGTAAATGAGAAGCGAAGTGAAACAGAAGTCTTTTGAACCTTATTAAGTTTTAAGCGGATATGAAGAAAGGGGAATTTATAACTTAATTGTGATTCAAAGCACTAAGCACATAAACGTGAACTTCTTTGTGTTACTATTTCGCTTTAGCATTCCTTTATGTCACAGTTAAAACTTGCAATAACTGGGCAAATACTCATTGGCTGGGTTTTAACGCTTCTACAATTATTAAACGGCAATACAGTTGAAGTTGCGATTCTTCTTTTTTTCTTTTCCTTCGCTTGAACTCTTTATCAGCCGTAACTGACTTGTGATATAATCAGCTGAATGTTGGAAAGGTAGAATCATATGACTGAAAAATTCAATGGAATTAATTGTTCTTTCATACAAGCCGTGTGTTGAGCAGGGTTGGAAAGGCAGAATCAGAGGACTGAAAAATTCAATGCCATAGCCGGGATTTGAACCACGGATCTCCCGGTCTCCGTCCGATTGCTCTAACCACTGAGCTACCATGGAGCAACATGCCGGCACGCCATTAAATTCTCCAGCGGACTCGCATTTTTCCCGGTAAACCACAAGGAGATCTCAAATTGTATTAATTGACCTAATAGTGGTTGAAACAAAAAGCCCGGGACTTAAGTACTTACAAAGAATGTAAGTCCCCATTGAGGTATGACATCTCAATACAATTTGGGATCTCTTGTGGTTTACCGGGAAAAATGCGAGTCAGCTGGAGAATTTAATGGCGTGCCGGCATGTTGCCATGGTAGCTCAGTGGTTAGAGCAACTGGACGGAGACCGGGAGATCCGTGGTTCAAATCCCGGTCATCTGATTCTACCTTTCCAACCCTGTCCAACACACGGCTTATGTGAAAGAACAATTAATTCCAACAGCTGAATGTTATTTCCGCAGGTTGCGTGTGACTTAGTTTGAAATCAGTCCTACGCAAACATTTATCGTAAACAAGGTAACGTGGAATGAAAACTCGCTTTTTATATGAAATGTGTGATGTATAAGAAACGTTGTGAATTTGTAATTGAGTAGAGAAAGTCGTCGTCGTTGTCTTCAACGCTCCGTTTTCATGGTCTTTGACCTTAATAAGGGTTACCTCATTTCACTAAGCGATGACTGGATCCATTTCTCAGCGGGCGAAGTTCGTTACCTCCGATCATGACGATGACGGTGGAATGAGAGGACCTACAGCGTTCACCGTGGACTTGAGCATACTTCACATGAGCGAGTCAGAGGTGAAAGCGTGGATAGGGCAAACTTAAAATTGCTACTCTAGAGTGGGAATCGAACCTCAGAACGAGAGACGGAAACGAAGTCATTGCGGTTCCCAGCCCCTTGAACAGAGAAAGTTATACATTAGATTTTTAACTTAAGAAACCGGAGACGCTGGGCAGCAATACCGTCCAGATTTTGCTCCTCTAGGTAAAATTAAAAACAAAAAAATATGCGTTAAATACACATCACTGTGAATAATCATGACTTCATAAACATTTCTAGAAATAGTTTCGTTGTAGGCCAAGGGGGGTAGAGTGAATCGAACCGCTATTCAGATGTTTAAAAGCTAGTCGCTAGAAATTCCATAGCATCGCGACAAAAATTGAATGTCGACAACACTTAAGAAATCTGATGTGATATATTCACATGATGTTCTCTACCGTCTATCGTTTATTAGTGGGTATATAATTCTTACTCAAGCTTATTTTCCTATCCAAATAATCCTTTACAGAAATGGCTACATTACACATTTCGTTATAGATAGAAAGAGAACAACGATACTCAAATGTTTAAGAACTGGACGCTATATGCTCGTCTTAAAATTGCATCCTGTTACCATGTAATCGCGAGATAAGAGAATGACCAAGAAATGAAGAATTCGAAGTTTAATGACGTTTAATAACGTATATCTCAGAAACGGCGTATGCAACAAAAAACTTATTTGAAATACATTTTGGTTTTAAGGAGATCTACATTTTTTATGTAGTACGTTTTCGTCTATCGCTTAATGTTTACCAGTTATACAAATTTATGTAAACTCCTTAAGAATGAAGAGGATTTCATAAGTATTTCTCAAAAATTCAGGATATACATTTTATTTGTCGTGTAAATATCTTTCATTTATGGTATTTTAGTCATCTTTGGAGCCATGTTTTAGAAAATAAAATTTACGAAAAAAAGCTTCATTAAAGGGTAGTTTAGGGTGGGGAGAGTTTGTTGAAAAATCTTCTAGTCGCGTCTTTGGAAGATATTGAACCTAAATACTAGGTTTGGTGTTTATCCGACACAGACACGGACATGTTTCTAAAAATGTTGTTTTGGATTCAAGGTACCTCAAAACATGTATTTCCGGTGAAATCTCGTTATCGATTTTTGGGTGGAGTGCAATACACTTCCCCTACTTATCTACAGAGCATTGAAAGATTCAAACCAGAACAGCGTATATCTCTAAAATGGCTGATGACCCCAAAAAGTTGTTTGAAATCAATTCTCTGTTTTAAAGGATCTATATTTTTGGTGTAGTAGGTTTCTGTCTCCTATGATTTACCAGTTACACAAAATTATACAAAACTACTTTCGAATGAAGAGGTAAAAGATAAAGGAGGGACCCCCGTAATCGGGGTAGAGCACCGCCCATTTGTTCTTCTACCGTGACCCCTGGGAAGGAGGGATGAGGGGAGAGACCCGAAGGGTGACTAGATCCGGATGACGATGTGCGCAAACATGGACGGGGTCCCTAGCGTTTGCAGTTGAAACGCATCCGACGCCGACCAACCCGACTTACAAGCCCCTAACCCCCTGTGTTCCTTTGAAGGGAAACCCGACAGTACCTGGAGCGGATGCTAACTAATAGTCCGACCGACGCAAGGAAACAACATCTACAAAGCGCACCACCACCGTCCAGCCGCAACACACGAACACCGTTGCCTGAACCTACAACCCTGAAACAGATGATGATGAAGGAAATCATGAGTACATGATTGGAATGTCGTGGAACCGCGTAGAAGAGGAAGCACCCCAACATTCGCCTACTGACCGGGGGAACTACGTAAAACCCATGGTCAGTGTGAACGGTCGACGACAATCGAACCCGGGACCTCCCGAATGCGAGCCTCAGACGTTACCGCGGCGGAATCTCGCTCGGTTCTGAATGAAGTCTACTCCCAGAAAATTCTAGATATAAATTGGTTTGGCTGTAAATATCTTAAACATCTTGTAGCTTATTTAAAATCATTTAAGCCATTTTTGAAAACATTGAAAATTTTAAAAAATCTTCCATGTAAAGAGTAGAATGTGGGGTGTGATTACCAGAGGGAGGGATACCTCGCCACTGCGACCAACTAGATCTATTGTAGCTACACCCTCACGGGAGCCAGGAAGCCGCAGGAGTCCGCAGGTCCACAGGCAGACGGGATCACAGGGACGCACGGAAGTCCCTATTATTTCTAGTACGAACCACCCGCACTCGCCAGTAGAGCTGAAGAGTTCCACGAGAGGGCGACAAAGCGGCCCTTGCGGGCAGGCTAAAGCGCCCTGACGTTGCCAAGGACAGTAACCATGCCATTTGTCCATTACCAGACGCACTACGGAACCCGAAGACACTAACTGTAACATGAAAGGGAGAAAGATGAAGTGACAGGAAATGAAGGAAAGGAGAAATAGTGATAGAATACACCACCCGTCATTCGTGTAAGCAGCCAGAGGGAAATCACGAAAAACCCCATGGTCAGAACCACCGGGAATCGTACCCGGGACCTTCCGAATGCGGGCCACAGACGTCCGTCTGAGCCATCCCACTCGATCATCTAAAGGATAATTTGGGTTGAATTTTTTTTTAAAAATCTTCTTGTCATATATTTGGAGAATACTGAATCTAAATACTAAATTATAATGGACATTTCGTTGTTGTGTTATGATATTCACACACACAAAGGCTTTTTGTTTATTCTTTGGGTCTGAAAACATTATTTCCGATGAAATCTCGATATCGAAATCATTGGGTGTATTCCAATACTTTCTCTATCAACTATGTGTACTGGCGTGGATAAAATGTGGCGCATTATGGAATAGGGTTATTTATGTTGGTACTGACAAAATCTAGCCCCACCCCCTATCAGCGTGACCACCTCTGTTTTTCAAGAATAACTCTAGACCTCGGCAGGATACTATACCTCCCCCAAAGTATAGTAGAACTGACGAAGGGTAACATTACAGCTTAAACCTTATATTTTTATGCTACACTACGGTTTTCTTAATGCTGTTTAGTAGCGCAACCATTAACCTTCACCTCCAAGTCACTGATGTAAGCTCTCATATATGTAAATGTCGTAACTGTTGTTCAGTTAAACCACAGATGCAAATAATTATTCATCCCTTGCTCTAGAAGGCTGTGTCGGTTTAGCCTTTCTTTATGTAGCGATCGTAGCGAAACCTTTTATAGAGGTGGTATCCGAACCACCCGTTCATTTCCAATAGGCTATAAACACCCTTTGTTGGTTAGTTTTTATCCCTCTGAATTACTTTACAGGAGAGTCACACAGAGAACAGATACCGGCTGGGCGGAGTCAAAAGTTGGTTACCTTAAAGTAGAGATCTTACGAGGGGAAAATGCTATGTTGATCTAGGGGAATGGACCACATTTTATGCACATCAGTGTACATGGCAGAGGAAGTATAGTTAAAATTGATATCGTGCCTGAGAGTACTCGGGTCTGAACAAAAGAAAACAACACATTTTCGTAGCTGACCACTTATTCTGTATTAAGTAGGTTTTACAAAGCTCATCTGTAGTTAAAAACTTCGCTGCATGTTTGCGAGAACGAGTAACATTGCTAGCAGCCGGAAATGTTTTTATTTTCCCTATTTCTAGTTGGAGCGAACGCCCCTGAAAGGGCAGTAAAAACAAAAAAGCATATATTTGGTGCAGCGCACGGGATTTTCACAAACGTAAAATGCAGCCCATGTATACATACATGTAGGTAATGGTTTCATCCGGTCGATGTTATTAATCACACTCATTACTGCAGATCATCACGACGGTGATCAACTCTCTATGTAATTTTTTTAAAAACTTAATAATAGTGGATTTAGTCATCGTTAATGCGGCATATGTGGGGTGTGTGTGTTAAGCTGATGGTATGTCACGTACATATACTGGGGGGATGTCCCCAGGGTACCCTGCGGGCTGAGAGGCGGAGGGGGGTCATACGCTTCATCACCCTGATGCATCCCCAGGGCTATTTCACACCCCGCTGCCGCTAATATCCGCGCTAACCCCTAACGCTAAACGCCTCGGGTTCGAAATGCGATGATGTTACATCATCATAGCCACACAGTACATTTTACTATAAACCACGCATGGACTTTTCCATAGATTAAACGGGAAAACCATCCAGTATGTGTTGCAAATCTCCTTTCTTAAGGCACTTCGATTTCAAAGAATGGGAATCCCTTTAAACCTCTGTTCTCTCTCACGTATGCACACAGCTTTACTGTCACTGCAATTTCACAAAAGTGATATTTCGAAACATCACCATCACTTTTTGGTTTGTAAAAATTGCAATGTAAACATCTACAGTAAGATCAAGCAAAGTGGCCTGTATAATAACTGAATATTTTTTACTTTCTCTACTACGTATAGTAAGTAGGGGAAGTATTGCATTCCACCCAAAAATTCGATACCAAGATTTCACAGAAAATACATGTTTTGAGGTGCCCTGAATCCAAACAAAGCATTTTTGGAAACATTCCATATGTGTGTCTGTGAACAGCATAACTAAAAAACGAAAAGTTGGATAAATACCAAACTTGGTAATTGAGTTAAACATCTACCAACATCTACACAAACATTTTCAAAAAAATCCCCCTACTCCTGAGGATCCTTTACATGGAACATTTATCGAAAAAATTAGTTTACTCAAAAATGGCTGAAACGATTTTGATTAAACTATCATATCTTTAAGATATTTCCATGCCAAATGAAATGTATATCTTGAATTTCCTGTAGATGTCCCCAAAAGTCCTCTTAATTCTGAATGATTTTCGCATAACTGGTAAACCGTAAGAGATACGCAAATTTTAACTACACCAAAAATGTAGATATCGTTAACCACAAAATCTATATCATATACATATTTTTCTTTGTCCAGTGAACCATTTCCGAAGTATTCTTGTTATTTATTTGAATTTTACAATACTGATACTTTTTCTCAAATGGAAATTCATTATTGGCTTTTTATGTCCCGATAATGCAAAGAGAATGGAATGCTCCACATAGCAACCAGCTCTTAAAATATTTGACTATCGCTTAAAGCCTACCAATTCCCCTTGCATCTACAAGAAAATTAGCAATAAGATTAACATGAAGTAGATGGAGAATAAGCGTTTGTAAAAATAGTTGGTACCAGAGTAGAGAAAGTCATGTGAATGCAATCATCAGATTTTTTTAGTTATTAACTAACCGGGCGGGATGGCTCAGGCGGTAACGTCTGTGGCCTGAGTTCGAGAGATCCCGGGTTCAAACCCCCGAGGGTTTTTATACCTGATCGAGGGTTTTTTCGCGGTTTTTTTTTGTTTGTTTGTCACTAGGTTAGATAATTTCCGCGAATTTTCCTATCATCCCTTTTATCACTATACTTCATTTCCCTCTTCTTCACCGTCGTACCATTGGGCTGATCACCCATCGTGGATATGGTATGATCCAGAATTTGCTTGCTCCTCGACAGGCTACTGACCAAAGACATTGGCTTGCAAGTCCTTGGAGGTGTAAGTCCTACAAAGAGGAGGGTGATCCGTTAAAACAAAAGAAGCATTTAACTAGTGTTATAAATAAGTATCTCTAAGAAAAATGCACGAAATGCGTAATATATACAACAAAATTAATAATAAAGTGTTCATATCTCAGTGAAATTAAAAAAAATGGATTAATGCTCAGCCAACCTACAACCTCCTTATAATACAAGTTTTTTTTAAGTTCTGAGTAAATGGATGCAATTTATCATAGAGTTTTTATCCAATAATGATATGACTCTCTTGGGTCTTGCCTAGATGAATACATTGAGGTGTATTGGAAGCTGTTAATTTAGCTAATATTGCATTCATTAATCCCCTTTATCAGGTTTAAAACTATGTGTGTGTATGTGTGTGTATGTGAGAGAGAGAGAGATGAAAGAAAAAGATTGTTTAGAGTGAAAAATAAAAACACGAAGTCACACAATAAAAATGTTCAATATTTCGGGTGTTTCCTTTAATCAGAAGGTTAAAAGATTAAAAACACACGCATAATCAAAACACATGACGGTCGACTGCACTAGCTAATAACCTTAAACATTTGTATTGTGCATTAACGCATGTGTGTATATACATATACGTTACACTTCAGTCACTTTTGGCATACACTCGGAACGCAAACACAGCTGATTCGTCGAATCACAACTCGCACCTTAACTACTCTGGCACTGTCCACTTTCACTGTCACTTTTCGCTTCGTAACTTCTTAACTGACTGAACTGAACAATCCGGGCAAGAGCATATAAAGCGGAATGTTCTAGAAAGGGAGGCTACTAGAACATACCGAAAGGAATGTTCTGGAACAGGGAAGTGGTACATAATGGTTGTGGTCTGGTACTGGCTGGGCGAAAGCCGGGAGGTGTTTATCGGTGTCCTGCAGGTAGTTTCGCGCGCAAGGTCACTGTTATTATATATCAACGATTCTGTAGATCTCATAACAATGGAAGAACCGCAAAAATTGATACAAGAAGTTAAAAACAAAAAGCCACTGCCCATTAAAATATAAACGTGGAGTTCATTAAATATGTGTCTGACAACTAAAGCATAGAATTTTAAATTTTATGAATGTTTGCTGGTTAAGTGGACAGGTGCCAGAAGAGTAGACTGAAACATTGATATGCCCCATTTATAAGAAAGGAAATAGATCGCAGTGGTCATATTACCCAGGAATAACTTGTGAAGGAGTTCGTACATCTTACGTTATTTGCCTCACGTTTAGGTGCCAATTTGAAGGAATAGTTATTGTAGTTCCTCTGTTGGGGAGCTTGAAGTAGTTGCAACCACGTACGATACAACGTTTCCGGTGGCATTCGCCCAACGTTCACTTTCCGGTGGCCTTCACCGCTACGTTTAAAAAATCAACTTTGTAATTTTTAATGTTTATTTAAATATTATATATATTTAGGTTTGCCTCGGCTGCGTCAGTATTAATTTGTAGAAACATGTATCTCTTAACAGGGGCGATGCGGCTAAAGAATGTAGGCTTACACAAATTATAATTTTTACTTCACTCCTTTTATTAATCCTTCACACGATTAAATGACACTTCACTGATATAGAGAGCTGTGAGATTATTTATTAATTACTTGCACTTTTTAACAGGTAAACTTTATAATATTCTCGCCGTAATGAATACGCACCCAGCGAACGAACTGCTCAGGTACGCTGCCGTCTAGCGTCCGGTTGGGAATGCTGTCTACTAGCGACTGGCGTTTACCGCTTAAATTTGTAAATATCTCTATTTCAAGTCTCTGATTGGCTAATTTTATTCCAATAGAATACTTTTATTTAACTTTCAGCTATTCTGGTTGTTGATTGGCTATTTATAAACTGTTTTAAATATTATATTATTGTTTCCAAGAATTACTAGTAGCATTATTAAACTTTCCAATTCATTATTCTCAAAGTTACCTCATTGTTAGCAACTTTCGGCCTCTATTCTCACAGCTCCTACATTATTAAATTACGTAATACATTCACATAGCACTATTATACATGTACACAATAATATAAACATAATAAAATTACTGTTACATACATTTTATATATTATATTATACATATATTGCTTTAAGGCGGGCTGTTATTGAATTTTTTTAATTATATAATTAGACTGAAATCATTTAAGTGTTAAAAATACTGCCTCGCATTTTAAACTCTGCTATAAATGATATACCAAAATTATAAATATGAGACTAAGACAATTGTGGAAGAACGAATGTTAGAGGTACAACCTAGTTATAGTAAAGGTAAATCATGCTTTGTTTGTATTTTCACTTTGGCTAAAGTAACTGAAAACAAGAGAATAAAGATTACCAACTTAATATGTTTTCATTGACTCCGAAAAGGTGTCTTGACAAGGTAAAACGCAAAATGTAACGGGAGTTCCAGCACATTTGATTACGGTAATTTAAACGTTGTACGAAATAGTAAAATAACTATTAATAGTACTCCGTACTGCAAGGAGTGGAACAGAATAGGCCGAAATTAACTAAGGAGTTAAGACAAGGCTGGCCACTCTCCCCTACTCTCTTTTATGCTTACATTGACGATATCATTCATAAATCGTTGACTATATTCAATAAGGCGATATGTAATGATAATTTTAATTTCATGACGCTATTATTTGCTGATTATGAGCTCATAATAGGAAAATATGAAGAAGTCCAAATTGCAATACATAAGTTGAGTCAAATTTCTACTAATTATAGAATAAGAATATCAACAGACAAAACAATTGTTATGGAATTTTAAGGTTTGGAGCCAAAATTGTTATAAACGGACAAATAATTGAACAAGAAAAAAGAGTTTTAAATATATTAAGTCAGATGACGCAGAGCCAAACTTGGCTAGATTCTGATATTTTTGTAAAACCATACAACATATATACATTACGTGATCAAAAGTATCCGGACACCTGGCTGAAAATGAAGTACAAGTTCGTGACGCCCTCCATCGGTAATGCTGGAAGTCAATATGGTGTTGGCCTGGATGACAGCGTTCACTCTCGTAGGCATACTTTCAATTAGGTGCTGGAAGGTTTCTTAGGGAATGGCAGACCATTCTTCACGGAGTGCGGAATTGAGGAGAGGTATCGATGTAGGTCGGTGAGGCCTAGCACGAAGTCGGCATTCCAAAACATCCCAAAGGTGTTCTATAGGATTTAAGTCAGGACTCTGTGCAGGCCAGTCCATTACAGGGATGTTATTGTCGTGTAACCACTCCGCCACAGCCCATGCAGTATGAACAGGTGCTCGATCGTGTTGAAATATGCAATCGCCATCCTCGAATTGCTCTTCAAGCAAGGAGGTGCTTAAAATATCAATGTAGATCCGCGCTATGATCGTGCCACGCAAAACAATAAGGGGTGCAAGCCCCTACAGGAAAAACACGACCACACCATAACACCACCTCCTCCGAATTTCACTGTTGGCACTACACACGCTGGCAGATGACATTCACCGGGCATTCGCCATACCCACACCCTATCATCGGATCGCCACATTGTGTACCGTGATTGGTCACTCCACACGACGTTTTGCCTCTGTTCAATCGTGTAATGTTGACGCTCCTTACACCAAGCGAGGCGTCGTTTGGCATTTTCCTGCGTGATGTGTGGCTTATGAGCAGCCACTCCAAGGTTTCTCACCTCACGCCTGTCATAGTACTTGGAGTGGATCCTGATGTAGTTTGGAATTCCTGTGTGATGGCCTGGATAGATGTCTGCCTATTACACTTTACGACTCTCTTCAAATGTCGGCGGTCTCTGTTAGTCAACAGACGAGGTCGACCTTTCGCTTTTGTGCTGTATATGTCCCTTCACGTTTCCACGTCACTATCAGACAGAAACAGTGGACCTAGGGATGTTTAGGAGTGTGGGAATCTCGCGTACAGACTTCTGACACAAGTGATACCCAATCACCTGACTACGTTCGAAGTCCGTGAGTTCCACAGAGCGTACCATTCTGCTTTTTCACGATGTCTAATGACTACTGAGGTCGCGGATAATCAGTACCAGGCAGTAGGTGGCAGCACAATGCACCGAAGAAGAAAAAAATAGATTAATTTGGAGATATCATATCTAACGTATGTAAAATAGAATAACAAATGCTGCAATGCAATATAGTTCAACAGGAAGGAGGAACATTGGACGTCTTTTCAAGAGACGGCGTGAACAATTCTGAGGCGGAACAGACCGAAAGACCTAATCCTTGAAAACGACGATGATGATGATGATGATGATGATGATGCTGATGATGAGAAATGTATATCCTTTTCTTCAGACTAAATTAAGACTTCTTTCAGCATCTGGTTATTTTGCACCAACACTTTACCATATAAACGAAGAGCTGAGAAACATCGTAGTTTTACTGCTAAGGAAGAAGGGGTTTGAAATATCTTTATAGTGGGCTCTTTCAAATGTTTTCCGAATTTCAACATCTGTTTTTACTCTTTCCATTACTTATGTAATAAGGAGGAATGTATTATATTCCCCAAAAATTCGACACCGAGTTTTCACGGGAAATGCACGTTTTGAGATTCCCCATATCCAAAAAAAAATGTTCTGTGTGTTTCTATGTGAGCAGAATAACCAAAAACTCAGATCTTTGCACTCACATGACTTTCTCTACTCTTATACAAACACTTTTTAAAAATGCTTATTGTCCATCTTCTTAATGTTAATCGAGATAAATATGTTATTGCTAATTTTTTGTAGGTAAAAGGGGAATATGGTAGCCTTTAAGCGACAGTCAAATCTTTTAAGAGCTGATTGCTCTGTGGAGCATTACATTCTCTTTGCTTATCCAAGACAAAACAACGCGAATAACGAATTTCCGTTTCAGAAAAAGTATAAGTATAGTACATAAAATTCAAACAAATAACAAGGAATATCTCGGAAATGGTTCATTGCACAAAAAAATGTATGTGAGATAAATTGTGTGTTTAACGAGACCTGCATCTTCTGTGTAGTAAAACTTTGTTTATCTCTTATGGTTTACCAATTATGCAAAAGTCATTCAGAATGAAGAGCACTTTTCGGTACATTCCCATAAAATTCAAGATATGCATTTAATTTACCATGAAAATATCTTAAACATATGATATTGTAAACTAAATCGTCAGAGCCATTTTTGAGAAAATCAAACTTTTCAAAAATGTTCCACATAAAGTGTAGTCTGGGGTGGGGGAATGTAAATCTCGCCAAGCACACAGTTTATATTAATCACATTTTTTATTGGTTAACCATTTCTGAGAAATTCTTTATTATTGGTTTAAATATTCAAATATCCATGTTTTTTTACTTTCTCTACTACGTATAGTAAGTAGGGGAAGTATCGTATTCCACCCAAAAATTCCATACCGATATTTCACCGGAAATACATGTTTTGAGACCCCCTGAATCCAAAACAGGCATTTTTAGAAACATGTCCGTGTGTGTGTGTGTCTGTCTGTCTCTGTGTGTGTCTGTGAACAGCATAGCTCAGAAACGTACAGTTGGATAAGCACCAAACTTGGTATTTAGATTCAGTATCGTCCAGAGATGCGACACGAAGGTTTTCAAGAAAATCCCCCCACTCCAGATTACCATTTACATGGAACATTTTTCGAAAATTTTAATTTTCCCAAAAATGGCTCTAACGATTTTGATTAAAATACCATATGTATAAGATATTTTCATGACAAACGAAATGTATATATCGAATTTTCTGGGAATGTCTCCAAAAGTATTCTTCATTGTGAACGACTTTTGCATAACTGGTAAACCATAAGAGTTAGACAAAATTTTACTAAACAAAAAATGTAGATCGCGTTAAAATACACAATTTGTCATATACAGTTTTTTTTTGTTGAGTGAACCATTTTCGAGATATTGCTTGTTATTCCCTTAAAATTTTCAATACTTATTTTCTCAAATGGGAATTCGTTATTAATTGTTTGTCTTGTATATGCAAAGATTATTAATCTGTGGCAAAGAGAATGGTGCTGCACCTAGCAACCAGCTATAAAGAGATATCTCTATGCTTAAAGGCTACTGTATTTCTATATTGCCCTTGCAATTACAAAACAAGGGGAACATAGTACGCCTTAAGCGATAGTCAAAATTTTTAGAACTGGCCGCTATGTGTAAAATGTAATTCTCTTTGCATGTCAAAAGATCGTTTCTGCAAATGTTTATCTCGATTAATATGAAATAGATGGAGAATAAGAGTTTGTAAAAATAGTTTGTACAAGAGTAGAGAAAGTCATGTGAATGTAACACATCAGATTTTTTCAAGTAGTAAGGCGCTGTTCAGTTCGCTCATGTTCATGCAAATAACACGGAATTTCAAAGCATTCATAGCAATCCACTTTTTAAAAAAGATCCGACTATCGATTTAGCCTCTGGATTACTCTAAATTTACAATGAAATGAATAAATGTGTACTAACAAGAAGTAGAAAGATAAATAAACTTTAGTAGGAATAGTTTGTAGGAGAATGAGTAGAGAAAACTATGTGAATGTAATACATAAGTACTTTATACTTTCTGTACTGCATACAGGAACTAGGGGAAGTATTGCATTCCACCCAAAAATTCGATATCGAGGTTTCACCGGAAATGCATGCTTTTAGGCCTGAACCCAAATAAAGCATTTTGAACACCATAACTCAAAAACGAAATGTCGGATAAATACCAAACTTAGTATTTAGGTTCAACATCCTCAAAAAATTCGATATGAAGGTTTTCAACAACATCACTCCAGTCCAAACTATCCTTTACATGTAACAGTTTTGGAAACTGTTTATTTTCTAAAAAAATGTTCTGACGATTGTGATTAATATAGCATACATTAAAGATATTTACACCACAAATAAAATGTACATCCTAAGTTTTCTGGGAATAGCCTCTTCATTCGCAGGGGTGTCGTCCTCCGTGGTATAGTGGTTACCATCCTAGCCTCTAGTTCCCGAGGTCGCGGGTTCAAATCCGGTGGAGGGCGATAGTTTTTCGGGCGTAAAAATCTTTAGCATTGCTTCCTTCGGAAGGGAAGTAAAGCCGGCGGTTCCGTGTCGTAGATTTACGGCACGTAAAAGAACCTCAAGCCGATAAAGAGGCCTATGAGCAATATAGAATGGGACGCTAAGTACCGCAGTAGATAAAGAGCGTCCATAAATAAAATTCAATTTAATTTAATTTCATTTGTAGACAATTTTGTATAATCGTCTATAACTGGTAAACGTTAAGCGTTAGACGAAAACGTACTCTACAAAAAATGTAGATCTCTTTAAAACACACAATTTACTTAAAATAAGTTCTTCTGTGACATAAGCCGTTTCTTAGATATTCCTTATTAAAGGATCGAATTGTTCAATATTTGTCATTCTTTTAAAGTCCTTTAAACATTGAGCTGTTTCTCGCGATTGCATGGAAACAGTATGGAATTTAAGGTCGGTATATAATGTCCAGTTCTTAACATTTGAATACCGTTTTTCTCATTGTATCTGTAACGAAATGTGTCTTTATTTGGATTAAACGACAGTAGATAGAGACATAAGTTTTAGTAAGAATAGTTTGTATACGTAATAACAAAGTAGAGGGTATAGATCGTCATGTGAATGTATCACATCAGGATTTGTTTTTTTAACATAATTTCGTTCTTTTAATTCTGAACGGATAGATTTATTATACAACTTGAATCCAGGACGATATAGGTCATTTCTAGATTAATACATTGATATACAGGTTGGACCTTTTAATTTGAGACTGTACAGTTACTCTAAAACAAAAGGGTTGTAGAAAGAAATGTGTTTCATAAAAGTTGCTTGATATTACGGCAGAAAGTAAGTGCCATAAGTCGTGTTTTGTTTGGAGGACGTTATGATGATCATTTTAGAGTCAATTTAACCTTTTAAACGGGAATCTACATTT
Organism: Deroplatys truncata; assembly: GCA_030765065.1. Lineage (NCBI taxonomy): Eukaryota > Metazoa > Arthropoda > Insecta > Mantodea > Mantidae > Deroplatys > Deroplatys truncata. The sequence goes on from CM060979.1 coordinate 167,070,531, forward strand.
TGTATGTTGTTTTTTCATTAGAAAATGGTTTATAAAAACTGTATATTTTTGATGAGGAATAAGAAAACAAAACAAAAAAATCTGATGTGTTACGCTCACATGACTTTCTCTACTCTTGTAAAAACTGTTTTTACAAACGCTTATTCTCCATATACTTCATGTTAATCGAGATATCGATATGTTACTCGAGATATCGATATGTTACTCTTATTGCTAATTTTCTTGCAGATGCAAGGGGAATTGGCTTTAAGTAATAGTCAAATATTTTAAGAGATAGTTGCTATGTGCAGTATTCCACTCTCATTGCATTACCAGGACAAAAAAATGAATAACGAATTCCCATTTGAGAAAATAAGTATTAAAAATTTAAGGGAATAACAAGCAATATCTCGAAAATGGTTCACTCAACAACAAAAATGTGCATGACATAAATTGTGTATTTTAACGCGATCTACATTTTTTGTATAGTAAAATTTTGTCTATCTCTTATGGTTTACCAGTTATGCAAACGTCGTTCACAATGAAGAATAATTTTGGAGATATTCCCAGAAAATTCGAGATATACAATTCATTAGCCATAAAAATGTCTTAAACTTATGGTATTTTAATCAAAATCGTTAAAGCCGTTTTTGAGAAAATTAAAATTTTCGAAAAATGTTCCATGTAAAGGGTAATCTTTAGTGAGAGGATTTTCTTGAAAACCTTCGTTTTGCATCTCTGGAAGATACTGAACCTAAATACCAAGTTTGGTGTTTATCCGACTGTTGGTTTCTGAGTTATGCTGTTCACAGACAGACACACACACGGACATGTTTCCAAAAATACTCTTTTTAAATTCAGGAGGTCTCAAAACATGTATTTCCGGTGAAATCTCGGTATCGAATTTTTGGGTGGAATGCAACACTTCTCCTACTTACTATAGGAGAGAAAGTAGTAGAGAAAGTAAAAATGTTGGTTCCCAATTACTAAACATAACTTGACCCACAAATGACCGTCCATGGATGGTCCGACCATACATTGCGCTCTTCGTACACAGCCATTCAGAATGTTCGTTGTTATTTACGTTGGTGTAAGAACAATTGCAAAGTGCTTTATACAAATGTTGTTTAGTTTTTTATAGGGAGTGAGAACACATAAAAGGGATAGGTTCCCATTTAAAAAACCTTAAATTTACCCTAAAATGGCCATCATAACGTTCTCCAAATAAATCAAAACCAATGGCATTTACTTTCTCCTTAAATATCAAGCAAATGTTATCAAAGGCATTTCTTTCTGCAACGCTTAGTTTTGAAGATATTGTACAGTGTCATCTTAAATGGTCCACTCTGTATATCGGAATTTGGTTACTTTAATATTGCATCCATTAATTTTCTCTATGAAGGTAAAAAATTTTACACGCACGCACATACGCACACACAGGGTTGTGTTAAAATTTGGAAAACAGCTATGGTAAAGCGTCCTATACACGGTATTCAAGAATCACCATCCACTTTGTTGGAATAGGCCACCCAGATATCATCACAAAACATGGTAAAATATCTCTACCGTTTTATAATTACATTACATAGGAGTACCTGCTTCTGTTTCAATTACTTTAGTTAACAGAGTTCGGGTTTGTTAACACTGTCACTGCATACGAGGCAAGTGTATTAATAGTGCAGGTTCTAACAATTAGTTTGATTTTACATTGATCTATCCGATATACTGTTTATGTATTATTAATTGTATAGATAAGAGGTGGCGAAAACTTGTGACTCGTAGGTGCCGTTTCCTCTCTGCCACTGTCCCTTTGTTTTTCACATGCTGCTGAGTGATGCAGTGCGTGTTGCATATTTGGTGACTCGCGGAAGGAAGGCGTTTTCGCCACCCGTGGTATAGGTAATACATTATTATAATACGTATAATATAAATACTATTATAATATTCTGTGGTATATTTCAGAAAAATAATAAATAATAAATAATAATAATAATAATAATAATAAATACTGAATAATGGAAAGATTCTGTTAGTTAACTGCATAAATGTCCTCTAAACTCATTAAATAGGAAAATATCCTAATGTACGCATACCAAGTTAAACATTTCTTCTTTCTCAATTTGTTCAACTGTTTACTTATGCTCAGTAAACAAACATGATTTAACGGCATTAAACAAACTTGCCTTTTCCATAAATTAACTCTCTTAAGTCAAAATCAATCTGTTAACTTTATTTCCCCGCGAACAATTACCGTTTTCCCCAAATTACCGGCAGCCAAACATAATATAACAGTCGCATACTACACCGTGACCCTTGCTGTAATATCTTTTGTGCACGGCGATGCCCAAGTTTCCCTAATCCCATTCGGGCGCTGGCTGACTCTTGAGTAGACGTCTTTAAGGGCGATGCGCTGTTCTGCGTTGTTCCTCCTGCGTGTCCCGTCGAGTACTCATCCTAACCAGGCTTTGGCTGGGCGGCTAGGGCAGAGGATAGTTGGCCACCCAACAGCTACCCACTTGTTGCAACAGCTATGCTGGGAGATCACTCAGCGCCATATTTGGGGAGTGTGGTGATATGGTGACGTAGCCACATTGGACGTGTAGGTGATCACTGGGATGGTTACACCGCGCTACAAGTTCAGTAGGGGTGAATCCAACAACCGCTACAACTGGTACAGTACATAACCCATTCTCGGACTCGGGATAGGTTCAACGTCGTTCTGAGATGGCGAGGAGAAGACTAGGCAGAGCCGCCGAGGGGAATGGGACGCAGTCTCGGCCGCAGCTTCTGTGAGACCACAGCCACCACCTGTAGCACCGTATGTGTGTCCTCGGAGGTACACACCGGGGTTCCACGGGATCTTCCAGCAAGGTTCACCCTTGCTTCGGCTCAGTATCAGTGGTCTTCAGCGCCAGGAGTCTATCGCCGGTTGTCCGGTTGGAGCTCGCAGATCCTGGCTACCACGAAGCGGTCTTGAGGGCGAGCTTGCTCTAGGGCGCTTATGATCGAGGTCAGCCGAGTGGATCGCCAGGTACCCTTCCACGCTGTTGTGCGTACGGGCACGAAGTATCACTCTGCGCAGACGAGCCTAGTTGCCACTACTGAAGAATCACCGCAGATACTGCGCCACCTGCGATGTGCTACACAGCTTTTTCACAGGCCAGGCGTAGGCCTGTATCCGTGCAGTCGCCGCCAAACTACAACGCCCTTAGCGAGTGCACCATCACCACCAGCTCCAGTACGGACATCCACGGCTACATCACCAGCATCCTCGACTGCAGCGGCGACACAACGCCATTCAGGATCACCATGCGCAGTTCCTGAACTCCTGTGCCTGTTTAGCCGCTCTGGAAGAATCTAACGCCGATATCCTGAGTCAGAAACTCCAGTCACTCGTCGACACCGTCAACCAGCATCACTACATCATTGCCACCGAGCTGCCACATCGCACCATTAACCACAGCAGACCGTCCGCAGGGACAACGAAGAGTAGAGACGACGACGACGACGACACTAATGCCTGAATAGCAGACACCTATATTCCTCTTGCACCATCATCACCCTTTAACCTTGCCCTAATTATCACCTTCCAACCTCTAGGCTGCAGTCAGCAAAGTTTGCCATGCCCGTAGCCTAGGACCTTACCTTCGCACGTTCCCGTCCATAGGGCAGGAGCTTTCGCATACTAACGCGTGTGCTATACGGGGCCGCGCAACCTTCATCCTTGATTTCATCATTCTTTCCTCTTCCTTTCCTTCCGGTGGAGGAATTTTTAGTGGGTAGGGCCGACTATTGGTGAGTCCGGCACTCTCAGTCCCGAATATCCCATCGGGGTCGGGGTAGTGCCTAGCAGCATTTTCTTCTCCGCTCGTGTCGGGCCTAAGAACTTCGATCCGTATCCGTACACGTACTCGATAACACCCTGTATACCTAATTACAATGAACCAAGTAAAAGTTCACGTTGCCTTTTAAAAGGCTATCACCAACAGCATAGGCCATTTTTCAGCTTTTGCATTCCAATGTTGCAGTAAGAATGTACTAGTGGCACATTACATTATCCTTTCATGATGTTTACGTTGCCTACGCAGAGTGCAACGGAATGAAATCGCACAAGGACTCCTGCCAGAGTGGTGCTTGAGGTTTATCTATTTCGGTGTCAGTTATTTAATGAAATGTATATATAATTAATTTTGTTAAAAAGGAGCATTATTATTATAATTATTTCGAAAAAGAAAAGAGAAATAATTCTATAGTTAGGATAAAACTATACTTAATTAAATTCTATAAATTGTAGAAGAAAAGAAAGAATAATTCATTTCAGTATGTTCTGATACGCAAGATAAAGTAAACAAAGTCACCTTTATTTAATTAAAACAATTAATTTAAACCTTCGAAACTTGCTTTTTATTTGTTGGTTTGCATAATTAATATTTTGTGTCAAGGTGCTGTTATATTCATTTTAATATCATATGAATATTATGAACAATTAAGTGTTCGACATTTAATAATTAAGATTAAATTATCTTAGGGTAGCAGCACAACTGTAGTCAAGAGTTATATATAAATAGGCATCTTTCATTCTCACTACGTTTTTACTAATTTAAACATAACACACAAAAAGATTTTCTGTTGAGTGTAAGTGTATGTGTGAGAGGAAAGGAATAGAGAGAGAGGGTGTGTGCGTGTGTGTGTTTTTTACGGGACGGGAAGTGTAAAATGACAAAATTTGGTCGTTTCAATTTTACTGGGAAACAATCTGTAATTATTTCTGATTCAGAATATATATGGTTTATTCGTGATTTAAAACACTTAATCATTTTAAAAAAAACATTTAAATGGACTATGCCTCGGATTAAACTTTGAAGTTTTACGCCTCTTGCTAACACTTTTAATACTTCAGCGCGTATTATCTGCTGAAAGGGCATCAACGGCTTTAAGGAGTCCCGGGTCAAACTGCAAATAAAAACACGGGTACAGACAATAAAGACTACAGCACCTTATACGTCCAAATATTGATGGTACCAAAACAGGTCACCTTAACTTGGATCCCTTCCCAAAAGGTACACCTGGAAATGAACAAGCCGATATAGCAGAAAAAGAAGCAACTCGTCTGCCTATACATGAAACAGACATCCGTTCTCCGCATATCGATGTAACCATGCATCTTGAGAGAAGAACATACCTCAATTGGCATACCATCTGATTAGAACCATCCACCATCAAACTTCAAGAAATTACATCACCATTCGGAGGACCGTATCCAGTAACAAATCTTACCCGCCAAAAGCAAGTTGGCATCACCCGTCTTCGTATCCGACACACAAAACTTACCCACAACTATTTATTTAATAAAACTTCCCCTCGTGTCTGCACCGCTTGTAAGTAGCCATAACTGTCCAACACATCATAGAAGAATGTAAGAAATATCATCAGCGTATATACGCCAGCATTCCCCGTGATGTAATAGAAGTTCTGTAAACAAATATAAGCAAAATGTAACACAGAACTGTAATATCACAAAGATGTCATTATGTTTATATAGGGGCTTTCAACAAGAGTGTCCTATGTTTACATGTGATAGCTGCCGTTGTTATTGAGTTACAGTAGTCATTTTTTTCATGTGGTTACAGTTGTTATTGAAAAATAGCCATGGAACGTTACAGCATTCAGCAACGCGTAGAAATTGTGAACATGTATTATCAAAATGGATCATCTGTTCGGCAAACCTTCTATGTATTGCGTGAAGTTTACGGTGTGCATAATCGTCCCTGCAAGAGAACGATTAGGCGTTTGATCGATAAATTTGAAAGCAGTGGTTCTGTCAGCAATCAAAGAATGCCTGTACGTAATCGACGTAGGCGCTCCAACGAAAACATAGGCGCCGTTCGTCAGAGTGTACGCGAGAACGGAAACAAATCAATTGCTCGTCGAGCGCAAGAATTGGGGCTTTCGCCGACCACAACTTGGCGAATTCTGCATCTGGACTTGAAGTTTCAGCCTTAAAAATGGTGTTAACTCAAGAACTAAAGCCCAACGACCATAGGTTGCGCCATATATTCGCTGACTGGACTATGGAGCAATTGGAAGGTGACCTGGATTTTTGTCGAAAAATCATCTTCAGTGACGAAGCCCACTTTTGGATGGATGGTTGTGTTAACAAACAAAATTGCGACTTTGGAGCAATCTCAATCCAATGCAGATTCAGGAACGACCACTTCATCCCCAAAAGGTTACTGTATGATGTGGATTTAGGTATGGTGGAATCATTGGTCCATACTTTTTCCAAGATGAAGATGGGTAAGCTCTACTGTCAATGGAGAAAGATACCGTGCTCTTATAAGGGACTATTTTTGGCCTCAATAGGATGGTATGGATCTCAGAAACGTCTGGTTCCAGTAAGATGGTGCCACATGTCATACTGCTCTCGATCTTTTCAAGAAGATGTTCAGGGGTTTCATAATTTCCCGTGGTGGTGATGATGTTAACTGTCCCCGAGATCATGTGATTCAACGCCGTTGGATGACTTCTTGTGGGGTTATGTTAAATCTCGAGTTGATGTCAACAAGCCAGAAACAGTAAATGATCTTATGAATAACACCACGCGTGTTTTTCGTGAAGTTGGACCTAACTTACGTTCTTCTGCCATTGAAAATTGGGTCAAGCGTATACGCGCAGCCCAACGAAGTCGCGGCGGTCACTTAACTGATGTTCTCTTCCACACATAATGATATTAATTATGTTCCAAAATAAAAAAAATAAATCTCTGTCATTTATAGAACGTGTTTTATTTAAGTTCAAAGATAGGACACTCTTGTTGAAAGAATCTATAGATATTCTTATTATTGTTTTACTTCCGTAATTATGTTTAAAAATTTGTATTTATGGTCACTAATGCTGTAATTATGTTACAAAATATGTTATAATACGTTTAGTAATTTTAAACTATATTCATCAATGTTGAAAGCGTGACTACCATCATTTCTATCATATTATAGTTATTGTTGCGATATGAAGTGATAAGATCCGCGAGTACTCCGCGAGTACAATAATAACCATAGCCAGAAGAAAAGTTAAGATTAATGCGCGAATCAAACAAAATAAGAAGGAGATAAAAAAAGAATATTAAAGATTAAGTAAAGGGGGGAATAAACATTATTATGGATGAAATAAAATAAAGTAGAGATGAAATAAAATATTATTACGGATGAAATAAAATAAAATAGAGACACGTATAAATAGATCAGAAAGTAAAAGAACGTGAAAGGAAACAGACACAAGAAAATATGCCAGAGGGCAAAACACTTAATAAATACAGGAAAGGTTAGCTGGAGAACAGTTAGGTTCTATTGAAATCGCCGAGAGCTCACCGGCGTACGAAACAAAGAAACGGATGTGCTAGTCACTCATGCGAACAGAAAATTAAATCAGCCGTGAATAACGAGAAACAGTAGAAACGCTAGTTGAGCCTAAGGGTATTGAAATTGAACCAATGGGAGAGAAAACGCAGAGGAGCCAGATAACCAATAAGGAAGATTAAATGTCACGTGAATAGTAAAACCAGGGAACAAAACTAGAAAAGAGGCGTGAAATAGATTTTGGTCTAGGAGCAGGAGCGCGTTTTAGACACGCGAAAGATGGAACACTTCGTGTGGGGAAGAGCTATAAGTAGGATGTAAAACTTTGTGTCGGGAAACGTTAGGAGGAGGACGTAGAAACTTCGTGTGGGGAAGAGCTATAAGTAGGATGTAAAACTTTGTGTCGGGAAACGTTAGGAGGAGGACGTAGAAACTTCGTGTGGGGAAGAGCCATGAGTAGGATGTAAAACTTCGTGTCGGGAAACGCTAGGAGGAGGACGTAAAACGTCGCGTCGAGAAAAGCTAGGAGTAGGATGTAAAAATCTGTGTTGAGAAGAGCTAGGATGAAGACGTGATGGTTTGTGTTGGGAGAAGATAGAAAGAGGATGTTAGAATTCTGTATCGGGAAAAGAGATAGGGTAGCTAGGGATGACAAAAGTCATATTGTGAGTAAATGAGAAATAGAATAAATTCAAGGGTAAAAGCACGGAGACTGTAACGGGGGAAAACTGATAGGAATGCGTCTTGTGTGAAGGGCCTGCAGTACGAAAACCAGTGTGGATCTTCATAATAAATGGGCCATTGAGAGGAGTTGTGAGTATCATTCACCTCCCATCCACACAATCCCTGAGGTAAGATTCTCGTAACCCATCATCCTCTACCTGAGCAGCCGGCAATCACCTGAAACCCTACACCAAGACCTTACCAACCAGAAAACGTTCCCTTTATTTTCCAAACCCCGCTACAGATATGACTTTGAAGTTAAAGCGACCTTAAATCAAGAATAATTAAAAAAAAAAGACTACAATTCTAGAAAGCACTAATGTTAGTCATATTAACTTAAATTTCAACCACGATTATCTCAAATCTACATTTTTTTCATACATATATTCATTTTTCTCAAAGACTATAAATGCTCCAAGTGTTGAAATTTTGTTTGTGAGATGATCCATTATATGCATTGAATTAGAGTTATATTTTAAAGTACGAGGCAGTCCTAGAAATATCCCACCTGACATATAGATAGCGGTTGTTGTTTTAAACAAATGGCTATGGTAGAAAGTACCAACCTTATAAAGCTTAAGTTTGAAGTTGACAATGCTACATTGTTTAGTAATTGTCTGGCAGCCATCAATAGTGAACGCTCTCAGCAAATTTCCAAACTGGTCATCGTTATGTGATACAATACTTTCATTTGTAAGGTCTCAGTCCAACTAATATTAAAGCTGAGCTAGATTCTAATCTGGGGGAGTCTGCTCCTTCGTTTACAACAGTAAAATATTGGGTGGTAGAGTTTAAGAGAGGCCGTACGTGTCGGCAAGACGAACATAACGGTAGTCGACCAAATGAGGTGACCACACCAGAAATGGTGAAGAAAATTCACGATATTGGATGACCGTCGACTGAAAGTGCGCGAGCTAGCAGACATCGTAGGCATTTCAAAAAGTGCTGTACATTGCATACTGACTGAAAATGTGGACGTGAGAAAGCTGTGCCGCGTTTATTCACAATGGAACAAAAGCAGCATCGTGAGGATGTTTCAGTCGAGTGTTTGGCAATGTTTTGCTGCAATAAAGCCGAGTTTTTGTCGATTTATCACCATGGATGAAACATGGGTCCATCAGTTCACACCTGAGATGAAGAAATAGTCAAAACAGTGGATTGAAAAGGGGAGAATCGGCTCCAAAGAAGGCAAAGACAGTTCCATCTGCAGGCAAAGTCATGGCGTCAGTTTTTTGGGATGCGCGTGGGATAATTTTCATTGATTACTTTCAAAAAGGAAAAATCAATCAATGACGAGTATTATGCGAACTTATTGCAGCGTTTGAATGATGAAATCAAGCAAAAACGGCCGCATCTAGCGAAAAAGGTTTTGTTTCATCAAGAACAATGCATCAGTTCACACATCCATTATCGCCATGGCCAAAATCAATGAGTTAAAGTTCGAATTGCTTCCTCATGCACCCTATTCGCCAGACTTAGCCCCTCTGATTATTTTCTGTTTCAAAAGTTGAAGAAATGGCTTGGTGGTAAAAGATGCCAACAATGAAGAGGTGGAGTCTGCAGTTGATGGCTATTTTGAAGAACTCGACGGTTCTCACTATGAGCAGGGTATCGAAGCTATTGAACATCGCTGGGAAAAGTGTATCGAACTGAAAGGAGACTATGTGGAGAAATAAAGATGTTTTTCCCCAAAAGTTTTGTGTTTTCTTTGTTAGGTCGGGTACTTCTTGGACAGCCCTCGTACAATACATTTTAATAAATCCGCTGTGACACGCCTACATGACTTTCTCTACCCCTTATCATTCATTAGTGGTATACAAACTAATCTTACTAAAGCTTATTTTTCTATCTACTTCATTTTACCAAATAAACCTTTGAGTAAATAGCTGCATTATACACATTTTCTTATAGATGCAAAGGAAACAGCGATAGTCAAATGTTTAAGAATTCAATGCTATAATTATGTTGGTCTTAAAATTTCCTGCTGTTTTCATGTAATTGTGAGTAACAGCTGAATATTGATAGGATTTAAGCGTGACCAAGTAATGAACAATCCCAGCTAAGGGATATCTCAGAAATGGCTTATACCAAAAAAGCAAAAAGCCGCTGTTTCCATACAATCGCGAAAAACAGCTGAATGTAAACAGGACTTTAAAGAGTATGACCAAGAAATGAACAATTCGAACCACTAATAACGTATATCTCATAAAAGGCCTATTCCATAAAAAAAGCTATTAGAAATAAATTGTGTGTCTTAAAGAAATCTACATTTCTTGAATAGTACGTTTTCGTCTATCGCTTAACGTTTACCAGATATACAAGATTATATAAAATTCCTTGTGAAGGTAGAGGACTTTACAGGCTATTCCCTGAAATTTCAAGATATATATTTTATTTGTCATGTTAATATCTTTAATGTACAATTCTTTAATCAATATCGTGAGAGCATTTTTTGGAAAATAAAAATTTTGAAAAAATCCTCCATGTAAAGGGTAGTTTGGGATGGGGATTTTCTTGAAAATCTTCTTGTCGCATCTTTAAAGGTAATGAACTTAAATATAAAGTTTGATTTTTATGTGACTATTCGACTTTGAGTTAATGCTATTCACAGACACACACATGGATCTTTTTACTTTCTCTACTACGTACAGTAAGTAGGGGAAGTATTGTATTCTACCCAAAAATGCGATACCGAGATTTCACCGGAAATAAATGTTTTGAGACCCCCTGAATCAAAAAAAGCATTTTTGGAAACATGACCGTGTGTGTGTGTGTCTGTGTGTCTGTGTGTCTGTGAACAGCATAACTCAGAATCGAACAGTCGGATAAACACCAAACTTGCTATTTAGGTTCAGTATCATCCAGAGATGCGACACCAAGGTTTTCAAGAAAATCCCCCACCCTAGATTACCCTTTACATGGAACATTTTTCGAAAATTTTAATTTTCTCAAAAATGGCTCCAAGGATTTTGATTAAAATATCACATGTTTAAGATATTTTTGTGACAAATAAAATGTATATCTTGAATTTTCTGGGAATGTCTCCAAAAGACTTTTGCATAACTGGTAAACCATAAGAGATAGACAAAATTTTACTACACAAAAAATGTAGATCGCGTTAAAATACACAATTTATGCCATATACATTTTTTTTTTGTTGAGTGAACCATTTTCGAGATAGTGCTTGTTATTCCCTCAAATGGGAATTCATTATTAATTTTTTTGTCTTGCTGATGCAAAGAGAATGGAATACTGCACATAGCAACCAGCACATAAAATATTTGACTATCGCTTAAAGCCTACCATATTCCCCTTGCATCTATAAGAAAATTAGCAATAAGATTAACATCTCGATTAACATGAAGCATACGGAGAATAAGCGTTTGTAAAAATAGTTTTACAAAAGTAGAGAAAGTCATGTGAGTGTTACACATCAGATTTTTTTTGGGTAGAATCGAATACTCTCTACCTACTATATACGTAGGAGAGAAAGTAATAAGGCCATCGTTTAGGTAGACTTTAAAGTACAATGCAGTTTAATTTACTCTGCGAAAGAACCACAAAAACAAACGAGAGAGGCTTAATGTTCAAGCTTCTATTAAAACGATAAAAATCGGGAACAAATTGAGCGGAAGCTGCAGATCCGTTCTTTACAAATTGATTTCAGTGATGGGTTTATAGTTCCCTACCTCACAACATGTCTGCCTCCTCTCATCCCTTTTCGTTCATGTATCTCCACGTGCTCCAGGAATTTGTGGACAAGGACAATAACTCAATGTAAATAGACCAGAAAATGCAGGACTATTAACTTCCTCTACAATGCGCCTAGTAGGTAGATTCGATATCGAGATTTCACTGGAAATAATATGTTTTGAGGCCCCCTGAAACCAAGAAAGAGCATTTTTAGAAAAAATGTCCGTGAGTGTGCGTGTGTGTGTGTGTGTGTGTGTGTGTGTGAACAGCATAACTCAAAAACGAAAAGTTGGATAAATATCAAAATGTGTTTAGCCTCTGTATCATCCAAGGATTCGACACGCAGATTTTCAAGAAAACCTCCCATACCAAATTACTCTTTAGATGGAAGATTTTTATAAAATCTTTGATTTTCTGTAAAACGGCACTAATGATTTTAATTAAAATACCATATATTAAAGATATTTAGGTGACAAATAAAATTACACTCGGGATTTTCCGTCCTAAAACTCCCGAGTTATTTACTCACAAGTGTTAGTAACATGTACTATAATGAGTACTAACCTTGTTATAAGTTGTGTTGAAAGTAATGACCATCTACAGTGAGACATTCTTGGCATCTTTGGATGAAATTAACACATTTTCATGGTCACGTGGTTGTAATTCATGAATTGTAGTAACTCTAGGGTTTAAATTTTAAAAGTTTAGCAGCTCTATTAACAGAGACTTTCGAAACATGCAGCTGCTGTACAGCACGTCTAAGACACTTCTTTAGAGAGCGTTCGAATTATGCACAAAATTCGTTAATTTTTCCTTACGTTAGATCATTTCTTTTTCGCTTCTTATGTTTAGCGTTATGCGATTCCGTTGACCTAACAGTTTCTCAACCTGAAACTGGAATACCTGGAAATTTCTCCTGAAATAATTGCCTACACTCCTGACTACATGATTCGGTGTTTACTTATGTATCGCACATAATTTTTTGTTTTGCTCAAGCCCGAATTCTTGGTAGGCATTTCGCTGGCCTAATAGGAATGATGTAATGTAACTCACACATAACACAGATGTCTTTAATAAACTTTCACCTTAGAGATGCACAATGAACAAACACTAGTCTTTACAGCTCGAATTGAAGGCAGTAACTAACATAGTATAACACAGCTGATAACCTAGCCTTGAGCGGGTCTGTCCCATGTAACTTTGTCCCATATCACTTTACGGTCACGTGTACTAGCCACTTCTTATTGGAATGGGTTGTTATACGATACAAAATCATTCCCTATTTAATATGATTATTTACCTTAATATACTCCAAGATAAATATCAAATTCACATTCTCATAACCGTATGGATTAAGTATATTATGTAATAGTGTTAATGGATCTGGAGTGCATGTAAATTCTTATCGACAAATAGGTGGGAGGATCCTTCGGTTTAAAGCTGCCTCTCAGGATAATAGATGTGCATCTATTATGACTGTGTTTATATCGCTTTTATCGTCTATCCTTGCACTACACATGACTTGTTTGTTATTATTCAAGGTGCACATTATCCAACAGGGTAAAGGGGAAGGAAACGCAGCGCGAATGATTATATATCTGCTGGGCAAGGTTATAAGAAGCAGGGTTCAGTGTGCTAGCAGAAATATTCCGAGGTCACTGCAGTGAAAGAGAACTACGCTTACAGGCGATCTGTGGTCCGGCTATAAATCGAATGCATGGTACAACCAAGATTACCGGCGCGCCGTGCCCAACTACGGGATGTAACTTCAAGCAGCGGACGGGGTTTACGGAATGTCGTGCATGTTGCCTATGTTGATGCATGTTAAAATTGGGTTAAAGGGGTAAACAGACATCTTTCAGCTTTCTAGTTCCGTGTGTCTGTTATGCATTGACCTCATAAAAACACTTGATTTGATGCATTCACTTGACTTTCTCTACTCATTTTCATCTTATTGAAGCTTATTTTTATCTCTACTTCACTTTTATTCAAATAAACTTTTGCAGAAATAGCTACATTACAGATTTCGTTATGGATACAAAGGGAACAGCGATAGTCACATGTTTTTGGAACTGGACGCTGTACGCTGGCCTTAAATTTCCACACTGTTTCCATGCAATCGCGAGAAACAACTGAATATTGACAGGACTTTATTTTTTGCATATAATACGCTTTCTTATATCGCTTAGCGTTTACCAGTTACATAAGTTTATATAAAATTCCTTCTGAATGAAGATGATTTCACAGGCTATTTTCAGAAAATTCAAGATATAAATATTATATTTCCCGTAAATAGCTTTAGTATATGGTATTTTAATGAAAATTGTTAGAGCCATTCTTTAGAAAGTAAAAAATTTCAAAAATCTTCCATAAGAATGGTAGTTTGGGGTGGGGATTTCGTGAAAATCGTATTAAACCTAAATATCAAGTTTGGTATTTATTCAACTTTTCATTTTTGTGTTATACTGTTCACAGACACACGCACATACGAACTTTTTCTGAAAGCTTTTTTGAATTTAGGGGTTCTCAAAACTTGTATTTTCGTGAAACCTCGCTATCGAATTTTTGGGTGAAATGCAATACCTCCTCTACTTAATATGTACGTGGTAGAGAAAGTAATATATGAACTTTTTCTGCATTCCTCTTAATAATAAAGAATGTTTGCACTTAATCATGGACACAAATAGTCAATAAACACCTGTGATCAACGTTACCACGATTCACAAATATTCCTACCAGTTTCTGGACAGGCAATGTTACGTTTGGTTATCACATAGCTTGCAAGATTTTATTTGCTGCTGAAATCTGAGATTGAAGCCCGCAAAAAGCATGATTACCCTAGAGGTTGGGGAATTTGCGGATGTTATAACTTGTTTTATAACTAAATCACGTTTGTTTTAATTTAAATGGTTTTTTAGCACTGTGATATAATAAATGAGTTGTCCAATTAAGTAATTTAATTAATTTCTGCTTTATCCCAGTTAAGCCCAGGATTTAAAATGGCTTAAGTGTGCTCTTTCACCCGAGTATCAAATAAAGGTAATAACAATTATAATAATTGCCTGAACGCATAATTATGTACTCAATTAAATTAAATTTTGAGAAGACAGAATTTGCACACTGTGCGTAAATTTGCAACCAGAAAATATGTTCATTTTAAAGCTTGCTGGTGTTGAAATCAATGGTGTTTAAGTTAAAATAAACTCAATAGCGTTAGGAATTAGGGAATAGTAGTTATATAATCAAGTTATTTATAGCTAAACTTTTTATTTACTTGGAATTATTTCAAGCATAAGGTTCTATAAAAGACAATTTAACTTCGGATAGTGTATACGGGAATTAAACATAATAGAACATCTGATATGTTATACTCATATGGTTTTCTCCACCTACTGTCATTTATTTTCACAGCTATCCAACATATTATTTAAGCCATTAGGTTTTCTTTCTCCTTCGTGCTAATTATGATAAATGTTGATTAAAATGGTTTAAATAAAAAATACAGATAAGCATACAGCATAATAAGCAGGTTACTATATGCATACTTTTTGCATGACTATACGAGAAACAAAAGAATGGCGATTAATTTCAGAAGTGTATTGCTTGGAATATTGTAACATTAAAGAGAATAACAGAACAAATCTCGTTAAAGAAATGTAACAGGTTCTATAGATGTCTCTATGTAAATTTATATCTATTTCTTGTAGTTTCCCAGATATATAAAATCATTTAAAATTCAGTCAGAATGAATAGGACTTCATGGGTTACTCACAGAAAATTCAGAATATAAAGTGTGAAAGGGGTATAAATTTCTACTTTTAAACCAAGAATACAACTCGCCGAAAAGAACAAAACATCATAAATAAACTTGGTACAGCTCCAAACATTTTTGTAACATTAAATGATTTATAATGTAATGTTTAACAACACTGTGAGTCTTAGGAACTTGTGGAGCGCTGTACTTCCTGCATTAGAAACAGTGACATAGTTTAGTTACGAAGTTTGGTTCTCAAGTAAACGCTGGCAGGGTGCCAGCCATATCTAGTGGTAAGACAGGAGAAAGGTTTGTGTCAAAAAGGGTTCAGTGGATAATAGGAGATAGTTTGGCCTCGCAGTATTATGTAAATAATTTTACGTCACATCCTATAATTTAATAATGAATAAATTAAGAAATAATCCCAAGCAAAGCATCTTAATATAAAACAAATTTAAAAGTTTAGGTTTGAGTTTATGGAAGGCTTACAAGACACATAAATTGAAAAACTGAACCCTTTTTTGCTATTATCTTACAGTATTTCTAATAGGGAATAAATTTTCAAGGAATTTCAAGCCAGGCATCATGCTGAAAGACAAAACAAATATTCACCTTTCCTAATACTGAACACATTTCTCGGGAATGAAAGACAATTTTATACTATATGTTGCTTGAAAATGTACTTATCTCTAGGGATGTACATTCTCGTCTGCCCACATAAGATTTTTGTGAGAATTCAAGGCATTATGTTTTACAAAACACATTTCATCTGCCGCTAATAGTTTCTAGTTACTGAAATGGTTAAGAAAACTGTTAAAAATCGCTATCACTGGAATTCGGCTTACGCTTGGACCATTTAAGTTAAGACTGTAGAATATCTACAAAACTAAGCGTTTTAGAAAGAAATGTCTTAAATGAAAGTTGATTGATATTATGGGGGAAAGTAAACGCCATTAGTCATGTTTTATTTGGAGGACGTTTTGATGGTCATTTTATGGTCAATTTACTGTTTGTAATTGCAACCTACCATTTTATGTTATTTTCTCACTCCCCATAAAAAACTAAACGACATTTGTATAAAGCACTTTACAAATTGTTCTTACACTAATGTAAATAACGAAAATTCTGAATGGTTGTGTACGAAGAGCGCAATGGTTGAACCGTCCTTGAATGGTCATTTGGGGGTCATTCAGAATTTTCGTTGTGATTTACGTTGGTAAGAACAATTGCAAGATACTTTATACAAGATTTGCTTCCCTGGTACCTCGTTTTACACATTTCTGCCTACGCTGAATTCTTAATATCTTTAAGTTTCTTTGTCACTCTTGCTTTAACAGTTCCTGATTTATTTATTTATTTATTTATTTATTTACTTTGGCAGAGCTAAGGCCATTTGGCCTTCTCTTCCGCTCAACCACCTAGAACAAACCTGAATACAATATTACGATTACATTGATGATACACAGATAATATCTAAAGGAACACAAAATAGAAATAACACAAATATTAGAAAAACAGTAAAGTTAAGTTAATTGAAAATATGGAGAAACTAAGTTAATAGTAATGAATATCTTAAAAATATGCCATACATACACTATATATAAAATGAAAATGATATTTCTTCTAAGTTAACAATTGTTTCTAACTAAAACCAGCAACCTGTGACGAAAAGCATATAAAGTATGAAAACCTCTGACATCTTTTGGAAGTGAATTCCAGAGCCTAGCAACCTTCACAGTAAAAGGTGATGAGTATAAAGATGTTCGATGAAGTGGTATTGAAAGTTTGTGACGATTTTCTGAGCGTGTATGAAGGTTGTGAGACGAAGACAAACTTTTAAAGCGAGAAGCTAGGTATGTAGGGGAAGAAGTGTGAATAAGTTTAAAGAGAAGTAAAACACAACGAATGTTCCTACGGTCCACTAGATGGAGCCATGACAACTCATGGAGAGATGGTGTTAAATGATCGTAACGACGTACATCGCAGATGTAACGTACACATTTAGTGTGAGCTAGCTGTAATTTACGTGACAGATCAGATCTTAAGTCTGTGAGGAGGGAATCACAATAATCAAAGTGGGACATCACCATTGTTTGTACCAAAGTCAGCCTTAGATTGTTAGGCAGGGGCGTATTCAAACTCTTGAAAGTGTGGATTAAAGAATTTGCTTTCCTACAAATTCCAGTAATATGATTGTACCAACTAAGTTAACTGTCAAAAATAACACCTAAATTGCTCGTCGATTCTGTCAAAGAGATAATAGAATTATAAATTTCAACCAACGGAATAGAACGCATGTCTATAGTGCCTAACAACCTTGGATGTCCCACCAGCAGTGCCTGTGATTTTGAGGGATTGACACCAAAGCCTAAACCGCGTGCCCATAAATAGAGTCGAAATCGTGGTTAATTTTCAACACCATATTGTGAATGTCGTCAATTCGTGAATGTAGGTATAGTGGTAGGTCATCGGCATAAAGGTTATATTTGCAGTAGCGAACAGAGCGAGAAATATCGTTTATATAAAGTGCAAATACCACAGTCAGTGTTTCTTAAATCTATTCTATTGCCTCATGAGCTTCCGGTATTTTTTAGTGTCTATGCACGCAAATGCATATGTTATTGTAGTTGCAATATTACTGAAATTATTCTGAATATATGAAAGATCTAAATAACAAATCTGGTGAAATTATTTCCTTCACTGCACGTTTAGCGGCATTTTTCTTTCGTCAAAGACATTAATCACATTAACAACTCTATCATAATATTGAGCGTAGTATACTGCAGCCTGTAGCCAGTCCCCCACCGAGTTACAATTGGTTGTAAGCCAAGGGAAATCCAAGCCCAGTCCCCTTAAATATTTTGATTCCGATTGGTTTCGCCATTTGTGCTGAACTTTCCCTGACAAATTCCGCACAAAAAATGCTAACTGTGATAATCGCTTTGGTGTGTGATTCTTTTTACTTTAGGCATATTACCACAGCTCTCCATTAGTTTGTATGCAGCGAATACATCGAACAGTCGCAACGAAACCGGCTGTTGTGGAGGGAAGGGGAGAAGTGTCCGCCAAATACCTGACGTCACCTATACCCCGTTCGGTAACACGATTGCTCTGTTTACTTACTAAAACCCCTCTGCCTGATGATCACCCTTTACACCTCTGACATTTGCACATTTTCCACCCAACATCTCAAAATGTAATATCATAATCAAAATGCAGCGCTGTTTGAGGAAATAGAACAGAATATATAGTTTGATTTGGGGGAATTTTATGGCAATCTTCGTGTTGCATGCTTTATAGATGCTGTACTTAAACACAAAGTCTGATAATCGCCCAACTTTTCGTCCCTCTCTCTCTCTCCGTGTTTCTTTCGGATAGGTCATATAGGACGGTGAATAAATGAAATTGGTAAATTTATGCTTAAATGAGCCCAGATCCACAGAACTGGGTATTCATGCTTTGATGATGACAGTCCCAGAGGAAAACTTATCAGGTAACTTGCTCAAACGAGATTCGAGATCGGGACCACTTGAATGTGGGACAGACACGCCACCCTCCCGCTGTGGAGGTGGCCACCGCTCACGTTACTACGTTAAATGTGGAGATTCAAATTTGATTAAGACCTCCAATAGCTCTAATAAGTGCAGATAATATACTTATAATTTTAATGAAATGATTATTATTAATTAAATAAGAAATTGTACTTCGTTATCTTCCTCATCAATAAATGAAAATATATAAAAATAATCATACTACATCTACAAAGTGTCAATATCCTAATAATATTAGTTTTTCATTAAATTCATATGAAAATTAATGAATCCTAATATTGTATCTTTCCTCTCTACCTTTTCATTCCCTCTTCTTACACTCCTTCCGCCCATCCTCTCTTTGCGCCACTTAGATATAATATTATGATACTTTGAAAACCGGAAATAAAACTGTTTCTTCTGGGGTGCTAATAAATCAAAACGTTAGTAAAAGGTTTAGTATACGAACTTGCGGCTCTTCCTTATGCTTACTACAGTTGCTTCTAATGACCGGGCTACGCACACGAATAATAACAATCGAGCATTTTGTTGCCGTCCACAAGTACTTAAGTTTTCATCCCATCTAAATTTCGCAAATAAGAAACTTGCCAGAGATATTATGATTAAATACTTTGTTTCGTATTTTTTTTAAAAAAAGGAATAAGTGGGATTTTTCTATGTTTTAAGAACCCTATCTTTTCGGTAAGTAATTAAGAGTGCAACGTAAGCTATGTATTTTTACTCTATTTTATTTTACGTCGCTTTAATTCCTTGTCATATCGCGACGGATTTTTGGTGGATAACTCTTAGAACGATATGTGATGGACAGTTAGCCTTCTAGGTCTCATCCCTGTAACCACCCGCTCCTTCACGTGCCACAGAGACCCTAGCGCATAGCTACCGAATCTTCTGCTTCGTGGCGTGCAGACGGTATTAGGGTGCCGCCCAGTCCAACCGCCGCACCCCTATAAAGGCGGACAGTTAGCCTTCTAGGTCTCATCCCTGTAACCACCTGCTTCATGCCGTGCAGATGGCATTAGGGTTCTGTCCAGTCTAACCGCCGTCCTCACACAGAAAGGCGGACAGTTAGCCGTCTAGGTCTCATCCCTGGAAATGCAATCTTGCTTCATCACGTGCCCTCAGAGACCCCCAGCGCATGGCCGGATCTTGTGCTTCGTGCCGTGCAGATGGCGTTAGGTTGCCTTCCAGTCTAACTGCTTACATTGTCTGTAGATAGATGGAATACCGTTGGCTATTACCACTTATTTTTCATTTTACTATTGTTTTAGACTTAAGGTAGAAATAAGGTCCTGGTATTAAATATTCAATTCGATATTTACCTTGGCGACTGAGGAAAATCACGCTAAAACCTCAGACAGATCGGTCGGCCCACGGGATTTGAACCCGGGACCTCCCGAATGCGGGCCACAGACTTTACCGCCTGAGCTATCCCGCCTTTTCCGAGCTTTATGAAGTAATATACAGATGCAGTATGTGCACAATCACATAAAAGTAACATTTATAACAAATCCTTGAACTCAATGTAGCCTCTCATGCCGTCAATATCAATTATTCACCTAACATAGAAAATTACCATAACTATTTCGATTACAGTTTCGTTACATATACAGTCATCAAACTAAAAGTGGCCGATCTTTTGAACGGTCAAATGTTTTCAAACCCCTTCCAGTGGCGCGCGGTTTACAACCGTCAACTTCCGTGCGCCGCTTTGGCTAACTGTACTACAACCCATAAGGCACTGATTTGGCTTACTCCATCCACCCCGTGCTTGGCGTGGAGCAGGGAGTTTGATTCTTCTTAGTGGTTCTTATCTTCCTTTCTTCCCCTCCCCCAACTTGTTTTACTGTAATATAGTTAAATAACATTGCTTGTGTTACTTCATTTACTTACAAATATAATTGCTCAGTAATGGTGATATTTGTGGTTATAACATTAAAATGACTGAGTAAGAAGGCTCGTCCCGACCGATAAATCAATGTCATGTGAACATCTACGGTATGATGGACTGCTATATAAACGCCACAAAATTAAAACAGAAAAATAGTGTTATATTACTACGTAGAGTAAGTAGGGGAGATGTTGAACTCAACCCAAAAACTTGATATCGAGATTTCACCGGAAATACATGTTTTGAGGCCCGTGAATAAAAAAAGCATGTTTAGGAAAAGGTCCGTTTGTGTGGCTGTGAACAGCATAGCTCAAAAACGAAAAGTTCGATTAATACCAAACTTGGTACTTAGGTTCAGTATCTTTCAAAGATGCGACACGAAGATTTTCAAGAAAAACCCCGCCAACCCAGACTACGTTTACATGGGACTTTTATCGAAAATTTTGATTTTGTCAAAAATGGCTCAACGATTTTGATTAAAGTATCATATATTTTAAGATATTTTTATGAAAAATAAAACGTATATTTTGATTTATGGGAATGTACCCAAAAGTCCTCTTCTTTCTGAATGGCTTTTGCATAACTGGTAAACAGTAAGAGATAGACAAAAGTTTCATGCACGGTAAATGTAGATCTCGTTAAAACACACAATTTATGTCCTATACACTTTTTTGTCGAGTGAACCACTTGCTAGATAATTTGTTATTTCTTTGAAATTACCAATACTTATATTTTTTCTGAAATGAGAATTCGTTATTCTTTATTTTTTTTTTTTATTTTTTTTTTTTTACTTTCTCTATTACGTATAGTAAGTAGGGGAAGTATTGTTTTTTTTCGAGTGGAGGAGAAAATGATTTAATCACTGACCCCAGCCACGATGGGAGTCGGGACTGAGAGTGTGGGACTCACCAAAAGTCGGCATACCCACTAAAAACCCCTCCACCGGTGGAAAAAGGAAGAAGGTAAAAGTGGAATGGCGTGGCTTTGTGCGGTCCCGCATAGCACCCGCGTTAGTATGTGATAGATGGATGTCTCCGCCCTGTGGGCTGGAGCGGGATAGGTGGTTACTAGGTTGCAGCCATGAAACCTGACTGCAACACTAGTGAAAAATGGCGTGGGTTTAGGTAAGAGTTGGAAAGGTGATTGTATGGAAGGTGTAGGTTGGCGTAGAACTTACTTCTTGTGAAGCTGCATCCTGCTCATGTATTCTTCTGCGTATGTTGCGCTAGGCGGAGGCCTTCGGCGGTTGCTTGGGGCCTCCGGTATGGCTGTCTGCTGGAAGTAGGCCCGAAGTTCGTGCTGCTGTGCTTCCAGAGATCTGACGGTGATGGAATCTACATGTTGTATTCCACCCAAAAATTCGATACCGAGATTTCACAGGAAATACATGTTTTGAGGTGCAGTGAATGCATATAAAGCATTTTTGGAAACATGTCCGTGTGTGTGTGTCTGTGTGTCAGAGTATAACTCAGAAACGAACAGTCGGATAAACACCAAACTTGGTATTTAGGTACAGTATCTTCTAGAAATGCGACATGAAGGTTTTCAAGAACATTCCCCCACCCCGTATTACCCTTTACATGGAACATGTAAACCTGGGATTGAACCCGGTGAGAGGCGAGCGGTCTGACCACTCGGCCACGGCGCCGCTAGACGAAAACATGCCATGCAAAAAATGTAAATTCTCCAAAACACACAATGTACTTAAAATAAGTTTTTCTATAGCATAACCCATTTCTGAGATATCGCTTATAAAGGTTCGAATTGTTCAACACTTGTCTTTCAGTTATTTCTCGCTGTTGTATGGAAGCAGTATGGAATTTTAAGGCCAGCGTATATCGTCCAGTTGTTAAACATTTGACTATCGCTGTTCTCTTTGTATCTATAACGAAATGTGTAATGTAGCTATTTTTGCAAATGTTTATTTGGATTCAAATGTAGTAGATATAAGAATAAGCTTTAGAAAGAATAGTTTCTAAACTCGCTAGAGTGTAGAGAAACTCATATGAATGTATCACACCAGATTTTCTTATCTAAACTGGTTTAAATATACCAAATTCTGCGAAGTATTTAAAGTTAACTGAAATAAAATCCTTGGAAAATTATATGAACAGCCTTAAAGTGTCATGTACAAAGAGATCCGTATGTGGTAGTAATAATTTTGAAACGTGTTTCTGTGACCTCGTATGAAATTAAACATATGCACGGTTGGGCATAAGTGGTGAAACCTGTTCATTTGGAACGCGCAAGTCCAGTTTTAGCATGGAAATAAGCCCCCCATTTCACTTGATGTATGTGCGACTGTATATACACGTCCTTCTAATCTTCAAAGTAACCACTTCATTTAATTAAACAGTTTTAAAATGAACAACACATTTATCATCCACGCTAAAACAGATACGTATCTGGGCTTTGTTATACACGGAAATCGTACAAAATGGACTTTGTGTAATCATATTAGTTGTCCTGTGTGAAATTGCTTGCATGCAAAGCCTTTTGTACATTCGGAAATGGGATTTTTTTGTTGGTTCATCGCGAAAAAGTGGAAAAGAATATCTCAACGTTTTTATATCTGGCAATAATATTTTGCTCAAGGGAAATTTTGTTAACAACATAAACTATATTTTAATATAAATAATTCCTGAAAGACCTTGCAAGCTTCTTGAATTCTTGTTTTGCAGGCGGTTTTATTTCTCATCGTCACATTCAATTTTTAATAAGCTACTCTGTTACCAATTAACTGTTATACATAACGTGATTAATAATTCTCGATATTCTTCGTTATTGCTTTAATTATTTTAAAGATAAAATAATATACCTATTCAGACATTTAAAATGTTACGTTTTTTTATTTTATATTATATCATTTAGCGCTTCTAAAATTTACAAATTAAATGCAACAGAGACCTTTTTCATACATTATTAGAGCACGCAGACGTATGAAGTAGTACGGAAGAAAACGTCAGTTTAATAAAAGTGAAATGCTTTTCTTTTTCCAGTATTTAATTATGCTATTTTTGGTCGACCATACTTCAATAGCTGATTACATGTGACGCAACTGAACTGTTCTGGCATTCATAATACTTCAGCGATTCATTATGATTTTACACGGCGGCGCGCGCAGCTCACCTATCGCCTATACCTTTCAACACCTTCAAAGCAGCAGTCCACTGGGATCCATTCGCAGATAAGCAATTAAACATGTGTATTTAAAATAAAATAAATTCAGTTCATAATTTCAATACAACAATAAATTGAGTAATTTCTTTTGCTTCTATTAGCGTTACTTTCACGTTACCTGCAAAACTTCAATAAATACGGCGTGGACTCAACAGTGCTGCCATCTTTTCACTACTCGCAACGCGCTCAAGGTTCTGCATCAGTGCTGCCATTCCATCAGCATTTAATTACATAAATTAACAATGTAAGAACATGCTTACGACTTAGTTACTACAGTTATGGTCTTGTGTACTTAGATTTGTGCAAATATACTAAATCAATGCTTAGAATAAATTAATACGGTTATTTTATACCTTCTCTGCTATAGGTAATATAGAAAAAATATAAATCTTGCTAAAGTTTGAACTGGATTCGAGTATACATTGGCTATTTCTTGGCCCACCCAGAATTTGAATCTCGACAAGAGTAACTTACCTGGATTAGGATGTTTAAGGATGTTTTTCCGAAATTTTCTCTATTCCTCAGAATAAATCCGGTATCTCTAAGCGTCATCCTCCTTGGTCTAGAGGTACCATGCTAGTTTCTAGTTTACGAGGTCGCGGGTTCAAACCCGGCGGACGGCGATGGATTTTTTTCAAGGGTAAAAATCCTTAGCATGACTTTCTTCCGAAGGGAAGTAAATCTGGTGATCGTAGATTTATGGGACGTAAAATAATCTCAAGCCTCTGAGCAAAATTTCCGGTCTTTCACGCCCAGTATAGAATGGGACGCTAAGGACCATAGTAGTTAATGAGCGTCTATAATTAGAAACTAACTCAATGAATTAATTGTTGGTATCTCTAAACTCCGTGGACCCCAGGACCATTTTAGCATAATTTCACCCATTTTAATCTTTCACAATCTGGTACGATCTATCCGTTAAAGGAATTAAACTGAAAAACGGGAATTCTTTACCGACTCTTGCATACCAGGAATTAAACGGCTATTTTGAAATGAATTCTCTAGGGCTCAGGCGTGTTAAAGTCAGCCTTCCTTGGAAGTGAGTTGAGCTTTTCTCTCTATCTAACAGCAAAGCCATATTAGTGTGTTGGGAGAGTATTGCCTATGTTGCATGCCAGCAGGCTAAGCATGTCTTTAAATATGGTGAAACAATAAGATTGTTCTGGGTAAAAGATAAAAACAGCACACATCCAAATTGAGAACACACTTGGCGCACGACTGCACTGCACTGTTCACCAATGTGCAATATATATTACCACCAGTTTGTTAGCACCTTTCCTCATGATCTTGGAGCAATCTGTTATGATTTGGTGGAAAACTTAAATACAAAAACGGTGTTTTTTCGTGAAGAAATATTTTTATATCTGGAAAAATATAGATGAGAGGGATGGATTAGGCGGTAAAGTAATGGCTCGCGCTCGAAAGATCCCGGGCCGACCAACTTGACTGAACATTTTTTTTCGAGTTTTCATCGGTCACTACGCGAATGGTTCGATAACTTGATTCGCGAATATTTCTATCATCCCTTTTCCACTACATTTCATTTCCTTCTTTTTCACCGCCATTCCAGACTTGGACTGATCATTCATCCTGGATATGCTATGATCCAGAGTTTACTAGCTCCTCGACAGACTACTGACGCATGGCATTGTCTTGTAAGCCCTTGGGGTGTAAGTCCTAAAAAGAGGAAGGTAAATAGTTAAAGAAGAAGAAAACTATAGATGATTTCTTAAATTTATTGTCAGGTAGAAGCTTATAACAACTCTCTAAGCTGCCTGTTTGAAAGCTTGCACCTTAAACTTTTCGAACTAGTTAGTTGCAATAATGCTTTTGCTTAAAACTGTTACTCTCTCAAATACTTACGTATGTGAATTATCTTATATAGTTATTACTCTGTCCTAACAAAGGTTAGAACGGATTTTGCACTCTGGCCATAAGCAGTTTCTAAAACGATTTGCTTATTTTAACTTATCTTGAAGCAGAAAGAGTGTGTTAATAACTACAGAAAGATGTGTTTGGGAAACACAGTCTGATGCTTCGAGGAATGTCATATAGTTCATCTCTTTCAACACCGTATCCGTATTAATTGTTGGCGGCAAACATGTTATCCTTCGTTTCCATGTCTACTTCAAATGAAACTCTTTACACAAATATTGTGATTGTTATGCATTTTAACGCTACAGATAACTCATTTCTCACCTACTGCTAGGTCGCATCTCTAGTCCTATTACATCGTATAGCCCACCTCTCGTTATTTACCCCATTCACTACAAACGTCATTAATAGAGAACATTTCGTTTCACACCAAATATTACATTACTCACTGATTAATTTTCTTTTCCTGAAACAAAGCATGGTGACTTAGAATTAATTTGGTTTGTTTTTTGTTATTCATATATACATTCTAGGAGCATCAGTTTTACATCATCATTGATACCGCATAAGATACAAAATAAGTTATTTAGCCTCAACTAAACATAACCCAAATTCCGTTTCCGTTCGCTTTGCGTGAATACGAAACAAACCAAAGAGAGGGGGAACAAAAACGAATAGCAATTTGCAGTTGAGAAAAATATATAAAAATTATTTGAAATTCCAAACCAATAACAAAGAATATCTCGGAAATAGTTAACGCCACAAACATTGTGTTTGATAGATATTATGTAACGATTCTACATTTTTTATGCAGTAAAACTTGCCTGTCTCTTACTGTTAACAAATTATATAGAGGACCTTTCAAGCTCTTCCAAAAATTTCATGATATACATTTTGTTATGCAAATTAATTACACATATGGCATTTTTATAATCCAAATTGTTAGAGTTTGTTTTGAGAAAATTAAAAAGGAACGAAAAATATTCCCTATAACCGGTATTTGGGTTGAATTTTTACTTTCTCTACTACGTATAGTAAGTAGGGGAAGTATTGTACTCCACCCAAAAATTCGATACCAAGACTTCACCGGAAATATATGTTTTGAGACCCCTGAATAAAAAAAAAGCATTTTTGGAAACATGTCCGTGTGTGTGTGTGTCTGTCTGTGTGCGTGTGTGTATGTGTGCCTGTGAACAGCATAACTCAGATAACGAACAGTCGGATAAACACCAAATTTGGTATTTAGGTTCAGTATCTTCCAGAGATGCGACACAAAGGTTTTCAAGAAAATCCCCCCACCCCAGATTGCCCTTTACATGGAACATTTTTCGAAAATTTAAATTTTCTCAAAAACGGCTTTAACCATTTTGATTGAAATATCATATGTTTAAGATATTTTCATGACATATGAAATGTATATCTCGAATTTTCTGGGAATGTCTCCAAAGGTATTCTTCATTGTGAACGACTTTTGCATAACCGGTAAACCATAAGAGATAGACAAAATTTTACTACACATAAAATGTAGATCGCGTTAAAATACACAATTTATGTCATTATACATTTTTTTTGAGTGAACAATTTTCGAGATATTGCTTGTTATTCCCTTAAATTTTCCAATGCTTATACTTTTTCTCAAATGGAAATTCGTTATTCATTTCTTTTTACGTACTGAACATGCAAAGAGAATGGAATACTCCACATAGCAACCAGCTCTTAAAACACTTGACTATAGCTTAAAGCCTACCAATTCCCCTTGCATCTAGAAGAAAATTAGCAATAAGTTTAACATCCCGATATCTCGATAACATGAAGCATATGGAGAATAAGCGTTTGTAAAATAGTTTGTATAAGAGTAGAGAAAGTCATGCGAGTGTAACACATCAGAATTTTTTTGAAAATCGTATCGCATTCTTGAAAGCCGCTGAACTTAATACTAAGTTTGGTATTTAACCGACTTTCGGTTTTGGGCTATGCTGTTCACAGACACACACACACACACACACACACACACACACACACGGACCTTCTTCTAAAACAGCTTGTTTTGTATTCAGGGGGTCTCAAAACATGTATTTACGGTAAAATTTCGATATCGAATTTTTGGATGGACTAAACAGGACAAGACGGTGGGTGGCAATTAGCGAACTGTTAGGTGCACTGTCGTGGTGTTCTTCATTGCAACCTGGCCCATAGACACTATTTGGATGACTTCACGCGGGGAAGAATCGTCGGGAAACTGGAAGAAGGGCGAAGTGTGACGAGCGTTGCTCCGGAGTTTGGAATTGCTCACAGCATTGTTTCACGTATATGGGGAACCTTCCAAACCACAGGCACTGCTGTCCCAAGGAGAGGTGGTGGTCGACCATCAGTGGCTCGGCGACTTCACAGAGGTGGTATCTTTTCCCGACGGTCAGTACGTTGTGTTCCATTGACATCCGTACATCGGCTGCACCGTTTGCGATGGTCCCAAATTGGACCAACGAGGAATGCGGTCGCGTGCTCTTCTCAGATGAGAGCAGATTCAGTCTAAGTAGTGATTATCAACGTACCCTCATCTGGCGAGAGGTGGGAACAGGTAATGAACCCTGGAACATTTTTGAAAATGATCGTTTTGGTGGTCATGTGTTATGGTTACATGGGCGCACCGACCTCTAAATCTTTCAACACGGTACGCTTACTGGCAACGTTTTTGTGATACTGTACTCCGTCCCCATATGCGCCTTTTCAGGGGTGCAGTCGCCCTGACTTCATTTTTATGGATGACAATGCTCGACCGCATCGAACAGCGCAGGTGAAGGATCTCTTGGAACGAGAGGATATTCGGCGAATGAACTGACCTGCCCGTTTCCCCGATTTAAATATCATCGTACATGTGTGGGATGCTTTGGGGAGATGAATTGCAGCGCATCCACATGCACCAACGGCCATCCAACTGGAGGAATGGAACGCCCTACCACAAGAACTGCTTACAATCTTGTGGCCAGCATGGGAGCACGATGCAGAGCATGCATTGCTGTCTGTGGTATTCATACACCCTTTTAAGCAGCATGTATCTCTTTCTGTAGCTCTAGACAACCACCATATGTCGTATTGACTTTAGTGTAGCTTATGGTCCATGAATAAAAGTGGCATTTTAGTTCGTCTCATTGCATATTTCGTTTTGTTGCCTACCGTAGCAGTTCCCTCTATATATGATTCAAGTTTCAACGAGCTATGTTACTTGGCAGTGTCACAGCATGCGAAGATTACTTTCGTCCTTAGGTTTTGCACACCAATGTATTTACAGATTACGAAATAATAAAAAACAGTGATTCTAATGTTAAGATATTTTTATTTTATCTTTTTAAATTATGTATCTTTTAAATATTACATAATTGGGTCACTTCAGTTCACGGAATTGTGCCAATATAACAAACCGGTTTATTTTGATAATGGTATGTTGAAACATATTTACCCCATATAAGTGGTAACGTAATCTTCCCCTTAGTTTCTGATCGGAGTTCAGAAGTGTGGCCTAAAGAGTGAAGTTAGCTTAAAGCTTGAAATACGAGGGTAAGTCAATAAGTATCCATACAGTATTTTTTAAAATTTATTATAACAATAATAGAAACTTACAGTTACCACATTTTTTAAGTAGTCCCCTTCTTCTCAATTCAATGATCTATCGTTGCAAAAGCTTTCTGATGACCTCAGAAAAAAAAGTTTTTTCTCGGGAAGTAGTACACCATATATGCACAGCTTCCTTCATTTCTTGATCTGTGGTGAAGCGGCGGCCCCTTAAGGCATTTTTAAGTGGACCGAAAAAGATATGGTTTGCCACTTCATTGACAGTCAATCTTCGGTTCACTGAATCAGAATACGGACTTGCTTATTGTTGGCGTCAGTAGTGGATATGGATGGGCATCCTGCTCCTTCCTCGTCCTTCACAGTTATTCGACCATTTTTGACCTTCTTAATCCATTCGCACGCATTTCGCCAGGGTAAACATTGTCCCCATATTGTGCGAAAAGTCTTCGATGGACTTTGGCTCGTGATTCACCTTCAGACGACGAAAAACGGATAACCGTACGCTGTTCTTCTTTGATGCAAACGGTGAGGGGTGTAGCCATGCTTATTATGCCACAATGCAGCACTCACTGGAGTGATAACGGTCAAACATTCCACAAGCGGAGATAAAGGCGCATGTCGACGTGCGCGCGCACAAACTAATCTACAAAAAATTAAAAATAGTGGGAGAAATGTTATTGGCTTACCCTCTTATATTATACTCAGAGGTCCTAATTAATATTCAGAATTACTAATTTATCTTCATCATTTACAGCCCCTGTGGTTTGCTACAGAAGAGTGATCGCGTACGTTTCAAAACTTTTCGTAACATAAAATGCTTACTTTTACGTTTACTTTTGTTTGATATATAACCGATTAAATATTAAGCTATAAAATGAAATATAATTAGATATTGTGACGTTTCGGCGTCTATCAGCGCCTTCAGCAGATGTCACGTAACCAGCACTTAGCAGAGGTGACGCAGACGGGGATATAGCATGGTGATGACATTGGAGGGGGGTTATAGATTGGGGTGAGCGGGAAATGTGGTAAAAGGTTAACATTGTCACACATTAATTCTGTTTCCAAGAGAAATCTTAAACTTTCTAATAACAAATTTGAACTACATTTCATGCGGGAGAAAGTTAGACAGCTTTATCTACGTGACAGAAGAAGTCCGGCGTTCCACCTTCGTCGTGCCCAGGGCCTACGTCGGTTGCAAGATAGCACAAAATAAATTCAAGAAGCTGGTCGGCACAGAGTCCTGCTAGGCAAGTGATAACCCGAGCGCCAGCCGTCAAAAAACTCCTAGTTTCAATACCGCTGACTAGTGCGCACCTAAATACCGGTGTAAGCACGTGTCAACATGAAATGCATAATTCATCCACGTGTTGGACATGAGATGACCTTCCCCCTAAAATGCATAAGTATCCGGGAAATGGCTCGCAAGAATTCTAAAGCCAATTTCATGGACTTAAGCAAATGTGCCGAATATCTCCAACTTTATAAAAACACATTTATTACATTCTTTTGAAATGAAACTTTAACCGTCACAATATTAAACATTTTGTTTGGAAGCTTTTTTTTAATTACGTTCTCAAACTTGCGTATAACAAAATACCAAGCTTTCATTTGTGGTGTGTGTGTGTGTGTGTGTGTGTGTGTGTGTGTGTGTGTGTTCTATCTGTCTTTTGTGAACAGTATAACTCAAAATGGAAAAGTAGGTACTTGGTATTTTAAGTTCAGCATTTTCAAAGGATGCGATAGGAAAATTTTCAGGAAATTCTCAGTACCATAAACTACCCTTTAAACGGATAAATGTTTATGATTTATGATTTCCTCAAAATTTATTCTTAAATGTACTGTATTTTAATAACATTTTTAGACATATGCGTGAAATATAAACTAGATAGATAGATAAGGTATCTTTATTGGTTTCAAATCATTGAAGTTATTACACAAGTATTTAGTTCATGGATCATTGACAGTACATGCATATTTAAGATACAAGTATGGTGATAAAATAAAAAACAGAAAAAGAAAAGAAAACAAAAAGGAAAACGGAGATAAATTACCCTTGACTAACTGAGCATATTTGACCTAGCTTCGCGCACTTTAGCCAAGAAATTGCCCATGTTTTGCCAATTCCCCTGGTCAACCAGTAGATACCAACATGCCAATCTCTTTCTTGACGGTCTTAAGAACTTTTCTTTGAATTTAATCGTTCGCTGGTTCTACCACTGTGCATATTCCGCCAAAATATGTACCAGTCCTCATCCAAATCACAGAACGACCAGATTCTCCTGCCAGAATCGTCAGTCATTTTCTGTGCCCTCCAACCCCTCCAGTCTAAGCCATGCCATTACTGATCTTTGCTTTCTTCCTAAGTTAAGTATATATGCCTCTTTACCCCAATTCAATTTTATTTCATTTGCTAGACTTAGAGAAGGTTTAATTTTACAATCCGATTCTATTTCCTGTTGGTTGATGTCTCTTAGTCTTCTTTTGACACCTTTCCATATGTTTTTGTAATTTATTTCAGCTCTTAGCCATACTGACCCCATTCCTATACTCCTCAAACCCCTTCCCAAATCAGCTGCCTAAAACTTAGGAGACAGGTTTTCTCGCTGGTATTTATAACATTTGGATCGTAGTGTGGAATTATTCCCCTGCATCAGCCTTATCCAGAACTTCACTGCTCTTATTTTGCAATGTATTGTGTCTTCATAACATCCCACCTCCTTCAACACCCCCGAATTTGTGTGCCTTGTAAAACTCCAAGAACTCTTTACCAAAATGCTAACTGTGTTTTATTTACATGCTCTGCTCTTTCCTATTCCCAGATTTCACTGCCCTATAACAAAATCGGCCTTATCATAGAGTTATACATCTTTTCTAATGTGTATACAGGTACATGCGGTATCCGCGAGAGGGTACTTAATGATTCATTTAACTACCCTCGTGCTTTATAGTTAGTTACTGATAGATGTTTGTTCCATTTTCCTCTCATATTAAACATTACTCCTAAATAGGAGAAGTGTTTAACGTTTTGTAGTTCTAGCCCCTTGTAATACAATTTTTCATCCCTGCTATAACCATAGCCATTTTTGAAAGCATTGTTTTTGTTTTATTAATGTTTACCACCAAAACTCATTGTTTACAATATTATTCCAACCTATTAATACCTTTCTGTAAGCCTTCTATCGTCACTGACAAAATATTCTTAAATATCTGCGAACAAACTGTGAAGTCCTGTTTGTTGTGAATTAAGTTTTTATAACCTGTAAATTGTAAGAGATAATCAGAAACATACTAGAAAAATTAATCTCATTAAGATACAGATTTGTTTTAAATCCATTTTCTGTGTCATTAAAAACATTTCGGAGGTAATGTGTATTATTGGTTTGATTTGCCTCATATTATTCCCGGCTGCAAGTCGCTATTCGTTTTTTCTCGTGGTCATTTAAAGAGAACGGAATTTCAAAGCCATCACATAGCGACCAACTTTTAAAAGATCTGACTATTGCTTAAGCCTACTGTATGTACAACGAACTACGTAATAAAAATATTATGCAAATATTTAAATCGACGAACATTAAGCAGTTAGAATAATACGGTTTTATAAGACTAGAAAGTAGGAATAGCTATGTGAATGTAGCACATCAGATCTTTTTAAACTATAACTAGGATTAGGATTGGGTAACGGAGGGGACGCCTAGCGCCTCGATCCGCAAGAGATCTTTTATACATACACCCCCGGGCGGAACGGGTAAAATAAAGTAACCGCAAGATACGTATGGGCTGCAGAACCGGCAGACGCAAGCAACAGAGACTCACAGAGTTTCCTAACATTTACAGGCTTGACCATCCGGCCGGAGAGCGCTAGGCGGCAAATCTCCCAAGCCACAGGAGGTTGACTCACAGGCTCACCTTCCAGCGGAGACCGGGGAAAGCTCGACACAGCGGTGGAGGCTCAAAAGACTGCCATCTGACGGGGCCCAGAAGGAGTTAATAAGCACACACCCCTGCGCTATCTTTCTGTCCGCCGCCGACTGACACAGTGCCGGAGTCAACCTTTAACGTGAAAGAGAGAGATGAAATGAGAGGGAATGAGGAAAAGTGAAGATCTGTAGTAGACAACACCGCCCCAGTATCGTCTTGCTTACGAGGGAAAACAACAGAAAACCCCTTGGTCAGACTGGCCGATCACCAGGAATCGAACACGGGAACTCCCGAATACCAGTTACACACAATACAGCGGCGCCACCTCGCTCAGCAAACTATAACTATGAGCATAATGTTAAAAATCTGATGTGTTACACTCACATGACTTTCTCTACTCTTGTACAAGCTATTTTTACAAACGCTTATTCTCCATATGCTTTATGTTAATCGAGATGTTAATTTTATTGCTAATTTTCTTGTAGGTGCAAGGGGAATTGCTAGGCTTTAAGCGATAGTCAAATATTTTAAGAGCTGGATGCTATGTGGAGTATTCCTATCTCTTTGCATTACCAGGACAAAAAAAATGAATAACGTATTTGAGAAAAAGTACAAGTATTGGAAAATTTAAGGGACTGACAAGCAATATATCGAAAA
This sequence comes from Deroplatys truncata, assembly GCA_030765065.1. Lineage (NCBI taxonomy): Eukaryota > Metazoa > Arthropoda > Insecta > Mantodea > Mantidae > Deroplatys > Deroplatys truncata. Next base: position 167,104,677 of record CM060979.1, read on the forward strand.
CGGTTCACTCAACAAAAAAATGTATATGACATAAATCGTGTATTTTAACGCGATCTACATTTGTTGTGTAGTAAAATTTTGTCTATCTCTTATGGTTTACCAGTTATGCAAAAGTCGTTCACAATGAAGAATACTTTTGGAGACATTCCAGGAAAATTCGAGTTATACATTTTATTTGCAATAAAAATGTCTTAAACTTATGGCATTTTAATCAAAATCGTTAGAGCCATTTTTGAGAAAATTAAAATTTTTGAAAAGTGTTCCATGTAAAGGATAATCTGGGGAGGGGGGATTTTCCTGAAAACCTTCGTGTCGCATCTCTGGAAGAAACTGAACCTAAATACCAAGTTTGGTGTTTATCCGACTGTTCGTTTCTGAGTTATGCTGTTCACAGACACATGCCTTTTTTGGATTCAGGGGGTCTCAAAACATGTATTTCCGGTGAAATCTCGGTATCGAATTTTTGGGTGGAATACAATACTTCCCCCCACTTACTATACGTAGTGGATATGTAAAACAGTTGTAATAAAAACTGAAACTTAATGATCTGGAATTAATAATATTTTAATGGAATTTCTTTAAATAGATCCAAAATCTAAATTCAAATGTAATAACAGTTAGGAAGAAAATATGAATATGTATAAAAAGGTTAAGCGATACTCAGATTTTTAAAACGCTGGTCGCTAATGATGACTTTGCAATTCCATGCTCTTGGCACCATCAGGAAAAACCAATAACGATATGGCACTTGAATTAAATCCAAGCATTCGAAAATTCAAAGCAATAACAAGGAATATCTTGGAAAAAGATAGCGCCATAAAAATATATTTTACATAAACTGTGTTCTTTCATGAGAACTTGTGTAGTAGGACTTTATCTCCTTCTTACGGTTTACCAGTTATACAAAAGTGATTTAGAATAAGACTTCACAGGCTATTCCCAGAAAATTATGATAATATACTTTAACATCCAAGCAAATATCTCTAAAATATGGCTTTTTAGTCAAAATAGAGCCCTGCATAGGGTTCTATGCATAGGGTTCTTGGGGTGGGACATTCTTCTTGAAAATCTTACTGTAACATCCTTGGAAGATGCTGAACTTAAATAATTTTAGTTTTTCAGCTATGATGAAACATACAAACATACACACAACTTTTTACTTTCTCTACTGCGTATAGTAAGTAGGGGAAGTATTGTATTCCACCCAAAAATTCGATACCAAGGTTTCACCGGAAATACATGTTTTGAGGCCTCTTGAATAAAAAAAATCTGATGTGTTACACTCACATGACTTTCTCTACTCTTGTACAAAATATTTTTACAAACGCTTATTCTCCATCTACTTCATGTTAATCGAGATAAACATTTGCAGACCCTGTCTTATTGCTAATTTTCTTGTAGATGTAAGGGGAATATATATTTATAAGGGCAATATAGAAATACAGTAGCCTTTAAGCACATAAATATCTCTTAATAGCTGGTTGCTAGGTGCAGCACCATTCCCTTTGCCACAGATTAATACTCTTTGCATATCCAAGACAAAAAATCTGATGTGTTACACTCACATGACTTTCTCCACTCTTCTACAAACTATTTTTACACACGCTTGTTCACCATATACCGCATGTTAATCGAGATTAACATTTGCAGACTGTATCTTATTGCTAATTTTCTTGTAGATGTAAGGGGATTATATATTTACAAGGGCAATATAGAAATACAGTAGCCTTTAAGCATACACATATCTCTTAATAGCTGGTTGCTAGGTGCAGCACCATTCCCTTTGCCACAGATTAATACTCTTTGCATATCCAAGACAAAAAAAATGAATAACGAATTCCCATTTTAAAAAATATGTATTGAAAAATTTAAGGGAATAACAAACAAAATCTCGAAAATGGTTCACTCAACAAAAAAATGTATGACATAAATTGTGTATTTTAACGCGATCTACATTTTTATGTAGTAAAATTTTGTCTATCTCTTATGGTTTACCAGTTATGCAAAACTCGTTCACAATGAAGAATACTTTTGGAGACATTCCGAGAAAATTCAAGATTTACATTTTATTTGTCATGAAAATATCTTAAACATATGATATTTTATTTCAAAATCGTTAGAGCCATTTTTGAGAAAATTAAAATTTTCGAAAAATCTTCCATGTAAAGGGTAATCTGGGGTGAGGGTAGAGGGATTTTCTTGAAAAGCTTCGTGTCGCATCTCTGGAAGATACTGAAGCTAAATACCAAGTTTGGTATTTATCCGATTGTTCGTTTCTGAGTTATGCTGTTCACAGACAGACACACACACAGACAAACAGACAGACACACAGACACACACGGACATGTTTCCAAAAATACGTTTTTTGATTCAGGGGGTCTCAAAACATGTATTTCCGGTGAAATCTCGGTATCGAATTTTGGGTGGAATACAATACTTCCCCTACATACTATACGTAGTAGGGAAAGTAAAAAGTATTTTAGGAAACATGTTCTTGTGTGTATGTGTGTCTGTGTGTGTGTGTGTGTGTGTGTGTGTGTGTGTGTGTGTCTGTCTGTGAACAGCATAACTCAGAAACGAACATTCGCATAAACACCAAACTTGGTATTTACGTTCAGTATCTTCCAGAGATGCGACACGAAGGTTTTCAAGAAAATCCCCACACCCCAGATTACCCTTTACATTTAAATGTTTCGAAAATTTTAATTTTCTCAAAAATGGTTGTAACGATTTTGAATAAAATACGATAAGTTTAAGACATTTTTATGCCAAATAAAATGTATACCTCGAATTTTCTGGGAATGTATCCAAAAGTATTCTTCATTGTGAACGACTGTTGCATAACTGGTAAACCATAAGAGATAGATAACATTTTACTACACAAAAAATGTAGATCGCGTTAAAATACACAATTTATGTCATATACATTTTTTGTTGTTGAGTGAACCATTTTCGAAATATACATTTTATTTGGCATAATAATGTCTTAAACATATGATAGTTTAATCAAAATCGTGATAGGCGTTTTGAGAAAATAAATATTTTCGAAAAGTATTCCATGTAAGCGGTGGTTTGTGGTGGGTGGAGTTTTTTTCAAAACTTTCATGTCGCATCCCTGGAATATATTGAACCTAAATACCAAGTTTGGTGTTTATCCGACTTTTAGTTTTTGAGTTATGCTGTTCACAGACACAGACACACACACACACACACAGACACACACAGACTCACAAGACATACACACGGTCAGGTTTCGAAAAATGCTTTATTTTTTATGTCCTAGGCATACAAAGAGAATGCAATGCTCCACATAGCAACCAGCTCTTAAAAGATTTGACTGTCACTTAAAGCCTACCATATTCACCTTACACCTACAAGAAAATTAGCAATAAGATAGAGTCTGCAAATGTTTATCTCCACTAACATGAAGTAGATGGAGAATAAGCGTTTGTAAAAATAGTTTGTACAAGAGTAGAAAATGTTATGTGGGTGTAACACATCAGAATTTTTTTTTGCTCCTGGTAATGCAAAGAGAATGGAATACTCCACATACAACCAGCTCTTAAAACATTTGACTATCGATGAAAGCCTACCAATTCCTCTTGCATCTACAAGAAAATTAGAATAAGATTAACATCTCGATTAACATGAGGCATATGGAGAATAAGCGTTTGTAAAAATAGTTTGTACAAGAGTGTAACACATCAAATTTTTTTCTAAAACTGCTGTATTTTTATTGAGTGAACCTTAAAACAGTACTTCCAATGAAATCACGGTATCGAGATTTTAGGTGTAATACTTCCCCTACTTATAAGTATGTAATATAGAAAATAATTATCTGAAGTGTTACATCATTTCTCTACCCTCTATCGTTTATTAGTGGGTTTACAAATTATTCTTACGAAGTTTATTTTTCTATCTACTTCACTTTAATCGAAACAAACCTTTGCAGAAACAGTTACATTACACATTTCGTTATAGATACAAAGCGAATAGCGATAGTCAGATGTTTATGAATGGTCGCTATAAGCTCTCCTTATAATTCCATATTCTTTCCATGCAATCGCAAGAAACAACTGAAAATTGACAGACTTGAAAAGAATGACAAAGGTATTGAACAATTCGAATCTATAATAATGGATATGTTTCAGAAATGCCACAAAACACTTATTTGAAATAAATTGTATGTTTTAAAGAGATCGCCATTTTTTGTGTAGTATGTTTTCGCTCTATCACTTAACATTTACCAGTTACACAAGATTATACAAAATTCCTTCCGTATGAAGAAGACTTCAGGGGGTATAATCAGAAAATCCAATACATACATTTTATTAGGCATATACATGTCTTTAATATATGGTATTTTAATCAAAATCATTCAGAGTAATTTTTAGAACATAAAAAATTTCGAAAAATGTTCCATGCAAAGGGTTGTTTGGGGTGGGGGGATTTATTTAAAAATCTTCGTGTCGCATATTTCGAAGGTACTGAACCCAAGTACCAAGTTTGGTATTTATCCGACTTTTCCTTCTGTTCACAGACACACACACACACACACACACACACACACACATCGACTTTTTCTATCAATGCTTTTTTTATACAGATATAACATTTCACAAAAACTATGTAAGACAAACTAGCGCTTGTGTATGTGTGTACCTTTAGGAGTGCCTACTACAAAACATTACTTTGCAATCCTTTCGGTCAAAAATTTGCAGTGAGTCTAAATTGTAAAATCTGATGATACATTCCCTACCCTCTATCTTTGTTAATGGTACACAAACTATTCTATATAAAGCTTAGTTTTCTATCTTTTAATCCACATAAACCTTTAAAAAAATAACTGCATTACATATTTCGTTAAAGATTCAAAGCGCACAGCGATAGTCAAATGTATAAAAGCTCTACGCCTATATGCCGGCCTTAAAATTTCACAGTCACATAACAGACAGACACACCTGACATGTTTCCAGAAATGTTTTATTTGGATTCAGAGGGCCTCAAAGCGTGTATTTCTGGTGAGATATCGGTATGAATTTTTGTGTGGGATGCAATAGGTACTACGCCTACTTACTATACGTAGTAGAGAAAGTAAAAATATGGTGAATGCTTCTTAATTTTAAGGGGAAAAACAATGATAGATTTTACTCAGTGGACATTTTTAGCCATTTCATAGTCAGCTCATTTTTTTTTAAACGGGACGCCCAATTCTTTGAGTATAGTTTGGTTTTACGTATAACAGAAAAAAACGTTTTGTATGAAAATTTTTCTATTAAACAACCATTATTTTGGAAGATATTTAATAAGTTTGAAAAAATGTTAATGTTAAATCATTGAAAGACTAATTTCGATTTCATTGGTTTGAATTTAACAAAACACAAATACAGTTTAAATATACATTATGCTTCTTTCCAAACTTATTAAATATATTATAAAATAATAGTCGGTTTAATACAAAAATGTTTCAGCAAAAGTTGTTTGTTTTTATACCTAAAACTAAAATCTGTGAAAACAAAATGTATTCCTATTTTAAAAACGCTGATATATTACATTCATATGACTTTCTTTAGTGCCGATTGCTGATTAATGGATACACTAGTTATTCTTACAAGGTTTATTTTTCTATTTCATTTTAAAGGAGATAAATCTTTCTGGAAATAGATACATTACACAAAGATACAAAGGGAAGAGCGATAGTCAAATTTTTAAGAATTGCACGATGGATGCTGGCATTAAAATTCCATACTGTTTCCATGCAATCGCGAGAAACAGCTGAAATTCTACGGGACTTGAAAAGAATGGCAAAAGAATTGAACAATTCGAACCATTAATAACAGATATCTTGGAAATGGCCGATGCCACAAAAAAGTTATTGGAAATAAATTGTGTGTTTTAAAGAGATCTACATTTGTTCTTGTGTAGTATGTTTTTGTCCTTCGCTTAACGTTTACTGGTTGTTCAAGATTATACGAAAATCCTTCTGAATGAGGAGGATTTCAAGGGCTATTCCCAGACAATTCAACTATAAATTTTATTTGTAATTTAAATATTTTTAACATACGGTGTATTAATCAAAATCGTTAGAACCATTTTTTAGAAAATTAAAAATTTCGTAAAGTGTTTCATGTAAAGGGTAGTTAAGGGGAGGGGATTTTTTTGAAAATCTTCGTGTTGCATCTTTCGAAGGTACTGAACTTAAATACCATGTTTTGTATTTATCCAGTTTCCAAAGGCTTCTTTTTTTCCTCTGAACTTAAATACCATGTTTTGTATTTATCCAGTTTCCAAAGGCTTCTTTTTTTCCTCTTTCATGAGCTGAATGAAAAGAATTGAGTTATAGTTTATGGAATATTAGGCTTAATGTTATTTGCAGTTTAAAACATAAAATGTTAATAATGTTTTGTTTTATATTTTTGTGTGGTTTGTGGGTTTTCGTTTTTTAGTTATGTTGTTCACAAACACACGGACCTTTTACTAATTTTTGTTTTGTATTCAGGGGCTCAAAACATGCATTTCTGGTGAAATATTGGTATTGAATTGGTATTGACTTAACAATGTCTTTTGTCAATGTCTATGTTGGTAGAGAATGTAAAAATTGAGATGGCCTTGAAAATGTGCACTCAATAAAATATAACTAATAACATTGCCCCTCTCAAATAAGAAACATTCACCGGTAACACTATGGGTGGTGATAGCTTTTCGGTAATTTAATTGAGGTTTACGAAAATTGTGGTCGTACTAATTATATGGGACTTTCAGTCGCCAAATAAGTTTATAATGATAGCAAATCTAAGATGAATCAAATTACTTAAGATAAATTGTAAGCCAGAGGGGGCTTTTGGTGAGATAATTATAATGCGATAACGGCGACATGTTTCTGTATTTTTAGTATAATCACTGAAGTGGCTTACCTGTTTCATCTCTATTATATGGCATTTGATTTTATGTAGCTTATTTTACAATTGTAATTGGCAAGTCTTCAAACTTCGTTATTTTTACAGATGTACCGAACCGCCAATAGTGAGCGGATAATGCATGAGAAAAGGTTTCCTAGATCCCTAGACGAATCGAAGCAGAAATTATAGGAATAAAAAAGTAACATAGGAGACCAGTTATTAGTTTTTGATCACCGTACTTTAAAACTATGGTAGAGGTTTGATTCTGATCGGTGAATAAGGCATCAATTAGACGGTACCTTGGTTGAAAGGCGCTCGAGTATAGCTTTACCATAAGTTGTTTTCTTGGAAACATATTGTGTTCAGAATAATCAGTTGGAAAGTTTATAAGTGTACTGGATAGTTATAGGACTACTATGAGTGCTCAGAATATAAACCTTTTAAAATTTTGTAATTTCACTCTATTACAGATAATTATTTGAAATTTTGCCACCTTATAGACTTAACTAAATGATTCAATGTATATAGTAGAATATAACTATTTTATGTACTGATGCTTTAAGCATTAGTTTCCCTTTGGCTGTGTACTAATATTTCCATTTAATATCCACATTTCTCAGAAACTGTCTGACCTATGACTGTCAAATATTGTTATGTTGTTTTGAACAATACTTGTAACACAAGCACAAATTTGATCGATTTGTAACATATGAATTAAATAAAAAGAGTTTGTAATGTTTTTGTTTTTTTTAGAAAATTTTAACTTTTACATTAAATAGTTTTAACATAAAAGATCAAAAGACACTGATTCACGATTTTTACTGTAAATTATCTGAAATATTGTTTACAAAATTAAAAATTTCACACTCATGGGTCAAGCAATTACTGAGAAACGTGCATGATAAATAGGAATATTAGTGTGCATGGTGTGCATATTAAGTGCATGGTTAAAAATCACATGACTTTCCCTACTGTCATAAAAACTATTTTTACTAATGCTTACCTCCATGTACTGCATATTAATCGAGATACACATTTGCAGAAACTTATTGCTAATTTTCTTGTAGGTACAAGGGGAATATGGTAGGCTTTAAGCGATAGTCAAATTTTTAAGAGTTGGTTGCTATGTGGAGTATTCCATTCTCTTTACATGTCCAGCACATAAAAAATAAAAGAATAACAAATTCCCCTTTTGAGAAAAAGTACAAGTATTGGAAAATTCAAACAAAAAACAGGGAATATCTCGGTAATGATTCACTTCCACAAAAAAAAAAATTATATGACATAAATTGTGTTTTAAGTAGATCTACAGTTTTTGCGTAAAAAAACTTAGTCTATCTCTTATGGTTTACCAGTTATACGAAAGTCATTCAGAACGAAAAGGACTTTTGGGGACATTCCCAGAAAATTCAAAATATACATTTCATTTGCCATAAAAATATCTTAAACACATGATATTTTAATCAACATTTTCGAAAAATGTTCCATGTAATGGGGTGTCTGGGGTGTTGGATTTTCTTCAAAATATTCGTGTCACATCCTTGGGAGACACTAAACTCAAATACCAAGTTTGGTATTTATCCAACTTTTCGTTTTTTAGTTACGCTGCTCACAGGCCAACGGACATGTTTCCAAAAATGCCTTATTTGTATTCAATGCACTTAAAAATATGTATTTACGGTAAAACCGTGAATGCAATACTTCCCCTACTTGCTATACATATTAGAGAAAGTAACAATAAAAATTAGTGTGCAGCCAATAAAAACAAAGTTTAAAAATTTTGATGTGTTACATTCACGTGACTTTCTCTAAACTTTGTTATTTATTAATGGGTATAAAAACTATTTTTAGGAAACCTTATTTTTCCATCTAATTCATTTTAATCGATACAAACCTTTGCCGAAGTAGCTACGAGCCCGGAAATGGCTGATACCATAAAAAGAAATATTGTTTGAAATAGATTGTGTTTGAAAGAGATCCATATTTTTAGTTTCTCTACTACGTATAGTAAATAGGGGAAGTATTGCACTCCACTGCAAAATTTGATACCGAGATTTCACCGGAGATACATGTTTTGAGGCCTCCTGAATACAAAGTATTTTTGGAAACATATCCGTCTGTGTGTGTGTGTGTGTGTGTGTGTGTGTGTGTGTGTGTCTGTGAACAGCATAACTCAGAAACGAACAGCCGCATAAACACCAAACTTGGTATTTAGGTTCAGTATCTTCCAGAGATGCGACACGAAGGTTTTCAAGAAATTCACCCACCCCAGATTACCCTTTACATGGAACACTTTAATTTTCTCAAAAATGGCTCTAACACACAAGACATACAAAGGGACATGTTTCCAAAAATGCTTTATTTTTTAAGTCCTGGACATGCACAGAGAATACAATACTCCACATATCAACCAGCTTTTGAAGGTTTGACTATCGCTTAAAGCTTACCATATTGCCCTTACACCTACAAGGAAATTAGCAATAAGATAGAGTCTGCAAATGTTTATCTCGATTAACATGAAGTAGATGGAGAATAAGCGTTTGTAAAAATAGTTTCTACAGGTGTAGAGAAAGTCATGTGAGTGTAACACATCAGATTTTATGTAGTAGTTTTCGTCTATCGCTTAGTGTTTACCAGTTATACAAGGTTATATAAACCTCCTTCCCAATGAAGAGGAATTCACACGTTATTCCCAGAAAATTCAAGATTACATTTTATTTCTTATGAAAATATCTTGAATATAGGGTACTTTAATTAAAACGTTAGGTCCAATTTTTATGATATAACAAATTTCGAAAATGTTTAATATAAAGGGTAGTTTGGTATGAGGGGACTTTCTTGAAAATCTTTGTGGAGCATCGTTGTAGAGTACCGAACTTAAATACCAAGTTTGGTATATATCCGACTTCTCGTTTTTGAGTTATGGACACAGACCTATTTTTGCGTGAATGCAATACCTTCTCTGCCTATTAGGTTTGTGGAGGGAAAGTGTTGCACTAACATGACTTTCTCTACTCTTGTTCAGACTATTTTTACAAACGCTTATTCTCCATCTACTTCATTTTAATCGAGATAAACATTTGCAGAAACTACCTTATTGCTAATTTTCTTGTAGATGCAAGGGGAATATGGTAGGCTTTAAGCGATAGTCAAATAATTTAAGAGCAGGTTGCTATGTGGATCATTTCATTCTTCCTAAATGTCCAGGACATTAAAAACAAGTAACGAATTCTCATTTGAGAAAAAGTATAACTATTCGAAAATTCAAACAAACAATAACAAGGAATATCTCGGAAATACTTCACTCCACAAAAATTATATGACATAAACGGTGTATTTTGAGATCTACATGTTTTGTGTAGTAAAATTTTGTCTGCTTCTTACGGTGTACCAGTTATGCGAAATTCATTAAGAATGAAGAGGGCTTTTGGGGACATTCCCAGAAAATTCAAGATATACATTTCATTTATCATAAAAAATCTTAAACATATGATGTTTTAATGAAAGTCGTTGAAGACATTTTTGAGAAAATAAATTTTTCGAAAAGAGAAAGACAAAGCAAGCTTTAAAGGGTAAATTGGAGTAGAGGATTTTCTTAAAAATCTTGTCGCATCCTTGAAGATACTAATCTCAAATACCTGGTTTGGTATTTATACGACTTTTGAGTTATGCTGTTCACAGATTAATAGACAGACTGACAGACGCACACACGGACTTGTTTCCAAACATGCCTTATTTGGATTCAGGGCACCCAAAAACATGTATTTCTGGTGAAATCTCCATATCGAATTTTTGGGTAGAACTCCATATTTTCCGTACTTCCTATGCGTAATAGAGAAAGTAAAAATGTGCATGTATAGTAATTATTTTCTACTAAGTTCATTAAAATCACTAACGTTTTACTGTGGCAAATTCTCATGTAGTGGTTCAAAAAATACACAGCTTAAAAAATTCTATATTCTGACGACTCGAAGCAGCCTTTAGGCCTATAAAAGCACTGTATGCAAAAGCGTATTGCTGGTTTAAACCAAGCAGGATGACATAAGGAGAAAAACTGTTTTCATTCCTGTTTTCTGTTAAAATAAATTGGTAATTTTCCTGTAATTCTCCCTATGAGAGGATTTCAATGGACAGCTCATAAATGACTGAACAAATACTATTAATATTTCCATTTATTTCACACAGTTAAATACAATACTTACATGTAATATTCGAGACGTGAATACGTTCATATATAGAGCTCCAATACACACTTATCTAATCTATACGCTACACAACATTGACTTTTGTACAGCTATTAATAAGCTACAATATTTACAGTTTCGTCCTTTAACTTTTAAAACAAGAGAAGAGGATAGCGCAACTCTGTTCCCCTCTCACACACACACACACACACACACACACACACACACACACACACACACACACAACACACACACACACACACACACACACACACACATCCGCGGGACATAATCTGCCTACCGAATGGAAATATTGCAGCTCAGTAATGGGACTTCAGGAGCTTTGCGATGATGACGATGATGTTGATGCATTATTCTGTCGGACCTCACAGTAAACAGTCTTGCCAGGCGTGTATCACATTACCTTCAAAGTTTACATTTAATAAACAAATAGAGTAAAACATTGGATGGCAGATTTCATTATAGACGATGTTTCATTTCTCTTTTTAAACAAAGTCTTCCCCTCTGTTATTCTGTTATTCGGGAAGCACAGCATGGAACGAAGCAAAACCAGAAATGTCCTTCATATTTTTGCTTGACCGTTCGAATGACGTGATATGGCACAGTAAACGTTATATGACAAATATAAGACTAGGGATGGAACCTCGATACCGTCGATATCTCGATACTCTCGATACTCTGTGGTGTCAAAGCATGTCTAATACTTTGAATAAACCTTCGATACTTTTTCGATACCTTTAAATTTTTAGCTTTTGCATTAATGAAAGTTTATTTTTATTGCAGATAAGGCATGAAACGAGTCGAGACTTCACATTATTGCCTCGCACGTGTCCCCAAAAAGTTGCTGGACTGTAGTTCTTGATAACCTTGATTGCGTTTCCTCTGGGTGAACCAAGGCAACATTCCATAGACTGCTGTGTCTAAATGAAAACATGAAAAATAGTGGGGGAAGGAGTAGAGATACTTATGTAACATGCAGCGTTAACTGAGTTGTGATTGAAGCTGACTTAGTTGATGCACTAAATCTCCTTTCTACAATGTCTGGCTTGGTGACTCGCTTTCAGCCATTGCATTACCTAATCCGGTGACCAAATCCAGCAGAAACACATAAAAACTTAAGATGTGAGATAATACAGGGCATGGAAATATTTGTTCTTTCCTTCCCTCCGTTAGTTTGCATTTAGACAAGTCAAACTCCGATTATGAACGTAGCTACGGTTAATTTCCATAATATGGATAGAAAATCCTTAAAAGTAAGTTTTCAGCAAAAAATATAGTTGAATAAACAAGCTGGCAAAGAAATTATTATATTATTACTAGCTTTAACTAACAATAGGCTGTATATAACCCGTGGCATCAAGAAAAAAAATTGCTACCAATTGGATAATGTCAAACAGGAACAATTTCGCAAATAGCATACAATACAGAATTTGTTATATGCGTTTATACAGATAAAACTAGTAGTGAAACGTAATTCAGTGAACGAGCTATCACTTTTACAATTTTTATAACGTGATCAAAACCAGTATCGGTATCGAGTATCGAGAAATAGTGGTATGGTCCCATCACTGTATAAGACTATATTCTCTTATCACATATTTGTAAGCACAAAAGTTCACAAGAAAAATTAAAACGAAATTATAAACTATCTCTTATTAATATGGCACAGAGTTAAAAGATTTCTCATTGAAAACTGTTTTAAAAGGAATGGTATCTTCATTAGAATTTTATATTTGGTATTACAATAAATTTTTAAGCAAGACTCCAAAAAAACATAAAAACCTTCAGAAGCATTTAGAAACGAGGTTTTACCATCCTTTTCCCTGAAAATTTGATCGTTTTCAAGCTTATGTATTTGGTATTCCAATGAAATTTTAAATGAGACACCAAAAAAGCATTACAGTCGTGTATCGTAGTATAGGAATCAGGTTTTAAAATCCTTTTACTTAGAAATTTGAGCCTTTCCAAGCTTATATATTATTTGGCGTTATCCGGGAAGCTAGAGCGTTTCCAAGATTATAGAAAAGGTAAGCTCCGTTGCCCAGTAACTCTGTAAATTTCAGATGTTGATTGTGCTCTATGGAAACATTTAATGCTGTGAAAATGTATTATTAATAGTGTTTTAAACGACAGGAAGTATCATCTTTTGCGGAAAGAAAAGCAGAAAGGCTTTGCCACGTACGATGCAACTTGGGTATCGAGTGTTCTGCGTTGTTACTCAAGGATACCCATTTGTAAAAAATACCAAATTCGTAAATATGGATTTTAGTGTTAATAAACACTGAAAAAGAACCTTTATTTTAACTCTATATAACTTTTATAGCTGTATCCTTTTAAAGTATGTTATACAGCTGTTTAAGTCTTTGTCTGTAAACCTTTGCCTATTATATTGTAGTAAAAACGATAATTTTTGCTTACATTAAATTAAACCTTTCAAGAGAATCTTCAGAAATCTTCAAATACTAAATTGCAGAAAAAGACAAAGTAGGATCTGTGTATGCACTAAGTGCTTTTTAAACCACATGAAGTCAGAAACAATGTTAGATTAGTTTTATAATGCTTATATGCTTTTTTTTCTCCGGTTTTCATTTGTCATCACATTCTCATTTTCAAATTGTTCCACACGATGTACTTTTTGGTGTATATCAATGGCATTTTGCATACATTCTTAAAAATAACAGGATAGAAATGAGAGAATATTTGTTTATATGCTTTAGTTGTGATGTTATTAAACAATAACGCTCATCTTGTAAATTTTAGAGCAAAATCCTTAAGTCTCACATTTAAGACTTATTTTTTCCCAAACTAGTACGATAAATAAAAGTTCGTTTCTACCGGTTAGTTATGCACTGTTAAAGAGTTTAATTAAAAATATTACTTTTTATAAAAAAATAATTGCATCGTGTGGAGAAATTCTCAAACCAGTAATAATGTAATACGAATGAATTTATCAAGAACTAATTTAAAAGTATGCATGACATTTGGTGTCATTTTGTACATTTAAACCTGGTTGTTGTATTAAAATTGGATTGAAATTGTGGATTGTAAAAATTTTACATATGAGTATTCTTGATGCAGAACATTACAACTGTTGATATTTCGTATCTGTCTACGACAGCACACCAAACTCTTTTCGATGAGAGAATAATTCATTGGTCATTTCCCTCCCCATGTTTAAAGACATGAGAGTGTTTAAGAGGAAATTTCCAAGACTGCGTTACCACAACACTTCTGGAACTGTTACTATGGAGAAAACATGAAAGAATTCAAATACAATATTCGGTGCGTATTCTTCATGCATTTACCAGATGTAAGGCCAGTTTAGAAGCATACGTACACGTGGTCCATAATGGAATGGAGCTGTTTTGGTCATGACAAAATCTAGCCCCACCTCTGTTTTTCAAGCATAATTGTAGCTAATGAATTGGCTGTGTACTTTATCTCCCCCAAAGTATGGCCGAACTGCCAAGGGTAACGATACAACTAGAACATAATGTTTTCATGCAGCGCTACCATTTTCTTAATGGAGGTTTTCGTATTGAATAATTTGTAATTGGTTTAACCTTTCCTTGTGTGCCAATCGCATCGAAACTCTTTCATAGAGATGGTATCCGAGCCACCCTTTCATCCCACATAGATTATAAACATAGTTCATTGGTTAGTTTGGATGTTCATATATTGCTTTTCAGTCCAGTCGCACAGAGAACTGATACCGGCTGAGAGAAAACACTATGGCGATCTAGGGGAAGGCCCACCTTTTATGCATGACAATATACATTATTTCTAACAGATTTAGCAACTAAAATTTATATAACTACACTGCCTCTTATTTTAACGCATCAGGGGAAAAATTTCGGTACACTTCTCCACTATTGGACAGATGGATTAAGCTAGATGCGCATCGGAGTCGCGGACTGTCGGTTGCGTCATGCAAAATAAATCCGTTGATAACCCAAATGAGAAGTGCTTGTATTTTCTGTCTTCCTAAACAGAAAGTAATCAAAACTAAATAGACGCATTTAGAGTTTATGGTAAAATTTAATATAAAATTTATGAAATACATGAATATTTGGTATAGGTAATGTACAATAGGAATATTTTGCTCCTCCAAGTCTTGAGGACTTGAATGATAGAATCATGACTGTCACATGCTCGGATGTATCATTCATGGATGCACAACCCCATGACGGTTTTCAATGAGAAACTGAACGTTTACAACAGCATATACTCTCACACACTCATTCCATTATTTACACAACTGGGTAGATGATCAACAAGAATATGTCTGGTTTGCTCAAGCATTTTCTTGTCTCGTTAACTATATTTCGTGCTAGATTAGCTGAAGATGATATGTTCAAAGCCACAATGAATGTCTTGCATTTTGCAGGCATTAGATTCACTTAAGATGTTATGTCAGTTTACACGTTTGCATCACTTCCGTAACTCACATTCTCAATATGAAAATATTTTGATTTGAAGTTGCAACTAATTATACAGAATATAATTAGAAATAACTTAACATATAAAATAAGGTGAAACGTAGTGACTAGGATGTCATTAGCTGTGTCTGACACTTTCCCTAGGGCTTTTGTTTATATTTGAGCTTATTTAATGACGCTCTAATTTCTGAGGTTGTATTGTTAACCTCTATATCATCTGTTGCACTTACTTTTGTGTTAGTAATCAGGTTTCCTTACAGTTAATTTTGATTATTGTAATCTTGTAAAACAACCCGTGTGTCGTGGAAACGCTATACCTGATGAAGCTATGAAAAACCAGGAGAAGACTTTGTCAGTTCGTCGGAACAGGGATTTTATTTATTTCAAATGCTAGTCTCAACATTGAGCCATTTGTGGATCTAAATATTTTTAGACTAGAATACATTTCAAAGAGATCTAAGGCGTACCCTTAGGGATTGTTTCATTAAACTGAATATTCGAGTAAAATGTTCCATAAAACTCAAAGTTTTACATATTTAGAATTTCAGCTCATTCACTTTAGGAATAGATACTCTAATTTAACAAAGCTGCTGTCAAATAAATGCCTGACCATTTTATTGCTGTATGCCAATGCGGTGTTTTTCTGTGAACATTGCATAATAAGAAAATTTAATTTGATTCGCCTATAAACAAGTTATATGAGGCAGTGATTGTAAAACATTATGCTAAAAATACTTTAGATGTATTGATTTGTAGAAAAAAATTATAATTAAAGGAAATTTAATAACTCTCTGAATGATACAAGCATGAAATTCTCCTTTCAGCAAATGACAGAGAAATCTTTAAAGTCCCGACACTCTCTAGATTGATAATGACAATGGGTTCTGCAGAGGAAAGTTGAGACCAATTTCCGTATTTCTGAATTCATCAATAGATAGAAATGATCGAAAGAGACTTTACAAAACTGCAGTAATCGTTTTTGGCATGATTTGCTTCGGAGGAGCCTAGCTGCTTCTGCAAATCTCATCCTGGAGACACAAAATACTTGGAGAGAAGTTGAATACACCAGTGTGTCTTTCATTGTACAAGTCGACCTGCTCTATGCCGTAAGACAGTCTCTATTTCACGGCCGGGAGTATGCTGTTGATGAGGTATGACTAGAATCGCTGGTTGATTTATCTCGCCTGTGGCTTTGGATGGTGCGGGCCCAGGTTAAATAATCGGTGGTACGGCATGCCTGGATGATGATGGGCTAGATAGAAGCATCCAGTGTGAGACCTGATTTGTAAATTTTCGAAACATTTCTAATACTTTGTATTCTAATCCGCGATTTTTGATCCACTTGTAATAGTTAAAAGAATTTGCAAATTTGATAGAATAGGCAACAATATAATAATATAAAACACAGACAAATATATATATACAGATAGTACCTGATCTGCAAAAGCGGCGTAACACAGTTGCACCAAGGTGTTTAAATAACTTAGGAGTGAAAAATTAACAATATGCCCTGGAAACTGTTCTCAAATGTGCAATCTTTAAAGTATAATGTTGTAAAGATTTCAGTTTGCGTAGATTTTCCCTTAAGTCTCGGTGATGTTTGAGGTTGACAATGGCAATGGGTTTCTGGAGAATAAAATCTTTAACTGAGTCCACTAATCAGACTTCTGGGTTCATCAATAGAGTGAATTGATGCATATGGGGATTGGAAAGAGAGATATTTCACAAAAGTCCAGTGATATATTTGCAAGATTTATGTCGGAGGAGCGTAGCTGCTTCTGAAACTCACATGCTGGAGACACAAAAAACAAGCAGAGAGAAGTTTAATGTCGTCATCCTACGAGAGGTGCATAAAAACATTCAAATTCTGTAAGTACCCTGTCATTTGCTACAGGTAGCATTATTATACTTGTATTATTCAGAACGTTGTTTTACGTATTTTTTGTTGTTGTATTGAACACTCTGTATGAGCCTTAGAACTAAACGAAACAGAATACCAGACATCAATCTTATGATCTGACACTGATAGAAATTAGAGGCAGTTCAGTTACAAATTATATATTCCTTTCTTATACTATTAGGTGTAGACTAGTATTTTGTAAACATATTTATCTGACACAGATGGAAATTAGAAGCGTTTTCTGACATGTTATTCTTTTCTAACATTGTTAGATGTGGATTAGCATTCTGTAAACATATTTTTCAACATGACTAAAATTTAGTTTCAAATAACTAATTGCTCCTTCACCTGTTAGAAATATTGGTAAGAAGCACCAAAGAAAAGGTTTATACTTTTATATCAATAAGATAAAGATAAAAAAATCTGAAAAATATTTTCGTTTGTAGATAAAATCTTTCTGGATAATGGATACATGTCGCAATATGGTTACAAGCACACTTAGATCGCGTATAAAAGTCAATACCTAACGCATGCTTTACAGCCAAGCTCATTGTTTGAGATATCATCGCATCATCACGTCAGTGAATATTCCAATGCATACAATTTGGAAGGTGTCTTCTTCACTGTGGGATGTGTTCATATAGAAGCGACACAGTACCCGTGTATGGAACACGGGCACAGCTCACTGCTACACTAGACTAGATAAAGGTGCTCTTGTTGCAACTGGACTAGCGGGCAAGTTGTGGGCGGCCGCTGCTGCCGCCGCCGCCACCGAGTGATGGTGATAGTACAGAGGAGGAGGGTAGGACGACGTGACGGCGGCGGCGGCTGACGAGGTGGCAACGACGCTGCCGCTTCCCCCGCCACCTGCACCCCCGCCGTCCAGGTGGGGATGGTGATGATGGACGGGATGCGGAGGTGGCGGCGGAACATGGTGAGGGTGGTGATGGTTGCCGGCCCCACCTCCAGCTGCTGCCGCACTCGCCGCCACAGCAGCAGCCGCTGCTGCCGCCTCGTGGTACAGGATGGGTACCCGCACCAGACGTTGCGCAGCGTGTGCCATATTAGCTGCCTCCAGCTCCGCGGCAAGCTGTCGTTTCCACTTGTTGCGACGGTTCTGGAACCATATCTTGACCTGAGTCTCGGTGAGATGAAGAGAGGCTGCCAAACCTGCACGTTCCGAACTTGACAGGTACCTCTTCATATCGAAAGTCGACTCCAGTTGAAAAACCTGACTCCTGGAAAACACTGTTCTTGTCTTCTTCTTTCGCTTATTGTTATTACTAGCATTGTTGCTTGAGCCACTATTTGCACTTCCGGATCCCGACCCTCCCCCACCGTTGTCTTTCTTTACGTCTTTAGAGTCATATTCATCATCGTCGTCCACATCCTCTTCTATCTCCATCGAATCAAGGTCCTTACTATGGTCTCGCGTTGTGCCACTGGATGCGTGGTGATGTAGACTGAAGGACTGTGGTGACTTTGGGCGACTTCCTAAGTGCAGGCCGGTTCCCATGTAAGAATCACTACTGAGGAAAGCCGAGTGGTGGTGATGGTGATGATGATGACCTCCCAGGATGTTGCTCAGGTGGTGGTGGTGATGCTGTGAGGATGTGGGAACTGAACCATGCAGTCCTCCGGGACTGCTAGGAGGGGAGCTCGAACATCTGCCATCACCCCGTGATCCGTCTACCACTCCACTACCACTAACGCCACCTCCACTCTCATACTGATTATCCTCTGGGGACGACGGGCTTCGTCGTCCATCTCCGACTGTTGCTGTCATGTTCGGTGTCATAGCCAGAGTGGAGCTACTTCTCTTCGTTCCGCGAGGTGAAGTAGGAGGACTAGCTTCGTCATTTGTAGTCGTAGATCCACCTGCAACATCAAAATATTCAAATCAATCATCTGCACCAAATGCCCTGTTTTCAACTGCGTTAGGAACACCCAGTGCAAATATTATAACTAAAGACCTTCTAATTTAGCTCTATTTTTAGTGGTTTTTACTTTCTCTACTACGTATAGTATATTGTATTCCACCCAAACATTCTATACCGAGATATCACCGGAAATATATGTTTTAAGACCCCCTGAATTCAAAAAAATCTGATGTGTTACACTCACATGACTTTCTCTACTCTTGTACAATCTATTTTTACAAACGCCTATTCTCCATATGCTTTATGTTAATCGAGATATCGAGATGTCAATCTTATTGCTAATTTTCTTGTAGATGCAAGGGGAATATGGTAGCTTTTAAGCGATGGTCAAATATTTTAACGCTGGTTGCTATGTGTCGAATTCCATTCTCTTTGCAAGTCCAGGACATAAAAAAATGAATAACGAATTTGAGAAAAAGTATAAGTATTGGAAAATTTAAGGGAATAACAAGCAATATCTCGAAAACGGTTCACTCAACAAAAGAAATGTATATAACATAAGTTGTGTATTTTAACGAGATCAACATTTTTTGTGTAGTAAAATTTTGTCTATCTCTTATGGTTTACCAGTTATGCAAAAGTCGTTCACAATGAAGAATACTTTTGGAGACATTCCCAGAAAATTCGAGATATAAATTTCATTTCTCATGGCATTATCTTAAACATATGATATTTTAAACAAAATCGTTAGAGCCATTTTTGAGAAAATTAAAATTTTCGAAAAATGTTCCATGTAAAGGGTAGTCTGGGGTGGGGGGATTTTCTTGAAAACCTTCGTGTCGCATCTCTGGAAGATACTGAACCTAAATACCAAGTTTGGTGTTTATCCGACTGTTCGTTTTTGAGTTATGCTGTTCACACACACACAGACACACACACAGACACACACACACAGACACACAGACACACACACGGACATGTTTCCAAAAATGCTTTTTTTGGATTCAGGAGGTCTCAAAACATGTATTTCCGGTGAAATCTCGGTATCGAATTTTTGGGTGGAATGCAATACTTCCCCTACTTACTATACGTAGTAGAGAAAGTAAAAAGAATTTTTGGAAACATGTCCGTGTGCGTATCTGTGAACAGCATAACTCAGAAACGAGCAAACGGATAAACTCTAAACTTTGTATTTAGGTTCAGTATCTTCCAGAGATGCGACACGAAGGTTTTTAAGAAAAACCCTCCAACCTAGATTACCCTTTACATGGAACATTTTTCGAAAATTTTAATTTTCTCAAAAATGGCTCTAACGATTTTGATTAAAATATCATATATTTCAGATATTTTCATGACAAATGAAATGTATATTTCGAATTTTCTGGGAATGTCTCCAAAAGTATTCTTCATTGCATACGACTTTTGCATAACTAGTAAACCATAAGAGATATACAAATTTTACCACACAAAAATGTAGATCGCGTTAAAATACACAATTTATATCATATACATTTTTTTTCTGAGATAACCATTTTCGAGATATTGCTTGTTGTTCCCTTAAATTTTCCAATACTTATACTCTTCCTCAAATATAAATTCGTTATTCATTTTTTTTTGTTTGTTCTGGTAATTCAAAGAGAATGGAATACTCCACATAGCAAATAGCTCTTAAAATGTTCTCCTTACATCTACAAGAAAATTGGCAATAAGATTAACATCTCGATATCTCGATTAACATGAAGCATATGGAGAATAAGCGTTTGTAAAAATAGTTTGTACAAGAGTAGAGAAAGTCATGTGAGTGTAACACAGAGTTTTTTATACAAGAGTGAACAAATCTTATAAGAGAGGCCTCGGGAATGTTTAAATACTAATGTAGTTGTACAGGAGCAGAAAAAATGAAGGTGGGTCTTTAAATCCTAAATGCTTTAAAGCAGAATAAAATCAGAAAGTTATATTTTAGTGTTATAATTTTTAAACTAACTTTCTAGGGTTTTCATTCGTAGGCTCATTCTCGTTTTCAAATTGTTCCACACGATACTTTTCACACAAATAAAATTTTGCATACCTCGTTTTTAAGCACAGAATAAAAATGAGATGAATTTTCGTTAACAGGCTTAGTTGTGACGTTAGTAAACAATAATATTCATATTATATACATTTTTAGGTAAAATATTGAATACTCAAATTTAAAATTTATTTTCCCCCAAAACTAGTATGGTAATTAAAAATTCATTTCTACAGTCTATAAATATATTGTTAAGGAGATTAATTATAAAATATAATTTTTAAAAAAGATAATTTTGCCTTTTAAAAATAGTAAAAAAAGCGTAAAATCATTAATATTTCTGGAACTAATTTAAAAATATGCAAGTACTCTTCGTTATACCTGCCAAAACAACTAAACATGAAATTAGATATAACTTATATATATATTTATTATACAATCCAAATAAATATAATTTCATGCAATGCTATTAATAAGACAACATCCCCGAAATTTGGTTTGCATATTATATATTAAATCTTGATTACAGTATTAAAATTTCTAATAAACCGACTTGAAATTGAGGATTTTTTAAAACTTCACAGATACATTGCGTTAAATCTGTATAATCAAAATTTTGTATTGTTATTTCTTTCATGAAAAGGGGAAAAAAGTAATCCTCTTGGGCTTGTGGTATACAGTTTCACCTTTTACAATGTATTTCTTTTGGTGCAACTGGTTATTACCCGAGAACTATGTTTTTTCTTAGAGTAATTCATAAAAAATAACTAGAATTAAATTATTTTTCGGTAGTACGGTAACCAACCCATAAAAACTTCTACAATTCTGAAACATAAGATTTTCTGCAGTAATAAGTAAAATAATGCATTTGTGAAATTTGGAAAATCCACAGAATGTAAGATATCTTGTTGAAATTTATTCCAGGTATTGCGCACAATAACAGTAATGATTTTGCAATGTTCAAAATTCTAGGTATTATAATTATTCAAATATTAATTTTTACTTGTGTAAATTCATTGTTCTAATAAAAATGCTCCACAAGTTGGATTTTTAAAAATATTCACATAAAAATTAGGGTTTTACTGCAAATGAGTCTAAAGGGATATATCATATAAGATTTTTTAAAATTAATGCTTAATTATTTTAGAAAAATTGTTATTTTTATACGATCCAAAATTCTTGATTTTTAAAAAGTGTAATAATTTATTTCTACAAATTGGAAGATTATTTTAAAAAAGTATATGGTCACTTTCTTTAACGTATCGTGCATCGTGTGGTGCATTTTAAGCTTGGAAAAATCCTATAAAAACGTTTGTGAGAAAACAAGGTTTAAAGATGGGTGTGTCTATTAATAAGCATGTCCTGCCCATTTATAGCTTCAGTGAAAAAATATCTTAATTCTTCAGAATTTTAGGCAAATTTCACGGATGCGTTATCTTAAGAGATATGAATATATAATGATGCAGGATCTAAAATCATTAAACTGCCATCCGACACAGAAATGCAGTTTTTAAAGTCTAAACTCGGCTCACTATCCTTAATAATATTTCATTATTCTTCAGTGCTCACTACCACTCAAATTACTCGTTGCAGGGCAAACTTTTACCAGTTACTTTGAAAGTTTCCCCAAGGAGTCTTAAGATAATTTAAACAAAAGTTATTATTGGAAATTATAAGTAAAGTAAAAATGACAAAGTACGTGTATTTCCAAATAATTTTTATATTTAAAACTCGAAAAAAAGAACTAGGAGTATGTATTTTGAATGTAGTATTTGAAAATACCGTGATAGATTTGTAAGACAGATATATTTGGACATTTGTTTACAATATTTTTAAAACTTCACCCCAAGGAAATTTTCCTGTGGATCATTAAAAAAAACATAAAATATTTTTTTCTTCTCAGGAACTAGTCTGGAAAGTTGTTATAGAGTATATCACAAAAACATGTTATAAAAATAACAAGATAATTTCTTAAGAAATACAGAGTTTCCTAATTTCGTAAGCTGATCTTAATATAGGTAAAGCACTCTCCTCCTTCGAAAATAATGCCTATTCTCAAAACAAGTACAATTATATATTAACTATTTAACTTTTAGTCAGACTACTTTCGACTAATAAAATGGAAGGAAACTTGACTATTCGTATGTACTGCTACCAATATATCATGATGTGATTATCCCTTCCTCAGCTTTAGATCTGTATGAAGTCCAATCAAACTATCATAGCTTCTCTAAAAATATTGGTTAGTATCCGGTTTTAAGGAAGGTATTACAGCCTTCACCATTTACAGAAGGTGATGAGGTCTGCTGAAGGGTTAAATATAGTTTACTATTTTATCGTAATCTATTTTTTGGAATAATTTATTTACTGGTAATTTTTAATATGCTTTGTTTCAAACGTGGAAGGGTTCCCCATTCGACTCTCGATTTTCTCTAAATTAACTTTGTGACGTGTATAACACCACCCACGCAGTGATCCATCATCCAATTAAATACGCCTAATAAATCACATGCGACATGAACATTGCTGTATTAATAATAGAGCATCATCGATTATGATAGTATTTTCAGCTATGAGCATTCTTAACGTTCTCTACTACGTATAGTAAATACGGGAAGTATTGCATGCATTCCACCCAAAATTTCGATATGGAGATTTTACCGCTAATACATGTTTAGAGGTCCTCTGAATAAAAAAAAAAAGCATTTTTAGAAAAAGATCCGTGTGTGTCTGTGAACAGCATAATTCAAAACAAAAAGTCGGATAAATGCCAAACTTGGTATTTAGGTTCAGTATCTTTCAAGGATGCGACACAAAGATTTTCAAGAAAATCCCCCACCCCAGACTACCCTTTACATGGAACTTTTTTCGAAAATTTTGATTTTTTCAAAAATGTCTCTAATGATTTTGATTAAAAAATTATGTTTTAGAAACTTTTATGGCAAATGAAATGTATATCTTGAATTTTCTGTGAATTTCCCCAAAAGTGGTTTTTATTCTGAATGATTTTTGCATAACTGGTAAACCGTAAGAGATAGACAAAATTTTACCTTACAAAAAATGTATAACTCGTTAAAGCACACAATTTATGTCATATACATTTTTTTATGGAGTGAACCATTTCCAAATTATTCCTTGTTATTTGTTTGGATTTTCCAATACTTTTCGTCAAATGGAAATTCGTTATTCTTTTTTTTTATGTCCTGCTATACAAAGAGAATGGAATGCTCCACATAGCAACCAGTTCTTAAAACATTTGACTATCGCTTAAAGCCTACCATATTCCCCTTGCATCTACAAGAAAATTAGCAATAAGAATGTTTATCTCGATTAACATGAAGTAGATGAATAAGCGTTTGTAAAAATAGTTTGTACAAGTGTAGAGAAAGTCATGCGAGTGTAGCACATCAGATTTTTCAATTTATTACACAGATGCAGTGTTTCAGATATTTAGAAGCCGGTGAATTACTTTTAATTTATCGTACTTTGTTCAGCTATAGATTATCAAACGAAATACAATGCGTGTCAAGCAAGTTCCACTGGTTTCATGATTAAATATTTAGTTTCTAGAAAATTTCATAGAGAATATAGTATTCTATATATGCTGAAGTACATAAAATGTGGCCCATAGTGGAACGAAGCTGTTTGTGTTGGTACGGACAAAATCTTACCCAGCTCCTACCAACGTGACCGCCTCTGTTTTTCGACCATAATTCTAGACACTGGATTGGTAGGGTACTTTATCTCCTCCAAAGTATGGCCGAACCGCCGAAGGATAACATTACAATTTAAACCTGTTATGTTACACTACTGTTTCTTAATCCTGGTTCCCTTAAGCGACGTTAACCTTCGTCTCCATGTCGTTGATGAAAGCTCTCATATATGTAAATGTCGTAGCTGTCGTCTAGTTTAACTACACATGCAAATAATTCTTGACTCCTTCCTTTAGAAGGTCGAATTATTTGTAATTGGTTTGGCTTTTCTTTGTGTACCAATTGTAGCGAAACTCTTTCATAGAGATTGCATTCGAATCACCCTTTCATTCCACATAGATTATAAACATCGTTCATTGGCTAGTTTGTTCATGAATTGTTTTTAGGCCAGCCACATAGAGTTACATCATCTGAGAATGTCATGGTTCTGGTACCGGCTAGATGAAGTCAAAAGTTTAAGGGGAAACCTTACGGAGAGAAAAACACTATGGCAAACTAGGAAATGGACCAATTTTTGCTTTCTCTACTACGTATAGTAAATAGCGGAAGTATTGTTTCCACCCAAAAATTAGATACCGATATGTCACCATAAAGCATTTTTGAAAACATGTCCGTATGTGTATGTCTGTGTGTGTGTGTGTGTCTGTGAACAGCATAACTCAAAAACGAACAGTCAGATAAACACCAAATTTGGTATTTCGGTTCAGTATCTTCCAGAGATGCGACACGAAGGTTTACAAGAAAATCCCCCACCCCAGATTACCCTTTACGTGGAACATTTTTCGAAAATTTTAATTTTCTCAAAAATGACTCTAACGATTTTGATTAAAATATATGTTTAAGATATTTTTATGACAAATGAAATGTATATCTCGAATTTTCTGGGAATGTCTCCATAAGTATTCTTCATTGTGAACGACTTTTGCATAACTGGTAACCATAAGACATATACACATTTTACTACACAAAAAATGTAGATCCCGTTAAAATACACAATTTATATCATATATTTTTTTTGTTGAGTGAACCATTTTCGAGATATTGCTTGTCATTCCCTTAAATTTTGCACTACTTATGCTTTTTTTCAAATGGGAATTCGTTATTCTTTTTTTTCCTGGTAATGCAAGGAGAATGGAATACTCCACATAGCAACCAGCTCTTAAAATATTTGACTATTGCTCAAAGCCTACCAATTCCCCTTGCATCTACAAGAAAATGAGCAATAAGATTAACATCTATCTGAACCTCGAATTCAAACACGGTGACAAGAAACTGACAGATGCCCTTACTTGATGAGTTACTTGGCTCATCTTTGCCACCTATTTTTGGGTACTAAAAGTTGGGGACGCAGTGAATCTGCAGGCCTTCCAGAGATTTATGCGGAAGGAACGCTGGGAGTTGGACAAAAGGACCACTTTGGCCTTGGATCTCCCGCATTTAAGGAAACTCTAAGTGTTCACTGCAGGAGGGCATATGCTAAGAATGGGGATAAGAAGAAGAAACAAAAGTGATCTATCCTTCTTGTGTTGTAGTTTCCATATTCTCCTAAAAACCTATCCCAAAATAAAGCAAATAAATACATTGCACAAAAATTAAAAAAAATATTAAAACAAAATAAATAAATAAAATAAAATAAAAACATCTCGATATCTCGATTAACATGAAGCATATGGAGAATAAGCGTTTGTAAAAATAGTTTGTACAAGAGTAGAGAAAGCAATGTGAGTGTAACACATCAGATTATTTTGCACGGCAGTGTACTTGACGCTCCCTTCCATCCTTACAATGAGAAAATAAATATTTTTAAACATAGCTAGAACTGCAGTTATATATGTTTTATATTGTAATGAATACAAGTCAATAAAACTAGCATTTAAAAATATTACAAGGGGAGAAATGTTGGAAAGAAAACGACATTACATTCACGCTTTAGGGATCGAGTACGCATCTTCCAAATGGGCAGGCAAGCAAGTTGGGTAAGGAATGCAGAGATTGCGAACTGAGTTTAACTGTTGCAACGTTAACCTGTTCCGAGCAGGAAGTTAAAACGAGCATCTTAAAACGTAAATAATCTTTATATCGAATTTTTAGGTGAAATGCAATACTTTGTCTGCTTATCAACACAGAAAATAACAAAACATATCTTAAAAATCTGATGTGTTAAACTCATATGGCTTTCTCTATTCTGGTACAAACTATTTTTACAATCCCTTATTTTCCACCATTTTGCTAATTTTCTTGTAGATACAAGTGAAATATGGTAGGCTTTAAGCGCTAGTCAACTCATTTAGGAGCTGGTGCTATGTGGAGAACATTCCATTCTCTTTGCATGTCCAGGGCATAAAAAAACGAATAACGAATTCCCATTTGAGAAAAAGTAACAAGTAACAAGAAATATCTCGAAATGGTTCACACGACAAAATAAATGTATATGAAAAAATTGTGTGTCTTAACGAGATCTACCTTTTTTTGTGCAGTAAAATTTTGTCATCTCTTACAGTTTACTAGTTATGCAAAATTCATTCAGAATGAAGACTTTTGGGGAAATTCCCAGAAAATTCAAGATATACATTTCATTTGTCATAAAAGTATCTTAAACATATATTTTAATCAAAATCGTTAGTCATTTTTAAGAAAATCAAAATTTTCAAAAAATGTTCCATGTAAAGGGTAATCTAGGGTGGGGGGATTTTCTTGAAAATCTTCGTGTCGCATATTTGAAAGATACTGAACCTAAATACCAACTTTGGTATTTATCCGATTTTCCGTTTTTGAGTTATGCTGTTCACACACACACACAGACCTTTTTATAAAAATGTTTTTTTTATTATTCAGGACGCCTCAAATCATGTATTTCCGGTGAAATCTCGATATGGAATTTTTGGGTGGAATACAATACTTCCCCTGCTTACTATACATAGTAGAGAAATTAAAAAATCGACATAATAACCTAATCCCTTGGAGGATTCTTAATTCTTTCAAATACCGTTACGAATTGTTGAATATGCTTAGAGAAGCTAATTCTGGGGAGATATTCACATAATGACATATAAGATTTCTTGGCAATGTTTCAATGATTTATGTTATATTTTTCTGTTTCATCCTCACAAATGAATTTAACATTATGAAAAGTAATATTGAATAAAAAGATAAATAAAATGTAATGTGTGTGTTAAAAGTAAATTCAAATGGAAGGATTCACACCTATTGGGGTCGAGTTCGGCCTATAGAAACGGCCATGCAAGTGGCGTCTTATAGCACCTTTCTTTTTTCTTGGGTCCATTGTAGGCCTAAATATGTAACATACGTTTTGGCGTATTAAGTCCTCGTGAGCTTTATTTTCGACACATGCTTCGTTTTTACCTACTCAACAAATTGTAACGCATTTTATAAATAACAAGAAGGTGGGCTCTGTATCAAGAGAAAATCAACAAGTGTGACTAATTGAGATTGCCCAGATCTAGGTGTCAGTGTTGTATCTTCATTCAAAAGGTGTTGTTAATGCATTAATACAATATATAGAAATGCATTTTCCGGCATTTCTTAACCTCTATTCAGCTTTTGAAAACATTTGCATTATCTTAAATTAGGGGTCGTGGTAATGTTTCTGCTTTGCGATACAGCGGGATCCGAGTTAAATTCCTAATTCCAGCTTAGGTATTTTTGTGGGGAGTACTAAAGTGGTTTCACTTTAAGTTTAAAGGAGTTGTAAATAAAACCACGTGACAGGAGCTGGTGGGCAAACTACAACTTTTTCCGCTTAGCATGTCTCTTTCTCTACATAAAACTGTTCGGTTCAGATCGTAACATTTTGTGGTTATTCTCGTGTCGAGAGAAATTAGAAAACATATTATTGTAACTAAATAAAGCGCTATAGCAGAGGGTTTATGAGGCTATGCGCAGGCGCTGCAGTTCATTTTCGGTTTCCAGATAAGCCGCCAGTGTACTTTTCCAATGTGTTTTTTTTTTCTTCCCTTTTTTTTCAAATTTATTGTTTTTAACTATTAATCAGATAAACATGTACGGTATTAAAATAGGTATTATCCAATAACAACAAATAAAACAAAATATACATAAAATAGATGCTAACATTAAAACAAACCCATATTCCTTTGTTTTTTTTACATAATTTATCTAAAGTATTAAATGCTTGACTCTAGCCACTTTTTTATGATTTATCATATCTCTTTTTTTGCATTTTTTAATGTTATACATTTTTATAATAGATACAATTCCATACGCGCGCTCGCGCGCGTGTGTGTAGCTGCTTAGCTGACCTCTCAAATATTAACTAGGTGACGACGAATTTTCTCCGCTAACCCGCGCTCTACAGCCATCCAGCGGCAGGACCGAAGAAAAGTAACAATGTTATTTAAATGTGTTAAGAAAATGAGTATCATGGCTGAGAATCCTCTGCCACTGTGGAAAACATAAATACGGAAAATGGAAAGAAGACAATTGCGTTAAATGCCTTTAACGAAGTTGTCGGCCATTATTTAGCAATAATTGACCTTCTTTGTTAGTGATGCAGTATTGTTGCTCAGATAGCTTGGGGCGCGTTTGTTTTCTGTGGTTTTCTAACCTATAGTAATAATCATTTTCTTAACTTGTTGACTCATAAAAGGTTAAAGCAAAAGTGGTATACTGATATTAGTCATTAAATGAATGATTTCTAAAGCCTGAAGTTAAGAACAGTTTAATCCAGTACCTTTAACCGCAAATGCAGAACTGTGCAGATACAACTTTTATTTGTCTACTTTTAGCATTATGCGTTAGAAGTTTAGGATGTAAGGCAAAATATAGGAATATGACATACAATGTTTAAAAGCTAATGATCACCAAACTGCGCAATATACTGTATTTGTATTCTGTCTGAAGCAATTTCCTCTCACGGATACTTAGTTCCCATCATCCTTCACGCGGTGTTGCCATGTGCTCGCGGAGTGATACATATGTTTTGTTTACTTCTGCTTTCAACTTATAGCGAAAAGATATAGATACAGTCAACCTCACGAAGACTTTGGAACCAGTGAATGAACTACCTTATGGAAAAGTATCTGATCCGGTCTCGCAAACCGCATCTAAACAGTACTCTACCAATGGAAGTAGATGATGCAGCGGCTCTGCAGTATGCCTTGAGTTAGTCAAAATCCCTTACGTCGTGGCACACTATAATTAACTACAGTTGTATTTTGTTGCTGAGCAATGGCTTGAACCATTGATTTTTATTGATTATACCTGTAAAAGGCACACTGGCTAATTTTCTCAAATCCGTTCAGATCTCCCCATTGTTCAGATGTGCCTGATCGTGTAATTTCTATTCAAAATCCTATCCTATCCTTTACAGTCGCTAAGTTATCAAAGTCCAAACCGTTGAATGGTTGAGTGAACCACAATGACCTACGAAATGAACACTTGGATGAGGTGAACCTCGTGCCTCTGGAGTAAAGTAGTCATCAGCATGATTCAGCCGAGCCTGCCTGAGCCAGGAACGTTGTGGGAAATACGTACCGTCTAACTGAAATGTGATTCCACCCTTCAAGGGCGAAACGATTATAGGGGTTGGTTACTATTGGGCTTCCTTAAACATCCGGAATCAACCTGAATATCCCTTATGTTTAGGTTGCTGCAATATAAAGTTGTAATTACTTAAGAGAGGAAGTATATATAGCATTCAACCCAATAATTAGATATCAAAGTTTCATTGGAAATACACGTTTTGAGGCCATCTGAAACCTTCAAAACATTTTTTTATGTGTGTGTATGACTGTGAAAGGTAAAACTCAAGAACGAAATGTCGGCTAAATACCAAACTTGGTATTTAAGCTCGCTATGTTCCAAAATTAGGACATGAAGCTTTGGAAGAAAATCCCTCATCCCAAACCAACCTCAGCTTGAATTATTTTTTATTTTCTCAAAAATCGCTCTAAGTACTTAGATTAAAATACCGTATAATTAATATATTTACATGACAAAATGTAGGCCTATTTTGAATTTTCTACGAATAACTTGTGAAGTTCTTTTTATTTGGAATGAACTTTTTATAATTTTATATAACTGGTAAACCATAACACTGCAAAGGAAATGTAGGTCTCTTTAATGCACACAAATTATTTCAAATAAGCTTTTTGTAACATTGGCCATTTCTGAGATATCCGATGTCATCGTCGTCGTTTCTAACGCTCCTCATATGTGCTATGGCTTTCGGGGGATATCTCGTTCCACCAAGCGATGGTTGGACCCATTTCTAAAGTGGAGGTACCCAGCAGGCGGAATCCTATGTAGTGTAATGATGAGGATGGCAGTGGAATGAGAGGACCTACAGCTTTTACCGTGGAGTCCGAACCACGTTGGGCCTTGGGGATACTTCACATGAGCAAGTCAGAGGTGAAGGCCTGGTTAGGGCCGACGTAAAATCGCCACCCCAGAGTCAGGAATCGAACGAGAGCTGGAAACGAAACTACTGCGCTACCCCGACTCCCATATACTGATAACTGATAAGTTGTATACATTAATTTGAGACGCTCTGTATGCACTATATCCGCAATGCAGTGAACAAAACAATAAAAAGGGGTGCGGTCATGTATGTCTGCTGTCAGTCTAGGTGGCGCAGTTGGATGCATTTTAAGATTATGGGCTTTATCCCGTGTTAGGAAGTGGCATTTAAATTTGCTTATATTATGCGGAAGCCTCGAATCCTGATGGACAAAGAGTGAAGCTATTTGAACCTGACGCGTGGACAAAGTAATAGCACGACGCATCGCAGCAGAATGGACTAAATTCTGGCCCTTAAAAGATTTACTCCTGGACAAATCCTATAATATAAATAACAACAGGTGTATTTTACCAGTTCTGTTTATATAACTCACAGACGTGGAATTTAACAAGAAAACAGAGGCAAGCGGTAGATATCGGCCGAAGGAAAATAGAAAGGAAATCTTGGGTAAAACAATGAGAGATGGAATGCAGAACAAAAGCATAAGGAAGAGGACACAATTAAATGACGTCGCGAACACAGGAAGCTACCTAAAATGTAGATGAGCAGGACACATTATGAGACATAACTTAATAGATGGGCAACACAGAGTGACTTCTTGGGACACCAGGATTGGTCAGAGGAACGTCGGCAGCAGAGAACCTGCTGGGCAGACGAACTGAGGAATTCGGCAGCAGTGTACCACGAAGCCAGAGAGAAACTTGGAAAAAACTAGTGAACATACCTGTAGAATAATAAACTAGGTTGATTGGGACTGCAAAATCCAACTCCCTTTCATTTGAAAAAGGCCCTTGCACAAAAGGGATGTACATGGGTTAATTGTAAATTGTTAACATTAAATAAATTTAAAAATTATAATGGCAAATACTTTAGATTTTCTAGGGCTTCCAGCAGGTGTAATATTGCATCATTCAGTTACCCTGAAGATGGAAACGATGTACGTTCCTGAAACGTCGGTAACCGTACGTTCCCGAAACGTCACCTGGCTGGAAGTCCGAGAAAATCTACAGTATTCACAACGCCAGGAAAGCTTCAGCTCTTATTTTAATTATTGCTGATGTTTATTAACTATATTTGCAGTAAGCAATGAGAGTTAGTCCTTGCCTCTCTGTAGCAGACAGGTAATCAAAGAAATGCTGACTTGAAATTTACTGGCATTGACTGCTAAAGATGATTTCTCGTAAAGATTTCCAGTTGAAATCTGGATCATAGCACAAGCTTTAATCGAGATATCGAGATGTTAATCTTATTGCTAATTTTCTTGTAGATGCAAGGGGAATTGGTAGGCTTTAAGCGATAGTCAAATGTTTTAACAGCTGGTTGCTATGTGGAGTATTCCATTCTCTTTGCATTACCAGGACAAAAAAACTGAATAACGAATTCCCATCTGAGAAAACGTATAAGTATTGGAAAATTTAAGGGAATAACAAGCAATATCTCGAAAATGGTTCACTCAACAAACAAAAAAACAAAACAAAAAAAGACATAAATTGTGTATTTTAACTCGATCTACATTTTTTGTGTAGCAAAATTTTGTCTATCTCTTATGGTTTACCAGTTATGCAAAATTCGTTCACAATGAAGAATACTTGTGGAGACATTCCCAGAAAATTCGAGATATATGAGATATATATTTTATTTTGAATGAAAATATCTTAAACATATGATATTTCAATCAAAATCCTTAGACATTTTTGAGAAAATAAAATTTTTTGAAAAATGTTCCATGTAAAATGTAGTGTGGGGTAGGGCGATTTTCTTTAAAATGTTTTTGTCCATCTTTGAAAGATATTGAACCTAAATACCAAGGCGTACACACGGACCTTTTCCTAAAAATGCTTTTTTTTATTCAGGGCACCTCAAATCAAGTATTTCCGATGAAATCTCGATATATAATTTTTGGGTGGAATGCAATATACGTAGTAAATGCGTAGTGGAGAAAATAAAAACATACTTATCCTTAAAACACAATTTATTTCAAATAATTTTTTTTGGCATCATCCATTTCTGAGATATCCGTTATTATTGATTTTAATTTTTCAATATTTGTAATCTTTAAAGTGCTGTCGCTTTCGGTTGTTTCTCGCAATATCATGAAAAGCGTATAGAATTTCAAGGCTATCACTCCCCTGTTTTCTCTGTACCTACAACGAAATGTGTAATGCAACTATTTTTATCTCGATTAATATGAAACAAGTAGAAGAATAAACTTTCGTAAGGATAGTTTGTTGAATCTATATAAAAATAAACGATGGTGGATAGAGAAAATCGTGTGAATGCAATACATCAGATTTTTTTGGATATGCCTTGGAATGTTGGTAATGTTTTGTATGGTTAGCATCTTTTATTTGCAGTGATTTGCAGGATCTTTCAGGAAGAAGTTTTAGGTTAATCCCACAACCAAAATCGGCCGAAATGAGAAATGTAGGTGGTGGAGATGTCGGAAAGTGTCTATTGATAGGATTGCCAAACATCTGTTCAACTTCCTCATTAAATCCTTATAATTAACTACTGAATATGAGCCTCCTATTAAACTGTCAAGTTGCAAAGTTTTTCAGACTTTGAGAAAAACTTCTATTGCTTTCTTAATAGCATTTTAAGAGTTGTATTTCGTACAGTTGGTGTTGGGACATGGTTTGAAAATTAAATATCAGTAATGTTTTATTCAACAAAGTTGTAACTATAGTAATTATGGAACGCAAAAGGAAACATCCCCACAACATTGTGATGTTTTTATTTTACTCCTAACTCAATAGAAATACTAATAAAGTATTTATTATGCTTTAAACTTTGAAGGACTTTTGAAAAACACCATATATTAAATTAAGTACTGGCACTTATGTAGTTTTTTTAAAAGACAGTTTCGAGAGTTTACTGAAACTCAGAAAATTAGGATCGGTTCTAACAGCTGGTAAAGTGAAAGTCGATATCCTGAGCAAGAGGCGCGTTTAGCCAAGTCACGAAACCCAGATTTTTGTATGCACGTCATAGGGTTAAGTTCACGGAGGAAGTAGGAAGCGTTTTAAAGGGGACAATCTTGTTATGTTAAAGACGGCTATTTTCCTCTCTTCCCCTTCGCTTTACCTGTAATACTACCTCCTGGCCTCGGGGACAAATTCCTCATTATCCATTTAGTGTTCAGGGGAGAAACCTGTGCAAGTGCTAACACAATTAACACAAACCGTTCCTAAGAAAACGCTGCCATTTTTATCATTTTGCTGGCGTTTAAGCACGCTACATTTCTGCGTTAATTTCCATAAAAGCACACATTCTTCCTTGCTGCGAACAGGAGCGTGTTACATTAGTGTAAATAACTCTTATTTGCTGCCCTTCGTTTTCCATTTTGTCTTGTGGGGAGTCCGTATGAAAAGCAATACGTAGTAACAAAGGGGCCGCAGGATTGTCTCAACCCAATCTTTAGAACTGCTATAAGATCTGTCGTCTGGCGGGGAGAGGTCCAAAGAAGCGCAGCGATTGTCGTAAACTTCTGAAACCTTCAACACTCTAACAACCTGGAAACCTCTGTAAAGCCAATATCTCTGTAAAGAAGAGTTGGAGTATATACTTTGCAGGTGGGGAAAAATGGCTAAGTAACAATTCCTGTTATTCCGGTTCCAATAAAATACTAGTTTCCAAATAACCGATCCAACTACTTAAACAAATGAAAATCGCATACCCTGCGCATATGCATATTATATAACGCGTAACAATTAGGACCATTCACAATAAAAATTAATAATCGACATAACGACATAAACTTAACGTGATATGTTGTCATTCACAAAGACAAATGGAAACACAAAATCAGCCAATTGCAAGAGAACGTGAAACAGGCTGAGCTAACATGGCTGTCTCTGAGAAGCGACCACGACAGTACACACGACAAAAGAGGTTATGCATAGTTGAGGCTATAGAAATCTATCGAAGCCTCTGATTTCCTAGTGTTTATCTTAATTTAACATTGGCAGAAACTCTGTGTTTCACACCAGATAAATGAGCCAATATCTTACTGGTTTGAGTTCAAGTCCGACACACACGCAGTAGCCTATGAACAAAGCTCAGGCCAAATGAGCGGTGAAAGGGGATAAGTACGGAATGATTTCACCTGAGTAGCTGTGAGACATGCTTCGCAACGACTGTCCACACCAGCCCCTGGGATTGTCCGTCTCATATTGGTTTGATGTCAAATGTCCTGCACTCAAACATTAACCTATGAAAACAACTCGGCGAAACAAAGTCAGGAGCGAAGGAAAAGGGGAGAGAAAGACAAACATTAGGAGGGATGCTATAAATAGAGGTGGGGCGTGGCATAGGCGATTTAGTATTTCCTTACCAATATAAACCTCCTGCGCCGTGGTGCAATGGACTAGAGCGCGGTGCTTTGGTTCCCGGCCACAGAATTCGCCAGGGTTCAATCCTACCCATGAGGGTGCGGATTTTATGTCCCGGG
Source organism: Deroplatys truncata (assembly GCA_030765065.1). Taxonomy (NCBI): domain Eukaryota; kingdom Metazoa; phylum Arthropoda; class Insecta; order Mantodea; family Mantidae; genus Deroplatys; species Deroplatys truncata. The sequence continues at coordinate 167,140,667 of CM060979.1, forward strand.
TAGGACCGTTGCCCACTCAGGGAGTGCGATAAGCAGCGATCACGGCCACGGAGTCCAACATTCTGGCTGGGGGATGTGTTATGCTGGGCATATCATCTCCCTGTATCGGTTGAAGCAGTCGGATTGGTAGGTCTAGGCCCTTCATGGACTGTAGCGCCGCGGTATTGTTGTTGTTGTTATTATTATTATTATTATTACCAACATAAATTACTTTATTAGGGAATATAATGAAATTAATGGCTGTATTAAAGCATATATGGCATAAACAACGAGAAAATATATCAAATTACGGCTACATAACGTGATATCAAAGCCAGCTCTACTTTATGGAAGCGAAACCTGGGTTATAAAAGAAGCACGGGACTATAAGAAGAACAGAAACCTTAGAAATACGGTTCTTAAGATCACTCTTGGGATTGAGTTTGAGGGACAGAGTAAGCAGCCAGGTTATAAGAAAACAATTACAACTTAACAAAACAATGGTTGAAGATATTAAAGCATATCGGAAGAAACAGTACAGCCAGTTATACGGATGTCTTATGACAGTCTGCCATACCAAGTATTACTTCATTCTCCTAAGGGAAGACGAGATTTAGCACGGTCAAAGAAACGATGGGTACAACAATTCTATGAAATCTTTTGATCTTATAAAAGCCCAATCCTTGAATTTGGAAGAAGAAGAGAAACCGCTGCGAATTATATCGACACAATTTCATGCACTAGACTGCACTTGTATCAAAATGAACAAGAGCTATAGTGTCTTTCAACAAGAGTGTCCTATCTTTAACATGTGATACTGCTGCCATTATTATTGAGTTACAGCAGTAATTTTTTTCATGTGGTTACAGTTGTTATGGACAAATAGCCATGGAACGTTACAGCATGAACGCGTAGAAATTGTGAAAATCTATTATCAAAATGGATCATCTGTTCCCCAAACCTTCCGTGCATTGCGTGAAGTTTACGGTGTGTATAGTCGTCCCTGCGAGAGAACGATTCGGCGTTTGATCGATAAATTTAAAAGTGTTCTGTCAGCGATCAAAGAACGCCTGTACGTAATCGAGGTAAGAGCTCCAACGAAAACATAGGCGCCGTTCGTGAGAGTGTACGCGAGAACGGAAACAAATCAATTGCTCGTCGAGCGCAAGAAATAGCGGTTTCGCCGACCACAACTTGGCGAATTCTGCATCTGGACTTGAAGTTTCACGCTTACAAAATGGTGTTAACTCAATAACTAAAACCCAACGACCATAGGTTGCGCCGTGCATTCGCTGACTGGGCTATGGAGCAATTAGAAGCTGACCCAGATTTTTGTCGAAAATCATCTTCAGCAACGAAGCCCACTTTTGGATGGATGGTTGTGCTAACAAACATAATTGCCGCTATTGGAGCAATCGCAATCCAATACAGATTCAAGAACGACCACCTCATTCCCAAAAGGTGACTGTGTGGTGTGGATTTTGGTATGGTGGAATCATTGGTCCATATTTTTCCCAAGATGAAGATGGAGAAGTTCTAACTGTCAATGGAGAAAGATACCGGGCTCTTATAAGGGAGTATTTTTGCCTCAATTGGATGATATGGATCTCGGAAACATCTGGTTCCAGCAAGATGGTGCCACATGCCATACTGCTCTCGAAACAATCGAACTTTTGAAGGAGAAGTTCGAGGTTTCATCATTTCCCGTGGTGGTGATGTTAACTGGCCCCCGAGGTTATGTGATTTAACGCCGCTGGATTACTTCTTGTGGGGTTATGTTAAATTTCGAGTTTATGTCAACAAGCCAGAAACAGTAAATGATCTTATGAACAACATCACGCGTGTTATTCGTGAAGTTGGACCTAATTTACGTTCTTCTGTCATTGAAAATTGTGTCAACCGTATACGCGCAACCCAACGAAGTCGCGGCGGTCACTTAACTAATGTTCTCTTCCACACGTAATCACATTAATTATGTTCCAAAATAAAAAAGGAAATAAACCTCCATCATTTATAGAACGTGTTTTATTTAAGTTGAAAGATAGGACACTCTTGTTGAAAGACCCTATAGTTATCTGGTTAAAGGACGTTAAACTCACAAAAATCACAGTCTACCATCACAATTTTTTTGAGCTTTTTAAGGATTTTAAGGATAATTCTTTACACGTAATCTTACACGGAAAGGCAGCTAGCGACTCAACATACTGCGACAAAAAATATGATGTGAGAAGTTAGAGTAATCACGTGCTGAGAATCGCTCTCTGATTGGCTAGTTTTTTGTTTGACGTAGACAAAAACTTGAAAGCTCGGACCTTGTAAGCGTCAAAGTTTACGTGATTCATTATGAACGGTTCCATTACAATGCGGTATAGTCTAGCTTTTAAGTTTTCGTTAAGCTTAGCTCAGTTTTCAGTTTGAATGGAGCCTATGGGCATTCTATCGAATTGCTTCCTCGTTCTTTTATTCAGTCCAACATACATACGGTGTAATGCCAGACACGTCAGCTTCACGCAGTCATAACAAAACCAACCTCTAACCAATTTAGAAACACAAAATTAACACACCCTTACTTACTTCCAAAGGGGAAACTGCCTGGGTGTGAAATATACAATGTCTTCTATCAATAAAACATAGAACTTCCACAATATACACCAGAGAGAAACAATTACAAAATATTACATCACATATTTATAGCACTCAGCAACAAACAGTATATTTCTGTCGTTAAAAACAACATACTAAACTTTTATTGCATGAACTTATTGTAACTTCTCTAGGCATGGTTATTGCTATTGTTACATATTCCCATTGTTATATAACTGAACATACTTCATTATGTCTTATACATAAGTTTTAAGTAGTGTTGCATTGCTTTGCCTTTATATATTTTGTCGTCGCATTAATACGCCGCAGTTGTGTGACCCAATTAAATAATTGTTTAAAAAATCTGGGGTGTTACATTCACATGACTTTCTACCCTCTGTCGTTTATTAGTAGGTATACATTCTTACTAAAACTTATTTTTCTGTCTACTTCATTTTAATCCAAATAAGCCATTGCATTTCGTTATACAAACAAATGGAAGAGCGACAGTCAAATGTTTAACTGGACGCTATACGCTGACCTTAAAATTCCATACTGTTCCCATGCAATCCCGAGAAACAACTGAATGTTGACAGGACTTCAAGAGAATGGCCAAGAAATGAACAATTCGAACGTTTAATAACGGATATCTCAGAAAGTGCTTATGCCACGAAAATACTTATTTCAAATAAATTGCGTTTTAAAGAGATCTGCATTTTTCGTATAGGACGTTTTCATCTATCGTTTATCGTTTACCAGCTATACAAGATTATAGAAAATGAATTCCAAATGAAGTGGATTCACAGGCTATTCCCAAAAAATTCAAGATACACAGTTTGTTTATAATTTAAATATGTTTAATATGTGATACTTTAATCAAAGCCATTAAAGAGAGAGTTTTATAGAAAACGAAGAATTTAAAAAAAAATCTTCCATGCAAGGGTAATCTGGAATGGGGGGATTTTCTTGAAAATCTTCGAGTCGCATCTTTGGAAGGTACTGAATCTAAGTATCAATTTTTGTATCTACTCAACTTTCGTTTTTGAGTTATGCTGTCCACAGACACACACACACACACACACACACACACACACACACACACACACACACACACACCGGCGCGGCTGACCTTTTTCTAAAAATGTTTTTTTTTTGGATTCAGGGACCCTCAAAACATCTATTTCCGGTGAAATCTCGATATCGAAATTTTGGTCAAATACAAGGTTCCCCTGCTTTCTATGTAGTACAGAAAGTAAAAAAAAAAACAAAAAACAAAAAAACCAACAGGAATGAGGAAAGGACTGAAAATGCCTGAATCGCAACTATGTTAATGCGGGTTATAATTACATGTAAATTCAGTAAAGTAGTGGTTAATTTATTGCACTCTTCGGGCTTATTTTAGAAAATAGCATATATTTGTTTTATGTATATCATTTGTTAAGATACCGACACCGGGTCAGAAGATCACGAGTTCAATTCCAGTTCATCTACCCTGATCTTGGGCTTTCCGGGTTTACTCCGGCCGGTAGGCGAATGCTGGGGTGATTTCTCTCTACCACGACCTCTTTTCCCTCGTTCTCTTTCATTGCGTTTCCTTCTGATGTCAGAACTCTGCGTACGGCCTGTAGCCTCCTATGGTTCCTTCGCTACATCCATTCCTCCCTGGAGGTAGTAGGTGCAATACCTATATCTGTATAGATGGCGATGTGCGAAGTGTCTCCTTACGTTGTAAATCCTGTATCCTGTTTACGTTTAAGTATGTTAATATATTGCTTAATTTATTTCTGCTTTTATAGTTTTAGTTGCAATTAGAATTTAAAATTTCCACGTATTAACTCCGTTAAAAGAAACGAAAAGCTAACAGACATAGGAAATTGTGCAATTTATTACAGCCAATAAATTCCCTAATGTTTATTTGGGCAATAGATTCTCTATCCATCTATATACAGGCTGTATCATAATTAATAGCGCAAAGTGAAACGGTTGAAAGTATACGATAGTAGAAGCAAAACCGTTCCAGTAAACACGGGCCCGCAAACGAGCCAGGTGCGAGATAATTGCAAATGTGTGATTATAAGACGCCACTGACTTCATTAGCAAAATCGTGCTAATTGTGCAAATGCGTTTGAAAAGTAGATTTTCGTTTAATAATTATCATCATTTGCCACAAAATTCATTCATAGCTGAACTTAATAAGGGATACAATTCTACTTTAGTACGTTGCATGTTATTAATACAAAGTGCCATCCTTGCATCTGGATGCAATACTGCACTCGTCTCCGCAGTGAGTTTCGAATTCTCCCAAACATCCCGCAGATCACCTGGGAATTCCTGACAAGCATATACGATTCTCTGCTCCTGTACTTCAACGGTACTAACGGGACTGCTGTACACTACACTTTTGAGGTGACCCCATACAGAAAAATCCAAAGGATTGAGGTTAGGTGATAGTGGAGGCCAAGGTACAGGCCCTCCTCGACCTATCCATCTTGGACCATTCCTCCCCTTTAGATGTCTTTTTACAGTAGCAGCAAACTGTGCCGGTGCTCCATCATATTCCGACGTTGCTCAAGCAGAACAACTTCAAGCAATTCACGTCAGTGGCGACTCATAATCACACAGTCGCAATAATAAATCTCGCATTCAACTTGTTTGCGGACCAATGTTTACTGGAACTGTATTGCTTATGTTATCGTATACTTTCAACAGTTTCAGTTTGCGCTACTAATTATGATACACCCTGTATATTTAAGGCAGTATAATAATTACTACATAATTATAATAAACCCCCATTTTCTTCGATTAATGTCAATATTTGTTTTGCAGAATTAACCAGTTAATTGAAATGCTGATAAATTGGTTGGTTTTATATAGCTTTAGTGGACGATTATGCTAGGCTAATTGATATTAATAGAAAAAGTTTTATCGTAAATGTTATCGGGCGTGTTAGTGATTGGCTTTCACTCAAAATAACAAACTCACGCATTAATAGAAGCACAGGTGCAAAAAAAAAGTTTTTAAATTTTTACGAGGGTAGGTTTAATTAATTTGAGATTTTTAAAACATTTACTGCAACTATCGATACTTGAATATAATCGAATGCTGCAGCACAAAAATTACGTGATTGGAAAATACTTTTATGGTTAGATAATGGGTTATTAGCATACTATTTAGGATAGGGTAGTATTCACTGCAGAGAGAACACGGCACCGATCCAGAGTGGATATTGCACCTAAGCCACATAAGAGGGCGTCCCCGGGAAGAAGGATTAGGCGAAGGAGATACCGGGTGACCGGATCTAGGAGCTACAGCATAGCAATGGCAGGGTCCCTAAGTTTCCAGATAGACAACCCCGGCTAACGGACAGGCTGACAGGGGAACTCACCTCCAATGCCCCTCAAGGTGATTCGGATACCCCAGCAGCCAAAAGGAAGCCGAGGGACGGAAAGGGTCAAAAAGAGCAATTTTTCCCTGCCACGCTGCACCGAAACACCATCGCTTCCGACTCTGAAAGAAACCAACAGGATGAAAGATGAATGGCATGGAGAATGGAACGAAATGGAGGTAATTCGGGGGATGAAATAAACCACTCCAGGATTTGCCTGACGACCCGAAAAAACCTCCTAAAAACTATGGATCAGAGTGGGCGGTTGCCGCAGATCGATCCTGGGACCTCTCGAATGTGAGTCACAGATGTTGCCGCCTGAGGCATCCCGCTTGGTAATATTTATGGATCTATTGTGGCTACTACCCCCAGGAGGAAGGGATGAAGTGAAGGAACCACAGGAGGCTACAAGCCGCAAGCAGAGAGGCCAGATGCTTGCGAAAATCCCTAATAGTTCCACTTTTGGGACTGCCTAAGAGGGCGATGAACGACCCGTCGACCAAGCAGCCCTCTAGTGTCCACGGGGAATGCAAGCATTTCCTTTCAGCAAGCATTGCTGTCCGGCACAGCCATACGCCACTAAACCTAGAAACACACCTGCAAGATGAGAAGTAAACGCAACGAAAGAGAAGTTATGGAAAAGAAATCGTGGTAGATGAGAAACCACCCCAGTGTTCACCTACCGACCGGGGAAAACCACGAGAAATCCAAAGTCAGAGTGGGTGGGCACGAGAATCGAATCCAGGATCCCCCGAATGCGACCCTCACTTATCGCGGAGCCATCTCGCTTGATTAGGATAACAAACTAATAGTTTTCTATTACTCCAAAAATTAGTTTTAAGGTTTAACAGCTATTAATTTGGGTAAGAATAATTGTCACGTCTTTGTGGAATATCTATGTTTTAATACAGTAACTTTATTCAGTAGAATATCATAAGTATATAAAACCAAAGTCTTTTCCTTGTATTTAAGGAGATTTGGATTAAAAAAATTATTTTTGTTGTCTATTATAAATGGTATAAGGAACATACCTAGGTAACGTTGTTTTGTTATCTGGACCTAAAAAGGACTCTTATGGTATGTATGTAACAATGTACTCACCTTGTTTTTAGCCATTTTCGTAAGTTTTATTTTTTAAACTTCAGATACACTTTTCTAAAAATCTATTTAACTTAGAAGTTTGATATTTTTTGTGGTTGTACAGAATGTTTAGCTGCATTTATAGGTTAAAATTATTTTCTCGTGACTATTTGTATAAAAGTTAAATTAGTCCCTCAAATGTGTAACCGACTATCTTAAGTTTTCAGAGAAAGAATAACCTAGAAATGAAAGTAAAATTTTGTAGAAGTTATTTTATGATATTTAAATATTTTTATAATTCAAAGAGTTAAAGTCAGCTTAAAAGCTTTGATACCAGTATACTTAGAAAACCTTCTTTAATAAGCAGTAAAAAGGTCATTGTCTTAGATGATGTAATTTTAGAGAAAACTGGTTTTCTTTCAACTGCGAAAAAGCGTAAAAATACCCTGCAATGTCTGCCAAGTGTCCTTAAAAGGCTCACACTAACATGATTTTCTTGTCCGTTATAATTTCACTGATTCCATAATATATGAGTGATTATTTGAAGTTGTAATGAACAGAGAAAGTCGTGTGAGATTGAGATTATATTTATTCTGTTAATGTAAAAGTGTTTAATCTTTACTTTCGCTATCGATAGTAGGCGTATGCTACCCAAAAATTGGATATCGAGATTTCACCGGAAATGCATGTTTTGGAATCCCTTGAACCTTAAAAGAAGGACATTTAGAAAAGGATTCATATGTGTTATGTGTCTTTATCAATCAGTTAAAGGTATATCTTGAATTTTCTCGGAATTGCCTGTGAAGTCCTCTTCATTATAAATAACTTTTATATAATTGAACAGATAGACAAAATCTTACTGTACTAAAATTGTAGATCCTTTTAAAGCACACAAATTTCAAATAAAAGTGTGTCATTAACAATTTTCTTTGCAATGAGTTTGAATGTTTAAATACTCCTGTTTTCAAGTAGTAAATCACTATTTTTTTTCTCGTGGTTATGTAAAGAGCATGGAATTTCAAAGCCACAACATAGTGACAGGCTTTTAAAAATCTGACTATCGCTTTGGGATACCACAGCGAAATGTGTAAATGTCTAATAAACGTTTATTAACAAGAAGCGGACAGAAGAATACCAATTCGTAAGAATGGTGTGTAGAATACTGAGTAGAGAAAGTCATGTAAATGCAACCATCATATTTTTACTTTCTCTACCACGTATCTACGGGTTCCATTTAAACGGTCCATATATGTGTGTGTGTCTGTGAACATAATAATTCAACAATGAAAAGTCGACACGAAGATTTTCAAGAAAATACCGCCACTCAATCTATCATTTACATGGAACATGTTTTGAAATATTTTATTTTCTAAAAAATGGTCTACAGGTTTTGATTAAAATGCCGTATGTTAAAATATTTACATGACAAATAAGACGTATATCCTGAGAATCGCTATTCTCCTTGTATCCATAATGAAATGTGTAATGTAACTATTTCTGGAAAGGTTTATTTCGATAAAAATGTAGTAGATAGGAAAAAATATGATGTGTTACACTCACATGACTTTCTCTACTGTTGTACAAACTATTTTTACAAACTCTTATTCTCCATCTATTTCATATTAATCGAGATAAACATTTGCAGAAACGATCTTTTGACATTCAAAGAGAATTACATTTTATACATAGCGACCAGTTCTAAACATATTTGACTATGCTTAAGGCGTACTATGTTCCCCTTGTTTTTTATTTGCAAGGGAAATATAGAAATACAGTAGCCTTTAAGCACATACAACAAAAACGTATATAACATAAATTGTGTATTTTAACGCGATCTACATTTTTTGTGTAGTAAAATTTTGTCTATCTCTTATGGTTTACCAGTTATGCAAAAGTCGTTCACAATGAAGAATACTTTTTGAGACATTCCCAGAAAATTTAAGATATACATTTCATTTGTCATGAAAATATCTTAAACATGTGATATTTTAATCAAAATCGTTAGAGCCATTTTTGAGAAAATTAAAATTTTCGAAAAATGTTCCATGTAAAGGGTAATCTAGGGTGGGGGATTTTCTTGAGAACCTTCGTGTCGCATCTCTGGAAGATACTGAACCTAAATACCAAGTTTGGTGTTTATGCGACTGTTCGTTTCTGAGTTATGCTATTCACAGACACACAGAGACAGAAACACCCACGGACATGTTTCCAAATATGCTTTTTTTGGATTCAGGGGTCTCAAAACATATATTTCCGGTGAAATATCGGTATCGAATTTTTGGGTGGAATACAATACTTCCCCTACTTACTATACGTAGTAGAGAAAGTAAAAAGCTCCCGTAGGATAATTTGTATACCCACTAATAAGCGATAAGGGGTAGAGGAAGTCATGTCAACGTAGCACATCAGATTGTTTGAATAAAACCCATTATTGAAATGTAATTCCAGTTTAGATTTTGTGTGAATTGAATTCCTAAGCAACCATAAAATATATAGGCTAGTGATCCAGTATGTTTCAGCTTTTATAATTGTCATTAATTTGTTTCTATTCAACTAGTTAAAAGGCTTCTCTAAATGAGGGTTGGCTGAAGGTTAATACCTATAAAATGCTACATATAGATGTTAATTAATGACCCGCACAAAGTGGCAGCTAGTAAAAGGAGAATTTGGACAGCCCTGTTCCTCGCTGAAAGTCGAAGAACCCGTTCATGTCGTGCTTCCATCCAACCACTATTCACACTCCCTTTTCTATAATGGCCCAAAACAAAAGTTCCTTCTCTTTCCTCCCCAATTACCCTTCCTTTCATCCCATTTATTTGTAAGGCTTCTTAAAGAATAGAGCAGCTAAGTGCTTGTGCGCGGTGCTTTACAGCGAGTAGGTTTTGATTTGTTTTCTGTGGAGGAATTAAAGGTAAATGAACCTGAGAATCTGCTCCAATGCATTTCTGCTGTAGTAATTAGGCATGACAAATGTGCTAGTATCATGAATCACGTGGAATGTGGTCTATGGTTCTCAAGACACGTAGTCTTCCTTCTTCCTCTTCTTTTTCTTCTAGACTGAAGAGGTTCTTTACTGTCTGACCTTTTTCACCTTTTATACCATGTGTACTGGCGTGCATAAAATGTGGCCCGTAATGGAAAGGAACTGACAAAATCTAGCCCCACCCCTTGCCAGTGTGACCACCTCTGTTTTTTGAGCCACGTATTGGCAAGGTACTGTATCTCCCCAAGTGTAGCCGAACTGATAAATGGTAATATTACGACTATGCTATACTATCGTTTTAATGCCGCGTTTCTTATTGCCATTTATTAGCAGCAACAGCTTTAACCTCCGTCTAAATGTCGGTGATAAAAGCTCTCATATATGTAAACGTTATAGCTGTCGTTCAGTTTGACCACACATGCAAATAATTCTTCACCCGAATTATATTGTAATTGGTTTGGCCTTTCCTTGTATACCAATCGTAGCGAAACTCTTTCATAGAGATGGTATCCGCACCATCCCTTCAATCCACATAGATTATAATCATCGATCATTGGTTGCTTTGTATGTCCATGTATTACGGAGGGAAAAACACAATGTCGATCTAAGGAAATGGGCCACTTTTTATGCACCATAGTACACTTACATCAAGCAGAGGTAGCAATGTATTCCACCCAAAAATTCTATACGTGATTTCATCGGAAATACATGTTTTCAGGATCCCTGAAAAAGCCTTTTTAAAAAGTCCTATAAATCCCAAACTTGGTATCTAATTTCAGTGCCTTCCAAAGATATGACAAGAATATTTTGAATAATACCTCATATCCTAAACTACCTTTTAATTGCAACATTGTTTATTTTCTCAAAAATGGCTAACAATTTTGATAAACATTCCATATTTTAAGGTATTCACATGACAACCGAAATTTATATGTTTAATTTTTATATAGAGATATTACGAAGACGTAAGAACGTGCACCAGGTGGATGCAGATGATTTAGTAATTATACAAAACACAGAAGAGAATCTTCAGAAAGCAACTTATAAGTTGCATCAGATATCTAAAGAGTATAATTTTAAGATCTCAGGTCCTAAGTCTAAAACCATGGCACTCCAGCGGCAACAACCAATAAGAGTTAAATCGTCATGGAAGAATTTTTGAATAGATTCAACATTTTAATTATCTGGAGTGTGAACTTTCATACGATAACGATATATATATATATATATATATACACTATGTGATCAAGAATATTCGGACACCCCCACAAGCATACTTTTTCATCTTAGGTGCATTGTACTGCCACCTACTGCCTGGTACTCATTATCTGCGACCTCAGTAGTCATTAGACATCGTGAAACTGCAGAATGGGACGCTCCGTGGAACTCATGGACTTCGAACGTGGTCAGGTGATTGGGTGTCACTTGTGTCAGAAGTCTGTACGCGAGATTTCCACACTCCTAAACATCCCTAGGTTCACTGTTTCTGATGTGATGGTGAAGTGGAAACGTGAAGGGACATGTACAGCACAAAAGTGTACAGGCCGATCTCGTCTGTTGATTGACAGAGAAGACATTTGAAGAGGGTCGTAAAGAGTAATAGACATCTATCCACACCATCACACAGAAATTCCAAACTGCCTCAGGATCCACTCCAAGTACTATGACTGTTAGGCGTGAGGTGAGAAACCTTGGATTCCATGGTCGAGCGGCTGCTCATAAGCCACACATCACGCAGGAAAATGTCAAGCGACGCCTCGCTTGGTGTAAGGAGCGTCAACATTACACGATTGAACAGTGGCAAAACGTTACGTGGAGTGACGAATCACGGTACACAATGTGGCGATCCGATGGCAGGGTGTGGGTATGGCGAATGTCCGGTGAACGTCATCTGCCAGCGTGTGTAGTGCCAGCAGTGAAATTCGGAGGTGTGGTGTTATGGTGTGGTCGTGTTTTTCCTGGAGGGTCTTGCACTCCTTGTTGTTTTGCGTGGCACGATCACAGCGCAGACCTACTACATTGATATTTTAAGCACCTTCTTGCTTCCCACTGTTGAAGAGCAATTCGGGGATGGCGATTGCATCTTTCAACACGATTGAGCACCTGTTTATACTGCACGGGCTGTGGCGGAGTGGTTACACGACAATAACATCCCTGTAATGGACTGGCCTGCACAGAGTCCTGACTTGAATCCTATAGAACACCTTTGCGATGTTTTGGAACGCCGACTTCGTGCCAGGCCTCACCGACCTACATTGATACCTCTCCTCAGTTCCGCACTCCGTGAAGAATGGGCTGCCATTCCCCAAGAAACCTTCCAGCACCTGATTGAAAGTATGCCTGCGAGAGTGAACGCTGTCATCAAGGGTAAGGTTGGCCAACACCATATTGACTTCCATCATTACCTATGGAGGGCGCCACGAACTTGTACGTCATTTTTAGCCAGGTGTCCGGATGCTTTTGATCAAGTGGTGTAAATACATAAAACAAAATGTGTAAATATGAGTTAATATGTGGCACTATAAGAAGAGCATTACAAGCAATATGGATCAATACTCAACTGAAGTTTTATAAAGTTATGGCGGTACCGGGTCTTGATTGGATGTGAATCTGGGGCAGTACGACAGAAAAATTTAACTAGGAAGTGAGATTCCTAAGAGCACATTAGGACACACAAAATTAGATAAAATAAGAAGCAAAGAAATACTGGAAAAAGTAAGTATATTTGCAGCACAGGATAAAATGATAAACCTGCACAGAATGGATAACTCAAGGATTCCGAAAAGGATGCTATACTGCAGACCCACGGGCAGAAGAGATTCGGGAACACCTAGACTAAGATGGATAGAGGCCGGAACAGGCTGATTGGTCTAATCCCTTTTTGATAGAAGAAGAAGATCTTGAACTTTCTGGGAACAATCCAGAATGAAGTCCCCTTTATTCTGAATGACTTTTGTATATAACTGGTAAACCGAAAAGATATACTGCACAAAAAATGTAGATCTCGTTAAAGCAAACAATTTATATCAAACAATTTCCTATATATCCCTTATTATTGGTTTAAATTTTCAAACACCTATCCTTTTCTTAAGAGGAAAATCTCTATTCGTTTTTCTCTCGAGGTCAGGCAAAGAGAACGGAATTTAATATCCATCACATGCCGACCTGCTCTTAAAAAATCGTTAGCACTAAAAATATATATGACCGGAAAATGTCACAAAAACTTTATTCCAAATTAGCTGGGTGTTTTAGCCAGATCTAAATTATATAATAACATCTAGTCCATCTCTTGTGGTTTAACAGTTGAACAAAAGTATACAAAATTCATTACAGAATAAAGATATCTTCAGAGGTTATTTTCAGAAAATTCAGGTTACATATTTCGTTATTTTATTAGTCATATCTCATATATGATGATATAATCAAAATCGTTTTAGGAGAATATAATAAAAAACTGTTTTCCAACTAAAGCATGGTTTGGGTTGGGAAGAGTTTTCCTGAAAGTCTACTGGCAGCAACCTAGGAAGATTCGGAACGTAAATACCAAGTTTGGCTTTATGTATATGTCAATTATTCTTTTCTGTTTAAAAGCCTAAAGGCTGTTTTAGAGTCAACTGTAAAATTGAATGCCATAGTCGGGTTTTGAACATGGATCTTCCGCTTTCCGAGCAGTTGCTCTAACCATTGAACAACTATGACAACATGCCGGTAGAATATTGAATTCTCCAACCCACTGAGTTTTGTTTCCCAAGGGCAGATCACAAAGCGTGGTGCCCACTCGGCATCGTGAGGAAAGCGAGGAACTGCGATAGATAGCGATCCCGGCCTCGAGAGCCAACATTTTGGCTGGGGGATGTGTGATGCTGGCCACATCTCCTTCCCGTATCGGTTGGATAATCACCCATCTCTGTTGTACGTAGTGGGCGTGATGCTGACAGTCGGATTGGCAGGCCAATGCCCTGTATGGGCCGTAACGCCATGGGCTTTTAGACCACCAAGCGTCTCACTTCAGAGATAACAATCAAGTACTTTAATTTCTGGGCACACAAATAGTTCAAACCAACTATAAGATATTATTTTTATGTATAAGTTAATTATTCTTTTCTTTTTAAAGGCCTAACCTGGTCTAAGGATTGTTTTGAGTGTAGAATCAGCTGAAAACTTAAATGCAATAGCCGGGATTTGATCCCGCTTTCCATGCAGTTCGTCTAATCATTACGCTACTATGATAACCTGCCGGTAGGACATTAAATTTTGGTGTTTATCCACCTTTGACTCATACTGTTCATAAAGACACCAACATTTTTCTAAAAATTCTTTTTTCGAGTCAGAAAACCTCAAAACATGCTCTCCGATGAATTAGTTTTAGTTATAAAATTTTTGGTTGAAATATAATACTTCCTACCTACCAAGGTGATTTATTGGTGATGTTTCACACACTAGCTCCTTAGACCTGTACGAAACTTGATCTCAAAAATCTTGCAATTTGTGTCTCCACTTAGTTTATGTACACAAATAAACTGAGTTTTATTTATGGACGCTTCTAACTACCATGGTCCTTAGCGTCCCATCCTATATTAGGCGTGAAAGACCGGTAATTTTTTTTACTTTCCCTACTACGTATAGTAAGTAGGGGAAGTATTGTATTCCACCCAAAAATTCGATACCGAAATTTCACCGGAAATATATGTTTTGAAACCCCCTGAATCCAAAAAAAAAAAAAGCATTTTTGGAAAGATGTCCGTGCGTTTGTCTGTGAACAGCATAACTCAAAAACGAACAGTCGGATAAACACCAAACTTGGTATTTAGGTTCAGTATCTTCCAGAGATGTGACACGAAGTTTTTTCAAGAAAATCCCCCCACCCCAGGTTATCCTTTACATGGAACATTTTTCGAAAATTTTATGGCTTTAACGATTTTGATTAAAATATCATGTGTTTAAGATATTTTAATGACAAATGGAAATGTATATCTGTAATTTTCTGGGAATGTCTCCACAAGTATTCTTCATTGTGAACGACTTTTGCATAACTGGTAAACTATAAGCGATAGACAAAATGTTACTACACAAAAAATGTAGATCGCATTAAAATACACAATTTATGTCATATACATTTTTGTTGTTGAGTGAACCATTTTCGAGATATTGCTTGTTATTCCCTTAAAGTTTCCAATACTTTACTTTTTCTCAAATAAAAGTTCGTTATTCATTTTTTTATGTCCTGGACATACAAAGAGAATGGAATGCGCCACATAGCAACCAGCTCTTAAAAGAGTTGACTATCGCTTAAATACTATACCATAGTCCCCTTGCACCTACAGGAAAATTAGCAATAAGATTAACATCTGGATTAAGATGAAGCATATGGAGAATAAGCGTTTGTAAAAATAGTTTGTACAAGAGTAGAGAAAGTCATGTGAGTGTAACACATCAAATTTTTCAGAGACCTCTTTATCAGGCTTGAGGTTCTTTTATGTGCCGTAAATCTACGACACGGGACCACCGGCTTCTTTCCTTCCGAAGGAAACCATGCTAAGATTTGTACGTCCGTCGCCCTCCGCCGGGTTTGAACCCACGACCTCAGGAACTTGAGGCTAGCCACTACACCACGGAGGTCGAGATTTATGTACACAGGATTACATGGTAAAACTTGCTTCTCTATGTTATATTTAACCGCGGGCTTCAGTAATTAACGAGCTGTTTCTGCAAACTGCACGCAGTAACATAGGGTTTAAATGAATCCCGATTATAGTCCATCTCATTTTAAATGCAGATTATTCTCTGCGCTTTTCGGTAATTCAGAGTAATAATTTCGATGAAG
The DNA here is from genome assembly GCA_030765065.1 of Deroplatys truncata. NCBI lineage: Eukaryota > Metazoa > Arthropoda > Insecta > Mantodea > Mantidae > Deroplatys > Deroplatys truncata. The sequence goes on from CM060979.1 coordinate 167,156,501, forward strand.
GCAATACATATGTTTATCAGGAAAGGATATAAATATCATTGAAATTAGTGCAATTAGTAGAATTGTTCTAGCCAGATAAAATATTTTCCAAGGAGTCTTTTACTGTTTCTAACTCTAATTTGAGTGAGATTAAAAACTAAAATAGTGTCCGAGATTTTGTAATTGTATCCAGGAAGGCGTTACAAGTAGGTATATCAGCACCATCCCTTAACGAGTTTCTTTGATTACAGTGTCACTTCCAACATGAATAACTATATTACAAACTGCCTCTGTAGTCGAGTGGTCAGCGTTGTGGCTTCTCAACCTAGAGGTTCCAGTTTCGATTCCCGCGTGTGGCGGGAATTAATTAGAATCATTCCTTACTCTCCACAGACCGAGCGGGATGGCTCAGGCGGCAACGTTTGTGGCCCGCATTCGGGAGGTGCGGGGTTCGCTTCCCGGTGACCACCCGCTCTGACCATGATGTGTTTCGTGGTTTTCCTTTGGTGGCTTAGGTGAATGTGGGGTGGTGTATTCTACTTAATTTCTTCTTTATTCGTCTCAATCCATCTTTTACGACCCTGCGGTGCTGGTGGTGTCAGGCAGATGGCGTGGTTTCTCCTCGTGAACGTCAAGTGCGCTGCTATGTCCGTTAGGGTCCTTCGTAGCTTCTCTCGGGATTGGTCTGCCTGTGAACATGAGACCTCCAAAGGCTCCTTCACCTCACCCCTGCCTCATGGGGGTGTAGCCAAAAATAGATCAAGCTAACGACGTGTCCCCCTCTGATAAATACACCCTACATCCTACACTCCACGGAGTTTGGAAGAATGAATTTAGGAATGAATGTTTCTTTCCAAATAAAAATCAGCAAAAACAATAGCAAAATCCTGCAGTGAACGAGTTATTTGTGCCTAAAGTCAGAGTCCCCTGATATGACATCAGAAGTTAAAGGAGGCTATGCAAATGAAAGAATAAAAAAGCTGCATTACCATCCTTTGAAGTTAATTTATATACTGCAGTATTTATTTTATTTTAAATCCACCTCTGAGCATATCGTTTAAAATAATTATGAATAATGCTTTTAAGCTTTACAATTAAAACATTTCTCTCAATCTTCTTCCTACCACGTATTAGGCCTAGTGGCCTGTTACGGTCTCCTTCCATCTCTTCATCGGACGGCCCAAAGATCTTCTCCCTTGTAATTTCATACTCGTATTTGCCAAGGAATTCTACCGAACACATGGGACTTTCGACAGTAAGAAATGAATTCTTTCTATGAGAGGGTCAATTTCATAACCTTCGTCTAAATTCTTTTTCTTATCTAATTTAGTGTATACTACAGTAGTTCTTAAAATTTTTATTTTATTGGCTGTGATGCGGTGTTCATCACTTAGTCGTATAACCCAGGCTTCACTTCCATACGTGAGGACTGGTCTCGCCAAAGTCTTGTAGACTTTTATCCGAGTGTGTCTTTGTACGAGTGCAGTTTGAAAACGTTATTTATTATGAACGTTTGTATTTTTAAATTCATCAACTTTGCTATTTGCAGACTGCCACGGAGCTCGAGAGTAAATTAACAAGAAATAAATAGCGTAAATAATTTCTGGGTTTATAAAACTCTAACACACGTGTAGATAAATTAGTGAGATATGAAGCGAGATTAAATTTCACGGGTAAAAATTTACATTATCAATATCACACACACACACACACACACACACACACACACTTCGCAGATTATCTTTTAACTGAATACAAAGGTTTAGGCAGCTAGTGCAAATACTTAGCAATTATTAATTATTGCTTATATAAGCTTGTTAGTTATATAAAATGTCCCACACGTCAAATTATTTAAGGCTACAATAAACTTTTCCTGACATTAGCTAAAGTCAGGGCGGCGCCGTGGCCGAGTGGTTAGACCGCTCGCCTCCCACCAAGGCGACTCGGGGCGACCCGGGTTAAATCCCAGGGACCTGCATGTGGGGTTTCTGGTGGACGAAGCAACGTCTGGGCGGGTTTTCTCCGGGTTCTCCGGTTTCCCTCGCCATTCATCACCTTTCCTTTCATCCATTTCACTAACATTTCGTTTCATCTACTTCCTTCATCCCATACCAGGCATCGGGCTGATCACCCATCCTGGATGCTCTGTCTGATCCATGAGTGTCTGCTCCTTGACGGGCCTCTGATCCCAGGCACCCGCTTGTAAGTCCTGGGGGGTGTACGTTCTACATAAGAGGAGGGTAAACAGATAATGAATGAATGAAGTCATTGCTAAAGTCATTGATAAGGCACTCAAATCGGCCTTGTTGTATTCCACCCAAAAAATCGATACCGAGATTTCACCGGAAATATATGTTTTCAGACCCCCTGAATCCAAAAAAAGAAGCATTTTTGGAAACATATCCGTGTGTGTGTCTGTGTGTGTGTATCTGTCTGTGAACAGCATAACTCAGAAACGAACATTCGGGTAAACACCAAACTTGGTATTTAGATTCAGTATCTTCCAGTAATGCGACACGAAGGTTTTCAAGAAAATCTCCCCAGCCCATATTACCCTTTACATGGAACATTTTTCGAAAATTTTAATTTTCCCAAAAATGGCTCTAACGATTTTGATGAAAATACCATATGTTTAAGATAATGTCATGAGAAATGAAATGTATATCTCGAATTTTCTGGGAATGTCTCCAAAAGTATTCTTCATTGTGAACGACTTTTGCATAACTGGTAAACCATAAGAGATAGACAAAATGTTACTACACAAAAAATGTAGATCACGTTAAAATACACAACTTATGTCATATACATTTCTTTTGTTGAGTTAACCGTTTTCGAGATATTGCTTGTTATTTCCTTAAATTTTCCAATACTTATACTTTTTCTCAAATTCGTTATTCATTTTTCTTATGTCCTGGACATGCAAAGAGAATGGAATGCGCCACATAGCAACCAGCGTTAAAATATTTGACTATCGCTTAAAAGCTACCATATTTCCCTTGCATCTACAAGAAAATTACCAATAAGATTGACATCTCGATATCTCGATTAACATGAAGCATTTGGAGAATAAGCGTTTGTAAAAATAGTTTGTACAAGAGTACAGAAAGTCAAGTGAGTGTAACACATCAGATTTTTTTTCTATATTTTTAACTATAGATAGTTCTTTTTCTTCTGCTTCTACAGAAAAACCCAACCCCCAAATTTCACTTACTTCACAATTTATACATATTATGTGAGAACGATTAAGAAACATATTCTAAGAATGGACTTTTTGAAGTACGTTATCTATACTTTGTATGCCTATCTTGCAAATTTCAGAAATATTGGTGAAAAATTGCAGCATGAGAGCCCTTTTTACCTACTGAAAAATGAAGCAAACCTTGTTTCCTAGAAAATCAAGTTTTAGAGATTCACATACCACTATTTTGGGTGTATTTTGACAGGATTGATGTAGAGTCAAAGATTCTAAGGCCGTAAATGGAAATACGAGAGAAAAAGTGAAAACTGAAAACTTTAAGCAATGATTAGTTTTAAAAAATGTTATTGTTTTTTATATTCCCCTTTAACATCAATAGATTTTTGTATTCAATGAAACCACTCTTTAAAGCAATGATGCCATTCTTCCTGAGGCACTTCAGAAATCAGGTTTTTATAATGTTCCACTGCTTCATCTGAGGATGAAAAAGTGATTCCACAAATTTTATCTTTAATTTTTGGAAACAAAAATAAATCACAAGGTGTAGGTCAGGGCTGCATGGTGAAGGGTTCATGTTGCTGACCTGTAGGGCATCCAGATACCAGTTGTTAGTTTTACTTTCTCTACTACATATAGTAAGTAGGGGAAGTATTGTATTCCAACCAAAAATTCGATACCGAGATTTCACCGGAAATACATGTTTTGAGACCCCCTGAATCCAAAAAAAGGATTTTTGGAAACATGACCGTGTGTGTGTGTCTGTGTGTATGTGTCTGTGTGTCTGTGAACAGCATATCTCAGAAACGAACAGTCGGATAAACACCAAACTTGGTGTTTAGGTTCAGTATCTTCCAGAGATGCGATACGAAGGTTTTCAACAAAATCCCCACACCCCAGACTACCCTTTAAATGGAACCCTTTACGAAAATTTTAATTTTCTCAAAAATGGCTCTAACGATTTTGATTAAAATATAATCTATTTAAGATACCTTCATAACAAATAAAATTTATATCTTTAATTCTCTGGGAATGTCTCCAAAAGTGCTCTTCATTGTGAACGACTTTTGCATAACTGGTAAACCATAAGAGATAGACAAAAGTTTACTACACAAAAAATGTAGATCGTGTTCAAATAAACAATACATGTCATATACATTTTTTTGTTGAGTGAACCATTTCCGAGATATTGCTTGTTATTCCCTTAAGTTTTCCAATAGTTGTACTTTTTCTCAAATTCGTTATTCATTTTTGTTTGTCTTGGTAATACAAAGAGAATGGAATACTCCACATAGCAACCAGCTCTTAAAATATTTGACTATTGCTTAAAGACTACCAATTCCCCTTGCATCTACAAGAAAATTAGCAATAAGAATAACATCTCGATTAACATGAAGCATATGGAGAATAAGCGTTTGGAAAAATAGTTTGTACAAGAATAGAGAAAGTCATGTGAGTGTAACACATCAGATTTTTTCTATATGCGACGATGTTTGTCTTGATATAACATTCTTTTTCCTTTTGGGAGTTTTACACGAACTTTCTAAAAAATTTGCGGTAAGCAGATATGTGTATACCAATCGGCAGTAACGGCGTTTATCTTTTAATGCTTTAGTAGTAATATCCGTTTTAGAAAAAAAAACTAGCAACCAGCAATATCCTAACAGCACTGGATATTCGTCGTGTCCGAAAGACCCATTGAACCGAGTCACTTCTTTTCATGATCATAATAAATCCAAAATTCTACACGGTTCAAAACCAAGTTTGAAGTGCCGCCTTGTGGTTTTTCCAGAGATTTTCTGCACCAATCAATGCGCTGTTGTTTTTGAACGGGAGGCAGTTTATGTGGAATTCATTGACAACACAGTTTTCTTACGCCTAACTGTTGATGTAAAATGTTTTGGATTTGACTCATACCAATGCCCAATGTCGCCCGAAAAAATTTATAAAATGTCCGTCGATTTTCTTTAAGCATTGCTCAAAACAGCGGCAATATTTTCATGAGTTCATCACTAAGAAAACCTCGATCTCTTTTGAATTCGCTGTACCAATTACAAAGTGTTGCCTTAGATGGGGCTTCCGCAAAATGCATTTCTAAGTCGATATTCACATTGTTTAGGCGTTAGTGACGATTTAAAATCCTAAAAAATCATAGTCAGAAAATGTTCTCGAGTCAAGTTCTTTTTGGGTGAATACAAAGTATTTAAATGATGATAATTAACAAACTACGCGGCAATCAACTCACAAAACGTTAGGCAAAAGTTGTCAAATATATTTAAAAAAAAATAGTTTGCTTTTAGAAACATTCTAAATTTTATCAGTATTCTCTCGTATGTTGCTATGGGCTCTAAATTTTTAGAAAATGCAAAAACAGCGTGATATTTTGATTAATTTTTAAGCAAAATCTCACCATAGGGTTGTCATAAATGAGTAAATAGCTGGGCGATGCGTTATTCATTTGGAATTCCCTGTCGTTAATAAGGTTGCTGGAATACTGAAGCCCGGGAACTTGTCTTAACCAGCTGCGTTAAGGCAAATTTAATCGATTACCATCCATATCTTTAACATGCCAGCACTTTGGTAGAACAGAAGCCCTATCTGTCTTGCTCGAGCAATTTAAGCTGTGTAAGCCATACAAGCGCAAGCCAACTATGCAACTCTTCGTTTGGTCGAGGCGATTAACATGCATGTCTATGTAAATAAGATACTGGACACGTTACATCACGACCATTACTGGATTGTTCGGGCAAAACACTGTTTGTAAAAGGGATAAACAAGACTTGTGGTGCTTGAGGCTGTTTCCATGCCATTCACGCTCGATAGTGCAATGCAGCTTATCCAAAATATGTTTCCAACAACTTAGGGAGTACCGCACCCAATATAAACCATGTAATCTTAATATAACACATGTAGGGTTATTCAAAAAGAAGGAACAGATTTTAAATATTCATTTTTAATGAACGACAATAGATGGAAATACATACGACACATCATTGAATAGAGAAAAGTTCAAAGTTTTAAGCCCCCAGCTATTAGTTCCATTCCATGCCTACAGCGGTGCTGGGTTTGTTTACGAGAAAATGACAACGCCACAGGAAAATTCGTTTTGTGTGCTGCAGTATGCAAAGAGTGAATCCATTGTTTCATTGCAAGTTCAACAACGAGCCACCTCGTCATCAAAAATTTACAATTGATATAATAAATTCGTACAAGATGGTTGCTAATGCAAACGAAAAGCACTGGTCGTCCTCGCATAACAAATGGTGCTTAGAGTCGGCCAGAGGTGAAGATGAAAAAAACACGTCTCTCGAAAGTGCTTCTCAGTTAATACCAAGGGCCACTGTGATGTGAATTAATACATAACGACTCACTTCAATTCATTATATAACATCACAATCAACAATACTTCTGTTCATTATAATAGAGAAATATAAAACTAAAACAAATAGATAAATAAGCAGTTGCCAACCATTCTTGGAAAAGTAACCATGAAATAGACAAGAGATAAAACTATTAAACTCTATACAGATTCTTTCACACCTGGAAATTTGGGAAAATATTTTCATCCATCTCAACATCAAGAATATTTTGAATTTTCAAATACCCCTACAGACTACCTGATGCAGTTGGTCCAATCAAATTACAAGAGAGAAGAAAGAAGACAGATGAGTTCCCAACCTTCACTACAGATGGCAGTAAATTCAAGACCACAAGTTCTCAACTTTTCCCAGCGGAGGGCAGAAGAATCGTCTACTGAATTACTTCTTGGAGGTCAGGGGAGTGAACGAGACTTCAGTCGGCCAGAGCTGAAGATGAGAGAAACACGTCTCTCGAAAGTGCTTCTCCGTTAATACCAAGGGCCACTGTGATGTGAATTAATACGTAATGACTCGCTTCAATTCATTAAATGGTGCTCATTTTGAACACATAAATTAAAATTTTGAACCTTCCTCTATTCAGTGATGTATCGCATGTGTCGCCATCTATTGTCGTTCATTAGAATAAATATTTAAAATCTGTTCCTTTTTTTTAATAACCCTGTATATTCCTTATTCTTGATCTACAAGTATATAAATGCCTTGCTCATTTACTGCGAGAGGTGTGTATTCGAGTGTCCACACGGACTGCGGTAGTGCCCATCCGTTTCCAAGGCTTGCTTGCAAATCCCCTATTCGCACAGCTAGTTATAATTATTTTATAATTACACATATAATTAATTATAATATTAGTTATGAGTTTAGGAACTGCAAAGGATAGATTATATATATATATATATATATATAATATGCATAATTGCTATAAGTTGGGGTGACTGTGTGCCACTCACTTATAATAAAAACAGTGTATTCATTGTTTTATCAAGTGTTACCTTGATATACGAAGTGCATTTTAACACAATTAAATCACAGAAAATCGTTTAAAATGTTAATATTTGTAAGCGAATATACACCCGACAGGGCAAGCAATGCAAATAATGGAAACTTATAAATCAGTAATCCAGATAGGAATATGTAATAATATAATATAGCATTGTAACATAAGTTGTACTATAAAATGTAGGCAGGTGTAAGAAACATTGTAATTATCTGGGAAGCGAGCTAGCACCAGGGTTAAAAGTCCACTAACATATACGCGCTTAACGAGCATAGCATTTGCGTCGAGCTGTGAGAGAGGCCCGAGAAGAAAAGGACGGAGAGTCAAGGGAGTTGGATAAGAAGTCATAAATTAGAAAGAGAAACATGAGTTGTGAGTGAGAGAGAGATAACGGGTTTTATCAAAGGCAGGCAGAAGCTTGACTTCTAAAAGTAAACGATTTCTTTCTCATGGCTCTCCAAGCAAATAACCGACCCAAATAAAGATTAGGTAAAAAGCCGCGAAAGTTGGCGTCATAACGGAGTATAAAAGGGAGGACCGCCCCAGACATCAACAAATCGTTAAAGGAATTCAGTTTATTAATTTCCTTCACCCACAATATCCTGAGATACAGATAACTAGGAATAGGAATGTATTCAAGCTCACGACTGAGGCAGAAAACTTCAACCTGGAACTCACTATCAAGGTGAGATATCACGTTTACACTTGAAGGGCTGCACCTGTCCCGCTACATATTCTATTTCTACGCAAAAATTGTGCAAAACATTAATCTATAACTAACATAAGATGAACGCTATCTTAATTGCGATATTGGAGCTCTGGTGAGTGGCTAAAAACGTATTTGGATGCAACACATCGTTCCGAAGTCCTTTATAAGATGACTTTTAACACAGGTTTACATAATTTAAATGCATTCAGGCCTATTATCTTCTATCACTTTTATGTAACTTGTAGCTATTAAATAAAACTTAACACTGTTCGGTAGGTCTTAAGCTCACTTTTAACACAACGTTACGTAATTAACTGGGACTATTTCTTGTCCCTGTTATTTAACTTGTAGCTATTAAACTACACTTTATTAACACATAAGATTTATGTCTATGCCTATACTTTGTGTACTTTCTTGGATAATGGTTTTGAGTAGAGAACTTTTCTCCGTGGATTAATCCGTGGCAGTAATCACTTATTATTGATAATATTACAAATCAAACGTGGATTCCGACATAAGCTTGGCTGAAAGAGTTCCGCCAATTTGTGAAGAGATTTGTCAGGATTAAACACACAACGTATAGCTGTTTCACTGGCGGAATCAATTACTGCCACAATTTTCACAAATTTCGTGGTAGGATAGAAATACGCACTATGATAATATTTTTCGAGAGTGACAGCATATGAATGTCAATTCTATCTGATACAGAAATATATTTTCAGTTTTCACATTCTAAACTACGTTAATTGTTCGGATCAGATAACTAGCGATGGCTGATAAAGTGGCTGATAAAGATAGGTCTTTCAGGTAGCTGTAGATGAGATTCAAGCAAAATGTGAAGATCGCTATTATGACGGGCTTCAGAAGTGATTGTTTTTCTGTCGTGATACTGAGCATCTCATTATTGTGTTAATCTCTTTTTAGGGCCAACAAATTTGCACTGGGAGACATAGAAATTATTCCAGTAGTCAATATTACTTTCTCTACTACCTACAGTAAGTAGGGGAAGATTGTATTCCACCAAAAAATAAGATACCGAGATTTCACCGGAAATACATGTTTTGGGACCCCCTGAATCCAAAAAAGCATTTCTGGAAACATGTCCGTTTGTGTGTCTATGTGTGTGTCTGTATGTCGTCTGTGAACAGTATAACTCAGAAACGAACAGTCGGATAAATACCAAACTTAGTATTTAGGTTCAGTAGCTTCCAGAGATGCGACACGAAGGTTTTCAAGAAAATCCCCCCACCTCACATTAATTACCCTTTACATGGAACATTTTTCGAAAATTTTGATTTTCTGAAAAATGGCTCTAACGATTTTGATTAAAATGTCATATGTTTAAGATATTTTCATGACAAATGAAATGTATATCTCGAATTTTCTGGGAATGTCTCCAAAAGTATTCTTCATTGTGAACGACTTTTGCATAACTGGTAAACCATAAGAGATAGACAAAATTTTACTACACAAAAATGTAGATCGCGTTAAAACACACAATTTATGTCATATACATTTTTTTGTTGAGTGAACCTTTTCGAGATATTGCTTGTTATTCCCTTAAATGCTTCAATACTTATTTTCTCAAATGGGAATTCGTTATTCATTTTTTTTGTTTTGGATATGCAAAGAGTATTAATCTGTGGCAAAGAGAATGGTGCTGCACATAGCAACCAGCTATTAAGAGATATGTCTATGCTTAAAGGCTACTGTATTTCTATATTGCCCTTGCAAATACAAAACAAATATTTTTAGAACTGGTCGCTATGTGTAAAATGTAATTCTCTTTGCATGTCAAAAGATCGTTTCTGCAAATGTTTATCTCGATTAATATGAAATAGATGGAAAATAGAGAAAGTCATGTGAGTGAGACACATCATATATTTTTTTGTCATGGTAATGCAAAGAGAATGGAATACTCCACATGGCAACCAGCTTTTAAAATATTTGACTATCGCTTAAGGCCTAGCATTTCCCCTTGCATCAACAAGAAAATTAGCAATGAGATTAACACCTCGATTAACATGAAGCATATGGAGAATAAGCGTTTGTAAAAATAGTTTGTTAAAGAGTAGAGATAGTCATGTGAGTGTAACACATCAGATTTATTTTTGTATAGTCTGGACTACCACAGCATCATCACCTTGGTCATTGCTCCCTCCTTGTCTTCTAACCGAACTAAACAATATTTCTGTATGTTCACTTGAATATTTCCTTTAAGAACAAAGTGGAATCCAGACGTCAAGAGATACATTTTGCTGTTGATAAGGTAGTTAACACCATATCTTCATAAGCCTCTTTTCTAGGAAACTGCATTCTGGGATTTTGACAACTATTCTAATAGAATGCAAGTTCATCCTCCAGCCACTGAAATCTAAAATAGCTAATTTGAAGAAGAAAAAAAAGTTTTGTCAACTGTAGCATCACAATTTTGGAATCCCTCCAGAAAGGTCAGATACGGCTTTCTGTAAGCGAAGCGCCTCGGTGGTTTGGGGTTCCTCCCAAGAAAACGTTTTACGAATTTAGCTCCGAAAATTTAAGAAATAAAATAAATTATGGGGATCATATCCTAAAAGGGGCAAATTAAAAATACTCTATCTGGTAATAACAATATTTATTACACTTTGAACCGCTAAACGAAAAGTATTATAGCGGGGAATATAGACTAAAATAGTTGTGAATTAATCAATGTACAAGTAAATAAATCCTAATTGTATTTTTACTTGAATTTAAGAAACGTAATTGCCTTATGCAAAAAAGAAGCACCCATGCAAAGAGTGAAAAAACGAAGTTCCTTTCTGCATACAGCTTTATTTAAATGATAAAGTCCATGTTTCTGCTTACCAAATCTACTTATTGCACGCTGTTGACACTATGGCACCTTACGCCACTATACTGCAGCCTGTATTTTTTATTAATTAAATTAAGAATTTATTTATGGACTCTCTTTAACTACTGTTGCCCTCTAGAACGAAAATACTCCCTTCTTCCATGAGAAGAAGTTGAGAAGCTGTTACTTCTTCTGAAAAACTTTGAACTTCTCTTTTAAGATTCCTTTTTTCAAAACTACTAGTACAGAAACAGGACTGGTTACCACACTTTAACTTTCTGAATTTCAAAAAGCATCCCTAGGTATTCGGGATTAACTGATTTCCCATTATTACTAAGTGATCCTTTAAAATCAACGAAAAGGTTTCTTATATTGTTTATTACATCGCAGTAGTCATAAGACATAACAAGTAGCCGCTGATTTGTTGAAATGTTTGGATGTCAATTATATAGATTGCTTTAAACTTTTAAAAAAATCCTTTGTGTTACCTTCACATGATTTTCTTTACCTCTATCGTTTATTAGGGGATATGCAAACTAATCTTACGAAAGTTTATTTTCCTAACTATTTCATATTAGTCGAGATAAACCATGTCAACATACCGATATGACTCTGGTTCACCTAATAGTTGGTTAAAACTAGAAGCCCGGACTTAAGTACCTACAATATTGTAAGTCGCCATTGGGGTGTGTCATCTCAAAATAATTTGAGATCTTCTTGTGGTTTACTGGGAAACTGCGAGTCAATTGGAGAAACTAATGTCGTACGGCATGTTGCCATCACAGTTCAGTTGATTAGAGGAACCGGACGGAAACTGGAAGATCTGTGGTTCAAATCCCGGATTTTGCATTAAATTTTCAGCCTCTAATTCTACTTTCCAACCAGATGTTAATTATTCTATATTTGATAATGTACAGAGGTTTTCACATCTTCGTTGATCAGAGAAAAGAATATTTCAAAATGGTTTCTTCTTTATACAAGACACGCAACTTGGAATACCAGAATTACGTCACTGATATAGGAAATACGTCATTGCTATTATTGCCACTCGTGCCACAATGCTCCAGTTATGCACGATATTCAATTCAGTAACGTTTTTATAATGGTAAGGAGGAGATTAAGGAGGCAAAAGCACATTTGTGGGTAGCGTAAGAGTCTTTAGATCCCTAAAATTTTGGGAAGGCTGGTCAATGTGAGTGAAAGTATGAAAATGAAATCAAAATGGGAACTTAAAGCGCTAAAACTCCCTAAAGATTAGGGTAGAAAGAACCCGAATAAATCCCTGGTGCCCGTTTTCTATATCTGTTGATATCTTTCGAGTTTCTGTTTACAACGTCATTTGGAGAGATCCATAACAGGCTGAAACAGCTGCTGTGCATCCTTTAATCACTAATAAACAGAACTAGAAAATGCGATCAGCTAATAGGAAATGAAAGCACCCCTTCTCATGCTCCTGTAACGGGATAAGAGCTGCTAAAGTGAAGTATTTGGGCAAAATGGTTGGCTAAATACGCGGCAGCCATTTGCTAATGTTATTGGGTGTGTTAGTGTCTAACAGATGCGTATGATGCAGCACTCCATTCACTTAAATTGGCTTAGTATGAGCAGCTAGCATGGCAAGGAACAGGGTGGGGGGTTTAACGACCCAGCGCTGCTAGTGCTGATGCTTTTCAAAGGCTTCGAAGCAGTTAGAAGCAAACGCCAGCGTAAAACCTCAACCGACAAGACTACAAGTACAGTGTGCTCAAACGTTTTGCAACAGACCTTAACTGATTGCGGGGCGCGAATCTTAAAGGGCACTTCTAAGGAGCTGTCAGCTTGGGATATAGACCAGCCCTGCATCTTACGCAATACTCAATAAGGCACAGACTCCGCAGTAAAGAGGGTGCGGTCGCACCGTTATTGGAAAAATAAATGTGTTACATTCACATGACGTTCTCTAACTTACTAGTGTACAGCCAAATTATTCTTACGAAAGTCTGTTTTCCCATCTACTTTATTTTACTCCAAATAAACCTTTACGGAAAGCTGCGATACATTTTTACTTTCTCTACTACGTATAGTAAGTAGGGGAAGCTTTGTATTCCACCCAAAAATTCGATACCGAGATTTCAACGGAAATACATGTTTTGAGACCCCTGAATCCAAAAAAAGCATTTTTGGAAACATGTCTGTGTGTGTGTGTCTGTGAACAGCATAACTCAGAAACGAACAGTCGGATAAACACCAAACTTGGTATTTAGACTCAGCATCTTCCAGAGATGCGACACGAAGGTTTTCAAGAAAATCCCCTCACCCCAGATTACCCTTTACACGGAACATTTTTCGAAAACTTTGATTTTCTCAAAAGATGGCTCTAACGATTTTGATTAAAATATCATATGTTTAAGATATTTTCATGACAAATGAAATGTATATCTCGAATTTTCTGGGAATGTCTCCAAAAGTATTCTTCATTGTGAACGACTTTTGTATAACTGGTAAACTATAAGAGATAGACAAAAGCTTACTACACAAAAAATGTAGACCGCGTTAAAATACACAATTTATGTCATATACATTTTTTGTTGTTGAGTGAACTATTTTCGAGATATTGCTTGTTATTCCCTTAGTTTCCAACACATACTTTTTCTCAAATAAAAATTCGTTATTCATTTTTTTTGTCCTGGTAATGCAAAGAGAATGGAATACTCCACATAGCAACCAGCTCTTAAAATATTTTACTATCGCTTAAAGCCTACCAATTCCCCTTGCATCTACAAGAAAATTAGCAATAAGATTAACTCTCGATATCTCGATTAACATGAAGCATATGGAGAATAAGCGTTTGTAAAAATAGTTTGTACAAGAGTAGAGAAAGTCATGTGAGTGTAACACATCAGATTTTTTCTTATAGTTACACAAGGAACAGCGGTAATTAAAATCTTTTAGAACTGGACGCTATATACCGGCCTTAAAATCCATACTGTTTCCATGCAATTGCGAGAAACATCTGAAAATCGACAGGATTTTAAAAGAATGGCTAAGCATTGAACAATTCGGAACATTAATAACGGATATCTCGAAAATGATTGATGCTACAAAAAAAGTTATTTGAAATTAATTTTGCGTTTTAAAGAGATCTACATTTCTGTGTAGTACGTTTTTGTCTATCGCTTAACGTTTACCAGTTATACAAGATTATACAAAAATTCCTTCTGAATGAAGGGAACTTTACAGGCTCTTCCCAGAAAACTCAAAGACATAAATTTTATTTTTTATGTAAAAATCTTTAACATACATTATTTGTATTGAAATCTTACAGCCATGTTTTAGAAAATGAAAATTTTCGAAAAAAGTTCCATGTTAAGCGTAATTTGGGGTCGGGGATTATCTTTAAAATCTTCGTGTCGTATCTCTGGAAGATACTGACCAAGTTTGGTATTACTCCGAAATTTTGTTTTTGTGTTATACTGTTCACAAAATCACGCATATAGGCTTTTCTCTAAAAAAAAATGCTTTATTGGATTCAGGAGGTCTCAAAACATGTATTTCCGGTGAAATCTCGAAATTAATTTTTGGGTGGAATGCAGTCCTTCTCTACGTGGTAGACAAAATAAAAATCTGATATGTTGCGTTCACATGACTTCCTCTATTCACTCTTACATATACTATTCTTACAAAAGTTTATTCTAGTGTCTGCTTCTTGTTAATCGAGATACACTTTCAAGACACGCTTGCACACTCGTTGTAGCTATAAGAAGTATACACTAGGCTAAAGCGATAGTCAGATTTATAAAAAGTTAGTCGCAAAGTGATGGCTTTAAAATTCCTTGCTCTTTGCACGGCTACGAGAAACCACAAATACCGACTTACCACTTGAAAAAATTTTGATGTGTTACACTCACTTGCCTTTCTCTACTCATGTACAAACTATTTTTACAAACGCTTATTCTCTATATGCTTCATGTTAATCGAGATGTTAATCTTATTGCTAATTTTCTTGTAGATGCAAGGGTAATTGGAGGGTTTAAGCGATAGTCAAATGTTTTAAGAGCTGGTTGCTATGTGGCGCATTTCATTCTCTTTGTATGTCCAGGACAAAAAAAAAATTAATAACGAATTCCCATTTGAGAAAAAGTATTGAAAAATTTAAGGGAATAACAAGGAATATCTCGAAAATGGTTCACTCAACAACAAAAAATGTATATGACATAAATTGTGTATTTTAACGCGATCTACATTTTTTGTGTAGTAAAATTTTGTCTATCTCTATGGTTTACCAGTTATGCAAAAGTCGTTCACAATGAAGAATACTTTTGGAGACATTCCCAGGAAATTCAAGATATACATTTCATTTGTGATAAAAATATCTTAAACATATGATATTTTAATCAAAATCGTTAGAGCCATTTTTGAGAAAATTAAAATTTTCGAAAAATGTTCCATGTAAAGGGTAATGTGGGTGGGGGAGTTTTTAAAAAAAACCCTTTGTGTCGCTTCTCTGGAAGATACTGAACCTAAATACCAAGTTTGGTGTTTATCCGACTGTTCGTTTCTGAGTTATGCTGTTCACATACACACACACACACACACACACACACACACACACACGGACATGTTTCCAGAAATGTTTTTTATGGATTCAGGAGGCCTCAAAACATGTATTTCCGGTGAATTCTCGGTATCGGATTTTTGGGTGGAATGCAATACTTCCCCTACTTACTAGAGAAAGTAAAAAGTATACGTATTTGAAATTCAAAGAATATCTGAAAGGTTTAATGACACAGAAAGTTTATTCTACGTAAATTCTGTGTTTTAACGAGATCTGCATTCTTCTGTGTAGTAAGATTTTTGTCTATAGCTTACTGTTAACCAATTATAGAAAAATGATTCAGAATTAAAAGGACTTTACAGGTTATTTGCATAAAAGTTAAAATACACATTTTATTTGTAGTGCAGATAGCTTAAGCATATGTTTTTTAATAAAAATCGTGTCAAAATAACGAAAAGTTTTCCAAATATAGGGTAGTTTGCGGTGTAGGATTTTCATAAAAATCTTGGCCTTTATCCTTGGAAGATGTTGAACTACAATACCAATTTTAGTGTTTAACTGACTTTTCGTTTTTGATTTATGCAACTCATAGACGCACGTACGCGATATTTTGTATAATATATTATATTATTATTATTATTATTATTATTATTAATAATAATAATAATAATATGGCTTATTAGTTACACAAAACTATACAAAATTTCCTTCCAAATGAAAAGGACTTCCCAGGTTATTCCTAGAAAATTTAAAATATACATTTAGGAACTAAATACCTTAAATGTAAGACACTTTAATAAAATCCTTATTGCTAGTTTTGAGATAATAAAAACGATTTCGAAAAATGTTTCAATAAAGATAATGGCGGGAATGTTGCTGAAAATCTTTGGAATATACCGTACTGAAATACCAAGTTTGGTATTTATTGGATTTAGCAACCAGGTATTTTGTATGAAACAAATGAATTTCTTCATGTAACCAAATAAGATCAGAAAAGAAATGAAAAAAGAAAATGTCACCTTAAGAACTAATGACTAAATTTTTTTTTCCTTCTTGTGAAATTTTCGTTTCAAAATATTAAATCTGACGTGTTTGAGCATTTTTTAAAAAAATAAGTTAATTTTGACACAGATCCCTACTTGGATTCTGTAAAATAACTACTATAATATAAATACTTTTCCTTTTTTGAAAATATTGTTACAAATTCCGTAGGACAACTCTAAATTATTGAAACAAGAAAGATAAGCATATAAAATAATAAAACAAAAAATCTGATGTGTTGCACTCATATGAATTTCTCCACTCTTCTACAAACCATTTTTGCAAACGGTTGTTCTCCATCTACTTCATGTTAATCGAGATAAACATATGCAGAAACTTATTGCTAATTTTCATATAGCTACAAGGGAAATATGGTTGGCTTTAAGCGATAGTCAAATCTTTTAAGAGCTGGTTGCTATGTGGAGTATTCCATTCTCATTGTATGTCCAGGACATAAAATAACGAATAACGAATTCCTATTTGAGAAAAAGTATAAGTATTGGAAAATTCAATCAAACAATAAGGAATATCTTGGAAATGGTTCATTCCACCAAAAATGTATATGACATAAATTGTGTGTTTTAACGAGATCTACATTTTTTGTATAGCAAAATTTTGCCTATCTCTTGCGGGTTACCAGTTATGCGAAAGTCATGCAGAATTAAGAGGACTTTTGGCGACATTCCTAGAAAATTCAAGATATGGATTTCATTTGCCATGAAAATATCCTAAACATATGATATGTTAATAAAAATCGTTACAGCCATTTTTAAGAAAATACCAATTTTTTAAAAACTTCCATGTAAACGGTGGTCTTGATTGGAGATTTTCTTGAAAATCTTCGTGTTGTATCTTTGAAAGATACCGAACTTAAATACCAAGTTTGGTATTTAACCAACTTACGTTTTTCAGTTATGGTGTTCACAGACACAGACCTTTATCTAAAAATGCTTTTTTTTTATTCAGGGGATCTCAAAACATATATTTCCGGTGAAATTTTGATATTGAATTTTTGGGTGGAATGTAACACTTCCCCTACTTCCTATATGTAGTATAGAAAGTAAAAACGACAACTTTCATAGGTTTTCAACATAAAAGATCAACGATAACATATCTAACATATTAACACCTACAAACTACCCAGATGTAAAAGTATCTTACGAGAAAAGCATGTGTAAGGAGTAAAATAAATATCATGTGATAGTGGCAGATAGGAGAGTGAAATATCGAAATAAAACCAAAAACTTTTATAAATTAGTGGCACTGATAATTATCATGGAGCAGAGAATAGGGATGGAATTTGATGTCTAGGAATTCTGGAGATGAAATTCCCAGAATCAGTATGTGTGTAAGAGAACTAAGGAAATTGGATACGAAGTGACTACAGATTATAAATTATTGCAGTAGTTGACGGATGGAATATTTGAAGAAAACGGCAAATATATTATTTCGAAGAAAGTATTCCATTGTAGGAATGCTGGGTGCCCAAGGCTTCGAGACACAAATTGCGGTTCTAGATTATGATCCGTTCTAAAAGCAATAGAAGATACTTCTAAGACTAATGCTTTCATGATTAGTTTCACCAATTTAGCTTGAGGGACGTTAAGTTAACGCTGCGTCAGTTTTTGCCGTATCGCCAACGACAATCACTTCAAAAAGACGGTTCGTTAAGTATGACGACACCCTAGCAACAGTTATGTTTGCCACATCTCTTTCATTGGCTGAGATTGTGGCTTCGAAAACGAAACATAAGCGCAACGCGTAAACCACGCCACGCCCCTCGGTAAGCGCTGTCACCAAGTGCAAAATTACATCTCCTTGTCTCGAACAGCATTCTCAGCTGACTGTTGTCAAGTATAAAACTGTCGTGAACAGAACCTGGTCAACCAGAATATTGGAAATTAGTAAACTTACATTCCAAACCGTCTGAATACACTATATACTTCTGCATTATGCCCACCGGATGTCAAAATGAACACCTGTCGATGGTGTCTATAACGCCAGAAAAATTTGCAATTGCATAAAATTCTTGGATCACTGCGGCCGTAAGAAAGCGATTGTTTCCGATACTTTCTCCACGTATCTGCACATCATGGATTTCGAAACTCCGTTGCAGTTACAGTACGGAATGACCCCGTGGAGAAATATCTGAATGTTGCCAATAACTGTTGAATCGGTAAAGCTGACAGACCTTTGTTCGTAGGGTACTCCAGTCTTGCTTAAACTTCTTCCAATATTTTCAACACTGCCTGTTTGATAATTTGTAACTATTCATAAACTTTATGTCATAAATTTAGTAGAAATTGTTACTTCTATCCCGAATAAACCGTTCTAAACCCACATGTTTAATAAATTCGTTCGAAAATATTCATGGTTCATTCATGCATTCACGCGATGCCGTCTGTTAAGAGCTAGAGTACATATATAACCATTAAACCAGAATTAACGGACCGTCAAGGATTTGAAGTAAGGAAAATGGTCCCTCGAAAGTTGACGGGAATTTCGATTGTCAAAAGGATGACATATATTGGTGAAAAGGAACTTCCGCTTCTGAAGAGCCGTCAATAGCTTGAAGGTGTTCAAATGCCTTGACGACTGTTGATAAAACCCAGCATGCCTGAGTTTTCTATCATTTTCGTTATCCTAGGTAAATTCCATAACGGAATACTGAGTGATCTGAAGTGAAGAAGGTTGCCTTCTAGTGCAGTACATACATAGGAAAGCAGGAGAATGTTGAAGAGAACTTGGAAACAATTAGAATTTTTTACCCTAGTAGGGTCAAATCCTTTCGAAACACATAGTCATAAAATATTTCATAATAGATACATATGTTCATAATCATTGACGGACCGTAAATGATTTGAAGGAAGCCAAATGGTGCCTCAAAATTGACGGAGACTTCGACTGTGAAAAGGATGACGCATAGGTATTGGAACTTCCGCTTCTGACGAGCCGTCAACTGCTTGAAGATCTTCAAATACCTTAGCGTCGTTGTTGGTGAAACCCGACAAGTGTGATCGTCACCGACATTTTCATTATCCAAGGTAACTGCCAGAACGGAATGTTGGGTGATCTGAAATGAGTAATTTTGTCTTCATAGTGGAGTACGTACGTAGAAAATCAGGAGAAATTAGAATGTTGTACTCCAATAGGTGTCAAATCCACACAGTGATGAAACATTTCACAATAGATACATATTTTCAAAGCCGAGTTTCACAAAAACCACTGAGGACACTAGAAATCTACTCTTAAAACTGTTACGAGAAAACAACAAGGGGATAATGAACACCAAAGTAATTTTTTTTAAATTTTTTTTTAAATCTGGACACTCCTTTTTGTTGGTGGAAAACAATGCTGCAGAGGAATGTATAAGTACTGAACGCTAAGTGTGTGTGAGTAAAACAGTTGCTAGTATATCGTGAGGAATATACAGCCAACTAGAGCAGAGGACATAAAGGTTTAAAACAAAAGATATTTTTCAAGAGCTTGTATTTTAATTACCTGGAAGGTAAGAAAAGCTTGATACTTTTAGCCTACCGCTGTTCGATCAAATTGGTTGCGACTGCCAATACACTGTTGCACTGCCTTTTGTGCTGACTGTACGCAGACAATTAACATTTTCATGTTTCATTGGCGTTTCTTGCAGTACGGCCACGGGGCTGTTATCTTCATTGTATGGACTGGGTTCACGAAACGTTTCTACGGAAGTGGATCCATGAATGGAGAAAATGAACTCTCATCTGCCTGTTTCCTCTTTTCACCACTTCGTTTTCTGATTCTAAACGCTTTTCAAAAGACTTGTAGAAAAGGCGAGGAAGGGGATGGGGAAGCAAACCGAAGCAGTTTGCTGTTAAATGAGGGAGGTTTAGTTTTGTGTGCAAGAGAAACTCATAGCTCCATATACACCGGGTATGCTTTTAACGAATCACCTGCTATTTTGACGATTACCTACTGAAACATTGTAGAAGAGGATAACAGCAAAAAAATACAACTTAGTAGAGAAAGCACAGGTAAATGAATGAATAAATTAATCAATCACAAAAAGTTTTTGTTAATTATAGCAGTAACATTTAAAAGTACTGTGAATTCTCTTGCCAAAAGCGCAACAATCTTAAGCACTGCCATGCTCCTTAACTATTAAAAAAATCTGATGTGTTGCATTTATTATTTTCCTATCTAGTTCATTTTAATCCAGATAAACCTTTCCGGAAATACCTACGTTACACATTTCGTTATAGATACAAAGAGAACAGTGATAGTCAAATGTTTAAGAACTGAACGCTATATGCTGGCCTTAAAATTCCATAGTGTTTCCATGACATCGCAAGCAACAATAACATTAAATGTTTTAATAGTTTATATAAAACATTGGTCTTGTAAACCGGGAATGATTATTTTAATTCAATTGACTTATTACCATGTTAAGATATATTTTATATACATTGTTTTTAATTCCATGTGTGTCCAGTATTTTCTTTATTTTTATCTTTAATTTTATAAATATTAATTCCTAGAAATCGCCTTAATCCTACCAATAACCATTATTCCAGGACTTTAAAAGAATGACAAGTAATGAACAATTTGAATCATTAATAACGGATATCTCGGAAATGGCTTATGTCACAAAAAAGTTATTTCAAATAAGTTGTGTTTTTTTAAAGAGGCCTACATTTTTGTTTTTGAGTAGTGTGTTTTCGTCTATCGCTTAACGTTTACCAGTTATACAGAATTATACAAAATTCCTTACCAATGAAGAGGACTTCAAAGGCTACTTCCAAAAATTCAAGATATACATTTTATTTGTTATGTAAATGCCTTTAATATATGGCATTTTAATCAAAATCTTTAGAGCAATTTTTAAAAAATAATTCCATAAAATGTTTCATCTAAAGGATAGTTTGAGAGGGAGGGGGATTTTATTCAAAATCTTTGGAATGCACTAACCTAAATTTTGGTATCCATCCGAATTTTCTTTTTTGAGTTATGCTGCTCATAGACAGACACATTCACATCTGGACTTCTAAAAATGTTTTTTTTTGGGGGGGGGTTCAAGGTGCCTCGAAACATGTATTTATGGGGAAATATTGATATAGAATTTCTGGGTGGAATGCAATACCTTCTCTACCTACTGTGTACGTGGTAGGGAAAGTATCCTTCTTATACCTGAAATGCACAAATGTCTACTGAAATGTTATTTCTATTAGCATCAAGTGGATAAATAATAAGAAGTAAGAATAGCTTGTAGAAGAGTGAGTAGAGAAAGTCATGTGAATATAAAACCTCAGATTTTTGTTGCCGTTGGCCTATAAGAACATTAAGCAAGCGCCAGCTTCCTCTAGAAGCCAAAGTGAAGAATGATACGTAGATATAGCAGGCGTTACTTTATCAGTTACTGTCTCTTCCTTATTATAGTCCTGTTTAATGATACCGCTACTTCCGCTAGAAAACAGCTGCCGTTGTGGGGAACATTTCGCGATAATCGGTTTTGCTTATCTTCAGAGTAGATACATGAGCACGAAAGAGCTTCCAGTATAACTCAATCAACATTTTTTGTACACCCTACCGTTATTACTTTCGTTACCACTTGCTCAAGTTGGAAGAACTACTGCGTCCTTAAAAACTTTACATCCAGGTCTCTTCAGAAAATCGTATTTTGAGGAGTAACACTATTTTGTTCTACTTAACATTTCATGCACATTAGTTTGGAATTAAATTAAGTTGCAAAGTTTCTACGATTCATTAAAATCGTTAGTTTCTAACTCAATCCGCATTTAACTGATGAAGGATAAGCTTAAATAAACTATTTACTCGTTTAGTTTTATTACACCAGGCGAATAATACATAATTTTAACATATTTATTTAAAAGACTCCAATAAGCATTTCTTTCACAGGAATAACGTTAAAAGAGATTCTTAATAAAGAGTGGATGATATTGAAAGCAGGAGATATAGGAAAGTATAGAAAACAATAACTCTTTGACGTTTTACAGAAAAATAAAACAGGAATGGGGTAGCCAAAGATACACTATTAGATCAAAAGTATCCGAACATCCCCACAAACATACGTTATTCCTCTTAGGTGCATTGTGCTGCCACCTACTGACTGGTACTCATTATCCGCGACCTCGGTAGTCATTAGACATCGTGAAACAGTAGAATGACACGCTCCATGGAACTCACGGGCTTCGAACGTGGTCAGGTGATTGAGTGTCGCTTGTGTCAGAAGTCTGTACGCGAGATTTCCACACTCTTAAACATCCCCAGGTCCATTGTTTCTGATGTGATAGTGAAGTGGAAACGTGAAGGGACATGTACAGCACAAAAGCGTACAGGCCGACCTCGTCTGTTGACTGATAGAGATCGCCGACATATAAGAGGATCGTAAAGAGTAATAGGCAGACATCTATCCATGCTATCACACAGGAATTCCAAACTGCATCAGGATCCACTACAAGTACTATAGCAGTTAGGCGTGAGGTGAGAAACCTTGGATTCCATGGTCGAGCGGCTGCTCATAAGCCACACATCACGCAGGAAAATGCCAAACGACGCCTCGCTTGGTGTAAGGAGCGTCAACATTACAGGATTGAACAGTGGCAAAACGGTGTGTGGAGTGACGAATCACGGTACACAATGTGGCGATCCGATGGCAGGGTGTGGGTATGACGAATGCCCAGTGAACCACATCTGCCAGCGTGTGTAGTGAACTTCGGAGGTGGTGGTGTTATGGTGTGGTCGTGTTTTTCTTGGAGGGGGCTTGTACTCCTTGTTGTTTTGTGTGGCACGATCACAGCGCAGACCTACATTGATATTTTAAGCACCTTCTTGCTTCCCACTGTTGAAGAGCAATTCGGGGATGCGATTGCATCTTTCAGCACGATCGAGCACCTGCTCATACTGCACGGGCTGTGGCGGAGTGGTTACACGACAATAACATCTCTGTAATGGACTGGCCTGCACAGAGTCCTGACTTGAATCCTATAGAACACCTTTGGTATGTTTTGGAACGCCGACTTCGTGCCAGGCTTCATCGACCTACCTCTCCTCACTTCCGCACTCCGTGAACAATGGGCTGCCATTCCCCAAGAAACCTTCCAGCACCTGATTGAAAGTATGCCTGCGAGAGTGAACGCTGTCATCAAGGCTAAGGGTGGGCCAACACCATATTGACTTCCAGCATTACCGATGGAGAGCGCCACGAACTTGTACGTCATTTTCAGCCAGGTGTCCAGATACTTTTGATCACGCAGTGTATATAGAACAGTGTAACAAAAGAGAACAAGAAGGGTTACCTTGGATGAGAATGGAAACGATATTCTTAAGTGGCTTAAGACGTAATGATAAAAAATATGTGAATGTTGAGATAGTGAGGAAAGTGTAGAACACTATCTAACTGAATGTGAATATTTAAAAAAAATGGAGAGAGTAAACCTGGGATCAGAAATGGAATAATATGGGGAGTGATTTAGTTGCATTGAAAATGTTAACAAGCAAGCAGGAAGTAGGAAATAGGAAAGTAGGGGATTTTTTAATAAAAAAAGAAAGAGACATGCATGAGGAAAGTTAAAGAGAAGAAGAGGGAGGCAGAGAGATGGAAGGTAAGATAAAATGAGTTGTAATGAGGCTTTAGCAAAGAGAAATAAATGTTGCACAGGAGTGCTGAAGGCCAGGGAGCTATACTGGCTATGCAACACAAAGTAAGATACCAGGCATGTATATATTAAAGTAGTATTATAAATGTAACAACATTTGTAATTTTTAACCTGAAATGTCTACAGTAAAACACAACCTAAAATAACTATCTAATTTATTTTAATGGAGTTAAATTTATGGAGAAATAGCTACATATCGTTATAAATACAAAAGTAATAGCGAAAATCAAATGTTTATGAACTGGAATGCGAAATACTGGCCTTAAAAGGCCACACAATTTCCATGCAATCGTGAAAAAAAAACTTAACATCGACAGGACTTTAAAAGAATTACAAAGTAGTTACAATTCGAATCATTAACCCTCCTCAGGCGCGCGTTTTGGTAGAACGCCGTTAGTCGCGAGGAGCCTAGTACACCTGCGCTATATTTTTGTTGTTATTGTTTGTATTTTTGTTTTCCTTTGTTTATTTTCTTCTGTTTTTTCTCCTATTTTTACCTTTATTTAGATTAAGCATGCATCGCTTTCATTAGTAGCTTATCTTACAACATAAAATACAAGCTAAAATATGAGTACATATACATTATAAATTTTATTACAGTAAGGTTAGAGAAATACATTGTCATTTTCAGGTATACATACAACTTGTAATTTAAAATGTTCAGTTACTCAGAATTATCTAGTATCTCACCCGTGTTGTCTCCGGTTTCAGCAACTATCGCAAATAATTTTAGCATGTTTGCTCCAACACAGGGGGGTGTTGCATTTCCCACATGCATATTTAGTTTTGCAGTTAATTTTGTCTTGTTGCAGAGTTCACATCGTTTCCTTTTCAATGTGCATGGCTGTGAATTTGACAATTCATCTACTCACGATTCTTCAGGTTTATATTTTGTCAAAAGACCTTTCAAATCACCGGGTAGAGTTGATGCTGTTGCCTTCCATTGTAGCTGTTGCAACAGTAAAGCTAAAGATAGTGCTTTCAAATACTCCTGCCTTGTGGAATATTTATTTTGATTTCCAAGGAAGATAACCCTAGAATTAATACCTGCAATGTTCAAAATATGTTAAAAAATTACCGTGGGCCACCTTCTCGTTGTTCTGGCTACATTGTATGTAGCACACAAGTTATCTACTACATCAACTCCAGATTTAGTGTCGTAATGCAGGATTATTTCAGGCTTTATCTCAGCATCTTCTGATAACTGTGTGGCTGAAACATGTAGACTTGAGAGAAAAACTACTGTTATACCCTTTTTTGGAACATATGAAACAAGTGTTACATTTTTTGTGAAGCCAAATATACTTTCGTACTGCCTGCGATCTTTTGGAGAAGTGAAATTAGTGGGTAATTCTTTTTTGTTCTTTCGTACTGTACCGACGAAAGAAAGTTGTCTTTTGCGCAATTCATTCACCAGCGATACACTGGTAAACCAATTATCTGCAGTAACGTTTCGTCCAGTGCCAGAGATTCGTTCAGTTAGTCTCAGCACTACAGCCGCTGCCGAGTTAGTTTGCGAATATGGTCCGTCCGGCTGCTGTCCACAATAAATCTCCATGTTAGTTGTATAAAACAGTTTTGCAACCCTCAGACAGAATATCTTTATGCCATACTTGTTTGGCTTGGATGGTATATATTCTCTAAAACCACATCGACCACGAAATGCCAGCAACTGTTCGTCGACAGTGACATTTGGTCCAAGAGAATAATGGTTCTGACAGTTGTTCAGAAACAATGTAAACATTTCTCTAACATCAGCCAATTTATCCAATCTTCGTCGCTCCAGTCTTGAGCTTTTGTCATCAAAACAAATACAGCGTATTAGAAAACTGAATCTTTTTCGGACATAGCTATTCGGAATAGAGGAATTCCAGGATCATCAGTTCTTCAGAAATAGTGAATATTCCACCACGAAAAATTCCTGCCAGGCACAATAAGCCTAGGAAAGCTTTTATTTCTATTACACCTGTAGGTCTACTGTCTCTTTCACGATCAAATTTGTGTTTCACACTGCTAATGTAACTGTTTGAGCCTTCAACAATCAAATCAACTATATCTTCGGTAACAAAAAGATTCCAACAATCAATTTCCGTTTTCGCATTTTTGGCAGCTCCTACCAACCAGGAAGTTTGGTCAATATATTGTGACCCTTGTCTGTGTTATTTTCCGAGGTACTTCTTTTTTACATTTTGTTCCATCTCTACCTGTAAATAACAACAGAATGTATTGTGAATAATAATAGTAATAAGAAGAAGAAGAAAGAAAAGAAGAAGAACTGCTATGATTAGCATGTGATGTTACCTATAAAAATACATGTTATCATACAAACTGCTTTCATTGTCTTCCTCTTCATCTTCATGATCAGTTTCCGAATCTAAATATCTCGTTTCGAATTTATCTTCAGAATCAGAATCATCAGATTCATATAAATGGTCATTCGCGGGCAAGGCATCATCATCGCAAAGTAGGCGATGTACTTCTTCCAAATCATTCGGATTTTGTAGATCGTACCTTTTACTCGTATTCATGACGAAGCAGTAACAGCTCCTTGCAATAGCAAAGCAATATTGCACAACAGCTAATGTGAAACAAATCTGTCAACAATATGTAACGAGAGCAGGCGCGCGGGGCCTGGGTGACCCGTGCGACACGCAACTGCTGATTAGTTATTCTTCCAGCCAAACAAATAAACAGACAAGGTTATCGCTGCAGTAAATAATCGCGCAAGGTGTAATGTTAGATGTCCTAGTCAGGGAATTACATAGGTGCGTTCGTTCGAAAGTTATAACATTTATATAATGGCAGGGGTCTCTCAGGCCCCTAGCGACCAACGGAGGGTTAATAATGGATATTTCGGAAGTGGCTTATGCCACACACACACACAAAAGCTATTAGAAATAAGAATCTACTGTTTTTAGTTAGTGCGTTTTCATCCATCGCTTAATGTTTACCAGTTATACAAGGTTGTACAAAATTCCTTCTGAATGAAGAGAACTTCACAGGCTAATCCTAGAAAATTCAATATATAATTTTTATTTGCTATGTAAATATGTTTAATATATGGTATTTTAATCAAAATCGTGAGAGCTATTTTTGAAAAAATAAAGAATTTCGAAAATTTTTTCATCTAAAGGGTAGTTTGAGATAGGGGATTTTATTGAAAATCTTCGTGTCGCATCTTTGTAATATACTAAACTTAAATGTCAAGTTTGGTATTTATGCAACTTTTCGTTTTGAGGAAGGACTTTTTTTCAAAACATAATTTTTCATTCAGGGAGTCTCAATACATGTATTTCCCGTGAAATCTCGGTGTCGAGTTTTTGGGTGAAATTCAATACTGTGTTTACCTACCTCGTATAGTGTAAAAAAGGGCAATAAAGGAATATGGAATTTAGTGTTATGGAGTCAGTACACTATTAGGTTTATTTAGGAACATTCTAAAATTTAATTATACATCCTGTTCCTTCCTTATCTATTTAGTTAGTCACTTGCGTAATTTATTTTAACGTAAATATCCATTGATTTCAACAAAATAGAAAACCGCCATATTAAAAGTGCATTAGCGTACGTTCAATTTTGGACCATCTTTTTAACCGGCTGTTTTATGCATAAGATAAATGCTCTATTTAACTTATTATACCTTAATAAACCCCGATTAAATTTAAAAAATAGCAAGTTGTTATTTTTTTTATATTTGAATGACATATGTACGTTCAACTTTGACCCACTGTATGTCAAACAAAACGTCGCTTTCACCCCAATCATATTTCTCATTTTCAAATTTGGAAATTCTCCTAAAGTCTAGAGAACTCAAACAGTTGGTTTTCTTATCACAGCTGTTGGTCACATTGTACAACTCAGTCCTTCTATAACCTAGCAGATGACAAGATTACGCCCTCCAATTTTCTGACATATTAGGTAATTTATATGCCATTACATTATGCCATTTATACTACTCGTAGTAGCAACAGCGGAATGGGTTTTGCTTAAGAGCTCTAGGAAGGAAGACTAGTTAGTTTCCTGTCACGCCATTGGCGTATAGGGACACCCTAGTGGTGCTTTCTGTAATCGTGTGAATTTCTACAATCACTGATTCCACCACTAAACGCTCATATTGACAAGTGATTAGCCTACCGCCCACAGATAGCACCAGTTCATTTTTTGAAATGCCATCACCGTTCAGTTGTTTCTCGAGATGTCACGGGAAGGGTGTGGAATTTCTAGGCTGCATGTCGTATAGAAAGACCGTTTTTAAAAAATTCACTATAGCTTCTGTCTAATGCATCCACCTTATAGATACAGAGAAATGGGCCATGAAACTATTTCTGTATAACTAAGTATATAGAAAAATAACCTTTTGTAAGTATACTTTGTTGAATTCATGTAAAAATAAACATTATTGGATAGTGATGTGAATTAACACATCAGATTTTTTTTAAATGTGAAAACGTGTCTTTAACAACTCAGGTTTACAGAGGTGATGAATGAAATGGGTGGAATTATATTCAAATGGACCTGGAGAACACTGAGCTAAGAAATAATCCTTTCGGAATTCCAGATGGGCTTTCGCAAGGGAAGGAGAACAATTGATAATTTATTTATTATAAAGACATTAGCAGACAAATATTTAAAAGAAAAAAGGGGTAAATTGTATATGGCTTTTGTAGACTTAGAGAAAGCTTATGACCGAATTGACTGACATTTCCCTTAAAGAGTTAAGATAAAATCCCGGGAAAAGCCCTTATCAAGGCAACTAATCCAACCGATTCTCCTAGTCACAACTTTCCCATCTGATCCACTAAGCTGCTTTTATGTCTTGAAAGACAATCCAGAGTTTCTGCATATGGATGTGACCAATTATCCAGCGCTTTCCACTGCGTTTCGGAATGCACCGAACCGAAAATCTTTTTGTGAATCTTTCCTTTTTTTCTTTAATTATTCCTAAAATTCTTCACAAGGAATTCTGAAAAACCCTTAGTGAGTCTTAGCCAGGGGTTTGACATCTTGTGCAGCTCAATAATTTGGACAAATATTGCACATCCAGGGAAAAGAGATTTCTAAATGTTCAATATATTATGGATTCTGTCTTTAGATGAGTATAAAAAAATCAGAGACATAATTTAAGACATAAAATAATAAGCTTACTAGTATTTGAGCCAATCTCTCCAAAATATGTGGATTATCTGTTAGAAATGCACAATAAACTGACATTTTATCGCAGATGTCATTAAAGGACATGAGAATACAATTTAGAGGAGGCATAAGAGGTCGGATTGTCCAATGCTTAACACATTAAGAATCTCCTGAAAATATATAGCAAAAAATTTTTTTTGTTCTGATCTGAAGTAAACATACATCCTCGCAGATAAAAATTCGATCGTCTTCTTCCTTCTCATTAAAGGACATTGAGGCAGTATTTTATATCACAACACTGTGAATGCCAGAGCGATTGTAGAGTAAATTAACATTATTGCATGACAACGATTTGAGATGTTTGTTAATTATAAGCATTGTTAGGAAATAAGTTTACACTGCCTCACTGAAACTGACAATAGGAGCGGGTAACAATGAAGCGAGGGGGTGAGTTGTTTATCAATTAGAAAAGGCAAACAAATGACGTCAGAGTAGCATGCCTTTCTTTAGAAATGGAGGGAATACCTTCCCTAGAGCATATGTGTTCGTAATTTTGACTGGATAAAAAAATAGACGCTAATGTTGGCGCGCTTTATTAACCAATAGCAGCTCTGTTATAATGTTTAGGCATATCGGGGTGAGGGAGTAATAAATTCCTGAGCCAAAGGCAAGTATCGCGCAGTTCAACAGAATCATTCACAAGGCAAACGTCGCGCAGTTCTAAGAAATCTCTCTCGCGAGTTACACGTCAGGCAGTTCTAAGAAAGTATTCATGATGTACACATTACGCAATTCTACAGAATCTCTTGCGTCGTAAAGTCAGTTACAAAATGTGAAATACGCGAATTAATAGTGCGCGGCAAATAAGTGTTTGTAGTTACATTCGAAAATATAACAGTTTCAGTCAGGCGTGTATCAAGAGTAATTATGTGAAATTAATTAAGTGTGACGGCAATAAAAGTGTAAAAACAAATTCTTTTATCAGTGTTATCTTTTAGTAACAACTCCTTTCCGTTTACACACCCTGTTCAAGAGGTTTGCTCGACTGAGTAATAGTAGCTAGCCGGAGGACAAAGAACTCAAAATTCAAAATAGTAAAATAATAACAGGCGCTCAGCAAATAAGATAACACGAACGATACTGCGACAACATGAGAAGACAGCTTAGAGGAGGCATAAAAAACCTCGTAGGTCAGATTGCTAGGTTCTGCATAGAACCCTAATAAGCCATGTCTTTGTTTAAGCATTAAGCATATTTTGAAAATATAGAACAGAAAAGTTACGTGGTTCTCTTTCTAATGTGACGACAAAACTTCAATCTTCTTCTTCCTGATTTTCCGTGTGCTCAATATTCATTTTTTTCTTCTTCATGATTTATGTTACTGCTAATCTCATTCGGTTTCCATTCTGTATTTGAAATCCCATCTTTTATATGAAAGAAGCACGTACAATGCAGAAATTCATGGTAACTATCCAGACAAATTTTACTTGTTTGTTTCGTTATGTGCAATGAGTCCCACTCCTCGTTTCGCTGCACAAGAAAATCAGAGCACATAGTTAATCCAGTGCTATTTAACAGGAAATCGGACAAGTGCAATGAGGCAAGCTCGTTTGTTTGAACCTTGCTGTAACTACTTCATCGTCCAGTTCCCAGTAAGTGTACCTCTGTCACACTGTTAAAACCGTCCAAAGCTTGACCACGCCAAACTTGTCTTGCTTGTCATCAGAAGTAATAAACTATATACCTGCATAAGGATGCAATGTACTAAAGCCTTTCATTACAACTCATTCAAATCCGCAATTAGAATAACAGAATCTTTGCAATTACGTAGATACAGAAATTTCAAAGGTTGACTTGCTAAAGCCGTTTACCGACTAACAAACAAATAAATAATTTATTTTCAGTATGAAATGATCCTCCTTCATTCTTTATTCTTTACCAACTTTCTCTTCGTTTTCACATATAAACCACTTATATTATGTACATTCTTTTTTCTGCCATTAATTTTTTTACCTTCTCTACTACGTATAGTAAGTAGGGGAAGTATTGTATTCCACCCAAAAATTCGATACCGAGATTTCACCGGAAATACATGTTTTCAGACCCCCTGAATCCAAAAAAAGCATTTTTGGAAACATGTCCGTGTGTGTGTCTACGTGTCTCTCTGTGTGTCTGTGTGTGAACAGCATAACTCAGAAACAAACAGTCCGATAAACACCAACCTTGGTATTTAGGTTCAGTATCTGCGACACGAAGGTTTTCAAGAAAATCTCCCCACCCCAGATTACCCTTTACATGGAACATTTTTCGAAAATTTTAATTTTCTCAAAAATGGCTTTAACGATTTTGATTAAAATATCATATGTTTAAGATATTTTTATGACAAATAAAATGTATATCTTTAATTTTCTGGGAATGTCTCCAAAAGTATTCTTCATTGTGAACGACTTTTGCATAACTGGTAAACCATAAGAGATAGACAAAATGTTAGTACACAAAAAATGTAGATCGCGTTAAAATACACAATTTATGTCATATACATTTTTTTTGTTGAGTGAACCATTTTCGAGATATTGCTTGTTATTCCTTTAAATTTTTCAATACTTATTTTCTCAAATGGGAATTCGTTATTCATTTTTTTGTCTTGGATATGCAAAGAGTGTTAATCTGTGGCAAAGGGAATGGTACTGCACCTAACAACCAGCTATTAAGAGATATGTATGTGCTTAAAAGCTACTGTATTTCTATATTGTCCTTGTAAATATATATTCCCCTTACACCTACAAGAAAATTAGCAATAAGATAGAGTCTGCAAATGTTTATCTCGATTAACATGAAGTAGATGGAGAATAAGCGTTTGTAAAAATATCTTGTACAAGAGTAGAGAAAGTCATGTGAGTGTAACACATCAGATTTTTTTTTCCATTCACCATTTCATCCAATGCATCTTTCAACGGACGTTTGTTTATCCATTGTTTCAGCCAAATTCTTTTCTACTTCTTGGTTAGTTTAGACACTGTTATTTCTTCGTTCACTATTTCTATGATATCTTACTAATTTAGCAAACATAATGTAGAAATATGAACAATAAGCCTAAAGCCATGTATTTTGTGAGAAAGAACCAATAAAAATAAAAATAGCAATTAATGTCACCCTTTTAAAATCCTAATAATATATTTTAATCATTTAGAAGTACATACTGGCTATGATAGTTCTAAATACATAACAAATAACCTTAATCGAATGTACCACAACCCAAAGTGAGCATTGACACGAAGAGTAAGTGAACGTACATTGCTTAAACCTTACAGTATTTTACTGGTGCCGATTTTGCTATATGGATACGAGTGCCAGACTCTAAATAAAGATTTATTGAGACCATAGAAGCAGCAAAAATGAAGTTTTATGGCTTTTCGGTGAATTATGCTTTAATGGATAAAAGTACTCCCGAAGAAGTAAGAATATTGAGTTTCCGCTATAACTGAAAATAATTCTGATGACTTTCTCTACTCTTGTACCAACTATTTTTACAAACGCTTATTCTCCATATGCTTCATGTTAATCGAGATATCGAGATGTTAATCTTATTGGTAATTTTCTTGTAGATGCAAGGGGAATTGCTAGGCTTTAAGCGATAGTCAAATATTTTAAGAGCTGGTTGCTATGTG
Organism: Deroplatys truncata; assembly: GCA_030765065.1. NCBI lineage: Eukaryota > Metazoa > Arthropoda > Insecta > Mantodea > Mantidae > Deroplatys > Deroplatys truncata. The sequence continues at coordinate 167,189,614 of CM060979.1, forward strand.
GAGTATTCCATTCTCTTTACATTACCAGGGGGGGAAAGAATAACGAAATCGCATTTGAGAAAATTTAAGGGAATAACAAGCAATATCTCGAAAATGGTTCACTCAACAAAAAAACTGTATATGACATAAATTGTGTATTTTAACGCGATCTACATTTTTTGTGTTGTAAAATTTTGTCTATCTCTTATGGTTTACCAGTTATACAAAAGTCGTTACAATCAAGAAAATTCAAGATATACATTTTAGTTGTCATGAAAGTATCTTAAATATATGATATTTTAATCAAAATCGTTAGAGCCACATTTGAGAAAATTAAAATTTTCGAAAAATGTTCCATGAAGGGTAATCTGGGCGGGGGGATTTTCTTGAAAACCTTCGTGTCGCATCTCTGGAAGATACTGAACCTAAATACCAAGTTTGGTGTTTATCCGACAGTTCATTTCTGAGTTATGTTGTACACAGACACACATACTCACACGGACGTGTTTCCAAAAATACTTTTTTTGGATTCAGGGGTCTCAAAACATATATTTCCTGTGAAATCTCGGTATCGAATTTTTGGGTGGAATGTAATACTTCCCTACTTACTATACGTAGTAGAGAAAGTAATACAGGAAACCGGTGTGATCATACTTTGTAGAATGGAAGAGTAAAATGAGACTGAAACTTCGTCTCGCAGATACTGATACGCATAACGTGTCAGATGAGAATAACTGTGATCTTTCGTGGTAATTTTGTGAGATTAAGGCTGTTATAAAGGGTATTAAAATTAGATGAAGGTGTGTATATTTGTAAGCTAATACTAGGAAACTAAAACACCAAACAAGTTGCATCTGGAGAGGAAAGTTGACCTTTTATGATGCTGTGAGGGTATTAATGTTGGTAGTTGGAAGATGTTTCATTTTTATCTGCCGCACGTATGAAAGACAATTTGTCGCGGTCACTTCGTGTTATCTTTTACTGAGCGCCTGTTATTGTATTTAATTTTGGGTTCACTGTCCTCCGGCTAGCTATTATTTCTCGGTCAAGCACTTATCTTATACAGGTGTGTAAACGGAAAGGAGTTTTTTATCCAAAGATAACACTGATAAAAGAATTTGTTTTACACTTTTATTGTCGTAACACATTATTCTCTTTCACATATTAATCTTGACACTCGCCAAACTGAAACTGTTATAATAACTTATTTACTGCACATTATTAATTCGCGTACTTCAACTTTTTGTGTAATTAACTTTACGACACGAGAGATTTTTCATAAATTTGCTACGCGTAACCTTGAACTGCGTGCGATGCATACTCCATGAATGCCTCCGTTGAACTACGTGAAACTTGATTCTGACACTGAATTTATACTTCCTCGCCCCAATATGCCTAAAGATTGTAACCGAGCTGCTATTGGTTAATAAAACGCGCCAACATTAGCGTCTATATTTATATCCAATGAAAATTACGAAAACATATGCTCTAGGGAAAATGTTCCAGCAAATTCTAAGAAAAACACGCCACTCATTTGCTCGTCTCTAATAATGATAAACAGCTCACCCCCTCGCTACATTATTGCACGCTATTATTGTCAGTTTCAGTAAGGCCGTATAAACCCACTTCTCGACAATAATTACAATCAACAAACATCTCAAATCAATGTCACACAACAATGCATATTCACAGTACAATCACTCTGACATTTACATAATTTGTGATACAGATTACTGCGTCAACGCTGGCTAGCAAGAGAATACTTTGTAAACTGGCAAGAGGTTAGAAATCTTTTGTAGCTTTGTTCCGTAATTTGCCGATATCAAGTTCAAGTGGAGAGGCAAGATCCAGCATATTTCGGGGAATAACCATCGCCATGTCAGAAATAAGTAATGTGATGCTAGCCAATAAGTGCAGAGAACAGAACTACGTAAGAACTAGATGCGTTCAAGAGCGCAAACATTTTATCCAATAAGGAAGCAGGCAGATTTAAGAGACGATTCCTATACATATCGAGTCAAACAGAAGATTCGAGCATTTCTCAAACATGCTGTGCCCGAGCTTCAAAATTTGCCCCGAAAAGTTGCAAAGTGTATAATAAAAGCGGCTAGAATACACCGACGTTTTCAGTATTCATCAACGAGAACGATGTATATTTTCAACGTGTACAAATTCTAAATTATTTCCGCCGCCTTAATCAAGAACGCGAAATAGTGCGTGATTAAGTGTGCAAGTACGCAATATTTAAGGTGACAATGTTAATAAAAGTGACTTAAGTGAAACCATTAAGTGAAGCTTGGTTCATCGCACACCTTGTAGATCTATGGCATCCTTTACCAAGAACCAGAATCTATGCTCATCATCCAGAACCCTAGCAGCTAGTCGAGGTAGAATTACCAGGAAAAAGCACGAGCAGAAGATAATAGCCGGTCAAGGGACCTCCAAACCGGACTTCAGCAAAGGAGAACAGAGGCAGGGGATCCAGATTCAATACTGACGCGATCATCACTCAGCAGAGCAGGTAACTCGCCTCAAAATGATACAGTAAACATTGTAGAATGTCCATGATGATGGTGATAGCAACAAACACATCACGTATTCTCTTATGCAAGATGTAAATGATTTAGAAGCCGAAAACTGCATATTATTTCAGGTATATGCTCTTCAATTAGGGATGGGACGTCGGTACCGTCGATACCTCGATACTCGGTGCTATCCAAGTATGTCTAATACTTTGAGATAATCCTTCAATACTTTTACATTTTTAAGATTTTCATTATTGAAATTGCATTATTTCGCTGGAAATACAAGTTTTGAGGCCTCCTGAACACGCCATGAAATAATTTTAGGAAAAGGTTCCTATTTGTGTGTGCGCGCGCGCGTGTGTGTGTGAGAGAGAGAGAGAAGAGAGAGCGATCGAGCCAGCGAGCATGTCTGTGAATAGAAAGAATCGAAGAGTGATAAATACCAAACTTGATAAATACCTTTACGTGGTTAGAAAAACCTAACTGACCTTCACATAGACAATTTTTACTTTCTCATAAAAGGCCCTAACATTTTTATTAAAATGCCACATGTATAATGCATTTTTATGGCAAATAAAATGTATATCTTTCATTTTCTGTGAAGTCTTTTTTATTCTGAATGAATAAGAAATAAACAAAATCTTACTACACAAAACTGTATATCTCGTTAAAGCACACAATTTACGCCACATAATTTTTTTGTGGCGTTAATAATTTCAGAGATGTTCTTTGTTATTGTTTCAAATAATTATATTTTTCCAAGAGTAAAACAAGTATTCTTTTGTTTTCTTTTTTTTTCCTCGTAGCTATGCAAAGAAAATGGAATTTTAAAGCCTTCACATAACAATCTACTCTCAAAAGATTTGACTATCGCTTGAGCCTATTACATTCCCTTAATTCCCTTGCATGTACACATCCAGCAAGAAGCAAACTACATCCGATTTTTGATCGTCTGTAAGGACGTTGATAGGTCATGTCTTAAGGTATCCGCTGACGCCTCCTTCGCCCTTAGTGGGGTAGGATGAAGAGGGCTATAGTTTACCTATGTTAAGAACAGTGTAAATATCTAGGAAACGCTAATCTATTTGAGGATGTATAACTGATGTTTGAAGACTAAAATACTAACATCTCGAGAACTGTCCCATATTCAAGAGCATCTCCAAAAAAGAAGCATTTGCTGTATATTTGCAATTAACCTCACGAAAGATCGAGAAGCTCGGTCTGCATCATACTAAAAGGAGAAAAGTTACCTCTCCTTCTGTTTTCATTCCTCACATATACCTATTCGTAATTAGCCAATGAATTGAAAGAACTAGCATAGGTATGCTTATTGGTACGATACACAGCACAAGGCGTGATAGCACCTACAAGGTGACACCACCACCCAAATTAAAACTATTTCTGCAATTGTAGTAGATAGTAAATACGATTTTGTAAAAATCGTTTGTTGAAAAATGGGCTGAGAAAGTTGGTGAAACACTGGAGAAATAACCACAGAAAGCTGTCTACACTAGAGCTGTACTTACCAGTAGGACTAGGTCTATCAGGTGGAGGAGCCGTTTGAAGATGAGGTACTCTTGCTGTAGCCCATGCAGCATACCAAGGACAAGGCTTGTTGTCCATGCCACCCGCCGACCCTGACTGCGGGTACACTGCAACGAAAGGACTGCGACCAGAAGCTGCTGCAGCCAGGGCTCCAAAATGTGTCATCAGCCCTAATCTATGAGCAAACAAAAGACAAACATTTTAACTCTGTTAGTACGTAGAAATTTGTAATAAAAAAGTAAGTGAAGCAATAGCATGGTTTAGGCTAGGAGTATGGAAACTTAGGGACTCAGGAATACGTCCGATATGCGGGGAAGATGGAATACACATTCAGATGGTATGTAAAGGAACAAATAAGTGAAGGTAAAGATTAATTGGAGAGAAGTGGCTCAAAAGTAATAGAATTGTAAAAATAAATAAAATGTTTCTAGATCTGTCTCAGTTTAGAGATTTGGGAGAATGTTTGTACAATGTGAGAAGGAAATGGAAATTGGAGGTATGTGAAAAGACAGAGTGAGAAAGATTGTGAAATTTAAGAATGCAAGAGATATAACACTGAATGTAATAATTTCCGCTATTTAATCTTTATGTAGGTTAGATAAAATAGTAACGTTTTAGATCAAAGAAATCTGCCAATATAACGTGTGCATTAACTCTACAATGAATTGCACTAAATTGAAGTATGACGATCTGTATTGTGAACAGGTAACGCGAGCGCCATGAGATTGGTTCCCTTGAAACGAAAGTTGGTTAAAAATGCAGATTATCGCACTCTAAAGCTTTTAGCTCGTGTCTACTGTGTTACTAGAAGTTCTATTTTTAGACCTTGTTGTCTAAAAAGATAACTTTAATAGTGACCCACTCTTAGTAATACCTTACAAAAACTTTCAAAAGAACTTTTGACAAACTCGTAGGAAATGGAGGCAGAAAACCTCAATAGAGATTTAATTTGTAGTATTTTTACTTCAGCAACAGTGTAGGGATTGAGGCCGAGGATCGCAATAGCAATTCCTTTTACCCACACATACAAATGCCATGATTGTAATCAAACGTGGATTTTTCAAATAGTGACATTGAAAATGTGATTAATCTTATATATTCTCTTAAGGGACACAGGCTAAGCTTTTAGGTGAAATGTTCAATTTTGCATTAATAATAAACATTTTACGGCACCCAAGGCTACAGTTTTTAACACCATCTTATCACTTTTGTCCATTCTTGTCTGTTGGACCATAAATCTTCCTCAATTTCCCAATCCCTCATTACCCCTCTAATTTCTTGAAACTGCGGGTTTTGCAGTCTTCAGTTTCTGGTGACCTCCCTCCAATGTTTTTTTTGGGTAATATTTCATTTTCCATTCTTTTAGCATGGCCATACCATTCTAAGTGTTTCTGTTGAATGAAATATAAAATTGAATTTTGAACATTCATACCTATTCTCTTTTATAATCTCATTTATAAATTCTGTTTTAGATATCCTAGCAGATATCCTCCAATAATCCATTTCTGTTGCAAATAATTTTCTTTTTAACTGATAGTTCAGTCCCCACTCGTCGGAGCTATTCGTTACAATCCTTCTAACTATTGTTCCAAAAAGTTTAGTTTTAGTTTTCTTTGAGACCTGTTAATCTACCATTCAGGGTAGATATGGCATACTTTCCAGAGTTCAGCTTTGATCTTATTTCCTTTCCTGGTTTCCCATCTTGTGTAATCTATACTCCCAGATATTTATACTCCCCTGTGTGCTTAATTATCCCCACTTCGTCATCCAGTACCAGTTGAAGACCCCCATACATATGGCCATACATTTGGTTTTATGCATATTTACATTTAAGTCCTATTTGTTGGATTCTTGAATAAATTTATTTGTAAAATATATTATATCTTCACATTCTTGGGCCAGGATTAAGTAACAATCCGCAAATTACAGGGGATATATTGAGTCACAATATATTGGAATTACAAAATTTTTACTTTCTCTACTACGTATAGTAAGTAAGGGAAGTGTTGTATTCCATCCAAAAATTCGATACCGAGATTTCACCGGAAATACATATTTTGAGACCCCCTGAATCCAAAAAAAAGCATTTTTGGAAACATGTCCGTGTGTGTCTGTGAACAGTATAACTCAGAAACGAACAGTCGGATAAACACCAAACTTGGCATTTAGGTTCAGTATCTTCCAGAGTTGCGACACAAAGGTTTTCAAGAAAATGCCCCACCCCAAACTACCCTTTACATGGAACATTTATCGAAAATTTTAATTTTCTCAAAAATGGCTCTAACGATTTTGATTAAAATATAATATGTTTAAGATATTTTCATGACAAATGAAATGTATATCTTGAATTTTCTGGGAATGTCTCCAAAAGTATTCTTCATTGTGAACGATTTTTGCATAACTGGTAAACCATAAGAGATAGACAAAATCTTACTACACAAAAAATGTAGATGGCGTTAAAATACATAGCCTATGTCATATACATTTTTTGTTAAGTGAACCATTTTCGAGATATTGCTTGTTATTCCCTTAAATTATCCAATAATTTTTCTCAAATGGGAATTCGTTATTCATTTTTTTATGTCCTGGACATACAAAGAGAATGGAATGCTCCACATAGCAACCAGCTCTTAAAACATTTGACTATCTCTTAAAATCTACCAATTCCCCTTGCACCTACAAGAAAATTAGCAAAAAGATTAACATCTCGATATCTCGATTAACATGAAGCATATGGAGAATAAGCGTTTGTAAGCGTTTGTTCAAGAGTAGAGAAAGTCATGTGAGTGTAACACACTAGATTTTTGTATAAGTTTTGAATTGCACTTATCCAAATAGGTCTAATTTCCGTCAATTTTAAAGCTAACCATAATTGTTATAATGGCATATCATCGTAGGATTTTTTTCTCCATAAATGAACACCAAATGGAGGGTTATGTTCAGTTTTATTTTCTATTAACTTTTGTAAACAAAATATATTATCTACCTGCTCTAAAGCCTGACTGTTCTTCTGTTTCCAAATCTTTATTATACCATACACATATTATATAGACTCTTGTGAATCTTTTTGGTCAAACATTTTTCACGATTCGCCATTTTTAAAAGCCTAGGGTATTTTTAAATCGCTCATGTGCTCCCTTTTATCCCCAATGAACTCGCCCACTTCTCCCTCCTGTTTGTATTTTTTCTTAGTTTTACATTTTTGGTATGAGATTTTATTCCTTACAGTTCAGTTTTGTTCTGATTTGTATGCAAATATCGCAAATGTGCTATCTAAATATTTAGTCTTGCATTTCATGATTGCTTCATTCCTTGGCTCACAAAAAATTAATTTATACGAAAAAACAAGGAAAATTTCAACAGCAACAAGTTCATAAAAACAAAACTTTAATCCTCTACAACTAATAACATCAACTTCAATCCAACCCTTACATTTATTTTCACTGTATTAAATTATTAGAAAATGTCAGTCATACTTCTCTGATAAACGGGAATGCGCAAGGCAGTTTTGGGAAATTTGCGTTTTTTTCTGTGATTAAAATATTTAATTGTATTATCTTAGAAACTATATGAGCTGAGACTTTACAAAGTTATTATGTACTTCATTTACTCATGTTAAGTGCATCAATTTTCAAGCAGATAGCTATAAAATTTAAAAAGTTAGAACATTCAGTCCGATGTACCTTAAAACCAGATGACTTTTCTGATTATATTTTCTTACAACACAGTTGATGAGGCTTTTCTGACTAATGTGAGTTAATCACCTCACCCACATCATGGTGATACTTAAACCAAATAGTAATTTAGCGAGACTGCACTGTGCTTTCTTCACGCATAATTTGGCTGATGCCCAATGTCTGGAATTTGCAATTATTTTCAACCATCACAAACATATTTCTTAAGAGTGAAATATCCATAGGGTTTAATATTATTTTATACCCATTTTGTGTGCTGTTACAACAGAAACAACTTATTTGCTACTCCATGGCATTCTCAAACAACGACAAAATCATCTTTGCAAGTATGTTTTTATAACCCAGCATGTTCGTATTCTAAGCTAGGTCTTGAGAGCCATTAGTCCTTTAGTCATTTAGGAGTTGAAATTATAAGCTCTTATAGCCCTTGTACGTCCGAAAGAACATGACTTCAACATCAAAGGAACTATAAAACTTATGCACACATAATAATATAAATAACCTCGCATAGATAACGCAGGTAGATAATTCAATACGATTTGAGTGCAAACTAGATGACTAAATGATGTGAAGTGTGTTTTATGCTAATTTTTACTTTCTACACTATGACCTAGATAGAAAAGGCATTGCATTTTACCCAAAAATTGAATATAAAGATCCCCAAATGCACGTCTTGAGCCTCCGTGAATCCAAAAAGAAGCTTTTTAAAAAGTAGTCCATGTATGTATAAGTGTGTCTCTCTGTAAACAGCATTAGAACAAGTTGTTTGTTAAGTACCAAAATTAGTATTTTAGCAATTCACACATACGCACATCTTCTATGTTATAATATTAATACATATAGGGTAGATTGATAATTAAATAATTTTTAGTGCAAATCGTATAATTGAATGAAGTGAATTCCGTTTATGTTAGTTTTTGTTGAACTTTAATTTTAAATAAGACGACTTAAATACCATTATATTCTATAATTCTTGTTCTACGTATTTTTTGCTTTTTACGGACGATTGCACGCTTTTATGTCCTAGTCACGTGGCTTTGATGTTAGTTTCACGCTGCAGCGTGACAGGGATAGGGGTTATGCACCTTCCCTATGAGTGTTAATAATAAGCTATTCGGTTAAACTTACATGTTACTCCCTAGTGACACAGAAGCAAGCAAACGTGGCAGAAAGGTAAGCTGCAGCAAACAGCGCCGACACTAAAACTGATGTGGATGTTGAGAAGAGCACTCAACGTTGTAGCAGATAGTATCGATTTACGTGACAGTAAGTCTCGATCAACGACGTGATGGAAGTCTTCCAGGTTGTCCCACAAGAGGGATTAAATAAAGTATACTTTACTTTCGCTGCCTCCTCTTTTCTCTACAACATCCGAGAATCGCCTAGCATGTTGAATCAATACGGTAAACTTGCTTTTATCAATCGCCCCCTCTGCAGCGCTTCCTTGTCATTTTCAATGGCTTTTGTGGGGTCCAATATGGTTATGTATACACACGGTCTCCAAGTATCTAAAGGGAAACCATGCACGCTTAAACTGGCCTATTTGTTTGTATACTTAAACACTTAGGCTACACTAACAGAGTCAAGTGACTTTAGCCCTGATGCATTCTTAAGCAGTAAATTTGGAATTCACAGCGACAATTTAGTCCTTTTTACTTTCTCTACCACGAATCTAATTTGCATAGAAGGTATTGCATTCTCCCAAAAATTCGATACTGAGATTTCATTGGAAAACCATGTCTTGAGGGCTCGTTATTCCATTAAAAAATCGGATGTGTTACACTCACATGAATTTCTCTACTCTTGTACAAACTATTTTTACAAACCGTTATTCTCCATCTACTTCATGTTAATCGATATAAAATTTGCAGAAACAATCGTATTGCTAATTTCCTTGTAGGTGCAAGGTGAATATGGTATGCTTTAAGGGATAGTAAAATTTTTAAGAGCTAGTTGCTATGTGGAGCATTCAATTCTCTTTGCATGTCCAGGACATCAAAAAAAAAAAAAAAAAAAAAAAACTAATTCCCATTTGAGAAGAAGTATAAGACTGGAAAATTCAAACAAATAACAAATAACAAGGAATAATGGTTCACTCGACAAAAAAAGGTATATGACATAAATTGTGTTTTTTAACGAGATCTACATTTCTTGAGTAGAAAAATGTCTATCTCTTACGGTTCACCAGTTATGGAAAAGTGATTCAGAAAAGAGGACTTTTGGGGATATTACCAGAAAATTCAAGATATACATTTTATGTGTCATGAAAATATCTTAAATACATAATATTTTAATCAAAATCGGTAGAGCCTTTTTGAGAAAATCAAAAAATTTTAAAAATGTTCCATATAAAGGGTAGTTTTAGGGGGGAATTTTCTTGAAAATTTTTGTGTCGCGTCTCTGAGAGATACTGAACCTAAATACCAAATTTTGTATTTATCAGACTTTTCGTCTTTAAGTTATGCTATTCACACACACACACACACACACACAGACCTTATCTGAAAATGCTAATTTTTTTGGATTCAGGAGGCCTCAAAAGATATATTTCCGGTGAAATCTCGGTATGTAATTTTTGGGTGGAATACAATACTTCCCCTACTTACTATACGTAGTAGAAAATATTCACTATGTGTGTGTCATTGAACAGCATAACTCAAAAACAAAAAGTCGGTTGAATACCAAACTTGATAAGCGTCTTCCAATGTTGCCACACGAAGATTTTGAAGAAAATTCTCCTACCTCAAGCTAATGTTTACATCGGCAAACTTTCGTTGTTTTTGATTTACTCAAAAATGGTCCAAATGATTTTGATCTGTGAATTTTCCAAAACACAAAGCACTCTACTAAATGCTTTGAATTTTTTACCCCGTCTTATGTCCGTATAAAGAAGTGCCGTTGTAAATTTTGGCACAAATATGTTCAGCCGTTTTAAAACATAAATGTAAGCTATTTTACAAAACAAATGCATCCTGCGAAGCATTTTCATAATTTTTAAACAACATTTCAAGCTAATATCACTTGGAGCTAGGAAATAAGTTTAAGATATATAGGTTAAAATTAATTGTTTTAAAAAATAATTTTTTAATTGTAAAATTTGTCTTCTGATATCAAACCTGGGTGAACTTGATGGCTTAACACATTTATATTAATAACTATATAACAAGTTTTAGCTAGCATATATTTCGAAAACCACCCCTAAGTTTCACTCTAACTTAAAAATTGAATCGTAAGCGGCAAATTATAAAAAATATCTGTATTACAACCGAGAAATATGCACCGGAAAGTTTACACGAACAAAATGGCTTGAATTTTGCTGATGTATTTTTTTTAAATAGTATAAATGTTTACTTAAGTTACGTAATTTAGAAATTGATTAACATGTGTGCATCTTTTTGTAAAAAAAATACTTTTAAAGTTTTGGAAAACGTGGGAAATAATCAGAAAAAGAATCAAAACCCCAACCGAGTCTATTTAAATCTCTCATTTTCAGTGCGATAACAAAAATCTTTACACGACAACGGGGTTAAAAGGACGGAATTGTAACTTCATTTTGACCGATTTTCACCGATGGATCTGCTTAAATACTTATCATTTTTGCTTTCAGGCAAATTGTAAAATATGTTTGCTTGCGTACTATAAACCTTTCTTACCGCCATTAGAATCTGACTATCGTTTTACTTACTGTATGCTTATACCTATGAAATGTCCAAATATTTAATGAAAAATTACCTAGCTTTTATTGGAATAGTTTGTAGAAGAATGATTAGAGAATATCATGTGAATTAGATACATCCTTTTTTTATTAGTTTCTTATTACGTATAGTAAGTAGGGGAAGTATTGTATTCCACCCAAAAATTCGATACCGAGATTTCAGCGGAAATGTATGTTTTGAGACCCCCTGAATCCAAAAAAAGCATTTTTGAAAAGATGTCCGTGCGTGTGTCTGTCTGTGAACAGCATAACTCAGAAAAAAAAGCATTTTTGAAAACATGTTTCAGTATCTTCCAGAGATGCGATACGAAGGTTTTCAAGAAAATCAACCCACCCCAGATTACCCTTTGCATGGAACATTTTTCGAAAGCTTTAATTTTCTCAAAAATGGCTCTAACGATTTTGATTAAAATATCATGTCTTAAGATATTTTTATAGCAAATGAAATCTATATCTCGAATTTTCTGGGAATGTCTCCAAAAGTATTCTTTATAGTGAACGACTTTTGCATAACCGGTAAACCATAAGAGATAGACAAAATTTTTCTACACAAAAAATGTAGAATGCGTTAAAATACATAATTTATGTCATATGCATTTTTTTGAGTGAATCATTTGAATTTTCCTATACTTATACTTTTTCTCAAATGGGAATTCGTTATTCATTTTTTATGACCTGGGCAAGCAAAGAGAATGAAATGCTCCACATAGCAACCGGGTCTTAAAATATTTGACTATCGCTTAAAGCCTACCAATTCCCCTTGCACCTACAAGAAAATTAGCAATGAGATTAACTTCTTGATATCTCGATTAACATGAAGCATATGAAGAATAAGCGTTTGAAAAATTAGTTTGTACAACAGTAGAAAAAGTCATGTGAGTGTAACACATCAGATGTTTTTAAACGCTGCTAATATAAATAAATTTAAAGAAACTATAAAAATATACGTGATAAAGATGATGGTTTTGCATTTTTTCATTACGATTTTGTTAAATGTATATTTTTTTAAACTAGTTTTCCAGTACTGGAATATTGTAATTAAATAAATTGATAACACTCGATATAATGAACTATAGTATAATGACATAGAAAACACTAGTCTTAAAATATTGTTTTAGCAAAACTCTTAGTTTTTATCCTAAAGCCAGACACTTAGGATACAAAATATAGTATGAAATTACATTTTGCTCGCAACAATTATTTCACTTAATATTTCAGACAAGCCTCAAGTAGTTTGCTGTGATAAAAGTAAATAATACAAACAACTGAAACCTCTTATTATTAATTTGATCTTGTTTATTTCCATAAGGATAGGATTTCCCATTTAAAAATGCACCTTCATTTGTAAGCGTTACATACATTATTAAAGGATTAGCAGCGTTTAATCCTATAAATCCCTGTTATAGCTTTATTCCAGTGAAAGCAATATCTATATATTTGTGTTTGATATACAAGTTTATGATAATAGCATTAAGTTTTTCGCCGTGTGTAGCAGAGTCAAACGCGTAAACCATTTAAGCATGATTCGTTAATTTAATGCAGATTGAGTTAAAAATAATAAAATAAATGGATACCGGTAGTTTATAGTATATTGGCTTTTGATTTCATAAGCCTTCACTTTACAGATTATTGTGGATGTGTAGAGATATTCATTAGTAAAAATTAGTGCAATAATAAAACACATAATACGTATACGTAATAAAACTAACAGCTTTTTTGCTGGTAATTTTCTATCCTGCCTAGGAACCTAAGAAAGCGATTGGTACAATGGTAATGCCCCAATTCTATTACTCTATTTCCCTCGTCACAGATTTAAGATTTTATCTGTCATTAAATTACGGCTGGTTCATAATACGTATGTATGCTACATCTGTGATGTACGTCGTTATGATCATATAACACCATCTCTCCACGAGTTGTCATGGTTCCCTCTAGTTGGCCGCAAATCTTAGAATACAAAATAAATTCACAGTTTTTTAATGAACTGCGTACACATTTGTTTGAAACTTTAATAGCCACAGGTAACAAACAGTTGCTGCAAGCTATTTTTTTACTTTCTCTATTACGTATAGTAAGTAGGGGAAGTATTGTATTCGATACCGAGATTTCACCGGAAATATATGTTTTGAAACACCCTGAATCCAAAAAAAGAATTTTTGGAAACATGTACGTGTGTGTGTCTTTGAACAGCATAACTCAGAAACGAACAGTCGGATAAACACCAAACTTGGTATTTAGGTTCAGATCTTCCAGAGATGCGACACGAAGGTTTTCAAGAAAATCCCCCCACCCCAGATTACCCTTTACATGGAACATTTTTCGAAAATTTTAATTTTCTCAAAAATGGCGGTAACGATTTTGATTAAAATATATGTTTAAGATATTTTCATGACAAATGAAATGTATACCTCTAATTTTCTGGGAATGTCTCCAAAATTATTCTTCATTGTGAACGACTTTTCCATAACTGGTAAACTATAAGCGATAGACAAAATGCTACTACACAAAAAATGTAGACCGCGTTAAAATACACAATTTATGTCATATACAGTTTTGTTGTTCAGTGAATCATTTTCGAGATACTGCTTGTTATTCCCTTAAATTTTCCAATACTTATACGTTTTTTCAAATGGGAATTCGTTATTCTTTTTTTTTTGGTCCTGGTAATGCAAAGAGAATGGAATACTCCACATAGCAACCAGCTCTTAAAATATTTGACTATAGCTTAGAGCCTACCAATTCCCTTTGCATCTACAAGAAAATTAGCAATAAGATTAACATCTCCATATCTCGATTAACATGAAGCATATGGAGAATAAGCGTTTGTAAAAATAGTTTGTACAAGAGTAGAGAAAGTCATGTGAGTGTAACACAGATTTTTTTCAGCGTCATTAGGTTTTGAATAAAAGAAGAAGGTACTTTGTCGTTCTTTTCGGGAGAGAGAAAGAAATATCGATAATTTTTTTTGTAAATCAGGTCTTTGATTTATTTATATCCAACGCATTCCTACCGGTTCATACAAAATGACTTATCTGTATGTGAAGAGTGTGCATAAATTCCGTATACCCCGATATGAACTCAAACTGGCTGATATTAAAATCCATATACCCATTTAATATTTATTTTAAGGTTTTTGCCATGTATCCCTCTGTGGTCTCTGCGCAGCTGAATAAGCCGTCATGTTCTCTTGTTCATTTTGGGCAACAACCTTGGGGTCACAGTCTGGAAAGCTTTACGCAGAGCATTTTCCAGGTCTTTATTTGTTGAATACCGGTGCTTCCGCACCTACTCCTTAATGTAACCCCAGAGTGCGTTGTTTGGTGTTGTCAGATCAGGATTGCTTAGAGGCTATGGATGAGGAGCCCAATCATTGGCCGATCCAGCGTTTCCTAACGACTGTGTTCAGATGTCGCCAGTAGTAATAGTCCCGGATGAGCCAATTGTTTTAACGATAATCCTGCCGCTAGGGGCGCTAGTGTCGCTAGTGTCGCTGCGTGCGACGGCGGCGGCGGTAAGTTTGAAAAGCGCCCTGAGCGGTAGGATTATCGTTATTGCAATTGGCTCATCCGGGACGAGTTGAAAGAATTGAGGAAGTGACGTGGAGTGTTTTGATTGGTTCGTTAATTTGGGGTGGAAGATGGAGGAAGGGAGATGGAGGAGTATGGAGGTCACGTGATGGAGAGGAGCTGGGTGGCGAGGTGTTGTCTGTGCGGAGGTCGGTACTGAAATGGGGGAAAAGATGGGGAGCGAGGGATAAAAAGTGTAACAGAAAGTGACGTGTGAAGTTGTGATTGGTGGGAATAAGAAGTGAGTTTATTGGTGGAAAGGAGCAAATGAGAGTTGTTGATTGGTAGGAATAAGAGAGATTATGATTGGAGGAAAAGAAAAAGATGTGGGAGTGGGGTATGTTGGAGGTGTTGGGAAAGGTGAGTTTTGCTAGCAGCAAGATTTGCAAAAGCCTGTCTTGAACTGATCAGCAATTTTTGAACGTCGGATGGTAGTTTTCTTGAGTGGATAGAGAGATGGGGGGGGGGGTTATGAGATGCGGTGGCGAAAATGGGAACTAGACAAGGTTGTTGAGACAAGAGGTTTAAGGACGAGGAAATTTGGAGGTTAGTGGTGAACACGGCGGTCGCAAGAGGTGGGGGTAAGGAGACGCGGTGGTGAGAATGGGAACTAAAAGAAGATGGCGGTAGCAAGAGGTTAGAAGAGTAGATTTTGAGGTTAAAATAGCGGGAACTAAAAATGGCGGAGGGTCTGCGACAAGGAGATGCGGTGAGAACTAAACAAGATGGCGGACGCAAGAGGAGGGTAAGGAGGTTTGCGGTTACAGTACCAAAACACGAAAGGATATATTCCTACGCCAAGCAGGTCCGAAAAATAATTATGCGTGTGTTACTTACCTGTTACCGGTGTGGATGCGTCACCAAAAGCGCGGCACGCGAGACGGAAAAATAAAAGCAAACTGTTTTTGAAAATGCTTAACCAGCTTTAAGATCAACCAACATCACTACGCACTGATATACCTAGGTTTTTAAAGCGGTACAGACACCCTTTGCAGAGGCGTAATTTAACTATACCAAAAACCTGGTACTGGACCATCGTGATGGTCGCTAGCGTACGTAGGAGCAGGGTTCTCAAGCCGGTCGAAAGCGGTCAAAAACGTGTACGACGTAGGTGTTGGCAGTAGCTGCTGCCGAGGCAACCGTCGAGGTGCGAATGAACGAGATCTGTTCTTGCAGGCAATCTGGTTGAGAGATGAGAGGCGCGGTGGTAAAAATGTGAACTAAATAAGATGGCGGAGGCACGAAGTTGAGGTTAAGGAGCGGCGAGGTGTTGACTGTGCGGCGGTTGGGGTCTGAAAGAGGGGGAAAGATGACGAACGAGGGATAAAAAGTATAACAGAAAGTGACGTGTGAAGTTGTCATTGGTGGGAATAAGAAGTGATGTTATTGGTGGAAAGGAACAAATGAAAGTTGCTGATTGGCGAGAATAAGAGAGATTATGATTGGTGGAAAGAGAAAAAGGTGTGGGAGTGGGGTATGTTGGAGGTGATGGAAAAGGCAAGTTTTGCTACCAACAACATTTGCAAAAGCCTATCCAGAACTCATCAGCAATTTTAAATAATTAGTGTTTCGGGGGTTTTCTCTGGTTGGTAGACGAATGCAAGCTGTTTCTACCATACTTATATTATTCGTCTTTTTGCTTTTTTTTAAAAAATAACTAGTTTTTTTTTTTTTTTTTTTTGGGAGTTTTCTGCGGATGGTAAACAAATGCAAGCTCTTTCTGCTTTTTCATAGGTTTTCCCTGGTTGGTAGGCGTTTTCTGTACTGGTTGACGAAGGCGTTTCTAATTTTGGAGGTTTTCTCAGGTTTTTAGCGGTTGTCCCTGCCCGGTAGGCAAATGATGAAGTTTTACCTTGTCGGCGCACGGATACTAGGCACGTACTGGCGCGCACACACACACACACACACACACACAGAGAGACAGATAGACACACAGACAGGCACACACACACACACGGACATGTTTCCAAAAATGCTTTTTTTTTTTTTTTTTTTTTTTTTTTATTCAGGAGGTCTCAAAACGTGTATTTCCGGTGAAATCTCGGTATCGAATTTTTGGGCGGAATGCAATACTTCCCCTACTTACTATACGTAGTAGAGAAAGTAAAAAAGTATTGAAAAATTTAAGGAAATAACAAGCAATATCTCAAAAGTGTACTATCTTGTTTTCAAGGGTTTTCCAGATCGGTAAGCGTTAGAATACTCTTAGAGCTTTTTTCAGGTTTTTTAGCGGTTGTTCCTGGCCGGTAGGCAATTGATAAAGTTTTTCTATAACGTCGTCGTTTTGGCTTGTGGCGCACGGTTCCTAGGCACGTACTCGCGCGCGCGCACACACACACACACACACACACACACACACTAAAATAGTAGCGTATAAAAAAAACTGATTTGTTACACTCACATAACTTTCTCTACTCTTGTACAATCTAATTGGTAGCTTTTAAGCGATAGTCAAATATTTTAACGCTGGTTGCTATGTGGCGAATTCCATTCTGTTTGCATGTTCAGGACATAAAAAAAATGAATAAACGAATTTGAGAAAAAGTATAAGTATTGGAAAATTTAAGGAAATAACAAGCAATATCTCGAAAACGGTTCACTCAACAAAAGAAACGTATATGACATAAGTTGTGTATTTTAACGCGATCTACATTTTTTGTGTAGTAAAATTTTGTCTATCTCTTATGGTTTACCAGTTATGCAAAAAAGTCGTTCACAATGAAGAATATTTTTGGAGACATTCCCAGAAAATTCGAGATATACATTTTATTTGACATGACAATATCTTAAACATATGATGTTTTAATCAAAATCGTTAGAGCCGTTTTTGAGAAAATTAAAATTTTCGAAAAATGTTCCATGTAAAGGGTAGTCTGGGGTGGGGGGGATTTTCTTGAAAACCTTCGTGTCGCATCTCTGGAAGATACTGAACCTAAATACCAAGTTTGGTGTTTATCCGACTGTTCGTTTTCGAGTTATGCTGTTCACAGACACACAGACACACAGACACACAGACAGACACACACACGGACATGTTTCCAAAAATGCTTTTTTTTTTTTGGATTCAGAGATTCTCAAAACATGTATTTCCAGTGAAATCTCGGTAACGAATTTTTGGGTGGAATGCAATACTTCCCCTACTTACTATACGTAGTAGAGAAAGTAAAAATGAATAACGCATTTGAGAAAAAGTATAAGTATTGGAAAATTTAAGGAAATAACAAGCAATATCTCGAAAATGGTTCACTCAACTAAAAAAAAATGTATATGACATAAATTGTGTATTTTAACGCGATCTACATTTTTTGTGTAGTAAAATTTTGGCTATCTCTTATGGTTTACCAGTTATGCATACTGAACCTAAATACCAAGTTTGGTGTTTATCCGACTGTTCGTTTTTGAGTTATGCTGTTCACAGACACACAGACGCACAGACAGACAGACACACAGACACACAGACACACAGACAGACACACACACGGACATGTTTCCAAAAATGCTTTTTTTTTTCTGGATTCAGTGATTCTCAAAACATGTATTTCCAGTGAAATCTCGGTATCGAATTTTTGGGTGCAATGCAATACTTCCCCTACTTACTATACGTAGTAGAGAAAGTAAAAATGAATAACGCATTTGAGAAAAAGTATAAGTATTGGAAAATTTAAAGGAAATAACAAGCTATATCTCGAAAAACGGTTCACTCAACAAAATAAATGTATATGGCATAAGTTGTGTATTTTAACGCGATCTACATTTTTTGTGTAGCAAACTTTTGTCTATCTCTTACGGTTTATCAGTTATGAAAAAGTCGTTCACAATGAAGAATTCTTTTGGAGACATTCCCAGAAAATTCGAGATATACATTTCATTTCTCTCGACATTATCTTAAATATATGATATTTTCATCAAAATCGTTAGAGCCATTTTTTAATACAAAGAGAACGGGATTTCACAAGTGAAACAGTACTGTGATAACGATACCACTGAAACAAAAAAAAAATCTGATGTGTAACACTCACATGACTTTCTCAACTCTTGTACAAAGTATTTTTACAAACGCTTATTCCCCATCTAGTTCATGTTAATCGAGATAAACATTTGCAAAATCTATTTTATTGCTAATTTTCTTGTATAAAAAAAAAAATCTGATGTGTAACACTCACATGACGTTCTCTACTCTTGTACAAAGTATTTTTACAAACGCTTATGCTCCATCTAGTTCATGTTAATCGAGATAAACA
This sequence comes from Deroplatys truncata, assembly GCA_030765065.1. NCBI lineage: Eukaryota > Metazoa > Arthropoda > Insecta > Mantodea > Mantidae > Deroplatys > Deroplatys truncata. The sequence goes on from CM060979.1 coordinate 167,208,880, forward strand.
TTTGCAAACTCTATTTTATTGCTAATTTTCTTGTAGATGTAGGGGAAAATATATTTACAAGGGGAATATAGAAAAACAGTAGCCTTTAAGCACATACATATCTCTTAATAGCTGGTTGCTATGTGCAACACCATTCTTTTTGCCACAGATTAATACTGTTTGCATATCAAAGACAAAAAAAAAATGAATAACGAAGTCCCATTTGAGAAAATAAATATTGGAAAATTAACAAACAATATCTCGAAAACGGTTCACTCAACAACAAAAATGTATATTACATAAGATGTGTATTTTAACGCGATCTACATTTTTTGTGTAGTAAAATTTTGTCTATCTCTTACGGTTTTTCAGTTATGAAAAAGACGTTCACAATGAAGAATACTTTTGGAGACATTCCCAGAAAATTCGAGATATACATTTCATTTCTCACGACATTATATTAAACATACGATATTTTTCATCAAAATCGTTAGAGCCATTTTTTTTAATACAAAGAGAACGGGATTTCACAAGTGAAACAGTACTGTGATAACGATACCAACAAAACTAATTATTATTCACCCACTGAAACACATAAAAAAAATCTGATGTGTAACACTCACATGACTTTTCTCATCTCTTGTACAAAGTATTTTTACAAACGCTTATTCCCCATCTAGTTCATGTTAATCGAGATAAACATTTGCAAACTCTGTTTTATTGCTAATTTTGTTGTAGATGTAGGGAAAATATATTTACAAGGGGAATATAGAAAAACAGTAGCCTTTAAGCACATACATATCTCTTAATAGCTGGTTGCTATGTGCAGTACCATTCTTTTTGCCACAGATTAATACTCTTTGCATATCAAAGACAAAAAAAAAATGAATAACGAATTCCCATTTGAGAAAATAACTATTGGAAAATTTAAGTAAATAACAAGCAATATCTCGAAAACGGTTCACTCAACAATAAAGATGTATATGACATAAGTTGTGTATTTTAACGCGATCTACATACTTTCGTACTCACCTATAAGATATAGAGGGTAGAGGTCGTACGAACGTAGCACTTTGAGAATCTATATTCAACAGTTGGTGTTACTCCTTAGAAAGGAAGTATCTGCTGATTTTTATTTAATTCTTTACATTTTACATAACACGTGTGCACTGGCACAACACAAAAGCACTACACACAATACTCAGTTTTAATATTTGCACTAATAACATCAGGAATAACTGAAGTCTGCAAACAGTCATTTCCCATGTGCAGCCTTACGTACAGAAAACGTGTGTGGCTGATCTATGTGTAAAAAGAGCCTGAGAGCGGATGTACGTCAGCGGTAAAATCTTTTAAATGCATTTTTATTGGCGATGGTAGAAATCGTGCAGTGGTGGATCGTGAAAATTCATATAAATGGATGTATCACCTCATAATAAGCCTCTATATACCAAGAATATTGAGTTTTTAAAAAGTCAGCAACTGTACCTGTGTTTCTATACGTGAACGTCAGATGGCAGCTTCGATACGTGTCCACGGAGACCTTAGTGCTAGGCAACTGTACCTCTGTTTCTATACGTGAACGGCAGATTGCAGCTTCGATACGTGTCCACGGAGACCTTAGTGCTAGGCAACTGTACCTCTGTTTCTATACGTGAACGGCAGATTGCAGCTTCGATACGTGTCCACGGAGACCTTAGTGCTAGGCAACTGCACCTCTGTTTCTATACGTGAACGGCAGATTGCAGCTTCGATACGTGTCCACGGAGACCTTAGCGCTAGGCAACTGCACCTCTGTTTCTATACGTGAACGGCAGATTGCAGCTTCGATACGTGTCCACGGAGACCTTAGTGCTAGGCAACTGTACCTCTGTTTCTATACGTGAACGGCAGATTGCAGCTTCGATACGTGTCCACGGAGACCTTAGTGCTAGGCAACTGTACCTCTGTTTCTATACGTGAACGGCAGATTGCAGCTTCGATACGTGTCCACGGAGACCTTAGTGCTAGGCAACTGCACCTCTGTTTCTATACGTGAACGGCAGATTGCAGCTTCGATACGTATCCACGGAGACCTTAGTGCTAGGCAACTGCACCTCTGTTTCTATACGTGAACGGCAGATTGCAGCTTCAATACGTGTCCACGGAGACCTTAGTGCTAGGCAACTGTACCTCTGTTTCTATACGTGAACGGGAGATTGCAGCTTCGATACGTGTCCACGGAGACCTTAGTGCTAGGCAACTGCACCTCTGTTTCTATACGTGAACGTCAGATTGCAGCTTCGATACGTGTCCACGGAGACCTTAGTGCTAGGCAACTGCACCTCTGTTTCTATACGTGAACGGCAGATTGCAGCTTCGATACGTATCCACGGGGACCTTAGTGCTAGGGAACTGCACCTCTGTTTCTATACGTGAACGGCAGATTGCAGCTTCAATACGTGTCCACGGAGACCTTAGTGCTAGGCAGCTGTACCTCTGTTTCTATACGTGAACGGCAGATTGCAGCTTCGATACGTGTCCACGGAGATCTTAGTGCTAGGCAGCTATACCTGTTTCTATACGTCAACGGCAGATTGCAGCTTCGATACGTGTTCACGCAGACCTTAGTGCTAGGCAACTGTACCTGTGTTTCTATACGTGTCCACGGAGACCTTAGTGCTAGACAACTGTACCTCTGTTTCTATACGTGAACGGCAGATTGCAGCTTCAATACGTGTCCACGGAGACCTTAGTGCTAGTGCTAGGCAACTATACCTCTGTTTCTATACGTGAACGGCAGATTGCAGGTTCGATACGTGTCCACGGAGATCTTAGTGCTAGGCAACTATACCTGTTTCTATACGTGAACGGCAGATTGCAGCTTCGATACGTGTCCACGGAGACCTTAGTGCTAGGCAACTGTACCTGTGTTTCTATACGTGAACGTCAGATGGCAGCTTCGATACGTGTCCACGGAGACCTTAGTGTTAGGCAACTGTACCTCTGTTTCTATACGTGAACGGCAGATTGCAGCTTCGATACGTGTCCACGGAGACCTTTCGCTTCAGGTGACAAAATAACACTAGGCACTTGTGTGCCGTGGTGTAAGCCGCAATCACGGTATTGGTAGCGTGGATCTCCTTGGGGCTCTCCTCGGAGTTACCTCAACACCACGTACATGACCTGGTTCGTCACGGGTACGCAGGTCTGCACTACCACTTCCTCGGCGTTGAGCAGGCCCAGGAGGCGATCGTACCGGTACACCAGCTAGCACGTGGACATGTTATCGCGCTGTGGTGTTGCGTGTGCGAGGTATGGAAACTCAAGGACGCAAAACATGCACGACCGAGGGTTAAAAAGCAGAACAAGTAGTGACGTGGAGCGTTGTGATTGGTGTAAATAAGACGATCTCTGATAGGTGGACAAATTGAAATAACGTGATGTGATAGGCGAAAATAAAATCAAAGGTGATTGGATGAAAAATGACGAGAAGGAATTAGCGGTGAATTTGTGAACTAAGATGGCGAAGATTTTTTTTTTTAAAAAAAGGATAATATAAGTACGGCAACTGTAACGGTTTACGGCAAACGCGCGCCGCGCAATGCGTCACGCCCGGGCAATAAAACAAAAATCATATTGAGCAAGATGCCCGGCGTGACGCATTGCGCGGCGCGCGTTTGCCGTAAACCGTTACAGTTGCCGTACTTATATTATCCTTTTTTTAAAAAAAAAAATCTTCGCCATCTTAGTTCACAAATTCACCGCTAATTCCTTCTCGTCATTTTTCATCCAATCACCTTTGATTTTATTTTCGCCTATCACATCACGTTATTTCAATTTGTCCACCTATCAGAGATCGTCTTATTTACACCAATCACAACGCTCCACGTCACTACTTGTTCTGCTTTTTAACCCTCGGTCGTGCATGTTTTGCGTCCTTGAGTTTCCATACCTCGCACACGCAACACCACAGCGCGATAACATGTCCACGTGCTAGCTGGTGTACCGGTACGATCGCCTCCTGGGCCTGCTCAACGCCGAGGAAGTGGTAGTGCAGACCTGCGTACCCGTGACGAACCAGGTCATGTACGTGGTGTTGAGGTAACTCCGAGGAGAGCCCCAAGGAGATCCACGCTACCAATACCGTGATTGCGGCTTACACCACGGCACACAAGTGCCTAGTGTTATTTTGTCACCTGAAGCGAAAGGTCTCCGTGGACACGTATCGAAGCTGCAATCTGCCGTTCACGTATAGAAACAGAGGTACAGTTGCCTAACACTAAGGTCTCCGTGGACACGTATCGAAGCTGCCATCTGACGTTCACGTATAGAAACACAGGTACAGTTGCCTAGCACTAAGGTCTCCGTGGACACGTATCGAAGCTGCAATCTGCCGTTCACGTATAGAAACAGGTATAGTTGCCTAGCACTAAGATCTCCGTGGACACGTATCGAACCTGCAATCTGCCGTTCACGTATAGAAACAGAGGTATAGTTGCCTAGCACTAGCACTAAGGTCTCCGTGGACACGTATTGAAGCTGCAATCTGCCGTTCACGTATAGAAACAGAGGTACAGTTGTCTAGCACTAAGGTCTCCGTGGACACGTATAGAAACACAGGTACAGTTGCCTAGCACTAAGGTCTGCGTGAACACGTATCGAAGCTGCAATCTGCCGTTGACGTATAGAAACAGGTATAGCTGCCTAGCACTAAGATCTCCGTGGACACGTATCGAAGCTGCAATCTGCCGTTCACGTATAGAAACAGAGGTACAGCTGCCTAGCACTAAGGTCTCCGTGGACACGTATTGAAGCTGCAATCTGCCGTTCACGTATAGAAACAGAGGTGCAGTTCCCTAGCACTAAGGTCCCCGTGGATACGTATCGAAGCTGCAATCTGCCGTTCACGTATAGAAACAGAGGTGCAGTTGCCTAGCACTAAGGTCTCCGTGGACACGTATCGAAGCTGCAATCTGACGTTCACGTATAGAAACAGAGGTGCAGTTGCCTAGCACTAAGGTCTCCGTGGACACGTATCGAAGCTGCAATCTCCCGTTCACGTATAGAAACAGAGGTACAGTTGCCTAGCACTAAGGTCTCCGTGGACACGTATTGAAGCTGCAATCTGCCGTTCACGTATAGAAACAGAGGTGCAGTTGCCTAGCACTAAGGTCTCCGTGGATACGTATCGAAGCTGCAATCTGCCGTTCACGTATAGAAACAGAGGTGCAGTTGCCTAGCACTAAGGTCTCCGTGGACACGTATCGAAGCTGCAATCTGCCGTTCACGTATAGAAACAGAGGTACAGTTGCCTAGCACTAAGGTCTCCGTGGACACGTATCGAAGCTGCAATCTGCCGTTCACGTATAGAAACAGAGGTACAGTTGCCTAGCACTAAGGTCTCCGTGGACACGTATCGAAGCTGCAATCTGCCGTTCACGTATAGAAACAGAGGTGCAGTTGCCTAGCGCTAAGGTCTCCGTGGACACGTATCGAAGCTGCAATCTGCCGTTCACGTATAGAAACAGAGGTGCAGTTGCCTAGCACTAAGGTCTCCGTGGACACGTATCGAAGCTGCAATCTGCCGTTCACGTATAGAAACAGAGGTACAGTTGCCTAGCACTAAGGTCTCCGTGGACACGTATCGAAGCTGCAATCTGCCGTTCACGTATAGAAACAGAGGTACAGTTGCCTAGCACTAAGGTCTCCGTGGACACGTATCGAAGCTGCCATCTGACGTTCACGTATAGAAACACAGGTACAGTTGCTGACTTTTTAAAAACTCAATATTCTTGGTATATAGAGGCTTATTATGAGGTGATACATCCATTTATATGAATTTTCACGATCCACCACTGCACGATTTCTACCATCGCCAATAAAAATGCATTTAAAAGATTTTACCGCTGACGTACATCCGCTCTCAGGCTCTTTTTACACATAGATCAGCCACACACGTTTTCTGTACGTAAGGCTGCACATGGGAAATGACTGTTTGCAGACTTCAGTTATTCCTGATGTTATTAGTGCAAATATTAAAACTGAGTATTGTGTGTAGTGCTTTTGTGTTGTGCCAGTGCACACGTGTTATGTAAAATGTAAAGAATTAAATAAAAATCAGCAGATACTTCCTTTCTAAGGAGTAACACCAACTGTTGAATATAGATTCTCAAAGTGCTACGTTCGTACGACCTCTACCCTCTATATCTTATAGGTGAGTACGAAAGTATGTAGATCGCGTTAAAATACACAACTTATGTCATATACATCTTTATTGTTGAGTGAACCGTTTTCGAGATATTGCTTGTTATTTACTTAAATTTTCCAATAGTTATTTTCTCAAATGGGAATTCGTTATTCATTTTTTTTTTGTCTTTGATATGCAAAGAGTATTAATCTGTGGCAAAAAGAATGGTACTGCACATAGCAACCAGCTATTAAGAGATATGTATGTGCTTAAAGGCTACTGTTTTTCTATATTCCCCTTGTAAATATATTTTCCCTACATCTACAACAAAATTAGCAATAAAACAGAGTTTGCAAATGTTTATCTCGATTAACATGAACTAGATGGGGAATAAGCGTTTGTAAAAATACTTTGTACAAGAGATGAGAAAAGTCATGTGAGTGTTACACATCAGATTTTTTTTATGTGTTTCAGTGGGTGAATAATAATTAGTTTTGTTGGTATCGTTATCACAGTACTGTTTCACTTGTGAAATCCCGTTCTCTTTGTATTAAAAAAAATGGCTCTAACGATTTTGATGAAAAATATCGTATGTTTAATATAATGTCGTGAGAAATGAAATGTATATCTCGAATTTTCTGGGAATGTCTCCAAAAGTATTCTTCATTGTGAACGTCTTTTTCATAACTGAAAAACCGTAAGAGATAGACAAAATTTTACTACACAAAAAATGTAGATCGCGTTAAAATACACATCTTATGTAATATACATTTTTGTTGTTGAGTGAACCGTTTTCGAGATATTGTTTGTTAATTTTCCAATATTTATTTTCTCAAATGGGACTTCGTTATTCATTTTTTTTTTGTCTTTGATATGCAAACAGTATTAATCTGTGGCAAAAAGAATGGTGTTGCACATAGCAACCAGCTATTAAGAGATATGTATGTGCTTAAAGGCTACTGTTTTTCTATATTCCCCTTGTAAATATATTTTCCCCTACATCTACAAGAAAATTAGCAATAAAATAGAGTTTGCAAATGTTTATCTCGATTAACATGAACTAGATGGAGCATAAGCGTTTGTAAAAATACTTTGTACAAGAGTAGAGAACGTCATGTGAGTGTTACACATCAGATTTTTTTTTTTATACAAGAAAATTAGCAATAAAATAGATTTTGCAAATGTTTATCTCGATTAACATGAACTAGATGGGGAATAAGCGTTTGTAAAAATACTTTGTACAAGAGTTGAGAAAGTCATGTGAGTGTTACACATCAGATTTTTTTTTTGTTTCAGTGGTATCGTTATCACAGTACTGTTTCACTTGTGAAATCCCGTTCTCTTTGTATTAAAAAATGGCTCTAACGATTTTGATGAAAATATCATATATTTAAGATAATGTCGAGAGAAATGAAATGTATATCTCGAATTTTCTGGGAATGTCTCCAAAAGAATTCTTCATTGTGAACGACTTTTTCATAACTGATAAACCGTAAGAGATAGACAAAAGTTTGCTACACAAAAAATGTAGATCGCGTTAAAATACACAACTTATGCCATATACATTTATTTTGTTGAGTGAACCGTTTTTCGAGATATAGCTTGTTATTTCCTTTAAATTTTCCAATACTTATACTTTTTCTCAAATGCGTTATTCATTTTTACTTTCTCTACTACGTATAGTAAGTAGGGGAAGTATTGCATTGCACCCAAAAATTCGATACCGAGATTTCACTGGAAATACATGTTTTGAGAATCACTGAATCCAGAAAAAAAAAAGCATTTTTGGAAACATGTCCGTGTGTGTGTCTGTCTGTGTGTCTGTGTGTCTGTGTGTCTGTCTGTCTGTGCGTCTGTGTGTCTGTGAACAGCATAACTCAAAAACGAACAGTCGGATAAACACCAAACTTGGTATTTAGGTTCAGTATGCATAACTGGTAAACCATAAGAGATAGCCAAAATTTTACTACACAAAAAATGTAGATCGCGTTAAAATACACAATTTATGTCATATACATTTTTTTTTAGTTGAGTGAACCATTTTCGAGATATTGCTTGTTATTTCCTTAAATTTTCCAATACTTATACTTTTTCTCAAATGCGTTATTCATTTTTACTTTCTCTACTACGTATAGTAAGTAGGGGAAGTATTGCATTCCACCCAAAAATTCGTTACCGAGATTTCACTGGAAATACATGTTTTGAGAATCTCTGAATCCAAAAAAAAAAAAGCATTTTTGGAAACATGTCCGTGTGTGTGTCTGTCTGTGTGTCTGTGTGTCTGTGTGTCTGTGAACAGCATAACTCGAAAACGAACAGTCGGATAAACACCAAACTTGGTATTTAGGTTCAGTATCTTCCAGAGATGCGACACGAAGGTTTTCAAGAAAATCCCCCCCACCCCAGACTACCCTTTACATGGAACATTTTTCGAAAATTTTAATTTTCTCAAAAACGGCTCTAACGATTTTGATTAAAACATCATATGTTTAAGATATTGTCATGTCAAATAAAATGTATATCTCGAATTTTCTGGGAATGTCTCCAAAAATATTCTTCATTGTGAACGACTTTTTTGCATAACTGGTAAACCATAAGAGATAGACAAAATTTTACTACACAAAAAATGTAGATCGCGTTAAAATACACAACTTATGTCATATACGTTTCTTTTGTTGAGTGAACCGTTTTCGAGATATTGCTTGTTATTTCCTTAAATTTTCCAATACTTATACTTTTTCTCAAATTCGTTTATTCATTTTTTTTATGTCCTGAACATGCAAACAGAATGGAATTCGCCACATAGCAACCAGCGTTAAAATATTTGACTATCGCTTAAAAGCTACCAATTAGATTGTACAAGAGTAGAGAAAGTTATGTGAGTGTAACAAATCAGTTTTTTTTATACGCTACTATTTTAGTGTGTGTGTGTGTGTGTGTGTGTGTGTGTGCGCGCGCGCGAGTACGTGCCTAGGAACCGTGCGCCACAAGCCAAAACGACGACGTTATAGAAAAACTTTATCAATTGCCTACCGGCCAGGAACAACCGCTAAAAAACCTGAAAAAAGCTCTAAGAGTATTCTAACGCTTACCGATCTGGAAAACCCTTGAAAACAAGATAGTACACTTTTGAGATATTGCTTGTTATTTCCTTAAATTTTTCAATACTTTTTTACTTTCTCTACTACGTATAGTAAGTAGGGGAAGTATTGCATTCCGCCCAAAAATTCGATACCGAGATTTCACCGGAAATACACGTTTTGAGACCTCCTGAATAAAAAAAAAAAAAAAAAAAAAAAAAAAGCATTTTTGGAAACATGTCCGTGTGTGTGTGTGTGCCTGTCTGTGTGTCTATCTGTCTCTCTGTGTGTGTGTGTGTGTGTGTGTGTGCGCGCCAGTACGTGCCTAGTATCCGTGCGCCGACAAGGTAAAACTTCATCATTTGCCTACCGGGCAGGGACAACCGCTAAAAACCTGAGAAAACCTCCAAAATTAGAAACGCCTTCGTCAACCAGTACAGAAAACGCCTACCAACCAGGGAAAACCTATGAAAAAGCAGAAAGAGCTTGCATTTGTTTACCATCCGCAGAAAACTCCCAAAAAAAAAAAAAAAAAAAAACTAGTTATTTTTTAAAAAAAAGCAAAAAGACGAATAATATAAGTATGGTAGAAACAGCTTGCATTCGTCTACCAACCAGAGAAAACCCCCGAAACACTAATTATTTAAAATTGCTGATGAGTTCTGGATAGGCTTTTGCAAATGTTGTTGGTAGCAAAACTTGCCTTTTCCATCACCTCCAACATACCCCACTCCCACACCTTTTTCTCTTTCCACCAATCATAATCTCTCTTATTCTCGCCAATCAGCAACTTTCATTTGTTCCTTTCCACCAATAACATCACTTCTTATTCCCACCAATGACAACTTCACACGTCACTTTCTGTTATACTTTTTATCCCTCGTTCGTCATCTTTCCCCCTCTTTCAGACCCCAACCGCCGCACAGTCAACACCTCGCCGCTCCTTAACCTCAACTTCGTGCCTCCGCCATCTTATTTAGTTCACATTTTTACCACCGCGCCTCTCATCTCTCAACCAGATTGCCTGCAAGAACAGATCTCGTTCATTCGCACCTCGACGGTTGCCTCGGCAGCAGCTACTGCCAACACCTACGTCGTACACGTTTTTGACCGCTTTCGACCGGCTTGAGAACCCTGCTCCTACGTACGCTAGCGACCATCACGATGGTCCAGTACCAGGTTTTTGGTATAGTTAAATTACGCCTCTGCAAAGGGTGTCTGTACCGCTTTAAAAACCTAGGTATATCAGTGCGTAGTGATGTTGGTTGATCTTAAAGCTGGTTAAGCATTTTCAAAAACAGTTTGCTTTTATTTTTCCGTCTCGCGTGCCGCGCTTTTGGTGACGCATCCACACCGGTAACAGGTAAGTAACACACGCATAATTATTTTTCGGACCTGCTTGGCGTAGGAATATATCCTTTCGTGTTTTGGTACTGTAACCGCAAACCTCCTTACCCTCCTCTTGCGTCCGCCATCTTGTTTAGTTCTCACCGCATCTCCTTGTCGCAGACCCTCCGCCATTTTTAGTTCCCGCTATTTTAACCTCAAAATCTACTCTTCTAACCTCTTGCTACCGCCATCTTCTTTTAGTTCCCATTCTCACCACCGCGTCTCCTTACCCCCACCTCTTGCGACCGCCGTGTTCACCACTAACCTCCAAATTTCCTCGTCCTTAAACCTCTTGTCTCAACAACCTTGTCTAGTTCCCATTTTCGCCACCGCATCTCATAACCCCCCCCCCCCATCTCTCTATCCACTCAAGAAAACTACCATCCGACGTTCAAAAATTGCTGATCAGTTCAAGACAGGCTTTTGCAAATCTTGCTGCTAGCAAAACTCACCTTTCCCAACACCTCCAACATACCCCACTCCCACACCTTTTTCTTTTCCTCCAATCATAATCTCTCTTATTCCTACCAATCAACAACTCTCATTTGCTCCTTTCCACCAATAAACTCACTTCTTATTCCCACCAATCACAACTTCACACGTCACTTTCTGTTACACTTTTTATCCCTCGCTCCCCATCTTTTCCCCCATTTCAGTACCGACCTCCGCACAGACAACACCTCGCCACCCAGCTCCTCTCCATCACGTGACCTCCATACTCCTCCATCTCCCTTCCTCCATCTTCCACCCCAAATTAACGAACCAATCAAAACACTCCACGTCACTTCCTCAATTCTTTCAACTCGTCCCGGATGAGCCAATTGCAATAACGATAATCCTACCGCTCAGGGCGCTTTTCAAACTTACCGCCGCCGCCGTCGCACGCAGCGACACTAGCGACACTAGCGCCCCTAGCGGCAGGATTATCGTTAAAACAATTGGCTCATCCGGGACTATTACTACTGTCGCCGAACAGCCATTGCGAAGTGCGTCTTGTTGGATCCAAACACTCTTCAGAATTCCCGGGTTTCGCAGTTGTGAGATGAGACTGTCGTTAATAATCTGGAGATAACAGATATACTGGTGTCATTCTGGCCCAGATCATGATATGTGATGGGTTGCTCTCGATTTCTTCAAAGAAACGTAAATTTTCTTTCCCCAAAATAAACATTGCGACTACGGGAGCTGCAATAAATTGCACATTCGTCAGTAAACATGACTTTTGCCTTTTGAACCGTCGTTGAGAATTGTTTCAGTATCCGACCACAAGCGTCAACACATCTTCAAAACAGGTGCAATTTCATGCGTTTCCGCATGGTTGATTCCTGTATTCCCAACTCAGCAGCACGTTTCCTTGTTGATTTTACCGGAGATTGTTCCACACCAGAACAAAGTTCATCCCTGGTGGATGGTCTTCCACTTCTCGCTCATCGGGAACATAAAGGTTTCTTTTCCAATGCCAGTAAAGTCGTCTTTGTTGGTGATGCCTTCTCAAACCTCACAACGAAATCGTCCATTACATGTTTTACAGATTTTCCATTAATTTGATGTTAATGGCTCCACCTGGCGGCCACCAAGCTTTCCTCAATCGTGTAATCTGTGTTAGCCATTGTTTCAATACCTTGCCTTCTACTAACAATCTGTAACCACATGATTCTAAAGCCCCTTGTACACGATCAAAATTTTTCAAATTTAATACTTTACAATACTTTTCAAGAGTTGTCACAACTTTACAACTTTTCTTGTCAACTTGCTTCCAATACTTTTAAGCTCTTTGAAGGTCTTGAAAACAAATAAGGACATGCCCTAAACGATCCAAGATTTGACAATTATTTTACGGCTTTAGTCAATGAAATGCGAGTATTTACAGTGCGTCACGAAATCTGCAAAATGACGGAAAGCGAAAAGTAAATAAACAGGCCTACCCGGCCAAGGTATGTTGTATGCGAACTGATTAGGTTATACATAAGCTGCCCATGTCCGTTGTCTAGGACTCTGGGGAGTACCACAAGATGAAGCAGATGAAGGCACATCAAGAAATAATTGCCAGGCAGATTTCCTAACTAAGTATACATTAATGCGATGTTATATTGTGGCATGTGCACAGATTGTAGTAATAGCCGTGCCCTCTGGTTACTCAAGCTGAAGGTTGGCAGCTTATCCGAGGAGGGGCGTTTGAGGGGAAATAGTCTCATTGGAGGGGATATGGCGTTAGGACGCCAAGCTTAACGAGCTTTTTCAAGAGTCAGTGTCTAGTCTTCGTGGTGTTGAGATGTACGGATAGTTGTGCAATGATAGGGCGTCCTCGTCCCGGCAGACACATGGGTAAGCATATTTAATAAATCTTCTACTTATGCTTCTTCCTTGACTTTTTAATTATGGTAGTATAGAATCCTTGCCTTTCCCTTCAGCCAGGAATTATGTGAGTGTAAGAATATTTGTGAATTTAACTTTAGCTGCGTCCCTTTGTGTCGGTGCCTCTTAAAGTAAAGTTTCCTTAGTTTTGAATAACGATCCCTCTCACAGCGAGTAGCTCTCCTCTGAAAGTTAAATAATAAATTACAAATTATTGAGGCACGCGACAAATTGGTGGAGTCGCTGGGAAATTGGTGGAGGCCGGGCAATTGGTTTGATTTGTTTTGAGATTTTAAGTGCAAAAATTTTTTTTCCCTCCAAATTTAACGGTTTGTCCTCCACGTGGTCGTGAAAAATGTTAAGTTCTTTCTGGCTGAAGGGTAAGGATTTTTATACTTTTATTTGTGGATCTCTTCTTCTAAATTTTGTTTCCATCATTTCTGAAAGTTTGGTGTCGAAATTTCAATTTTGAGTTCATTTTTGCATATTTTCCCATTGTCTGCCGGGTGACGCTAAAACTTCTGACTCCATTTTCCCCTTGTTTTGGCTTCATTTCCTTTAAATTATATCACTGTGTTCCGTTCTTTGTGCTGGTTATTTTCAAGAAAAAATGTTTTTGTGAAATTTGAGAAGAAACGAGCGAGATAGTTGTTTCAAAATGTGCTCGTCACGTGTTGGCTATCCGTTTGCAAATCTTCTTTTCTGTGCTTATTAGCAGTGGTTTGGAAATGTATAACTTTATATTCCAGTGATTGTGATTTCTAGCTATTTACTGCACTTTTCTGAGTTATTTTTCGTGTAACTTTTATGTACGCACGTGTGTTGTGTAATTCCCGCGTGGTCGTGCATTTCAGCAACAATTTTTAGCTTGTGTAACCAGTCTTCTTCAGCACGTGTTTTGGCGCGTTTCTTTGCGTGTGCATATCAGATTATATACATTTGATTTTAGAAAAAAATGAGAAGTTTTGTGTGCTAGTTTAGAATTACAAGTCTGTATTCTGCTCCTTTTGAGAATCTTAGCGGTGGTCACAGTAAGTGTGACGTAGTTTTTAAGTTCCAGTTCGAGGTTTCTCACTGCAGCTATCATTTTGTTATCTTCCATATGTCCATTCTGCTTAAAAATCTTGGTATTGTGTCCAAGTGGCTTGTGTAGCCGTGTGTTAGTATAATTTTCTGATATTTCGCCGCGGGCGCTTAATTGTGTTCTTTCTGCAACTGTTTTATTTGGCTATGTTCTGATCTTGCTACTTACATTCATGTGATGCTATAAGTGTTTAGGTTGGTGTAATCTGAATTGCTTGGTTCTACTGTTTGTTTATTGGTTGCGTTATCTTTTGTGCTGCAATCATGCATAAGCGACGTCCTGCACAGAAAGTTGATATAGTAATTGCTCCAGTTGGCGAGCACAGTGTGGTGGAATCTGTCCAGTGTTGGTACGACTGTTACTCAGTTATCAGCTGGCTGCCGCCGGTCATTGACCCCTCTCACGTGGAACATTCCAACGAGTTGTCGCCGTGTGAGTTATTTTAGAATGTTGCAATGTTGGCTACTACTGCTATTGGCCGCTCTGAGAATGATGATAATTTTGCTTTACCGTTGCCAAGTTTGGTTTAATTCCGTAATGTATATTTTTAAGGGAAGATCTTTCGCAGTTACTCATGTAAGTAAAAGTTTCAGGAGCTACCAATCTTGCCAGTATCTGCACCTAATTAGGTTTGATGTGCTTCTAATATGGACCAGTACGATGTGGATGTTGATACACCAGCTGTACGTGTGTTACCAGATTTTGGACAATTTGCACGGGAATTTTGTGGTAAACGAGTAAGAGAAAAGAAAAATATCACCTGTAAGTATGTAATCATTGTGAGTGCTAAAGTTTGGATGAATGAAACAGTTTTACGACTCACACAGGTATGCTAAATTTATTGTTTCAGTGACTGATGCTTAATTAAGCTTTGTTTTTCAGGAATATGTGATATGAATGTCTCTGCTAAATTATAAGTGTCTTATTATTGTGGGTGTAATCTAAATTTTGAATTATGTTTTGGTAACTGCAAATCATTTGTTTTGTTGTTGTGTTATACTGCAGGAATGTGTTTTAGGTGTACAATATGCTTAATTAAGCTTTCATTTTCAGGAATGTTATGTGACAATATTGTTTTGAATAATGATGTGATGTTTTGTTGCATTCGATTTGATTTGATATGATTTGATTTGATATGATATGACTCGATTTGATTTTGGGTTCCATAATGATGCTGTGATCTTTATTTGCAGAAAATTTGTTGCATGAATAGTGTTTGTATGTATGTGTGTATTTGAGGTTATGTGATATAGGTGAGATTTGCCTCGGTGGATGTGCGTAAGAGTAACCCCGATGGCGTAGTGTGAGGTTATGTGAGAAATATGAGTTGAGATTTGCCTCGGTGGATGTGCGAAAGAGTAACCCCGACGGTGTTGATGAGAAGAGATGAGATGTCAGCTTCGGTGGAGGTGCCACAGTGTAACCCCGATAGTTGAAGTGTATGAATGTGTTGATTTTTCAGGAGGGCTACATGTACCTGGAAAGTTGATGTGATGATTGTACTGATTTTGCTTATTGGTGTTGCTGTAACGTGCCCAGTATAGCGTGTGTGATGAATTCACACGAGAGATTAAATAGATGGAAGTGAATGTAATGAAAATAATTTTTTTTCTCTGTTTATGCAACAAGTTTATTACCATCTTAGATAGCAAATTTTAATACCACCTGTTTTTCCAGCTTAAATTTCTTGATTTTGAGGATGTAGATGCAACATTATAATGTCATGTTATTTGTATAATTCCTGAGTTAATGTGATTTCTTGAAGGTTATGCCTATGTCAAATGTTTTGAATTTACAGCATGTTAAATGAGACACGTAAGTGCAGATGTTTTGTTTTGGAGAGAGAATTGAAAGATGATGATGCTTGAAGTAATGATCGAGATTGCACTATTACTGCTACTGCTAATGATGATGATAATTGTGGAAGATGATAGTTAAACTGCGACGAGAAAGATAGTGATGTGAATAAGAAGTTATATTGATGACAAGAGTAGGACACTAGTAGTTGAAAGCATGTCACATGGCGTAGTTTAGAAATGTATTGTGGATGTAGCTTGTAGTGATGTATACACTAGTTTGAGTAGATAGTTAAGTCGCTGTTGTGTGTAATTTGGGGCCATGGTCAGTGTGAATGAGTTCATTTCATCGTCATGTGTGACTGTCTTGTAAGTGCACTTACTTTCTTTTGTTAGTGATACCAGCTGGTTATTGAGATGTAATATTGGGATCCCAAGATAAGGTTATGTTTCATTTCTGTCATGTTTATGTGCGTTGAGTCTGTTTTACTGTTATTTGGATTATGAAGCATTGTAAGTTCAATTTTGGATGGCAACTCTGTAAAATTTCTTTTTATGCCAAGTTGTTCTAATTTTCTTTTCTCTTTACTTGCCCATGTCAAAAGAATGTTTTTTTTGTGTACACTTTTCATACTTTAAAATCTTTATTTGTAAAGGACATACCCTTCTTTTCTGTGTGATTCTTTGTGGGAGCATCCTGTTTATTGTGTCGTGGTTTTGTTTTAGAATTATGCTGTGGTAGAGAGCGAGAAAATCCAAGAGCATCCCCGGGGCACACCAGAAGTCAAGAAACACCACAGGGAAGCTGTCGGGCAGCCACTACACTGCCGTGGCATAAGGAGCCACCATGTCGGGGGGCAGTCCAAGCCAGCGACTGCCCACCCTGTTGTCATCACCAGAGACCTGCGGTGCTAATCCTACACCAGGACAAATAGTCGTTGTGGGCACTGTCTCAACCACCCACAAACAGTTACGGCAGTTCATCACCCTTTTGCGCAGTGTAGTGTGTCTGTGAACTAAGGCAGCGTGGTGTGTGCGTGTGCGGGATGCCAAAGCTAGTGCATTAACAATATTACGTCGACTGCACTTACATCGCTCTCGCTTCTCGTTATCGCCCAGCACCATTGTCGTCGGCTGGGTGCAACCACAAATATGTATTGCTCTTTTATTTTACATCACACATTTCTATGTCATTTTTTTTTTGGTATGTCTTTCTTTTGTTTTTTCCTGTATTTTGTACTTATGTTCTTTCTGTCGACGAGGACGTCGACTTGGGTGGCCAGGGGGAGATGTGGCATGTGCACAGATTGTAGTAATAGCCGTGCCCTCTGGTTACTCAAGCTGAAGGTTGGCAGCTTATCCGAGGAGGGGCGTTTGAGGGGAAATAGTCTCATTGGAGGGGATATGGCGTTAGGACGCCAAGCTTAACGAGTTTTTTCAAGAGTCAGTGTCTAGTCTTCGTGGTGTTGAGATGTACGGATAGTTGTGCAATGATAGGGCGTCCTCGTCCCGGCAGACACATGGGTAAGCATATTTAATAAATCTTCTACTTATGCTTCTTCCTTGACTTTTTAATTATGGTAGTATAGAATCCTTGCCTTTCCCTTCAGCCAGGAATTATGTGAGTGTAAGAATATTTGTGAATTTAACTTTAGCTGCGTCCCTTTGTGTCGGTGCCTCTTAAAGTAAAGTTTCCTTAGTTTTGAATAACGATCCCTCTCACAGCGAGTAGCTCTCCTCTGAAAGTTAAATAATAAATTACAAATTATTGAGGCACGCGACAATATAGTGTGGTTAACCTATCAGTTGGTGTTATATCCATTGTGTTCTACAATCGTAACGTGATTTCATTGGATATAATACATGAAAGTGTCACATAATATTGGTATAGAACAGTATTTCATTGCAAACTGTTATACCGTGACGCAAATAGTAAATTACTTTGTGCATGATTATTTATTAATGTGTTCTGAAGGGTTTCAGTTTGAAAAAAGACAACTTGTAAATACACATTTATGACATTGTCAAGTCTTGTCCAATCTTGTCACATGTGGAAAAATGGTTTGACAATTTTTCTTATAAACACTTGAATTGAAAAACAAAAGTTTGATTGTGTGCAAGGGGCTTTAGAACCAACAATGGATGTCGAAAACAATTGATAGTTAAACATAGCAAGAAATAAAAGGAGAATATGTACCGACCTCGGTAACAAAAACAGAGCATAATTACTCAAGTCTGTTTGAATTTAATGTAGGGGTATACGGACTTGGTGGGCACACTGTAGATTTTTCACTTTAACCTTAATCATTACGATACTAAAAAGGCATTTAATATTTTCTCTACCCATTGCTATTTTACAGCTATCTCATATTACATTATAGCACTTGTTAAAAAAGACTCATCTTCTATCCGGTTTCAAATTAGGTGATATGGACTTGGGTACATGCAATTGGGAGAACGATCCATCTTATTATACAGATCGCGAACAAAAATAAGTTTCAATCTGGAAACATCTAATATAACCAAGGAGTGCTTCCGAAATGGTTACTTTTAATAACCTCTACATTCTTTTGATAGTATATTTTCGTTCTACATGAGCGTTCTCACGGAAGGTTTTAGAATTTTGCAATTTAAAAGGGAACTACACAGCCTGTGAGAATAATTCTCTCAATCTTAATAAATATATCTAAGTATAAAAGATGTTGGTGAACCTATGTATCTATGTTATTTTACATTTTGTAAGCGTACCTACCCGTGTGGGGATTTTACGACTGCGTTGTATGATAAGCTGTTTTGTAAATCTAAATCTTGAGATACCACAGTGCTTTCTTTACTTTTAACATCAGTGTTGCATTATGTCTTCATTTGAGACGAGCCTGCTCCTCTCTCCG
The DNA here is from genome assembly GCA_030765065.1 of Deroplatys truncata. NCBI lineage: Eukaryota > Metazoa > Arthropoda > Insecta > Mantodea > Mantidae > Deroplatys > Deroplatys truncata. The sequence goes on from CM060979.1 coordinate 167,227,623, forward strand.
CCTACTCATCGTCTTCCTTCTGTTGTGAGTAGTGAGTTGCTGTAAAGGAGCGTCCTACAACACTTCTGTGTTGGCCTATGCTTTTAACTATCTCAGGGGTGGTTACAGGAGACGAAATTAAATACTTGAAGTTGAGTTTAACTGTAACTTATTTTCACACTCGCTTGCAGCTAACCGTGAATTCTATCCCACAACAATTTGACTGGTTTTAGGGGGGCCTAATCTATCAAGCCGTACCTCCTATCCTATGTTGCTTTTCTAAGTTACTAACCCTTATTCACCCGCTTGGCCATCTGAGTGGCATAAAGTCCACCTCCCGAGAAAATTGCATGTAATCGTCCGAGTGCCAGGGCTTTCGCTTTATTTATACACCCCGCTAAAGGCGCTATTTTTCCCATCGTACCTTAAAGCATTATACTTATTGGCTGATAACATTAGCGTCGTATGAGAACATGTGATCTCGCATCTCCCACGCTTCTATTCATGCGGATTCGAAACAATTTGAGTTTTATTTGTGGACGCTCTTTAGCTACCATGGTTCTTAACGTCCCATTCTATATTGGACCGGAACGACCGGAAATTTTACTCAGAGACCTCTTTATCACGATTCAAGTTCTTTAACATGCCGTAAATCTATGACGTGGGACCACCGGCTTTACTTTCCTTCCGAGGGAAGCCATTCTATGGATTTTTTAGCCCGAAAACATCCGGCACTATGCCGGGTTTCAACACGCGACTTCGGCAACCAGAGGCTAGTAGTGGTACCCGTAGACCACGGAGAATGACATGACGGATTCGGACTTTCCGTTTCTCTCTCGGCCTCTCTCTATATCTCTTTTCAATATCTGCTGCCCTCTCTCTTTTTAGAGTACCTGCTGGTCACATTTATCCAATTTTGGATAAATTTGGACAAGCCTGGAGATGTCTTCGTCTATTACCACGTAGCTTCAGGCACCCAAATTACAAGGTTGCATGGCTAGCTAGCTTGCTTTACATTTATCTCAAAACATATTTTACAAGTGTATAATATCACTTGCCTTAATGCTGATATTTGCCTTGATGCAACAGTACAAGGGGATGTTCGGGCATTGTGACATAATAATCGCAATAAATGTAAAATAGAAAACGCTGTAATTATCGTTGTTGACAAATTAGTGGATGAATGAGAATACGGTTTACAATTAAGGACTAATCAGGAAGAAAAGAAATAAATAAAATTTGTAGTGTGTTATCGGACTCTAGTCTAACATGCAACTATCTTAACCATTACACCTGGGTTTTAGTTCACTTTTGTGGTTACACTTGACCTCTGATGAGAATAAAAATTAAATAATTGATTCCCCTCCTCCCATCGAGTTGTAGTCCATTACATACATTACCCGATATGACTGTACTTCACTTCTAGCTAACAAAAGTTCCATACGTTTCGGAAACATTCGGATGCTTCACTTCGGAAATAGCTCGGTTTTGAATAAATCAGCTTAATTAGGTTAATTGGCAATAATTTACAGTCTTTTAATTTTTTGCACAATCTAGGGCATAAATGCTTTCAAATAAGCCAAAAGCTTGTTATATGTTTCAACAAACCATCGTAACTAAGGGTCTCAAAGTCCCCATTTTAAATGCATAGTGTCGGATTAAACGTATTAAGTATAATACTAGAATATGATAGGTTATGGATGCATTTGTCTCAATAGGTTTATCACGTCCTTTTTATTTAATTAAAATATATAATTGCCCTACGTTATTCCGGAGAACCAAGCTCACATAATATAATTTCATGTGTGCAGTTGAAGATTCTGGGGGCCTAAGTTTGAAATACATTGTGCATTTTTTACATGTTTACTTTCTCACTACGTATAAGTAGGGGCAATATTGCATTCTACTCAAAACTTCGATACCGAGATTTCACCGGAAATATATGTTTTGAGGCCCCCTGGATCCAAATAAATCATTTTATGGAAACATGTTCGCGCGTGTGTTCATTAGTCTGTCTGTGAACAGCATCACTCAAAAACGAAAAGTCAGATAAGTACCAAACTTGGTATTTTAAGTTCAGCATCTTCCAAGGATGCGACACGAAGATTTTCAAGAAAATTCCCTACCCACAACTACTCTTTACATGCAACATTTTTCGATAATTCTCGATTACCCAAAGATAGCTAATGGTTTTTATTAAAACGTCATATATTAAATGCATTTACAAAACAAATAAAATGTATATCTTGAATTTTCTGGGTATAACCTTTGAAGTCCTCTTCATTCGGTAGGAATTTTGTATAATCCTGTATAACTGGTAAACGTTAAGCAATAGTCAGAAACGTACTGTAAAAGAAATGTAGATCTCTTTAAAACACACAATATATTTACAATAACGTTTTTGTGGCAGCAGCTATTTCCGAGATATCTATTTATACCCCACCAATGGTCTTATGGCGACCTTACCTTTGGGACATATTATTGGCTATAGAAAATGATGTTACCTCGTATTCGCTTGTCGTTGGATGTCTGGTAAACTTTGCGTTTTATTCATTAGAATCATACACATACAATTACGTTCTCATTCATAGTTCCAGACTCTAGGAAGGACAGGAAATAATTTTGGCCAGAGAAAAATTCCCACCCATCAGCCGGGAATCGATTCCGGTACCCTTCGAATAGCAGGCAGGTGCTCTTGTTCGAATTGTTCAATATTATTTTAAAGTCTTTTCCAATTTCAATTGTTTCTCGCTATGTCATGCAAAGAGTATGGCATTAATGACCAGGGTATAGCGTCCAGGTTTAAAACATTTGTCTATTGCTATTTCTTTTGTATCTGAAATGTATTAATTAAGCTGTTTCTGGAAAGATTTGTCTAGATTAAAATGGACTATACAGAGTGGACCGTTTAAGTTGCCAGCCCTCGTAGCCGTGGTCACTGTAGTGTGTAGCTTCGGCGCTCCGCCAAGCTGAGGGTCGCGGGTTCGAGTTCCGCCATGGGCATGGATGTTTGTGTGCATGTGTGTGTAATGACGGTAATAAGCGGTAATAATAAACAGTGAAAACACAGTAATGATAAACTGGGTAAACAAGGAAACTTAAAAAAAAATTAAAAACAAAAACAGTTGAGGCTGTAATATTTCCAAAACTAAGCGTTGTAGAAAGAAATGTCTCTGATAAAAGTTGTTTGATATTATGGGGGGAAGTGAATGCTTGTGTTTTGCTTGGAGGATGTTATGATGGTCATTTTAGGGTGATTTTTTTTAAATGGGAATCTAAAATTAGGATCTATTCTAAAATAACCATCACAACGTCCTCTAAATAAAACACGATTAATGACTTTTACGTTCCCCATTATATCAAGCAACTTTTATTCAAGAAATTTTTTTCTACGTTTAATTTTGGAGATATTTTATAGTCTCAATTTAAATGGTCCGCCCTGTATAGGAGAATTTATGTAAGAAGAATTCGTATACGCACTAATAAATGATAGAGGGCAGAGAATGTCATGTGAAATATCATAGATTTTTTTATCCCTGTCTTCGAATGAATCTTCTGGTACTTAAGTAAGAAAGGGTACATTTAAAACCAGAAAAAGAAGGGGGAAAAACCCGCATTGACGTTTACGGATAATCATTTAGCAATCTTGATGGAAACAAACTAATGCACAGCGTTGAATTATTGAAACTGTTATTCAGTTTCAAGAAACGCTTGGTTATGGTAAAACCTTAATGCTGCAAGGAGGCCATGTCTTTACTCCTTCCTTGTTCCGTGTCGCATAAAACTTGCATGAACACTTAAAGGAAGGTCTGCTTTCTCTCAAGATCGTGCTGAAGCGAAGTGGCGGAATATAACCAGACTTCATAACAAACCTTGTTGTTGTAATCAATAGCTGCGTCTTATCCGAGGATGATGTTATTGAGTGATGAAAATAAAGATGATGATTATAATTGAGATGAAGACGGTGATAACAACTTAAGTGGCTCCCAAGGCATTCATTGTAACATTAATTTGGTTCTAAATGTAAACATTTTCGTTTTTTTATTTTTATTATACTTATAAAAACAACGAAATAAGACGTAGAAGAATTAAATACGATAATGATACAACACAGAAAAAACTGAAAAAGACATTTAAACAGAATAGCAGAACATAGAATACCAAAGTTCCTACCAACCAGAAGGACGAAGAAACCAAGGACGACCCAGAAAAAAATCTGATGTGTTACACTCACATGACTTTCTCTACTCTTGTACAAAATATTTTTACACACGCTTACTCTCCATCTACTTCATGTTAATCGAGATAAACATTTGCAGACTCTATCTTATTGCTAATTTTCTTGTAGATGTAAGGGGAATATATATTTACAAGGGCAATATAGAAATACAGTAGCCTTTAAGCACATACATATCTCTTAATAGCTGGCTGCTAGGTGCAGGACCATTCCCTTTGCCACAGATTAATACTCTTTGCATATCCAAGACAAAAAATGAATAACGAATTCCCATTTGAGAGAATAAGTATTGAAAAATTTAAGAGAATAACAAGCAATATCTCGAAAATGGTTCACTCGACAAAAAAAATGTATATGACATAAATTGTGTATTTTAACGCGCTCTACATTTTTGGTGCAGTAAAACTCTATCTCTTATGGTTTACCAGTTATGCAAAAGTCGATCACAATGAAGAATACTTTTGGAGACATTCCCAGAAAATTCAAGATATACATTTTATTTGTCATGAAAATATCTTAAACATATGATATTTAATAAAAATCGTTAGAGCCATTGTTGAGAAAATAAAAATTTTCGAAAACTCTTCCATGTAAAGGCTAATCTGGGGTGAGGGGATTTTATTGAAAACCTGGAAGATACTGAACCTAAATACCAAGTCTGGTATTTATCTGACTGTTCGTTTCTGAGTTATGCTGTTCATGGACAGACACACAGACAGACACACACATGGACATGTTTCCAAAAATGCTTTTTTTGGATTCAGGGAGTCTCAAAACGTGTATTTCCGGTGAAATCTCGGTATCGAATTTTTGGGTGGAATACAATACTTCGCCTACTTACTATACGTAGTAGAGAAAGTAAAAATGGAAGAAGCAAGACTTAGGAGTGTAGCATGTTAAGCGGCTTAAATCTTGTTGGGGAAGAAGAAGAAGAATTATAGCTTATACTTGATACTATACAATTGGTGTTTTAATTACAGTAATTTTAAAGCAGCAATTGATTATTTAATCTGTCATGCGTTAAACTTCATTTTTCATAATTCCTTTCTATTTAGCATTTTTTTACTATTAAAAAATTCAAGAAAGCTCCAGAAATTATGGATATAACAAATTATGTGCACTAGTTAAAACGTATTAAATAGTTCAGTTGAAGGAAATTGTTTTCCTTATATCACATTGAAAAAGTTAAAAAAATATAATAACATGTATGCACACATAATTTTTTCTCTTAAACTAATTAAAATTAAGAAATGCCTGCACAACAGTTTTGTGTAAGTTTGTACGAGGCGTTTCATTTATAGCTGGACATTGATCGCGTATAAGCGTAGTTCGTTAGCACTGCAGTGAATATGTTCCGCTAAGGCACTAGCTGTGAATGATCCGCTCAATGCTACGTTTATCAATGTTATAGTGCATCAGTTCCTGCTTCCAGTTCGAGCTGTTATGAGCAGAGTTTGTTCATTGTGCATCTCAAAAACGAAAGCTTATTCAATCATCTGTGTTGTGTGTGGATTACTTTAGAGTATTATTGATATTGTTCCTGTTTTTGTCTTGTAGTCGACTGAAGTGCCTACCGAAAAAATCACGTTTGAATAAAATAATTTATGTGGGATACATACATAAAAACTGAATAATGTAGACAGACGTTTGTAGGAACAATCCCCCACACCATAGACGAACTGAAGGACAATATTAGAACAGAAATTATGAAAGTTATGCAAGAAAAACTAATGGGTGTGAATGGAAACTTCATCTGAAAGTGCCAGGATGTCTCAATACAGATGGAAAACACTTTCAGTACAACTTATATCAAAGTTGGTACTCATTATATTGCGTGGTTAAGTAACGTGGGTTAAGTGGATTTTTAGAACAGAAAACATCCCAATGTAATAGACAGTGCAAGAAGCACGCATACGTGCGATTCCCGGCCCGGTCATACAACGAACGCACTGTATAATAAGTTTAAATTAAAATTGGGAGCGATACGAGTAGGGTCCATTTGAGTATACGGTGAAAAAGTCAAAGCATCAGAAGAAATCTATAGATTTTTGTATTTTCACCGATACATTGCCTTAAGACCTCTAGTACCAAAATGACAAGTCTCCATTGTAATACAGAACTACATTTCAGTGAAATCGCATTCGACTCCACACTCTGACTCCTATAGTTCCTTAGCAGGTTTGTGTGTTAGGAGAATGCACTGTAACACTACTAAGGAACAGCACTAGTAGTTGCTAATCAGGTATTAGGAAGATTATGGTAAACTAATGCTAATTATTCTGCTTTAGGCAATATCCTATCGTATTTATTGCCCAAAATATTTTGTTACACGAATGCCAAGAAAATGTAAGAAATTAAATCTTTAGACTTTTAGAGGGAAACATTGTTTTGAAAGAAACAAATTTTTAAATGCAGTACTTGAAAAATCTATGCTTTATTATGAAGATCTTTTACTGTTCGTTTGACCAGTAGAAAACCTTGTTCTACATTTAGCCAACCACACTAACCAAGAGCAACAGGAAGTTCTGAGGTAAACACTTTTACTGTATGATTGTAATGAAGCTTTTTCTCCCCCACTCCCTTCCGCTACCTTAGCAATTATTCTAAATGCTGCATACCGAAAACGCTGGTTTTTAAAGGATTTGATCTACCTTTGTTGGTCCCTTGCCTAATTAGGAGAGAATTTTTGTTAAGCGAAACGAAATAAAAATGTTGACACTTAATTTTTAATACTGTAAGGAGAAAGTTAATGCACAATGAAAATCCATTGATGGTTTTTTAAGAATAAGTTATTGTGCATAAATTAAATATAGTGTGTTATTTATTTATTAAATGCATCATATGTTATTGCTCCATATCACATGAAGTATTTGTAAGTGAAATATCTTCGCTGAAAATTTATTTAATTTTGTTCTAGAGTGCCTTCAAAAACCATAAAGTTTTTTTCCTTTTTACTTTAAATTCAATCCGATTTTAAAATAGTGACCTTTAGATCGTCAGTAATGCGAGATTCGAAAAAAGGATGTAAGTAGATCATATCACACTTCTATAATTTGTTTTTTCGTGATGCTTTTGAGAAGCTAGGTTTTGCTTAATGCAGTGTTCCTGTTTTGCTTAATGCAATAGGTATGTTAAATCTTATAAGTTCAATTTCAGAAGACAATAGCATCAGGTCTTAAATCATTACTTCTCCAAAAATATATTCCAATAATTGACGAAAATAGTGCAATTTCCTTATAATGAGGAAGAGAATACGTTAAAGAAAATACTACTTTTTCACTTGTGTTGGAATTAATACCTCACCTGAGGCTTGGACGTAAGCATCTAGCTCTAAATGAATGCATCACTTTCTTTTGCATTTGCGTAAATAGCTAATATTATTATCATCATTATTGTTAATTCTTACTTTTAGGTAGATAAAAAAAATAAACCATTGATTTTAATTCTGAAACATTCTAAAAATTCAGCACCTGATTCTGATTTTTGCAGATAAATTCAAAATAACTCCTGCCATTTCTCTTCATAATTAACTTGATTTTATTTCACCATTCTTATTTTAAGAAAACCCTTTTAAATACATTTAATTAAAATTAAATTTATTGTTGAATCCAAATAATTTTGAGATAATATGGATCCTTAAGTTGCAGCGAGAAGAAATCTAAACAATAGATTTCAGGATTTGACTTAAAAAACACTATACTTTTGTAAACTGTTGCACGTTTTGGTAATAAAATGTAAATAATATGGTTCCTAGCTATATAGTAGTTCTTAGTGGATTTTGAAACCGAAGTTTCCTCTGATATTTCAAGAAAAAGTTTCCTGTATGAAACTGTATAAAGTTTGGAAAGCTAAATCATGTCGCAGCAGGGACACAAACCAGGATTCTCGTTCGGGCCGAAGCATTGTCATTGTAACACTGAATTTTTCGAAAATGATTCAACTTTCCAACCTCAGCTTACGCACGGCTAGTATGAAAGAACAATAATGCCGTTTATTTAACTGTTTCGATTATAAATTCACCAGAATTAGATTTAAATTTGTCTATTATGCATAGAATTTCGCAAATGTGATTGTAACAGCTGGATTGTATTTTACCGTATTTTACCTTTTGCTTTAATTTTCTGGTTCAAATTTTACACCTTTACTTGCGTGCATTCCGCAAGTATTTCCCTGCAGTTAAAGGTGGCATTAACAAGCATGTCTTACACTTTTCAAATACTTTTTTTAATGATATTAATATTCTGTATTTACTAAAAGTGAAACCTTTTACACTGAAGGTTATAATCTTCAAATCAGCAGAAATTTTATATTAATTCATTCATTCATTCCGATATGCAAGTAAAGTTTAAAAAGTAGATCATTTTGCGACCTATAAAAATATGACTGCAATGAATTTTAAAATATACTTGCATATCTTAAAATGCTCATTTTAAACCGGAGCAACAATTTGAGAAAAATAATTCAAAATTCTTAATTTTAACAGTGCCAAGACATTTTCACAAATTAGAAATGCACACATTAAATATCATAAGGTTTCTTTTGTCCCAATGACGTGCAAGATGACCTACAGATGTCAGAAATGGTTAGTAAAGAGATACGATGCCACTAAACATTTTTGAGTATCGATTGTTAGAATGAAATTCTTGCTGCAAAATTGATGTATTCTGCAATTAAAATATATACTCCTTTTATTTTTTCTAAACTTAACAAAGCTTTTACTAATTTTGATTTATTTATTTAAATTTATAGTCCTATTAATTTTAATTACTAAAAATTTACTAATACTACTAATTTTAATTAACGTTTACTAATTACGCTATACGAAGAAATGTATAGGTTTTAAAAATAATAAGTTTTTTTTATTATAGAAACTTGTGAGCTCTAAAACGCAAGTTTACGAATTTTGCATAATCCGTTCGAATATGTATTGTTAAAATTAAACGGTTAAAGTTTTAAAGAATGGGTCAAACTTCCTAAAATCCCTTATAATTTTTTTTTTTGCAAATATATCATAAATTATGTGATGATCCGCCACTGATATGTGTATTCCTTCTCTGTCTTAGGAGGAAGCCCAAGCAGCTTTTCCCTGTAGACTAGCGTTGGAAGTAGTGAGTGAGAGAGAGAGAGAAGCCCAGCGCATACATAATTGCTTTGTCCTGAGAGACACTTTAGACTTTAGAACGGTTTATTAATATTTCATGGCAACGACTATCTCAAACTTCCCGGAGCAGTAACACCCCCCTACCCCTGCAGGCTAGCAACGAACGCTCTTCTTCCTTTATGTTATGTCAGGCCAATCTCGTCTGTTCCCAAACGATAAGAGCTGAAGAAGACGTGCGTACCACCCTTCCCGTATCTTCAAGTCTTCGAGCTCCTCTTCGGAAATAGCTCCAGAAAACAGCCGAATGATAAAATGTACTATTACCTTTTGTTTTACCTACAGAAAAAGCGCGAAGGAATAGCACATACCTCATTTCTATGCGTAAATAATAACCTAATGCTAAGAAGTTTATACTTTCATCCTTTCGATAACAATCGAATTTCCTATTAATCGGATCCTTCCGTTTCTATTCGGTCATTCTCGTCACGGCCATTCTCATTTGAAATTTAACGCCACAGATTATAGTAGGCGGCAAACTCCAACATTTGGAAAATCTAGTATCAATAAAACCTGTGTATGTAAAACATCTAAAACGTTTGAGAAATATGAGAAACGAGGAGAACAAGGGGAACAAACACAGCTCGCAAATTTGCGGTAGCAATATCCAGTGCTACTGAACAGATCGGTGCTGCAGTGAGAAATAGGAAAGCTTCAGTAGTGTGGGAGTGAAAGATGCACCAATAAAATAATCATTTAACCACTTTACATTCTTTATGAAGTAGTAGATAGGACAATGTTAACAGTGAATTAGACAGATGAAAAATAAAAGAGTCGAAATATTAAAAGCCTTCACTTACATCATGATGGCTTCTCCCGTAGTTATAAAAACTACCACTTGAGGTCCTTCCAATCGTCCACATGGGTCAGATTCAACTTTGGTTCAGTTGTGCAACTCAGTCGACTTTGAAATCTCTGCAAGAAGATGGGACCTGAAGTCCCGAAACGATCGTCCAGAATTTTGTTACCATCATGATGTAAGTGAAGGATTTTAATATTTCGACTCTTTTATGTTTCATCTTCACTCTACATTCTGTTTATCAAATCAATATAATTGCTTGCAGTCAGAATCTCTGGGCTGTTTTCTTTGTTTAAACGTCTTTCTAGCTTGAACTGCAGCCATTTTAATTTATTATGGATATTTACTAAACAAGCCAAGCCTGGGGAAAGGCATACTAGGACTTTTTCTTAGTATTGTCAACGAAGCAAACTCTTTTCCTATGTTTTATGCATGACAATCATAGTATATTCTAAGGGGAGAAGTATAATGCACTAGATCGATAATGTTCTAAGAGAAAAATCTGATGTGTTGCACTCACATGACTTCCCCTACTCTTGTACGTACTATTTTTACAAACGCTTATTTTCATGTTAATCGAGATGTTAAACTTATTGATAATTTTCTTGTAGATGCAAGGGGAATTGGTAGGCTTTAAGCGATAGTCAATTCTTTTAAGAGCTGATTGCTATGTGGAGCATCACATTCTCTTTGCATGTCCAGGACATAAAAAAAAGGAATAACGAATTCCCATTTGAGAAAAACTATAAGTATTGGAAAATTCAAACAAATAACAAGTAATATCTCGGAAACGGTTACTGGGCCGAAAAAAATGTATGTGACATAGATTGTGTGTTTTAACGATATCTACATTTTTTGTGTAGTAAAATTTTGTCTATCTCTTACGGTTTACCAATTATGCGAAAGTCATTCAGAATGAAGAAGATTTTGGGACATTATCAGAAAATTCAAGATATTGTACTACGTAAAGGGTAGGGGATTTTCTTGAAAATATTCGTGTCGCATCCTTGGAAGATACTAAACTCAAAGTTTGATATTTATCTGACTTTTTGTTTTTGAGTTATGCTGTTCTGACAGACACTCATACGCAAATGTTTCCAAAAATGCTTTATTTGGATTCAGGGCACCTCAAAACATGTATTTCCTGTGAAATCTCGATATCGAATTTTTGGGTTGAATGCAATACTTCCCACTACTTAATATATACATAGTAGAGAAAGTAAAATTGTGTAGCATATAAATGAAAATTACCTTATCCAAAATATTTTAGAAAATGGTAGCTTGCATTAACTCTCTTCCTCTCCCCCCCCCCGTCTCTCAGTCCGTCTAGTTCGCTCTTCCTCTTTCTCTCCCCAATCTCTACCTCTGTGCAACTTGCATGTTATATGATGTTTTAAATACCAATAATTAATAAACATTAATATAGTGTTAATAAACATTAAACCACAATTTAAAGGTTTGTACATCAACGTTCACTTCCTTATGCTTATATACGATCAATTTTATTGTAACCTAAAAATGAAAATAAAGCATATAGATTTAAAAATACCTATCCAGAATAATATTAATTGATTTTTTTTTATTTGTCGTGTTTTGTCTCGTAGGTCATATAGGTTTTTGACATAAAATAGTCTGCCAGATGCTATTAGTTGATTATTCGATCTCCTGTATCAATAGCATCTTTCTATTGCTATTGATCATGGGATAGCTATTCTTTTATTAGGCACTGCATATGTTCTGTGCGATGAGGGACAGCTGGCCTTAGTTGCTTAGTTCAATTCGTGTTCCATTAACTTTATTTCCATAGGCGAGTCCTGGGGTCGTGGTGTGTATTATCAATTCGGTGTTTATTTCTGATTAAGGGAATCCACAAAGAAATCCCAGTCAGACTGACCGTACACGAGATTCTAATCCACTATCTCCAGAATGCGAGCCACAGCATTATCACTGATTTGTATACATGAATGTCTCCGATAAATTAGCTTAACTTCTGAATATCCATTAAATATCCCTTCTCTTGAACCAGTTTCAAGAAAAAATATTGTTATTTTGATAAACGTTTCTTATATAACATTTCTCGCAAAATTCAAAAACAAATTAAATGTTTAGAGTTTTGACTTTGGTCACATTATAATACTCCAAGTTGCCAACTCTGTAGAGTTTTTATACACTTATAAGGAAGATCCATTCGTTCGGGTTTCACGTATAGTTCTCTGAGGTGGTGCGTTTCTCACGATTTGAAATTTATTGGCCCAAAGTGATATTTGAGCCCTTTTGGAACATTGAAGCTGTTTTGTGCTCGGCAGTGGAAGCATTTATCACAGTGTTAGCCTTCCACTCTCTTTTGTGTTGCCGGCTTCTCTTATTCTAAAGGTGCGTTTCCGTTGACGACTTTCTGTATGGTACTTGTGTTCTGAACATACTTCCTCACTACGTAGAGGAAGTAAGGGAAGTATTGCATTCCATCAAAAATTCGATACCGTCTGTCTGTGTGTTTGTCTCTCTGCTGTGAACAGCGTAACTCAAAAACGAAAAGTCGGATAAATACCAAACCTGGTGCTTAAGTTTACTATCTTCCAAGGGTGCGAGACGAAGATTTTCAAGAAGATCCCCCACCCCAGACTACCCTTTACATGGATAATTTTTCAAAAAATTTGATTTTCCTAAAATGGCTCTAACGATTTTTTTATTAAAATACCATATGTTTAAGATATTTTCTTGGCAAATGAAATGTATATCTTGAATTTTCTGGGAATGTCCCCAAAAGCCCCCTTCATTTTGAATGACTTTCGCATAAATGGTAAACGTAAAATGCACAAATGTTATGCACAAAAAAATGTGGATCTCGTTATAACGTACAATCTACGTTATATACCTTTTATTTATTTATTTATTTATTTGGAGTGAACCATTTCCGAGATATTCTTAATATTTGTTTGAATTTTCCAATACTTATATTCTTTCTGAAATGCGAATTCATTATTGGTTTTTTTTTAGGTCCTGGATATGTAAAGAGAATGGAATGCTCCACATAACAACCAGCTCTTCAAAGATTTGACTATCGCTTAAAGCCTACCATATTCCCCATTGCACCTTATGAAAACTACCGATAAAATTAACATCTCGATTAACATGACCTATATGGAGAATAAGCTTTTGTATAAATAGTTTGTACAAGTGTAGGGAAAGCCATGTGAGAGGACCACATCAGATTCTTTAAAATAAGAAATTGTAAACCAACAAACGGCTATTTAATTGCTGTTGTACCATTTGGATAAAGCACTGTGTAGAATTTCCTTTTTCTCAATTCCCTCTTTTTCAGCATTTTTCACTACTCAAAATGCTCCTTATACCACACTTTATAACAAATTAGCTTGAAATTTTCAGGAGAGCTTCAGAAATTGCAGGTTTATAAATTTTAGGCACTATTTAAGAAGTATTAAATCATTCAACTCAAATTAATTATTTTCCATGACCCACATGAAAAATTCAATAACATGTACACAAACATTTTTTCCTCCTAAACCAACCAAAATTACGAAATGCTGACACAGTAATATATTTATGTTTATATACTAACTTTGTCGCAGTAATCTCTCGTGTTATCTTTGTTGCTGAGCGCCTGTTATTGTTTTACTATTTTGAATTTTGGGTTCTTTGTCCTCCGGCTAGCTATTATTACTCAGTCGAGCAAATATCTCTGAGCAGGGCGTGTAAACGGAAAGGAGTTGTTACTAAAAGATAACACTGATAAAAGAATTTATTTTCACACTTTTATTGCCGTCACACTTAATTAATAGTTCACATCTGTAATCTTTATACTCGCCTGACTGAAACTGTTATATTTCCGAATATAATTACTGTCGTACGCTTACTTTACATTTTGTAACTAACTTTATGACGCAAGAGATTCTGTAGAATTGCGTAATGTGTACCTCATGAATGCTTCCTGCGAGAGAGATTTCTTATAACTGCGCGACGTTTACCTTGTGAATGATTCTGTAGAACTGCGCGATACTTGCCTTTGGCTCAAGAATTTATACTCCCTCAACCTGATATGCCTAAACATTATAATAGAGCTGCTATTGGTTAATAAATTGCGCCAACATTAGCGTCTGTTTTATAAGCCAATCATAATTACTAAAACACATGCTCTAGGGAAGATATTCCCTCCATTTCTAAAGAAAGGCGCGCTACCCTGACATCATTTGTTTGTCTCTTCTAATTGATAAACAACTCACTCCATCGCTTCATAGTTACCCACTCTTATTGTCAGTTTCAGTGAGGCCGTGTAAATTTATTTCCTAACAATGCTTATGGCTAACAAACATCTAAAATTATTGTCATACAATAATGTTAATTTACACTACAATCACTCTGGCATTCACAGTGTTTAATATAAAATACTGCCTCAATTCAAATTATTTTGGGAGGGATGCGTTAAACCGCAGGGTCCAAGAAGCGTTTCACATTACATAACAAAGTGATTAATAATGAATAACAAATTTTATGTGTTATATTCACATGACTTTCTCCACTCTCTATCGCTTATTAGTGGCTATACAAAATATATTTCGATAGTTTATTTTTCTATCTATTTAATTTTAATCGAGATAAATCTTTGCAGAAATAGCTACATTATACATTTCGTTGTAGATACAAAGACAACAACGATAGCCACAGGCTTAAGACCTGGACGCTATATGCTGGACTTAAAATTCCATACTGTTTCCATGCATGCAATATCGAGAAACAACTGAAAATCGACAGGACTTAAAAATGACAAAGTATTAATAACCGATATCTCAGAAATGGTTTATGTCACAAAAAGTTATTTCAAATACATTTATAATTTTAAAAAGATATGCATTTTTTATGTAAATCGTTTTCGTCTATCACTTAAGGTTTACCAGTTATACAAGATTATACAAAATTTCTTCAAAGTGAAAAGACTTCACAGGACATTTCCAGAATATTCAAGTAGGTATACATTTTATTTTTCATCTAAATATCTTTGAATAAATGGTATTTTAATCAAAATCGTTACATTCATTTTTTTAGGAAATAAAAAATTTCGATTAATGTTCCGTGTGAAAGGTAGTTTGGGGTTGGGGATTATCTTGAAAATCTTTGTGTCGCATCTTTGGAAGATATTGAACTTAATTTGGATTCAGGAGGCCTTAAAACAAATCTCTTAATAACGCTTTGACATTGCTCGTAAACATTTTATTTTCACTATATGTTTTATGTTCTGAGTGGATGGCAAAAAAGAACAAAGCAATCAAAAGAAAACTCTGGATTTTTACAGGTATATTGCCATAAGCTAAAAGTGTTCACATATATTAAAATTGAAGACGAAAAAGGAAACGTTTTATCCGCAGAGCTTATGTGTGTAATTATGGAGTTCCGATAGACGGTAAGTGAGAACAGCATCCCATGTGGAAATGAGTCCCAAGGCAGACTCCGGGGTAAGAGGCGGAGTCAACACACTTCCATCTTGGCAACAAACGTAATATGATTCGGCGCCAACAGACATGCGTATTCTTCCTTTGTAAGGAATTACATATTTTTCGGCGGGCGATGCAGGCAACTTGATCCGGCCAGAAAGCGTTCCAACTTCCCTCTTTGTTCTCGAAAATCGCTCTAAGGAGATTAGAGTGGGGTCGTTTTAACAATTGGCGTTATATAAATTCTCTTTTGTGTGACGATATTCTGAAAACATGGATCTACTAGCACTCGCAAATATGAATAAATGTCACAGAGGAACTGAAAATCTCGTAGGGGTTTAAACACGTAGCAGTGAAAGCATGAATGGGTTGGTTTAGTTACATAGTTTATAATTGCTACAGAAAAAGATCTGATGTGTTACATTCGCATGACTTTCTCTACCCTGTATCACTTATTTGAGGGTATACAAATTACGAAAGTTTACTTTCTATCTACTTCTTTTTAATCGAGATAAACCTTTCCGAAAATTGCTGCATTACACAATTTTTATAGATGCAAAGGGAATACCCGTAATTAAAAATAATTAAAAGAGAAGCTTAATACCAAACTTGGTCATTTAAGTTCAGTATCTTCCAAAAATGCGACACGAAAATTTTCAAGAAATTCCCTCCAGGCCAAACTGCCCTTTACAGTAATATTTTTCGAAATTTTTTATTTTAAAAAAATGTCTTTAGCGATTATGATTAAAACATATTTACATGACAAATAACCTGTATATCTTGAATTTTCTGGGAATAGTCTGTGAAATCCTCTTCATTCGGAAGGCATTTTGTGTAATCCTGTATAATTGGTAAACGTTAAACAATAGACGAAAACGTACTACACAAAAAATGTAGTTCTCTTTAAAACACACAATTTATTTCAAATAACTTTTCTGCGGCCATTTTCGAGATATGCATTATTAATAGTTCGAATTGTTCAAGTCATTCTTTTAAAGTGCTCTAAATGTTTAGTTGTTTCTCCGATGTCATGAAAGGGCCAGCATATAGCATCCAATTCTAAACATTTCACAATCGCCATTCCCTTTGTATCACAACGAAATGTGTAATGTAGCTATTTCTGCAAAGGTTTATTTGGATTAAAATGTAGTAGATAGGAAAGCTTTAGTAAGAATAGTTTTATACCCAGTAATAAAGGAGAGAAGGTGGAGAAAGTCATGCAAATGTAACAAAGATCTTTTTAATTTATTTATTTTTAGTCGCATTGACAGCTTGGTCATATCGTGACTAAATAATTCAGTTCATTGTATTATAAGCAAAAACTTTTAACACAGAATTAAACAAAGGATTGTTAGCAAGTATATTAAGGTTTTAAATCAAGTTTTATGCTTCTGAGAAAGAGGAGAACTCGCCTGAATTTTGATGAAGTAGATCTTCAGTGATGCCGTAGAGCTGTTGTTCTGAGTTTACTTTTGCAATCTGTGAAAATATGTCTGATGGTAAGGTGAGTGTTGCAGACTTCACAATGAGGTGGCTTGTCTTTGGTGAAAATGTATGAGTGGGTATGTCCAATTCGTAATGTTGTGATAATGGCTTGTCTTTTCTCTTTAGGGAGGTTATGGAACAAGACTGTAATACACTACGTGATCAAAAGTATCCGGACACCTGGCTGAAAATGACGTACAAGTTCGTGGCGTCCTCCATCGGTAATGCTGTAAGTCAATATGGTGTTGGCCCAGGCTTAGCCTTGATAACAGCGTTCACTCTCGCAGGCATACTTTCAATCAGGTGCTGGAAGGTTTCTTGGGGAATGACAGCCCATTCTTCACGGAGTGCGGAACTGAGGAGAGGTATCGATGTAGGTCGGTGAGGCCTGGCACGAAGTCGGCGTTCCAAAACATCCCAAAGGTGTTCTATAGAATTCAAGTCAGGACTCTGCGCAGGCCAGTCCATTACAGGGATATTTTTGTCGTGTAAACACTCCGCCACAGCCCGTGCAGTATTAACAGGTGCTCGATCGTATTGAAAGATACAATCGCCATCCCCAAATTGCTCTTCAACAGTGGGAAGCAAGAAGGTGCTTAAAATATCAATGTAGGTCTGCGCTGTGATCGTGACACGCAAAACAACAGGGGGTGCAATCCCCCTCCAGGAAAAACACGACCACACCATAACACCATCACCTCCGAATTTCACTGTTGGCACTACACACGCTGGCAGATGACGGCCACCGTGCTTTCGCCATACCCACACCCTGCCATCGGATCGCCACATTGTCTACAATGAGATGGAATCCAGGTTAAAAGGATGTCCTTATTGTTTGTAAGAACTAGAAAATGAAGAGTTTGTATTTCCTGGAGTAACTGTAAATCAGTTGAGCGGTCTGTAAGACTCTGGAGATTGCTTAGTGAATCTGTAAGTATAAGGGTGTTACTGTGGCTGGATTAGAATATGTATACCAAAGTTTGGCTCAGATTTGTTTAACTCAGGGAGTCTATAAAAGCATGTAGTTCCGGTAACATCTGGGTATCAAATTTTTGGTTGGAATAAAATACGATAGTGACCGAACGGGATGGCGTGTATAACCCGCATTCCGGAGGTCCTGGGATCGAACCCCGGCAACCACCTTCTCTGGCCCATGGATTTTTCGTGGTTTCCACGGATGCTGGGGTGGTTCATCTTTTACCACGGCTGTTATTCCTCTCATTTCCTGTGCATATTACCTTCCTTGTCATCTGTTTCAGGGCTGTAGGACCAGGCTGGGTGGTGGCTTGCGCTTTGTAAAGGTTTCTTCCCTGGCGTCGCTGCGGTACCACTCAGGTGTCTCGTCAGCGTGGGGCCCCGCTCTATCTGGAAACGTTAGGGACTGCGTTCAGCTTTTACCCGTCGGCATCCGGATCTGGTCCCGTTCGGATCTCTCCCCTCAACCTTCACCCCCAGGGTTCACGTTGGAGGCACAATGGGTCGTATCTACTATTCAAACATATTTAAAATCTGGGGCAAGTTGAAACATGAAGAAAAGAACAACCACAGTAAGAAAGCTAGCGGAGTATAGACGGCCGAATATATCAGGATATTTTCCATATTTTAGTCCCAAAAGTGCAACTGACACTGAAGACTAGGCAGTGAAGGGTGACTGTTGCATATTTTCTCAGCACTTTGAAGCGACCAACTTTGTTACAAGCACCAGCCCTTTATTAGTTGTAATTTTATGAATGATATACATGTAAATATCTATCGTAAATATTGATCATTCATACACAAAGTTTGTTCTCAAAATGACAAGGGCAGGGAGAACGTTTTATTAATCATAAGCAATTTTATATACATATTAGGGTATAAACTGTACCGTAATTTTAAGATGTATAATTCTAACTGTGTGAACAAGGGAGAGGTAATAAACAAATCTGATGTGCTGCACTCACATGACTTCCTCTACTCTTGTACATACTATTTTTACAAACGCTTATTCTCCATATACTTCATATTAATCGAGATATCGAGATGTTAAATCTTATTGCTAACTTTCTTGTAGATGCAAGAGGAATATGGAGGCTTTGAGTGATAGTGAAATATTTTAAGAGCTGGTTGCTATGTAGAGCATTCCATTCTCTTTGCATGTCTAGGACTTAAAAAGCGAATAACAAATTTTCATTTCAGAAAAAGAATAAGTATTGGAAAATTCAAACAAATAATAAGGAATATTTAAAAAATGGTTCACTCCTCAAAAAAAAAAGTTTTAACGAGATCTACATTTTTTGTGTACAAAAATTTTATCTATCCCTTGTACTTTACAAGTTATATAAAAGCCATTCACAATGAAGAGGACTTTTGGAGACATTCCCAGAAAATCCCACATATACATTTCATTTGTCAAGAAAATATCCTAAACATATGATATTTTAATCAAAATCGTTAGAGCTATTTTGAGAAAATAAAACTTTTCGAAAAATATTCCATGTAAAGGGCAATCTGGCGTGGGGGGATTTTTCTTGAAAACCTTCGTGTCGCCGCTTTGAAATATACTGAACATAAATACCAAGTTTGTTATTTATCCGACTTTTCGTTTTTCAGTTATGTTGTTCACAGACACACACATGACATTTTTCCAAAAACGATTTTTTTTATTCCGGGGACCTCAAAACATGTATTTCAGGTGAAAGTTTTATCGAATTTTTGGATGGAATGCCATACTTCTTTGTAGAGAAAGTAAAGTGGTTGTTTGTACAGTAAGTATCTTGGCGAGGGGACAATTTGGGAAAGGTTCTTGAGAAACCGTTGTTAAAGCTAAGAAAACGGGAAATACTGTGGAGAACGTTGGAGAAGTGGCTTGGTTGGATCTGCAAATAGACTCAAACAGAAGTGACAGTAGCAAATGACAGAATATTACTGCATGGTGGGGTACAATTTTAAATTTAAGCGCATATGTCGCCAATCCAAAGATAACGTCATGTTAAATTAGTTTGTCGTGAGATGAGTTAGAAGTAATATTTATCTGCGTGGGTCGCTAAGTAATAGTTTTCAGTGTAACCTTTGTCCACGCAAGTTGTTCGCAGTGTTTATTCTGTTTATATTGCAGGGCGAAGGTCTACCGGGCCAAGGGCCAAAACCCAAGCCTCCCTCCTAAGCCCAGGGTCGGCGCCATCCGAGTGGCCCTCTAACCGAGGGTGTTTCCCATGAGACTAATGCCTGATTTCTTAAAGAGGCACCCCCCGCTTACGCGAGGATGGAAGTGGATACGCCACTTATGCGCGTCATCCCGAAAATGGCGACTACCGATAACCTCGGTGGAGCCGACAGCAATCTAGCATGCCGTTCTACCAACTCTCACTCATGGTTGGTGCCGGAGAACATCGGGGCGTCTCACTATCCCCCCTGGACGGTAAACCAGCCAGGCGTACCCAATCTCCCATGGATATCGGGAACCACTGCCCCGCCGAGCCCAACCCAATCCGAACAACTCCCCATCGGGAGCGGCTGGAATGTCCGCCGGCCCTCGTAATCTGGTCGCTGGAGTGTATAGCTCCGGCGCTCCGCCAAGCTGAAGATCGCGGGTTCGTGTCCCGCCATGGGCATGGGTATGTGTGTGTGTATGTGTGTGTGTATGTGTGTTGTATAATTACGGAATAAGCGGTAACGAAAACAGTAAAAACACAGTATCATAAACTGGGTAAAACAAGGATCTTAAAAAAAAAATACAGCTAGCTGGCATATTGATAATGACTGCAGAAAGCCTGCATGAGAGCAGACTGTAACCCACTTCACATCTCAAGCAGCAGAAGGCAGCGACCAGAGAAGAAGCTTTCGGACAGCGTATAAAAACTAATAAGAAGGTGGTTCAACGTGTAATTAATTAATAACGCCCACAAAGGAGACTGCTACAACTCGGATCGTCATAAAGTACCGGTCAGGTAGCGTCAAAATGGATATATTTCAACTTAAACCACGCGTACTGGAGGTGAGCAGTAACAAAGTACTAAAACTGTTTATGATACATAATTTTCAGATGGGTATGAACACGGGATGTAAAAGTCGTGTAATTGTTGCAGACTAGAACTTGTTTTTCCTGAGTGTTGCTGCCATGGAATGAGATGTCCTCCAACAGCGAGCTGCCGGTGAAGATTGCGATAGGAGGCAGAGTGTATGCTACCCAATTTACTGCCGCCACAGGCAAGTAACAAAAAAAGAAAAAGTAGTAACAGTTTTCGGAAGTGTACACTGTAGAACGGATGCAGTAGCTGTTGTTGTCCAGCGAACAATAGGCCCATCTGCCCACTGCTGGCTGTGATGCTATCTCGACGCCTACATTTTCCAATGATGATTGATAAATGTGGCGGCTTATACTTGTACAAGTCATTAGAGAGCAGTTGTGCCGCCACTTCCTAGCACATGCTGATGGTTAATAAGTGCATTAACGCGCAGCTAATACGTTAAACGGTTCAGACCCTCTCCAGGTCTTCAAGATCGACCTCCGTGTCAAATTATTTCCTCATAAACAGCACCAGACAGGCGCCTCAGTATTAAGAGACATTATAGAAAGATAAGGCATACTGAGTTATCCTGATTAACGAATGCATTAAAGGAATTTTTACTTTCTATACCTAATACACAGTAGATAGAAGAATCTGATGCGTTACATTCACATGACTTAGTCTTCCCTCTATCGATTATTAGTGGGTATAAAAATTATCTTTAAGAAACCTTATTTTGCTGTTTCGTTTAAATTCATATAAACTTTTTCGAAAATAGCTACAGTCACATTTGGTTAGTGATACAAAGGGAATAGTAGTTGTCAAGTGTTTAAGAAGTGTACGCTGTATTCTGGCCTCAAAATGGCGACAAATAACTGAAAATCGACAGGAGTTGAAAAGAATCAGAAGTATTCAGCAATTCGAACCATTAATAACGGATATATCAGACATGGATTATGCTGCAAAAAACGTTATTTGAAATAAATGGTGGGTTTTAAAGAGATCTACATTTTCTGTGGAGTACGTTTTCGTCTATCGCTTAACATTTACTAGTTATACAAAATTATACAAAACTCCTTAAGGATGAAGAGTACTTCACAGACTATTTCCAGAAAATCCAAAATATACATTTTATTTGTCGTGTAGATTTCTTTAATATAGGTGTTTTAATCAAAATCCTTAGAACCATTTTTAGAAAATACGATTTCAGATTTTTCGTCTGAGTTATGCTGTTCTCACACACACACACACACACACACACACACACACACACACACACACACACACACACACACACAAGGACGTTTTTAAAATTGCTGTTTTTTTGGGTCCAGGGTACCTGAAAACATGTATTTCCAGTGAATGTCGGTATAGAATTTTTGGGTAGAATATAATACTTCTCCTACTTACTATACGTAGTTGAAAAAGTAAAAGCCCATCTTCTATGGAATCTAAGCTATTAAAGATAATCGTTCAGCTATAAATATTGGTAATGTAGTGTTTGTCTTATGCAGGATTTGGAAATAGCTTTCAGTTGTTTATATCAATTTAAACTTTGTTAGCCAACATACAAACCTTTTGGCTGCGAGACTCTGCGACGTAGAGAAACGCTCATTTTGAAATCTTCATAGATGGCGCACCAAAGAGCCTTTGAAAACTTTAGGCATACACAGAAAAATATTTTCGAAACAGTTAAGGTCACCAAAAGGTTTGAGATAGATATACTGTACGTTTTAATGAGCTGTTGATTTTTCTTTATTTTCGAGCTATGTAAAATACTATGAGAATCAGGAGGGCTCGGTGGTTATTTAGAAGAAATTCGACTTATAAATTTCATTTACAAGGCCATTATTATTCGAATTTTTTAGAAAATAAAAAATAACTAAAGTTTCCATATGAGTGTGTTTGTTGTAAACCTCTTTCTTCTATGCTTATAGGATATTCGACTTTAGCATCATAGGCAGGTATTACCCTTTCTTAAGACGTACGTTTACTTGGAGTCCCTATTAAGGTTTTAGTCAAAACTAGTACTTCTAACTTAACTACCTAAGGATACAGATACTAATAATGCTATTTTAGAATAAATAAGTGCAATAGAATTAAAATATGTAACTACGATGAATAAACGTAGATAATAAATGTTAAGGAAGAAGTTATTTAAAATAATGTTGGTCGGTTTAATTTCAATAATTTTTACTTTCTCTACTACGTATGGTAAGTAGGGGAAGTATTGCATTCCACCCAAAAATTCGATACCGAGGTTTCACAGGAAATACATGTTCTGAGGTGCACTGAATTCATGTAAAGAATTTTTGGAAACATGTCCGTGTGTGTGTGTGTGTGTGTGTGTGTGTGTGTGTGTGTGTGTGTGTGTGTGTGTGTGTCTGTCTGTGAACAGCATAACTCAGAAACGAACAGTCGGATAAACACCAAACTTGGTATTTAGGTTCAGTAACTTCCAGAAATGGACACGAAGGTTTTCAAGAAACTCCTCTCACCCCAGATTAACCTTTACATTTAACATTTTCCGAAAATTTTAATTTTCTCAAAAATGGCTAACGATTTAGATTAAAATATCATATATTTAAGATACTTTCATTACAAATAAAATGTATCTTGAATTTTCTGGGAATGTCTCCAAAAGTATTCTTCATTGTGAAAGACTTTTGCATAACTGGTAAACCATAAGAGGTAGACAAAATTTTACTGAACTAAAAATGTAGATCGCGTTTAAATACACAATTTATGTCATATACATTTTTTGTTGTAGAGTGAACCATTTTCGAGATATTGCTTGCTATTCCCTTAAATTTTCCAATTCTTATACTGTTTTTCAAATGGGAATTCCTTATTCTTTACTTCTTTTTTTGTCCTGGTAATACAAAGAAAATGGAATACTGCACATAGTAACCAGCTCTTAAAATATTTGACTATCGCTTAAAACCTACCATATTCCCCTTGCATCTACAAGAAAATTAGCAATAAGGTTATCATCTCGATTAACAAGAAGCATATGGAGAATAAGTGCTTGTAAAAATAGTTTGTTCAAGAGTGGAGAAAGTCATATAACTATAACACATCAAATTTGTTTTTAATAGTTGGAGTTGCATTTTTTACTGTGTTAGACCTTTTGTGTTGGGTGTTAAGGAACACCCTTAAGGACACAGGGAGGTAATTAGGAAGCTAACACATGACACTACTTTAAATTATAGTTACACAATAATTATTGAATCAATGGTAACCAAATTTTCATTGTTTATTCTCCAAATGTTTCCTGGAAACAGTGATTATAAAAATAATAAGTTAACGCTAACTTAAGTTGTGCAAAAATTTACATTAAATTGGGTTTTTTTTAGGAACGATCTCTAACTGCTGTGGTTCTTAGCGTCCCATTCTATATTGGGCGTGAAAGACCAGAAATTTTGCTCAGAGGCCTCTTTATCAGGCTTGAGGTTCTTTTACATGCTGTAAATCTACAACACGGGACCACCAGCTTTACTCACCTTCCAAAGGAAGCCATACTAAGGGTTTTTACGCCCTAAAAACCGGGAGGGCGACACCACGGAGAACGAAAAGTTGTACAAAAGTTATATAATTTGTCAACCAGCTTCTTAGCTCAAAATGTTGCAACTCATATGTCAGGTGCACTTTCCTCTTATGATTTTATTTCTTTGATCCCATTTTCCCCTAAATTACGTAAAACATGATTTTATGCTGCGAACGTAACTTTTTGCAACATTTTTAACCTATCGAAAATAAAAAACAATAATTTAGTTTGTGTAACATAAAAAGACTAATAATTTTTTAATATATAGTTCTCTATTCTCAAATTTTTGTAAAAATCTGAAAATAAAGTAATTTAGTCTTAAAGTTCCCAGAAATATCTAATAAACATTTGGTGTACATATCTATAATACTTTTTCAGAAAAGTGTACCTTAAATATGAAAAAAAAACAAGTTACTGGAAACTGAAAGGAAAAAACAACAATACAATGTTTAAATTCGCTAATTTAATGGCAGAATTGCTCAATGAGTTCAATAATATACATATGCATATAATATTTTAAAGATAAAGATTTCTAACTTTTTTTAGCACAGAAAAGGAGAAATCATAGTTCTGAAGCATTTGGACACCCAGTGCCCTTAAAAGACTTGTAATAGTTTAATCCCTGAAGCAACCTGCCCAACCGCAGAGATTTACTTTAAAGCAACCATGAAATATCCAATCTGTGCCCCTCCTCACTTTCAAATCTGATTGACATTAAATTGCAAAGAAAATATTTATCAAAGGCTAGGGTGTCAATCTAATTCCTGTTAGTTCCTACCCTCTATTCTTACGTTCCTACAGCAATTATCTTGGTGCCATTGTGAAGGTAGTGGGGGAGTGGCCAACCCCGACTAGTACATCTGTTACCCATTACTTGCACCAACTATCGGTAAATGGGGAGAAGGATTGTAAATAATTGAGAATGACGTGAGGAATAACCGCCGACCTCATCTGATTGCAAATGAAGATAGCAAGGATGTCCAAATGTAACAAGAGGGGAAACTGGGAACAAATGAACGTCATGCAAGCTCACTAGAGGGGGAAAGGTGCAAATTTGAACATGTATGGTAATAAAGGATGGCCAAATTCTGCGCTGAAATGTTCAAGTAAAAATGTTTTCACTGAATAAAGTTAATTCAGCTATTTATTATTAGTTACTGGAATCAAATAGTTATCTTTGATTCTAAATCAAAGAAGAGCCACTTTCAAACACTGCTTTACTACCCAAAATGCATATCACTATAAATTTTGCCCCTAGATAAGTGATAAAAATTATGAAATAATACACAGGTTCCAAGCAGTGTTAGTGCATTAATTTTAAGAGAGGTTTGTTTATATACGTACAAAAGTCACACGCAACAAAGGTGTGGTGTCATAATGGCCTAGAGACAGACAAAATATGAAATATCATGTTCTAAACCATGCTTGCTACCATTATAGGAAAAAGTGTTTTTACGTTTTGCTGTGTTTAGAATTCAGTGTAGGTGACAAAGATTTCATATTTCATAAGATTTTGATAAAATGTTCAGATTTCTTTATATTTTGTATATTTATAATTTTACGCTTTTAAAATAACTTCCATTAGCAATAAACCGGCTTTTCAAATATTATGTCCTGGAAATTTTCTGTGAAACACATTCAGAAATTCTAAGCTACAGTTTAAAAAATTCAGCATTTCCTCTATTGACATCAAGTGCTAAATTAAACCCACCTTTTCTTAAAGAGCTTCCATTTTCGCGAACCGCTGCTTTTAGTGAGAGATTATATTTAATATAAAGCAAGGACAAAGTAACCAGTAACTTATTTTTCTTTTTCTTTCTGAGTTTAAGGGTAGCACTGTGATTAAACTGTATAAGCGCTGCCATAGTGCTAAGAAAAAGCTAAGTACTTCAGTTTTGGAAAGCTGAAACAGAATGAAAAATCTGATGTCTTACACTCACATGACTTTCTCTACTCTTGTACAAACTATTTTTACAAACGCTTATTCTCCATCTACTTCATGTTAATCGAGATAAACATTTACAGACTCTATCTTATTGTTAATTTTCTTGTAGATGTAAGCGGAATATATATTTACAAGGGCAATATAGAAATACAGTAGCCTTTAGGCACATACATATCTCTTAATAGCTGGTTGCTAGGTGCAGCACCATTCCCTTTGCCGCAGATTAATACTCTTTGCATATCCAAGACAAAAAAATGAATAACGAATTCCCATTTGAGAAAATAAGTATTGAAAAAATTAAGAGAATAACAAGCAATATCTCGAAAATGCTTCACTCAAAAAAAATGTATATGACATAAATTGTGTATTTTAACGCGGTCTACATTTTATATGTAGTAAAATTTTGTCTATCTCTTATGGTTTACCAGTTATGCCAAAGTCGTTCACAATGAAGAACACTTTTGGAGACATTCGCAGAAAATTCGAGATATCCATTTTATTTGTCATGAAAATATCTTAAACATATGACATTTTAATCAAAATCATTATAGCCATTTTTGAGAAAATTAAAATTTTCGAAAAATCTTCCATGTAAAGGGTATCCTGGGGTAGGAGGATTTTCTTGAAAACCTTTGTGTCGCATCTCTGGAAGATACTGAACCTAAATACCAAGTTTGGTGTTTATCCGACCGTTCGTTTCTGAGTTATGCTGTTCACAGACACACACACGGACATGTTTCCAAAAATGCTTTTTTTGGATTCAGGGGGTCTCAAAACATGTATTTCCGGTGAAACGTCGCTATCGAATTTTTGGGTGGAATACAATACTTCCCCTACTTACGTAGTAGAGAAAGTAAAAATTCATTGCCACTGTCGGGACTCAAAATTACGGACCTTCGGACCTTTCCCTACAACTTACGTATAGTACATAGAGGAATTATTCTATTCCTCCTAAAACTATACATAGATATGTTATAGGAAATACACGTTTTAAGTCTCCTAAATCACAAAATATCATTTTTATAAAAACATCCGCGCGTGCGCATGTGTGCTTGTGCGTGTGTCTCTATATTTGTGTGTCTGTGAACAAAATAACTCTAAATGAAAGTTTAAAAAATATAGTATCTTAGTTCAATATCTTACAAAGATAAGACACGAAGATTTTCAAGATAGTCCCCATCCCTGATTACACTATACATGGAACATTTTTCTAAAAATGGCTCTAACGATTTTGATTAAAATTCATTCCTATATTAAAGATGTTTACATGGCAAATAACATGTAGATCTTGAATTTTCTGGGAATAATCTTTGAAGTCCTCTTCATAGGGAATGAATTTTGTGTACTCCTGTATAACTGGTAAACGTTAAGCGATAGACGAAAACGTATACACAAAAAATACAGATTTTTTTAAAACACACAATTTATTTTAAGTAAGATTTAATGGCAGAAGGTATTTCTGAAATATCTGTCATTAATGTTTCGAATTGTTCATTACTTGGTCATTCTTTAAAGTCCTTTCAACATTCAGTTATTTCTCGCGATGTCATGGCAACAGTATGGAATTTTAAGGCCAGCGTATAGCGTCCAGTTCTTAAACATTTGACAATCGCTGTTTCAAATGTGTAATGCAGCTATTTGCGTAAAGGTTTATTCGAATTAAAACGTAGTAGATTTAAAAAAATCTGATTGTAACACTCACATGACTTTCTCTATTCTTGAACAAACTATTTTTACAAACGCTTATTCTTCATATGCTTCATGTTAATCGAGGTATCGTGATGTTAATCTTATTGCTAATTTTCTTGTAGATGCAAGGGAAATTGCTAGGCTTTAAGCGTTAGTCAAATATTTTAAGAGCTGGTTGCTATGTGAAGTATTCTATTCTGGAAAATTTAAGGGAATAACAAGCAATATTTCGAAAATGGTTCACTCAACAAAAAAATTTTTTATGACATAAATTGTGTATTTTAACGCGATCTATATTTTTTGTGTAGTAAATTTTGTCTATCTCTTATGGTTTACCAGTTATGCAAAAGTAGTTCACAATGAAGAATACTTTTGGAGATATTCCCAGAAAATTCAAGATATACATTTTATTTGTCATAAAAGTATCTTAAATATATGATATTTTAATCAAAATGGTTAGAGCCATTTTTGGGAAAATCAGAAATCAAATCCATGTAAAGGGTAATCTGGGTGGGGGGATTTTCTTAAAAACCTTCGTGTCCCATCTCTGGAAGATACTGAACCTAATTCCAAGTTGGTGTTTATCCGACTGTTCGTTTCTGAGTTATACTGTTCACACACAGACACACACACACACGGTCATGTTTCCAAAAGTGCTTTTTTTGGATTCAGGGGGCCTCTAAACATGTATTTCCAGTGAAATCTCGGTATCGAATTTTTGAGTGGAATGCAATACTTCCCCTACTTACTATACGTAGTAAAGAAAAAAGAAAGTAATAAAGACATAACAAAGGAAACTAAGCTGACATTTTATTCTTTTGCTACTCTATGGATCTGAGGACTGGATAATAAAAAGGAAAGAAAGAAATTAAATAGTGTAGACAGAAATGAAATTTCTTAACAGTTAAAGCCTGTAATCTAGATGATATATTAAGAAACGAAGATCTTTGAATGAACTTAAAACTTTCGCCATAACAAACAAAATCGGTTCATATAAGCAGAAATGGAAGGAACTTGTAAGAAGAATGCAACACGACAGATATCGTAAGCTAATTTAGAATATATATCGAAAGAAGTGATGTAGATCGGCATAGGAAAAGATGGAGGTAAAAAGCTGAAGACGGAACAGGTTCTTCGAACCTAATCGATGACTGAAGATGATAATACATCGATATAAGTGTTACAAAACAATTTTTTTCAAAAGAAAACTTGCACATCCTGAAAGGTTTTCAGGAAGAACGTCCCCTCCCACAAACGGGTGCCAAGTTGTTTTTCCTTCATTCTCTTTTGGAAAGATAGGTGGCTACACGATTTTATCTTAATTATATTTCACTACAAGACAAGCAGAATGCTGCTAGCTCTTCGATAACGGCTATACGGCAGATGCTATTGTCAGTGTGTGTTTAATATCTAGATACACTTTACCCACAGGCTTGGAATACTATATGAACACTAACATAAGTTAAGCTGAATTTTAAAGCGTTATAAAACGTGTGTCTTCCTCCGTGGTCTAGTGGCTACCATGATAGCCTCTGTCTCCCTAGTTCGTGGGTTCAAACCTGGCTATGGATATTTTAGGGCGTAAAACTCGTTAGCAGGGCTTCATTCGGAAGGGAAGTAAAGCCGTCGGTCCCGTCTAAAATTTATTCACACGTAAAAGAATCTCATACATTGAAAGAAAAGTCCTTGAGGAAAATTGTCCGCCCGCAACGTCCTGCTTCTCTCCAGTGGTGCTATATTGGGTTAATAATCTGAAACTACACCACCTAGTGGCAGAATTGGTTACTGTAAAGATTTGTATGTTTCAGGCACTTCAAAGCTCTCATACAGATTGGAAAGATTTGTGTTACGAAGAATTGCTAAAATTAAGTAAGGTCAACGGGCCCTTTTTAGAGGGCATCCTGTACAGAATGCGACAGCAAGTGAATCCTACCTTCAGACGTATATGCAGCTGCCCCTCTATTGCACGTGCCCAGCACTTGCTCTCCAAAGAGCCCTCATTTTTAGGAGTCCACCACCTTTCAACCATCACGGTCCAGAGCCTGATTCATTCATTATGAAGTCAGACTTCTGGATCGAACGTTAATAATGCGATGCGGAGTTGATCTGTAGAAGTCGTAGTACAGGGCAGTTTTGCCCCACCTTAACTAGCTAGTCAAACTTTACTAGTTACTGTAGAAATTCACTTGATTACGGCGGTAATAGCAGACTAACTGATAAACGAGTGAGCTGTGGACAAAACGGGGGCTGAATTTACGAAAAACACTAATAAAGTGTTTTCTTTCAACTATAAAGGTAAAATAACCACTGTGGTAGCTCTGATTGGAGTCGTCAAAAAGTGTAGCGCTAATCTCAGCTATCTCCAACATAGTGTTAGGTGTGCCAAGGTTTCCTAATGTCTCCTAATTAGTTTTATTACATTAGTCTTATATTTACTACTTTTTATTTCAACTTCAGCTACATTATAATTCGATGAATGTAGTTGCTGCAGGCATTCAGACAGCGTGCTTGATGTTTATAGTGGCGTGGGACTGTGAGAAAGCTTACTAATGAACATTTGAGAATTAAAACCTAAAAGGTAGGGGGCATTGTAGCATTCGTTTAGACTATTAATGACAATTTAGTTTACTTCACAACCATCATCACGACATAAGCCTTGAAGCCGTCTTCAAGAAAACTGATCTACCCAACTCATTCGCGGTTGCCAACATTCCTTCTTCCTTAGTTTATACACTGCGTGTCAAAAGTATCCGGACACCTAGCTGAAAATGACGTACAAGTTCGTGGCGCCCTCCATCGTAATGCTGGAAGTCAATATGGTTTTGGCCCACCCTTAGCCTTGATGACAGCGTTCACTCTCGCAGGCATACTTTCAATCAGGTGCTGGAAGGTTTCTTGGGGAATGGCAGCCCATTCTTCACGGAGTGCGGAACTGAGAAGAGGTATCGATGTAGGTCGATGAGGCCTGACACGAAGTCGGCGTTCCAAAACATCCCAAAGGTGTTCTATAGGATTAAAGTCAGGACTCTGTGCAGGCCAGTATATTACAGGGATGTTATTGTCCTGTAACCATTCCGCCACCGCCCGTGCAGTATGAACAGGTGCTCGATCGTGTTGAAAGATGCAATCGCCATCCCCGAAATGCTGTTCAACAGTGGGAAGCAAGAAGGTGCTTAAAATATCAATGTAGGTCTGCGCTGTGATCGTGCCACGCAAAACAACAAGGGGTGCAAGCCCCCTCCAGGAAAAACACGACCACACCATAACACCACCACCTCCGAATTTCGCTGTTGGCACTCCACACAACGTTTTGCCACTGTTCAATCGTGTAATGTTGACGCTCCTTACACCAAGCGAGGCGTCGTTTGGCATTTGCCTGCGTGATGTGTGGCTTAAGAGCAGCAGCTCGACCATGGAATCCAAGGTTTCTCACCTCACGCCTAACTGTCATAGTACTTGGAGTGGATCCTGATGCAGTTTGGAATTCTGTGTGATGGTCTGGATAGATGTGTGCCTATTACGCTTTACGACCCTCTTCAAATGTCGGCGGTCTGTCAGTCAACAGATGAGGTCGACGTGTGCTGTACATGTCCCTTCACGTTTCCACTTCACTATCACATCAGAAACAGTGGACCTAGGGATGTTTAGGAGTGTGGAAATTTCGCGTACAGACTTCTGACACAAGTGACACCCAATCACCTGACCACGTTCGAAGTCCGTGAGTTCCAAGAAGCGTCCCATTCTGCTGTTTCACGACGTCTAATGACCACTGAGGTCGCGGATGAGTACCAGGCAGAAGGTGGCAGCACAATGCACCTAAGATGAAAAACGTATGTTTGTGGGGGTGTCGGATACTTTTGATCACATGGTGCAGTTTTGTATAATTTGTTGTGCCTGATCTTGATTCACTCTGTTTAAATGATCCTGATATTTTCGTCTGTATACAATTATAATTTCATTTTATTTCAGACTTTGAATCTCCAACTCTTCTCTAATGTCGCCATTCTTTTTTCTTTTTAATCCAAGATTCTGTAACCTGCCACATATTTAAAAAATCTCATCTCGGCAACCTCTATCGTATTCTATTGTGAGGCGGTCAGCACCCGACTCTCACACCCATAGGTCCGTGTTGGAATAACCATCACGTTATAAAGTTTCAACATAGTTACTTTGTTGCAATAAAAATAGCTTTTAAAAATTGTATCACATATCATTTGGAATTTATTCAATATTTGCCATAACTCTATTGTTAATATGTGACAATATATCTCATATAATTAAAATAACTTTGTTGTTGGATAATTCTATTGTTTATACAGATCTTTGCTCTTGTACGGTTTGTTTCTCTAACCGCCATTATTTTTGCTTTCTCATATAGAATTATAAAGCATTTATAGCACTTTGTAAATTGACTTCCGAGGTTGTAATCAATATCTGGTCATCAACAAATACCAAATGTATCATTATTTCTTTTTTTTCCTTTTATTATAAAATGTGTTTTCAATATTTCTTGCCATTATACAGCAACGTCATAAATATACAGGGTGTACCATTTAAGTTGAGATTGTACAATATCTCCAAAACTAGCCTTGTAGAAAGAAATGTATTTAATAATAGTTGCTTGATATTATGGGAGAAAGAAAATGCCATTAGTCGTTTTGCAGGACGTTAGGATGGTCATTTTAGGGTCAATTTAATTTTTAAGTGGGCACCTGCTATTAGGTCAATTTAAATTCACTCTAAAATGACCATCACAACGTCCTCCAAATAAAACACGACTAATGGCGTTTACTTTACCCAAGCAACTTTTATTCAAGACATTTCTTTCTAGAACGCTTAGTTTTAGAGATGTTGTACAGTCTCAACTTAAATGGTCCACGCTGTATATATTAAACAAGGTGGGTGACAATTGACTCCAAAATTAATCTTCACATATTTCTGTTTTTCTGTGATTTATCCATTCTAGATTTTGTGTTTGCATACGTGCTTTATATTATCCTTATAAAATATCGAGAAAATCCATTTTTGAGC
Organism: Deroplatys truncata; assembly: GCA_030765065.1. NCBI lineage: Eukaryota > Metazoa > Arthropoda > Insecta > Mantodea > Mantidae > Deroplatys > Deroplatys truncata. The sequence continues at coordinate 167,260,926 of CM060979.1, forward strand.
ATTATTTTCCATAGCAGACTTATTTTAACTTTATAAAAAGCTTTTATATAAACGACAAAGGCTATTAGAGTCGGAAGGTTATATTCTCTTCGTTTCTCAATTAGTTGTGTTATCATAAAGATGCAGTCATATAAATATGTGAAACACTCCTAAAATATAAATGGGTTTTTCATAAATACTTGAATACAGATTTATAACTCTATAAAGTTGCGCATAACCAGATAATAGTGATGAATAATTAACAAAACACATCATCCAGAGAAGCTCTTAAATAAAGTGAAGTTTAGGAACCTGAGTGTTATTATTAACAAAGATATTTGTGTGTTTCCACACAGAATAATTATGCTACAAACTCACTAGCTTGTACAGGAAAAACAAATCAAGCCCATTGAAGCAAGTGTTTTAAAACTTCGTTACGTATTAATGAACATCATCAAGGGATTACAGCATTTGAAATTCAATCACTTTTCGTTTCTTAAAACACTTAGTTTTTTCGTTCCGATTAAGCTAATGAATTATTCATGGTCTGACTTTAAAAGTACTATTCCATGGGCTTTGCACTAACAAATGTGTGCTTTTTAGGTTATTTAAACCTCTCTTCATTTATGAGAGGGATGTTTTATGTGCTAAAACCGATGGGCATTTAGAATTAGCTTTAATGGAACTAGTTTAATAAACGTTTATGCTTTAGCTGATCCCGTTTAAATATTTGAATTCGCTCGTGGCACTGACATATGTTGCTAAGCTATGCATTGGTTTCTGAAACATCAAGCAAACGTGTTCTAAATCACAAAACACTGAAGCAGTAGTGCAAAGGAGCGGTACTATCGCAATTACTAACGATAGTGATGCATTGTCTTTCATTTTCTTAGTACCTAATTAACATACTGGTAGGGAAAATAGGAAATTTTATGCTCCAAACCAAGGCTGCTAGCACTATAGGAACGAAATATTTTACGGTTTGTAGTGTGTAGGAATTTTCAATTTCTATGTTACATATTTCATATTACATTATATTTTGAAAAAATATTAATATTTTATGAGAATCTTCATATTGCTTCACATTTTTTAAAATGTATGTTTTAATTTGAAAATATATACTTTCTTGTCATACCTAGCACGAAATATTTCCCTAAGTTATAATTTAATTTTACAAGAAGTGATAACTTTAATTTTATAAAGTTATATTCAGGGATATTCAGGATAAAATGTGTTAAGTAAATGCATTAAATTGGCTTTAGAGTTCTTGCGAATAATTTCCCAGGTTTGTAAGTAAGCAGGGTTATGATCGTATTATTTTTAGGGGAATGAACACCTCACGCTCGATAGGTGGGTGGATTATGCAAATCTTGCTGACACCCACTTACATCAGTGCTGCCTAAGGCATTAGTCAGCACACTCCTCCGGTATTTAAATTTAGAGTTTTTTGACTACTGGGTCTCTGCCTATCACTTACTTAGCAGGGCCCTATGACGGTCAGCACTTTAAACTTATTTTTTGTTAGCTTACAACTTCGACATAGTCCCTAGGCACGAAAAAGATGTCTCACCGGACTTCTTCCGTCTACCAGCTAAACTCAAAATCAGTCTAGTTCTCTTCCTCTTGCTATGATTATTATTTATTAGAAATATTAAAGTCTCTCTTGGAATCAGGATTACAGGTCTAATGATGTCACTCTTTCACCACCCTTCCAGCTACCCGCAACCTATAACCCTCTCGATATCAACTCTGAGCTACGTTTTCGTCCTCGTGCCATCTGCTATAAGTGCCGTTTGGGCAAAAACCTTACGTCACATCTGGTAAAGACGCCGATGTCGTTGTCACAGTACTTTCATTTGTTATGAGCCAGATTATCCAGATAGAATATGGCGACATCGTTCCAGGAAAACTGCCTAACACACTCCAATATGTAGGCCTGATGGATGAATTGGCTGGTTCCAGGAATATTTGGGAAAGCTATTTCTACTAAATATGGTTTAGAGCTGCAGAATAATCCACCCTACTCATCTGTGTATTAAACAGTTTGGAGATACATACTTGAAGGTAAGAGCAGTGAAACACCAGTAAATATTAAGCTACCAAATATAATACGATACAATTAATACGCTTCTATGAGCTCATACGATGAGCTCTAATTTTCGTCAAATTAAGTAATAAGATGCAACCTTTTTCTAAAAATATCGAACACCTACATGTGACTTACTATAACTAGAGTTAAGTTAAGGTAAAGTGCCCAGTGATTTATTTTGTTCTTTCAATTTAAGGAATTGTTTATCGAAGTTTTAGTATTAATAATCAGGTTACTGTCACGCCGTTTGCGTATAGGAGTACCCTGGTGTGCTTTCCCTAATCATATGAATTTCTACAGTCACTGATTCTGTCACTAGTTGCACATGGCGGCAGGTAATTAGCTCACCGCCCATAGATAGCCCCACGGGAGAGAACCAGGACGCCGCGATCGTGAAATTGCCGACAATTTTGCTAAGGGATCTTCTCTTTCACGATATGAGGTTCTTTTGTGTGTAAAAAACCATTATACGCGACCAATGCCTTTACCTCTCTTCCTGAAGAAGCCATGCTAAGGATTTATCGCCCTCCGCGACCTCGGGAACCAGAGGTTACCACGGACCACACAAGACGATCTATGGTGCCGAAAGACCACAAAATCATTTATCGTATTATTAAATCTGGACAAAGCGAAATAGTTATGTTAATCTGATCTAAGGTCTTTAGGAGCGAAGCTATTTTTACGTTAAAATATGCTTTTTGTATTTTCCTATGTTTACTAAAACTATGAGATATGTTGAATTTTTTTCTCTGCATTGTGCCTATCTTTATTGATAATATGCTTTGCTTCACAGCATCCAGAAGTTACTTCCTAGAAACTATGAAGCTGTAGATAAGCATGAAGTTAATTACATGTACCACAAACATGTATGGAAAATCTGCTTTTTGAAAACCTGGATTTCAGAAAGCTTTTAGAATAAGTTAGGTAAATAAAAATATCTATCATAGGTTTATTTTTTGCGTAATTTTTGAAAAAGACAAAATAGTGAATTGGAAAGCAACATGAAGCTAATGTAGTTGCGCAGTAAGTTGTATTTTCAGAATATTGTGCAGTATCCTCAATAATGTAAATCTCCTGCCTTTACGTATTTGAAATATAATATAACTGCTGGTGTCAATAAGACTTGTCAGTAATTTGTTTCATGTCAAACACATCCACATTATACATTTCAGACTCTGGGTAGAGTAGGGAATAACCCTATCTTAATTAAAGAAAAATTCATGTTCCCACCAAGAATTGAATCCGGACCTCTGGCTTGTGAAGCCTCCACACTTCACACTCAACTACAGAGACATCCTTATGAGGTTGAATTCCCATGGATCAAGGTGTAATGGCTGCTCTCCTTGCTCTTAGGGCGCTATCAAAAGCCTTCCCAAATTGTGGTACCTCTCAGTCGTATATGTGCGTTTTTGCTTTATCAAAAACCACACAAAAGACAAGGCCCAACCACAATATAAACTATATGATCAAAAGTATCCGGACATTCCCAAAATCACACGTTTTTCATCTTAGGTGCATTGTGCTGCCACCTACTGCCTGGTATTCATTATCTGCGACCTCAGTAGTCATTAGACATCGTGAAACAGCAGCATGGGACGCTCCGTGGAGCTCACGGACTTCGAACGTGGTCAGGTGATTGGATGTCACTTGTGTCAGAAGTCTGTACGCGAGATTTCCACACTTCTAAATATCCTTAGGTCCACTGTTTCTGATGTGATAGTAAAGTGGAAATGTGAAGGGACATGTGCAGCACAAAAGCGTACAGGCCGACCTCGTCTGTAGACTGACAGAGACCGCCGACATTTGAAGAGGGTCGTAAAGAGTAATAGGCACACATTTATCCAGACCAACACACAGGAATTCCAAACTGCATCAGGATCCACTCCAAGTACTATGGCAGTTAGGCGTGAGGTGAGAAACCTTGGATTCCATGGTCGAGCGGCTGCTCATAAGCCACACGTCACGCAGGAAATTCCAAACGACGCCTCGCTTGGTGTAGGAGCGTCAACGTTACAGATTGAACAGTGGCAAAACGTCGTATGGAGTGACGAATCACGGTATACAATGTGGCGATCCGATTGCAGGGTGTGGGTATGGCGAATGCCCTGTGAACGTCATCTGCCAGCGTGTGTAGTGCCAACAGTGAAATTCGGAGATGGTGGTGTTATGGTGTGGTCGTGTTTTTCCTGGAGGGGCTTGCACCCGTTGTTGTTTTGCGTGGCACGATCACAGCGCAGACCTACATTGATATTTTAAGCACCTTCGAGCTTCCCACTGTTGAAGAGCAATTCGGGATGGCGATTGCATCTTTCAACACAATCGAGCACCTGTTTTTACTGCACGGGCTGTGGCGGAGTGGTTACACGACAATAACATCCCTGTAATGGACTGGCCTGCACAGAGTCCTGACTTGAATCCTATAGAACACCTTTGGGATGTTTTGGAACGCGGACTTCGTGCCAGGCCTCACCGACCTACATCGATACCTCTCCTCAGTTCCGCACTGCCATTCCCCAAGAAACCTACCAGCACCTGATCGCAAGTATGCCTGCGAGAGTGAACGTTGTCATCAAGACTAAGGGTGGGCCAACACCATATTGACTTCCAGCATTACCGATGGAGGGCGCCACGAACTTGTACGTCATTTTCAGCCAGGTGACCGGATACTTTTGATCATGTAGTGTACGTACCACACTCGACTTAAATGCGGTCGTGAGCTGTCCGCAGTCTGAGAGCTCAACAAATAACGGAGGGAGGCGTGGATAGCTGTCTGCTACTTGTCTTCCATGTGAGAAGTGCTCACCTAACGTCTTTGGTCGTGTAGTTGCCTCCATGGGAACCCAAATTTATTCGGTTGTACTCCGAAATATATCAGATTTCTCATTGTGTAAGTTGGTAAATACATAATAATGAGGCGTTTCCCTTTCCTTCGATATAGTGTAGAACAAATCTATTAAAAATTCGATATGATTTCAGTGGAAATGCTTGTTTTGAGGCTCCTTAATCCAAAACGAAGTGATTTTTAGAAAAAGTAAAGGTCTGTCTCTATGTTTATGTGTGTGAACAACATAACTTCTTCTTCTTCTTCTGTCTAACAGGGATTAGGCATTCGGCCTGTTCCTTCATCTGTCCATCGAGTCAAGAGGTCTTCCGGATCTCTTCCGCCTATAGGTCTGTAGTACAGCATCCTTCTTTGGAATCCTTCTCTATATGTGTTCTCAATTTCTCTTGTTCTTCTATGCAGGTATAAGTATCTCAAACTGTTCCGGCTCCAAATTCCTTTTCTAATCACCTCTTGATGAGTCCTCCTGGGTTTCGTCTTCTTTGGAGTCGATAGTTTAAGGTTCCTTTTGGTATTCTGTTTCTTGGTATTCTTTCTACATGTTTTTTCCAGTTTCCTCTGTATTTTGTTATTATAGAGTGCTGCTGTCTTATTTCATTATTTCATTCTTTGTCCATTCTTGTATATCCTGCTCCTCATTTCTCCTGGCTGTATTTCAACTCCATGACTGGTGTTCATGGTACATATTTCTGAGACATAGGTAACAACAGGTATTCCCATTATTACTTTCTCTACTACGTATAGTAAGTAGGGGAAGTATTGTATTCCACCCAAAAATTCGATACCCAGATTTCACACGAAGTATATGTCTTGAGGCCCCCTGAATCCAAAAATAGCTTTTTTGGAAACATGTTCGTATGCGTGTCTGTGTGTGTGTCTGTGAACAGCATAACTCAGAAACGAACGGTCCCAAATACCAAACGTGGTATTTAGGTTCAGTATCTTCCAGAGATGTGACACGAAGGTTTTCAAGAAAATACTCCCACCCCAATTCACGCTCTACATGGAACATTTTTCGAAAATGTTAATTTTCTCAAAAATGCCTCTAAGGATTTTGATTCAAATATCATATATTTAAGATATTTTCATGACAAATGAAATGTATATCTGGAATTTTCTAGGAATGTCTCCAAAAGTATTGTTCATTGTGAACGACTTTTGCATAACTGGTAAACCATAAGAGATAGACAAACGTTTACTACACAAAAAATGTAGATCGCGTTAAAATACACAATTTATGTCATACATTTTTTTTTGTTGAGTGAACTATTTTCGAGATATTGCTTGTTATTCCCTTAAATTTTCCAATACTTTTTCTTAAATGGGAATTCGTTATTCATTTTTTTTGTCCTGGACATACAAAGAGAATGAAATGCGCCACATAGCAACCAGCTCTTAAAATATTTGACTATCGCTTAAATACTACCGTATTCCCGTTGCATCTACAAGTAAATTAGCAATAAGATTAACATCTCGATTAACATGAAGCATATGGAGAATAAGCGTTTGTAAAAATAGTTTGTACATGAGTAGAGAAAGTCATGTGAGTGTAACACATCAGATTTTTTATTCTCTATTGTAATTTCTTGCCACGCTTCACTTCGTAGTTGTACTTTTATGTATTTTACTTTCTTGTGTATAACTTGAGAGTTTCATTGAGGTTTTAGTGCATTTTATACATTATTCTTTTTAAATATATAAGATTGGTAACTCGCTTAATTGGTCAGTTGTTAATTTAATGCATTTAGGGCATCTTGAGAATTTTCCACGACGTTATTGACTCTGTTCGTGCTGATCTGGGCACATGCTTAACTGTACTAAACAGAGGAAGTATTGTAATCCAACCAAAAATTCCACATTGAAAATTTCCCATAAATAGAAGGTTTGAGGTCCCCTGAATTCAAAGAAAAGAGATTTGCATAAACGTCCTTGTGAGTGTGAGCAGTACTCAAAAACGAAAACCCAGGACAAATACGAAACCTCGTCTTTAAGGACAGTATTTGTCAACAATACAGGTATATTTTGACGAAATTATCCCCATTTAAAACTAAAACAAGGTCTTTTACATGCAAGGATTTTCATTAAGTTGCATTTTTCGAAAGTTACTCTAAGAATTTTGATTAAAGTATTACGTTAAGATCTTGGCATGTAAACTGAAATGTATATCTTGAATTCTCTGTGAATAGTTTGTAATACCCTCATCATTTTCATTGAAACTTACACCGAAACTTAGCAAAATTAGGTGAGGTTAATTAAAACACACGATTTCTGTCAATGGTTTACTAGCTTTAGCATTTTTGTAAACGCTCGTTACTACAGATTGTAAGTTATTTTACATTCTACTGTTATACGTAGATCTCTATGAAGCATCGCTGGTAATATCTGATTTCTTACTTTTTCCCACACAGCTTTTTGTTAGTAACAAAAATAACTTGACATAAACCGTTGTATTTTGTTTTCGTACGTTCATGTGTTAAAGTCCATATTGCCAAATTACAATTGACTAACACATTTGCACATTTTGTCGTTGGTATAAGAAGGATACAGTGGGCTAAAGCGATAATATATTCGTTTTAGACAGCAAGACTTAAAAGTAGAACTTCCAACTCAGTGAACGCGCGCTAAAAGCTTTAGACTATCGCACTAGTGCCATAATCTTCATTGTGACATACTTTGGTTTCAAGTCCAATCACATGGCAAATACACGTTTAATAATTCGACATGGTTTTATTAGGTTTTATTTTTCATTATGTCTTACACATAATTAATTTGTTGTATAGTTAGCCTATATATTATATTGACAGGTTTCTTTTATCTAAAACGTTATTCTTTTATCTAACCTATATAAACATTAAATGGCGGAAATTATTAATTCAGAAGAAACTGAAATGGAAGTGAAATTACAGAAGCAGCAGAAAGAGTAACACTGGAAGTACTTGCCCAAAAAATCCAAAAAGCAATATGATGCAGCATTTAATCGCTTTATTGACCGGTGTAGAAAGACAAAACAAGTTGAAATTAATTTCACTGAAAATTGAGGCAATATTTTTAACACTAAAATGATTTCAGTCTAATTATATAATATATAAATTCAATAACAGCCCGCCTTGAAGCAATATGTGTATGTAACAATATATAAAAAGTGTATATAACAGTCATTGTATATGTTTTTAGTATTGTATCCATGTGTAATAATGTTATGTGAATATATTACGAAATTGAATAATGTAGGAGCTGTGAGAATAATAGGTTAAAAGTTGCTAACAATGAGGTAACTTTGAGGCAATAACGAATTTGAAAGTTTAAATGCTACTAGTCATTATTGGAGCAACAATAATGTAAATTTTGAGACAGTTTTAAAATACCCAATCAACAACCAGAAAAAGCTTTATTTAAAAGAAGGTATTCTGTTGGATTAGGAATAGCCAATCAGGCTTGAAATACAGAAATTTACAAGTTTAGGCGGTTGAAATCAGTTCAGTTGCCTGCAAACAGTGTCCCTAACCGGACGCGAGACACATCCTCGAGAGATTTAATACGTATTCGTGTGAGATGAAACATAGTTAACGTGTTAAAAAGTGCAAGTAATTCATAAAAGAATTTCACAGCTCTCTATATCAGTGAACTGTTATTTAAATCGTATCAAGCATTAATAAAAGGAGTGAAGTAAAATTATAATCTGTGTAAGCCTACATTCTTGTCGCACCACAACCCTGCTAAGAGAAACGTGTCTCTAACAAATATTGACGCAGCCAAGGCAAACATAAATATATAATATTTAAAGAAACAATTAAATTACAAAGTTAATACTTTTCTTAAACTTGGGTCAAAGGCCACCCGAAAGTACATTTGGGGCGAAGGCTACCGGAAACTGTTCACTATACGTGCGGTTGCAACTACTACAAGTTCGGCTCCCCAACAGTCGAAATACGATACAACTCCTTCTAAAATAAACCTTTCTAAAAAAACATAAAAACATATGATATCTCGTATTTTTAACATCATTTCTCTTGTTTCAAGAATGAGTTCTAAACGTAATATTAGTTTTAGGAATTAATATCATATTATTGATATTTTACAAACTCAAGCGCTGTCTAAAAGTAGTATATGCCACACGCGTTAAAAGTGGTTTTATTTTGCTTCTACTTGCAAAGTAAAACCTTACTTTTACTCCTTGTATCACAATCTACTATTAAAAAAAAGATCGAAAGTGATAGCCTTAAAATTCTATTCTTTCATCACTACGAGAATAACAAATACCGACTTAAGTATAAGTATTTAAAATTTCAAACCAGTAACAAAGAATATCTTGGAAATGGTTAACAGCCAAAAAGATTTATTGGACATAAATTGTACCGTTTAACAAGGTATACATTTTTTATGTAGTTTACCAATTAAGCAAAGGCCATTCAGAATGTAGAGAACTTGCAGACTATTCATAGAAAATTCAAGATTTACATTTTATCATGCCAATATCTTAAACATGTGACATTTTAATAAAAATAGTTAGTCGTTTTGAATAAAATAAAATAGACGATAACTTTTTCATATAAAGAGTAATTTGGGGTGGGGGGATTTTCTTGAAAATATTCGAGTCTTTGGAAGATGCTGATCTTAAATACCATGTTTCTTATTTAAGCAACTTTTTGTTTAGGAGTTATACTATCCAAAGACACACACAGACCTTTTCTAAAATACTCAGAGGGCCTTAAAATATTATTTCCAACGAAATACCGAAATCGAGTTTTTTAGTGGAATAAAGTGTCTCCTCTACTTACTATAGGCAAGCAGTAGAGAAGGTACTTTACTGTGTATAAAAGATCGACGCCATTTTTACGTGAACACCACAATAAGTGATATATAAATTTGTAATGGGAAGAGAAAATGCATTAGTGTACCACATCAGATGGTATCAGACAAAATAATGGAATTGGTTTTAAAATAGCAAACAACAACACAAAAAGTGATCCGTGTAAACGGTTTGGAACATTCAGCCCCTTTTTCTTTTTATTCAATTTGAGGCAATATTTTTAACACTTAAATGATTTCAGTCTAATTATATAATATAAAAATAATAACAGCCCGCCTTAAAGCAATATGTGTATAATATAACACATAAAATGTATGTAACAGTCATTGTATTATGTTTATACTATTGTGTACATGTATAATAATGTTATGCGAATGTACTACGCAACTTAATGATGTAGGAGCTGTGAGAATAGAAGCTCAAAGTTTCTAACAATAAGATAAAATGAGGTAACCTTGAGGCAATAATGAATTGGAAAGTTTAATAATGCTACTAGTAATTCTTGAAACAATAATGTAATATTTTGAACAGTTTATAAATAGTCAATCAAAAACTAGAAAGCGAAAGTTAAATAAAAGTATTCTATTGGAGTAGGATTAGCCAATCCGAGACTTGAAATAGAGAAATATGCAAATTTAAGCGGTAAACGCCAGTCCCTAGTAGACAGTGTTCCTAACCGGACGCTAGACGCGTTCCCGCGCAGTTAAATACGTATCAGTGTGAGTCATATAAAATTCAACGGCGAGAACATTATAAAGTTTACGTGTTAAAAAGTGCAAGTAATTAATAAATAATTTCACAGCTCTCTATATAAGTGAAGTGTTATTTAATCGTGTGAAGGATTAATAAAAGGAGTGAAGTAAAAATTATAATTTGTGTAAGCCTACATTCTTTAGCCGCATCACCCCCTGCTAAGAGATACTGTTTATACAAATTAATACTAGCACAGCCGAGGCAAACATAAATATATATATATATATATAATATTTAAAGAAACATAAAAATATAAAGTTGATTCCTAAACGTTGGGGCGGAGGCCACCGGAAAGTGAACGTTGGGGGCGAAGGCCACCGAAAACTTTGTACCATACATGGGGCAGTTACTTTATCAAGTTTAGGCTCCCCAAAAGTGGAACTATAATACAACTACTCCTTCAAATTGGCTTTCCATGCGTGGGGCAACAACAATACTTCTTCACCTTGTATATTGGAAGCCTCAAAAACGTTTGGTTTGAATAACACTTCCTCTATCTTAGGTTAGCGGTAGAAAAAGCATTGCGAGCTATAAGCTACATTGTTGTTTAATTCCAGACTTCTTAAGATAAAAGATTCAATTTTTATCTTTCAAGGATGCGACACGAAGATGCTAAGAAAATCCCTCATCCTAAACTACCCTTTACGTGGAACATTTTTCGTTATGTTTTATTTTTCCAAAAATGGTTCTAACGTTTTTTATAAAAATATATGTATTTTTATCAAACATAAAATTAATATCGTGAATTTCCTAGGAATACCCTGTAAATGTTTCTTCATTCGGAAGGAATTTTACACACCTAATCTTCTATAACGACTTTAAGTTATAGACGAAAACGTACTACACAAAAAATCTTCATCTTTTTAAAACACTCAATTTATTCCAAATAACCTTTTTGGTGGCATCAGTCGTTTCTGAGATATCTGTTGTTAATGGTTAGAACTGTTCAATACTTTGTCATTCTTTTAAAGTCCTGTCGACACTCGCTTTTTTCTCGCAATTTATGAAAAGACAATGGAGTTTTAAGACTAGTGTATAGCCACCAGTTCTTAACATTTGACTTTCGCTGTTCTCTTTGTATCTATAACGAAATGTGTAATGTAACTATTTCTGCAATGGTTTATATCGATTAAAATGAGGTAGGTATAAAAAATTCGGATGTGTACATTCACATGACTTTCTCTACCCTCTATCGTTTATTAGTGAGTATGCAAACTAGTCTTACTAAAGGTTATTTTATATCTACTTAAAACTCGATGGAACCGCGAGAAATAACGGAATGTTGACAAGACTTTAAAAGGTTGGCAAGTATTGAACAATTCGAACAATTAATAACGGATATCTCAGAAATGGAGTATGCCACAGAAAAACGTTTATGAAATAATTTGTGCGTTTTAAAAATATCTATATTGTGTAGTACGTTTTCGTCTATCGCTTAACGTTAAATGAGATTATACAAAATTACTTCCGAATGAAGAGGACTTCAGAGGCTATTCCCAGAGAATTCAAGATATGCATTTTATTTATCAAGTAAATATAATTAAGATGTATTTTAATCAAAATCTTTAAGAAAATCGACATTTTCAAAAACTGTTAAATGTAAGGGTAGTTAGTGTGGGTAGGATTTTCTTGAAGACCTTCGTGTCGCATCCCTAGAAGATACTGAACTTAAATACCAAGTTTGGTATTTGAACTATTTCTGCAATGGTTTATCTCGATTAAAATGAGGTAGATAGAAATATATGTCTTTAATTGGCGTTTATTTCTGAAAGACATTTTAATCTTTGCCGGATAATTTTCAGGGGGTTGAAAGAATTCAGAGGACCAGGCTAAGTATAAAGACGATGAATGGGTTAAATTAAATGGTAATGCAAATGAATAGGTAATTCTTTTGGCGCCTGTAGTTATCTGATACCTATCTCAGTGTTAAGAAAACAAAGACGACAGGCAGACACGCTACTTCTGAGGCAGGGCAGTGAACTGTGTGTTTTTCGGGTTTTAAATTAAGCAAATCCCCATTTACATGAAAGAGGAAATGGTATAGGAGCTGTCATTGTGTTGTATAAACAAGGATAGGTAGTAGATGTGGCATTAACAATGGAGTGGTTCTGTGCCTAATCTTATTAGCCGGCTAGTAGGCAGCTTGTCAGCATTGAGACAGACCGTAAGGGGTAGTAGAACCTTTTGTTTATTCCATTACTAAGCTGCGTGCACTTTCCAGAAGAATGCTCGTTCTCACGTGCCCCATGGTCTACCATTTCAGTGAACAATGAGTCAACTACCACGCTCAATTAAATGTTCTGTGTCGTTAATTACTATGCGTAACCACTGAAGCGTGCTTGACATGTGTCATGTTAATTGATTGTAGTGTAAGAGCCTCTCGACATGGCGTCCTGTGTTTGATTCCCGGTTACATTCGCTCTAACGGGTGTTGCAGTCTGTGCCTACTGCTATCCTCGACTGGTGTAAAGGCATTTGATGAGAGAAGGCTTCGGGTAATTCTGCATTCACTCAGTTTGCAAAATGAACCTGGTATTATTGTTTATCACTAGCTGAAATTCCCGAAGTTGCCGTTTTGACGGTTTATTCCTACAACATTTTGCCTTAGGTTGCCTTTGCCCAAAAGCCGTGCGTTTCTTTAGAGACATTTAAAATAGTAGAGTACAATACAAGGGGTAAACATAGGGTTTTATTTTCCGAGTAGAAATGTTTACGAAACGAAGGCTGTAGGCCGATGACCTTCATTTCGCAAGCCTACGAGCAAAATAAAATAACACGTGTGGCATATACTACTTTTAGACAGCGCTCAAATTTGCAAAATATTAATAATATTATATTGATTCCTGAAACTAAGACAGAACACGTTTAGAACGTGTTCTTAAAACAAGAGAAATGACGTTAAAAAGCGAGATGTCAGATGTTTTAATGTTTTGTTGTTCCCTAGCAGTCATTTTCAATGAAATTACTTTCAGTATGTTTTGCCTTACACCCGGCAATAACGCGATTAAATGCTATATCATATTGCTTTCTGAAATTATTGGGTAAGTATGCACTTCTAGCGTTATTTTTTCTGCTGCTTCTGTAATTTCACTTCCATTTCAGTTTCTTCTGAATTCATAATTTCCACCATTTAATCTTTATGTAAGCTAGATAAATGAATAACGTTTTAAATCAAAGAAAGCTGCCAATATAACGTATAGGTTAACTCTATAACGAATTGCGATACATTGCAGTATGGCGATCTGTATTGTGAACAGATAATGCTGAAATGAATCATGTAAAAAGACATAATGAAAAGTAAAACCTAATCAAACCCAGTCGAGTTGTAAACACGTGAAAATGCAAAGGGTAATTGCCATGTGATTGGACTTGAAAACAATGTTGGTCACACTGGTGCGATGATATAAAGCTTTTAGCTCGTGAGGTCTGTGTTAGAAAGTTCTGCTATTAAGCAATGTGTAGTGGGAAAGCGTTGTTCCTCTGGTTGATGCCCTCTACTGCAGTGTGCTGGTCTCCGGCTATTATTGCTCAGTGGTTGCTGATTTCTCCAGTCCTAATAATTACCTATCCAACTAATTTCACGGGTCTCAGGGTTTCCGTAGGTGAGGCAAATTAAAATACACTGCTTTATCTTAAAATATGTGGTTTATTATCAAATAAATACTTACGGGCGGCTAGCCGTTTCCATTATAACAATTCCCACCATTATAATCAATTAGGAGCCTAGTCTAACTGTACACACTTCCCACTCATATGCAAACACGTGCATCCGTCGTCCAGAGAGTATCACTGTGTGTCGCTGAGATTCTATAAGAGTGAAAATCTGGGGCTTTCCTCCCCTTTTTATGCCTACTAATGACGCTCGCCTCCGCGCCTCAAAACGTAACAACATTTCTGAATGCTCCTCAGATCGCGTTACCTTATTATGTATGAGAATATTCTGCTCCAAAAGATTTTGCATACATGTCCGAGTGACGCATCCGGAAGTAGATTCAATATCTCTGTCTCTTTTCTTTCTATATCTATTTTTTTCTATTTCTCCTTATTGTTTACAGTTCCTTGCTCATTAGCTTGGTGAAAGGTGGACTCTACCTAGAATTATCTTTTATCTGGAATTAGCTAGCTCGCCCGTCCCTTACTTATCTAAGTTACAATCCACTTTTGTACAATTCTTGGTTTAAGTATTCTAATATATCTTTTGGTGAATTACATTATTATGTACAATCTTGTTTAATATAGATTTATATGTATGTATAATATATAGATATATGTGTGTGTGATATTCCCTTATCCCCTTTCAAATGCAATCTAAAAATACTATTACACAAGATACTTGAACAGCTTCAATTAAAACTCTCAGGACTCTATAAAGAAAGAAAAAAAAGAGTAAACATGCTGAACAATCACAAATACCCACCACAGTTTATAATGATGATTTCTCGTGAATGCAGCTGAGTGACTTCCACGTTGTCACATTTGGGATGCCTCGTCGCCATTTATAGAGAAAATCTCATTTGGAAGAAATAACAGCAGTTTAAGTAACTCAATATAACCTTGTTCATTCTCAGTAACCAATATATACAAAACTACTAAGAAAACACACAAAAGACGAAATAAACTAAAGACCAAAATTAAGGCAAAACAGGAAAAGAAGTGGTACTTCGACTGGTTTGATGCTGTTGCTGTTATCCATGTCCGCTCTTCAAGTAGATGTATTGCTGCAGTTGGAAAGCCAAACTTGAAGTTGTTTAGACCACGCACGTTACAAAGTTTCCGGTGACTTCGCCCCACGTTCACTTTCGCCCCAATTATAAAAAAATCAACTTTGTATTTTAATGTTTCTTTAAATATTATATATATATGTATATTTGCCTATGCTTAGTCAGTAGTAATTTGCAGAAACACGTAGCTCTTAGCAGGGCTGGAACGGCTAAAGAATGAAGGCTTACACAAATTATTATTTTTACTTCACTCCTTATTTTATTAATCTTTCACGCGATTAAATAACACTTCATTGATATATCATACCGTAGAGCTGTGAGATTATTTTATTAATTGTATACTTTTTAACACGTTATTGTCGCCGTAATGAAGTTTTATGTCTGACAACCTGAACCGTACCGAAGTGCTCTGGAATGTTGTCTAGTAGTGTCTGGCTTCTACCGCTTAAATTTGTAAAGTTCTCTATTTCAAGTCATTGATTGACTAATTTTACTCCAATAGAATACTTTTATTTAACTTAAGCTTTTTCTAGTTGTTGATTGGCTATTTATAAACTGTTTTAAATAGTGCATTATTGTTCCAAGAATTACTAGTAGCCTATATTAAACTTTCTAATTCATTATTGCCTCAAGGTTACCTCGTTGTTAGCAACTTTCGGCTTTTATTCTCACAGCTCCTACATTGTTAAATTACATAATACATTCACATAACATTATTATACATGTACATAATAAAAATAAACATTAATACAATGACTGTTACATTCATTTTATATATTATTACATACACAAATTGCTTTAAGGCGGGCTGTTATTATATTTTATATTATATAATTAGACTGATATAATTTAACTGTTAAAAATACTGCCTCATTGTTAGTTTTATACTGCTCTGGTTTTGATTTTTGCTTATCAAACTTCCCACAGAGAAAGGTACCTGTTGCTTACAAAACATGTGAAACTATAAGTTATAATAAGTGAATAATGAACATCGGAGTATGATCGCAGAATGATTGGATATGAACTTAGACTTATTAATTATTTACTCTTATGTTAGCAATGTTTCAGCACAATATGTTTCTAGTCAGTGCGATAATGTTGAATGCTTTTGTGTTATTTGATATCACTACACAATCATATGAAAATAAAGGACAATAAGAAGAGGTATTTTGTCTGGTTTTATGCTGTTGCTGTTATCGCAGTTTAATTTAATAGATTCGAAATAATGTTAACTTTTTACCAAGCGATAGTATTGCACAAACATAGCCACATGTGACATACTGTTATAATTATTTATTTGATTGTGTTATTACTCCATGATCAATGTCAGAGAGGAGATCATAGAATAATACCTGAACACGCTGCTCCCTTTTTATTTTGTGAGGCTATGAAATTATTATTTTTATGTTGGCAAAGTTCGATCTATTACAATTATCCTTATGAAAGTTATGGATGATCTTGCGAGCTTTAGTAGATATCGTATAAAATTAAACAACTAATTATGTAGGGGTGGAATTTCGAATTCTAGTCTAGACGGTACTTTTTGCCTTGTGTCAAAGGTTGTTATCTGTGTGTGGTTTAGTCGAAATTGGTGCACGGTGTGGTGTTCCATATATATATATATATATATATATATATATATATATGTATATATACACTGACTTTTATATGTAAAGATTATAGTGTAGATGGTGTCTCATAAGTAATATCGGTTTTTAAGCGAAAGTTTATTTGGAAATGTTTTCTGACTAGAAATTAAAATACTCTTCAAAGCAAAGACCACCAATTCTATGGTCTTTAGCCATCTTTCAGCGAGGTTGATTATCCTGCAGATGGGACCAGTCTCTGGTTTTTGATGCGAAGAATTCGATGAGACCCAGCATCAATGTTTTTGAAATTTCTTCCATGCAAGAAATGGGCCATGGATCGAAACAGATGGTAAACTGAAGGCGCAAGATCAAGGCTGTATGCTGCGTGTGGTAGCAGTTCAACTCCTTCCAATTCCTAAATTTTTGTCATGGTTTTTGTATACTATGGCTCTTGCATGCCCTGTCTCAAGAGAACTCTATTTCGGTTAACTATGCTGGGTATCTCCGTCTCAAAATTTCATGAACTCGTTGCAGTTGTTAAGAATGAAGATCCGCATTGACTGCACGCCCGTTAGAGCAAACTCCCAGTGAATCACTTCAAAATTCCACCAGACATTCAACATTACTTTGTAGCCGAATTGATGTTTTTTAACGATGACTTTGACAGATTGACGGGGACTGAGCTACTGTTTCGAGGCGTAAGGGTTGCGGTAATAGACCCATTTTTCATCACATGTGACAATTCTCCTGATAAATCTATCGCCCATAGGATTACCGACAAGCTGACGACAGATATCCACTCTGCATTGAGCCTGTTGATGTGTCAATTCATGAGGTACAGATCTACATCTTCTGTTTGATTTTCCAAGTTTCTTAATCTGGCGATGTATGGCATCGTTTGATGGACCAAGTTCTTCTGACAGCCTACGAGTACCTTTTGCGGATTTTCTTCCAAAACTCTGCGTATATTCTCAATATCCCACAAATTAGGTCTTCCAGAACGTGGTAAATCTTTAGTGTTTTCTTCTCCAGTGTTGAAACGTTTGAACCATCGTTGTGCCACACGTTCAAACGACTCCTTCTCCTGCCTAGCGCACGAGGCAACTAAATCAACAACGAAGCAGGTAAAGTAAACGGCTTCAAAAGTGACGGCCATTGACTGCTTCAAATGGTCGCACCAGCGTTCTCGGATCACACTTTGTATGAAGTTCAATAAATCAGTTGTTCCTTCACATGCCATGTGCACTAAAGTTAAAAAGGTAAATTCAGATTGAAAAATTCAACCCATACCCGGGCTTTTAACCACGGATCTTCGGCTTTCGGGCCATTGCTCTAACCTACTGAGATAATTCACCTAACATGGCAACATGCAGCCAGAACATTAAAATTCCCCAACTGTCTCACATTCCCTATTCTCCTTGTATCCACAACGAAATATATAATAAAACTATTTCTGCAAACTTTATATCGATTGAACATGAAGCAAGTAGAGAAATAAGCGTTTGTGGAATAGTTTGTAGAACAGTGCTTAGAGAAAGTCATGTGAATGTGACACAAGTTTTTTTTAAAGAAATACAAATTATGTGTAAATGGCCAATTTCATTACATCTTAAATATATAATTTTCTTGAGTTACAAAGGAGTATTACAAAAAGTTGACACGTGTAGCATTTTATATTAGAAAAAAATAATAAAATTGCACATGAGATGGTTTCCTCTAAACTATTTGTACTGGAATTGCATAAGCTTCCTTGAAGGTAGTGAGTCTTCAAAATAAATGGTTCAGAATCAACGAAATTGAAAATTTCAGCATAAGGTAGCCTTAAACTAAATAAAAACAATCCTTTTATTGAGAAATACAAGGAGATTTCAATGCTGGTGTAAAGAAAACTCCACGAAAGGTGAGGCAAGAAAACTTTCGCTGAGATGTTGATTACCTATGTGTAATGATTATTTCACATTTCTGTTTTCCAAAAAATCGGATGGTAATTTATACAAAATAATTAAAATACCTTTACCATAAAGTATTCCCTATGTAACACTCACTATAAAAATATCAAATTGATCTGTTAATGGTTTTGATTATAATTTTTGTTTTCTCTAACACTCGTATATAGTAGAGATTCCGAGATATCGAGATTTCACTCGAAACATATTTTTTGAGGCGCCCTAAATAAAAAAAGAAAAACGTTGGATAATTACCAAACTTGGTATTTAGGTTCAGCACCTTCCAAAGATTAGACACAAAGATTTTTAAGAAAATCTCCCTACCCCAAATTACGCTTTATGTGGAACATTTTTCGAAATTTTTTATTTTCTAAAGCTCACTATAATGACTTTGATTAAAATACCATATATCAAGATATTTACATTCAATTCTCAAGGAACCGCCTCTGAAGTCCTCTTTATTCGGAAGGAATTTTGTATCAGTTTGTATAACTGGCAAACGTTAAATGATAGATGAAGACATACTGTACAAAAATTGTACATCTCTTTGAAACACACAATTTATTTGCAATAACTTTTTTTATGGCATCAGCCATTTCCGAGATATCCATTTTTAATCCTTCGATTTGTTCAATACTTTATCATTCTTAGTCCCGTCGATGTTATTTGTTTCTCGCGATTGCATGGAAAAAGTATAGAATTTTAAGGCCAGCATATAGCGTCCAATTCTTAAACGTATAACTATCACTGCTCCTTTGTACTGTAACGAAGTGTGTAATGTAACTATTTCTTTAGGATTTTTTTCTCGATTAAAATGAAGTAAATAAAACATTTAACTTCCGTAAGAGTAATTTGTATGCCCACTAATAAACGATGGGGTGTAGAGAAGGTTATGTGAATGCAACACATCAGAATTTTTTTAAGCAGCACCTAAGATGTGATTGCAGTGAAAACAATTCAAATAAAAGGGTTGTATGGCGGAGATAAACAAAACGCAATGAAGGGCGTTGATATCGAAATGAGGTAGTATGGAAACCTATATGCAGGTTTAAACATCCCCTCCCTATTGGATACCTATCTTCTCGGTGCTGCAGTCATTATCTGACTATTAAAAAAAGAGAGAAAAAGAGCGGAGCACATTATCGCTTGCTTTCTCAATCATTTTCAAGCGCCAATCGTTTTCTCATTGCTGATTCTTCGACTTTGCTCCGTTTCAATCGCATCGACTGCATCTGTCTCCACCCCAGGTCATTAAAAACGGAGTTGCAATAAGTTACTCCATTCTACAAGGTATGTTATAGCAGACATACGAGTGCAATAATGAGTATCTGCTTATTTAATAAACAAATAGTTAACTCGTGTGAATAATTCACACAAACCTAATAAATACCTAATTAGACCATAAATTGTCGTTCATCCGCAGGTTTCGGTGAACCCATGTACCTGGCCGGCGTCTGAGAGACGGAGCTGGAATCGGATACTTACTTGAGTGCTCGGACAGCGAGCCTTTGTTCACAAGACTGCTTATATTCTTGTAGTAGTTATAATGGGGAACACAACTATAATCGCAAGTCTTCCGAGAAAATCAGCCATATACGAGATTTCAAACAGACAGATGTTTCAAAGTGTTTCAACTCTGAATATTTGTAACTAAAACACATTTTATTGATTGATGGTTCTCAAGTGGAGTACAAAAATCTCGTTACAATGCCACGCTTACTGCAGCAGTCTTAGCTCAGTAGTAGAGAGTTGGCTTGTTTGCAAGTTCAAATCTCCGTGGAGTTACTGCATTTTCCCTCTCATTTAAAATACACGAATAAAAATATAACAGGGTTTCTTCATTTTTTTGTATATTCTTCTTCTTCTTCTTCAGGCATTAGGCCTCATGATCTGTTGCGTCTCATTGGTCCGACCATCTTCTCTTTGAGGGTATCAGTAGTGATAACAATTTCCCCTGGCCGCGTTACGGGCGCTGCGCAGGGTAAGGTTGGTTGTAGGGCTGCTACCTCATTGCTTCCAACCAAGCAGCACTGTGTTTTGATCCCAACAGTGAGGTTGATGCTTCCACTCCCCAAGCCGCTGTGATATTCACCTAGTTTCACATCGCCTCGTCAACCGTTGCAGTCTTCGCCGTAACCCTGGCAAGGAACCCTTTCCAGGTACTACCTCCAGGATCAGGAGGACCTAGAGCATCACGTCAAGGGCCGCTACTCCCTGAAGTAAGCCTGCCTTTGTAGAGTTACCCTGTAGCTTCGGACCTTCCCAAAGGAGGTCATGGTCGCTACATGGGTTGGGGCGAACTCATATACCGTGCCCAGGTGTTGCAATTTGCAGATTTAGAGAATTTGTTTTGTATATATGGTGTTGATTTAATAATCATACCGATAGGTAGTAACCAGACATTATTTTATCAGTTTGCAGAAGTTTTCATACCCAGGCAGTTTAATTTTATAACAGCAAATTTCACCATTATTGTAATTGTATTTGTAAGTGAAAAGTAACGAAGCAATATTATTTAACTGTACTACAGAAGAACGAGTTGTAAAAACAAAAGATAACAATCTATTACGGAGAATGCAACTCGAGCTGCTTGCGTAAAGTTCAGAGGGCTGTGCTAGAGGGTAGAGAAAGATATGTGAATGAATCATCAGAACTTTTATTTCATTTTCTTTCTTTTGGTAAAATCTGTCAACGTCCCTAAGTGACTTGCAAATGAAATACCCCAACTGGCTAAGTCCAATGTCCTTAATCGGTATATGCACTATGTGATCAAAAGTATCCGGACAGCCCACAAACAAACGTTTTTCATCTTAGTTGCATTGTGCTGCCACCTACTGCCGGTACTCATCCGCGACCTCAGTAGTCATTAGACATCGTGAAACAGCAGAATGGGACGCTCCGTGGAACTATCGGACTTCGAACGTGGTCAGGTGATTGGGTGTCACTTGTGTCAGAAGTCTGTACGCGAGATTTCCACACTCCTAAACATCCCTAGGTACACTGTTTCTTATGTGATAGTGAAGTGGAAACGTGAAGGGACATGTACAGCACAAAAGCGTACAGTCCAACGTCGTCTGTTCACTGATAGAGACCGCCAGCATTTGAAGAGGGTCGTAAAGAGTAATAGGCAGACAGCTATCCAGACCATCACACAGGAATTCCGAACTGCATCAGGATCCACTCAAGTACTATGACAGTTAGGCTTGAGGTGTGAAACCTTGGATTTCATAGTCGAGCACATCACGCAGGAAAATGCCAAACGACGCCTCGCTTGGTGTAAGGAGCGTCAACATTACACAATTGAACAGTGGCAAAACGCTGTGTGGAGTGACGAATCACGGTACACAATGTGGCGATCCGATGGCAGGGTGTGGGTATGGCGAATGCCCTGTGAAAGTCATCTGCCAGCGTGTGTAGTGCCAACAGTGATCTTCGGAGGTGGTGGTGTTATGGTGTGGTCGTGTTTTTCCTGAAGGGGGCTTGCCCCCCTTGTTGTTTTGCGTTGCAAGATCACAGCGCAGACCTGCATTGATATTTTAAGCACCTTCCTGCTTCCCACTGTTGAAAAGCAATTCGGGGATGGCGATTGCATCTTTCAACACGATCGAGCAACTGTTCATACTGCACGGGCTGTGGCGGAGTAGTTACATGACAATAACATCCCTGTAATGGACTGGCCTGCACAGAGTCCTGGCTTGGATCCCATAGAATACCTTTGGGATGATTTGGAACGCCGACTTCGTGCCAGGCCTCATCGACCTACATCGATACCTCTCCTCAGATCCGCACTCCGTGAAGAATGGACTGCCATTCCCCCAAGAAACCTTCCAGCACATGATTGAAAGTATGCCTGCGAGAGTGAACGCTATCATCAAGGCTAAGGGTGGGCCAACACCATATTGACTTCCAGCATTACCGATGGAGGGCGCCACGAACCTGTACGTCATTTTCAACCAGGTGTCCGGATACCTTTGATCACGTAGTGTAAATGGTTTTTTGGTCATGAAAATATGATAAGTCATTCCGCTAGTTTTTCCGTTTGCTGCGAGATATCGTGATTCGAAATTTGAATTCACATATTCCGCTCTGGCACACCCACCAATTGGAACATAGGCTATATCTGTTGTTCAAACGATCTACTAATACGGTGTATCTTTTTGTAACCTTTACACATGGATGTTAAATACTTGGTACCATCTTTATCACTGACCTTATCACTTCACGACCTCTGCATGTTCACATTTAACTTCACAACATAATACATGCTTAACACGGAACATTGGTTCAAGGACATTCGAAAAGTGCGCCCCTCAGTAGTGTGTCCACACTTTTGCAATGCATATATCAACGTACGTTTAAAGATTGGTGAACAAGACTGGTGATGCACAACAGAATAAAATTCATGTAGCTTTTACATTGATTCCATCACTAATATTTCATACTGAACAGTTCTTCGAGTCTTCGGATTAAAATTTCATATGTATAAAAGAAATATGCATCTAGGGATTACATGAACCTTGTTGTTTTTGGAGGAATGATTTGAGCCACAATTCTCTTGTTGTGTCACATCCTTATTTCCTCGTAATTAAATATGGCAAAATCAGTCAGTCTACTTCAAGAATCCAAAAGGAGCAATTGTACTTTGTAACCTCCGAGCGGGATGGCTCGGGCGGTAACGTCTGTGGCCTGTATTTGGGAGGTCCCGGGTTCAATCTGAACAAAGGGTTTCTTGCGGTTTTCCTCTGTCACTAGGCGAACGCTGGGTTGGAAAATTTCATCCATGAATTTTCCTATCTCTTTCATCACCACATTTCCTTTTCTTCTTCTACACTGCCATACCAAGCATTGGGTGAACACCCATCCTGAATATGCCATGATCTAGAGTTTGCTTGCTGTTAGAAAGGCTAGTGACCCGTCAGCTTGTAAGTCCTTGGGGACGTAAGTTCTACAAAGAGGAGGTTAATCCGTTACTGAAGATCAGACAACCTGTACCTATCCGGTAGGCCTTACGTGCTAGGACAATTCTGGAAAAAGTACAACGAGTTACGATATTTTGCAGTAGGCAAAAAAGCTAGCGGAATGACTTCTACCAGGTTTTTACCAACCAAAAAGCTACCTATAGATGTCCCAAAATTAGACCGATAAACTTTTGGAGCTGATGGATAACATTATTTGGAACACTTTTTGTTAAGGCACGTTTTCTTACTGCGGTACTTCGTTTAAGTGTTAGACCAATTAATGTCATTACTGCTTCCCACTCGATTTGTTTAAATACGACGTAATGAGTAACGCAAATTACAGTATTGTATTTATCTCAGTGAAGTACATAATCTTAGTACAAAGAATAAAAACAGAACACACAAACAAAGCATAAACACCTCAGTGTTTAAGTACATCATATCTTTAGTATTCAAAGCAAATGAAACATACGATTTTGCATATCATGACCTTCTGAAAGGAATCCTCACTGGTGATGAGCGGTGGGCATAACCAAGCAGGCAAGTATGGTGCGGAAACATGCTAGTTCCCCAGTGAAGAAAAAATTTACAGTGACTCAATCTGCTAGGAAAGTGTTTGTGACGTGTTCTGGGATATGCATGGTGTTGTATTGGTGGACTTTGCTGATCACGGGGTCACTTTGAATGCTGCAGCCTACATGAAAACTTTGATGAAGTTGCGTCGTGCCCTTCGTGATAAACGCCACAACATGAATGCTGACGGTGTCAAAATTCTTCATGACAATGCTCGCCCCCATGTCGCTGCTTCTCTTCATCATAAATCACAAAATTTGGTTGAGAGGTGCTCCAGTATCCACCATACAGTTCGAACCTTGCACTGTCGGACTTTCATCTGTTTGGTCCCATGGAGAAATTCCTGGCCGGCCAACGCTTTGCGACAGATGCGGAAGTGAAATCAGCGGTCCGCAGATGGCTATACTCCAAGGAAACGGACTTCTACGAAAGGACATATTGAAACTCGTATCACGATGGGAGAAATGTGTTGAGAAACATAGTGACTATGTCGATAAGTAGGTAAAAGGTGTAAGTTCATTTGTAATTTTTGTTGTTCTTTTAACTATTAAGCCTTTTTGTAAAAAAATTATTGTGCCTTAGTTTTCGATCCGCCCTCGTACATCCATTTCGTGAACACAAACAATGCATTGGCGTGCCATATTCTGCCACACTCTCACAAACACATCAACCATTTCTCTGATTTCGCCAACAGTGTAGGCTATGCGTGCCACAAGTTTTTCTTCAGATTCAGCAGGCGTGTCAGAAACTACAGACTTCATGTGTTCCCAACAAAAAGAAGTCAAGTGGTTTAAGGTCAAGCAACATGTACGTTCCATGTTGTAAATAAACTAAAGCTTGGCTGAGATTATGGAGTATACAGCATGCATTCTGAAAAACAATAATGCAGACTTTCAAGGAAGCTAGCATTGAGTCAGGAAGATAAACCAACTGAAGCGTTTGTGTTTTGTTTCTTTCGTGTGTTCTGTTTTTGTTCGTTGGATT
Source organism: Deroplatys truncata (assembly GCA_030765065.1). Lineage (NCBI taxonomy): Eukaryota > Metazoa > Arthropoda > Insecta > Mantodea > Mantidae > Deroplatys > Deroplatys truncata. Next base: position 167,286,170 of record CM060979.1, read on the forward strand.
AGAATTATGTACCTTACTAAGACACACAGTACTGTAATTTGCTACTTAAGCTGAGTTGGAAGTAGTAAGGACATTAACTTTCTAGCACTTAAGCGAAGTACCAAACGTGCCTTAACAAAAGTTGGAAAGGTAGAATCAGATGACTGAAAAATTCAATGCCATACACGGGATTTGAACCACGGGCTCCCGGCTATGGCATTGAATTTTTCAGTCATCTGTTTCTACCTTTCCAACCCTGTCCAACACACGGCTTGTGTGAAAGAACAATTAATTCCATTAACAAAGAGTGTTCCGAATAATATTGTCTATTAGCTCCCGAAGTTTGTCAGTCTAATTTTGGAATTCCTGTATACCTATTTAGAAGGGCATCGGGCGTGTCCATTTGGGGTGCTTCCCTTGTTAGAAACGATGAAGGATTGAATGTAAGAAATAAATTTTCAAATAAGATTTAGGGCCCTAAGGATTGGGTGTGTTCTCAAGCAGTCCATGCATCAAGCATTATTAAAACGGAACATACTCTTCTAGTTTTATGGAGTTGGTACGCCATGGGTGAAGGCCAACACCGTGGAACAGTTTGTTTTCATGTGCTTTTTGTGACATATATGGACTCCGGAAAAAACTTCGAGTGAAGTTACGACGTAATGTGGAGTTAAATTTTTAGCATTAATAGCCTTCAAGTTTATTTTGCTAAGACATAAAAACAAAAGTGGGACTTAGTGCTTATGTAATATGGAACAATTAATGTTCTTTTAGAATTATCTTATAAATGTTCAGAAAAATATCGGTGTATATGTATGTGACAGCATAGTTCAAAAAAGAAAAGTCAGATAATAATCAAACTTCATATTTCAGCTCAGCAGTTTCCAAAAATGCGACACAAACATTTTCAAGAAAATATCCTACCCCAAACTACCCTTTACATGGGAAATGTTTCTCATGTTCCCAAAAATGGTTTTAATAGTTTTCATTAAAATTCCGTATGTTTAAAATATTTATATGATTTAAAAAATTTATTTTTATAGTTTTAACGTTATTTAACCTGATAGGTCATATCAGACGGTGAATGAAATGGCTGAAATGACGTGCAAATGAGCCCAGGGTCCATAGAACTTAAAAATTACACTCGTCTTCTCAGGTTAAGGAAACACCCCATATCAGGGTAACACCCTAACCGAGGTTCAAACTCGGGACGACTTGAATATGAGGCACACTCGCTACCTCCATACCACAGAGGCGGACAACGTACCTGTTTCATGAACTTTCTATGAATAACCTGTAAAGTCCTTTTCCTTCTGAAAGAATTTTGTATGATTTTTTTACAACTGGTAAAACATGAGAGATAGATAAAAGCTTACTGCATAAAAGATTTGGATGTCGTTAAATCACATAATTCATTTCAATTCCTTTATGACATTAGCCACTTCAGAGATATTAGTTTGAATTTATCTATGCTTTTGTCGTTTTTTTAAGTGGTGAAAATTTTAATATGGCTTCAGTCTCGTCTTGCACTCGTACTTACGATCAGATGTGCAATGTAACTATTTTAGCGAATGTTTGTATGGATTAATATGAATTGGAAAAAAAATCCGATGTGCTACACTCACATGACTTTCTCCACTCTTGTACAAACTATTTTTACACACGCTTATTCTCCATATGCTTCATGTTAATCGAGATATTGAGATGTTAATCTTATTGCTAATTTTCAGGTAGCTGCAAGGGGAATTGGTAGGCTTTAAGCGATAGTCAAATATTTTAAGAGCTGGTTGCTATGTGGAGTATTCCATTCTCTTTACATTACCAGGACAAAAAAAATGAATAACGAATTTGAGAAAAAGTATAAGTATTGCAAAATTTAAGGGAATAACAAGCAATATCTCGAAAATGGTTCACTCAACAACAAAAATGTATGACTTAAGTTTTGTATTTTAAGGCGATCTACATTTTTTGTATAGTAAAATTTTGTTTATCTCTTATGGTTTACCAGTGATGCAAAAGTCGTTCACAATGAAGAATACTTTTGGAGACATTCCCAGAAATTTCGAGATATAAATTTCATTTGTCATAAAAATATCTTAAACATATGATATTTTAATCAAAATCGTTAGAGCCGTTTTTGAGAGAATTAAAATTTTCGAAAAATGTTCCATGTAAAGGGTCTGGGGTGGTGGGATTTTCTTGAAAACCTTCGTGTCCCATCTCTGGAAGATAATGAACCTAAATACCAAGTTTAGTGTTTATCGGACTGTTCGTTTCTGAGTTATGCTGTTCACAGACAAACACACATACACACGGACATGTTTCCAAAAATTCTTTTTTTTTGGATTCAGGGGGCCTCAAAACATATATTTCCAGTGAAATCTTGGAATTGAATTTTTAGGTGGAATACATTACTTTTTTAAGAAATACGACAGTGGCTAGAGAAAGTCAAATTACGTAACACATGAGATATTTATCTGCAATTCCGCTCTTTATATTTACATATTAAAAATGCAATTAAGTCTGCATGTAGAATACTCTTAGATATTATACAGAAAAGGGTTCTGGATTTTAATCCTGTATGTTACTGTGAATCCTTGCTGTCTACAACGTTGTTTATTTCAGGAGTGAGCATATTGTGCAACAAATTATAATTGGGCGTATATTGTGGCGAGCAGATGTAAATTTAGTTTGTTGGGCCTTACTTGAGTCGGCCCTCCAGGAATGAGTTGGCAGTCCTGTTCCGGAAGGATCAACTCAATGTTGCCAGCATTGTACTTGTTCTAGAAGGAGCTAGAAAGATTTAGAATGTTCAAGTAGCTTAAGTGATGCTACGACCGGAAGTTGTGGTGAGGATGATTAATTATAAAGATCATCGGATTGCGTGTTTCGACCTCTTTAGCTATGGGACCTTCGTAGTGTAAAGTGCTCCGGGTATCTGCCTCGGGGCGAGGGGGGGTGTTTGGGTTGAGGATGTTCTTGTAAAGGATTTAATATGTGATTTAAAGGTAAGAGATCTTGCATTAATACAATTCTTAAAATTTAAATAACTTCTTTTGTTTAATATAGTTGCAATTGGGACAGTATTAATAGTGAAGTGACAATTTGATTTTAATTATGAGTCAAAATAATGTTAAAAGCCTTCACTTACAACATGTGATGGTTAAAGGATGGACGATCATGGTTTAAGCGAACGTTTTTAACATTATTTCGACTCATAATTAAAATCCACTTCTTTTGTATTTCTCCTAGTAATCCTCTGAGTTGAAACCCGTAACTTCGCAAGTCAACCGCGTATATGTTTCCCTATTTGCCATGACTTGAAGTAAGGAAAGTTCAGTAAATTTGCCAAATTAATCTAAGGCTGCGACAACATAGATTAAACAAGCGGTTGCGGGTTTCATAATTTTCATTCGAGCGTCTTCATTACCATTATAGTCAATTTACATACGCCTGATTGTGGTCAACCGCACTATAATTTCAAAACTTTTGAGTTTTTAATTGTGTATAATTAAATGCTAATGGTATGGCAGCACCCTGAGCATTGCAAGGAGTGCAGTAGATGGCAGTACTATTGAGTCCACGCGGCATTTATTGATTGTTTGCAGGTAACGTATATTGAACAATATTGAAACAAAGGAAATGAACTCAGTTTACTAGAATATTACAGTTACAATGAAAGGAAGTTATTTTATTTTAAATACATATTTGTTTATCTGGAGAATGGACCCAATGGATCATAATGAGTCGTTGAAGTATTATGGATGTCATAACAGTTGTTACATCACATGTAATCAGTGTATTATAGTATGGTTGGCCAAAAACCTATAATCATGTTTTGTATGTTACATACATGCCATAACATGGATTTAGAAAACAATGAATATGGTCATTAAACTAAAAGTATGATGTGTTGCATTCACTTAGCTTTCTGTACTCACTCTGAAACGGCAACTCTAGGCCGGGCCCGAGAACAGTAATTCTAGATAATTTATTAATTAACTTTTATTGATGTTAAATCGTACTATGTAAATATCTTTTTCTCAATACTGCTTGTATATTTTAAGAAGGGTGATTTAACATTATGTATCTATCTAGGTTACTAATATTAGTAGAGTTATAAATGGTTTAATGTAAATAATTTAAGCGCTATGTTAAAATACTGTCCACGAGGGAAAGTTTTAGCTACAGGAATAGTGCTTTCGAAGGCAGCAAACCTAGTTTTATTACCTCTCTCCGGTCGCAGTGCTATTATTCCTACAGCGAGGGTGTAGAGCCTTTGTCCCATTATTTGATAATTCGCCGTGACCAAGTGAGTGAGAAGGACAATCTAACGGTACATGTAGGAAAAGCCGCGATTTATATTAAAATTGGACCAATGAAATCCCTGGAAGTTTATTCGAAATAGTTAGACGCGTCGAGTCGCGCTAAAAATGTACCAATAGGAAAGGAAGCAGCCTCAGGAGCCTGAGACTATAAATGGATCTGTTTAGGGAAAATTCGTGGCAGTTTTTGGTAATGTGTGGTCAGGGAGAGATGCTGCAGGATGCGTGAGATATCGCGCCAAGAAGGGAATCAAGTCAGCGTTGTAATGTCAGCTTAGTATTGCATTTTATTCGACAGTTTATGTCATGTGTGGTCAGGGAGAGATGCTGCAGGATGTGTGAGATATCGCGCCAAAAAGGGAATCAAGTCAAATTTGTCATGTCAGCTTAGTATTGCATTTTATTCGAGAGTTTTCGTAATGTGTGGTCAGGGAGAGATGCTGCAGGATGTGTGAGATATCGCGCCAAAACAGGGAATCAAAATAGTTTTAGCAACACACCTAAGATCCGCTACTCTGAAAGCGACAATAAGAATAGTTATATTTCGTGCCATATCCACGCCATAGTTTAACAGCGGTGGACAGTATTTTACAGCGGCAATACCAGTTTTGTATACTACGAGTGTTAATTAAATAAAAAGAAACGGCAGTGTCATCTTTTCATAAACAAAGCAAGTCTATGTCTTCCTATATCACCACCCGAGATCTACGTTTTCCTTTACCGAGGATAAGTCCATGCTCCCATATAATTTAAGGAAAATTACTGCAGCTAGCCGAGGATAAATTGAAGAACCAACACGCTGAGAACTTCTGGAAGCAACGGGAGAAGCATCAAGGTAAGCTACAGCAACGGATGAGGAGGTGATCGCCGCAAACTGGCTCCCAAACGTGGGGCTAACAAACGTTAAGATCGCCGCAACTCTTCTACAAATTATTCTCACAAAAGCGTATTATTCTACTTGTTAATCCAGATAAACCTTCAATTCACATTTACACATTTCGTTTTGGATATAGTATACAAAGCATTAGTCAGATTTTTGAAGAATGTGTCGCTATGTGATGGCATTGAAATCCCATGCTCTCTGCATGATCATGAGGGGGGGAAAACTGTGTTACATTCACATGAGTTTCTCTACCCTCTATCGCTTATCAGTGGATATAAAAATTACTCTTACGACAGTTTATTTTCCTATCCACACCAGTTTAATCCAGATAAACATTTCCGGAAATAAGGCAATGGCGATAGTCAAATGTTTCAGAACCGGACGCTATTAACATTAAAATTCCATACTGTTTCCATGACATCTCCAGAAAGAAACTGAAAATCGACAGCTCTTTAAAAGAATGGCTAAGTAATGAACAATTCGAACCTTTAATAACAGGTATATGGAAACGGCTGATGCCACAAAAAGTTATTTGTAATAAATTGTGTGTTTTAAAGAGATCTACATTTCTTGTGTATTATGTTTTCGTTTGCGCTTAACGTTTACTAGTTAAAAATCAATATTCATAGAGCCATTTTCTGGAAAATAAATTTGGAAAAATGTTCCTAGAACAGTGTAGTTTGGGTTTGAGGATTTTTTTTAAAAACCTTTGTGTCATATTTTGGAAAATAAGGAACGTAAATACCAAGTTTGATATTTATCAGACTTTTCGTTTTTGAGTTACGCTGTTAACACACCCACACACAGACCACACAAACATGTACATTTTTCTAAAAAAAAATTGGATTCAGGGGTCCCAAAACATGTATTCCCGATGAAAGTTTTATATCGAATACCTGGTTGGAATGTAAGACGCTTTGCTTGGATTCAGGTAATCTCAAAACGTGTATTTCCGGTCAAATTTCGGTATCGAATTTTTGGGTGGAATGCAATATCACTCCTACTTACTATAAGTAGAGAAAATAAAAAGGTTGTGTCTTTTAATACTAAAATATCCTTGTGATACAACTGTTTATTCCAGCTTCTCTCCACACAAGTCCACAAGCTTGCGTATAAGAATACAGTTTCATCTGAAAGAAATCAATCTGAAGAATACATGTAGTGCTAAGATTATCACATTGGGACCCAAGACACTTCTTGTGCGACAACTTTATGAGACAATTTTGTGAGTGCGCCCCGAGGGAAGATGAGATTTTTCTGTTAACCAGGGCATATACAGGACGTTTATTCCTGGCGAATTTTTCTTCTTCTAGCAGCTGGTACGTAAACAGAGTACTGCATTCCACTCAAAAATCTCTGATGTGTTACACTCACATGACTTTCTCTACTCTTGTACAAATTATTTTTACAAACGCTTATTCTCCATATGCTTCATGTTAATCGAGATATCGAGATGTTAACCTTATTGCTAATTTTCTTGTAGATGCAAGGGGAATTGGTAGGCTTTAAGCGGTAGTTAAATATTTTAAAAGCTGGTTGCTGTGTGGAGTATTCCATTCTCTTTGCATTACCAGGACAAAAAAAAATGAATAACGAATTTCCATTTGAGAAAAAGTATAAGTATTGGAAAATTTAAGGAAATAACAAGCAATATCTCGAAAATGGTTCACTCAACAAAAAAAATGTATATGACTTAAATTGTATATTTTAACGCGATCTACATTTTTTGTGTAGTAAAAGTTTGTCTATCTCTTATGGTTTACCAGTTGTGCAAAAGTCGTTCACAATTAAGAATACCTTTGGAGACATTCCCAGAAAATTCGAGATATACATTTCATTTATCATGAAAATATCTTAAACATATATTTTAATGAAAATCGTTAGAGCCGTTTTTGAGAAAATTAAAATTTTCGAAAAATGTTCTACGTGAAGGGTAATCTGGGGTGGGGGTATTTTCTTGAAAACCTTCGTGTCGCATCTCTGGAAGATACTGAACCTAAATACCAAGTTTGATGTTTATCCGACTGTTCGTTTCTGAGTTATGCTGTTCACAGACACACACACGGACATGTTTACAAAAAATGTTTTTTTGGATTCAGGGGGTCTCAAAACATTAATTTCCGGTGAAATCTCGGTATCGAATTTTTGGGTGGAATACAATACTTCCCCTACTTACTACCTATACGTAGTAGAGAACGTAAAAATCACAGGAAATACATGCTTCTAAGCTACCCTATACAGTACTAGCCACAGATAAACTAATACAATAACTCATTAATGTAATAAGGTATCTAATTCACAGCTTCTCAGCATCAACACATTAATAATTTCTTTCTTTAATATTTTTGTTCTAAGTTTTACGTGTTATGTATTTTATTTAATAACATTGGATGTATAACAATTAAGAGGATGTTAAAACACATATATTCATAATGTACATATGGTAGAGAATAAGTATATAACGTTATAACATATAAAATATAATATGAGAGGGAAAGGCCATTGTTGGTTATATAACCAGTAATATAAAATTACGAGAAATGCAGTAGTATCTACGTAAGCATGTAACGAACCTTGGCTTCATAATTAAGACGATGGAAGTCTGTAAACATACATATGTCACATACACTGTTATTGGATGTTATTGGATAGCAGCACCAATCAGGTACATTGATACATGCCTGTAATTCAAATACGTACGTTAAGAAAGCGGTTGGAAAGATCGCTAACAGAAGCTTGTCAGTGTTCGAGCAGAAGGTAGTGTATAAGCACGTCACTAAATAGACCCTAAAACTACGTATTTAAAGTCTATCAGTTATACATATTTTAACATGACAATGGTAATATGGAATTGTGAATATGTACATTTGGTTTATCTAAAATACAAGTGAAATAATTAACAGAATACGTGTGTGCAAAATATTTTAACCTTCTCCATACCCAACCCTGACAACACACAAGTGCTCTCCGACACAAATACAGCAGCCATGGCACAATAATAAAATAATAATTACAACATAGTAACACACACAAGAATACAAATACACGATCATCAGATTCCAGTCTACGAGAACGTCGAGATACGTCACGAGAGTACGGGCATCATGACGACCTACAAGTACGTAATACAGCATCCATCATCATCATCAACGTAGTGGGGCCTACCAAGGGAACCGCTACATTGGTTCCCTTGAATAAAAAAGCATTTTTAGAAAAAAATATTTGTGTCCGTTTGTATATCTGTGGTTGCAAACAGCATAACTCAAACGAGAAGTCAAATAAATACCAAACTTCCTATTCAAGTCGAATGTCTTCCAACGATGTAACATGAAGATTTTCATGAAAGAACTCCATTTCAAACTACCCTATACATAGAACAATTTTGGTTATTTGAATACTCACCAAAAAACTAAAGATTTGAACTAAAATGCCGTGGTTTTATTATGTTTAATTGACTAATAACATGTATTTCTTGAATTTTCTAGGAAGAGCCTGTGAAGTATTCTTCATTCGGAATGAATTTTGTATAAATTTGTATAATTGGTAAACCGTAACAAAACGTATTACAGAAAACTGTAGACCTCTTTAAATTACACGTTTATTTTAAATAACCTTTATAACACATTTCCGACATATTCATTGTTATTAGTTCACATTTCTCAATACTCTTGTCATTTTTTGAGGTTTTCTCACCATTTACTTGTTTCTTATGATGCCATGGAAAGAGTATGGAATATCAAGGCCAGTATATAACGACCCGTTTTTAAACATTTGGCTTTCGCTTCAGCCTCCTGTATTCCCCCTGTATACGAGGTGTGATCAAAAAGTTTCCGGAATGCTTCACAACAATACTGACGCTGAGATTTCTTTAATTCTTACCCAGATTGTGCATGCAGCGTCCCTTCCCGATAAAAATGAGAGGTCACTGACTTTCTGTGAGCATGCAGTGACGAGGTAGACGCTCTGAAGTGAACACGTTTTTGCATGTACTGCGATTTTTCCGCGTAGCAAAAATGTCAGATTACGGAGAACAAAGAACGAACATCAAATTTTGCTTAACTCGGTAAAACAGAAGCATATAAAATGTTAAGAACAGCTTATGGGGAGGAAGTTACGGGCAAAACTCAAAAGTTTGAGTGGTTTTCGAAATTTAAAAGTGGTGTGACATCAGTTAAAGACGCAGATCGTTCGGGGCGACCCTGTTATTGCAAAACTGATGAAAATATCAATCAGGTGAGGGGTAGGTCTTAAATGATAGGCGCATTACAATAAGAGAACTTTCTGACTCATTAGGACTCTCCTTTGGAAGTGTTCAAAGCATTTTGAAAGACAATTTGGACATGAGAAGAATTGCCGCCAAGTTCGTGCCCGGCCTGTTTTCAAATGACCAAAAGGAAAGTCGTGTGATTGCCCGCACAGATCTTAAAGAAGAGCTACAAAATGACTCACAGTTTATAGAGAAAATTATTACTGGTGATGAAACATGGATTTATGGGTACGATCCAGAAACGAAGCAACAACCTTCACAATGGAAGAGTCCTTCATTTCCACGCCCGAAAAAGGCCAGACAAGTTCGATCCAAAGTGAAGTCAATGATGATTGTGTTTTCTGACCACAAAGGCATTGTAAATAAGGAATTTGTGCCACAGGGTCAAACAGTGAATCAAGTGTTCTACAAACAAGTGCTGCAAAGATTAAGGGAAAATGTGCGACGCAAACGGCCGGAGAAATGGATGAGTGACTGGTGACTGGTTCCTGCATCATGACAATGCGCCCGCGCACAAAACCCTTTTTGGATAAACTTTTTGGATAAAAATAGGATGAATACTGTTCCCCATCCCATCTATTCTCCAGATTTGGCAACAGCGGACTTTTTTCTTTCCCCGTGACTTAAAATGCGGCTCCGAGGACACCGTTTTGAGGACAGTGATGTCATGCATTGCGAATCGCAGAAGGCTCTGAACATGTTGAAAGAAGAGGACTTCCAGAGGTGCTTCCAGCAGTGGCAGAAGCACTGCGACATCTTTATACAAGCCATCTCTTACTGTTAACTCGGAGAACATATAGACCAAAACATACCCACCCATATTTATCTAATTATGTAGGTATAGGGCGTTCCCACTTTACCCAGTATTCTCTTGGTTATTGTTGACGTCATAATGGGTTCTTCTCATTAAGAACAAAAATATCCACATTTAGCAAAACGTGGCTTCCTGTCAGGAGAGTGTAAGCCCGGAATGACACGGCATATCTACACTCATTATCAGAGTTCTAGCAATTAAGAATTTTCTAAAGCTTTTTCCACTTCGAGTTATAACAATTTGAAATCTTTCCCATAGGATTTTACTTTCTCTCCTGCTCCTGTAGTAGGTAGAGGAACAAAAACAAAACAAAATTGGATATCATAATTTCACCGGAAAAGCGTGTATTGAGGTACTCTGAATAAAAAAAAAAAACTTGGAAAAAGGTGTGTATGTGAGTTTACGAAAAGCATAACTCAAAAATATGATGTGTTGCACTCACATGAGCTTCTCTACTCTTGTACAAACTATGTTTACAAAGTTTATTCTCCACGTACTTCATATTAATCTTATTGCTAATTTTCCTGTAGATGCAAGGGGAATTGGTAGGTTTTAAGCGATAGTCAAATATTTTAAGACCTGGTTGCTATGTGGAGTATTCCATTCTCTTTGTATGTCCAGGACATAAAAAACGAATAACGAATTCCCATTTGGGGAAAGTGTAAGTATTGGAGAATTCAAACAAATAACAGTAATATCTCGGAAATAGTTCACTCGAGAAAAACGAATGTATATGAACTAAATTGTGTGTTTTAACAAGATCTACACATTCTATGTAATAAAATTTTGTCTCTCTCTTACGGTTTACCAGTGTGGAAAAGCCATTGAGAAAGAAGAGGAATTTTGGGGACATTCCCAGAAAATTCAAGGTATGCATTTCATTTTTTATAAAAATATCTTAATCACATTATATTTTAATCAAAATCGTATGAGAAAACCGAAATATTCGAAGAATGTTCCATGTAAAGGTAGTCTGAGGTAGGGGGATTTTCTTGAAAATCTTCGCATCCCTGTAAGTTACTAAACTTAAATACCAAATTGGTATTTATCCAACTTTTCGTCTTTGTTATGTTGTTCATAGACAGTCAGACACACACACACACACATACACACACAAACACACGGGGATGTTTCCAAAAATGCTTTATTTGGATTCAGGGCACCTCAAAACGTGTATTTTCGAATTTATGGGTAGAATGCAACGTCGGATAGAGACCAAACTTCGTATTTAAGTTCGACAACCTCCAAGAACACCTCATCCCAAACTAGCTTTTACATGTGAAATGTTCATGTTTCTTCTCAAAAATGGCTTTAACGATTTTGATTAAAATATCACATGTTTAAGAACTTTACATGACAAATGAAATCTATATCTTGAATTTTCTGCGAATAGGTGTGAAGTCTGAATGAGTTTTGTATAATTGTGTATACCTTGATAGACAAAAGCAGTAAAAAATGTGTTTAAAACACACAAATTTTCAGTCATATAATATTTTTGTGGTATTTAGCATTTTAGAGGTATTTTGTTATTAGTTTAAAATTTCTAATACTTCAATGCGTTTTCAAGTTGATGTTTTTTTCTCTCGTGATCATGCAAAAACTGAATTTTCAAATTCATTACATAGCGAGGAAATGTGTAGGTAATAAAAGCAAGTAAGTAATAAAAACATTTATATCGATTAAGAAAACGTAGGTATAAGAATAAGGTTTTGTAAGAATAGTTTGTGAAATAGTGGGTAGCGAAAGTCATGTGAATGTATCACATCAGATTTTTAGGCCACAATATGAAGCTAAGTAAACACGTGGTATTCTTAACAAACAGAATGGCTGCTTTCTTTAATATCTAGCACCACTGGGGTTCATCAGCTCTTACATAATGAGAGGTATGTATTAAACACTTTGGTTATCCAGTGAGGCAGGGAGAGAGAAAGAGAGAGAGAGAGAGAGAGAGAGAGAGAGAGAGCTAAAAACAGCAGATTCAAAAATGTTCTTGAAATCGCTGATTTGTTTCTGCCTACTGAAAATAATGCAGTTCTAAACGGAGGATGTGATGCCATTGGTCAGCTAATTTATGGTCAAACAAGGCGGGGTCACTTCTTGCAAACGCACAGCAACAGCTGTTATGAAATTATTCACCCACTGACAGCCGGTAGAGAAATTCGTTGGTACATAAACTGAAGTTCTCTTCTCTTCCTGGAAACTGCAAAAGGTATATAAAGACAAATACAAGTAAATAAACTATTATGAACGGACGTTTTGAAATCCCAATTAAATAATTGCTAAAATTTGCTGAAAGTATACTTACCTACAACGATACTGCTCTTGCGTGATTTCTTATTTTGGTTTTCATTAATTAAAAACATTCTCTGTTATAATTCTAAACTTTTAAAGTCTTAAGTAGGAATAAAAGCCTTAAGCAGTAGTGCAGAAAACTATATAGGATTCTTAAAACTACAAACGTTGGATGCAATGCAGAATAGTTAGTGCTCCAATGTAAGTTAGTGAATAACAGGCGTTTGAACTCGATACAAGTGATGAAACAGCTGTTGTGCAACGTTCACTAGAACACTGAAGATTTACTGGACTTAGGGCCGGTATCACCAAACAAAAGTCTAGAATGGTAATTCCAGAGTAACATTAACCCGGTGGTTGTTATTCCCGAGTAGCATGTGTTCTTTCACCATGCTTCTGTGGAGGTTATAATACTCTCGAGTTAGTACTCCAATAATTATACTAGAAAAGTGCCAATCGCGAAGTTTCTCATTGTTTGTGAGCAGTGTTTACAGCTTTTTTTCGCCATTTTAAGGAATTTAGTGCGAGTAAACCAAAGTTTTTAGAGGTTAAAGCTACGGAGAAAGAAGTAAACGAAAGCGCTGGTAAGTAGAAATACACGGTAATAGCTAATATTTTCGAAAAAATGTAACTTAAACTTTCGTTATAATGAAATTATCCTGTTAACTTACACTTTTTGTGTGTTAAATTTACAGAATCATGTCAGACGAAGGAAAGTGAAAGAGAAGACCAAATTGGCATTCTTCTGAAAAACTTCTACTGCTTTCTGTGGTAGAAGAATTTATAAGTGTGTCAGAGAACAAGAGAACAGATGGTTCAACTATGCGCCAGAACAAGGATACATGGGAGAAGGGTGCAGAAAAATATAATTTGGACCACTATGGGACACAGAACTGCAGCCAATATAAAGGCAGCGTGGGAGCTGCTAAAAAAGCTGCAAAGAAGGATTTAGCTAATAAAAGAATAGCTACAAATAAGACAGGTGATATATTTGTTTTCTTTTTAATATGCAACATAAATATGTAGTGTTGTTCTATTCTTTCTTCTAATTTGCAGGTGGTAGACTACCAAGGCTAGATCATAGTGATGATCCAGTATTCACCAAAGTACTCAGTCACATTGGTAAACATCCTCATCTTCATCGCTAGAACTGTCCTCAAAAACCATTCTCATCAATCCTGCAGCGGTGCAGCCATTGTAACATGCTGGCTAGCAGTCACTCTGTACTTTATTCCACAATATTTCGCCGAGTAACGTTACTCTCGTATACGCAATTTATTCCAGAGTATGTTGTTGGTGAAACGCTCAAAAGGCTTACTCGCGAGTAAACCACGTAAAAGCTACTCGCGTTTGGTGAAACCGACCGTTAGACTGAATTACTCAAGCCTTGAAGTTACCTATCAGGTGTACCACATGCTGTACGTCAGATAAGATTAATGTAATTCAACACTTTTGAAGCATCTGTAAATTAGTTCATTCAGAGAAATGAGATAAGTATATATGGTGTCTCATCAGTAATGTCGGTTTTTAAGCAAAACTTTATTTGGAACGTTTTCTGACAAGAAATTAAACTACTCTTCAAAGTAGAGACCAACAGATTCTATGATCTTTAGCCATCTTTCTAGAGAGGTTTACTATCCCGCGACGGTACCAGTCTCTGGTTTTAGATGCGAAGAATTCGGTGAGAACCACTTCCACAGCAACAATGTTTTCGAAATTTCTTACACGCAATAAATGGGCCATGGATCGAAACAGGTGGTAATCTGAAGGCGCAAGATCAAGCAGTATGCTGTGTGTAGTAGCAGTTCGACTTCTTCCAATTCCTGAATTTTTGTCTTGGTTGTTTGGGATGTTGCATATCCTGCTGCAAGAGAACTCTATTTCGGTTAACTAATGCTGGGTATCTCCGTCTCAACTCGTTCTAGTTGTTGAGAATAAAGATCCACATTGACTGCACGCCCGTTTGGAACAAACTCCCAGTAAATCACTCCTTCAAAATTCCACCAGACATACATTACTTTGGGGCTGAACGGATTTTCTTTTAACGCTGATTTTGGCAGGTTGACGGGGACTGAGCCACTGTTTCGAGGCGTCAGGATTGCGTAATAGACCCATTTTTCATCACTTGTGACAATTCTCCTGATAAATCTATCATCCATGGGACTGCCGATAAGCTGACGACAGATCCACTCTGCGTTGGGCTTGTTGAGGTGTCAATTTATGAGGTACAGATCTACAGCTTCTGTTTGATTTTACAAGTTTTTTTCTTCCAAAACTCTGCGTGTATGCTCAATATCCCATAACTTAGGTCTTCCAGAACGTGGTAAATCTTTAGTGCTTTCTTCTCCAGTGTTGAAACGTTGGAACCATCGTTGTGCCACACGCTCACTAACGACACCACTTGACATATTTTTTGAACCACGGCAGCAGCAGTTGCTTTATAATCTTGTTTCCAGTAGTGCTTTAGAAAGAGTCTAATTTCAAACTTTGTAACTTCCATTTATTGATTGTGTATTAACAACTGACGTTCGACACATTCTCGCAATATACGCAATATAGCAATACTAGCCATGGCATCCTATAAATGGCATTGTCGAACCAAAGAAAACCAATTCTATCTTATAAAACACCAAACTTAAAAACCGACGTCACTTATGAGGCAACCTAATAATTTCTTTCAAATTTTCTTCTTTTACTGAATACTCATTAAATCGATCTAAGTTAATAATTTATGTTAAAATAATTGGTCTGAGATTATGTTATTAGAGGAAATTAACAAAATAGTTTTAACTGAAGTTTCATTTCGAAAAAAGTTTTACCTTCTAAAAGGTAGGTAAAATATCCCTTCTCCAGTGAACGATTCAGTTGTGTACTTTTATGACTGGTAGACACATACACGTATACGTATACTGGCGTGCATAAAATGTGGCCCATAATGGAACGGAGCTGTATATGTGGCACTGACAAAAATCTAGCCCTAAAATTTTAGCCTCTGGATTTGTAGGTTACTTTCCCACATCCCTCAAGGTATGGCCGAACTGCCAAAGGGTACTATTAAAACTAAAACCTTATATTTTCATGCTACACTACCGTATTCTTAATGCCGTTAAGTAGCAGCAAAAAACGTAACCTTCTTCTCCATGTTGCTGGTGAAAGCTCTCATATATGTAAGTGCGTAGCTGTTCAATTTAATCACACGTGCAAATAATTCTTCAACCCTTCATCTAGAAGACTGAATTAAGTTGTAATTGGTTTACCTTTCCTTGAGTACTAATTGTAGCGAAAATCTTTCATAGAGGGTATCCGATCCACCCCTCCATTCTTCATAGGTTGTAAACATCCATCGTTCGTTAGTCTTTATGCTCCTATTGCTTCACAGGCCATTCATATGGAGAACTGATACCGGCTGGGTGGAGTCAAAAGTGGTTACCTGAAGGTGGAAATCTTACGGAGGGAAAAACACTATGACGATCTAGGGAAATTGGCACCTTTTTATCCACGACAGTGTACTATTATATATAACTCACGAGCAGGTTATAAGTTGCTACTTTGCGGGCATTGTAAATAACAAGGTAAAGTTTTAGCATTTGGAATGTGACGATAGAGTAAACGTATTACGTATATCTTGATACCCCTAAGCTATTTATTTAATTATCCCTTGCAATTTGGCAATTTGATCCACAGGAGTCTATGACAAGCAGTTTTTTAAAGAAGTCAACCAACGCTTAACCTCGTATTTTCTGTTCTCTTGTTTCAAAACAAATTCATAATTTAACTCTCTTCGGAAGGTTTTCTTTATCAATCGTTATAAAAACTATGACTAATGGAACAAAACTTCAGAACAGAATGCTGTAAAAACCAGAGAAATACTTGAAATTATTGGGCTACTGGGTTAGAAAACAATATGATATTTGGTGTTAGAAGTTTAAAGGCGGGGAATGTAAAACAAACACACACTAAAAGAATCTAAAATCACTAAAAATATAAAATATGAGCATAAGATAAATAGATGTGAACTTACACCTTACAAAAGTCCAGCCATGTCTTTCTTTTCAGCTCTTAATGAATCATTTTAGTTACAATTTAGAACCTTAGAAAAACATTTCTGCAGTTGTTATATGTTAAATTAATTGTTTCTATTAAAACTATTGCTGAGCTGAAAATGTGCATTGATACTCTTAGCTGTTTAGATTTAATAAAAATTCTCCTCCATGACCTACAGTGTGTTAATACGATATGAAAGACTAAAGCTGTTGCAAACAGGAGCAAATTTGTATTGATGCTAACAGTGATAAAATGTTCTTTTATTTAATTTCTTATTCATTTTATTACCATTAATGAATCTTATACTGCTAAGTACCATACTTTGCATTAGGTTTTTAATTATAATAAAAATATGAATTTCTAAAAACAAAGAACTATTAAAGTACTCATTTTCACTTCACCTTTAGAAACAAGAGTTCGCTGAACACCTCGTGTTAATATTTCTCGAAGGTTCATTCTCCCTCAAATGCCACTCCTGCGTTAGATCTAAGAAGAAACTTTATAGGCGGAAGAAAAACCTATATTTTGCTTTTGCTAACCTTGGGTATAAGTTTATTATAATCGCTTGTTTCCCTCTGTTTTCTTCATTAAAGTAACAGGCCGCAATCCTTCTGGGTAGTAGGCGGAGAAAGACGCCTATCTTATTCATAGTTTACTTTACGTGATTTGAAGCGTTTTAAGCCTCCAGGGGGTGTACAAAGTAGTAAATAGAATTTCACTTTTTTTTTAATCTTTCATTTATCCTTTAACATCTAAGATCATATCAGCGGTTTTTTACCTTTGAAACAACTGATTGTTCAGTGCTCTTAAACTTTGGTTTGGTATTAGTTTTGGTTATTACATTAAATTCATAAACACATATAATATAATCCTAGCTAAAGAAAAATTCCCACTCTCTAGCAAGGAATCGGTCTCTGGATCTCGGGATTTAGAGGTTAATCTTCTAGCCACAGACCACAGAAACAGTCACTGTTTTGTATGTTGTAGAAAAGTCACATATACACTGAAGATAGGCACTCTCCTCTTCTGTCCATTAAAGCCCGTGTCTTAAGGAAATTTGATCATGTGACGTCACTAAACGAATTCTTGTCAATACCTCTGTTGAAGGAACGATTGGTTTTCTAATATTTTATACTCCTATTCAAAATAATATTCCTACTTCGCTTTTCGAAATGTGTAGGTAATTATAGCCATATGGTGACCTAACCGCTTACTTATTTCTCCATCCTGAGGAATGTGCTGAAATTCTTCCAGATGAAGCAATTATGAGGATAAATTAAGACTGAGGTAAAAGTACGAAAAGCAAAACACAGATGCTGTCAGAGAGAAGTGAATAAAGACAAAGAATTAAAATTCGCCTAATGCTGGAATTATACAGCAAACTAAAATAGATTCTCAAAATGTCGACTATTTTAGCTAACATTATCAAGAGTTGTTCATAAAAAAATACAAGGAAAAAAAATCTGATGTGTTGCACTCACAAAATTCTCTCTATTCCTGTACAAACTGCTTTTACAAACGCTGATTCTCTAAGATATTAATCGAGATAAACATTTGCAGAAATTTTTGTTTAATGAGATCTAAGTTTTTTGTAGAGTAAAATTTTATCTATCTCTCACGGTTTAACAGTTATGCAAAAGTCATTCACAATGAAGAGGACTTTTAGGCATATTCCCAGAAAATTCAAGAAACCTATATATTTCTTTTGCCATGTAAACATCTTAAACATACGACATTTTAATCAAAATCGCTAGCCATTTTTGAGAAAATCGAAATTTTAAAAACATATTCTATGTGAAGCATAGTATGGAGACGGGAATTTTATTGAAAATCTGCATATCGCAACCTTGGAAGATATTCGACTCAAATACCAAGTTTGGTATTTATCCGACCTTTTGTTTTTCAGTTATGCTGTTTACAGACCGATACACAGAAACACACACGGACATGTTTCCAAAATGCTTTATTTGGATTCAGCGCATCTCAAAGCGTGAATTTCCGGTGATATCTTGGTATCAAATTTTCGGGTGAAACAAATAAAACCGCCAAAATAGAAGTTAATTTCAGGACATAGTTTGACGTTTGCTACAGTGAATATAGATATCTACTATTTTAATAACTAACAGTCCATATAGTTTCAAAAGGAAAATATCCCGTTGGTATTAATTAATACCATCGCTATAGAACTTTCGTTCTGCATTAAATGTAGCATAAAATAATAATATTATAAAATTTGAAGAATTATTTAACCTAATAATTTCCTATTAAATAAAATAAATTAAAACATTTATAATATAATATATAATAAATATAAATCTTAAAATAGAAAATAAAATTAATAAAAAAATCTGAACGTTTAGGAAGACGAAGATTATTGGTTAATAAAGGTTTATTAAGTTTGATGCTAGAATTCTACCACAACTAAAACAAAAATCACCTTTATTGCTGATTTCAGAAACATTACTTAGATTATAAGATTATCATGATCCCTCGTGCCATATTAAGCTGATTATGTTCTGTTAACCAAACTAGTGCTCTTCATTGTACAGAGTTCCTGCCAACACCTTTTTACTTTCTCTACTACGTATAGTAAGTAGGGGAAGTATTGTATTCCACCCAAAAATTCGATACCGAGATTTCACCGGAAATGTGTGTTTTGCGGCTCCCTGAATCCAAAAAACCAAACATTTTTTGGAAACATGTCCATGTGTGTGTCTGTGTGTCTGTCCGTCTGTCTGTGAACAGCATAACTCAATTTTTTCAAAACTGGCGCTAACGATTTTGATTAAATACTCAAAAAAAAAAACAAATGTATATGACATAAATTGTGTATTTTAACGCGATCTACATTTATTGTGTACTAAAATTTTGCCCATCTCTTATGGTTTACCAGTTATGCAAAAGTCGTTCACAATGAAGAATACTTTTGGAGACATTCCCAGAAAATTCGAGAAATACATCTCATTTGTCATAAAAATGTCTTAAACATATGATACTTTAATCAAAAACGTTAGAGCCATTTTTGAGAAAATTAAAATTTTCGAAAAATGTTCATGTAAAGGGTAAACTGGGGTGGGGGGATTTTCTTGAAAACCTTCGTGTCACATCTCTGGAAGATAACTGAACCTAAATACCAACTTTGGTGTTTATCCGACTGTTCGTTTCTGAGTTATGCTATTCACAGACAAGACAGACAGACACACAAACGGACATATTTCCAAAAATGCTTTCTTTGGATTCAGGGGGTCTCAAAACATATATTCCGGTGAAATCTCCGTATCGAATTTTTGGGTGGAATACAATACTTCCCCTACTTACTATACGTAGTAGAAAAAGTAAAAAAGGATACATTGCAATTAAGAAGTAGACGTGGAACATATTTTACACATGTGTTTTCGTTTTTCTGAACAATTATAATAATGAAACAAATCATTTAGTGAACAACAATCACCTTCAAATATTATAGTAGCATTATACTATAAATAAAGCATGTGTTTAAATTAAAAACTTGTAAATTTTGCGCTTCAGCTCACTATATAATTACTCTTTAAGCAATCATCAATTAAGTTTTGAAATTTTGGGAAATCTATATTAACTTGTGTCCTATATTACACAAAAGATCGTAATAATTTATCATATTAAATGTAGGCAATTGTGTGTACAAGAGGTTGAAAATACTGGCAGAGGCATTTTGCTCCTCTGGTTTTATTTCTAGCTTAATGAATACACTAAATTTCTCACGAGTGTTGATTATGATTCTTTCCGCCATTGAAAGTGGATTACCTACAAATAGTGTATTTTTTCATCAGTTTGAAATATTAACCAATAGCAGCTGTTACTAAAATAAGCTGACTTGGTCTGTCTTTAATAGAATTAATTAGTTTAGATTGACCTCTCATTGGAGATAAGATTTTGAAAGGTATTTTTAAGTCACTATGATGTATTTCCATGATATAACGAGTTTCATACTATAATTTACATCTAAACAAACTGATGACCTCTTTTTCTTACCCATATTGTTTATCAAAACGCAGTGAAATAGTCAATTTAAAGTTCTCTTGGTATAGTAATCTTCAATAATTAATTCTATGATGTGCACTATACAGGGCTATTCAAAAGCCGCTTCAATTTCTTCTTCCTTCTTTATCGAATACACACTCATTTATGATTTAAACGCCCAAGTGCATACACGAAAATATCTTACACGCTTTCGAAAAGTAAGTCATCAGTAGACTCGGTACACCCTCATTGGGTAATCAGCCCGGTCAAGCTACAATGGCGAAGAGGGAAATACAGAAGAACTGAATTGTAAGAAAACTTCGAATCTAACCTAGCATTCGTCTATAGAAAAACATTAACTGCCTAATAAACAGCGGTATTTTGATTTCATTTCTCCTGCAGCGTTGGCGCCATTTTTTGTGTCGTATGTACAGGCCGCCTTGCTTGCTCGTGTACGCTACAGAGGCCACGTACTTTGCCATTTGTTTTCGGAAGAAGGATCAGCGATATAGCTGATTTCTCCATTCTATTTTAAAATATAATATATTACAATACTGAACATTGCCACTAGTAATTTGGACTTAGACCTTACATTAAGAAATTTGTCTTACTTTTATCTAATTCTAACTTTCAAAGGGTTACTGAAATGCAATGATTGAAAGATCTCTCATATAATTCTGCATTTTCTTGAAAATAACTATATTGTGCTAGTTTTCTATTTAGTTATACAGGAGGCCGTGTTTACCACGATGTACCTTGTGACCGAATACAGAGGCAGTATTTTTAACACTTAAATGATTTCAGTCAAATTATATAATATAAATTCAATAACATTCATTCATTCATTATCTGTTTACCCTCCTCTTATGTAGGACTTACACCCCCCAGGACTTACAAGCGGGTGCCTGGGGTCAGAGGCCCGTCGAGGAGCAGACACTCATGGATCAGACAGAACATCCAGGATGGGTGATCAGCCCGATGCCTGGTAAATTCAATAACACCCACCTTAAAGCAATATGTGTATGTAACAATATATAAAAATTGTGTATATCAGTCACTGTATATGTTTATATTATTCTATACATGTTCAATAATCTTATGTGAATGCATTACGGAATTTAATAATGTAGGAGCTGTGAGAATAATAGTTTAAAAGTTGCTAACAATGAGGTAACAATGAGGCAATAACGACTTTGAAAGTTTAAATGCTACTAGTCATTATTGGAGCAACAATAATGTAAATTTTGAGACAGTTTTAAAATAGCCAATCAACAACCAGAAAAAGCTTTAGTTAAAAGAAGGTATTCTGTTGGATTAGGAATAGCCAATCAGAGACTTGAAATACAGAAATTTACAAGTTTAGGCAGTTGAAATCAGTTCAGTTGCCTGCAAACAGTGTTCCTAACCGGACGCGAGACACATCCTCGAGAGATTTAATACGTATTCGTGTGAGACGAAAAATAGTTTGTGTTAAAAAGTGCAAGTAATTCATAAAAGAATTGCCCAGCTCTCTATATCAGTGAAGTGTTATTTAAATCGTGTCAAGCATTAATAAAAGGAGTGAAGTAAAATTATAATCTGTGTAAGCCTGCATTCTTCAGTCGCACCACAACCCTGCAAAGAGAAACATGTCTCTAACAATAATACTGACGCAGCCGAGGCAAACATAAATATATAATATTTAAAGAAACAGTGCGAAATTACAAAGTTAATACTTTTTAAACATTTGTGGCGAAGGCTACCGGAAACTTTTACCATATGTGTGGTTGCAACTACTTCAAGTTCGGCTTCCCAATAGTCGAAATAAAATACATCATCTTCAAACTGACTTTCCATACGTGAAGCACCAACCTACTTCACTATAACGCGTGCAATAGCACGAACAATGCGGGACGATATGCACTGTGCGTACAGCAAGACTAAATTGATTTTCAATACCTTACATGAGCTCACGGTATGTAGTTTTAAGGTGTGGGCTACCCATTTTACAGCTCAGTATGTATCCGAGACTGCCTGTATAAAGTTTAGAATATATGTGCCTCGATCGTTTCGGTATCTCTGACTAATCTCGCACTCAATGATTTGATGTTCGAAAGGCTAGGCTATAGACTGCTAGAAAGTGATCTAGTTGTTAAAGATATGCTTGTCTATGAAGGCTGTCTCTTTTGATTTCTTTTGATTACAAATCACTCAATGAAAACTCCAACTAAAGTGAATAAAAATGCTATATGATTTTTATCTTTTATGCCAAACGTTTTTGATTGTTCTAAGTTTACGTGACTTTTTAACGCCTATCATTATGCGACTTATGATATTTTATTAATTTCGTGTGTGTGTATTAATTATATTTCTTGAAAATCGCGAAAGATAAAAAATAAACCTTTATCAAAGACTATATTTAAGGAATATACTACAATAAGCACATACCTACGAGTACTTTTAATGTCTCTGTCGCTTGTTTAGATACCCCCAAAAAATACCCAAAGATTTCCTCAGAAATAAGAGTTTCAGATCTTCTTAACGCAGAAAAATTTGTTTAGATAAATATGTTTGCAATTTAAAAATGATAATTCAGATGTGTGTGTTATATTTAGTAGCTGTTTATCCATTCAGGATGCAACAAGATTTTCCTGAATTCCTTCAACCGAAACTACTATTCTGTGTGGAAAAGTTATTATTTTTTGTCAAAGCTTCTCTAACGATTTTGATTAAAATGTCGTGCATTTGAGATAAAAATTACAGATAAAGGCATAATCTTCAATTCTCTGTGAACTGCGTTTAAACTCTTTTTATTCTTATTGAAGTGTTAAGAGAATTAACAGGAAGCTACAAAATTAAGCAGAAATCTATTAAAAAAAATCTGATCTGTTTACACTCACATGACTTTCTCTACTCTTGTACAAACTATTTTTACAAACTCTTATTCTCCATATGCTTCATGTTAATCGAGATATCGAGATGTTAATCTTATTGCTAATTTTCTTGTAGATGCAAGGGGAATTGGAGGCTTTAAGTGATAGTCAAATGTTTTAAGAGCTGGTTGCTATGTGGAGTATTCCATTCTCTTTGCATTACCAGGACAAAAAAAAAAAAAAAAAAAAGAATAACGAATTCCCATCTGAGAAAAAGTATAGGTATTGGAAAATTTAAGGGAATAACAAGCAATATCTCGAAAATGGTTCACTCAACCAAAAAATGTATATGTTATAAATTGTATATTTTAACGCGATCTACATTTGTTGTGTACAAAGTTTGGTGTTTATCCAGACTGTTCGTTTCTGAGTTGCTGTTCACAGACAGACACAGACACAGACACACATACGGACATGTTTCCAAAAACGCCTTTTTTTGAATTCTGGGGGTTCAAAACATATATTTCCGGTGAAATCTCGGTATCGACTTTTTGGGTGGAATACAATACTTCCCCTACTTACTATACGTAGTAGAGAAAGTAATAGAGAAACTTGTTAAAATCTGCAATTTGTTTTAAATAATGGTTTGTTTGCTTACCATGAGGTCATGCTAACAATAGGTATGCGATATCCACCGACTTGCTTTTCAAATATTTGACTCCGAATTGAAAACATTTTGATCAACATTCATCATATTTAAAAAGAAAGTAGACGGAAAAGCAAGTTTATAAGTAAATTTTAGAATATCTATAAAAATAATTATAATGGGTACAGAAAGTCATATAACTGTAGCATTTTTATTTTTTTATTTTATTTGTTTATTAATTAATTAATTAATTTTTTTTGAGTTTAGCTCACCTCGGGAAGAAAGGTACCATTGTCGTCAAGGACTCTGTGATAATTTATGCAATCATTAACTATCTGTCTATTGTATGTTTATCTGCTACGACTTGCAATAAAATCGGACATTAAGCATCACATATGGACGGCAGGTATATCTTAATTTAACCGTTAGGACATAATAATTTAAAATTATTATTATGTCCTAAAATAATCACACTGATATTATCTAGCAACAGACAAACATGCTGATAAAATGCAGGGAACGTTTTTTGTATCAAAGGGGAGAATAAGAGAAACAGAAACACAAAAATCAAAACTGGAATCCATAGCACTTATTGGTAACGGAAGGCAACAAGCAAATTTCACCTGTTCGATGTTTAATTGGATAACTATTTGGATATCACAAAAATATCATTTTAATTTTAGGGTAATGTAAATGGGAAATATACATAAAGAGCTTATTCCAAAATATCTTAGAAATCTAAAATTTTTTAAACAATCTCCAGAAACTGCGTTTCTATTTTTACATAAACATTTAAAGCTATAATTATAGATTAATAATATTTGAACTTTATTATTAATATTGGTACTGACTTAACTATTAAAAGTAGTCATATGATCAGTTTTGGGGGTAACAGTATCATTTATGAATTATTATTACTTAATTTTCACAACCGTGATAGAGAAGCACATTAACTATATTTGCTATAAAATATCAAACATTTTGGATTTAAGACACTTTTAAAATAAGGTTGAGTTTGGAAAGATTGGAAAATTGATTTAGACTTGGTATTGAAATCTTGAAGTCTGGTTTAACTTTGCAAGCTTCCGTCTACACATGGTAAGGGAAAGAACTTTACCAAATACATTTAAGGATTATTAATTTTTTAAAGGTATATTTTGTACTCAAGCCTTTCTTTAATGTCTAACTTTAATGATTTTTTTATTTCTTTCGTCTCTCACAAATTGTAAATATTGTTTTAAACGCGCGCGTTAGAAAATCAAGTAGTTCAAAACCTTTTATCATGTTTTTGTTAACTTTGAGTAGTAATTAGCTGAAACCTGAGTTAGCCTACTTAGTGTTGCTTCACAATTAAGCCTACAAATTGACCAAAATGACGTCAATTTGCGATTATGATTTGACAGTCTGGGAAGGTAAGAAAGCCATGAGACGTCGAGGGATGAAGATGATAGACGATAGAGTTAATCATATAAGTGATCAACGGTTTACATACGTAATACAATGATTAACCTTTCAGTGTTGGGGAGAATTTGTAATCCAAAATAGTTACACTTTGTGGTAAAAAATTAAACCCAGCAATTTATGTATAACTGTCATAAATCTTACATTCGCTATTGTTCTCTTCTAAAACACATTTAACGTTAAAGAGTTAAGATCTGTGTAACGAAGACAAACTAAAATTGCTACCATCACAATTTTAATAATAGTAAATGTGTTCAGAATAATACTGTACAAAACATTATTAACGATAAAGTGGCTAGTTTTCTGAGCTTACATTTAATGGACAGAATATAATTTCTGAGAACCCTCATTGTATTATTCTATTATTAGTATTAATAATATAAGATGTTTCAGTTTTTTTCTGTGTTATAATGTTAATATGTATATGTACCTAATTATAGGTTACTATTGTGTTACACTAGTGTCCAATTAAATTTTAAATCGTTATTAAAATTCGTATAGGTGTTTATTATCCTGTGTCATTTAGTAAGGTAATTTTGAAAAATTAATAAGTAATAAATACATAATTATTGTTTAATATCTCACTGTGTCACCGCTGTAAATGCAATACTGGCTCGTTATTTTTAAACAGCGTTTCTCCAAAATCCGAAATTAAAAATCTAATTCATTATAATTTTATAATCAATGTATTTATTTTATATGTGTGTGACACATCGATGCTTTCATACACATAAGTTATTATTTTGAGAGTTTATTATTTTTTTAATCAAAAGTATTTCTGTTGTGCAACTAATTTCTATAAAGAGTAAGATAGAAACATTAAAATAATTCTTATTAGCACAGTGTAATGTTTTATTTAGGAAAGAAAACAATGGACTGTATTTTACTGCTTGGAAACAAAAATTTATAAAGATAATAGCAAAAACATGCACGAAAATGCAGTTGTTTTAGAGGATACAAACCTTTTAGCAGTAGAAGTTCCAAAACGTTCTATTGTTTACTGTCTTAATCTCATTTTAAGAATGAAAAAGTTGTTTTACATCAACCTAATATAATACAAACATTCTTTCTCTGCAAAGTTACGCACAAGACAGTTTTCGGTTTCATTGTTGCTTGTAATTTACAGCCGTAATTTGTGTAAATAAATAAACATAGCCTATACATTTCATTTAACAATATATGACTAAAGCCAACTTTTCCCAAAGAAATTTAATATTCGGTTACATCTTTCTTGCTTATAGGTAAGACATCGTAAATTTAGTTTTAATTTAAAATGTAGTACTAAGGTATTTTTAAAATAAAAGCTGAGGTTGAAAAATGTTTTATGTAAAAACAGTTAAATCAACAATGGAGTAAATAAAACGTCATATCATTTTAGGATTAAGCCTCGGTGTGTTTGTCCATCATTCCTCGGTCTGGCATTGTTTCCCTAGCCTATAGTAGGTTTATAATTTAGTAGCAATTTCGAGATGCGGTAGCCTTCAATTCTATCCGCATGTTCTTCCCAGTTCTGTATTGTGTATCTTCTCAATCAACTTTAAAACGCCGAGTTGCCTTCTGATCTCATTTCTCTTTTTGTCCAACAAAGTAGTATAGCTTCGACACATTTCTGCGGCTTCTGTTTTTCTTTGATTTTACGAAGTGTCCATCATTCTGAACCATACAACAAGATGGATTATGCCATTACTTTATAACATGTTAATTTAATTTCTTTCCTTGTAGTTTTAAGGTTTCGTAAAACATAGTTATTCAAAAAGGAGATTTGTAGGTACTTCCTGTGTTAAATTAATTATCGGGATGTTTTAACACCCAAAATTAGTGCATTCCACAACCTTTTATGCCGCCTATAAATTTGATTATGAAGAGGCGGCTGTTTGTTGATCTTGCACCTGGACTGGCAACAAACGGCACACTCAAAGCATTTTTACTCTGCTCACCATTTTTATGAACACCTAGCACTACATTATACCCGAATAAAAGTACTAAGACTTCTGTTAAAAACTTTAAACTTTATTTTATCCAGTGATGTTTGGAACGTGTTTCCCACGTTTATGGTTTGAAAAAAAATCTGAAATATGCGGATACCAGCTCACAGGAGCGAAATAATTCTAAGAATTAGCATAGGCAGATATTTTCGAGAAATCATTGTGATGTATGGGTATTCAAAAATGCTAAACATTTACTACAAAGTCGAAAATAATTACAGAAATACTTATCTATCCACATATAAAGACACAAAAAATGGGCATGTGTCTTCTAAATAACTAATTCCAATACTTATAGAAATGATTAATAAAAACATACATAACAGGTATTAATAAATGCGGCATGAGCTGTTACTTAAACCTCTAGGTTTAAGAGAAAAGTTTCCGAAATTGTTTTCAAACGATTTAATATTAGCGATAATGTTTGAGACATTCGACAAGAGTAGAATTATGGAAATAGTTTCTTGGCTAAAGTATAACATTAAGTATATCAGAGATGCCTACTGCAGACTAGTAGAAATTTCTTGAGACGTTTTCCTCGTCTTTATAAATAAATCACAATTGAGTAATTTTAAACCTTCTACACTGTTTGTGTTTTACACTACTATAAGCTAACTATTTTAATATTATTTATGAATTAGTAGTTTTGGAATTTCGGGACTTTAATGCCTCACTTAATTCGCAGCGAATATACCATTGCAAGAGACAATTTTCGGAGGTATATTACGCAATTTTGGGGGTTTATTTTTAAACTAAGTAGCTTAAAGGACCTTTTAACGTAGAAGAAATAACTGATTTTGGAAATTACTGTAAATGTCGAAGCATTTTATTCCTTTTTCTTTACAAATTTATAGTTACTTATCGAACAACACGCTATAAATACTCCATATATTAATAAAATCCATGAAGTTATTTACACGTTGTACCCTTATTTTAAAGATGTTTCTGTGGAAAAAAAATTTAGAAATAAAGATTATTAAACAAAATAATTGCAATAAATACGGAAAAGAGTTTGTTTTCCTATTTATAGTTTGATAAATTGTACCTTACATAAAAGGAAGAAATTGTTCCAAACTGCATGCCAACAATGCCGCCGCACTTCTTTCATTGCAATTATTGCTCACAATTCATTTATTTTAGTAGTTATTTGCAGTTCTAAGAGTTTATTTATGGCTTGTTTTCCGTATATCTAAAACTCTTTTACACTTCGCTTCAAATATATAAACATTGTTATACAATAATTGTTGAGCATCGTCATCGATTCTCTTTGATAACTAACATAACTAACTCTGATCACTATAACTTTTGTAGAAAAATAACGCATCGATATAACCTTAGTAGGTAATCTATTTACAAGCTTTTGGTCTCTTGTTCAATAGTTCTTTGTTTTCCTGCAGTCGTTTTCCTTTCTTCAAATATTTCTTCTACCTGCTCTAAGGCTTAAAAACTCACCCCATTATTTCTTTTGTTTCTTTCCCCCCTGATATTGTAAAGCTAAATTTGTTTACACTTGTGTATTTTATGGCAACACTGATGGTTTGAGGTTGATGCAGGGTGTATTATTTTAGGAATGTAACTAGTTTTAGATGCGTTCATTACTGCCAAGTGGTTATTGCTCTTGTTTGTCGGTCTGTCTGCATCTACACAAGAAATAGCTCGTGAGCTGCTGTACGCAGTATTTTCTATACCAAACGTTTCACGAAAATTTGTTTGAAATCGACAAAAAATTAAGGTTCATTTATACAGAGAGCTTTCTAAAATTTGGAGTTTTAAAAGCATAAGTTTCGGACACATTTGGTTGGATTTTGTACAAAAATTAATTCTAATGTATACGGAGAGGAAATTATACATTTTCTTTTCTCGAATTTGTTTCATAAATATTAGAAATTCTTGATTGATAATGGGTAATTATATATTAATCGCTTCCAAGGATATCTAGTTTTTTAATGAAAGAAAATAATTCGGAGATCGTAATTGATTTAATCCTACAAATTTTTAATTTTAAGTATTATTTCTAAAAAATATTCATAATAATAAATCTTACCCATGCTTCTCACAAAAAACGAACGCACTAAGCGATGTAGGTTTTTGAGCCACAATTTTTATTTTCCATATTCTGTAGCTTGCTCTGCGTACTACCCAGAAAGTTGCGTGTTTTATTTGTTTTCGCTAATGCTATGCCGCGCGCTTAGCGCCGTAGGCAGGCTACAGGATTGCACGTTACCTGGAGAGCATTGCAGTGTCCGTGTGATGGAGCGCGGCCTCGACGACGCTCTGGGGTTGCTGCTGTTGCTGAATGGGAGCTGGCGGTGTCGGCGTTGCCGGGATCTTCTTGGGCGGCTCTGCCCGGCTGAGGATGCTCGAGATGGAGAAGGACGTGTAGAGGGGCGACGACGTCTTGGCCGCTGCTGCCGACTGTCCCGGAGACCCGGGCCCGCCAACGGACACCACCGGCCCGGGGGACGACTTCCTGGGACTTCCGCTCGGGGGCGGCGGCGAGCCCATGGCCGAGGAACACCTGCTCGAGTCCGGACTGCTGACCACAGACACTTCGATCTCCCTCTGATCGCTCATCGTGCATGTACACTCGCAGTTCAAGTCATAACCTCGCTTGCGACATGTTCTCAAGCACATAAACACACGCGGGCACGCGGCCGCAGCATCACACCACCGCTATCTTCTTCCAACTGTCATGCTCGTCCATCATCTTCTTGCTTCATCTCTTTCTCCCCCTCTCTTCTCCTCCCTCTCCCGCCGAACCGGCGGTGGCAAATAAGATAATTACGCACAAAATAGAAGTGTCACCCATGCTTAAAACTGTATCGACAAGAAATGCCAGCGAAACCCCGCTCCGTCGCCATTCATGGATTGGTCGGAAGAGATAGCGGTGCAAACGAACGCTTAACCGTCGCGAGGGAAAATGGGCCGTAAGGGGTTGTCGCGGTAAGGGCGAGAATGGCGTCAAATGACGGGGGTGTGCGCTCCCGTGGCGGAACGGTACCACCGACAAACTGATTGGACAAGGCTACAAAAAAGCCACCAATGAGGGGAGGGGAAGTGGAAAGCGAGCGAGGGATCGATAGCACTCGGGGATGATGTTCCGGTTCCTTCCGAGTAAAGCCAGCCCTCCCTTCGCTTCTTTTTGTTGTTATGTTAAATGTACCCGCACCTCCCTTACCCACTGCGGCTCTAAACTGAGCATCATCTTCCCCTTCCGCAGATAGAGGAGAAGTGCAATTAATGGTGATTACTGTTTGGTCTTACCCTGGGATTCACCCCTTGGGACAGATAGCAAGACAAAATCCCTCCCTCCCTCTTTAAAACTTACTCTAAAATATCTGTGTAGGCGACATCGCAATAATAAGAAGATAATGCCTTTATTATCATTTAAAGTCGACTTAAAAGACGAGAGCTCTGCTAGGCAAATAAAAAGGAACTAACAGAATGCTTAAAACTAAACCGCACGGAATTATTTCCTCCTTTCTCGCTCCAAGGGAAGCAGGTATGTATTTATCCAACAGCAACTAGATCGGAAAATAAGTTTTACAGAATCGAGAATATTTAAGATTCTGCAAAGCACTGCATTTACGTGCATTTTAGCAGTATCGTATAACTTTCTCTACCATATACATATCAGGTAGAGGGAGTATTGTGTTCTATAAAAAATTTTATACCCAGATTTCATTGGAAACATACATAAAAATGACTTCTGAGTCCAAGAAAGAAGTATCTATTTTAGAACAAGTTACTCAAAAACAAATACCAATCCTGGTATTGAAGTTTAAAATATCTTCCAAAGATGCAACGAAGATTTTAAAGACAATCACCCACCCCTAATAACCGTTTATTGAAGCAGTATTGTTGTTTTATTAGCCCACATTTAGGTGCCAGTTTGGAGTAGGTATTATGCCTACGTATGGAAGCCAATTTGAGAGAGTTGTGTTATAGTTCTACTGTTGGGGAGCCAACTTGATGAAGTAACTGCCCCACGTATGGTACAAAGTTTCCGGTGGCCTTCGCCCCAACGTTTAGCAATCAACTTTGTATTTTTATGTTTCTTTAAATATGATATATATTTATGTTTGCCTCGGCTGCGTCAGTATTAATTTGTAGATACATGCATCTCTTAGCAGGGGGTGATGCGACTAAATAATGTAAGCTTACACAAATTATAATTTTTTACTTCACTCTTTTATTAATCCTTCACACGATTAAATAACACTTCACTGATATAGAGAGCTGTGAGATTATTTATTAATTGCAATTTTTAACACGTACTTTATAATATTCTCGCCATAATGAATTTTATGTCTCACACTGAATACGTATTGAACTGCTCGGGAACGCATATAGCGTCCGGTTTGGAACGATGTCTACTAGCGACTGGTGCTTAAATTTGTAATTTGTCTCTGATTGGATAATTTTTCTCCAATAGAATACTTTTATTTAACTTTCAGCTTTTCTAGTTTTTGATTGACTATTTATAAACTGTTTTAAACATTACATTATGGTTTCCAAGAATTACTAGTAGCATTATTAAACTTTACAATTCATTATTGCCTCAAGGTTACCTTATTGTTACCTCATTGTTAGCAACTTTCGGCCTCTATTCTCACAGCTCCTACATTATTAAATTACGTAATACATTCACATAACATTTTTAGACATGTACATAATAATATAAACATAATACAATGACTGTTACATACACTTTATATATTATATTATACACATATTTCTTTAAGGTTGCATGTTATTGAATTTATATATTATATAATTAGACTGAAATCATTTGTGTTAAAAATACTGCCTCATTATATAAAAACATTAGTTTTTCTAAAAATCACTAACAATTTTTATTAATACACCATAATGTATTTAAGATATTTACGATGAAAATGATATGTATATTTGTATTTTCTGGATATAGCCTGTGAAGTCCTCTTATTCGGAAGGAGTTCTTTTTTATAGTATTGTTTAATTGGTTCCCCATAAAAGAACCCTTGTATCTCTTTAAAATACACAATTTATTTCAAACGCATTCTTTGTGATAGCTTTTGTTATTATTGGTTTAAATTTTTCAATACCTGTGTTATTTATTCAGTTGTTTTTACTGTCATGAAAAGAATAGGGAATTTCTCTTTTAAACATCTGACTATCGGCTCAATTACCTATATCCTCCTAAACCCCCAAAAGGAAATATGTATTTAAACTAATTTTGCAAAGGTTTATCTCGATTAATATGAAGTACATAGAATAAAAATCTGAGGTAATACATTCACATGGTTTTCTCTACCCTCTATCTTAGTTACTGGGCACACAAACTATTTTTACTAAAGTTTATTTTCTTATCCATTACATTTAATTCAAACAAACCGTTTCAGAAATAGCTTCATTACCTTATAGATACAAAGGGAACAGCGACAGTCAAATGTTTAAGAACTGGACGCTTCAAATTCCTTTGTTTCCATGCAATCGCCAGTCCTTTCAACCGGATGTTGACAGGACTTTAAGAGACCAAGAAATGAACAATTCAACGCGTTAAAATATCTCAGAAATGGCTTATGTCACAAAAAAGCTTACTTAATATAAATTGTGTGTTTTAGAGAGATCAAGATTTTTTGTGCAGTATATTTTTGTCTATCGCTTAAGATGTAAGATTATACAAAATTCCCTACGAACAAAGAGGACTTCACAGGATATTCCCAGAAAATTCAAGATATACGTTTTATTCGTCATGTAAGTATCTTTAATATATGGCATTTTTATCAAAATTGTTAGCCATTTTTTAGAAAATAAAAAATTTCGAAAAACACTCCATGTAAAACGTAGTTTGAGGTGGGGGGATTTTTTTGAAAATCTTCGTGTCGTATCCTTGGAAGATACTGAACTTAAATATAAAATTTGGTACTAACCTGACTTTTCGTTTTTGTGTTATGCTGTTCACAGAAACAAAAACAGACACTCCTATACCTGTATTTCCTGTTGTCCTCGTGGTGTAGTGGTTACCATGCTAGCCTCTATTTCCCGAGGCCGCGGGCGATGGATTTTTTCGGGCGTAAAAATCTTTAGCATGGCTTCCTTTGGGAGGGAAGGTAGATTTACGGCACGTAAAAGAACCTCAAGCCTGATAAGGAGGCCTCTGAGCAAAATTACCGGTCTTTCACACCCAATATAAAATGGACGCCAAGCAGTTAAAGAGCGTCCATATGTAAAACTCTATTGAATTAATGGACAAAAATGCTTTATTGGATTCAGGGGCCTCAAAACATGTAGATACTTCCGGTGGAATCTCGGTATCGAATTTTTGGATGAATACAATACTTCCCCTACTTGCTATGTGTAATAGAGAAAGTAAAAAGGCGTACAAATTGTCAAATAAAGTTTATATCTACGCTAATATTTAGGACTCTAGAGCAGACAGTAAGCGGGTTGACCATGTACATAGAGAAACCTTTTTGATTAGTGTTATGTCTTGTGTAGATAAAGTAATAAGCGTTTTTAAGAGTAGTTAGATGTAGGCGGAGAAAGTCATGTGAGTGTAACACATCGATTTTTATTCGAATATAAAATGTTTGAATAAGAACTTACCTACGTCAATGGGGATAATTACATGGAGTGTATCTATCTATTAGCCCCATTTTTTGAAATATGGGGTGAAATATGAATTTGGACTATCGTATCCTATAATGAGTGATTTATTGAAACAAGAATTGTTATAAACTACTGCAAGCAGACGATTATACAGCTAGTGGTCATGTTCCCTAAGGCGTTGGATTTCTAACCGAACTACCTATTGGACACTTAATTTTTTTTTTTTTTTTGTCTTTTAATTCCATCCCAAACTGAAGATTACAATTAAAACTTATGGTAAAGCACGTAATTTTAATACGAAATCTTAAAGATGACTGTTGTTTATGTATTACCTTCTCTACCAGCTGCATAGTAGGTACTATAGATAAAGTATTGCATTCCACCCAAAATTGGATACCGTAATTTCACCATAAATACATGTTTTGAGGCGCCCTGAACACAAAGCATTTTTGGAAACATGTCTGTGTGTTTGTGAACAGCGTAACTCAAAAACGAAAAGTAGGATCAATCCCAAACTTCATAGTTAAGTTCAGCACCTTTCAAGAATACGACACGAAGATTTTAAAGAAAATCCCCCCACCCCAGACTACCCTTTACATGGCAGATTTTTCGAAAATTTTGATTTCCTAAAAAATGGCTAATGATTTTGATTAAAATACCGTATATTAAAGATACTTAAACGACAAATAAAATGCATATCCATAACGTTCTGTCAGTAGCCTGTGAAGTCCACTTCATTTGGAAGAAATTTTGTATAATCTGGAAAACGTTAAGCGACAGACGGAAACGCACTATACATGAAATGTAGATCCCTTTAAAATACACAATTTATTTAAAATAATTGTTTTGTAGCATAAGCCAATTCCGAGATATCCGTTATTAAAGGTCCGAATTGTGCAATACCAGGTCATTCTTTTTAAGTTCTACACGTTTTAGTTGTTTCTCACGATTGCATGGTAACAGTAAGAATTTTAAAGCTAGTGTATAGAGTCCAGTTCTTAAATATTTGAGTATCTCTGTTCCCTTTGTATCTGTAACGAAATGTATAATGTAGCTATTTCTGCAAAGGTTTATTTAGATTAAACTGAACCAGATAGAGGGTAGAGAAAGTCATGTGAATGTATCACATCAGAGTTTTAGAAAAAGCTCCGCACATGTGTGTGTGTGGTGTGTGCGCGCGCACGCGTTTATCTGTGAACAGCATAACTCAAAAAAGAAAACCGGATAAATACCAAAACTTGGTATTTAAGTTCACATTTTTCAAAGATGCGACGCGAATTGTTTATTTGTCAAAAATGGTTCTAAGGACGTTGTTTAAAATACCATATATTAGAGATATTTGCATGAAAAATAAAATGTATATCTTGAACTTTCTGGGAATGGTCTGTATAGTACTTCATTCGGAAGAAATTTTGTAT
Source organism: Deroplatys truncata (assembly GCA_030765065.1). Classification (NCBI taxonomy): domain Eukaryota; kingdom Metazoa; phylum Arthropoda; class Insecta; order Mantodea; family Mantidae; genus Deroplatys; species Deroplatys truncata. The sequence goes on from CM060979.1 coordinate 167,321,729, forward strand.
ACCTAATCTTGTATAACTGGTAAAGGTTAAGCAATAATGAAAACGTACTACACAAAAAATGTAGATGTCTTAAAAACACACAATTTACTTCAATCAAACTTTGTGTAGCATAAGCCATTTCCGAGATATCCGTTCTTAATGGTTCGAATTGTTCAGCATTCTTTTTTACTTGTTTCTCGCTATTGTATGGAAAGAGTAAGGCATTTTAAGGCTATTATATAGCGTCTGTATTGAAACATTTGACTATCACTATTCCTTTTGTATGTAACGAAATGTGTAATGTAGGTATTTCTGCAAAGCTTTATCTGGATTATTATGAAGAAAAATAACGTTTCGTAAGAATAGTTTGCATATCTACTGATAAACAACAGAGGGTAGACGGTCATGTGAATATAGCATATCAGATCTTTCTAAATGGGACGTTACTTTCTGCACTGCATCGTTTTACGAATATGTTTGTATTCTCTTTAAATCCTCTAAAACTTTGATAATAAGAATTAGCATTCGGTTCTGCATGCAAAGGTTCTGTATAGAAAAAGACCACAAATCTAGCGGGTAGGTAGTCGCTTCGCTTGCATGTGTGTCAAAAATATAATCACAAAATTCATCTAATTTTTCATCTGAGGCTTGACAATCATGAAGTCATAGGTCCATGGTGATGAAGATGACTTGACTGTTGACTGTGATAAGTGTGCAGGACTTTAATCTGTAAATAGTCTGTTAGTTCTGAAATTTAATTAGGAAAGTGGTTGGTCACTTCTTTGAATTGTCATTTCTTAATGAAAACCTCATTGAAAAGTGTAACTTGACAAGTCTATTTAAGTATTTTTGACCAAGCCTTAATGCCCAACTGTTCAAAATGTTGCATTTTTAAACAAAGATAAGTTTTTCTTAACCACACCAATTCGTATTAAGGGTAAACATAGGTGAACATTGAGCGAAATCCTTCAAACAGTCCATTTTTACTTTTTCTACTGCGTATAGTAGGGAAGGTATTGCATTCCAATAACACATTCTATACCGAGATTTCACCGGAATACATGTTTTGAGGTGTCCTGAATCCAAATGAAACATTTTTGGAAACATGTCCATGTGTGTCTGTCTTCCGTAAACAGCATAACTTAAAAATTAAAATTCGGATAAATACCAAACTTGGTATTTGAGTTTAGTATTTTCCAGCTATGCGGCATAAAGATTTTCAAGAAAACTCCCTCACCCCAGACTACCCTTTACATGGAACATTTTTGACAAATTTTTATTTTCTCAAAAATGGCTGAAACGATTTTGATTAAAATATTATATGTTTAAGATATTTTCATGGCAAATGAAGTCTATATCTTGAATATTCTGGGAATGTCCCAAAAAGTACTCTTCATTCTGAATTACTTTCGCATAATTGGTAAACTATAAGTGATGGACAAAATTCTACTACACAAAAAATGTAGATCTCGATAAAACACACAATTTAACTGTCATATACATTTTTTTTGTCGAGTGACCCATTTTCGAGATACTCCTTCTTATTTGTTGGAATTTTTCAGTACTTACACTTTTCTCAGTCGGGAATACGTTTATCTCAATTAATACGAAGTAGATGGAAAATAAGCGTTTATGAAAAATATTTGTACAAGAGTATAGAAAGTTATGTGAGTGCATCACATCAGATTTTTTGTTTATAGGTCTATTATTAAGAATTAATCAACCAGTTTTATAATCTGTTTTTTGGTGTCTATTACTGATGACTAGAAATAATTTTCCGCACACAAGGCTAGATAGCCCTTTAAAATTTCAGAGGTGTTTCTATCGCTTTCTGTTTTTTCTACATTTTTACGACTTCAAAGTGTTTCACATGATGCAATTTTTGTTCAATTTCTTTCACATTTTGTAGCAAAACACTCAAAAATACATGTATAAAACTGTTGGGAGTGATTTTTCTTTCGCTGTTATCATTGAAGGAATATTAATTATAATAGGTATATAGGTAATTAACACACTAAAATTAGTAAAAAATATTGTTTCTCGTAAGTTAATTTTTTTTCTCAAAAACTGAAACATCAATAAAAAATTTTACATTTTCCTTAAATATTTGTTGAATTAAAATAGGTATTTATATTCGTATAATTTAAATTTGTTTAACCTGCGCAGTATTTTTGTTTACCTTAAAATAGTTTAACAATTAATAACTTGAAAACTACTGCAATATTACGATGACAATTTGCATACCTGCTAATGTTTTGGTGTGCTACTTTTATAAATTTCAAAAGTATATTTAATAAATGTAGAATTTAGAAATTTCACGTAGCTGTAGCTACCCTTAATGTTGCTCGGGATGCTTCACTAACCTACCAAATGCTAGGAACAACATAACCCATTTCCTCGTAGATTTTTACTCGCTATGATTCTTTAGGAATTCGTAGCGGCCCAAACAAATTAGTTTATTCAGGTATTGAGCTTCTCTTTACTTCCAATTCGAAGCTGTGATTTTATGTTGACCATATGATGACATTGTTTTTATATCTAGCTAAGTTTAAAAATAAGTTTCTGTTGAAAGCAATTACTTACTGCAATATTGTAAATTTTGAAGCCATCTTATTTGTTACACAGTATTCCCTATTATTTAGATGTTTATGCGAAATTATTCTAATGGCCATACATGGTAATTACAGACTTTGCTATGAAAGTTTTAAGAACCATTACTACACAGTAATGTGGTTTTAGCTACAAAATCAAGAGCTCTGGTTAAATGCGACTTATAAATAAACATTTTTACTTTCTCTACTGTGTATAGTAAGTAGGGGAAGTATTGCATTCCACCCAAAAATTCGATTTCACCGAAAATAGGTACATGTTTTGAGGTACTCTGAATCCAAACAAAGCATTTTCGGAAACATATCCTGTGTGTATCTGTCTGTGCCAGCATAACTCAGAAACGAAAAGTCGGATAAATACCAAACTTGATATTTGAGTTTAGTATCTTACAAGGATGCGACATAAAGATTTTCAAGAAAAGCCCTTCACCTCACACTACTCTTTACATGGAACATTTTTCGCAAATTTTGTTTTTCTCAAAAATGGCTCTAACAATTTTGATTAAAATATTATATGTTTTAAAATATTTTTATGGAAAATGAAATGTATATCTTGAATTTTCTGGGAATGTCCCTAAAAGTCCTCTTCATAATGAATGACTTTCACATAACTGGTAAACCGTAAGGAATAGACAGCATTTTAGTATACAAAAATGTAGATCTCGTTAAAACACACAATTTATGTTATATACATTTTTTGTGGTGTAAACCTTTCCGTGATCCTTGTTATTTGTTTGAATTTTCCAATACTTATACGTTTTCTCAAATGGGAATTCGTTATACTTTTTTTATGTCCTGAACATTGTGCCAAATCCACCCTCCCAGGAGAAATATACATTACGCGATGGGCATGTATCAAAGGAACGCTGCCGAATGCGGCAAAAAGAAGTGCAACGACCAACGTAGCAGTTCTTCAATAGTTCGCTACAAGAAGAAGAACCAGCACAAGTTGGAACTCACGTAGTAGTTCACGTCACGGGACTCGTCGACTGCGCACGCGCAAAAACACTCTCGATCTGTTCCAACGTGCTGGCTAGGAGGACGAACCAGTCTGTCTTCACCGAGGGAAACAAGCAGGATCACGTCAGATAGAAGCATTCGGCACGGTACACAAAATTCTCTTTCGGCTAAATATATTTAAAATTCTCTTTGGTAATTGGGTAGCGGTAAAGATTTATCGTCGGATAGATATATTTATTTTTTGGCGTTTTACTATTAATCTTTAAATGTGAGACCAGGAAGCAAATTGTAAAAATTGTAATTGAATAATAAATATGGAAACTGTAAATTCTAAAATGAAATAGGGAATGAACAAGGGTTGATAATTGTAACCATTTGTGTGATATGGTCGTGTCAATTTATTAAAGTAAATAATACGGTTGGTAATTATTTTTATGAATATATGTTCAAGCCATTATTCCTTGTACAATCCATGTAATCCTGGGTCAAAGTAATCGCTTCAACATACAAAGAAAATGGAATGCTCCACGTAGCAACCAGCTCTTAAAAGATTTGAATATCACTTAAACCATATACCATATACCCCTTGCACCTACAAGAAAATTAGCAAAGTTTCTGCAAGTGTTTATCTCGATTAAAATGGAGAATAAGCGTTTGTAAAAATAGTTTGTATAAGATTAGAGAAAGTCACGTGAGTGCAACACATCAGATTTTTCAAGCTTATAGCCAATAACTGCCGTATTCCTTGTTCGTTTCACGCTTTTAATCTCCCAATAACTTTTAGAGTATTTACTTTCTCTTACTTAGGTGTAAAAGAACCTTGGATTTACAATTTCCTTTCTACTAATGCAATACAATCCTTGGAAACTAAATAGCATTTCTTTCTGGCACGTCAGCGTTTATCAATGGGCCTCTTTATTTCTTGTGTAGCGGGGTTTGGGAATGGAAAAAGGTTGTAATGGTGTGGTTCTTGGTGGATGGGTTGTTAATTCGGGAGGATCGTTGTTGCTACCGGCTACTCAGGTAGAGGAATTTGGGTTCAGGAGTCTCTTACCTCAGGGAGTGTGGATGGGAGATAAATGAAGTTCACTTTCTCCTCTCAGATGGCCCGTTTATTGATGATCCACACTGATGTCCTCGTACGAATTTCCTTTCCACACAAGACGCGATTTTTCCTGTCACTCCTGCTACTGTTTCCGTGCTCTTACCCTTTCTTAATTACTTTGCGAAGTTGAAGTATGTTACAATATTACACTAATGACTTTTCCTTTTGTCACTCCCTAGCTACCCTGTTACTCACGTTTGCCTTAAACTGGTTTTCAATACTTAAATAGTTCCTCGAAGACCGCTGCACTGTTTCCCTCTTTAATATAAAATATTTTAAATTTCTAGATCTATCTTACTTTCCCTCACGTTTCCTACACAAATCTATTTCTTTCCCTCCGGCTCATCTTCTCTCCCCGACGTTTCGACACAGCTTGAAGTATCTTACGCACGTTTGAACGTCGCTCTGCTTCATAGATAATTTTCTATTTCACGCCTATTTTTCTAGTTTCTCTCTCACTTTTCGCTATTCACGTGACTTTTATTTATTCTGATTGGTTACATCTCTGAATTTTTTTCTCCATCTACCATTGGCTCTCAATTTCATCGCCTGAGCCTCGCTCGCGTCTAACATTAACAAATTATGTTCGCTTTACTGAATTTTCTGTGCGCTTGACTAACTTCGGTTTCCTGCCCGTTGTCTTGACATCCTGTGTGCACAACTCGGTTCTATTGTCACTAAAGCGATTCCTAATGTTCTTTTTCCTGTCCTTTCCTACGTCTGCTATCTTTATGTGATTTTCGCCAAGTTTGTTCGTTCTCAACTACACGTTTTCTACATTTTATTTCATATTCTTATTATTAATTAATCTCTACCCTCTACGTTTTTTCTCTCTTCATGATTTTATTCCCCCCTTTCTCTAATTCTTAATGTTCTCTTTTATTCTTCCCTCATACTGGTATTCCTTCTTAATATTTTGATTATATGCTTATTAATTTTTCTTCTTATTCGTTATTATTTATTATTTATTGTTCGGGCGGATCTTATCTTCACTTGGAACAGTTATTTTCCTCTAACGGCTTTTAAACGAGATCCTCTCTTTAAAGTCACAATACTGAGAATCGACTGATAATTGTGTAAAGTCTGCATAGGTGCTTTTCGGACTGTAAGTGTGCAATCAATGCAAATAAACAGTCATTAATTTTATCCTAGTATTTGGGCTGTAAAGCACGTAAATGAATGCCTATACTACAAAATAAATTCATTGATAATATGGGACAACATAAGCGTTAAAACATGCAAAGAAGATTTCTAAATTTTTGCAAAGTTTATGTCTATCCCAAGTATTCTCTGTGGTTATAATCTTGATATTGACAAATAAAACGTAGAATTTAAACTCTTGAGGAGAGTGATGGTTCTAGATTATTAGAATGGAAGAAAAATAAAAATCCTATACAGATGTGCTGAGTGTATTCATTAAAAATGTTCTACCTTTTCCCTTTCAAAAAAGGGAAGAAAACATAACAACGAAACATAAAAAAAACCGTCTATTCTATTTTGATTAAAATTATTTCTGGTCAATTTATCGTGAGTAACTTAACATGAGTAAAAGTAAATAAAAAATTGCGCAACTTTATAATGAGCAAAGTGCCCTACGCATTGAACATGATTTATTATTTTTTTAATTTTTTAAAAAATGGCTATAAAAATACGAATACTACGACTTAGTTCAATAGGTCTGGACAGAAATGCTTTAATGTTTAATAGTTTGAGTTAAGAACGACTCAAGGGTCATAATCCTCATTGTTGATATTGATAATGGTTTTATATTCAATCACTAACAGAACCCGCAGTGTTGCTGGCATTATTGTGTTAAATTCGAATATTCTTCTCTGTTTCTCCCTCTCTCTATTTCTTAGTGTTACGCCTTGTCTCTTTCTCTCTCTCGCTCTCAATTAGCCTATATTTCCATTTGTTCCCCCCTCTTTCCTCTCAGTATTCCCTCTTCTTTGGTCTCTTTGTCTTATCCACTCTATCTCACCTTCTCTCTGCCCCTCCATTGCTTCTACCCCTCTTTCCCCTGTCTGCATAATCCATATGTCTATGATGTATTGAAAACCGGAAATAAAAGGTGCTAATATATGTTAAAATATAAATAAATATTACACAGACTTTGCTTCTACCTCATATTTCAATGCGATGGAAACTACCACAGTTAGGTAGGTACACGTGACAACAGAAATAGTAACTTCTTAAACATTCATCCTATGGGAAAATTTTAAATAGCAAAACTTGTCAAAAACATTATGCTTATCAAAGTTTATTATAATTTAATTTAAATTAATTCAAATCATTATATTTTAAATTTTGGGGACATCACGCCCCGCTACTAATGTCTTAATACCGTGATAAACCAAACGTTGGACGTCTTAATCTTGAACGCTACGCAGCCGATTAGTAGGCGAGGGAGAAAAGAAGCTCCCAGGAGGCGTAAATAGCAGAAATGCCTTCGAGATGCAAGAAGAGAGTTCCGAATGCTTACGTCTTCTCTGATTTTCCAGAAAATTCAGCATGGCCTTCCAGAACACTCTGCAACCACATTATAAGCGAGCGTGAGGTGATGCTCACATGGACCCGGGGTCCCTAGAGCATAGAGTTAGCTGACATTCATTTCTCAGAATAAGGGAAACCCCCAACACCGTATCCAAATAGCTCGCCATAACCGAGATTCAAACTCGGTCCTCTTGAACGTGACGTAGATACACTACCCATGCACCACAGACGTGGACTGTTGTGAAATACAAAGTGTTCTGAGTGAGGGACAGCGATGCTACCCGGCGTACGGTTAGTGAAGTCCAGTGCTCGACTTCAGGAGTGAAGCGGAAGGGAGAAAAGGTTGTTTCGGGTGTGATTCAATCCATTGCTTCATGCATATTAAAGTGAAGTTAACACTGAAACTCAACAAAATTGCACTAGAAACATGAACTGACAGTGAAAATTGAACCAAGTCACAATAGAAAAGTGAAGTGACAGTGAAGATTTAACCAAGTTGCACTAGAAAAGTGAAGTGACAGTGAAGACTTAACCAAGTCACACCAGAAAAATGAAGACCGAACCAAGTCACAATAGAAAGGTGAAGTGACAGTGAAGATTGAACCAAGTTGCACTAGAAAAGTGAAGTGACAGTGAAGATTGAACCAAGTTGCACTAGAAAAGTGAAGCGACAGTGCAGATTGAACCAAGTTGCACTAGAAAAGTGAAATGACAGTGAAGATTGAACCAAGTTGCACTAGAAAAGTGAAGTGACAGTGAAGATTGAACCAAGTTGCACTAGAAAAGTGAAATGACAGTGAAGATTGAACCAAGTTGCACTAGAAAAGTGAAGTGACAGTGAAGATTGAACCAAGTTGCACTAGAAAAGTGAAGTGACAGTGAAGATTGAACCAAGTTGCACTAGAAAAGTGAAGTGACAGAGAAGATTGAACCATGTTGCACTAGAAAAGTGAAGTGACAGTGAAGATTGAACCAAGTCACAATAGAAAGGTGAAGTGACAGTGAAGATTGAACCAAGTTGCACTAGAAAAGGGAAGTGACAGTGAAGATTGAACTAAGTTAGACTAGAAAAGTGAAGTGACAGTGAAGCTTGAACCAAGTTGCACTAGAAAGGTGAAGTGACAGTGAAGATTGAACCAAGTAGCACTAGAAAAGTGAAGTGACAGTGAAGACTTAACCAAGTTGCACTAGAAAAGTGAAGTGACAGTCAAGACTTAACAAAGTTGCACTAGAAAAGTGAAGTGACAGTGAAGACTTAACCAAGTTGCACTAGAAAAGTGAAGTGACAGTGAAGACTTAACCAAGTTGCACTAGAAAAGTGAAGTGACAGTGAAGATTGAAACAAGTTGCACTAGAAAAGTGAAGTGACAGTGAAGACTTAACCAAGTCATGCCAGAAAAGTGAAGACTGAACCAAGTCACAATAGAAAGGTGAAGTGACAGTGAAGATTGAACCAAGTTGCACTAGAAAAGTGAAGTGACAGTGAAGACTTACCCAAGTCATGCCAGAAAAGTGAAGACTGAACCAAGTCACAATAGAAAGGTGAAGTGACAGTGAAGATTGAACCAAGTCATACCAGAAAAGTGAAGACTAAACCAAGTTGGACTAGAAAAGTGAAGAATGAACCAAGTCATACCAGAAAAGTGAAGAATGAACCAAGTCACACTAGCAAAGTGAAGAATGAACCAAGTCACACTATAAAAGTGAAGAATGAACCAAGTCACACTAGAAAAGTGTAGAATGAACCAAGTTAGACTAGAAAAGTGAAGAATGAACCAAGTCACACTAGAAAAGTGAAGAATGAACCAAGTCACACTAGTGAAGAATAAACCAATTCAGACTAGAAAAGTGAAGAATGAACCAATTCAGACTAGAAAAGTGAAGAATGAACCAAGCCACACTAGAAAAGTGAAGAATGAACCAAGTCACACCAGAAAAGTGAAGAATGAACCAAGTCACTCTAGAAAAGTGAAGAATGAACTAAGTTGCACTAGAAAAGTGAAGAATGAACCAAGTCACACTAGAAAAGTGAAGAATGAAACAAGTCACACTAGAAAAGTGAAGAGTGAACCAAGTCACACCAGAAAAGTGAAGAATGAACCAAGTCACACCAGAAAAGTGAAGAATGAACCAAGTCAGACTAGAAAAGTGAAGAATGAACCAAGTCACACTTGAAAAGTGAAGAATGAACCAAGTCGCACTAGAAAAGTGAAGAATGAACCAAGTCACACTAGAAAAATGAAGAATGAACCAAGTCGCACTAGAAAAGTGAAGAATGGACCAAGTCAGACTAGAAAAGTGAAGAATGGACCAAGTCACACTAGAAAAGTGAAGAATGGACCAAGTCACGCTAAAAGTGAAGAATGGACCAAGTCACACTAGAAAAGTGAAGAATGAACCAAGTCACACTAGAAAAGTGAAGAATGAACCAAGTCACACTAGAAAAGTGAAGAATGAACCAAGTCAGACTAGAAAAGTGAAGAATGGACCAAGTCACACTAGAAAAGTGAAGAATGGACCAAGTCACACTAGAAAAGTGAAGAATGGACCAAGTCACACTAGAAAAGTGAAGAATCGACCAAGTCACACTAGAAAAGTGAAGAATGAACCAAGTCGCACTAGAAAAGTGAAGAATGAATCAAGTTGCACTAGAAAAGTGAAGAATGAAACAAGTCACACTAGAAAAGTGAAGAATGGACCAAATCACATTAGAAAAGTGAAGAATGGCCCAAGTCACACTAGAAAAGTGAAGAATGGACCAACTCACTCTAGAAAAGTGAAGAATGGACCAAGTCACACTAGAAAAGTGAAGAATGGACCAAGTCACACTAGAAAAGTGAAGAATGAACCAAGTCAGACTAGAAAAGTGAAGAATGGACCAAGTCACACTAGAAAAGTGAAGAATGGACCAAGTCACTCTAGAAAAGTGAAGAATGAACCAAGTCAGACTAGAAAAGTTAAGAATGGACCAAGTCACACTAGAAAAGTGAAGAATGAACCAAGTCAGACTAGAAAAGTGAAGAATGGACCAAGTCACACTAGAAAAGTGAAGAATGAACCAAGTCACACTAGAAAAGCGAAGAATGGACCAAGTCACACTAGAAAAGTGAAGAATGAACCAAGTCAGACTAGAAAAGTGAAGAATGGACCAAGTCACACTAGAAAAGTGAAGAATGGACCAAGTCACTCTAGAAAAGTGAAGAATGAACCAAGTCAGACTAAAAAAGTGAAGAATGGACTAAGTCACACTAGAAAAGTGAAGAATGAACCAAGTCACACTAGAAAAGTGAAGAATGAACCAAGTCACTCTAGAAAAGTGAAGAATGGACCAAGTCACACTAGAAAAGTGAAGAATGAACCAAGTCACACTAGAAAAGTCATGTGAAAGTGCAAACTGAACTAGTTTACACTAGAAAAGTGAAGTGATGGTGAGGACTGAACCAATTTCGCTGGAAAAAGGAAGCGACATTGAAAACCGAAATAGGTTACAGTACTTTCTTTAAAGGTCGGTAGCCAGAGCTGCTGCTTCTATTAATGTTTTTCCCCATCGTTATCGTTTTGACTTCTCGACTACGATTGATGTCATTATCTGTGGTACATACCAAGAATGCAACTGTTCACCTCCACGCCGTTTAATACCAATGTAAATTGGTAAGTATATACTCTCTGCTTTGCTTTGGATATAAATAGTATTTGCGTTTTATAGATTAATTTCATTTGTATTTATTCACGTTGTTGATTAACTCAATCAGCATGTTCCTTAGAATATTTTCTTCTGTTGCTAACAGCTATATCAGCAGCAAAGATCGTGCACCTTTCTTCTGAAGGCTATTCGTCACCAAGTTCTACAGATAGGTAGTTATTCCGGTGGATGATAGGGGACATCCAGTGCACGATGCACGCTTTACAATAACTACAAAATATGCGCAAACACAGGGGGTGAATTATGAATTTAGGTACAAGCTTTATTAAAGACTAGCAAAACCCGCAAGTGTTTTCATGTCTCTCCCATCTGCACCATAACTATACAGTCATGTGATGTTCTGAAAGCCGGTAAACTGTCTTTACTGATATGTTAATAAAAAGTAAAACGTAGGTAAGGAGTACTAAAGCTGCTAATCTTTACAAATTTAAAACAATTATCTAATATTTTTATAATTATAGTTTAAAACTAACGTCCATTGGTCTGTGTGCCTAACTTTACAAGAAAATGATTTTCAAACAATGAAAATCTTTTCATTTGAAATGAGCAACGCACTGAAGATTTGAGAAGTTTAAACTTTCAAACGTTCTCATCCTTCCCTCCTAGAGGTCACAGCAGAAGCAAACAGGCCTGTACTGGCCTACTTGCGATCTCTGTCACGGTTTCAGGACCCCTCCGTTCTTCCGTACGTTTACGATTTTCGGAGGACCTCAGAACATGCATTTCTGGTGAAATCCCATATCAAATTTTTTGGTAGAGCACAATACTTCCTCGACCTAACTTTAATAACGGATATCTCACAAATGGTTTATGCCCTCAAAAATTTATTTGAAATAAATTGTGTGTTTTAAAGAGATCTACATTTTTTGTGTAGTACCTACGTTTTTGTGTATCGCTTAACGTTTACCAGTTATACAAAATTACACTAAATTTCCAAATGAAGTGAATTTCAGGGGCTATTTCCAGAAAATTAAAGATATTATTTTATTTGTCATGTAAATATATTTAATATGTGATAATTTACTCAATATCGTTATAGCCATTTTTTGGAAAATCAAAAATTTCAAAAATTCTTTCATGTAAAGGATAGTCTGGTGTGGTAGATTTTCTTAAATATTTTCGTGTCGCATTTTTGGAAGGTACTGAATCTAAATACCAACTTTTCATTTTTGAGTTAAGCTGGTCATAGACACACACACACACACACACACACACTCACACACACACGGATCTTATCTAAAAAGGTTTTTTGAATTCAGGGAGCCTCTAAACAGGTATTTCCGGTGAAATCTCGATATCGAATTTTTGGGTGGAATACAATAGTTCCCCTATATTTATAGCTACGTAGTAGAGAAAGTCAAAATTACATTTTTCTAATACAGTTTTACTAAATAAAAACAAAACTGCATCTTGTCGCAGTAATCTCTCGTGTTATCTTATTTGCTGAGCGCCTGTTATTGTTTTACTATTTTGAATTTTGGGTTCTTTGTCCTCCGGCTAGCTATTATTACTCAGTCTCGCAAATATCTCTGAGCAGGGCGTGTAAACGGAAAGGAGTTGTTGCTAAAAGATAACACTGATAAAAGAATTTGTTTTTACACTTTTATTGCCGTCACACTTAATTAATTTCACATCTTTAATCTTGATACACGCCTGACTGAAACTGTTGTATTTTCGAATGTAATTGCTGTCGCAATAGTTGTCGCGTACTTCACATTTTGTAACTAACTTTACGACGCGAGAGATTCATCCAAACTGTATGACATTCATCTCACAAGAGATTCCTCAAGACTGCGCGACGTGTATCTCGTGAATGATTCTTTAGAACTACGTGATGTGTACCTCGCGAGAGGTTTTTGTGAGAACTGCGTAATGTGTACCTCGCGAGAGATTCTGCAGAACTGCGCGACGTTTACCTCGTGAATGATTCTGTAGAACTGCGCGATACTAGCTTTCGGCTCAAGAATTTATACTCCCTCGCCCCGATATGCCTAAACATTACAATAGAGCTGCTATTGGTTACTAAATCGCGCCAACATTAACGTCTATTTTGTCATCCAATCATAATTACAAACACATATGCTCTAAGGAAGATATTCCCTCTATTTCTAAAGAAAGGCACGCTACCCTGACGTCATTTGTTTGTCTCTTTAAGTGATAAACAACTCACCACATCGCTTTATTGTTACCCACTCCTATTGTCAGTTTCAGTGAGGCCGTGTAAAGTTATTTCCTAACAATGCTTATAGCTAACAAACATCTAAAATCATTGTCATACAATAATGTTAATTTACACTACAGTCACTCTGGCAACCACAGTGTTGTGATATAAAATACTGCCTCAATCTATTTTATTTATTTGTGAAGTTAATGATAGCAGTAAATATTTTAAAATTCTTGTGATTGTAGTGGATAGCACACTTACGTGAGACATGATTATATCATCAAAAAATTATCAAGAGAAATATTTTCAGTACGGAATTTGAAGATGTACGTGCCAAAATAGTACATCAAAATAGCACACTTTTCATATTTCCACAGCATACTAGTATGTGAATTATTATTATTATTATTATTATTATTATTATTATTATTATTATTATTATTATTATTATTATTATTATTATTGGCAAGAGAGCTTATGTTCATAAAATTACTAAAACTTAAAAAAGCAACTAGAAACATAATCAGCTCACCAATAAAGGCACACTGCAGACCGTTGTTTATAAGTGAACAAATATTAAATTACTAATGTGTATGTTCATCAAGCTTTAAATTATGGGAAAGAAAATTTTCAAAGTTTAACTCAAAGGAGCGATATTCTGTCATATAATACTAGAGGTAACAATTTGTTTGATGTACCCAAGTGTAGAGTTATTGCTAATGCTCTTGTAGGGGAATATATTAGCCTTTAAGTGATAGTCAAATATTTTATGAGATGGTTGCTATGTGGAGCATTCCATTACCATTTGTGAAAAAGCAGTAGAATTGGAGAATTCAAACAAATAACAAGGAATATCTCGGAAATAGTTCACTCGAAAAAAAAAGTTATATGAGATAATTTGTGTGTTTTAACGAGATCTACATTTTTTCTGCAGTAAAATTTTACCTATCTCTTACGGTTTACCAGTTATGTGAAAGTCATTCAGAATGAAAAGGACTTTTGGGGAAATTCCCATAAAGCTCAAGATATACATTTCATTTGCCATGAAAATATCTTAAAAATCTGATGTGTTACACTCACATGACTTTCTCTACTCTTGTACAAACTATTTTTACAAACGCTTATTCTTCATGTGCTTCATGCTAATCGAGATGTTAATCTTATTGCTAATTTTCTTGTAGATGCAAGGGGAATTGGTAGCCTTTAAGCGATAGTCAAATCTTTTAAGAGCTGGTTGCTATGTGGCGCATTCCATTCTCTTTGTATGTCCAGGACATAAAAAAAATGAATAACGAATTCCCATTTTAGAAAAAGTATTGGAAAATTTAAGGGAATAACAAGCAATATCTCGAAAATGGTTCACTCAACAAAAAAAATGTATATGACATAAATTGTGTATTTTAACGCGATCTACATTTTTTTGTGTAGTAAACTTTTGTCTATCTCTTATGGTTTACCAGTTATGCAAAAGTCGTTCACAATGAAGAATACTTTTGGAGACATTCCCAGAAAATGCAGGATATACATTTTATTTGTCATGAAAGTATCTTAAATATATGATATTTTAATCAAAATCGTTAGTCATTTTTGAGAAAATTAAAATTTTCGAAAAATGTTCTATGTAAAGGGTAATCTGGGGTGGGGGGATTTTCTTCAAAACCTTCGTGTCGCATCTCTGGAAGATACTGAACCTAAATACCAAGTTTGGTTTTTATCCGACTGTTCGTTTCTGAGTTATGCTGTTCACAGACACACACACGGACATGTTTCCAAAAATCTCGGTATCGAATTTTTTGGTAGAATACAATACTTCCCCTACCTACTATACGTAGTAGAGAAAGTAAAACGTGTCTGCTATAGTTGTATTTGAAGCAAAGCCACTTTGAGGCTTATTCTCTGTATGCGGCCCCTGAACGGTAGCAAAAGGAGAAATGTGCCCATGAACCAGTCTCTCGCTACGCTATTTTTCCCCATTCTCTATCGAGTCTCGGTAGGTATCTCTATTTTAGTGCAAATCGAGCCTTGGGGTTTCCGTCGACAACACATCGTGCTAAACAGTTTATTATGAAGTAAACAGAGCGATTGCACCACGGGAGAGCTGAAGGTTCCCACAGCTACACAGGGGTGTGTGTCAGTCCTCGGGCACTTTCCTACATGGCACAGAACCCATTATTTTCCTAACAGTCTTACGACGTTCCCCCCAAGCATTAACCCGGATAATCATTGGAAAATAAAATACAAACACCGCTTAAGTTTCTAAAACTCACCTCACTGGGGCAATCGAAGCATAAAATGGTCAATTGAACCTTTTCGAAGTGATAGAATGGAAGACATTTATAAGAGTTTTGGACAACAGTGGTTTTTATTCTCTTCCTGGTGAGAATGGTGTTGTCATGGTGGAAATTTCAATTTCCTTTTCTCAATGCTGTTAACACGTGAAGCGCCAGTAGATATTTGATGTAATTTCCCCATTGACCGTTGCGACTTTTTCCCAAAAGTGAATAAAGGGCACACTAAATATTAACTTACTCAAAGATCAGTTTGGTAGAGGATTTTATAGGCAATAAAAGGGGATATACTACACACATATACATATAGATATAGACGTATAAATTAATATCAAACAAGAACTGTACATAATAATATAATTTAGCAAGAAGCTTAACATGAAGCATTTGGAGAATAAGCGTATGTAAAAATAGTTTGTACAAGAGAAGAGAAAGTCATGTGAGTGTAGCACAACAGATGTTTTACAACTAGGTATAGTAAGTAGGGGAAGTGTTGTATTACACCCAAAAATTCCATGTCGAGATTTCATCCTTTTTAGAAAAAGGTTTACGTATGTATACAGCCTAACTCAAATACGAAAAGTCAGATAAATACCAAACTTGGTGTTCATGTCGCAACTTTGGAAGGTAGTGAACCTAAAGATTTTCAAGAAAATCCCCCTATGCTCAACTCTCTCTTACATCGGACATTTTTCGAAGTTTTCGATTTTCTCGAAAATGGCTCTAGAATTTTGACTAAAATACTACACATTAAAGATATTTACATGAAAAATAAGATGCAACATCTTGAATTCTCTGGAAATACCCTATGAAGTCCTCTTCTTTCGGAAGCCTTTTGTAAAAATTATGTAACAGATAAACGTTAAGGAGTAGACGAAAACGCACTACACAAAATATGTAGGTATCTAAAACACACAGTTTATTTCAAATTACCTTTTTGTAGCATAAAGAATCTGTTACTAATGGTGCGCATTCTTCAATTCCATGCCATTCTTTATAAGTCCTGTTGACTCTCTATTGTTTCTCGCGATTACATGGAAGCAGTATGGAATTTTAAGGTCAATATATAGCGTTCAGTTCTTACATCTGACTATCGCTAGTTCCTTTGTATCTGCAACGAAATGTGTAACGCAATTATTTCTGCAAATGCTTATCTCGATTAAACTGAAGTAGTGGAGAAATAACCTTAATAACGATGTGAATGTAACACATAAGAAACTTGTCAGGGCAATGTGTGTGTGTGTGTGTGTGTGTGTGTGTGTGTGTGTGTGTGTGAGGGTCTGCGAACAATATAACTCAAACGAATAAGTAGATAATAATAATTAATAATAATGAATAAAACAGACCAATAAAACACTAAACTTGATATTTAAATTCAGTGTCCTCCAAGGATGCGACACGAAGATTTTCAAGAAAATCTCCTAAACCCAAACTAATCATTGCATGGAAAAGTTTTCGTTATTTTTGATCTTCTCAAAAGTGGCTCTAATGATTTTGCTTCAAATACTGTGGGCCGTATTCATAGATTTCACATAGGTCTGGACTATCTCCAGACTCATTTGGTCCGGAACAAAGGACGACCAAATTTTTGATATTCGTAGACGATAAAAAGTCTCGGACCAAGGAAGACCGTGGATCAGCAAGGAGAAAATGTTACACGACGAAGAAAGGTAGTTCTGCGCATGCGCGACTGCCATAGAGTAGTTAACTAGCCACTCGTACTCCCTAGTTTTTAACTTTCTATGGTCGTTTCATCGGTTCAGTGCTCACTCCTCACCCTCAGCAAAAACAAAAAAACAAAAAAACAAAAAAAAAGAGAGAGAGATAACCTAGAAGCGTGCATTAAAATGATCGGAGGAGAAAAATGCCTGTTTTCCTTAATACAAAAAATGACGGATACTATTGAAAGCAAATCGGTTTCGTCAAATGCAGACGCAAAAAAAATAAATAAATAAATAAATAAAAAAATAAAAGAGGAGGAATGAAGGGATATAATACATATATAGGCAGTTTTGTGCATGATTCTAACCTATTGCCACCCCTCCTTTTTTGGAAACGTTCTTATCCACCAGATACAGTTTCGTGACATTGTTAATCATTTCAATAAGAATTTAACTTGCTGGAATATTAACTTTTAACCTTAAAATTTCAGAACCAATTCGTATTTAAATAGGAAGGAACATTTGCTGTTATTATAATCTCACCCTGGATCTTAACCAAATAAATATTGTGTGATAGTAATTATACAGAAATAATTACCTGAGAAAATTTTAATACATCATAAGCCTTCCGGGAGTTGTAATCCTCCTCTCCTCGCCGGGAAAACTTAAGTAAAGCCTGAATTACTTCGAACTTAACCCAAGTGACTTAACTCAACGCGATATAACGTGAAGATGTTATACATTGTATTAAATGAAGCTATTTGGGTTTCTTAACGCGGCTTACTTTAACGACGTAACTTAAGAATTTGGCAGTGTCAAACTTTTCCTTCCCGTTACTCAAATTTAATGTGGCATGGCAATTAGAACCAATCGGCGAGAAGCAGTAGCATGAAGTAATGGAAGAACAATCAATCAATCAAGATTCATTCCCGTTACGTTAAGTGCATCCTAATTAAACCTTTACTGTAGCAGAATTTCTTAACTTTGCATTACATCCCGTCATGTTACGTAAAGTGCATAATAATCCCGGTTTAACGAAGGTAAATCTAGCAATGGCATATGAGTCATTAGTTATAATGCGGCTTACTGACGCCTTACTAAGGTCAGTAGTGCTTTCTTGATACCCTTCTCATGCATAATGTGGAAGTGCTATTAGCATCGTATCACTTGAGGTATTCAAACCTCGGTTAGCGTCTCTGTCATATAGGTTAGGATGAATCCGTTTTATCAGCCTTCTAACCTTTGCTTTACTAAACCTGTATTTGTTTTGAAGTTAGGACGCCATACTTTCCAAGCGTGTATAATTTTGGTAGATAGTTTAACTCCACCGTCTCACTTCGCGAATTCTACGCAAGCAACCACGCCAATCACTCCGAAGTGATCCATTTTGTAAAGATGGTCTGCCTTTAATCTACCCCTTGGTCCCGAACAAGGCGATTGATCCCCGGAGTAACGCAAGTCCCGGTCTGTGAATAAGAAAATCGATGGTTCGCTGTAAATCCACCGGAAGTAGCAAGTTGGTCCGGACCAAGATCGACTATGAATACCGCCCTATATGTCTAAGATATTTATACGACAAAATGTATATCCTGAATTTTCTGGGAATAGCCCGTGAAGTCCTGTTCATACTGAATGATCTTTGTATACAGAATGCTCCGAAACTACTCGTTCAAATTAATACAGGTGGTAGAGAACATCAAAACAAATATATTTCGATTAGGATCATATGGTCTCTGAGGTCAACTTGTAATGTTAGGGAACTGTTTGTGAGTGGTGCTGACGTAAGCACTTGTGTCGATGTCGCTGACCTTCAAACCTGCTCTGTGTACGAACGGTTGGCTATGAGGTCTGCATAGAAACCGGCATTTTCGGTGATAGGTTGAATGCACCATACATTCTTCCATTCCGCTTTAACGGCCTGAACTATCGCATTTTCGTGGAACATGTGTTGCCAGAACTGCTGGAGGATGTACCTCTGAATGTTAGACAAAGGATGTACTTCTAGCACGATGGGGCGCTAGCCTATTTCAGCATTGCTGTGATGAATCATCTTCGGGAATCGATGGATTGGCCGAGGTAGCCCTATGGCCTGGCCATCCAGGTCACCTGATCTCATGTGTCTGGATTTCTTCTTCTGGGAGCATATGAAACAGCTGGTATATGAAACCGATGCGGAAACAGAAGAAGACCTCGTAGCTGCTGGTACCATTGCGGACATGCCAGGAGTCTTGAAACAGACACGACAATGAATGGTCCGACTGTACTGCGCGCAATGGTCGCGCATTCGAGCAGTTCCTGGGAATGCCACTACTGTAATTAGCATGCTAAACTACCTTCTGTGTAAACCGTCCCTAGCTTCAGAAATTGCCGCCAGGGACCATATATCCCTTATTGCAATATATTTGTTTTGATGTTCTCTACCACCTGTATTAATTTGAACGAGTAGTTTCAGAACATTCTGTATAACTTGTAAACGTAAGAAATATACAAATTCTTGTTACACAGAAAATGTAGAGCTCCTTAAATTTATGCGTAAAACGTTTTTGTGGCGTTAACGATTTCCGAGATATATTTAGTTATTGGTTCGAAGTCCTGTTCATTCTGAAGGAATTTTTTTATAATATTGCATAACTCGTAAACATTAAACGATAGACGAAAACGTACTATATAAATACACGTAGATCTCTTTGAAATACGGAATTTATTTCGAATAAACTTTTCAGCGGTACAAGCCATTTCCGAGATATCCCTTATTGTGCCATTTTTTTAAATCCTGTCAATTTTCAGTTGCTTCTTGCGATGCATGGAAACATATAGATTTTAAGGCCGTTTGTTACTGGTGAGAGTAAAATAGGAAAGAGGTTGACGCATTTCTTTGGACTGTCAATGCTTAATGAAGACGTTATTGAAAACTGTAACTAACATATTTATTTTAAACGTTTTTGAACAAACCTTTATACCTACTCTTTGACAATGCTATAATTTTAAATAAAAATAACATTTTTAACCATACTAACCTGTATTAAGGGCTTAGAATGCTTCACTAACTTAGAAAATTGTAGGAACTAATGTATCTTATTTCTCAGATATAACATTTCACATATCCCACTCCTCAGAAACTACATACATCAATTTGAAAATTAGGGCGTGCATAATACAGTTTTATTAACTTCTTATTGCTAATTATAAGTACAGTATACTTTTCTCTGCACCGTACCGCGTACGAAATTACTTAGCAATCGTTTCAACACCCACAAACATTGCTATACCCCTTAATAATCCCTATATTCAAATTCATATGGATTACAAAAACATTACAGCAAATAACGTTACATTGTTTTGAGGAATTTGTCAGTTGCACAAGGGCGAATATAAACGACGAGAAGCAATAAACACTTACATTTATTTGCTATGGGGTTATTCCAAGCGAACACTCGCGTATTGCACCCCTGCTGAGCCCCCTTCCGTGTGAAGTGCCACTCCCCCATAACGTAATATCGCTGTGGGTGGTATCAGCAAGCTGTTGCCTGTGTATCTACTTATTTAAATGTTAGCGTGTGAATGAAGGGGGAGCCATTATATTAATAGCTGTTTGAGTCCCAGCTGGAGAGAGAGACAGACAATACAAAAAAATGAGTAAATTTGTAAAACGCTTTCAACGCAATGACCACTAAACACATTATGTGTCTTTAATATAGCGTCCTACTGATTGCTATCATAGCAGCTCAGGTAAATGAAAGTTGCTGACCTGCAGGTCATGCCCTCCAATTCTCTTCAGGGATAATTAAAATTAACGTGTTTCCCGTCTTGATGTTATTTTAGATCTAGTAAATATAGCTATAAACTCTTGTCAGGGTTGACGTACGGTTCTTTAAGGAGCAGTACAGTATTTTCCTTTTAGTTCGACCACACCATAATACACTTATTACATGAATATAACTTGAGGCAGTATTTTTAGCATTTAAATAATATCAGTCTAATTATATAATATAAAATATAATAACAGCCCGCCTTAAAGCAATATGTGTATGTGGCAGTCATTGTATATGACATGTACATGTATAATAATGTTATGTGAATGTATTACGTCATTTAACAATGTAGGAGCTGTGAGAATTGAAGCAAGCTACCTTTCGTAGCAAACAGAATTATAAAGTAGAAGCCGAAAGTTGCTAACAGTGAGGTAACAATGAGGTAACCTTGAAACAACAAATTAGAAAGTTGAATAATGCTACTAATAATTCTTGGAACAATAATGTAATATTTAAAACAGTTTATAAACAGCCAATCAACAACTAGTAAAGCTAAAAGTTGAATAAAAGTATTCTATTGTTGTAGCTTAGCCAATCAGAAACTTGAAATAGAGTAATTGTACAAATTTAGGCGCTAGACGCTACAAGACAGCGTTCCCAGGCAGACGCTACTAGATTGCGTACCCGATCGGTACGATATGTATTCAGTGTGAGACATAAAAAGTTCATTACGGCGTGAATAATATAAATTTTACCTGTTAGAAAGTGGAATAACAATAATCTCACAGCTCTAAAGTAGGATACATCAGTGAAGTGTTATTTAATCGTGTGAAGGAACAACAAAAGGATTGGAATACAGATTATAATTTGTGTAAGCCTTCATTCTTTAGCCATACTACCCCTGCTAAGAGATACGTGTTCTAAAAGTTACTACTGACGCATCCGAGGCATACATATATAACATTTAAATAAACATTAAAAATACAACGTTGATTTTTTTTAAATGTTGGGGCGAATACCACCGAAAAAATTGAACGTGGGGCCAAGGTCACCGGAAAGTTTGTATCGTACGTGGGGCGAACACTCCACGAAACATATCTCCCGCAATACGTGGGGTAGACAGCAGTAACAAACAACTTCAAGTTTGGCTCTCCAACAGTGGGGCAATAACCCTCTCAAGATTGGCTCTCCCACAGTGGGGCAATAACCCTCTCAAGATTGGCTCTCCAACAGTGGGGCTGCAACTACCTCAAGTTTGGCGCCCAAAGTGTGGTGCTAATAACGTAAAGACATCCCATCTCAAACTGAGCTCTTATGGCATCCATAATACTTCAGTGACACATTATGGTCTTACTCGGCGGCGCGCGCAGCCCCGGTCTTTTAGCACCTTCAAAGAGCGGTCAACTGGGATCCATTCCCGAGATAAATAATGAAATATGTGTATGTAAAATAAATTCTATTTATAGTAATTTTAATATTCTAATAAATTCAGACTTTGCTTCAATATGCGTTGCTTTCACGTTACATGTAAACAATTAATAAATACACGTGGATTCAATGGTACTGCCATCTGTTGCACTACTCGCAAACACGCTCAAGATCCTGCCATTCGATTAGCATTTAATTACATACAGTTAAGAAGGGAAGGCTTTTTGTAAAAGCACAAAATTTTGAAATTATAGTGTGACTGACCAAAAACAGTCTCTGTAACTTGACTATAATGGTAATTAAAACGCTCGTATAAACATTACAAACTTGTGCCTTAAATACTACCACGATAGTCTCGTTGCAAAATATACTATTTTGTTCCACATACAGTGTATTACCGTACGACAAATGCTCCTTGTTTTTGCTGTTTCAATAATATGCCCTGCTTCCCTTGGAGATGATGCGCGATGAACGTCATCACATTAACGAAAACTAAACGGGCGACATAGCTCCGCGGTAAGTGTGAGGCTCGCAATCGGGATGTTTCTGATTCGATTCCTCTCGATTGCCCTTGGTTTTTCGTGGTTTTCCCTGGTCTGTAGGCAAATACCACGATTTCCTTTCCATAATTTCCCTTTCATTCCCTTTCCTTCTCATTTTGTGAGTGTGCTTCTAGATTTCGTTGCGTATGGCGCCGCAGGACAGACGGCGCGGGTGTTTACCTAAAAGAAAGAATACTCCCCATGTACACTGCTTGGTCGACGAGTTGTTTATTGCCCTTTCTAGATATCTCCAGGAGTGGGAGTAGTCTTCGAGCCTCGAACTGTTAGGGACTTTGTGGCCTGTAGCCTATTGAGATTCTTTCACTGCATCCCTTCCTCCTGGGTAGTGGTAGCCACAACAGATCTATGTAAGTCGCACTGTGCGAGGTACAGAGGTGAGAAAATTATTAGATTCAAGCAGCATTCTTTGCAAAAAAATGATCAATATGTGTTTTGAAATGATTTTATTTACAACTACATACAAAATCAATACTTTGTATGCATGCCTTTCACTTTAACCAACATTTCAATTCTATTAGGCATGCCTTCTATTAAAGTTGGGAAGTTTTTCTGGATCTCTTGATCGCGGTATGAGTGTTTCTATCAGTTGCACCTTAGTAGTTATTCTTTTTTCCTCAGTCTCTTTTTCACAATTGCCAACAAATATTCAATTGGGTTCATGTGTGGGCTATTCCCAGGCCATGGCAGTACTTTCACATTTTTTTCTGCAACAATGCCATTACTGACTTGGCTTTATGGCAGGATGCACCATCTTGCATAAACGTGCACTCTCCTTTAGAGGCAGAAGTCCTGTTTCCAGAACTTTTCTGTACTGATACTGGTTCATTGTATCTTCAACAAGTACCTTGTGCAGACATGACGCTCCACACCATGATAGAGGTGGGATGGTTGACATTTTGAGCTACACATGACTCCAAAAATTCCTTCTTTGGGGTTCTCCTCCTATATTGGCTGCTTTCTTCACATATGTTAAACAAGGATTCGTCAGAAAAGCAGACCTACGAAAGGAAAATTAAAGAGTTTTGTCTCAAGATGTCAATTATGGCTGAAATACAGACTTTAGAGTATGTGGTAGAAGTCATCACAGAGATATATTTTAATTAAAATGCTAAAAATATTTATTTAAAGTCTTTCTTCACCTAATGAATTCAAAGCAAGGCTATAAATTGCTCTCCTACCTTGCTCCAATCATTTTTAAAGAGATTTTTTACTTCTTAAGCCCATTGAAGCCTCTTTTTTTTTGCCATGCTAGGTGTTGATTTTGCTTTTTTCCTAGGCCGACGTGCTGGAAGTTCTACATTTATGAGCTTTCTTCGAATAGTAGAAGCACACACATGAACTCCCTAATCTTCCAAAGACGTCTTCAACTCTTGACTGGTGGCTCTTCTGTTGTCCCTAGCCATCTGAACGAGTCTATGCTCTACCCTTGCTCTTGCGACCACACTTTCCAACTCGACCAGAACAGTAGTCAAGGCCATTTTTAAGTGCATGGCTTACACGGCTTATAGATTTCTGTGAAATTTGTAGCCTTTTGGCCATTTCTCGGGAATAATTTTGATCTTGCAGCAATACCTTTACAACAGCAAGTTTTCTTGGAGAAAGATCAAATTTCTTGCCCATAACCTCAAAAATCTGAAAAGAATAATAATTTATTGCAGGGTTAATACACCTCATTTAATGTTTAAAGATTGGTATAATTATCTATAGTATCTGTAAAATGGTTATTTATGGTCAGAACTTACCTAAAATCAATTTTAATTCAATAAACTCATTAAAGCAAACAAATACCCAGAAGTCCAATGATAGAGCACAAGCGGCTGTCTGGCCTAAACATTGCTACCAACCCTGTTTCAAACTCATAGGTACCAAGTAATGACTGAGAGCCAACTTAAAATGCTTTGTATGCATAACACCAAAGCAGAATCCAATAACCTATAGTTCAAGGTCCCTACAGCAAAAAAAGTAAAATATTTGCTTTGAGTCTGATAATTTTATAACATTAACGAAAACTAGATACTGCTTATCAGCCTATCGAATACCAATTATTGTGCACGGTTCTTCACTAGTTATTGTGATCCTCAATGCCTAATTAACCAAAAGTGAATTGACACGAATTTTGCAGTAGTCTGATCTCTACTTTCATTTTTAGTGGAACTTAGGAGTTCGGCGAACTGAAAATGAGCTATTGACTAATTTCAGTTACAAAACCTGAACCATAAAATTGTATGATAGTGTTTGTTGAGATAATGCTTTATTAAATATAGCTAAAAAGGCAGCAAATATGAAAATTGATCAATTTCAATTCATGCGTATAAATGTACGTAGAATTGCTAAACAATATAATATGTAAATATTATGTACATAATATAAGTTTCCTGCAAGTAGTATACTTTATTAATCTTTTTTGCTTCCAACGTGACCCTGGGAGGAAAGGTTGTAGAGACCCGAAAAGCAACCAGATTCGGGTGATGATGTGCGCTAGCAAGGACTGGGTCCCTAACGATTCCAACATGCCAATTCTTGACACCGGCTATCTCTGTCTAATCCCCGAGTCATGCGGGAATCCTGCGTCAATCCAGACAGCACCAGTAATGCCATCAAACGCCAGGGAGAAATCTTTCCAGAGCCAAATCCTGCCTCAACATACTGACCGTCGTCACATGGTCCTACAACCTTGAAGCGGATAAATGGAAAATGACGGCGACAAGAAATAGTGGACAAATTCCAGGCAGAAGGGGAACTACCCCAGCATTCGCCATCCTCCGTGGTGTAGTTGTTACTCTAGTTCCCAAGGTTCAAACCCGGCGCAGGGTGATGGATTTTTTCGGGCATAAAAATTCTTAGAGTGGGTTCCTTCGGAAGGGAAGTTAAGCCACTGGTCCCGTGTCGTAGATTTACGACGCGTAAAATAACCTCAAGCCTGATAAAGAGACACCTGAGCAAAATTACCAGTTCTTTACGCCCAATATAGAAAGGGCGCTAAGACCACAGCAGTTAAAAGCGTCCATAAATAAAACTCAATATAGACCCAGCATTCACCTACCGACAAGGGGAAACCACGAAGAAAACCATGATCAGAGCAGTCGGCCCGACGGAAATCGAACTCCTTAATGTGAACCTCACACGTTACCGTGGAGTTAATTCACTTGGTGATTTTCATCTTTTCTGTATAGACGCAAAAGGAACTTTAGGCTTAAAATATTTTATTTAAATATACTTTACAATAAATGAATGCCTTTCTGCATTTTCAATAAAACGTTAGGATTTCTAATGAACAAGAATCTGAAAATAATATAGTACCACTTTTACAAACCAGAGAGAGAGGAATTTATACGTATACAGTACCTAAGGTTTAAGTTGAAACATAACCATTTTGACGCTACCTGACCGGTCTAGGAGAGGGGCTGTCTATCACAGTTACCCTTCACTGCCTAGTCTCTCAGTATCAGCTACAGCGTTGTTGCCAGTTGTACTATTGGCAGTGAAATGTGAAAATATCCTGATAACTTCGGCCGTCGTTGCTTCGTTGGCTTTCGTATTGTTACAAGCGGGTGTTGGTTGTTCTCATCTAAATTTCATGTTTCAATCTAACACAGATTTTAAGCAGTAAGTTTCAATAGTAAAGGTTTTGAGATTAGGCAGTTAAGGAATACAACTGTCGTGTGGAATATAAGGCTATGTCTTTCTATTTTCCAAGTTTCAACTTAAAGCAAATGCATTATAAAATAGTGAGCGTGGATGGGCCCGCGCATGCATGCGTTGCCTTTTCATACAAGAATGCCTCACTCTATTTTTATGAAATATGGTATACAACATACCTTAGGTCCCAATTAGAAACTAGAGTACGTGACAGCATTATAGAAAATATATTTGTTCAATATGAGGTGGGCTTCACACCTTATTCACAAAAATTGCAAGATATACACTACGTGATCAAAAGTATCCCGACACCCGACTGAAAATGACGTACAAGTTCGTGGCGCCCTCCATCGATAATACTGGAAGTCAATATGGTGTTGGCCTACCCTTAGCCTTGATGACAGCGTTCACTCTCGCAGACATCAGGTGCTGGAAGGTTTCTTGAGGAATGACAAACCATTTTCACGGAGTGCGGAACTGAGGAGAGGTATCGATGTAGGTCGGTGAGGCCTGGCACGAAGACGGCGTTGCAAAACATTCCAAAGGTGTTCTATAGGATTCCAGTCAGGACTCTGCGCAGACCAGTCCATTTCAGGGATGTTATCGTCGTGTAACCACTCCGCAGTATGAACAGGTGCTCGACGTGTTGAAAGATGCAATCGCCATCCCCGAATTGCTCTTCAACAGTAGGAAGCAAGAAGGTGCTTAAAATCTCAATGTAGGTCTGCGCTGTGATCGTGCCACGCAAAACAACAAGGGGTGCAAGCCCCCTCCAGGAAAAAGACGACCACACCATAACACCACCACCTCCGAGTTTCACTGTTGGCAGACGACGTTCACTGGGCATTCGCCATACCCACACCCTGCCTTCGGATCGCCACATTGTGTGCCGTGATTCGTCACTCCACACAACGTTTTGGCACCGTTCAATCGTGTAATGTTGACGCTCCTTACACCAAGCGAGGCATGGTTTGGCATTTTCCTGCGCGATTGTGGCTTATGAGCAGCCTCTCGACCATGGAATCCAAGGTTTCTCACCTCACGCCTAACTGTCGTAGTACTTGGAGTGGATCCTGATGCAGTTTGGAATTCCTGTGTGATGGTCTGGATAGATGTCTGGCTATTACTCTTTACGATTCTCTTCAAATGTCGGCGGTCTCTGTCAGTCAACAGACGAGGTCGGCCTGTACGCTTTTGTGCTGTACATGTCCCTTCACGTTTCCACTTCACTATCAGATCAGAAACGTGGACCTATGGATGTTTAGGAGTGTGGAAATCTCGCGTACAGACTTCTGACACAAGTGACACCCAATCACCTGACCATGTTCGAAGTCCGTGAGTTCCACGGAGCGTCCCGTTCTGCTGTTTCACGATGTCTAATGACTACTGAGGTCGCGGATGACGACCAGGCAGTAGGTGGCAGCACAATGCATCTAAGATGGAAAACTATGTTTGTGGGGGTGTCCGGATAGTTTTTATCACATAGTGTACCTTGAATTGTCATTTTAACATCTTGTCGTTGAAACTGCAGTTTATTACCTCCTTTGCTATCTATAGTAAATAGGAGAAGTATTACAGTCGAAATTTCAACGGAAACGTATATTTTGAGGCCACTTGAACCCCAAAAAGAATTTTTTAGGAAAAGGTAGATATATGTATGTGTGTGTGTGTGAGAGAGAGAGAGAGAGAGAGCATAAAACGAAAAGTTTGAAAGGTATTTTAAGTTCAATATCTTCTGCAGCACAAAGCTTTTTAAGAAAATACCCCACCAGCAACTACACTTTAATTGGAATATTATTATAAAATTTTATTTTCTAAAAAAAGGGCGATTTTCATTAAAATACAGTATATTAAAAATACTTACATTACAAATAAAGTGTATAACATGAATTCTGTGAATAGCCTGTGAATTCCTCTGCATTCGGAAGGAACGTTTATAATGTTGCATAACTGGTAACAGTTAGCAATAAATGAAAAAGTACTAAGAATGTAGATCTCTTTTAAACGCACAATTTATTTAAAATAAACTTTTTTGTGGCATCAGCCCTTTCCGAGATATCAGCTATTCTTAATAATAGAGTGAATAACCCATTAATAAACAATAGAGTGAATGTGAATGTAACACATCAGATTTTGTTTGGATATGTCCTTTCTCACACACGTGGCTTCTCTCTTAGGAAATTCAAAATAGGCAGAATTTGATAGCTCCCTTATAAGTAGTGCTGCATCCACATGACTTTCTACACTTACTCGTCTACAAGCTACTCTTGAATAACCTTATACCTCTTGTTAGTCGAGATAAAATTTCATTACTTATTCTTTTTTATAAGTTACATTTAACTACATTGGTCTTAACGGCGGCCTTTCCTTCGGAACCTACTGGC
Organism: Deroplatys truncata; assembly: GCA_030765065.1. Classification (NCBI taxonomy): domain Eukaryota; kingdom Metazoa; phylum Arthropoda; class Insecta; order Mantodea; family Mantidae; genus Deroplatys; species Deroplatys truncata. Next base: position 167,350,457 of record CM060979.1, read on the forward strand.
AATGGTGTTAAGTTGTATTCGCTTGTCGTTGGATTTCTATCATTAGAGAACACACACATTCACACAATGGGGAGGTTAGGGAATAATCTTGGCTAGAGAAAAATTTCCACCCCCAGGCGGGAATCGAATTCGGGACCTATCGCACAACAGGCAGGTGCTCCACGTACTGAGCTTAGTTATAAGAAGGATACACTAAGCTAAAGCGATAGTCAGACTTTTTAAAACGCGAGTGGTTATGTGGTGGCTTTGAAATTACATGCGCTTTGCATGACCACGAAAAATAAACCAATAACGCCTTTCCACTCGAGAAAAGTGTATGTGTTTGAAAAGTCATACCAATAATGATTATTTCGGAATGTTTAACGCTACAAATTATTTTATTTGACATAAATTTATGGTTTAACATAGGTTCGCATTTTGGGTAGTAAGGTTTTTTTATCTCATACGGTTTATCCGTTATACAATATAGTTCCGAATAAAGAGGACTTCAGAGGATATTCCCAGAACATACAAGATATACGAGGGTGGATCGAAAATTAACGGACAATAATTTTCATACAAAAAAAGTTTAATAGTTAAAACAACAAAAATGAGCTTATATATGTTACCTACTTTTCGACACAGTCACCAAGTTTCTCAACACATTTCTCCCGTCGTGATACCAGTTTCAATATGCCCTGTTCGTAGAAGTCCGTTTCCTTGGAGTATAGCCATGTGCGGACTGCTGATTTCACTTCCACATCTGACGCAAAGAGTTGGCCGGCCAGGAATTTATTCATGAGACCAAACAGATGAAAGTCCGACGGTGCAAGGTCCGGGAAGTATGGTGGATGCTGGAGCACCTCCCAACCAAATTTGGTGATATTCCGACGAACAGCAGCGGCAACATGGGCATTGTCATGAAGAATTTTGGCATCGTCAGCATTCATGTTGTGGCGTTGTCACGAAGGGCATGACACAACTTCAGCAAAATTTTCATGTAGGCTGCAGCATTCACAGTGATCCCGTGTTCAGCAAAGTCCACCAATACAACACCATACATATCCCAGAACACCGTCAAAAGCACTTTCCTAGCAGATTTATTCACTATGAATTTTTTCTTCACTGGGGAACCAGCATGTTTCCACTCCATACTTACCTGCTTGGATTCGGGCGTGTAGTGTTATGACCACGACTCATCACCAGTGACGATTCCTTTCAGAAAGTCATGCCCTTCTGCGCTGTACCGCGTTAGGTGATCCAAGCTCGTAATTCGCTGGCCCTTGTGGTTGTCTGTCTGGTTCTTAGGCACCCAGTGAGCACTAACTTTACGAAATTTCAACGTGTCATCAACAATATCGTACACTGCATCATAGGAAATGTTGAACTGTTGTGATAAGATTCGCAGTTGCACACGCCGGTCGTTCATGGCCTCTGACATTCTGCGGGGTTGCAGCTGTTACCGGCCTCCCAGAGCGTGGCGAAACACTAAGCTTCGCACAGCCCTCTAGGAAGAATGCACACCACCTGGTGACATTGCTACGATCCATACAATCATCCCCATACACGCCACGCATGTCCCTGCGAATATCACTCGGTTTATGACCTTTGGCCTACAAATATCGAACCACGCCTCTCTGCTCTTCACACGTGGACGACAGTAATATGCGCACCATTTTGTTGCGTAGTTCACGCCTCTCTCGCTAGAGCTGTACATGAAACAAAAAATTAACGTTTGTAGTGAAAACTTCAAACTATATATGTGAAATTGCAACATTTAAGCTGCAATACCAAGGCAGAAAAACATTATTTTGCGTTACTTTTCGATCGCCCTCGTACATTAGTTTATTTCTCATACAAAGGTCTTAAACATAGAAAGACTTTTGTATATATAGTAAACCGTATGAGCTAGACAAAATCTTACTACACAAAAAGCGCAGATCCCATTAAAAGGACTCAGTTTACGTCAAATAAAAAGTATTTGGCGCTAACCATTTCCTGGATATTGTTTGTTATTGGTTTGAATTCCTAAATACTTTTTGCTTTCTCTACTACGTATAGTAAGTATGGGAAATATTCCACCCAAAAATTGTATATTGATATTTCACCGTAAATGCATGTTTTGAGGTCCCCGAATCCAAAAAAGAAAATGTCTGTGTTTCTGTGACCAGCATAATTCGTAAACGAAAATTCGGATAAATACTTTTAAGGTTCAGGTTCAGTTCCTTTCAAAGATACGACACAAAGATTTTTCAAAATTTCTTATTTTCTAAAAAAAAAGGGCTCTAACGATTTTGATTAAAATACCATGTATGAAAGATATTTACATGACAAATAAAATGTATATCTTGCATTTTCGGGGAACTGCCTATGAAGTCTTCTGTATTCGGAAGGAATTTTGTACAATCTTGTATAACTGGTAAACGTTAAGCAATAGGCTAAAATGTACTACACAAAAAATGTGGATCTCTTTAAAACACTAAATTTATTTCAAATAAGTTTTTTTGTGGCATAAGCCATTTCTGAGATATACGCTATTAAACGTTCGAATTCTTCATTTGTTGATCATTCTCTTAAAGACCTTTCAACATTCAGTTGTTATCGCAACAGTGCGATTGCGTGGAAACATGGCATTTTAAGGCCAACGTCCAATTCTTAAACATTTGACTATCGCTTTAGCCTACTACATCTTTCTTATCCTAAAAGGAAAATATGTGTGAAAGTGTAATGAATTATTAGGAAGCAAATAGAAGAATAAGCTTTTGTAAGAATAGTCTGTAGAAGAGTGAGTAGAGAAAATCATGTGAACACACATCAAATTTTTATATTATTATGTTGCTTGTGCTGCCACTGTGGGACGAGTGCGCGCGCACACACATTTGTGAAATATGTATTCGGTATCCAAAAGGGAAATATAGGAATATGTCCATTGTTAGCTTGGGAAAAAGGAAATGTTAACACGCAATAATAAACGCACCCCAGGGCTACAATGGGCGTTTCAGGACACCCTATGTGCACAGCGAGAGTATCAGTATAAACTCTGCTAGGTGCGAAGTCGGCGATCCACGCGGTCTCTCCCCTTCTCGCATAAACTGTTGTAAATTGTATGGGAATTTTCAATCTACATTACGACTACGTAGTATTCGAAAAATTATATAAAAAATAAAAATTAAATAAACGTAACATTACATATAATGGTACATTCACAAGACTTTCTCTACCCACTATAGTTTATTTTCATGCAATTTCTACGCAGTATTCTTACGAAAGCTTATTTACCTACTTTGTTTTAATCGAGACAAACCTTTGCAGAAATAGTTTCATCATATTTTGTTGAAGATACAAGGGGGAGGGTAGAGGAAGCCAAATCGATAGTCAGGTGATTAAAAACCGGGTCGCTATATCTGGCCCAGAAATTCCATACTCCTATGACATCACGAGAAAGTGCTTAATAGCAACAGAACTTATAAACATGGCAAAATATTGAAAATTCAATCCAATAACGGGTACTTAGAACTGGATGATGCCACAAAAAAGTAATTCGAAATAAACTGTGTGTTTTAAAGATACCCAAGTATATTGGCGCGCATAAAATGTGGCTCGCTGTTTATGTTGGTACTGACACAACCTCTATTTTATGAGCAAATTCTAGCCAGTAGACCGACAGGGCATTTTGTCCCCCCCCCCAAAAGTATGCTAGAACTGCCGAAGTGTAACATTATAATTTAAACCTCTATGTACCTAGGTATTATCGTACTACACTACCTTATTCCTATTGCCGGTTAGTAGCAGCAAAGGCTTAACTTTCTTCTTCATGTGGCTGATAAAAGCCCTCGTATAAATATCATAGCTGTCGTTCAGTTTAACCTCACATGTAACTGATTCTTCACCCCTTCCTCTAGAAGGCCGAATTATTTTTAATTGTTTTAGCATTTCCCTGTGTGCTAATCGTAACGAAACTCTTTCATAGAAGGTTATCGAACCATCCTTTCATTCTACATAAATTATAAATATCGTTCACTGGTTAGATTTTATGTCCCTGAAATTTTTTTCAGGCCAGTCACATAGAGAGCTGATATCGGCTGGGTGGATTTAGAAGTTGGTTACCTGAAAGTGAAAACCTTACGGAGAGAAAAACACTATGGCGATCTAAGGGATTGGACCACTTTTTATGCACGGCAATGTACGCTTTTATCTATCTTATGGTTTCGTATCTTTCATATGGTTTACCCGTTAAGCAAAATTATCATAATTGCTTCCGAAAGAGGAGGCCTTCACAGGACATTCCCAAAATTCAGGATATACCTACATTTTATTTGTAATGTAAATATCCTTAATATATGGTTTAGGGTCATATGAATAAAAGCAAGTACTTATTCAAAGTTCGTACTCATGAGTATGAACATTTTCTGTGATTATATACTCAGCTCAATGAGAACATACTCGTTTTCATAAGACTAAAAGCCTACTACCTCACACGAGTATATACTCATTCCCCACAGCCATCTTGTTCCTTTAATGTAAGTTATATACTCGTATCATCTACTCTCTTTGCCCACATACTAGCTTCGTTGAGTGTGTGGTGTGGTTTGTTTGACATTCTGAATTAGAGGAGTAGATTTTGTTGTATTTGGTTCTGTCCCATCAAAATTGCTCAGGAATTATTCTGTGTTTTATAAAATGTTTCAGCAGAAATGATAGAGAAATAGTAAGTCCTTCAAGAAATGAAAAATTAATTGAAGCAACATACACAAAAGCATAGCTGTAAATTAAATTAGCAAAACAATAAATAAAATGAAATAGTCAAAAGTCTATTATCAATAAATCAAGCAAAAAGAAAATATTCTAAAGTCATAATTATAACGTGCTGGATGCTGATTTAAATAAGACTGTTTCTACAATCCTGGGATGTTTACACTATTTTCTACGAAATAGTCTTGTTATAAGTAACCTAACTTCTTAAGCAACTAAATTTTGGGGTTAGGATTTTACATAGTAAGCATAATTAATAAATGTGACTTTCGATGATACTTGTAGGTTATGTTTTCATGAAGCAATACAGTATTTTGAAACTCCTTGAATGTTCATAGCAAAGTTAGAAAACCAATAAATAAAATGGTTTACACAAATAGAAAGGAATAATTGTGGATTGCAAAGTCCTAACTCATGAGGTACTGGATGAACTCCTCCGACTGTATTTAGAATCTCAGGATACTTACACTATTTAGCTATACTATGAAACATTTTTCTTATAAAGTTATGAGTAGGTATCTGGATTTTGAAGTTAACACTTTACATAGCAAGGTTAATTATTAAAGTTGACTGTCAATGTTATTTCTGGGTTATATTTTTCTGAAACATGTGAGGGTATACTTGTTATATTTATTTGTTGTCGAGCCCCACGTTTGGGAGCCAATTTGCGATGGTATTATTAATGTTATTGTTTGTATTTGTGTTTACTCAACGTGGTGAAGCCATTTTGTGACGTGATTCATTTGTTAGGTTTGTAGCTCCATCTGGTGTTAGCAATTTGCGGTAGTATTAGTGTTTGTTTGAAAGAATGCTACTCGTATTTTATTTAATTTTGTTTCACTGTCCTCCGGCTAGCTATGATCTTTGCGGTCGAGCACTTCTCTTTATATAGGTTGTGTAAACGGAAAGGAATCTTTTATCCAAAGATAACACTGATGAAGGAATTTGTTTTACACTTTTATTGTCGAACACAGTCACTATTACATTTACACATTGATCTTGACACTCGCCAAACTGAAACTGTTATAACAACTTATTTACTGATTATTCTTAATTCACGTACTTCAACTTTTTTTGTATCATTAACTTTACAATACTTGAGATTTTTCATAACTCTGATACGCGTAACTTGCGAATCGATAGCCGACGGTTAATATTTCTGCTGGACTGACGGCGACGTGTAGCATACAAATATTTTCGGTGAACTGACGGGGTCTATCTCAAACCTAGCCCTTTTATACTCATACACCCCGGTATGCCTAAAAATTATAACTGAGCTGCAATTGGCTAATAAAACGCGCCAACATTAGCGTCTATTTTAATATCCAATGAAAATTATGAATACATATGCTCTAGGGAGAATGTTCCAGCAAATTATACAGAAAAACGCGCCAACATTACGTAACTTCCTCGTTTCCAATAATGATAAACAGCTCACCCCCTCGCTGCATTATTGCACGCTATTATTGTCAGTTTCAGTAAGGCAGTATAAACCCACTTCTCAACAATAATTACAATCAACAAACATCTCAAATCAATGTCACACAAAAATGCATATTCATAATATAATCATTCTTTACATTTAAATAATTTATGATACAAATTACTGCATCAAACAATGTAGGATTTTGAAACTTCTTTAATACCCAGGCTATGTAACTTTTCCATGAGCACTATACAGCTCATAAATTGTGCCATTCTCTTCACATTTAGTTTTAAGTAAAAAAATCAGTATATACTCAGAATTGAGTATGCATCTAACCATGCTCAGCATGAGAGGAGAGTGAGCTATAAAACTGAGATTATATTAGCTTTTATTCATACCAAATAAGAGCACATACTCTTGTAAGATGGATGTCTGTTCTGCTCAGCTTCCATTGCTTGAGTATATTCTCAAAATGAAGTGGATACTCGGAAGGTTTTATTCTTACCAAACTGAGTATTTACTTGAAAAAGTGAAGCATATACTATATACTCATTTTTATTCATATAACCCATTGTGACCGCAGGCGCGAAGTTACCAACGAGAGCATCCCGACTCGCCTATCTGGTCGGCTGGGTGCGGCTAATGACCAGTCCCTTTAGAGTAATAGTCGGGTAAAGAGCTCCTTATATGCCACTTCCCCGTAGTTTTTAGTGTGTCAAAACATTCTTTTCGGCATGTTCTAGTAGCCTTCCTTTCTATAACATTCCTCTTTGTATGTGGGTCCTGTGTAAGAACCTGCTCTTGCCCGAGAGTTAGTTATGAAGTTACAAAGTGGACAGTGTCAGTGCAGTTCAGTTGTGAGTTGTGATTCGACGGATCGGTTGTGTTGTGTACCGAATATGTGTATAATGACTCAAGTGTAACGTTTGTGCTACGCTAGGTGCCCAATAGAATCAACCAAATAGAACGCAAGTACCTCTGCATCACAAACAAATTGTCACCGTGTCACAAAAGCGCAGAAACATACGAAACAACAAAAACAATGCCAATAATTGAGCACATCAGGTTAATAAATACATATATAATGCAATCGACCGGCAGTACAGAAATGAAATAATACGAAACAGCACAACCTACAACAAAACAGGTAACTTAGCACCTCCAATAGTCACCATCATCGAAAAATATCAAGAAGCAGAAAAAGCCAAAAAATAGCCAGCAACAGAACATCTAAGGACGTTAGTGTAAAGCTCACCATACACCACTAAACCAACAAATCACAACACCACACAACACATCGATAATTTAACCTTCACACAAACCACAAGAACACAATACAAACTGTAACCATGTAATCAATGTGGTAAAATTGTCTTTGTAACCACCATAAAATGTATTTATGTACCAATTGTATAAAAAGAAGAGTCCTGACGCCCTCAGACACAAGCCAAATTATTTGGCTGAAGAGGGAAGTGCCTAAAACAGCCCTAGTGCGACAAGTCACATAAGTGCTAAAACCCCAAGAGTTAGTAGAAACTCGTGAAGTCATTTGTTACAGTATTTTAATCGAAATTCGTTATAGCACTTTCAAAAAAATGCTCTATGTAGTAGTTAGTTAGGGGTGGGGGAATTTTATTTCAAATCTTTGTTTCTTTTTATGGAATCTAATCAAAATACGTTCACCGGTGAAATCTCGATATCGATTTTTTGGATGGAATAAAATTACTTCCTCTGTCTATTAGATAAGTGGAAGAGTAACTAAAAATGAAACATAGAAAAAGCGGTTGCATATGAAAACTCTAAAACAAACGGAAAGGTATAAGTACGAAGCAAGCAAGTCTCGTTAAATACCAATTTGCCATCTTTTAATGGCGCTATAATTATTCGAATATTCAAAAATATTCAGATAATGTATAACTTCGAAGATGCATTTATTATTCGAGAAGTGGAATTTGGGAATAGGTAACATATCTACTCGAGCATGCAGACCGTTCGAATAATTTGAACTCGGATTTATCTAATTATTCCATTATTACTTCTGCCATGTTTGAAATGCTAATAGCAATTTGATAGCATTTAATATGTATTTTGTTACACAGTTGTCTTTCAGCAGGCGCATAATCTTTATTTAAAAATGCCACATCAGTTTGTAGGCATGACATTTTTTTTTAAATAATTCCAATAAATATACACCAACAAGGATTTCCATGTTTTGGTGTAAGTACATACACAGTATAGAAAACGTCGAGTTAACAGAAAACCGCTAAAAAAGATGTCGATAAACGTTGTGCTAAACATGCTGTTGCATACTCTTTTCATGAGCCCATGAAAAACAAAGAAGCAAACTTAGGATTTCAAAATGTATACTTAAAACGTTGAAAAATATAAAGCAATCTGAAATATTTCGAAAATGTATTATGTAACGAAAAAATGCATTTTTAGTGTGTTGTATATTTCAAGAGATTCCTATTTTTTCCCTTCCATACTAAATTTAAAGGTTTTTCGGCTACAGAAATTCAGTTAGAATGAAGAGAACTTCATAGACTGTTTTCAAAAAAATTGAAGATTCGCGTTATACTGCTCATGCCAAAATCTCAAACACATATTAATCAATAAATATATTCCAAGTGGCCCAAACAAGCCGTCCTGTGCAGTTTTAAGTTTCCCGCATACATAGGTGCAACAGAAGTTGCCACATCCCTGTTGTTCAAAGGGGCAGTGCAGGTACAACGCGAAAGGTCACGTAGACAGTGCTGCTGTTTGCAGGTATTTACCTGATAGTTTTGTACTGATAAGTGTCGCGTGGTCGCCTGCTTGCAGTTCGAGTCAGATCATTTAGACAAAAAGGTAACGTTTGCCAATAGCGAACACAAAGATATGATTAGTATGTATGCGGAGACGCACAAAAATGCAGCTGAGAATCGAAGGCTGTGTTTGAACATTTTTAGACGCGGAATCTGTCTTCTACACCTTTTTATAGGGGGAGGGATGTACAGAAATATTAAGAAATGATGGACCATTCCAAGTAGAACATCCTTACATCAGTTGGTCTACGAAGGCGGGTATATTTTTTCACATGTTTATTATGAATAATGCTCTAATAGAAAATTTAATTCTAACGCACCTTTAAGGGTACATAGATATAAAAAAATAGAATTTTGTTTAATCTTGTTAACTTTGCGACACCAATTAGTGCCATATAGTGGTACTGATTGTAGATTAACACGTGTGCTCATTTGTGTCAAGCGGCAATCCCACACACACACGCATAGATACCCTTACATCAAAAACACCAGACTCTGGACACACCGTGATATGTTTTTGTTTAAAGACAACTTTCGGGAGCCCAGCCGGGAAAAGAATCTGAAACACTCATACAGCAGGCAGTTTCTCTACCGAATGGACTTGGTACCAGTAATAGTAGTTAAGAATTCGTTTTCACGCACTGGTCTTTCATTTATCGGTCTCCTCTCTGTTGGTATGGAATCCACTTTGCAGTTCCGCTTAGACAAAGCTTTTTGTCATCCGCGCTATCCGGTATAAACTAACTTCAACTAAGGACGGCTTATGTGGGCCACCTAGTATATATTGATTATATATTAATCAAAATCATTACTTCAATTTGTGCGTAACAAAAAATAACCATTTTTTCCATGTAAAGCATAGGTATACTTAAAAGTAGCCTGTACTTAATTGTTAAATTATGTGTACGAGTTGCCTATGCAATAATTACACACGTATATACATGCACACATACGCTGAAATTACCGAATTAGAATCTTTTTTTTTAGATAGAACATTTGAGTGATAGTAATTCGAACACCGCTCGCTGCAATTTGTTTAGATAATGCTTATTTTCTGTATTTATATTGCATTGTGGAGACTGACAACAAATAGTATATTGATTAGACTGTGTATGGGTAAAAAAAATACATTTATAATACATTTATTATCTCCAAGAATCAATTTCTTAGTTACTTACATATGCAAAAAAAACAGTTATAGAACAAGTAAAACATTTATGGGATTTAGTTATAAAGGCCTTTTCGAAGAAAGAGCGATTAAGTTATACAGGCTCTCCGTTTTAAAAGCTTTGATTTAATGTAGTAAAATCAACATTTATTATCAGAACAGAATGATGGTATTTATAAACCTACAGCACTTTCAGGGCTATTCTTTAACTTCGTTGTTAAGAAGGCGCTACAATTGTTTGTTAAGCGAAGAACCGCTCTTAACAAATGTGCCGCATTCTGTAACTTGTTTTATTATCGCGATGTTTGTTAGCTCACTGGAGTGACTAATCGAAAATTCGTGCACTCTGCGACAGCGTTTTGTTTCCACACTGCCGCCAGCGCCGTAATACTGACTACCGAGTGCTTTTCTTACTTTTGCTTGCCAAGATGGGGACGTCACGCGAAAAACATAAAATATATGTGGCAATTTTATAACTTGCAGCCATTGCTTAGAATACATGACTTATATTTTCTTGTGACCTCAAATAATTAAGATTTTTATGGTGAAAACTCTCCAAGCTGCTGAACAGCTGTGACCCTGTAGGACGACTTTAATTTTAGGTTAGGAATGACAGACAAAAGAGTTAGCAACGCAGTTTCATGTTGTTTTGATGTAAGTTTCACTAATTGTATCAACCCCAGTTATTGCTTGATTTTCTGTGTTGCTTTTGGCTTTAATTATACTTTTTAAAGGTACCAGTGGTCATGCAGATTTTTCTGAAATGTTAACATATACCATCAAGCATAAATAGGTACTTATTCTTTTGATCATGATTTGGCAATGTTCAGCTTTAGTTCAGTGGGGATGTTCTGGCATCTTAGTCATTGGTATCTGATAATATTCATATTATTTTAGGTATTCATAAGTGAAAGATCGTAGTAAAAGAAAGGTTAGTTTCATTAGTTGTGTTATCTGGGGGAATGTTACAGCTACAAGTATTTTATTTTTGCGGATTATTTTTTTATACGAAAATTGTCAGTTTTATAATCCGTTTTGTTTTTCCTCTTCCAGCAACATCAGTATAATTCAATTTCTATGGTTACGAGAAACTGGTAAATTGTTTTTTCTGCTAGCCAATTCTTTTAGCAGATTAGAAATTATCTTAAAATAATTCTGAAAACGAAAATGTATCACTGTACTATCCTACAGCTCTCAAAAGTGTTCAGTTCGTAACTTTAACCTAAAACTGAGGCAAATTAATTCGTGAAACATGTAAATAAACGCAAGATTTATCGTTATTTGAACCTAAAATTATTAAATCAATAAGTATTAGTTTTTATTACGATACGAGTTTACACAACGTTTATTTTACTATTAAAATTCGTCTATTAAAACTTCTGTTAGCAGCATCAGTTACCAATCTATTACACGGAACACTACTTACTCCAGTGTAATGTGTTTTATATTTTACGCCAAAATTAATAAATATTGATAATTAAAATGTCAAGCTTCTGTGATGCTTTTTCTCTTACAGCAGGCTTTAAAACAATGTCCATGCGAATCTGTCAGCAGGAGGGTCTCAACGTTTGTTGCGTTCAACGAACAAATCGTTATTCTTAACAATAGTTTTCTTTGTTACGAAGTTACAAAATGTCAATCAATTGGTTAGCGGCTTCAACAGTCTGTTAAGCCTTAACAATACGTTACAAAATAGCCCGGTTTATCTGTAGCGGAAATCATAGAAAGCGTCATAATTATCTGCAGCAGTAAACACTCTTAGTAAAAAATCTCTAAAGGAGTAAATGCTTTCAGAAATTTTAATAAATTTATTAGTGAGCTGATGGTCAGCGAGCCGAGCACAGTAATATAAAACGTACCCATGTAATTCTGTAATACAGCAAAAAAAAAAAAAAAAAGTGTCGGAAATAAAATCCAAAAAGCAGAAATACATTTGGGTATAATTTAACAAAATATTCTGGATAATAGTTAAACATCCAGAAATGTTAAATATTGAGCGAAATATTACAAAATACTATTAAAAATATGCCATCACACGGTGGGAACTGAAGAAAATTTCTATTTTCCACATAGAAATAGGCATCTAACTCCATGGTTATTATATGTTAAAGAGCCTTTTTAATTTCTCCACGAAACCTATAATTCAATACCGAGATTTCATCGGAAATACACGTTTTGAAACTCCCTGAATAAGTAAAACAAATATTTTTGAAAAAGTTCACGTGTGTGTGTCTGTGAACAGCATAACTCAAAAACAAAATGTCGGTATCTACATAAAGATTTTCAGTAAAATTTCCCCACCCCAAAATATCCTTTTCATGGAAAACTTTTCGTTATTTTTGATTTTCTCAAAAATGGTTTCAACGACTGATTAAAACACTCTATAACTAAGATATTTGCATGACAAATAAAATGCATATCTCGAATTTTCTGGGAATAACCTGTGAAGTCTCCTTCATTCTGAATGACTTTGGTGTAGTTGCTGAACCGTAAGAGATAGACAAACCCTTAATATGTCAAACTTTTTTGTGGCATTAAGAATTGCCGAGATATTCCTTGTTATTGGTTTTAATTTCCAAATAATTATGCTTCTTTGAAATGGTAAGTTGTTATTGGTTTCTTTCTTGTGGTCATGCAAAGAGCATGGAATTTGAAATCCATCACTTAGAGTTGCTGCTTTTTTTAAAAAACTGACTGTCGCCTTAACCTACTCTATCCTTGTACACACTAAAATGTGTAATGAAAGTTTATTCCAATTAACATGAATTAGATGGAAGTATAAGCTTTTGTAAGAAGAGTGAGTAGAAAAAGTCTAATGAATGCAATACATTGGATTTTTGTTTAGTTAATCGATATAGAAAATTAACGTTGACATATTATATGAGAAGATAAACGAAAAAGGGAAACATTAGGAACAAGGAGCTACAAAGGATTTGTATTGTCAAGAATTGAGTAGGAGACATCCCTTGATGGCAATAATGTCTTGAAACCATCTGATAACATGAGCAACTGGGGTCCACGTGACCACACAAAGTCATTTGTATTTTCTGCTAAAACTTCTGTAATTGGCGACAGAGGAGGAGCTTTGTTCTTTTCTAATACAAACCCAGCAAAGATGAACAAAATGCACTTGAGTGCCTTAACTAATTGATTAAAGAGGGAAAAGATCTTTTATTTGGATTGTTTTAAACGAAGACACGAAACAAAAGATCGTTTCAACCGTCTACAGAGCGAAGATACGCTTCTTTTGAACGTTCTTCGGTAGCCGAAATATTACTGCAATGATTACGAAACGTGTTAATTCGCTGTTCGGGTTTAAAAATTCAAGAAAGACAATGAAAGTAGGCCTCGGGTCCTGTCCAGAAAGCGGTTGTTTTTTGCAACGCAGGGCGGATGCCTCTCTCCCTCTTCATCTATGCTGCACCGTCCTTTGTTGTTTTCTCCTTTCAGTTGTCAAGGGGGAGACAAGAACAAAACAATAGAAGGCAGACAAGCGACCACGAAATGGGAAACAAGTCACTCACTAGGATTGTTTTGTTTCTCTGTTTTGGACGATTGTTGTCCTATCTGTCAGCGCAAAGCGGAAAAAGAAGGTGGGAACAGTTTTTTTTAATTCACTGAGAGAATAAATATATAAATATGTTTAGAATATGAAAAACATACATTTATACCTAGTGATTTTAATTGTGTTTTATAATAAACATTTGATAGCGTAAAAAATTCTGTGTGCACGTGGTATATATGCGGGCATAATATATTAATAATAATAATAATAATAATAATAATAATAATAATAATAATAATAATAATAATAATAATAAGTAATAATTAATGGTTAAAATTATTAAAACAAAGATAAAACTGTAGTTGAAAAATCCAAACCAATAACAACCAATATCTCCGAAGTTTCTGACGCCTCAAAAAAGTATTATTTGTATTTATTTGTGTGTAATGAATATATATATATATATATATATATATATATATATATTCGATTTTACAATGTACTAACATTTTTCCGGCACCAAGTTTCTCCATTCTTACCTGTTGGTCCACAAATCCTCCTCAATAAAGATTATTTGTAATAATTAATAAATATTTATTTTAATAAATTATATGGTTTAAAAATATGCACATTTTCTTATGAAATAAATTTGTCTATCTCTTATGGTTTACCAGATATAAATGCTTGTGCAACTTTTGCTTTGGAATGAAGACTTGAAGGGCTGCATTCTAAAATACACACTTTACCATGCAAATATCTTAAACATGGTATTTTAATCAAAATCGTTAGAGCCATTTTCCAGAAAATAAAAGAATGACGAAACCTTTACCATGCAAAGGTCGTTTGGGGTGGGATATTCTCTTGAATATCTTCATGTCCTTCTTTGGTAGATGGCAATTTTTTCGTTTTTTATTTATACTGTTCACAGTCGCGCGCACACACACACAGAGAGAGAGAGAGAGAGAGAGAGAGAGAGAGAACACAATCTTTTTCAAAAACTGTTTTTCATTGATGGACTTCAAAACATGCATTTTTATGAAATCTTGGTATAGCGTTTTTAGACGAAATGCAATACTTCTTACACTTATTATAGGTGCGTAGTAGAGAGGTACGTAGTTGATTTCTCTACCACCCAAAAGTTCGATGTTTCAGATTTCACTGGGAATATATGCTTTGATACACCTTAATAAAAAAAGGGATTTTTAGAAAAAGATCCGAGCGGGAGTGTAGGTCTTTGTGCATGTGTGTGTGTATCTGTGCCTATGAGCAGTACGACACAATAACGAAATTTTCCATCAAAACCTAACTTGGTATCTTCGAAAGCTGCTACATGAAGATTGCCGAGTAAATATCCCCCCGCTCTAAATACCCTTTACATGGACATTTTACGATATTTTTGCTTTTAACGAAAAATAAAGTGTATAACATGAATTTTCTGGGAATAGTCTGTGAAGTTCTCTTCATTCGGAAGGAATTTTATATAATCTTGTATAACTGCTAAGCATTCAGCAATAGATGAAAACGCGCTACACAAAATTATATAGATCTGTTTAACACTCACAATTTATTTTAAATAACTTTTTTGTAACATAAGGCACTTCCGAGATATCCGTTGTTCATGCTGCGTGCTGTTCAACACTTTTTCATTCTTTTAAAGTTATCTCGTTATCCAGTTATTTATCGCAATGTCATAGAAAGAGTATAATTTCAATAATTCTGGATATTACGTATATATAAATCAAACTCCCATAGTTAAAAAATGCGTAACAAAATTCCTGGGAATCTGCATTGATAACGAATTCTCATGGGAAACCCATATACTACAACTAAGTGTCAAACTGAACAAATTATGTTATGCTGTTTTCGTAAATTGGCTAATGTGTCCAAAGTAATACTAAAGATAGTGTATCACAGCTGCGTTGAGTCCCAAATTAGCTATGGCATCCCCTTTTGGGGTTCCTCTCCAAACGCAAAACATATTCTCACAATCAAAAAAAGAATTTTAAAGCCAATTCTGAAGGTACCCATAAGAACTCCAAGTAGATACATATTCAATGAACTTAAAGTTTTGCCTATCCCATGCCTATATATTCTTGAAACCTTAAACTTCATTCATAATAATATAACTACATTTTAAAAGAACTCAGAATATCATAACTACAACACAAAAAATCTCAATAACTTACACTTAGATAGCCACAGGCTTACAAAAAGCCTAGCAAGCATTTCCCATCTGGGTGTCTTAATGTATAACAAACTAAATACTTCAATAAAAACGTAAATAAGGAATCTTTTAAAGGTAAAGTAAGAAAGCTACCTCTAAAAATCTGATGTGTTGCACTCACATAACTATCTCTACTCTTGTATAAACTATTTTCACAAACGCTAATTCTCCATATGCTTCCTGTTAATTGAGATATCGAGATGTCAATCTTATTGCTAATTTTCTTGTAGATTCAAGGGGAATTGGTAGGCTTTAAGCGATAGTCAAATATTTTAACAGCTGGTTGCTATGTGGAGTATTCCATTCTCTTTGCATTACCAGGACAAAAAAATTCTGATGTATCACACTCACATGACTTTCTCTACTCTTGTACAAACTATTTTTACAAATGCTTATTCTCCATATGCTTCATGTTAATCGAGATGTTAATCTTATTCCTAATTTTCTTGTAGGTACAAGGGGAATATGGTAGGCTTTAAGCGATAGTCATATCTTTTAAGAGCTCGTTGCTATGTGGCGCATTCCATTCTCTTTGTATGTCCAGTACATAAAAAAAATCAATAACGAATTCCCATTTGAGGAAAAGTATAAGTATTGGAAAATTTAAGGGAATAACAAGCAATGTCTCGAAAATGGTTCACTCAAAAAAAAAGGTATATGACATAAATTGTGTATTTTAACCGTGATCTACATTTTTTGTGTAGTAAAATTTTGTCTATCTCTTATGGTTTACCAGTTATGCAAAAGTCGTTCACAATGAAGAATACTTTTGGAGACATTCCCAGAAAATTCGAGATATACATTTCATTGTCATGAAAATATCTTAAACATATGATATTTTAATCAAAATCATTAGAGCCATTTTTGAGAAATTTAAAATTTTCGAAAAATGTTCCGTGTAAAGGGTAATCTGGGGTTGGGGATTTTCTTGAAAACCTTTGCGTCGCATCTCTGGAAGATACTGAACCTAAATACCAAGTTTGGTGTTTATCCGACTGTTCGTTTCTGAGTTATGCTGTTCACAGACACACACACACACGGACATGTTTCCAAAAATGCTTTTTTTGGATTCAGGGGGCCTCAAAACATATATTTTCGGTTAAATCTCGGTATCAATTTTTGGTTTGGAATACAATACTTCCCCTACTTACTATACGTAGTAGAGAAAGTAAAAAAGCAATATTTACATATAAATGACTATTTAAATGGACCATGTTTTCCATAATCACATAATTAAAGTACGTAGATTATTTAATTTTGTTATCCTGTGATATAGTATTTTTGTAAAGAAACTGACATGTAACTATTATTAAGAATTATTTAAATATTACTTGCTCTAATGTAAACTTTCTACACATCCAATCCTGACGTGTCCATAAAACAATGTAAGTTGCTTCCAAAGGTTTAAATAAATAAATATTGAATTTTAAGCAGTATATAGCGATTATTTTATAACAGATGACTATGTTGTTACCTTTGTACATATTAATGAAATGCAAAATGTAGCTATTTATGAAAACTTTTATCTCAATCAACTTGAGGTAGGTAGGAGGATAAATTTTACAATATTTTGCATAAGCTATAGAAAAACATACGATAAGTGGGTGGAGAAAAAGATAAAGATCGGTCTTAACTACTGAATCACTTTGTATAACATACTAGGAAATATCGGATCATTTCGATAAATTTAGGACTAAGTTCAAATGTGGACCTTTACAGCATCCAAGTGCATCTACAGGTCAAATACAAATAGGCAGACCTCGTCTTACCACAAGTCGTTGCAGTAAAGGGGTGGACAATGTGCAGTGAAACGTACTACCGCGTCGTGTCCCATCTCCTTCGCCGAGATAGGAAGTGCGATTTGTGATGCTGAGCTTGTAGGGCGGCTAACAAAAAAGGGAGACTGGCCACTCAAGGCAACAAGGTACACAATGCGACGGTTCCAGTTCCATTGTGATATTTTAAGTCGTCTGTCGCCACTTCCCCATAATGAACTCCAGTAATCCAGTGTCCTGTAGTAAACATTTTCTTGCGTTATGCTGCTTAAGGTCGCGCAGGTACAGAAAAAGTCCATTCAGCAACAGAGCCGCTTCAGGTATTAGTGCTACACTCAACTCCTAAAATGCTTTCAAAATAAAGTGGCATCTTCCCGCAATCCTCTACCTTCTTGTGTGTGTCCGCGCAGAACCCGTAGCGCCGCTCGCGTTACTGCGGTTTCCACAGAGAGAACTGTCATTCTGTCTCTCCCCCTTCCTCATTCTTTCATTCTCTCTCTTGCTGCTTGAGACAAGAACCATTCAGGCATCTGGAACTACAGCTTCATATCAACAATTTGCAAATTCACGTAATTTTCCCTTCCCTCTATCTTTATTAATGCGTTTAAAAATTCTTACAAAAGTTGATTTTTCTTTTTTCGTCATTTTAACCGCGTAAACTTTGCAGAAATAGCTATATTACACATTTCGTTATAGATACAAAGGGAACAGTAATAGTCAAATGTTTAAGAGTGAACTCTAGAGTGGCCTTAAAATACCGTTGCAATCACGAGAAACAACTGAAAATCGACGGGACTTGTAAAGATTTGCCAAGAAATGAAATCGAACCTTTAATAACTGATATATCAGAAATGACTTGTACCACAAAAAAATTTATATGAAATAAATTGTGTGTTTTAAAGAGATCTACTTTTTTGTTTAGTATGTTTTCGTCTATCGCACATTTACCGGTTATACAATATTATACAAATATACTTCCGAACGAAGAGGGCTTGGGGCTATTCCCAGAAAATCCAAGATATACATTTAATTTGTCATGTAAATATTTCAAAAAAGTTCCATGTAAACGGTAGTGTTAGGTAGGAAGATTCTCTTGAAACTCTTCGTGTCGCAGCATCGGAAGGTACTGAACCTAAATACCAATTTTGGTATTTATCTGAGTTTTCGTTTTTGAGATATGCTGTTCACAGATACACAGACAGAAATACACACACGGACCTTTATTTAAAAATCTGATGTATTACACTCACATAACTTTCTCTACTCTTGTACAAATTATTTTTACAAACGCTTATTCTCCATATGCTTCATGTTAATCTAGATATCGAGATGTTAATCTTATTGCTAATTTTCTTATAGATGCAAGGGGAATTGCTAGCCTTTAAGCGATAGTGAAATATTTTAAGAGCTGGTTGCTATATGGAGTATTCCATTCTCTTTGCATTACCAGGAGAAAAAAAATGAAGAACGAATTCCCATTTGAGAAAAAGTATAACTACTGGAAAATTTAAGGGAATAACAAGCAATATCTCGAAAATAGCTTATTCAAAAAAGAAAATGTATATGACAAATTGTGTATTTTAACGCGATCTACACTTTTGTGTAGTACAATTTTGTCTATCTCTTATTGTTTACCAGTTATGCAAAAGTCGTTCACAATGAAGAATACTTTTGGAGACATTCCCAGAAAATTCGAGATATACATTTCATTTGTCATGAAAATATCTTAAATATATGATATTTTAATCAAAATCGTTAGAGCTATTTTTGAGAAAATTAAAATTTTCGGAAAATGTTCCATGTAAAAGGTAATCTGGAGCGGGGGGATTTTCTTGAAAACCTTCGTGTCACATCTCTGGAAGATACTGAACCTAAATACCAAGTTTGGTGTTTATCCGACTGTTCGTTTGTGAGTTATGCTGTTCACACACACACACACACGGACATGTTTCCAGAAATGCTTTTTTTGGATTCAGAGGGTCTCAATACATATATTTCTGGTGAAATCTCGGTATCAAATTTTTGGGTGGAATACATACTTCCCCTACTTACTACACGAAGTAGAGAAAGTAAAAATGTCCTTTTCTTAATTCAAAAATCCTCTAGGCATGTATTTCTGGTGAATTCCTGATATCGAACGTTTGGGTAAAATCCCTACCTTCTCTACCTACTAGGTACGTGGTAGAGAAATTAAATGTGTGATACATTCATACACATTTCTCTACGCCCTATCTTTATTAGTGGATATACGAACTATTCTTACTAAAGCTTTTCTATTTACTATGTTTTATCCAAATAAACCTTTGCAGAAATAACTGTCATTCTATTATAGATACAAAGAGAACAGCGATAGTCAAGTTTAAGAACAGGAAGCTATATGCTGGCTTTAAACTTCCAACTGTTCCCATGCAATCGCGAGAGTCACTGAATGTTGACAGGACTTTCAGACAATGACCAAGTATTGAACAATTCGAACGTTTAATAACGGATATCTCAGAAATGGCTTATACCACAAAAAAACGTTTTGGGAATGAATTGTGTGTTTTGAAGAAATCTACATTTTCCGTGTGGTATGTGTTCGTCTATCACCTAACATTTACCAGTTATGCAACACTATACAAAATTCCTTCCAAATGAAAGGACTTTACAGGCTATTCCCAGAAAATTCAAGATATACATTTTATTTGTCATGTAAATATCTTTAATATATATGGTATTTTAATCAAATCGTTAGCCACTTTTTAGAAATTGGAACATTGTTAAACATTTTCTATGTAAAAGGTAGTTTAGGGTGAGGAATTTTCGTGCAAAAACTTCGTGTCGCATCTTTAGAAGATACTGAACCTAAATACCAAGTTTGGTGTTTATCTAACTTTTCGTTTTTGAGATACAGTGTTCAGACACACACTCCCGGGCTCGGACCTTTTTCTAAAAATGCTTTCTTTGGACTCAGGGGGCTTGAAAACATGTATTTCTGGTGAAATATCGGTATCAAATTTTTGGATGGAATGCAATACCTTTTCGACTTACTATGAACAGCCAAAGAGGCTACATAGGTGTTTCTAATGCAAACATAACTTTCAACCTCTGAATCATTAGTATTTTATCTGAATGTCGCATCTCGCAGCTCGCTCTACTGGCGACTTATTCGGTTCCTTATCTTATCTGTATCACAACAAGGAATACACACAAAAGCAAATGGCTGCAACGACCTTTTACAACGGCGTCGAGAGCAGTGTATAAGAAGATATCATTTGAGCATTAAATTACTTAACACTTCCAAAGTAGTTGAAAAGAGGGACGTCCTCAACAAATACTCAGCAACTCAGTGGGGTTCTAATCCCTGGTGCAAAAACTTCTGGGGAAGCTGCTTGAGTTCCAGGGGTGTGCAAATGGATTATTGATTCAACGATCCTGCAAATCCACAATGAAAACTGCATCCTGTACCTTCGTGTTTTGCTACAGTGAAAGTGCATTCACCCATATAGATTCTATCTTAAATAGGTTTATCGTGTTATCTAAAGAAATTAGAGAAAAAAAGTTCCTTTTAAATCACCATTTTCTTTAGCATCGTTTGCAACGGAAATATCTCAGATAGTTTCGTAGTGGGCTTCGTATTGCTTTTGTATCTCTTTGGGATAAAAATTCTAATGTGTTACATTCGCGTGATATTTTCTACCCATTAAGCAAAATATTCTTTCAGAAGCTTATTCTTCTATCTACTTCATGTTAATCGAGATAAACATTTATAGAAATTGTTTTATTACCTACATATTCCCTTGTACGTACTATGGGAATAGGGGAATACATAGGCATAAATGATAGTCAAATCTTTTAAAGCTGGTAGTCATGTGATAGCTTTAAAATTCGGTTCTCTTTGCATGACCAGGAGAAAGAGAGTTGATAAATGTATGGTTTAGAAAATTCAGACCCATAACAAGTAATACAGGGCGGTCCCTCAGCTATCTGGTCGGTAGTCGCGATGCGTGTTCTGCGCGCTATATTCAGTGTATCTGTTTATTATTCTCATTATTGATACTGATACCGTATTATTATGATTATTACGATATATTGATTACCTATTGAACAAATATAATTACTTTTTATTTTATCAGTACTAACCTTTTTCACAGTCGGTGTTGAAAGTGGTGTCCTTCGGCAGATAAGCATTCTGGGCACCTTCTGATGAAATTACCATTCACACGCATAAGCTTTTTTTTTGCGTAATTTCCCTAATTTCTGTTCTTATATTGTTTTTAAGATCGTCTATGGTGCGAGGATTATTCCTATAGACTCTATTTTTGAGAGTTCCCCACAGTAATTTCAACAGTTTCGTAGACCTATGTACTGAGGTTTTTGAAGCACTGACTTGTGCTACACGTCGTAAAGATTTATTCGGAGACCGTTCAAATGCTTCGCCAATTTCATCAAGTTTTTCTTCCCTTCGTATCTTTTTTCAACTTACAACATTAAATGATCCCGTTCTCTTCACTTTATTCACTAGATATCTAACTGTTTCTCTACTCGGAACTGGTACATCAGCAAATTTATCATGAAATTGCCTACACACCTGTCTACATGAGTCGGTTTTCACATACGTGCCATACATAAAAAGTCTTTGTTCAAGCGAAAATTTGAATACCATTTCTGGGTTGCAATAATCCGATAATTCAATCGCACACAAATACACACGCGTCTCGCTTCTGCACACAAGAAGCAATAACAGCTGACTGAAGCCCGCTGCCATCTGTCCGATAATTGGAAGAGCCCATGGCCGTGAGTTCATTCAGACGTGTCGCACAAGACTGCCGTGCAATTCCCGGCCAGAGCGCCGAGGGACCGCTCTGTATCTCGGAAATGGTTAGCTCCAAAAAATATATATATTTGACATAAATTGTGTGCTTTAACGAGATCTACATTTTTTTGTGTAGTAATATGTTGTCTATCTCTTATGGTTTACCAGTTATACAAAAGTCATTCACAATGAAGAGATCTTCAGAGGCTGTTTACAGAAAATTCAAGATACGCATATGAAAATATCATAAACTTATGGTATTTTAATCAAAATTATTCGAGCCAATTTTGAGAAAATATAAGTTTTCGAAAAACATGTTATACAAAGAGTAGTTTGAGATGGAGGGATTTTCTTGGGAATCTTCGTGTCGCATTCTTGGAGGATGCTGAACGTAAGTACTTAGTTTGATGTTTAACCACTTTTTAGATCGAGTTATGCTGTTCATACACACACAAACAGGGGACGTAAAAACGTGTATTTCAATTGAAATCTTGGTATGGAATTTCGATTTCCGCTTAAAACATTTTATATCAACAGAGCCCCACCCCCTTTTCTACTTTATTTCTTGTTTTGTGTTATGATTGTTAATAACTTTAATAATTATTTTGAAAAAAATTGATGTGTTACACTCACATGACTTTCTCTACTCTTGTACAAACTATTTTTACAAACGCTTATTCTCCATATGCTTCATGTTAATCGAGATATCGAGATGTTAATCTTATTGCTAATTTTCTTGTAGATGCAAGGGGAATTGCTAGGCTTTAAGCGATAGTCAAATATTTTAAGAGCTGGTTGCTATGTGGAATATTCCATTCTCTTTGCATTACCAGGATAAAAAAAATGAATAACGAATTCCCATTTGAGAAAAAGTACTAGTATTGGAAAATTTAAGGGAATAACAAGCGATATCTCGAAAATGGTTCACTCAACCAAAAAAATGTATATGACATAAATTGTGTGTTTTAAGGCAATATACACTTTTTGTGTAGTAAAATTTTGTCTATCTCGTATGGTTTACCAGTTATGCAAAAGTCGTTCACAATGAAGAATACTTTTGGAAACATTCCCAGAAAATTCGAGAAATACGTTTCATTTGTCATGCAAATATCTTAAACATATGACATTTTAATCAAAATTGTTAGAGCCATTTTTTGAGAAAATTAAAATTTTCGAAAATGTTCCATGTAAAGGGTAATCTTGGGTGGGGGGATTTTCTTGAAAACCTTTGTGTCGCATCTTTGGAAGATACTGAATCTAAATACCAAGTTTAGTGTTTATCCGACTGTTCGTTTCTGAGTTATGCTGTTCACAGACACACAGACAGACACACAGACACACACACGGACATGTTCCCAAAAATACTTTTTTTTGTATTCAGGAGGCCTCAAAACATGACGTATTTCCGGTGAAATCTCCCCATGAGGCCAATACTTGTAGTGTAAAACGGACCCCCCGCTTGCGCGGAGATGGAAATGGATACGCCACTTACGCGCGTCATCACCGAAGGGCGACTACCGAAAGCCTCCGTAGGGCCGACAGCAATCTAGCATATCGTCTACCGGCTCTCCTGGGCGGTACCGGAGGACATTGAGGCGTCTCACAACCCCGACTGCATGGAAAACCATAAGTCGTACCCAATCTCCCACGGGTATCGGGAACCACTGCACCGCCGAGACCAACTCAATCCGAACGGCTCCCCAACGGGAGGGGCTCGAATGTTTGGCCCGACATACTTCTAGTAACGTCAAAAGTACCACGAGTGCTGAGGGTCCGCAGTGCCCGCACCACGGCAGCTGAAGGGGTCGGAACCCCTCCCCTACGCACAGGGAAGAAGATGTAGGGGAGAGAGAGAGAAGGCAGTATGTTTCCATCACTTACAAATGTAGTTTACACACCCCGACAAAACTACATATTAAAATACATTCGTTAAATATTAGGTATGGTGTATTATTACACAATCAAGGAATAGCTTCAAAAGACGAGACGAGATGGAGTGTCTTCTATTTCCGAGCTTCTTTTATGCATTTCACGCACATTGCGTGTTTTATTATTTGAATGAATTATTAATAAAAACAATTCCTAATAAGTTATATTCTGCTGGTTACTATCCCATGAGGGTATAACCCACCAAAATTCACGAAATCAGAACTTACCCTGAAACAGTCTCAACCGTGATGCCTGCCGTAAGAAGAGAACAAGTGCCACTAACAAGTCTACTGACCATGTGCACCATCCTCGTTGAACAAACCCTTCAGGGACCTTCAGCTTACGGCTATAAGAATTTGATCGGGGTAATCAGCACACAGCGGTGCACCAATGTTACCGCAGTTTAGATGACCGTGGTATACCTGGCAGGCGCTCACCTTGGTTGAGCAGGTAAACTCTACTGAAAGCACCCGGATATACTTCATGTGGTTTGTTTTTCACTTGTTCTACCTCTATGCAGAGATACAAGCAATAACTTTAACATGGACACGTGGGAAATGCTGACCTTGCAATTGATTAGAAAAATATGCGAACTATTATAGACTTTTTTCTTTCTTTTCACACTGACTAAATTCCAGTTAGCTTAGCCGGTATTCATTTACTGAAAGACAGGCAGAAAAAGAAACGAGAAAATATGTTATTCCCAAACAAAATTTGAACCTGGAACCTCTTGAATAGGAGGCGCACACGCTTCAGATTTCTGCACTAAATCCATTCATTACTTCTCCTTATTTGTGCTTTGTTCTTGGAACTATGGTTCAACTTATATAGATAATTATGATATGTAATGCCGTGATTGGATGGAGTGTATCTATTCGTTGGGAATAATTCTAACCTATTTCGTTCTGCCATTTTAACATTTCAGCACAAGTAAAGTTGAAAATAATAGACGAAAACCGGCTGTTCACGTCCGGTCAGATTTAACCACGGTGAAATCCTCGATAAACTTTTACCAGCGTCGATGCACCACAAATGATTGTTCACCGCGGTAAAGTCCATATCTTGTTCGCGAATAGTGCACACGGGCCATACGTATTGGCCACAACTCATTGACACACTCCTACTTGCTACGCAGAGAAGCACCCACCCATCTGTCCAAACTGCAATACTCCTCTCACAATCAAACATGTCATCATGCTCCAAATTTAAGAGAGAAAGAATACTTCACGCATCTTCACAGATTTGGTTACAGCGCTCTGGAACCCGAAAATACTTGAATTCTTTAAAGATATACAACTGTACCATAGACTCTAGCTCTATCAATAATTTTATTATAGTTTATCTAAAATGTAAATAATTAGCACTGTAAACTGTTAACGTTTATGAACTGTTGATTGCAGCCGAGTTATGCTTTTGTCTAAAAAAAAATCTGATGTGTTACACTCACATGACTTTCTCTACTCTTGTACAAACTATTTTTACAAAAGCTTATTCTCCATATGCTTCATGTTAATCTAGATCTTAATCTTATTGCTAATTTTCCTGTAGATACAAGGGGAATATGGTAGTATTTAAGCGATAGTCAAATCTTTTAAGAGCTGGTTGCTATGTGGCGCATTCCATTCTCTTTGTATGTCCAGGACATAAAAAATGAATAACGAATACCCATTTGAGAAAAAGTATAAGTATTGGAAAATTTAAGGGAATAACAAACAATCTATCTGTGTATTTTAACGCGATCTACATTTTTTGTGAGGTAAAATTTTGTCTATCTCTTATGGTTTACCAGTCGTTCACAATGAAGAATACTTTTGGAGACATTCCCAGAAAATTCAAGATATACATTTTATTTGTCATGAAAGTATCTTAAATATATGATATTTATGATTTCCGGTGAAATCTCGGTATCGAATTTTTGGGTGGAATACAATACTTAGTATACGTAGTAGAGAGAGCAAAAAAACTTAATTGTTGAGATTAACATATGAATGTGAACACTAACCATTGTACCTACTGTAAACTATAATGTACGTGCCATGTTAATTGCAAACAATGCGGGCGCATTCACCTCCGAGCAAACTACACGAAAGTAAACAGACTCCAGAACAAATTGAGACTGAAAGATCAGGATGTCACATGGACGCACTAAGTTAACACATTCCCATCTGCTGAATAAAACAGCCCATCCGGAATGAAACATCTGCCCAACTGCCATTTCTATATGCCACATTCAGTGTCCGCAGTATCAACACCAGCGAGCAGAACGTAATCTACCGGACCTCTAAGAAGCGCTCGCAATCCATCACACAGCAAAATATTACTTAAATAAAAATTAAAAAAAAATTAAATTCAAAGGTGTACGAGTACATCAACCATTAGTCAATCAGGGGAAAGGAGAAGGGAAGCGCGAAAAATACGTGTCAGCTGGGCAAGTCACGAGAAACAGGTTTTAGTTATAGATGTTGAGTTGGCAACATTGTGTTACCAGAATTCCGAGACGACGACAGGTAAGTCAGAAATTGTACTTTTTGCTACCTATTCAAAAGTGTATTATTCTTGAACTGATTTGAGTTACAAAAGTTTTTTATTTTTGTACGCGGAGCAAAAAAGAAAAGTTTTGCACTTATTTACAAAAGAAAATAAACTAAATTACAAGCATTTTATTCAACATAACAAAAAAAATTCATTTATTTAACAAATTGATTGTTATTTTATGATGATTCATGTATGTCAAATGAAATAATACTTTCATCGCTTTCCAAGCTCATGTTATTTAAATTTTAATTTAAAAAACCTCGCATATTACAATAACTGTAAAATGGCGACCACATAGACTTTGTTTATTTACGAGTATTTCCACGGCAACGGCCTCTAGCAAGCCAGTTTTCACTACATCGATTCTTACAAACTCCACCGCTAATTTCAGAAGTCCTTGATCATTAATGGGCATTGCATCTCCTACACTTAAAAAACAACGAACTACAGAAACAGGACATACCTATGGGGCACGAAAAAAATTATGTATGCAAATTTTATAGAAAGCTTTGCATTTTAATAACTTGCGAGTTTTCAGAACTCATCAGGTCGCCCGTTCTGTAAATGTTTTGCATATTAAAAATATGTCGTTTTCTGTAGTTGTTACATAAATAACTATTCTGTTAATAATTCATTGAAAATAAAAAAACACACGGTAGTGCAAAAAATAGTGTGTGAAATGCATAACAGAATCTCGGAAATAGAGACTTTGTCTCGTCCTTTCAAACCATTCTGTATTAGTTATTTCTATTGATTCTGTAATAATGAACTTCCCATAAACATATCACAGAATTGACACCTGCGAGGATTTATGTTATCAGTATGAAACTGAGATAGGTGTTTTATATGAAACGTTTATAGAGTCTTATTGAAATGATAAAGAGAAGATAAAGGCTAGTAAATGACACACGAAGACCTTTTTACTTTCTGTACTACGTTCATAATAGATACACGTTTTGAGGCCTCTTGAATATAAAAAGAAAGCGTTTTATAGAAAAGCATTTTCAATACCCTCCAAAGATGCGACAAGAAGATTTTCAAGAAAATTCCCTCACACCAAACCACCCCTTACAATGAACATGTTTCAAGATTTTACTTTCTAAAAAATGGCTCTAACGATTTTGATTAAAATACCACATATTAATGATATTAAATGACAAACAAAATGAATATCTTGAATTTTCTGGTAATAGCCTGTGAATTCCTCCATCCGGGAGGAATTTTGTATAATCTTGTATAACTGGTAAGCGATAGACGAAAACGTACTGCACAAAGTAGACCTCTTTAAAACACACAATGTTTTAAGTAACTTTTTTTTGTGACATAAGCCATTTCTGAGCCATCCGTTATTAATGGTTCGAATTGTTCCTTACTTGGTCATTCTTTTAAACTCCTTTCAAGATTCAGCTGTTTCTAGCGATTACAAAGAAACGATATGGAATTTTAAGGCCAGCATATAGCTTCCAGTAGAAGCAAAAATAAGCTTTAGCAAGAATAGTTTGTATACCCACTAATAAAGATGGAGGATGGAGAGTCATGTTTCTCTTCCCAAACTGAAGATTACAATTACAGCTTTTGGGGATAGCATATAACATTAATATGAAATATGTTGTTTATGTATTACTTTCCCTACCACGTACATAGTAGGTAGAGAAGGTATTGCATTCACCCAAAAATTCGATACCGAGATTTCACGAAAATAAACGCTTTGAGGCGCCCTGAATATAAATAAGCAGTTTTGGAAACATGTCCGTGTGCATAACTCAACCCCAAACCTGATATTTAAGTTCAGTACCTTTCAAAGATACGACACGAAGAGTTTTAATAAGATCCCCTACCCCAGACTACCAGGAAAATTTTTCGAAAATTTTGATTTTCTAAAAAATGGCTAACGATTTTAATTAAAATGCCTTATATTGAAGATACATGACAAATAAAACGTATATCTTGAATTCTCTATGAATAGACTGAAGTCCACTTCATTTGGAAGAAATTTTGTATAATATTGTATAACTGGTAAACGTTAAGCGATAGACGAAAACAGACTATACAAGATCTCTTTAAAACACACAATTTATTTCAAATAAGTGTTTTTGTAGCATCAACCATTTCTGAGATATCCGTTAGTAAAGGTTCAAATTGTTCATTACTTGTTCATTCTTTTCAAGTCCTTTCAAGATTCTGTTATTTTTTGCGACGTAATGGAAACAGTATGGAATTTTAAAGCCAGCATATAGCGTCCAGTTCTTAAACGTAGGACTATAGCTGTTCTCTTTGTATTTATAACGAAATATGTAATGTAGCTATTTTTGCAAAGGTTTATTGAGATTAAAATGTAGTAGATAGAAAAATACGCTTTAGTAAGAGTATTTTGCAGGTCCACTAATAAACGGTAGAGAAAGCCATGTGAATGCATCAGATTTTTTAGTTTTGTTTTTATTTTCTCTCAGGACCAAAAGTACAAGAAAACATTTGCACTGGGGATTGAACTTTGAATGGTATATGCTACATTAGTCCGAATGTACAAAGGTAAAAGCTGAAACCGCAGACCACAGCTCACGTGCTCTTTGGGTTTGCGAAATCGCGAATACAAAAGGAATTTCCCCAGAAACTTTCGATGGAAATGCACTTCAGTTGCTGGCATTGTCACTAAAGTACCGAACACTCACAGAAGTTTATTCTGCCCACTGTTACCGCAACCACTCCTCTCACAAAATTTCGCGCATGCCCAGTTAGCCATCTTTCGCTTTCAAGAGAGCCATTGTGTGCCCACTCGAATATGTGAGACTTGAGTAGGGGATGGAGTGTTAAGTTTTTATGCTTCAAGTATCTTGAAGAGCTGATCCCTTAATTTCCTTTAAGAAGGGTTCTAACAGAATGTAAAGCAGGGAAGAGGGCTTTTATTCCAGCTACAGTTGCTATGACAACAACTTGCCGTAATCTCTTACTACTTGTAAACATCTGCCTGTCGTAGTGCGAAGAGCGCGAGGATCTTGTCAATGACCGCGGGCAATCACGGGAGAGTCTTGGAGAGAAAAAACAAAACGCCGATGTGTTGAAAGAGATTCCCAAGGTATAAATTATTTATCATTCTCTTTTGTATAACACTTAAATGCAAATGTTTTTAAAATGATTAAATTTAGCCGTTGAATGAACGAAATTATAGATACACAAACTTTGGATGACGGGGAAAACTGTTGCATCATAGGCTTTGCTAACATGTACACAAGTCCCTATCATGAATCCCAGTTTAAGAAAGGCATATTTATTATGTCTTTTTGGTCATTTTATACCACTTTCTATTTTAGGATAATTTGTTTTTTTTTTGGAATTTAAGTCATTATTTTGTCATTTTATTACCATTTGCGTGTTTATTTACTCATTTTCTTAATTTTACATTGAGTACATAAACAGTTTTACATCACTGACATTTTACATAAGGATTTTATTTCAAATATTACAACTTTCACCATTCAGATAAGAAATAAGAGTATATTTTTTTACATATTCCTATTTTACTCGCATTTTTTTAAAAAAAATATCTGATGTGTTACACTCACATGACTTTCTCTACTCTTGTACAAACTATTTTTACAAACGCTTATTCTCCATCTACTTCATGTTAATCGAGATAAACATTTGCAGAGTCTATCTTATTGCTAATTTTCTTGTAGATGTAAGGGGAGTAAATATTTACAAGGGCAATTTGGAATTACAGTAGGCTTTAAGCACATACATATCTCTTAATAGCTGGTTCCTAGGTGCAACACCATTCTCTTTCCCACAGATTAATACTCTTTGCATATCCAAAAGAAGAAAATGAATAACGAATTCCCATTTGAGAAAATAAGTATTGAAAAAGTTAAGGGAATAACAAGCAATATCTCGAAAATGGTTCACTCAACAAAAAAATGTATATGACATAAGTTGCGTATTTTAACGCAATCTATATTTTTTGTGTAGTAAAATTTTGTCTATATCTTATGGTTTACCAGTTATGCAAAAGTCGTTCACAATGAAGAATACTTTTCGAGACATTCCCAGGAAATTCAAGATGTACATTTTATTTGTTATAAAAATACCTTAAACATATGATATTTTAATCAAAATCGTTAGAGCCATTTTTGAGAAAATTAAAATTTTCGAAAAATCCTCCATGTAAAGGGTAATCTGAGGTGGGGGGATTTTCTTGAAAACCTTCGTGTCGCATTCTTGGAAGATACTGAACCTAAATACCAAGTTTGGTGTTTATCCGACTGTTCGTTTCTGAGTTATGCTGTTCACAGACAGACACACACACAGACAGACACACACACAGACACACAGACAGACACACATACAGACACACACACGGACATGTTTCCAAAAATGCTTCTTTTGGATTCAGGGGGTCTCAAAACACGTATTTCCGGTGAAATCTCGGTATCGAATTTTTGGGTGGAATACAATACTTCCCCTACTTACTATACGTAGTAGAGAAAGTAAAAATCTGATGTGTTACTTTCTCTACCCTCTATCGCAGCAAATTATTCTTACGAAAGTTTATTTTCCTATTTACTTTATTTTAATCAAAACCTTTCTGGAAGTAGCTCCATTACACATTTCGATATAGATACAAAGAGAATCACGAGAGTCAAATGTTTTATAATTGGATGCTACACGCTGGCCTTAAAATTCCATACTGTATGTTTCCATGCAATCGCGAGAAAAACTGAATGTCGAAGGACTTAAAAACGAATGACAAAAGCATTTATCAATTCGAAACATTAATAACGCATATCTCGGAAACGGCTTATGCCAAAAAGGGGCTATTTGGAATAAATCGTATGTTCTAAAGAGATATACATATTTACTTTCTTTACTACTATAGTAAGTGGGGGAAGTATTGTATTCCACCCAAGAATTCGATGTCGAGGTTTGACTGGAAATATATGTGCTGAGGCCCCCTATGTAAAAAAAAAACATTTTTAGAAAAAGGTCCTTGTGTGTGTGAAAGTAACTCGAAAACGAAAAGCCGGATAAGTACCAAGCTTGGTACTTAAAATCAGTATCTTCCAAGGACGCGATATGAAGATTTTCAAGAAAATCCCCCAAGCCTCACCTACCCTCTACATGGAACATTTTTCGAAAACCTTGATTTTCTAAAACTTGGCTCTAACGATTGTGATTAATAAAGCAATAAGATGACAAATAAAATGTATATCTCGAATTTACTGGGAATAGCCCTTGAAGTCCTCTTCATTCCTAAGGAATTTTATTTAATCTTGTATAGCTGGTAAACGTTAAGCGATAGACGAAAACGTACTACCCAAGAAATGCATATCTCTTTAAAACACACAATTTATTTTAAATAGCTTTTTTGTGGCATAAGGCATTTCCGAGATATGTTATTAATAGTTCGCATTTTCAATCTTTGTTATTCTTTTAAAGTCCTGACGACATTGCGTTATTTTTTTGCGATTGCTTGGAAACAGTATAGAATTTTAAGGCCAGCGTATAGCGTCCAATTCTTAAATATTTGACTATCGCTGTTCCCTTTGTATCTATAACGAAATGTGTAACGTAGTTACTTCTGCAAAGGATTATCTGATTAAAATGAAGGGGCTGTGATATCCTCCTCATGCGCTATGCATTTTGTATATGTTTAGAACTCAACATAGTTAATGCTAAAGTTTTCTAAGACCTGCTTTAAAAACAATTTTCTTAATTTGGAACAAATATATTTTTAATTAGACTTTGATATTAAATAGACACACTCAGGTAAACGGAGGGGGTCCCCGGAATAGGGGCAGGACACCCCACGTAGGCCAGCCAGCCCCTTTTTTGCTTTCTCTACTATGTATAGCAAGTAGGGGAAGTATTGTATTCCACCCAAAAATTCGATACCGAGATTTCACCGGAAAGATATGTTTTGAAGCCCCCTAAATCCAAAAAAAGCATTTTTGGAAACATGTCTGTGTGTCTGTGTGTCTGTCTGTGAACAGCATAACTCAGAAACGAACAGTCGGATAAACACCAAATTTGGTATTTACGTTCAGTATGTTCCAGAGATGCGACACGAAGGTTTTCAAGAAAATCTTCCCACCCCAGATTACCCTTTAAATGGAACATTTTTCAAAAATTTTAATTTTCTCAAAATGGCTCTAACGATTTTGAATAAAATGACAAAGTTTAAGACATTTTTATGGCAAATGAATTGTATATCTCGAATTTTCTGGGAATATCTCCAAAAGTAGGTATTCTTCATTGTGAACGACTTTTGCATAACTGGTAAATCATAAGAGATAGACAAAATTTTACTACACAAAAAATGTAGATCGCGTTAAAATATACAACTTATGTCATATAATTTTTTTGTTGTTGAGTGAACCATTTTCGAGATATTGCTTGTTATTCCTTAAATTTACCAATACTTATACTTTTTCTCAAATGGGAACTCGTTATTCATTTCGTTTTGTCCTGGTAATGCAAAGAGAATGGAATACTCGACATAGCAACAGCTATTAACATATTTGACTATCGCTTAAAGCCTACCAATTCCCCTTGCATCTACAAGAAAATTAGCAATAAGATTACCATCTCGATATCTTGATTAACATAAAGTAGATGGAGAATAAGCGTTTGTAGGAATAGTTTTTATAAGAGTAGAGAAAGTCATGTGAGTGTAACACATCAAATTTTTTTACCGTGATCCCCGGTAGGTAGGGATGAATGGAGAGACCCGAAAGCTGACCAGATCCGAAGACGGCGGGCGCAAGCATAAAGGGGACCCTAATGTTTCCAGATTCAACGTCTCGCCCGAGCCTTAGAGTGTCCCCCTAATGTCTCCCGTACGAATGCACCCACAGGCGGGTTCCTGCCGAGCTGTCCCTGGACGACGTCATGATGAAACTTTCGAAGAGTGCACAACCTCCATCCAGCCGCAACCCTGCGTATACCAAAGGCTGGTCCTACAACCCTGAAACAGATGACAAGGAAGATGATGGGTACAGGAAATGAGAGGAAGGAGAGTCGTGGTAGAAGATGAGCCACCATCGGCTGGTCCTACAACCCTGAAACAGATGACAAGGAAGATGATGGGTACAGGAAATGAGAGGAAGGAGAGTCGTGGTAGAAGATGAGCCACCATCGTCTGGTTCTACAACCCTGAAACAGATGACAAGGAAGATGATGGGTACAGGAAATGAGAGGAAGGAGAGTCGTGGTAGAAGATGAGCCACCATCGCCTGGTCCTACAACCCTGAAACAGATGGCAAGGAAGATGATGGGTACAGGAAATGAGAGGAAGGAGAGTCGTGGTAGAAGATCAGCCACCATCGCCTGGTCCTACAACCCTGAAACAGATGACAAGGAAGATGATGGGTACAGGAAATGAGGGGAAGGAGAGTCGTGGTAGAAGATGAGCCACCATCGCCTGGTCCTACAACCCTGAAACAGATGACAAGGAAGATGATGGGTACAGGAAATGAGAGGAAGGAGAGTCGTGGTAGAAGATGAGCCATTATCGCCTGGTCCTACAACCCTGAAACAGATGACAAGGAAGATGATGGGTACAGGAAATGAGAGGAAGGAGAGTCGTGGTAGAAGATGAGCCACCATCGCCTGGTCCTACAACTCTGAAACAGATGACAAGGAAGATGATGGGTACAGGAAATGAGAGGAAGGAGAGTCGTGGTAGAAGATGAGCCACCATCGCCTGGTCCTACAACTCTGAAACAGATGACAAGGAAGATGATGGGTATAGGAAATGAGAGGAAGGAGAGTCGTGGTAGAAGATTAACCACCGTCACCTGGTCCTACAACCCTGAAACAGATGGCAAGGAAGATGATGGGTACAGGAAATGAGTGGAAGGAAAGTCGTGGTAGAAGATGAGCCACCATCGCCTGGTCCTACAACCCTAAAACAGATGACAAGGAAGATGATGGGTACAGGAAATAAGGGGAAGGAGAGTCGTGGTAGAAGATGAGCCACCATCGCCTGGTCCTACAACCCTGAAACAGATGACAAGGAAGATGATGGGTACAGGAAATGAGAGGAAGGAGAGTCGTGGTAGAAGATGAGCCACCATCGCCTGGTCCTACAACTCTGAAACAGATGACAAGGAAGATGATGGGTACAGGAAATGAGAGGAAGGAGAGTCGTGGTAGAAGATGAGCCACCATCGCCTGGTCCTACAACTCTGAAACAGATGACAAGGAAGATGATGGGTATAGGAAATGAGAGGAAGGAGAGTCGTGGTAGAAGATTAACCACCGTCACCTGGTCCTACAACCCTGAAACAGATGACAAGGAAGATGATGGGTACAGGAAATGAGTGGAAGGAAAGTCGTGGTAGAAGATGAGCCACCATCGCCTGGTCCTACAACCCTAAAACAGATGACAAGGAAGATGATGGGTACAGGAAATAAGGGGAAGGAGAGTCGTGGTAGAAGATGAGCCACCATCGCCTGGTCCTACAACCCTGAAACAGATGACAAGGAAGATGATGGGTACAGGAAATGAGAGGAAGGAGAGTCGTGGTAGAAGATGAGCCACCATCGCCTGGTCTTACAACCCTGAAACAGATGACAAGGAAGATGATGGGTACAGGAAATGAGAGGAAGGAGAGTCGTGGTAGAAGATGAGCCACCATCGGCTGGTCCTACAACCCTGAAACAGATGGCAAGAAAGATGATGGGTACAGGAAATGAGGGGAAGGAAAGTCGTGGTAGATGAACCACCGGCATTCTCCTTCTGACTCGGGAAACCACGAAAAACCCAAGGATCAGAGTGGGTAGTCGCCGGGGATGGAACCTGGGACCTCCCGAAAGCTAGTCGCACACAACGTGGCGCCACCTCGCTCGGTCACATACATACAAAACGCGTATTTGCGTTGAAATCTCGTATCGAATTTTTGGTTGGAATGCAACACTTCCTCTACCTATTAAGTGTAGGGTATAGACAGTAAAAACTATTAAGCCTAAGTATGTATTTGATCTTGATAGAACCCTACAGATTCTTTCGGATTACTGAATTAGCTGCAGAGATTCTACTCGCTCTCTCTGTTACCCTCTCCCAATCCCCCAGTCTCCTCGTTACTTCTTTCGTTGTCACTTACTGTTCCCTCTATCCTCCATTATCTCTTGTTCCACCCAGTAATTAAACTGCTTTCTTTAAGGTGTTAATACAAACTGGGACCCAAGCGAAAGTTGCAGTATTATACAGACTCTGTATTTCTTATACTTTAAATGTGATTTGAACTGTACTGATAACAGGAAACTGCAAATAAGTCGAAATTATGTGTCTAACTAATCGGTGTATGTAGAAATAGGAAAAACAAATCTGATGTGTTTCACTCACATGACTTTCTCTACCCTTGTACAAACTATTTTTACAAACCCTTATTCTCCATATGCTTCATGTTAATCGAGATATCGAGATGTTAATCTTATTGATAATTTTCTTGTAGATGCAAGGGGAATTGGTAGGCTGTAAGCGATAGTCAAATATTTTAAGAGCTGGTTGCTATGTGGAGTATTCCATTCGCTTTGCATTACCAGAACAAAAACAAAAATGAATAACGAATTCCCATTTGAGATAAAGTATAAATATTGGTGAATTTAAGGGAATAACAAGCAATATCTCGAAAATGGTTCACTCAACAACAAAAATGTATATGACATAAATTGTGGATTTTAACGCCATCTACATTTTTTGCGTAGTAAAATTTTGTGTATCTCTTATGGTTTACCAGTTATGCAGAACTCGTTCACAATGAAGAATACTTTTGGAGACATTTCCAGAAAATTCAAGATATACATTTTATTTGTCATGAAAGTATCTTAAATATATGATATTTTAATCAACATTGAGCAAATTAAAAACTTTCGATAAATGTTCCATATAAAGGGTATTCTGCTGTGGAGGGATTTTCTTGAAAACCTTCGTGTCGCATCTCTAGAAGATACTGAAACTAAATACCAAGTTTGGTGTTTATCCGACTGTTCGTTTCTGAGTTATGCTGTTCACAGACAGACAGACACACACACACGGTCATATTTCCAAAAATACTTTTTTTGTATTCAGGAGGTCTCAAAACATATATTTCCGTTGAAATCTCGGTATCGAAATTTTGGGTGGAATATAATACTTCCCCTACTTGCTAACAATTGGAGAATGTCAAACGGGAACAATTTCGGAATTAGCATACAATACAACAGTAGATTATGAGGCAAAAGTAGTATTATATTGCGAGTAGGGAAGTTTGCATATGGGCTTCGTTTCGCAATCCTACGAGCTCGTGGAGCATATACTATTTTTAGACAGCGCTGGAATTTGTAAAATATCAATAATATTATATTGATTCCTGAAACTAACAGAGATCACGCTTAGAACGCGATCTTAAAACATGAGAAATGACGTTAAAAAAGCGAGATGTCAGAGGTTTTCTTGTTTTGCTAGCAGTCATTTTCAATGAAATCATTTTCAACATGTTTTTCGTTACACCAGACAATGAAGCGATTAAATGCTATATCTACTGCTTTCTGGATTTTTTGGGTAAGTACTTGTACCGTTATTCTTTCTACTGCTTTTGCAATTTCACCTCCGTTTCAGTTTCTTCTGAATTCGTAATTTCTGCCTTCTTAATCTTTATGTAGGTTAGATAAATAAGTAACGTTTTAGATCAAAGAAGGCTGCCAATTTAACGTATAGGTTAACTCTACAACGAATAGCGATAAATTGAAGTATGACGATTTGTAATGTGAACAGATAATGCGAGCGCCTTGAGAAATTAATCATGTATAAAGACATAAGTAAAACCTAATCAAAGCAAGTCGAGTTATTAAACATGTGCAAATACAAAGGGTAATTGTCATGTGATTAGACTTGAAACCAAAGTTGGTCACACTGAAGGTTATTGCACTAGTGCGCTCATCTAAAGCTTAAGCTCGTGTGCTCTGTGTTATGGGTTCTACTTTTAGACCATGCTGTCAAAAAAAATTGTTACATGAGTTTACACACAGAAATCTACTAATAAGAACATAATTCACTGAACAAGCTATCGCCTTTATAGTCTTTTATAAATAAAAAACCAGTATCAGTATCGAGTATAGTGTCATCGTCCCATCGCTTAGGGCCGGTTTCACAACTCAGGCTTAAGTCGAACCTTTACTAAGCCACGGACGCAGCTTAAACAAAACTTAAGCTTTGGTTAAAGCTTTGCGAGTTTCACAGTAGGGCAACCACTTTTGACTTTACTGAGCTGAACAGATCCTCGGAACTTTAAATTTGGTAACGCTTGCGCATGCGCATCGAGCGAATTCCCATCATTTATTTATGGCGGCGCTGTTCCTGAAAGTAAGGTTTTATAAGTTATTCAGATACACACATTAAAATGACCGAAAAATCAGAGCCAAAACGTACTGCTAACTTCACTTCTCAAGAAGTTAGCATTCTGTTAGAAATTGTAAAGCACATAATAGAGGCAAGGAATCTGATAAGGTACGGTGGAGCAGGAAGAACCAAACGTGGGGGAAAATTGCGGAGTTATTCAAGGCAAAGAGCGGAATAATATACAGAGATGCTACCGTGTTGAAGAAAAAATATGACAATTTGATGAAAGTTACAAAAAAGAAATACGCCGACGAGAAATGTGCTATTCGGGGTACAGGTGGAGGTCCAGCTGTGCCATCGTTAATTACGTCAATCGACGAGGAAATAAAGGAATTAATTGGTGTCCAAATTGATGATGTGAAAGAATTTTCACAACCCTGCATGCTGTAGATTTTGAGACGCCGGAAAAATCTCCATCTGCATTAGCATGCTTCCACTTGCATATAACCTCAACGTCAAAAGAAGCAAGGGCTTTGTTCCTGCAATATGAAGTAATAATACCTTATGAGCGATAAAGTATATTATAAAGGTGTAAGAATAAATTTAATATTAAGTTTTACTTACCAGTCTGTTTTATGTTTAATTCCATCATCAATAATCTCTAGTACCATCATCGCAAACTGTTTACTTAACCGAAACCTCTCGTAGAATTCTCGGTCATTCCATATGTGGAAATGATTTGGACGCATTCTAAACACTTTAGGCCGTCTTCTGTTGTGGATATGGTTTAAAATAATTTGCATTTTCTCGTCACTAAAATCGTCATCCTCAGATAACATGGCGAATCCTTAACTTAAACCGCAGTTAAATACGGTTTAAGTTGAGTCCCGTATAATCTTGGCTTAGCGCTTGAACTACGCACTGTAAAACTCGGATGTAGCTAAACTCTCCGGTTAAGCCCGATTCGAAGTTTAAGCTTATACTGTGAAACCGGGCCTAACCGTGATAAATATTTGCAAAAAAATGTTTTATCATACGTATCGTAGTAGGTACTGGCGGTAAATTACTACTCGATTCTTCTGTGGTTGTGGATGGAGATTGGGATTTGAAAGCCAACACAGAGAGATCTGCTCTTTAAAAATGTGAATATTACTTTAGCCTAATATATCCTTATGCATACCAACAAACGTATAAATGTGTGACTAACATTTATGTCGATTAACAATAAGTAGCTAGACTGCTTCTGTGTTCCGGTGGTTAGCATGCTAGCCTCCTATTCCAGAGGTTCCGGGGTTCGATTCTCGGCAGGAGGGAATTTCTGTTTAGCCAGGGTTCTTTCCCAACCTCTATAGGGTCTGGAAGTATGAGTAGAGAGTAAATGTAATGTTTAGAACGAAAACTAAATTAAAAACCCAAGATTAACAGAACAGATAACGAATGAACATAATTCCCAATGGACAATTGCTTCAAAGGAAAAGCCGCCGATATGACTTTACATAGATGTTAAATGCGGCATATAAATGGAAAGAAAGTAAGAAAGATTAAAAGAAAGAAAGAATAAAAGAAAGAAAGAAAGTAAGAAAGAAAAAGAATAAAAGAAAGTAAGAAGGAATAAAAGAAAGAAAGAAAGAAAGAAAGAATAAAAGAAATAAATAAAGAAAGAAAGGAAGGACAATTGAGACATATAAATAAATAAATAAATAAATAAAGACAGTCAGACAGATACAGAGACAAAGAAAGAGAGAAAGAAAGACACAGAGACAAAGAAAGAGAGAAAGAAAGACATAGAGACAAAGAAAGAAAGAAAGTTACAGGGACAAAGAAAGAGAGAAAGAAAGACACAGAGACAAAGAAAGAAAGTTATAGAGACAAAGAAAGAGAGAAAGTTACAGAGACAAAGAAAGAGAGAAAGAAAGACACAGAGACAAAGAAATAAAGTTACAGAGACAAAGAAAGAGAGAAAGAAAGACACAGAGACAAAGAAAGAAAGAAAGTAAGTTACAGAGACAAAGAAAGAGAGAAAGAAAGACACAGAGACAAAGAAAGAAAGAAAGAAAGTAAGTAATTTACAGAGACAAAGAAAGAAAGAAAGAAAGACACAGAGACAAAGAAAGAGAGAAAGTTACAGAGACAAAGAAAGTGAGAAAGAAAGTTACAGAGACAAAGAAAGAGAGAAAGAAAGACACAGAGACAAAGAAAGAGAGAAAGAAAAAGACAGAGACAAAGAAAGAGAGAAAGACAGAGACAAAGAAAGAAAGAGAGAAAGACGCAGAGACAAAGAAAGAGAGAAAGATAGACACAGAAACAAAGAAAGAGAGAAAGAAAGATACACAGACAAAAGAAAGAGAGAAAGAAAGACACAGAGACAAAGAAAGAGAGAAAGAAAGACACAGAGACAAAGAAAGAGAGAAAGACACAGAGACAAAGAAAGAAAGAGAGAAAGATAGACACAGAGTCAAAGAAAGAGAGAAAGAAACACAGAGAAAAGAAAGAAAGAGAGAAAGAAAGACAGATAGACAGAAAGAGAGAAAGAGAGAGAGAGACAGGCAGAAAGAGAAAGAGCGAGAGAGAGTATATAAGAATAAGCTTTAGAAAGAATAGTTCGTAGAAAAGTAGAAAAGTTCGTGGGAATACAACGCAAGATTTTTATGTTACAGCTAAAAAGTAGGATCATTCAAAAATATATGAGAACTGATAAGAAGGGACCTCCTCTCTCTCCCTAGCAATATGTTTCTCTACTTCTTTGGGCACTAGAACAATTGACTGTATCGGGTCATATTCGCTTCATTCATCCTTCTTCTAACTTTCTATTAACTCTTTGTAGTTATTTCCAACTTTGGGGAATCTTTCATCCTCCATTCTTTATACACTCGACTACACGTAAAACTGCTGGTATAAGAAACAATGGTTTAAAGTGGTAATGTAATTTTAAAACTATTCTAGCCGGTCTTTTACCTTGAAAAGCAGAGCACGTTTACACTTTGTTAGTTGCTGGTGGATTCAAGAGCATATGGGATAATGAGAATAAGGCCGCCGAGTTTTATAACCTAATATGCTGCTAATATTTCAGTATTTTTTTTGTAGCGCCAACTGTTTTTGCCACCTTTTTACATCCCTAGCACGTACATGGGTAGAGAAGGTATTATATTCCACCCAATAATTCGATACCGAGATTTCATCTGAAATAGATAAGTGTTTTTAGGCACCTGTAATCCAGAAAAAGGTCTATGTACTTATGTATCTGTGTGTTTGTCTGTGAACACTATAACTCAAAAAAAAAAAAAAGAGTCGGATAAACATCACTCTTGGTATAAAGTTCAGTAGCTTCCAAAGATTCGAAACGAAGATTTTTAAGAAAATCTTAGAAGATATTGAACTGAAATACCATGTTTGGTGTTTATCCCACCAATTTCGTTTGAGTTATACTATTCATACACACAGACACGGGTATGTTACAAAGGATGCTTTATTTGGATTTAGGGGCCTCAAAACATGTATTTCGGGTGAAATATCGTTGTCAAATTTTTGGGTGAAATGCAATACCTTCTCCACCAACTATGTATGTGGTAGTGAAAGTAAAAATCTGACGTGTCACTCGCATGACCTTCTCTACTCCTATTGTTTAAGGGTGGGTATACAGACTAAGCTTTTTAAAGCTTATTACTTTCGATTATCACTATTATCGATCTAACCGAGTCAGTGTTATGAGTAAGGGCATCACAATACAGCTTAACGTTATCTATATAATACAAAATATTAATTCCCATAACAAAAATTTATGATAGTTCTCTTAATATTGCAACTAGTTATCTTTGCCGTAGAAATACGTTTCTTGATATTGCTATTCTTGTCCCAAAAGATCAAATCATGTCTACCTATGGGTGCAGGCAAATAAAGAATATGAATACCTTAAGCTTACACCGTTTATGAGTCTTCTTAACGTATATTGTTATTTTTAATATATTTATCCTATTTCAGATGTTAATCTAAAATAATAATAAGTTTAATATGTGATATTTAATTTAGAACGACATTACTTTTAGTTTTATTAGTTATATTTTATTACATCCCTAAAGAACATAATAAACTTGCATAGCAACTGTAACATGCACGGTTATATTTCTATAATGAAAAAAAGAAATCGTCTCTATCCCTCATACAATTTATCAATGCAAACAATGATCGTCCTAAGAAGAGATGAAATGATCGTTTATATTTTAAAAATGAGGTAGAAACGGAATAAACCTTATGGCCTAAACCGTGTTGTTTATGATGATTCGCAGCGGTTTATGTTGGTACGGAAATACTAAACCACTTTTGCCACGCCCAGTTCCCTCCCCTTACTGGTTCTACACTCTACTTAATGTTTGTCTTACTTTCCCCTTGTCCTGAATCTGCAACAGACCTGTGTTCATAGGTTAATGTTTGAGTGCCAGAGAGACGAACTCATCCATGTGCGAACCATCGTTGAGAAGCATGCCTTCCGCCACTCAGGTGAAATGTTTCCTCACTCCTTCCCTTTCCCCGCTCACCTAGAACTGACCTTTATTCACAGGCTAATCGTGTGTGTCGGACTTAAATTCAAACCAATAAGAGATTGGCTCTTCTAGGACTGGAAGAGAGGTTATAAAGAGTTTCTGCCAAGATTAAATAAAGGAAAAAAGCTGATGGAGACCGGAAACTTCGGCACGTTTCCGTGCACTCGGCTGTACTTACATTTACTACGTTTCCATGGGGAATTCAAGTCAATTTGAGTAGACTTTCCGTATTGAATACTGCATGGAAACGCGGATCTGATCGTATTGATAGCGTTTTGAACCTTGGATCCGATACTCTTAGAGAGTAGGATCGGATCGAAATTTCTTGCATGAAAACACCTACGTATTGAAATCGTTTTGAATACGCCGAAGATACTATTCTCTACTATACTCGTTGTAACACGCTGCATGCTCGTCATTTGGTTTTTATTAGCGAAAATCGTTAATCACATGTGTAATAAAATACACAGCAAAGCCACTTTTATCGTTTCCATAATTCGCAATTTATTCTTCTCAAAGACATTCACCAACCTCAAAATCCACTTAAAATATACAGAAAAACAAATTAGCATATATTTAACAGGTTCGGAAACCTAAATACAATTGACCAACATAAAAGTTTGAACTATTTTGTTATTGAACTTTGTGTATCCAAATCGTTCTCAATAAGTATTGAATTTAACATGGAAACGCGGATGGTATTCAGTATGGAGTTGGACTCGAATCGTTTTCAATTGCCCATGGAAACGTAGTAATTAATATTTTTCACTTTTTTAATATTTACTAAAACGCATTAGATTCAAATGGTACTGAAATTTTAACCATAGCAATTAATTATTTGGTTTAAACCTATCATATTTTGTTTTTATTGCACCTGTGTATCATCAGCACATTTTTTCTTCACAATACCTGAGAGATGATTACATGTGTGTGTGTGTGTGTGTGTGTGTGTGTGTGTAGATCCTTGGGTCACCTATAGGTTTAGTTTGATTACTTTTCATTAAAACATCTTTTCTACCAATAAATGAGAGGGAATGTTAAATTCTAAAAATCTTCATGAAAAATAAAGGATAATTATACCTTCTCTGCAGAGAACAAACTGAAAATTACCTGAATACTAAAGAACCCATATTCCTAAATAGAGAACGTCGTCAAATCCCGTTGCATCTTCTAGAAATTAATTAAATACTTTTGAAATTACATTCGATGTTGTTGCAGGTCTGTAAATGGGCCCACAATAAAAGAGTATCAACACACCACCCCATGACTATGTCTGCGGGCACAATGAAAGCAACTGAGGCTTGATATTCTTCCAATTTAATCTCTCTTTATGATCCTATACCTCCTTTTTCTTGAAAGTAAAACTCCGATGATTGGCAAAAGAAGAAAATAATATGCGCTCTACTGTTATAAAAAGGAACTTTCTCGGCGAACAAACGAAAAGAAAGATTGTCTTCTCTTTTACAATGAAAAGCCAGCCTATCTCCTTCCCCCATCCCCCACAATCTTCCCTTTCGCTTTAAGAAGACTGGTATCTATTGTCCTGAGTCTTAAGTTGGAAGTGGGTCCTTCTTAATGACATGCAATTCACTGCATGCCTCTTGTTCGACTTTCCAATTGTTGATAAGAAATTAGCGTTGTCTTTATTCATTCCTCATTATAAAAATAACTATTCCAATAATCCCATTTTTAAATGTCACCGGTCAGTGCGCTTGACCTTTTAGACCACCACGA
Source organism: Deroplatys truncata (assembly GCA_030765065.1). Classification (NCBI taxonomy): domain Eukaryota; kingdom Metazoa; phylum Arthropoda; class Insecta; order Mantodea; family Mantidae; genus Deroplatys; species Deroplatys truncata. The sequence continues at coordinate 167,394,935 of CM060979.1, forward strand.
GCCTGACCAGGATGGAGAACCAAAGAGGATACATATTATTGATAATTACACGCGAACACCTTTCAGCCAATTTATGAACACGCATTGATTAACGAAACAATTCAAAAGAAATTTAAACTGGAACACGATAAACGTCTTATCTGACTAGAACAAGATGGTATCATAGACATTATTCCTTATGGGAATTTAATTGCAATAGCATTTATGCAAAACAGATTTTTTTCTAAATGAATCAATCATCACACAGTTATCTTGGTGCTCAAGCATTGAAAGATTTGCTAAATACATCGCTGATGTGTATCAAGATTTGGACATAGGCAAACTGTATGAAATTATCATGGAAATTATAAATGGAATGCATAGTCCAAAAAGTGTTGTTGACTATTTGAGCATTTGGCATGCAGCTATTAACTCTCTTGCTCTCCAATATGTTCAGGTATTGCAGCTTTGGAGCTGGACATTTTTCAAGGTGGTTCCGATTCATCTTTTCTTGTAGAGGACAGAAGGGACAAAGTGGGGAAGAAGTAATTTTAATTCTGTGTTGGTGTTTTGACAAACAGTCATGGCCTGTGATGATCTAAAAGATGAGACATCACTTTTCTTTGGATACTCAGCAATTTTAAATGAACTTGTGTTGAGACACTTCCAGCTCTTATTTGTTGAAGTTTCATTAAAATAATTTGTCAATATATTTTTAAATTCTGAACTTATTAACTTTGTGTTATTAGGAACGACACTTCTAATAAAGGTTACTGTATGATATTGCTTCCTTTGTTTGCCAGATAGTCAGGTTTCATTTCCAGATAATCCGCAGTGTGTTGGAACCCACCGCAGAACTATTTTCTTTATAAGTTTTAATATATTATGTATTATTTTCCAACAATCTGATATTATTTTGCGTTTAGGTGATATATTATCTGATACAACAATTACAGCAGCTCTACAATCATAAAATATTAGTTATTTATGAAAGGAACAGAATCAATATAGTACGTTTTGCAGTTCAATAGATACCTTGGATTTCTCGATCAGAGCTTTTTTTTGTCAAATACTAAGGTTTTATAAAATGAAAAAGTTGACAGCTCCTCCCTTCTGATTGCACTAGTCTGCATTTTCAAACTTTTTGTAAGATGATTTCTTAAAATTAGATGTTCTTGAATCAATTTTTTATGCTGATTCCAGAAATAACCCGTTTTTTCTATCACGTCAGGTTTTTACACAAAATAAGTGATGTTTTGACAATTTTACTAATGAGCGTAGAAACGTATTCAAATAACATTTCCCACAAGTAAGTTTTTATTTAAGAAACGTTTAAGAATACTCTCAAGAACTCCCCTAATTTATTTCATGACTACATTTTAACGAAACAAGAAGCCAAAGTGTTTCATTTAGTTTTTTTCAAACTTTCTCTTCTTTGACTTCCTTGCAGATCCTTGAAGATGACTGTCCCTCCTCAACATCTAACAGTAGTCGGCCATCATAGTTTCATTCCATCTCCCCTGGTACCTCTTCTCCATTTCCTTAATATCTTGGTGAAAACGTTCACCCTGCCCTTCACTATAATGTCCCAGATTTTCTGGAAAGTAGTCTATATATGAATGCAGAAAATGCACCTTTACACTCATGTTAAAACCCATCTTCTTGAAACTTTCCAACATTGTTTCGACAATGGCCTTGTAATTAGGATCTTTGTTATTGCCTAAGAAGATTTCAATAACTGATCAGAAGGCGGTCCATGCTTCTATTTCTCTCTCATTCATTGTCAGTTTCTTTGTTTGAGGACCAACAAAAATTCCAGCCTTTGATTTGTCTTGTATAATGAAGCAAAATTTCTTAGAAAGGCACTTGAAGTAGGGTCCATCCTGTGGTAGAGCCCTTACAAATTGCTTTATCAAGCCCAATTTTAGTGTTGCGGCGGAAGCAATATCTTTATATCTCTATATTTTTGAACCGAAGTTGTGAAAAAACTGTGCGTGATAGAAAAAAAACTAAAAGCAGTTCTGAAATAAGAATTAATAAGTGAGTCAGAATCACGTATTAGTTTTCAGTCATCCGATATCATGCAGACTAGTGTTATAGGTAAGAGATCCATTAGTGTGTACATAAAACCATTGTTTATTTGAAAATCTACAGTTAATAGTTTCAAATACTTTTAATACATCTTTCGAAGCACGAATCACTATCGATAACAAATAGAGACTACTTTTGCCAAATATGTATTGTATAATCTTTGCTGATCAATTGATGCAAACACTTGTTAATGATAAAGATAAAATTATATACAGCTAAAAAGAAATATTTGGAAACCAATCTAAGCACGAGATTGAATGTTTGTACATTTTTATAAAGATAATGCATGTTGGCTCGTTCGGATAATATAATGACAGCCATAACTAAATCAAACTACAATAATATAATATTCCTTACAAATTTAAAAGACTTGAAAAAACAAACACCTTTATGTAAAAAGTTATTTTTGGGTTGATATATCCAATTCAGGATCTCATCGATATAGATATCAAGCTAGATTAGTTAATTACGAGGAACTGAGGTTCCGTAATTTCTTTTTGTGTATAAATGGAACAGCAGAAACAAGATCTTTTTTAGAGCTGTGTGTGTGTGTGTGTGTGTGTGTGTGTGTGTGTGTGTGTGTGTGTGTGGTATCGAAGATATTACAAAAGAACTATTAAAACAAATAGAAACAGTAGTTTATGGTTATATTGAAAAACATTTTGAAACACAGGAAAGAACGTGCTGTGAACATGCACATTACAATACTGAGCAATCTACTTAAACATCAGAATGTAGTTAAGGAAATTATAATTCAAATTAAAGTTCAAAGAAGTGCTCATATTGTGTTGCTTAAAACTTCAGACGCAATCAATGAAGCAATGAGATACCTCGGTTTAAAAGGTGATCAAAATAATATATTGTGACTTTGTCCAGTTTTCAACCGTCACTTACCTAAGTTCTCACGGTCACTGTTTTGATCTGGTTCAACTTCCACTAGAACTTCACCTAGTTCACCATGTCACTTCACTAATGTGAACTAGTTCAATTTCCCCACCACTTCACTTTCTTAGTGACATAGCCTCTTCTTCCGGACGGTATACTCGCTGGGAAGTCGAACACAAGACTTCTACAATCTCTCGCTCCATAGCAATACTCACTATACGTCATAGTAATCGTCAACTCTGAAGTAGATGGTTTGTTGCTGCTACGTATGAAAAGCCAATTTGAAGTAGGAGTTGTGTTGTAGTTCAACTGTTGGGGAGCCGAACTTGAAGTAGTTGCAACCGCACGTATGCTGTTTCTTTAAATATTATATGTTTATGTTTGCCTTGGCTGAGTCAGTATCATTGTTAGAGACATGGATTTCTTTGCAGGGAGTAGTGCGTCTAAGAATGTAGATTTACACAGATTATAATTTTTACTTCACTACATTTATTAATCCTTGAACAATTTAAATAACACTTTACTTATATAGAGAGGTGTAAGATTCTTTAATTAATTACTTGCACTTTTTAACACGTAAACTATTTTCGTCTCACACGTATTAAATTTCTCGAGGACGCATCTCACGTCTGGTTAGTAACGCTGTCTGCTAGCAACTGACTTCTGAATTTGTACAATTTGCCCTATTTCAGTTTCTGATTGGCTAATCCTAGTCCAATAGAATACCTTCATTTATCTAAAGCTTTTTTCTGGTTGTTGATTGGCTATTTTATAAACTGTCACAAAAATTACATTAATGCTTCCAAGAATCACAAGTACATTAAACTTTCAAATTCATTATTGCCTCAAGGTGACCTCATTGTTAGCAACTTTTGACCGATTTCTCACAGCTCCTACATTATTAAATTACGTAATACATTCACATCACATTATGAACATGTATACAATATTATAAACTTATACAATGACTGTAATATACACATTTTATATATTGTTACATACACATATTGCTTTAAGACGGGCTGTTATTGAATTATAAATATTATATAATTAGATTGAAATCATTTAAGTGTTAAAAATACTGCCTCAACTCGCTCAGAGAACCGTACTTCAGATTATGTGTTTCGATTCATGGCCCATTTCTTGCGTGGAAGAAATTTCGAAAAAATTGAAGCTATGGAAGTGTGCGTCACCGAATTCTTCTCATCATAAACTAGACTGGTATCGTCGCGGGATAGTAAACCTCGCTGAAAGATGCCTAAAGACCATAAAATCTGATGGTCTTTACTTTGAAGAGTAGTTTAATTTCTTGTTAGAAAACGTTCCAAATAAAGTTTTGCTTAAAAACCAACATTACGTATGAGACACCATGTATATTATCCAGCAGCAGAAACGCGCTCACCATCTCGCTTTCTTAATCACTGACCGAGAACGTTCGCTTATATAGCCAATGGCATCTTCTATAGAACATTCTAGAACTTTCTGGAGACACCTTCTGAAAGCGGGGGTGGGAAGGAAGCTTTCAGAAGATTCCGTTTATCTGCCGATAATGCTTCTGGTGCTTACGCCGGTCGAGAACGCGACTTATTTCTGTTTATATCCCACTGCCTGGCTCCGAACTCCTGATGATCTTGTCTCACAATATATTGGGATTTTAAGCTAAAATAAAAACTCGAAATAAAACTTAAAAACAAATTTGAATTGTTTGTGTAACTTCTTTAACTGTTTGCTTGTACATATATTAGGTTGTCTCTAAGTAAGTCGGTTTTTAAGTCGCCAATGCTATTTACAGGATGCCATGGCTAGTTCGAAGCTGGCTAGATTTACCAAGTTCTGGAAGACCTAAATTATGGGATATTGAGAATACACGCAGAGTTTTGGAAGAAGTACTCCGTCAGGTAGGCTGTCAGAAGAGTTTGGTCCATCATAAGATACCATGAATAGCAGATTAAGAAACTTGGAAAATCAAAGAGAAGCTGCATATTGTACCTCATGAATTCACACCTCAGCAGGCCCAACGTAGAGTGGATATCTGTCGTCAGCTTATCGGTAATCCTATGGGGATAGATTTATCAGAAGAATTACCACATGTAGTGAAAAATGTGTCTATTACCGTAAACCTGACGCCTCGAAACAGTGGCTCAGTCCCCGTCAACCTGCCAAAGTCATCGTTAAAAAAAAAGCAGTTCGACCCCAAAGTAATGTGTGTCTGGTGAAATTTTGAAGAAGTGATTCATTGGGAGTGAATTATTCTCAACAATCGGAACCAGTTCTTGAAATTTTGAGACGGAGATACGCAGTATTAGTTATCCGAAATAGAATTCTCTTGCAGCAGACAATGTAACACCCCAAACTGCACAAACAACCATGACAAAAATTCAGGAATAGGAAGGAGTCGAACGCTATCACACCCAGCATACAGCCCTGATCTTGCGCCTTCAGATTATGTGTTTCGATTCATGGCCCATTTCTTGCGTGGAAGAAATTTCGAAAAAATTGAAGCTATGGAAGTGTGCGTCACCGAATTCTTCTCATCATAAACTAGACTGGTATCGTCGCGGGATAGTAAACCTCGCTGAAAGATGCCTAAAGACCATAAAATCTGATGGTCTTTACTTTGAAGAGTAGTTTAATTTCTTGTTAGAAAACGTTCCAAATAAAGTTTTGCTTAAAAACCAACATTACGTATGAGACACCATCTATATTATCCAAACGAGCATGTGAATGTATTCATAGATCAGTTAAGAGAAGATGCCACCAATTATATTAATGATTTCGACGGTGCTGAAATAGACATTATTTATCAGCAATTTAAAACAAAACAATGGGCTTGAATAAACCCTTTTTTCACTTTGGTCCTGTTTTCGGTTTTATAATACCCTTAAAATGAAAAATGCGCTAATGGACCTCTCATAGTAGTGCTGATTATCCACACCGCCTCCAACTTGCTACAAAACTTGTAATCTCCAACAAACTTTAAACGTAGTATTACTATATGAAACCAGTTCCTGCGAATATTGATAGCAATTAATAGTAAATGTAGCATAGAAAAATGAAAATTAATATGAATGGTCTACAAAAGCTTTATGAAATAACAATTGATGAAGGTTGATTTTTAGGAGGAGCCGAACTTGAAGTAGTTGCAACCGCACGTATGGTACCCGGTAGCCTTCGCCCCAAGTTAAAAAATATTAACTTTGTATTTTTACTGTTTCTTTAAATATTATATATTTATATTTGCCTCGGCTGCGTCGGTATTAATTTGTGGAGACATGAATATCTTAACAAGGCGTGGTGCGGTTGAAGTATGTAGGCTTACACAGATTATAATTTGTAGTTCACTCCATTTATTAATTCTTCAAACGATTAAAATAACACTTCACTGATATAGAGAGCTGTGAGATTCTTTTATTAATTACTTGCACTTTTTAACACGTAAACTATTTTCGACTCACACTGAAAACGTATTAAACTTCTCGAGGACGCGTTTCGCGTCTGGTTAGTAACGCTGTCTGCTAGCAACTGACTTCTGAATTTGTACAATTTGCCCTATTTTAGTTTCTGGTTGGCTAATCCTACTCCAATAGAATACTTTCATTTAACTTAAGCTTCTTCTGGTTGTTGATTGGCTGTTTTATAAACTGTCTCAAAAATTACATTATTGTTTCCAAGAATGACTAGTAGCATTATTAAACCTTCTAATTCCTTATTGCCTCAAGGCTACCTCATTGTTAGCAACTTTTAACCTATTATTCTAACAGCTCCTACATTATTAAATTACGTAACACATTCACATATCATTATTGAACAAGCACATAGTAATATAAACATTAATACAATGACTGTTATATGCATTTTATATAATATATACATATTTCTTTAAGGCGGGTTGTTATTATATGTTATATTATATAATTTAACTGAAATCATTTAAGTGTTAAAAATACTGCCTCACAATGGGTAGAGAAATAAATGTCACAGATGCACGTCAGATCTACTACAATGAAATTGAGTTTTATTTATGGACGATCTTTAACTGCTCTGGTTCTTAGCGCGAAAGGCGGGAAATCTTGCTCAGAGGCCTCTTTATCCGGCTTGAGGTTCTTTTACGTGCCGTAAATCTACGACACGAGACCACCAGCTTTGCTTCCCTTCCGAAGGAAATCATGCTAAGAATTTTTACGCCCGAAAAATCTATCGCCCTCCGCCGGGTTTGAACCCGCGACCTCGGCAGCTAGAGGCTAGCATGGTAACCACTACCCACGAGGACGACAGTTTTACTACTTGTTATACCAAGAACATAGTAGGTAGAGAAGGTATTGCACTCTATCAAAAAATTTGATACCAAGATTTCACTAAAAAGCATGTTTTGAGACCCACTGAATCTAAAAAAGCATTTTTAGAAACAAAATCCGCGCGCGTCCGTGTGTGCGTGAAAGCATAACTCAAAAATGAAAAGTTTAAGAAACATCAAACTTGGTATTTAGGGTGAGTACCTTCCAAAGATGCAATACGAAGATTTTCAATACAACCCCCACCTAAAACTACCATTTATATGAAGCATTTTTGGAATTTTTTTATTTTCTAAAAAATGACTTCAACGACGTTGATTAAAATACCATATATTAAACATATTTACATGAAAAATAAAATGTATATCTTGAATTTTCTGGCAATCGTCTGTAAAGTCTTTTTCATTTGGAAGGAATTTTACGTAATTTTGTATAACTGGTAAACGTTAAGCGATAGACGAAAATGCACTACACAAAATATGTAAATCTATTTAACATACACAATTTATTCCTAATACTTTTTCTATATCATAAGACATTCCTGAGATATACGTTGTTTCGAATTGCTCAATACTTGTCAGTCTTTTAAAAGTCCTTTTGACATTAATTTGTTTCTCTCGGTTACACGGATAGAGTAAGGCCAGCATATAGCGACCAATTATTAAACACTTGACTATTGCTATGCAGAATTTAGTATATAAAGTAATTAATTGAGTTTAAATACATTTTAATTATTATTTGCATTTATAACCAAATGTGTAATGAAGGTACTTCTGAAAGGTTTTGTCTCGATTAAAATAAAGTGAATAGAAAAATAAGCTTTTCTATATACACAATCATAAATGATAAGAGGGTAGAGAGGCTCATGTGAATCTAGATCATTCTCATCAGATTTTCCCTTATGGTCCAGTTTACAAACTGGTGTTTGAATATAATTGATCAACGCATTGTCATTTTTCAGTAAAACAAAAGCAGGTTCTCTCCAGTTTTCTGTTTTGTACATGATTCTCTACGCTTAGAGCCTGGCACTCCTCTAAGTGTTAACGGAAATATCATATCCTTACTTCTGGGTTCTTTTGTAAGGAAGAGAAAATTACGTGGTAATGCAAGGGAGAGAACTTCTGTGTTGCTTCTGCTAATGGGGAAAACGAGATACACTCCCTCGCGACTCGATGAGGGAGGGAGATTCGGACGCTGCCAATGAAAAGAGCCTTTAACCGAAACTAAGAAAAGAAATTGGAGTTTGTTTGGAAGTGGAATGGTTTTGCAACATTAGGAGACCAGAATAAGAGGAGAAGTAGAGAAGGAAGTTAGAATAAAATAAAAAGAGGGAAAAAACAGATCGTGAAATTCTATACTTGCTGCAAGAACGGCGTATGGCAACCTTGGCTCCTGGCAACAGTAGAGGTCATACTCTTTTCACTAGCTTTAGAATAAATAAATTGTGCTGTTATTTTGGGAACGGATCTGTCCTCAAGGTTTGACTTAATTGTGTTTTATCTTACTTAAATTATTGTTTAATTTAATAAGGAATGAGAAAATCTAATGTGTTACACTCACATGACTTTCCCTACTCTTGTACAAACTAATTTTACAAACGCTTATTCTCCATCTACTTCATGTTAATGAGCATTTGCAGAAAATCTTGTTACTAATTTTCTTGTAGGTGCAAGAGGAATATGGCAGACTTTAAGCTATAGTCAAATATTTTAAGAGCTGGTTCTTTGCATGTCCAGGACATAAAAAAAAAAGAATAAGGAATTCCCATTTGAGAAAAGGTATATTGGAAAATTAAAAAAAAAGGAATATCGCGGAAATGGTTCACTCCACAGAAGAAAAAAAAAAGTATGACATAAATTGTGTTTTAACGAGTCCACATTTTTTGTTTAGAAAAAGTTTATCTATCTTTTACGGTTTACCAGTTATGCAAAAGCCATTCAGAAAGAAGAGGACTTTTTGGGGACATTCCCAGAAAATTCAAGACATACATCTTATTTGTAATGAAAATATCTTAAATATACGACATTTTAATCAAAATCGTTAGAGCCATTTTTGAGAAAATAACAAATTTTCGAAAAATGCTCCATGTAAAGGGTAGTGAAGTGGGGGGATTTTCTTGAAAATCTTTATGTCACATCTCTGGTAGATACTGAACCTAAATACCATGTTTGGTATTTATCCGACGTTTTGTTATTGAGTTATGCTGTTCACAGACACACAGACATACACACGAACCTTTTAAAAAAAGTGTTCTTTTTTTGGATTCAGGGACCTCAAAATATGTATTACCGGTGAAATATGGTATTGACTTTTTGGGTGGAATGCAATACTTGTTCTGCTTACTGTAGTAATGTTAATACCAAAGAGAATATAAAATGGGGAGCAGTTAATTAAAAATTATTTGTTATGCTGTCTAGTAGCAGACAATAATGATGACCTGCAAAGATTACTCTACAAATTCCATCTCGGCTATCAAGGGTTTAATATGAAACTATCAGCTTCTAACTAAATCCATAACCTAACGTAGAAAATATTAAACGCCAAAAATGGTTTGCCACGAAGATGATGGTAATATTTATAATTTATAAATTTCCTGTATAACACAGCTGGTAAAATAATACATGTTCATTATTTGGCTTTTCAATTTGCATTGTAGGATGTTTTCGGGAGTATAAATTTTAGGGACCAGAATTTACATGTAGTTTAACAAAACAACAGAGGCAAGCAACAGATATCTGCCAAAGGAAAATGGAAAGGAAAATCTTTGGTATAACAATGAGAGAATACAGAACCAAGAAATACAGAAGAGAGCATGATTAAAGGTCGACGCGACCACAGGAAGCTACCTTAAATGGAATGGGCAGGACACGTTTATGAGGCAGTGCCGTAATAGATGGACACACAGAGTGACTTCTTGGGACCCCAGGATTGGCGGGCAGACGAACTGAAGACCTTCGGCACCAGGTGAACCACGATAACCAAAGAGAGAGAAACTAGTGAACATGGCCAGTAAATCAACTAGGTTGATCATTCCGGAATAGCTAACTGGGATTGCAAAATCCAGCTGCCTAGCACTTGAAAGAGGCCCTTGCCCAAAAGAGTTATATATATATAGGCTAATTGTGAATTTCCAGTATTTTGAGTAACCGTGGAAACACTAAACATTATCGTGATAACGTTAATATGCTCCATAAGGTTATAACAATGGTTTATTCATTCATATAATATTTAGGTAAAGCATATTATAGTTAATAACATAATATAAAATAAATTTTGGAATATGTAGACTGTTTAGATTGCAAGTAAGATAAATGAACGTTTGGCTATAAGAACTCTTACGTAAGACAAGACGTGATTGGAATATTTAATGTTGACGCACAAGCATCTTCTCCAAAAAATGCTAAGCTTATTTTGACAGGAACGCCATTTCTTCGTAGGCAGCCTTTGAGTGCAGACGCACTTACAAGACCGTCTACAAGAATAACGGTTTCTGATAAATATTAAAGTGTATATCTCTTTGGGTAAGTTATATTTCAACATGGGAAACTAGCTGTCTTCAATTCTAGAAAGTGTTTGAACGTTGAAGATTGAAAATAAACCATTATTCATGGATATTCGTACACACGTTTCGTGATTCAAAGTATTCTCGACTACCCACAAATTCCTATTCACTGTCTACATTGTTTACACCTTGCAGGTTAAGATCAAGCAGAAGCATTAAATGTGAGTATACAAAGATTGAAGAATAACAAGGCGTTAAAGGGACTCGCCATATCCTTACGGTGGGCTTCGCCCCTACACCAACCTAGGGTTTGTGCAGCTGAACTGGAAAGAGGTTTGAAAATAATAGGAATGGGGTCAGTAGGGCAAATACAAATAAATGACATTTGAAAAAAAATTCAAAACATACGGAAAAGTGTCAAAAGATGACTAATAGACATCAGGTTACAGAAAATTGAATCGGATTGTAAAATTAAACCGTCTGTAAGTCTAGCAAATGAAATAAAATCTAATTGGGATAAGGAGTCATTAGGACAAAGGAAAGATCAGGAGTAGAAGACACAAAAAATAACTCATTACTCTGGTAGGAAAATCTGTGGTTTGTATGAATGCTGGGTACATATTTTAGCATAATGCGCACGATGGGAGAACCAGTGAAGAATTAAACTTAAAGAAAAATTCTAAGTCCTACTTGAAAGAGATTGGCATGTTGGGATCTACTGGTTGGCCAGAGGAACTGGAAAAACATAGGCAATTCCCTGGCTAAAGTGCGCGAAGCCATATTAGATTTGTTCAGTTAGATAAAGGCAATTTATCTGTGTCTTTCTCTTTTCTTTTCCTTTCTCTTTGGTTTCTTTTGTCACCTTTAATTTGTATCTTAAATATACATGCGCGGTCAAATATTTGTGCAATAAATTTAATAATTTGAAACCTATCTTACAAATGTTGGCTCCATAACGTGGTACCCAGACCTAACTACTTCAAACCATAAGTAAATTTTCGTTAAGATTCAAATTGGAACTGGAGGGAACGGGGATTGAGCAGGTAATGATTTTTAAGTATCTAGGAATTGAAATAAATAGTTGGGGGTCACTAAAAATAGTTATACTTCAAGCTAATAAAGCAGGCAGAATATCAGATATGATATAACCTGGAAGAATCAAAGCCTTAAATAGCCAGAATTCACAAAACTGTAATATCGCCACTACTGAACTATGCCATCACAGGCTATAACTGACACAACAAAACCGAAAAAAAATTTACAAACAAAAGAGATATATATTCTAAGGAAAATCCTACACGAAGCAAGGAGAGATAAAATTAAAAACGAGGAAATAAGAGCATATAAACAATACATGAATACATGAATTGGTGAATAGGCGAAGATATGAATGGAACCTGCAGGTACACTACGTGATCAAAAAGTATCCGGACACTTGGCTGAAAATGACGTACAAGTTCGTTGCGCTCCATCGGTAATGCTGGAAGTCAATATGGTGTTGCCCACCCTTAGCCATGATGACAACGTTCACTCTCGCTGGCATACTTTCAATCAGGTGCTGGAAGGTTTCTTGGGGAATGGCAGCCCATTCTTTACCGAGTGCGGAACTGAGGAGAGGTATCGATGTAGGTCGGTGAGGCCTGGCACGAAGTCGGCGTTCCAAAACATCCCAAAGGTGTTCTATAGGATTCAAGTCAGGACTCTGTGCAGGGCAGTCCATTACAGGGATGTTATTGTCGGGTAATCACTCCGCCACAGCCCGCGCAGTATGAACAGGTGCTCGATGTGTTGAAGGATGCAATTGCCATCCCCGAATTGCTCTTGAACAGTGGGAAGCAAGAAGGTGCTTAAAATATCAATGTAGGTCTGCGCTGTGATCGTGCCACGCAAAATAACAAGGTTTACAAGCCCCCTCCAGGAAAGACAAGACCACACCATAACACCACCACCTTCGAATTTCACTGTTGGCACTACACACGCTGGCAGATGACGTTCACCGGACATTCGCCATACCCACACCCTGTCATCGGATCGCCACATTGTGTACCATAATTCGTCACTCCGCACAACATTTTTCCACTGTTCAATCGTGTAATTTTGACGCTCCTTACACCAAGCGAGGCGTCGTTTGGCATTTTCCTACGTGATGTGTGGCTTATGAGCAGCCGCTCGACCATGGAATCCAAGGTTTCTCACCTCACGCCTAACTGTCATAGTACTTGGAGTAGATCCTGATGCAGTTTGGAATTCCTGTGTGCTGGTCTCAATAGATGTGTGCCTATTACTCTTTACGACCCTCTTGAAATGTCGGCGGTCTCTGTAAGTCAACAGACGAGGTCGGCCTGTACGCTTTTGTGCTGTACATGTCCCTTCACGTTTTTACTTCACTATCACATCAGAAAAAGTGGACCTAGGGATGTTTAGGAGTAGAAATCTCGCGTACAGACTTCTGACACAAGTGACACCCAATCACCTGACCACGTTAGAAGTCCGTGAGTTCCACGGAGCGTCCCATTCTGCTGTTTCACGATGTCTAATGACTACAGAGATCGCGGATAATGAGTACCAGGCAGTAGGTGGCAGCACAAAGCACCTAAGATGAAAAACGTACGATTTTGGGGATGTCCGGATACTTTTGATCACATAGTTTATGTAATCACGAGAGATCTTTTTTCTAGAAGCCAGAGATACGGGCCCACTTGAGTCGGTACTTACTATTAACATTACCATTTGACCTCGGCCAAACCAGAGGGAAGGAAGACCTAGAACACATGTTTGATCGTAAAGGAACTAAAAACTGGAGGGAAGAACTTAATCACAAGTGACTTGAAGAAGAGAAGAATATCAGTTTTAAATAGAATATTAGAGAAGAAAGCAACAGAGTGGGTTAATAGTTACGTAATGTTAAAAATAAGTGAAAATGAAATGTGAAGAGACATTTTAATTGTGGGTTATATTTATTATATTTACATGAATTCTAGTTGTATTCTGAACGAGCGCCAGAACCAAACTTCAGTAGGCTAACAAATTATTCTGCTTTTTACTTTCTCTACTACGTACAGTAAGTAGGGGAGGTATTGCATTCCAACCAAAAATTCGATACCGAGATTTCACCGGAAATATATGTTTTGAGGTACCCTGAATCCAAAGAAAGCATTTTTGGAAACATGTCCGTCTGTGTATATGTCTGTGAACAGCATAACTCTAAAACGAAAAGTCGGATAAATACCAAACTTGGAATTTCAGTTTAGCATCTTCCAGGGATGCGACACGAAGATTTTCAAGAAAATTCCCCGCCCCACACTACGCTTTACATGGAATATTTTTCGAATTTTTTTATTTTTTCAAAAATGGATGCTAAGATTTTGATTAAAATATAGTATGTTTAAGATATTTTCATAGAAATGTAATGTATGTCTTAAATTGTTTGGGAATGTCCCCAAAAGGCCTCCTTATTCTGAATAACTTTTGCATAACTGGTAAACCGATAGACAAAATTTTACTACACAAAAAATGTAGATCTCGTTAAAACATGCAATTTATCCCATGGAAATTTTTTGTCGAGTGACAAATTTCCGAATATTCCATGTTATTTTTTGAATTTTCGAATAGTTACACTTTTCTCAAATGGGAATTGACGATCGGTTTTAGCCTATCCTATTCCCCTTGCACCTACAAGGGAATTAGCAGTAACTTTCTGCAAATGTTTATCTCGATAAATATTAAGTAGATGAGAAAAGCGTTTCCAAAAATAGTTTGTGTAGGGGTCGAGAAAGTCATACGAGTGCAACGCAGATTTGTTTCTTAGTCTTTCACCAAATAATTAAATAAACAGAAATAAAGGCATAATTTTAATGACTGTTACGTTGACTCAGGTATTCATTTAAAATTGGATATCAGTGCTCATTTATTGTTTGTATATCAGCAATTTATTTTAAAAGGAAACTAAAAGGTGAATATTTGAGTAATGATGCACTAAATTTCGGGGGCATTTGCTTCGGGCCTTTGATTGTACCTGTCTGTATATGCGTTCATTGGTCAAATTCAACTATATTGTTAGAAGATCAAAATGGGTTTCCCATCCAAAACTCGTGCATCAACACGCCCGCTATTATGGTGTGGGAGTATCTTTGTGCATTCTAATGGAGTTCGAAACTCGATCGGGATGAGCTGTCTTGTTAAAGCTTTCTCGTGGTTCTTATTCTGAGAATGTAAATGTAGAGCAAAACTGAGCTCTGTGAATCCCAGACTCAATAGAGTATTCATTTTACCTGTTACATTTACTAATTTTGCAGACCTTAGCTGTTACTATAGATGGTAAACCAACAAAAAGCAACAGAAAATCAAGTTATACCCCTTATAAATAGTTGTATAGTTTAGCAGGAGTTAATTTTCATACATTTATAATTCTAATATGAGATCAAATCATAATAAGTGACTGAGAAAATAATTTACAAATAGCTGTCTACAAATTAAATGAAACACTTGCAGAGTAACATTTTAAAAATATCAGAAACGAATTTGAAACTGATAGCCTTTTGGGGAAAACCAGATGAGATACAAGATAGCAATAATTAGGGGTGGGACATCAATACCGTCGATACCTCGATACCCGATAATATCGAAGTATGTGTAATACCTTGAGATAAACCTTCGATACTTTTACATTTTTAAATTTTGCATTATTGAAAGTTGTTGCATTTAACTTTATGCTCGATAAGGAATGAGAGGAGTTGAGATTACGTTTTTGTGTCACATGTATCTCCAGAAAGTGCTGATTGTAGTTCTTGATAGACATTGACTGCGTATCCTGTGATTGAATGAACCCAACATTCCATAGACTCTTGTATTTAAATGAAAACATGCAAAACAATGGGGAAGGTGTGGAGGTACACATGTAACTTGCAGCGTTAACTGAGTTCTGAATGAAGCTGATTTAGCTGACGTTTCTGCAATAGCCTGGCTTGGTGACTCACTCTCGGCCATTACGTTTACCTCTTCCGCTGACTAAAATCTATGAATCCAACAGAAACAAATGAACTTAAATGTGAGATAATATAGCGCATGGATGTATTAGTTGTTTCAAGAATGTTCGTGTTCTTGAAAATCTTTGATTCCTTTATAGCTCTGCATTTCATATAATACTGGCCTTTGCTTCAAAAGTTTGTATCTAACATGCCTTTGATTAAACACGTGTATAGTAACGTACGAGTGCAGGTAGTAGAGAGGCTTAATCCACAAACTTACTGTGTTTCCGAGTATTATATGGCTAATTGGTTCACAGATAAAAAAATCTGTTGTGTTACACTCACACGACTTTCTCTACTCTTGTACAAAATATTTTTCCAAACGCTTATTCTCCATGTGCTTCATGTTAATCGAGATATCGAAATGTCAATCTTATTGCTAATTTTCTTGTAGATGCAAGGGGAATTGGTAGGCTTTAAGCGATAGTCAAATATTTTAAGAGCTGGTTGCTATGTGGAGTATTCCATTCTCTTTGCATTACCAGGATAAAAAAAATGAATAACGAATTTCCATTTGAGAAAAAGTACAAGTATTGGAAAGTTTAAGGGAATAACAAGCAATATCTCGAAAATGGTTCACTCAACAACAAAAAAATGTATATGGCATAAATTGTGTATTTTAACGCGATCTACATTTTTCTGTAGTAAAATTTTGTCTATCTCTTATGGTTTACCAGTTACACAAAAGTCGTTCACAATGAAGAATACTTTTGGAGACATTTCCAGAAAATTCGAGATATACATTTCATTTGTCATGAAAATATCTTAAACATATGATATTTTAATCAAAATCGTTAGAGCCATTTTTGGGAAAATTAAAATTTTCAAAAAATGTTCCATGTAAAGGGTAATCTGAGGTGGGGGTATTTTCTTGAAAACCTTCGTGTCGCATCTCTGGAAGATACTGAACCTAAATACCAAGTTTGGTGTTTATCCGACTGTTCGTTTCTGAGTTATGCTGTTCACAGACAGACACACACACACACGGACAAGTTTCCAAAAATGCTTTTGTTGGATTCAGGGGGTCTCAAAATATATATTTCCGGTGAAATCTCGGTATCAAATTTTTGGGTGGAATACAATACTTCCCCTACTTACTATACGTAGTAGAGAAAGTAAAAATACACATGTAGTGGTAGTGAATGGTGATAGAATTGTGTAACACACACATTAGTATTAGCGTTTGAGTTTCATGTAAAAACATATATTACTTTATATTTTCAAGATTGCAGAATAAAGAAGAATTTGTTTATGTATACGTAATTTATTCATAAATCAGTTTTTCTAAATGACATACTCATGTAAGATTAATGAGTGCCAAAGAATGTTTTCTATATATAGGTACACACAATTTATCCACAAGTTAATTGTTTTAAATCATTTCCTAACTTCCCAAAAGTGAGTTTTGAAAACCTAATTCTTCTTTATGCGCACATAAGTTACTTCTAAATGGATTGTTCAATTGGCAACATTATTGCCTAATGGCTTAATCACTTTCTCTACTACTTACCGCTAGTAAGTAGAGGAAGTTTTTCATTCCACCCAAAAACTGATATCAAGAGTTTATCTGAAGTACACGATTTGAGACTTCCTGAATAATAAAAAAAAATGTTTAACAAGATCATTGTGTGTGTGTGTGTGTGTGTGTGTGAGCAGTATAACTCAAAAACGAAAACTCGGTGAAATGCCAAACTTGGTATTTAAGTTCAGCGTCTTCTAAGTATGCGACACAATTTTCAGAAAACTACCTTTTATATGGAAAATGTTTCCTTATTTCTTTCTCTAAAGGATGGCTCTAACAATTTTAATATAAATGCCTATGATTAAAGTATTTTCATGACAAATAAAACGTATATCTTGAATTTTCTGGGAATGATCTGCAAATTGTACTTCATTCGGAAGGAGTTTTGTATAATCTTTCATAATCGGTTAGCCATAAGAGATAGAAAAAAAAGACTTATTTCAAACAGCTTTTTTGTGTCATCAGCCATTTCCGAGATAACCGTTAATATTGGTTTCAGTTTTCAATACCAAACTTTTTTCAAGTGTTGTCACTATTCACTTGTTTTTCAAAATGTTGTGGAAAGTGCATAGGATTTCCAAGTCAGCATACAAGCGAACCGCTTTTAAAAATCTGACTGTGGATTCGGTTTCCTGTAACTTTTACCTAGAACGAAATGTGAAATGAAAATATTTCTGCAAATGTTTATCTCAATTAACATGAAGTAGATAGGAAAATAAGAGTTTGAAAGAATAGTTTGTAGGTGTATAAAAATAAATGATAATGGGTTGAGAAATCATGTGATTTTATGCAGCAGAGTTTTCTACGTGTGGTTTTATTTTTAATTGTTTTCCTCTTATTAACTTCCCTACGTATATCTAACAGGAAATTCTAGTCGTGCTGTTAAGAATGATGTTAAGTTTACTGCGCATCGAGTAGAGTGGAGCGAGGTGTCCTTCACTGAAAAAAACCGTTCTTTTTCTTTTCCTCAAAAACTACTCCAAAAGTTTTTATTCAAATTTGACAAATAAAATCATATCTTAAATTTTATGTGAATAGCTGTGTGAAATCCTCTCGATATTGATTGAATTTTATACAATAACTAGGAAATCATGGGAGGTACACAAAAAGTTAATTCAGAAAGACGTACACCTTGTTAAATGCATAATTTTTAACAAAATTTACTTTCTCTTCTGCTTACTATAGTAAGTAGAGAAAGTAGTGTGTTCCACCCGAAAGTTCGATGTTGAGATTTCACCAGAAATACCGTTGTAGAACCCTGAAAACAAAACGATAATTTTTAGAAAAAAGAAACATATGTATGGTGTGCATGTATGTCTATGAGCATAATTGAATAATGTTGGGCAAATTTGCATTTAAGTTCACAATGTTCCAAAGATGGTACACCAATATTTTTAAAAAATTCGCCCCACCCCAAAACTACTATTTACACATGAAAATATTGTATATACTTTATTTGGTCCAAAACAGCTCTATCGACATGTTTTAAAATTGTTTATATTTAAATCACTTACATGAAAGATAAAGAGTTTGAATTTTTTTGCAATGTTTATGAAGCCTCCTTCTTTAGAAGGAATTGTGTATAATTTTGTATAACGGTAACCCATAAGAGATAGGCAGAAATGCAATACATTTAACACATATACCACTTTAAAACACACGATTTATTTCAAATAATCTCATCGGCTATTTCCGAGATGTTTTATTATTGGTTTAAATTTTTGAAAACTTAAGGGTCGGTTTCACCAAACGTGAGTAGCTTTTACTCTTGAGTAAAACGTGGTTTAATCGCGAGTAAGCCCTTTGAGCATTTCACCAACAACATACTCTGGAAGAAATTGCGTATGCGAGGGTAACGTTACTCGGCGAAATATTGTGGAATAAAGTACCGAGTAACTGCTAGTCAGCATTTTACAGTGGGTGCACCGCTGCAGGATTGATGAGAATGGTTTTTGAGGACAGTTCTAGCGATGAAGATGAGGATGTTTACCAATGTGACTGAGTACTTTGGTGAATACTGGATCATCACTATGATCTGACCTTGGAGGTCTACCACCTACAAATTAGAAGAAAGAATAAAACAACACTACACATTCATGTTGCATATTAAAAAGAAAACAAATGTATCACCTGTCTTATTTGCAGCTATTACTTTATTAGCTAAATCCTTCTTTGCAGCTTTTTTTTAGCAGCTCCCACTCTGCCTTTATATTGGCTGCAGTTCTGTGTCCCATAGTGGTCCAAATTATATTTTTCTGCACCCTTCTCCCATATATGCTTCTTCTGGCGCATAGTTGAACCATTTGTTCTCTTGTTCTCTAACACACTTATAAATTCTTCTACCACAGAAAGCAGCAGAAGTTTTTCAGAAGAATTTGGTCTTCTCTTTCGCTTTTCCTTCGTCTGACATGATTCTATAAATTTAACACACAAAAAGTATAAGTTAACAGGATAATTTCATTATAAAGAAAGTTTGTTACATTTTTTCGAAAATATTAGCTATTACCATGCATTTCTACTTACCAGTGCTTTCGTTCACCGTAGCTTTAACCTCTAAAAACTTTGGTTTACTCGCACTAAATTCCTTAAAATGGCGAAAAAAACTGTAAACATTGCTCACAAACTATGAGAAACTTCGCGATTGGTACTTTTCTGGTATAATTATTGGAGTACTAACTCGAGAGTACTTTAACCTCCACACAAGCATGGTGAAACGAATACATGCCACTCGGGAGTAACAACCACCGCGTTAATGTTACTCTGGAGTTACTATTCTAGACTTCAATCGCGTTTGGTGAAACCGGCCCTGAATGTTTTAAAATGTTATGGCAACGTATTTGTTTATCGCGATGTCATGGAAATAATGTGGAATTTCAAGGCCAGAAAATACCGATACATTTTGAAAGTTGATTATAGATTCGGTTTCCTCCATCCCTTTTGTATCTACAACGAAAGGTCTAATGAAACTATTTCTGCAAAAGTTTATCTAGATTAATATGAATCAAACAGAGAGAAATAAGCTTTTGTATGAAGAGTTTATAAAAGTTATACAAAAATAAACCATAGTAGATAGAGGAAGTAATGTGAATATAGCGCAATCATTTGTTTCTTTTTTTCTTTCTTTTATTTTTCATGGCGTTAGTTCTTTTCGAAACATTCAATGTTGCACTTGCCTCATAAAGAGCCAATTATGCGGGATTTTGAATATCCTAACGACAAGTTTATAATGCCAGAATTACAAAATAATTTTTTAGACAGCATGGCCTAAAAGTAGAACTTCTAACACAGTACACACGAACTAAAAGCTTTAGATTATCGCATTAGTGCAATAATCTGCATTGTGACCAACTTTGGTTTCAAGTCCAGTCGTATAGCAATTATCCGTTCTATTCGCACACATTTAATAACTCGACTTGGTTTGATTAGGTTTTACTTTTCATTGTCTTTTTACATGATTAATTTATCATGGCGCTCGTATTATCTGTTCACAATATACATCGTCATGCTTCAATTTATTGCAATTCGTTGTAGAGTTAACCTATACGTTATATTGGCAGCTTTCTTTGATTTAAATTGTTATTATTTTACCTATAATAATCCATATAAAGATTAAATGGCGGAAATTATGAATTCAGAAGAAACTGAAGTGGAAGTGAAATTACAGAAGCAGCAGAAAGAATAACAAGAAGTACTTGCCCAAAAAATCCAGAAAGCAATATGATATAACATTTAATTGCTTCATTGCCTGGTGTAAGGCAAAACATATTGAAAATGACTGCTAGTGAATCAACAAAACATCAAAACATCTGACAGCTTACTTTTTTAACGTTATTTCTCTTGTTTCAAGAACCGCGTTCTAAACGTGGTATCTGTTACTTTCAGGAATCAGTATGATATTATTGATATGTTATAAATTCGAGCTCTGCCTAAAAAATAGTATATGCCACATGTGTTAAAACTGGTTTGATTTACTCGGTCTACGGCTTCGTTTCGCAAACATGTCTACTCTCAAAATAAAACCCTACTTTTACTCCTTGCATCATAATCTACTATTATACAATTCTATCATTATAAGCTGGTTGTTGCTTTATTCAATACCGTACACAATTGGCTCATTAATGCACAATGACGTATTCCCTATAGAAATGGTGTAATATTGGTATTTAAAGTTGCCGTGACTTATAGATGGCAGATGAAATCATTTTGTGATATTATTATTTGTTCCGGACAAGGAACATGCAAAAAGCTGTGTAAATATTGAATATAGAAGAATTAAGGTCTAAATTTATGATTACTTATCATACTATGCTAGTAATAGGCTACGTCACTCTCCGTAACACCTGCTCACTTCTCTCCCAAGAAGGCATTGCTAGCAAGTTGCTGTATTGTTTAACGGTTCAACAGGCCAGGTAATAACAAACAAACTGTAGGAAGAAAAGCTAACGTCTCATTTACAACACATGGAGACGTTCTCACTTGTCAGCTGTGGATGCCGAATTATTTCATGATTCATTTCTTACAAATATAATGCTAAAATATATCAAACTCGTGGATAATGTTAGTATTACACTCGTGCGACAAACATTTACTCATGTCATAATCATCAAGATTATCCACTTGTGGCGTGAATTACTATTATTAAGTGGTTTGTATTTGTCGCTCTCTTCCGCAGACTATTATCAACAGACAAGGTGGAATTGTATTCAATCGCTCCTTTGTATGACTCACGTTTTGTGAACGAGCGATGTATACTCTTCATGCATACATGCTCCACTATTACAGACCTGCCCATAGCTGTCCTCAGCTCTTGATAGTCTACAAATTTGATGTTCCGAGAAGCAGAAAGAGATGGCTGTCCATTATGCCATTGTTGTCCACAAGGATCGCATCTCTTCTCTGTGCAGAGGCAGTCTGCCGTGGTACGTAGCTTTAAATTGGACGATCTTGGTTGTGAAAAGGAGGAAGGACTAGAAAGGAATTGGGGAAAGGGGAAGCTGGTCTTTTAATCAGTCGCGGTGCTGCGGTTCGTTCTTGCAGGGGGAGGGGGTTTGTATTGTAACACAGCGTGCTACCAGAAGTTTCCATCACACTTTAACAGCGCCAAGTGGACCAATCATGTCACAGCTAAAGAGAAACTGTATTGCACGTTCTTTGCATATAGTGATGTTGATGAACCGGTTGTAACTCTGCATAAGGATTTTGCTTACACGTTCTCGTAGGACGAAAGTATAATAAAAGAAGAATTGGGAGCACATAAGTGGAGAGTTTTGCTAAAACAGCCTTCTGCCAAAGCTCAAGGAACGCAAGGTTGGAGCACCCTAATAATAAGTACGACTGTGCTTGAAACACACAGATTTCCCCAATGATTGAGTACCACTGTGCTTGAAGCATATGAATTTCCCTAACGATTTAGTATCAGTGTGTTTGAGGCACACGGATTTCCACAATGATTCAGTCTCTCTGTGCATGAAACCCGTGGATTTCCCTAACGATTCAGCACCTCTGTGAATGAAACACGTGGATTTCCCTAATGATTCAGCACCTCTGTGCATGAAACACGTGGATTTCCCTAACGATTGAGTACCTCTGTGCATGAAACACGTGAATTCCCCTAACGATTCAGCACCTCTGTGCATGAAACACGTGGATTCCCCTAACGATTGAGTACCTCTGTGCATGAAACACGTGGATTTCCCTAACGATTCAGCACCTCTGTGAATGAAACACGTGGATTTCCCTAATGATTCAGCACCTCTGTGCATGAAAAACGTGGATTTCCCTAACGATTGAGTACCTCTGTGCATGAAACACGTGGATTCCCCTAACGATTCAGCACCTCTGTGCATGAAACATGTGGATTTCCCTAATGATTGAGTACCTCTGTGCATGAAACATGTGGATTTCCGCAACGATTGAGCACCTCTGTGCATGAAACATGTGGATTTCCCTAATGATTGAGTACCTCTGTGCATGAAACATGTGGATTTCCGCAACGATTGAGCACCTCTGTGCATGAAACACGTGGATTTCCCTAAAGATTGAGTACCTCTATGCATGAAACATGTGGATTTCCGCAACGATTGAGCACCTCTGTGCATGAAACATGTGGATTTCCCTAACGATTGAGTACCTCTATGCATGAAACACGTGGATTTCCCTAATGGTTGAGTACCTCTTTGGTTGACGGACATGGATTTCCATAATGATTGAATGCCGCTGTGCTTGAAACAGATTGACTACAATAATCCACTTCGCTTGAAACAAATGGATTTCCATAATTATTGAGTGCCACTTTGCTTGAATCAAATGGGTTTACTAATGATTGAGTCCCACGGTGCTTGAAACAAATTGACTTCCATAATAATTTGACTCCCACTTTGCTTCAAAAAGATCTACTACCCTAATGATTGACTACCAATGTGCCTAAAATAAATGGATTTCCATAAGGATTGAGTACTACCATACTTGGAATAAATTGACTTCCACAATGATTAAGTACCACTGTGCTTGAAACAAATGAACTCCCATAATTATTGAATGTCACTGTGCATGAAACAGATGTATTTACCTAATGATTGAATGCCACTGTGCTTGAAAGAAATAGATTTCCCCAATGACTGAGCACCACTATACTTGAAATGTGGGTTTCCCCAATGACTGAGCATAACTATACTTGAAATGTGGGTTTCCCCAATGACTGAGCACCACTATACTTGAAATGTAGGTTTCCCTAATGATTGAGTACCACAGTGTTTGGAACAAATAGATTTCCCCAATGACTGAGCACCACTATACTTGAAATGTGGGTTTCCCCAATGACTGAGCACCACTATACTTGAAATGTGGGTTTCCCTAATGATTGAGTACCACTGTGCTTGAAACAAATAGATTTCCCCAATGACTGAGACCACTATACTTGAAATGTGGGTTTTCCTAATGATTGAGTACCACTGTGCTTGAAACAAATAGATTTCCCCAATGACTGAGACCACTATACTTGAAATGTGGGTTTCCCTAGTGATTGAGTACCACTGTACTTGAAACAAATGGATTTCCGTAATAACTGAGTGCTACTGTGCTTGAAACAAATGTATACTAATGATTGAATGCCACTGTGCTCGAAAAAATGGAAAGCTTTTGACTGAGTGCCACAGTGCTTGAAACAAATTAATTTCCCTAATGACTGAGTACCACTGTACTTGAAACAAATGGGTTTCCCCAATGACTGAGTGCCACAGTGCTTGAAACAAATGGATTTCCCTAATGGTTGAGTAGCAAAGTTTTGAAATAAATGGATTTCCTTAATGATCCAATATACAGTGTTTGAAAGAAGTGGATTTCCCAAATGATTGAGTATAACTGTGCTCGAAACAAATGGATTTCCCTAATGATCAAGTACCACTCTGCTTGAAACATATCATCAGTGTTCTAAGACAATATCATGTTGTCACATGCATAAGCGTTGAACGTTTACAAATCCTTAGTGTGTTTATTCAAACATTCCTAGGAGCGATTTGAATAGGCTTCCGATAAAATCTTACCATTTTAGACCCGTGAGATAGATCAAACTAATTAGTATAACAAGTAACAGTTTTATACTTCTGAGATTCTCTAAAGCAACTAACGCATGGTTAACGCAGACCTAATTGTTAATGTTAAAAAGTCGTATCTATTACACCAGCATAGCCAATATAACAACGCAGGAATGTTGATCATTAAGGTGATGAATAGCCTGCTTCTCTGGCGTAGTGGTAGCTGTCTGCTTCACATTCAAGAGGTCCCGAGCTTGAAACTCAGTTAAGGTGACCTACCCGGATAAGGCTCTTATGGGTTTTTTCCCTATCCTGAAGACGAATATCGAGTAACTCTAAGATCTATGGATCCGGGGCTCATTTGTGCGTCATTTCACCCATTTGGCACATTCATCGTCGATATGGCTTACTAGGTTAAAGGTCGTTAAACTTAATAAACAAAATTGGATTGTTACATTGACATGACAATCTCTACCCCCTATCCCTTATTAGTGGGTATACAAATTATTCTTACGAAAGTACCTATATTTTCCTATCTACTCCATTTTATTTGAGATAAAACTTTCCGATAAAACATTACACATTTCGTTATAAATATAAAAGGAGTAGCGATAGTCAAGTGTTTAAGCACTGGATAATAGTAGGTACTAGCCTTAAAATTCCATGCTCCTTACTGCAATCGGAGAAACAACTGAATATCGAAAGGACTTGAAAAGAATGCTAAAGGTATTGAACAATTCTAACCATTAATAACTGATATTTCGGAAATGGCTGATGCCACAAAAAGGTTATTTGAAATAAGCTGTGCTTTTTAAAGAGATCTAAATTTTTTGTGTAGTACGTTTTCGTCTATCGCTTAACGTTTATAAGTTATGCAAGCGTATACCAAATATCTTCCGAATAAATTGGACTTTACAGGCTATTCCCAGAAAATTCATGATATAAATTTCATTTGTAACGTACATATCTTTAATATATGCTGTTTTAATCCAAATCGTTAGAGCAACTGTTGAGAAAATAAAAAATTTCGAAAAATCTTCCATGGAGAGAGGTTGGACTGGGGAATTTTCTTTAAGATCTTCGTGTCGCATCTTTTGAAGATACTGAAACCAAATACCAAGTTTAGTATTTATCCTACTTTCATTTTTGAGCTATGCAGTTCACAGGCACACACAGAGACCCTTTTCTAAGATTCAGGGGCTTCAATACCTGTATTTCCGTTGAAATCTCGGTATCGAATTTCTGGGTACAATGCGATATCTTCTCTACCTACTAAAAATGAATGAATGAGTTTATTCGCAGACTTTACATACATAAATGTTTATTCATTAGTACAATATTACTATAAGTTTATTACGAGAATTAAAATTACATTTGTAATTTTAAAATTCTTCGATTTTTGGAGCTGCATTGCCTCCACTCCCCCATTATATATAACACCAGGTTATGTATATAATGGGATTATATATTATATCAGTCATCCAAAAAGCTAAAATTTCTTGTTTACCTCAATCAATTATCTCCATTGTCCTTTCCCTTAATGTTATTTACCCTACATAGCCATTTTTGTCTCACTTTGCCTATGTACTTCCCCAGTTTTTTATTACGTTTTTCTCTGATCTTAAATTTAAAATCAGTTTGCGTCTTATTTCATTTGGTAAGTTTGCCCACTTTTGTAAAAGGAACTCATCCCTCCACATTTTAGTTTGTTTACATTCCAGAATATAGTGCCATGTGTTATCTGCTTCTTCACACATTGGACATTTTCCCTTGATATGTCCTCCCGGGTACGTAGTAGAAAAAGTAAAAAGATGATGATCATTAATAATTATCATTATTACATCATATTGATAATAATGTTCTGCAATCTAGGGTTTAGTCTAATAGTCTCTTCAGTTCTCGCAGTTAATACATTTTCCTTGATCGTCATGTGGCGTTTTTACATTTAGGATCATAATATTACTATATTGTGACGGTTATAATTTTATTTTAACAGATTTTTATAAATAGGCTTTTACACGGTTTGAAATATTCAGGAAAAACTTGGTTTAAGTAACTACAGGATGTTGAAGTAAGCAGAGATTAGGTGACTCGCAATTTAGTACGTCAGTTACTAGCTAGGCACTAATCAGAATTTTGGTCGGATATTTAAACATATGGGTTTTTGACGGTCCCCTCTTTACCAGCCATGCACATATCGGGAAACTTTGCTGGTCAGTCCTTTAAATTCATTTAGTGTTAATTTGTGATCCCGACATAGGCTCTAAGCCGACAACGATGGACAGCTGGAACTCTTCTGCAGCGCAGGTAAATCCATTACTTGTCTAATTCTTTCTTTCTTTTGGAAGTGTAGTTATCTTATGATGTCACCCCTTTTAGCACCCTTCCAGCTGACCGCAACCTATATCTTCGTGAGGCCATCTTGTTCTTTACTTCCCCATCCTTTGCGCCGATTGTATCGTCGCCGCCCTCACGTTACAATATTAATCCCTGATACTCTTGTCTTTATTCTTTTCAAAGTCCTTTATTTTCTGCAACCGTCTCATACAGTTGGAATACGTTTAATTTTTCTCGAATGCTTTTGGTTTTATATGAGGGCTTTTCTACAGGTTGTTGCCTCTTTCAACAATCCATCCCAACAACTCCGATCCTGATTTTATCTATTTTAATACGCATGATTCATTCTCATATCAGCAATGGGATGGACGTTATTTTTTTAGTGCGCGTGCAACATGCTACGACAAGCACATATGCTGCTATCTGCGGAATTTAAATATATTGTACAGTAAACTGACGTTTGCGACTTATTTATTGGCTCCCCTTCCATTATAAAAGTGTACGTTATATATTAAACGTAACGAAAGCTAGCTAGCAGTGCAGGTACAAGTTAAGTGCAAGAAGCCAAGTGGTACCAGATGGAGATATCTTTAGGGTGGTACGAAGCACAGGGTATAGGCTGAACATGACCAGCTGAGACGCTGGAGAGAGAGAGAGAGAGAGACACAAACGGAGGTTGAAGAGAGATAGCGAGAGATTGGGACAAAAATTGAAAGCTCAAAAGCGTTATGAGGAGCGATATAAGTGCAAGTGTTCTCAAGACACTAAGATGATCAGCCAATCGCAGTAGTGCTTTAAAGTAGTTGCAAAAATAGCGTCTTTTCCGCCCCGAGATTCGTACGACTTTATACAAATTTGTCAGGGGAGTGAACTTCGTGCCACTCAAATGGCTGAGCGTGTTAAGAAGTTGTTAGTAATTTAGGAAGGCTATATAGAGTGGGAGGTACAGCTAGATAGATAGGACCCATAACCCAATAATATAATTGTGGGATAGAAAGAATTCACGGCTACTGCGAACAAGTGTAAATAACTTACAGTTAAAGTGAGCTTAAACTTTTTATTCCGTCTCCTGCTAACACGCCCTCGATCAAAATTAAGAGCATAGGCCAACACAGAAGTGTTGTAGGGCATTCTATTACAGCAAATCAACACACCCACTCCAGAAGGAAGACGACAAGCAGCCGGAGAGATCTGTCGCACAGTCCTGTGATAGCGACAGGTTTACTGTATTAGCGGCTAACGACACATATGAGGACATTTTAACTCAAAAGTTAATAGATTGCACCCTCTTATCTAGTACATACTATATAAGTTACAGGTGGGATTCAAATTCCGACATACTTAATTCTATGACTTATTAAGGCAATGGTGTTTACTTATCTAATCAGCCATAGCTAGGAAATACTAATAGCCCTGAAGAAAACATGAATCTCAGATTCTTGCCTTTTAAATCAACCGATGGGGCCTACCTGCGACACCTTCGATTTCAGGATTGAAAGGAAAGGAAAGCTAGGGAAAAAGCAGTAGCAGAATAGAAAGATAATGATTATGACGATGACGGTGTCATTATCCTCTCCGACGCCGAAATGATATACACAAGAAATGCAATGCTTTTAACCACTTCCCCTTTTTGGAATCATTTTGGCTACCTTTTAGAATTTTTAGCGACTTTCTATCAAGAAAAACCACAAATGCCGTTCATTTGTTGACAACGCTGCTCTCTGGGCAGCTCCAGTAGTGAGCAGGGTCCCTATTAGGGATTTCTGCGCGTCCCTGCGCTTCCTATGCCTGCGGCCTGTATTAGCCACAATAGATCGCGGTATGCAGGTGTCCCCCTCCGTTGTATAATCCATACTTATACCTATAATTACTTGTTAGCTGCGTATCCACAGAAGTTCAGTAAGAGCTGATATCAAATTCATTTTCAGCAACGCTTCCATTCAAACTGACAAACTAGACAATTAATCCTCAAACGGAGTTGTAGGGTATTTCTCGATACCAGATAAATTCCTGCAAAATTCTTTGCTTTGTTTGCAGCAACCGCGTGGCTAAAGATGTACCTGTGCTCGGATTAAAATGACCATCAATATTATTGTGTCCCTGAATAAATAACAAAACGGCTGAGTGGCATCCCTAACGACCCCACAACTCCAGTAGCGTGAGTGTTACTTGTTACTAGTCATCTTGTACTAATATGGCTTTTTCTAAAAACACTTAAGGGTATGTCAGTGCTTAACCCAATCTTTGTAGATCTTGTACACAGTGTTTTGGAATAATATGACGGTATATTAAAAAACATAATATATTTAAAATAATTGCTTTTGTGGCATCAATCATTTCCGCGATATCCGTTATTATTGATTTAAATTGTTTAATACTTCATTTTCTTCAAGTTCTGCGATATTCAGTTGTTTCTCCTAATGTTAGCATATAGTGATCAGGGTTTTAAGCATCGAACAATCTATTCGGTTTCCTATACACCCCATATCTACAATGAAATGTGTAATGAAACTGTTTCTGTAAACTTTTATCCGAATTATTATGAAAGTAGATAGAAAAATAAGGTTTTGTGAGAATAGTTTATGGAAATTTGTACAGTGGATTTAAGTTCCACAAATAAAATTAACTTACTTTTACTTTAGAAACAAATGGCTACATAAGAATATAGTGGGTAGACAGTCGTCTGAGTGTAACACATCAGAATTTATCTGCTGTACACTGCTGTGAAAAAGAACTGGACGATGGGAGGTAATTAAGAAGGAGGTTCGTTTGACAGTCTTCCTTCGTGGTACCTCTACTACATGAAGAATATATATATATATATATAACGAGAGAGTCAAGGAACTACGAACCGGCTACGCGGTGTGTTTCCACTGGGCGTGTGGAAACATGATAACGTACTGCTGCTATAAACAAGGCCACGCTGTTGACATGGTTTTGCTCTGCAGTGTGAAGTGCAGTATTGAGTTGTCGGTGATGTGATGTAGTTCAGTTATTACGAGTTATTTATTAGTTTGTCCTGTACTTAATTACAAAGTATGTTATGGCTCAGTATATGCCTTCTACTGCACAACGTGTGTTTATTTATAATTCATATGTGTTAATCAGTCAGCTCGCCAAGTGAAAGTACGATTTGCAGAAAGATTTCCAGGTGTAAAAGTTCAAGGTCGTACGACAATCCATGAACTTTACAATAAATTTCAGGCCACAGGAAGTGTTCAAGCTAAGAAATGTAAAACACGGCGTTCGGTTCTTACCGAAGAAACATAAGACGACATTGGTCATCATTTGCAGAATTCCCCTCAAAAATCACTTAGGCGTCTGTCACAACAGGCAGGTATTTCTTATGGCTCTACACGAAGAGCTACCAAATTTCTGAAGTTAAAATCATATAAAATAACTGTGGCACATGTTCTTCAACCAGTTGATCTTGAATTAGGCGCACATTTTGTGAGTGGAATCTCAATAGTATACACAATGGCGAAATAAATCCATATTTAATATTTTTCACGGACGAGGCTCGGTTCCATCTTCATGGATATGTGTGTACACAAGATAATAGTTTTTTGAGCTGTAACAAACCTAATATTGTTCATGAAGTACCCTTTCATGACGAAAAAATTGGTGTATGGTGCGCCTTGAGCGGAGAAAGAGTTATAGGGCCAATTTTTTTTTGAGACAACAGTTAACGTCCGTACATACATGAATACAAATTTGCATTCGCCCCTTTTTACTTTCTCTACTACGTATAGTAAGTAGGGGAAGTATTGTATTCCACCCAAAAATTCGATACCGAGATTTCACCGGAAATACATGTTTTGAGACCCCTGAATCCAAAAAAGGATTTTTGGAAGCATATCCGTGTGTGTGTGTGTCTGCCTATGAACAGCATAACTCAGAAACGAACAGTCGGATAAATACAAAACTGGGTATTTAGGTTCAGTATTTTCCAGAGATGCGACACGAAGGTTTTCAAGAAAATCCCTCCACCCCAGATTACCCTTTACATGGAACATTTTTCGAAAATTTTAATTTTCTCAAAAATGACTATTAACGATTTTGATTAAAGT
Organism: Deroplatys truncata; assembly: GCA_030765065.1. Lineage (NCBI taxonomy): Eukaryota > Metazoa > Arthropoda > Insecta > Mantodea > Mantidae > Deroplatys > Deroplatys truncata. Next base: position 167,426,172 of record CM060979.1, read on the forward strand.
ATCATATGTTTAAGATATTTTCAAGACAAATAAAATGTATATCTTGAATTTTCTGGGAATGTCTCCAAAAGTATTCTTCATTGTGAACGACTTTTGCATAACTGGTAAACCATAAGGGATAGACACAATTTTACTACACAAATAATGTAGATGGCGTTAAAATACACAATTTATGTCATATACATTTTTTTGAGTGAACCATTTTCGAGATATTGCCTGTTATTCGCTTAAATTTTTCAATAAGTTTCTCAAATGGAAATTCGTTATTCATTTTTTTTTTGTCTTGGATATGCAAAGAGTATTAATCTGTGGCGAAGAGAATGGTGCTGCACATAGCAACCAGCTATTAAGAGATATGTCTATGCTTAAAGGCTACTGTATTTCTATATTGCCCTTGCAATTACAAAACAAGGGGAACATAGTACGCCTTAAGCAATAGTCAAATATTTTTAAAACTGGTTCCTATGTGTAAAATGTAATTCTCTTTGCATGTCAAAAGATCGTTTCTGCAAATGTTTATCTCGATTAATATGAAATAAATGGAGAATAAGAGTTTGTAAACATAGTTTGTACAAGAGTAGAGAAAGTCATGTGAGTGTAACATAAGATTTTTTACTTTCTCCACTACGTATAGTAAGTAGGGGAAGTATTGTATTCCACCCAAAAAAATCGATATCGAGATTTCACCGGAAATATGTTTTGAGGCCCCCTGAATCCGAAAAAAGCATTTTTGGAAACATGTCCGTGTGTGTGTGTCTCCCTCTCTCTCTCTCTCTCTGTGTGTGTGTGTGTGTGTGTGTGTGTGTGTTTCTGTGAACAGCATAACTCAGAAACGAACAGTCGGATAAAACATATAGATCGCGTTAAAATACACATTTTATGTCATATACATTTGCTTTGTTGAGTGAACCATTTTCGAGATATTGCTTGTTATTCACTTAAATTTTTCAATGCTTATTTTCTCAAATGGGAAATCGTTATTCATTTTTTGTCTTGTGTATGCAAAGAGTATTAATCTGTGGCAAAGAGAGTGTTGCTGCACTTAGCAACCAGCTATTAAGAGATATGTATATGATTAAAGGCTACTGTATTTCTATATTGCCCTTGTAAATATATATTTCCCTTACATCTACAAGAAACTTAGCAATAAGGTAGAGTCTGCAAACGTTTATCTCGATTAACATGGAGTAGATGGAGAATGAGCGTTTGTAAAAATAGTTTGTACAAGAGTAGAGAAAGTAATGGAGTGTAACACATCAGATTTTTTGTCTTGGATATGCAAAGAGCATTAATTTGTGACAAAGAGAATGGTGTTGCACATAGCAATCAGCTATTAAGAGATGTGTCTGTGCTTAAAGGCTAGTAGTGTATTTCTATATTGCCCTTGCAATTACAAAGCAAGGGAAACATAGTACGCCTTAAGCGATAGTCAAATATTTTTAGAAATGGTCGTTATGTGCAAAATGTAATTCTTTTTGCATGTTAAAAGATCGTTTCTGCAAATGTTTATCTTGATTAATATGAAATAGATGGAGAATAAGAGTTTGTAAAAATAGTTTGTACCAGAGTAGAGAAAGTCATGTGCGTGTAACACATCAGATTTTTTTGTTTGTCCTGGTAATGCAAAGAGAATGGAATACACCACATAGCAACCACCTCTTAAAACATTTGACTATCGCTTAAAGCTTACCAATTCCCCTTGCATCTACAAGAAGATTAGCAATAAGATTAATAAGATTAACATTTCGATATCTCGATTATCATGAAGCATATGGAGAATAAGCGTTTGTAAAAATAGTTTGTACAAGAGTAGAGAAAGTCATGTGAGTGTAATACATCAGAATTTTTTATAGAATTAACAGGCAGGAAGCATGATTTTGCCTTTTTTCAACAAGACTCTACAACAGCTCATGCGGCCAATATTTCGATGAGAACAATTGAAAGTGTGTTTGAAGACAGAATTATTAGTAGAGATTTGTGGCCACCTCGTCCCTCGAACTAACCCCCTGCGATTTCTATATGTGGGGTAACTTAAATAATAAAGTGTTCAAGACAAGTCCACACACCCTGGAAGAATTAAAACAAAATATCCGGCAGGAAATTGCCAGCATTTCTCAACGTGAACTACGGCGAGTGATGGATAGTTTCCTAAAGAGGAGCCAAATATGTATGGACAACGACGGTGGCCAGTTTCAGCATCTCCTTTAATAAAGTTAGTAAGTAAAGTCTTTAAAAGTAGTTTTAAAAATGTTGTATGGTTTCATCCGCGCCTTTCTATGATAGCGGCAGACGGCAAAGAGCGCCGAGGACGCGAACAGCATAAACTTTGCACAGCCGGTTCTTAGTTTTTTGGCTCCCTCTGTATCTATCCCAGGAGGAACGTATATAAGCATCGTTTAACACAGTGGATCTCGATGGCTTAATTGAAAAATCTTATGCATACTTTTGTTTTATTTTTCATAAATTTACACACAAATGCTATGAAGCGCAGAGACGTTTGGCAACGCGCGCCTTCCCACAGATGAATGGGAAAATAATACTTGAAGGGTAAGGTCGGGTCTGTAGAATGTGTGCTGTTTTTCCGATGTTGGTGAGAAGTCGTTGCTACATTGTGGTGACGATTATCGCTTGTGTAACGATATTTAACTTACAAGACCGTTTGTGGACATATTTTCAGCGAAATGTTTAATATAATAAATTAAAACCGAAACACATTTATTTAGCTTTGAATGAAGAAATTCCACTATTAATGGAAAAATCAAAGATTTACAGTACTTTATAACCAGTGGAGACTCATGTTACCTATACCTAGGAAGGCTGCACTGATTATTGGAATTTTAGCTTACCTTAGTGATTTGAAGATGAATTGCATACGGCGATCTTTCTTTGTAGCAAACTTATTAACCACTCTCTCATTGAACTTCGGGATGTTTTGTATCATTTTCTTTTCTATGGACAGCATAGCAAGTGCAGTTAGACTTCTCCAATAGTGTTCCTAAGGAATGTTATAATTCTGTAGAGAAACAGCGTTCAGATTCACTTGTTAAAGGCAGTGTAATGGCTGTTTTCAAAAGTTTTAACACTTCAGAAAAAGTGGAAGAAAGATTATTAGCTCTAAGATATTGAAGCAATTTTACAGCACCACCAATATTCCTGAGTTCTTCTCTTGAATAGATGACTGAAAGTTCTGTATGTAGTTTATCCTTATCAAACACTGGAAACAGTTTTACGCATTCACTGAACGCATTTTCTGGAAATATTGAATAAAAATTGCTCAAATTGTGATTCTTGTAGCAGGGAACACACAGAAAAATGTTCTCTAAACTGGAAGCGGAAATTCAATTGAGACAGTATCACATCACATGCTTCTTTGGCTGCTGCTGCTCTGGTCTGTGGGTTTGAAAGAATTTTTTTGTGTGAGTTTTCTGCTCCAAAGCACAGGACGCCACTGTGTTTCTTACTTTTATAATTTCAGCAGTAAAAATAGATATGTACACTGGAGCTTTGGCAGCATCTATGTGGCGATTCTGCAGTTGATTATACAGTATTTCTACATGAGGCATAATTAAATGGAAAAAATTAAGCCAGAAACAAAACTAATTATTTTCAAGATACCCAATATACCAGCTGCCTCATTTATTGTCGCACTGCTTGAAGTCTCTGATTCTGACAAAATTTTAAAACATTCTTTCAATGCCTCCTCCTTTTCGTAAACAACATTTACAGTCCTGGATTTGTAATTCCACCTCGTTGATCCATCACTGGGTATTCTCTTCTTAACACACGAATCTAACACTGATGATCTGTGTGGAGAGCGGGAAATGAAGGAGGGTATAGCAGAAATATTCGCAAAGAAAATCCTAGCTTTCGTGTTTTGCCCGGCAGCTCTCTCCATTATCAGATTTAATTATGTGCTAAGCAATGTACAAAGTACGCATTAGCGTACACATCTCTAACTTTAACTTGCACTCCATTGATAGTCCTGCTCGTTACCGCTGCACCATCAAAACTTTGGCCTATGAGCTTCTTCTTCTTCTTCTTCTTCTTATCTTCCAATATATTCCCAAGCTCAGAAATTCTTCAACTTCATCGGAATTTTGCCGTTCGGAAAAAAGAATCCCCAGAATCGCTCAAAAAGACTACCTAAGACATTACAATACCTTAAGACTATTACAAGCTGGAACACGTCAACAATATCTGTAATTTCGTCGGCCATAATAGACACATAGTCTGCTCCTTCAATTTCTTCTAAGATGTTTTCTTTACAAACTTCAAGAATGCACTGAAGTAGCTCATTTTGTATTATCTTAGAAGCTCCTTTAAAAAATAAATGATTAAGATCGCACTTAAATAGGGAATCTATTTCTGCTGTATGTTTAATAACCCCCTGAACACCCCATGATTTTGCGACCCTTCATGCTCTTCATGTCCTCTTAGGGTTAGCTCGTGATAACCACAAAATTTCACACACTTGATTATCTGTATAAGAGTGTCTTTATTTTTTTTTTTTTTTGGATTTGATCGTTGTGACGATCTATTGATTCATTATAGGCTTGGCTTAAACATGCCTGTACATATACTGACCCAAGTGTAGCAAAATTAAGCATGTTATTAACATGGTTATTGGACATTTCATGTTTATGACATTTTTCATATAGTCTCTTGAAGTGTGAAACTCCCTTTTGAACCCATGCAATGTTGGCTGCGTCGTCTTTAATTCCAAATAAAAAGCAAGGAAAACAGAAAAGGGAATTGCTGACTTCACAGCCACATATCACTCATATTTCATGTAGATTTCAGGACTGAACACCTACTATATTGTTTTTGTTGGCTTGTTGCAGTTTGAATAATATTTAACACAGGACTCGGTCTTCCACGCACTTTAATGTCACATTTCTCTTGCAGTGTTAAAGCGCCAAAACGAAGCGACTTTAAATACTCGACTGAATTACTCATTGTTACAAGCGCACCATCGACACCAGTATACAAAATCACATTTGAGTGTACTTTACTGTTAGGAAACAAAAATATATTCACAGTCTGATTTCACGAAAATCCGTACGAAATTGCACGTAACACCACTTTTGGGACTGCAAACATTGCAGTCCAGTGAGTTCACTAAACGATGAGATGCGCGGTAAGCCGAAACGTGTAGCGGCGCTAACAAGAGAGGGAAATGGAAGCAATACGCACGTTAGCGAGTTGTACTGGCAGTCCTTCGAGGGAGAAGCGGCTTCACATATGAACTTGCCGCGCAACCTGATATGAATAAGTTGTAATAAATTATGCTAATGGTGCTCATATTATGTTCGCGATAGAACGGGGCTTTGCTATAAATGACGAAAAAATACTATATATATATGGATGTAATCTATTTAATTTAGGCAATTAAGCCAACAACATTAAATTTACTCTGGGGGGGGGGGCTGCGGGAATGCATTCCCGCAGCCCCCCTTTATCGGCCGCCACTGTTTATAACTACCTGATTCAATAAAATTCCAGGTGTTTATCGAGCATTCAGTGAGGACAATTAAATATTTAAACATGTTAAATAAAACAAAGTAAATTTATTTATTTAAACACTGAATGGTATACTCGGCCTTATGCTGTGTCTTTTACACGCAGAATGACGATTTAATTATTTTATTTACATCCCACGGTATTATTTATGAAATTGGTGTAGAAAGATTTAGAAGCATTACCCCTTATAACTTAATTTTGTAAATTCCTGATAATATTCTATATAACCAACGAATAATCCCTCCATATTTACAAAAAATGGGTATGGAATATTAAGATGTTGTATTTATGATTTTGTTTACCTCCTCTACAGTCTTCCATATTCTGAAAATGCCATTTAATCTGCAAGTTAGTATAACGAGGTTAAAGAGATATCGGAATGGCCGAGAAAGTTTTCAATAATCAAGTAAATGAAATTGTAAATATTTCTATCTGCTCTTAGGACTCCTAGTTATATTTTTGTAATATAAAATGCTCTACAGTTTTCACATAATACAGAAACACCTAATATCAATATTCAACGAAAATGGGCAAAACTGATAAATATGAAGATACTTACACTCAAGGCTATCAGGTTAAACATTTTTGAAACGGCGTATCACCTACGAAATATGAACGTGCGTGAAAAACCTCTGTTGGTCATATTCCTACTTTTACCTAGGTCTACTGCAGCTGAAGAATTAAAAATCAAATATAATAAAACAGTTAAACGAAACTTGATTTTGTTCACGACTTCTCAGTATAAATTAAGCTGACAATTGAATCCTGCATGTCCACGTAGATTTTAAGCCAAACCAGTATGTTCCTTGTGGGAAAAGAAAAGTAGTTATGTTCATTGACATTAGGTTCTTTCATTAATCAATACAAATTCTAGAAATACAATATGTGCACAAATGCTTACAGGGACTTTAAATTTGTAATTTGCTCAGTGATATAAAATATAATTTTTCAATCATAACTTAGATTAAACAAAATCTGAGGAATTTGCCTTAACACAAATTATAGGTTTTGAATATGGGATCCATTTGTGACACGGCATACATCCAGTCGATAGTCCTTTTCTTGCCACATGACGTTAACATGTCTGGTGTAACTGATTATACTGCTACAATAATCCTCCATCTCAATTCATCTAAGTCTGCAGGTAGCAATAGCACGTTTTCTTAACACCCTCCACACTGTCATTGTTGGAACTGCTAGTTCTCAACTCGCCCGCCGCATAGATATTTTAGGATACCGAGAAAGCCATTCTGATTCTCTCAATATTCTTATCTGACGCATGCGTTCGTCCGGCGCGCTTTCCTTGTCGTCGTTTCTAACCCTGTTCCTAGGTATATGCCCTATGAAACTTCTTGTGTTACATGATTGCACCAAGCGATGACTGGACTCATTTCTGAGGTGGGGCTTCAGAGGGGGGATAAGGGTGGCAGGGGAATGAGAAGACGTACAGATTTTACTGTGACTCCTAACTATATTGGGCCTTGGGGATACTCACCATGAGCAAGTCAGAGGTGAAGGCACGGATAGGGGCGACTTCAAATCCCCACCAAATAGCCGGAACCTTCAGAACGAGACTGGTAACGAAACCACTGCGCTACCTTGGGCTCTTTGCTTTACAGAGATTCCTGTCGTTATATCTGATTGTACTACCTACGAATATTGTTTTGAGAATTGCGTTAAGACCTGATCTCTATACGCTCACTGAATTATGTTTCGCAAATTTCAAAAACTCAGAAGTTTTCTGCACACGAGATACAATGTGATGTTTCTTTCGTTGTCATGGCTACCAAACAATATACACTATGTGATAAAAAGTATCCGGACACCCAACAAACATACATTTTTCATCTTAGGTGCTTTGTGCTGCCACCTACTGCCTGATACTCATTATCCGCGACCTCAGTAGGCATTAGACATCGTGAAACAGCAGAATGGGACGCTCCATGGAACTCACGGACTTCGAACGTGGTCAGGTGATTGAGTGTCACTTGTGTCAGAAGTCTGTACGCGAGATTTCCACACTCCTAAACATCCCTAGGTCCAGTGTTTTTGATGTGATAGTGAAGTGGAAACGTGAAGGGACATGCACAGCACAAAAGCGTACAGACCGACCTCGTCTGTTGACTGACAGATCGCCGTCGTAAAGAGTAATAGGCAGACATCTATCCAGACCATCACACAGGAATTCTAAACTGCATTAGGATCCACTCCAAGTACTATGACAGGCGTTTGGTGAGAAACCTTGGATTCCATGGTCGAGCGGCTGCTCATAAGCCACACATCACGTATGAAAATGCCAAACGACGCCTCCCTTGGTGTAAGAAGCGTCAACATTACATGATTGAACAGTGGAAAAATGTTGTGTGGAGTGACGAATCACGGTAAACAATGTGGCAATCCGATGGAAGGGTGTGGGTATGGCGAATGCCCGGTGAACGTCATCTGACAGCGTGTGTAGTGCCAACAGTGAAATTCGGAGGTGGTGGTGTTATGGTATGGTCGTGTCTTTCCTGAAGGGGGCTTGCAACCCTTGTTATTTTGCGTGGCACGATCACAGCGCAGACGTACTACATTGATATTTTAAGCACCTTCTTGCTTCCCACTGTTCAAGAGCAATTCGGGAATGGCGATTGCATCTTTCAACACGATCGAGCACCTGTTCATACTGCGCGGGCTGTGGCGGATTGATTACCCGACAATAACATCCCTGTAATGGACTGGCCTGCACAGAGTCCTGACTTGAATCCTATAGAACACCTTTGGGATGTTTTGGAACGCCGACTTCGTGCCAGGCCTCACGACCTACATCTATACCTCTCCTCAGTTCCGCACTCCGTGAAGAATGGGCTGCCATTCTCCAAGAAACCTTACAGCACGTGATTGAAAGTATGCCTGCGAGAGTGAACGCTGTCATCAAGGCTAAGAGTAGGCCAACACCATATTGACTTCCAGCATTGCCGATGGAGGGCGCCACGAACTTGTACGTCATTTTCAGCCAGGTGTCCGGATACTTTTGATCACGGAGTGTATGTATGCGCTGAAATAACTGGATGTCAAAATCTTCTAATAACCCAAGTGTGTAAGAAAGTTTTGCTTTATTTACTTTGTACTAATGTAATCACGTTCGTTGGCAGGGCATACTAAATAATTGTATAAAGAGAAAATTTTATGACTTTTCGACCACCAATTCAGCACAGAGATAAATAATACAACAAGCAGTATATTTAGACATATAAGGAGTTAAGTATAAAAACGATGTAAATAGACAGAATAATATTAATGCAGGCAAATGTAAAGAATATTGTACATAATTCACGTGTATTGTAAATCAAGCACTCAATGCCATACATTTCGGTATAAGACACGACTAACAACGAAACAATTGGGAACGACCTTTGAAACCACTGCAAGTACTGTAGACCAGACTGACCAGAAAACGTTTGCGGGGTGTTCTGCTCTCCGGAAGAGTGAGGGGGATAATACATTAATAATGCAACATTAGTATCGCAGTGTGTTTCACCTGAAGCAGTGTGTAAGTGCTTTCTAGTGATTTATAAAGTTATTTACAATGCCCAGTAAGAAAGGAAGAACTCTACACAGTCAGGTCCGAGAAATAGTCGCTAACGTTGTTAAAATCTCTGACAAGGAAAGCAAACAAAAGCAGAAGAGCGTTTGTTTTTTAAGAGACCTTAAGTATTGTTGATATGTTGAAAGTAGAGCCGTAAAGTTTCTCAAATAGCGTAGAATTGTTGATGTCAACACATTCCTTACAGACACATTTTCGTCAGAGAAACACGGTAGATACTGTAGACGTGACGAGTGAGTTAGCCTGAGCAGTAGAAAGAGATAGAGGTAGGTGGAATTCTCTCAAAAAGTCAGATGTTAGACAGAGGAGTGAGGAAGGAAGGGAGAGAACAGACATGGGAATTCCAGAAGTGCCGTACTGACACTAAACATAAGAAAAGCGACAAATTTATTTTTCATACGGTGTAACTAGCGCTACGTATAGATTTTACACCTATATAGAGAGAAAATTTACCGGAGCGTGATTCTTGATACAATTTCTCCTCGAGGCAACTTCACGCTGCCCAATAAACTAAAACTGTGGGGAAAATGCGTGTGACTTGATTAGATAGATAAGCATTCGCATATACACTGGTGTGAAAAATCTAAGGACGAGATGGGTAAAGTAACATAACAAATTAATTACTTGGTGGAAGTAGATGACGGTGCGGGAGCATGTCACCAGAGGTCTCTCACACGTACATAGATAGCTGGACGTCACATGGCTTGGGTGTAGCGAGCCTATAGTACCAGATGTGTCTGGTCCCGAAACACGGGGCAGCTGACGAAACAGGACAAGACGGTGTGTGGCAATTAGCGAGCTGTTACGGTGCACTGTAGTGGTCTTCTTCATTGAACATGGTCCGTATACACCATTTGGATGACTTCACATGGCGAAGAATCATAGGGAAACCGAAAGAAGGGCGAAGTGTGACGAGTTTGGAATTGCTCACAGCATTGTTTCACTTGCATGGGGACACCTTCCAAACCACAGACACCGCTATTCCAAGGAGATGTGGGGGTCGACCACGGTCAACTACAGCAGCAGATGACCGCTACATTGCGTAACAGGCAAGAAGGGATCCACGTCAAACAGCGGGTGCATTTGCAACCACATTTAACAGCTAGGCACGCAATCTGGCGATACACAGTGGCACGGCGACTACGCAGAGGTGGACTCTTTGCCCGACGGTCAGTACGTTGTGTTCCATTGATATCCGCACATCGGCGGCACCGTTTGCGATGGTCCCAAGAAACCTTCATAGTATGCGGACAGTAAGCCGCACGAAGATCTTGGGAGTTGTGTTTACGCAGTGTTTTCGCGAGACTGTGGCAGTTAATTGGGCTGACAAGCTGACGAAGTTACGGGTGCTCTTAGTAGAGCAGCGGACACGGTCACTAAACCTTTTCCAACGAGTGTGGTATGTACATACTTACGCCCTCGGTAGGATTTGGTACATTGCTCGAGTGTTGCCTATTACCAAACAATTTTCTCAGAGGATCGAATGCCTGATTGGTTATTTTCTCTGGTCCGGAGCTGCTTATCAGGTTTCCAGGGAACAACTACGTCTACCAGTTAATAAAGGTGGTTGTGGGTTGATTGCAGTGGATGTGAAATGTCTGGTACTTCTTGGGAAAACTATACTGCGTGTTCTGGACGGTGAGGGCCTTCCGCTACAGCGATCTCTTTGGGCAGCTCAACTTCTTCTTCCAAATAGGCGGCTACCCGAATTTCGGCGGTGGTGGAAGACATTTGCGGACCTACCCACCATTACTACGCAGAGGTTGGCCTTTACTCGGTCAGCCTTCTTTTACAAACATCTGATGTCTACCACCAGTGTTCTAGCGCGGGTGCAACAAAACTATTCGCTTAGACGATGGAGTACAATTTGGTATAAATTTCAGAATCCGAAGATCCCCACTGACTGGAAAGCTGCGGTTTACTCGGCTGTCAATGAGGTTGTTCCGACAGCTGACAAATTGTGGCGGCATGGCAGAGCAACATCAAATCTCTGCCTTAGGTATTCTGGGTGGAGACATTGAGTCACAATTTGGTGGATTGTGCCGTCGTACGCCCAATATGGGACTGGATATATGGTCGCATATGAGTAATTTGTAGTGGCGTGCAGATGTTTCCACGGGAGGTCTATCTGAATCTCGAATTCAAGCATGGTGACAAGAAACTGACAGATGCCTTTACTTGGCTCATCTTTGCCACCTATTTTTGGGTACTAAAAGTTGGGGACGCAGTGAATCTACAGGCCTTCCAGAGATTTATCCGGAAGGAACGCTAGGAGTTGGACAAAAGGACCACTTTGGCCTTGGATCTCCCGCATTTAAGGAAGCTCTAAGTGTCCACTGCAGAAGGGCATATGCTAAGAATAGGGATAAGAAGAAGAAGAAACACAAGTAATCTATCCTTCTTGTGTAGTAGTTTCCATATTCTCCTAAAAACCTGTCCCAAAATACAGTAAATAAATACATTGCACAAAAATTTAAAAAAAATTTAAAAAGATAATAAAAAAATAATTACAATAAAAACAAAATAAAACAATAAAAAAAGATTCACATTTTTTTGTATAGTGAAAAAAATTTATTAAAAATATCTAAAAAAAAAAAAGCATGTGGTTTACGATAGAGCAGTTCTACTCAATTGTTTAAGCAAAAAAAAAAAAAAAAAAAAAAACGGAGTTATTGTTTAGAGAGTATTATTTTATCAGCTTGTTTAACATAACAGTCCTCAACTGGCTTCAAAGAGCACATCAGCGTAATTTCACTCTCTTTAGCTCTTAGGAACCTAAGAGAAAGTTTTTGAAAGCATTTGACCCAAAGTTCTGAAAAAAAATAAATAATAAAAAAAAAAAAAGAGATCTACATTTTGTGTAGTACGTTTTCCTTTGTTGTCTAACGTTTACCAGTTATAAAGGTTATACAGGATTTCCTTCGGATGAGGTGGACTTCACGATAAAAAAAAAAGATTATCAAAATTGTACCAATGAGGAATGGGGTCGCGTGCTCTTCTCGGATGAGAGCAGATTCAGTCTAAGTACTAATTCTCGACGTACTCTCATCTGGCGAGAGGTGGGAACACGTAATGAACCCAGGAAAATCCTTGAACATGTTCGTTTTGGTGGTCCGAGTGTTATGGTTTGGGGAGGCATAATGTTGCATGGGCGCACAGACCTCCAAATCTTTGAACACGGTACGCTCACTGACAACGTTATTGTGATACTGTACTCCTTCCCCATGTGCGTCTTTTAAGGGGTGCAGTCGGCCCTGGCTTCATTTTTATGGATGTAAATGCCCGACCGCATGGAACAGCGCAGGTGGAGGATCTCTTGAAACGAGAGGATATTCGGCGAATGGATTGGCCTGCCCGTGCCCCCGATTTAAATCCCATCGAACACGTGTGGGATGCTTTGGGGAGACGCATTGCAGCACATCCACATGCACTAACGACAATCCAACAGTTGTTAACAGCGCCGGTGGAGGAATGAAACGCCCTACCACAAGAACTGCTTACCAACCTTGTGGCCAGCATGGGAGCACGATGTAGAGCATGCATTGCTGTCCATGGTGATCATACACCGCTTTGAAGCACCAGGTATCTGTTTCTGTAAATCTAGAGAGCCAGCCTATGTCGTATTGACCTTAGTGTAGCTTATGCTCTATGAATAAAAGTGGCGTTGCATATTTCATTTAGTTGCCTACTGTAGCATACCGTAGCAGTTCCCTCTATGTATGATTCAAGTTTAATCGAGGTATGTTACTTGGCAGTGTCACAGCATGCTAAGGGTACTTTCGTGCTTAGGTTTTGCACCCCGTGTATTTCACATGGCGGGACACAAGATTTCATCACTACAATTAGTTATAACGAGGGTTGCTAGCTGCGTCTAATATCAATTGTTAGCTTTTGAAAGTTGCGCCTATTTTGAGCATTAAATGCCTATTACAAGTTATCCCGTGGTAATTATTTATCAAAGTAGCCTTCTCCCACGAGAAACCCCGAATTAAGAAACAACATGCGTAGGGCTTAATTTTCAGCACCTGAACGACAACTGAGCGCTGGGCAGGATTCGAACCCGTATTTACCAAATGACCACGAGAACGATAGACGCAGGTCAACATTACAATTTGTACAGTTTCTAACAATAAAAATCAATCAATTTTATAATTAACAAGTGAAAAGATTAGATGCTTGCAGACTATGTGTGTTTTCCAAAGAGGTTAACTTAAGGGCCTGGGAATGCGGATCTTCGTCTCTATTTCGTTGTATATGCTAAGCATCTATGTATTATGAGTAGGTAAACTATGTAGCTTTTATGGTATTAAATTACTATGGAACTAAAGAGAAGGTACAAGGGTTTAAACTTTCACATACTGTAATTTTCTACAAAATTACTCGATCATTCTAACCGATGATTGCTCCACCGCCAAAGCTTACTTATAGGCTATGTAGCATTTTCATAACTTGGAAGACTGCCCGGGAAGTCAGAGTTCCAGCGCTGTTCAAATGTTTTTGCTTGAGTATTAGGAAATTTTTCATCCGTTATTAGGAATTTTTCGAGGTTGTATGAAATAACAATTACAAGGGGCTGAAGGGGTAAAGGGGAAGATAAACCATGAAAATTGGGGCAAGACAAATGAAACCAATCAAATTATCATTCGAACAATGTCAGGAAAACCAGCTACTATTATATAAAAATTATTATGTGAAGTGGATTGCGACTTATTATACTTTTTAATACAAACTCCAGATTGTGTACCCTTCTGAAACTAAATGCATTTATACAGGGTGGACTATTTAAGTTGATTGTACAATATCTCCAAAACTAAGGTTGTAGGAAGAAATGTCTTTAATGTCAAATGTCAGAATTTTTGTTATTTACATTGGTGTAAGAACAATTGCAAAGTGCTTTATAAAAATGTCGTTTAATTCTTTATGAGGTTTGAGAAAAACATAAAAGGTAGGTTCCCATTTAAAAAAAATTAAATTGACCCTAAAATGACCATCATAACATCCTCAAAATAAAACACGACTAATGGCATTTACTTTCCCCGATAATATCAAACAACTTTTATAAAAGACATTTCTTTCTACAACCCTTAGTTTTGGAAATTTTGTACAGTCTCAACTTAAATGGTCCACCCTGTATAACTAGTTGTGAAGATTAAGCCTCAAGAAACAAGTAATAATATCTACCGACGTGGTCAAATTATTACTAGACTAAACATTCTCATCTGCCTAATTTTTAAAAATATGTTAGTGAATCATAAATCGGTAATTATTATCTATAGTTAAAGCAATATTAAATTGAGAAAGTATTAATTGAGTGCTTAGCTCGCATTGCTTTTGAACACATAAGAATATTTAATTTTTTGGTACACTTTGTTTCGCAATATTGTAAGCTGGTCTGTAAATTTGTTAAACGTTCATTAATATTTCTATGATGGCAGTGTTTGCAGAAATGTCGATTTTTAGGAATTTATTCATCTAATAGCCTATTTACATTAATGTAATAATTGTTGTCTGGCCATTAAGATTCTGAAGAGAGAATGACGTAAACATTTGGAAAATCATAACTATATAGCACGATCTTCAATACAGTTATTTCATTATTGCTACTGCACTCATGTTGTCCAAAGTGGTTAAAGATTAAAGGTTTAAACACCTAAATGTGACAACAATGAATATGTTTAATTTAAAATGTGCTAACTAATGGAATACGTAATGATTTACCAAGTTTAGTCTATTAATTGTCCCAAAAATACAAATTTACAGCATTATTATTGGAGCGGTGATATGTGTGACAATTGCAGTGTTTAAAACATGAATGGTTCTATAAATTAAATTTATAGGTATAGTATTATTTTTAACCTTATTTCAATCTGTGATGTCTATTATATTGTTTTCATTTTTTTCTAATAGTGAAAATAAAGTAGAAATCAGCAGGTAATTGTAATTGCCTAGTTATCTCATATGTGTACTATAGCTTTGTGCTAAGAGCTATATATACATTAATCTATTTGTTTACATTTGTTATACAGGGTGGTCCAATGAAGCGGAAGATTTTAAATTCGCTAAATGAATCGTATAAAGAATCGTTGTACTGGTGAAAACGGGCTTTTGTTATTAATTTATATTACAAAAATAATGATAGTTTTATTGCAGTACAACGCTATTTCGACTCCATTACATTATCCATCGCAGTGATCCGGTACCATTAGCCCATAAAATAAAAACGTGGGTGCAGAATTTTGAAGTAAATTTTTTTGCGTTAAAGAAACATCCATGTAAACCTAGATCTGCACGTCGTAAGAGTTGCTATGACCTGTAGTTTTAAACGTTCTGACCGTCGTAATGCAATTTCACTTGGCTTATCAACACTCCTCTAAGAAGAATTCTTTTTAAGGATGTACACATGCATCCATACAAAATTTAGTAGTGCAGAGATTAACAGATGTTGATAAAGTAAACCGCATTACCTTTTGCCAAACACACATGGATGTCATAAATGTCAACAAAGATTGTGCTCAGAATATGTCGATGAGTGATAAAGCTCATTTTCGTCTCTCTGAAGACGTCAACAAGCAAAACTTTCAAAACTGGGCTCACACTAACCCTTATAAATACACCAGAAGCCATTGGACAAGGTCAAGTCACAGTTTGGTGTGCAATGTCAACGTTTGGGATCATCGGTCCTTATTTCTTTGATGATGACATTGGGACATCTGTTACTGTAACATCATAGCAATATGTTCGAATTACTGAAGAATTGTTGTTTCCACAAGTTGCCAATAGTCCTCTCTTCAGCAGGATGGTGTGACCAGTCACACGGCTAGACGCTCCATAGATGCAGTCAGATGTTTATCTCCAAACCACTGTGTCTCCAGAAACGGAAATATTTCATGGCCTGCAAGATATTGTTATATACCAGAGTGAGGCCAAAAGGTTTTGCAGCTAGATATTAAATTTAGTTACCCCGGCATAAACATTGGGGAGCATAGCATCAGTGGCAACGAGAGGACCAGTAACCTTAACATTACATTTCAAAGTAGGCGTGGGATATTCATAACAAAATACACACAAAATCACATTCAACGCATTACCTGTGGTTTATTATAAATTTGCCTTGGTGCCACTGCATCATACACAAAGGATTACAGGACAAACTTTGGAGTGAGATGTTCCACACTAACACGAGACACACACACTACATACACTCGCCCTGAAGACACACAAGACTGACTCATGCTATTAGACTGGCGCCAACAAATAAAAAAGCAGCTCGCTTTCTCCCCCTTCCTCTCTCCGACCATTGGCCAGGAGGTGAGGAGAGAGAGATGCCGCGTCGGACGGTATTCAAACCCTAACCAAAAAAATGATACACAAAAATGTCATGGTACAAAGCAATAATGTCTCCGACGCGACAGTGCACACACATAGGCTACAATATCCATATTTGTCGCGGGGATATTCGGAGAAATCCACCACCACAGAAATCGAGGTACTCAAAAATACAAAAACAAAAAAAAAGTAATAAAAATAAAATAAAAACAAAAATAGACAAAAAGAGAAAGAACAAGAAGTTCCTGTGGACATGTGACAGAATGTGTGCAACGAAATTTGTTATACCTTCGAATACAATGTTCAGAAAATAGAATTTCTTGAGGTATAGGTAAACGCTAATGTATATGCCTTAAATGTAAAGAGAAAGTTTCGCTTCAATGCAATCAATGCAATAATTATTAAAGTTTTAAAATCGCCCATTTCCTTGGCTCTCCCTGTACAACCACAAGTACAGAAAAGAACAAATGATTTTAAAATCCTTTTGCTTTGCTCACTCTTCTCTACTTATTTTGTCTTTATGCTCGCTGTGCGTTGAATGTATGAATCGTTAGTATGGGGTCTTTCAACAAGAGTGTTCTGTCTTTGAACTTAAATAAAACATGTTCTATAAATGATAGAGGTTTATTTCTTTTTTATTTTGGAACATAATTAATGTCATTACGTGTGGAAGAAAGCATCAGTTAAGTGACCGCCTTGCGCGTATACGGTAGACCCAATTTTCAATGACAGAAGAACATAAATAGGTCTTCACGAATAACACGCGTGATGCTATTCATAAGATCATTTACTGTTTCTGGCTTGTTGATATAAACTCGAGATTTAACATAACCCCACAAGAAGTAATCCAACGGCGTTAAATCACATGACCTCGGGGGCCAGTTAACATCACCACCATGGGAAATGATGAAACCTCTGAACTTCTCGTTCAAAAGGAACCAGATGTTTCTGAGATCCATACCATTCAATTGAGGCCAAAAATAGTCCCTTATAAGAGCCCGATATCTTTCTACATTGACAGTTAGAGCTTCTCCATCTTCATCTTGGAAAAAAAAATGGCACAATGATTCCACCATACCAAAATCCACACCACACAGTACCCTTCTGGGAATGAAGTGTCGTTCTTGAATCTGCATTGGATTTTAATTGCTCCAATAGCTGCAATTTTGTTTGTTAACACAACCATCCATCCAAAAGTAGGCTTCGTAGCTGAAGATGATTTTTCGACCAAAATCCGGATCAGCTTCCAATTGCTCCAGCGAATACACGGCGCAACCTATGGTCGTGGGACCTTAGTTCTTGAGTTAATACCATTTTGTAAGCGTGAAACTTCAAGTCCAGATGCAGAATTCGCCAAGTTGTGGTCGGTGAAAACACCAATTCTTGCGCTCGACGAGCAATTGATGTGTTTCCGTTCTCGTGTACACTCTCACGAACGGCGCCGATTTTTTCGTTGGAGCGCTTACGTCGATTACGTACAGGCGTTCTTTGATTGCTGACAGAACCACTTCTTTCAAATTTATCGATCAAACGCCGAATCATTCTCTCGCAGGGACGATTATGCACACCGTAAACTTCACGCAATACACGGAAGGTTTGGCGAACAGATGATCCATTTTGATAATAAATTTTCACAATTTCTACGCGTTGCTGAATGCTGTAACGTTCCATGGCTATTTGTCAATAACAACTGTAACCACATGAAAAAAATGACTGCTGTAACTCAATAACAACGGCAGCTATCACATGTTAAAGATAGGACACTCTTGTTGAAAGACCCCTTATATCAAGCTGAAGTTACTTGATAATATTCCCGGGCGTTGCATTGTTACTATAAAATATAGCAGGAAATTAAAAATTTATTAATTTCGTAATTGTTTTACATATTGAGCACATAATTATAATAATCATCCAGAACAAAATTATGTGTTTAGGATACGTCCTTGTTTTCAGTAGACTTAACATTCTTCAATCGGAGTTATAATGGAAAATGATCGACAGTAAATATTATGATATGGTATTTGCATATAACTTTATCTACCCCTTACGGTACTTAGAGATATGCATGGCGAGAAGATGACAGTCAGCTGTTTACATCATAAGTCGGTTTTTGTTTTCCATAACCTCGTGTGGAAAAACGGAGAAGATTCATGTTTTAAGCGTTCATAGACGGTGGCTATCTAGCTTTAGTCATGGAAAACCTAAACATAGAGTTTCGGAAACGGTTAATGTTATGAAAAATGCTATTTAATAGAAACTGTATGTTTTAACGAACTCTGCATTTGTTTATGCTGTAAGTTTGGATTTGTCTATTGTGATTTCGATTTATATAACACTGTATGGAGAGGATTTAACAGGCTATTATTTAAACACATTTCGTTTGTCAATATGTAAAATGTATGACAGTTTGATCAAAATCCTATAGCTGTTCTTATAAAAATATAAAATAAAATTTCTTTCATAAAAGGTGGTTGTATTGGAAAGAAATTCACGAAAATCTCCTTCTTACGTCTTTATAGGATGTTGGGCTTAAGTACAAAATTTTATATTTTATAATCTTTTGATTTATGCTGAAAACACACACACACATACACACAAACAAACCTTTTTCCTAAAACTGGGTTTATCTTTCTGTTCCTTTCTTGACATCAGGCACTCAAAGACTGAAATGTTTATATTGAATTTTTGGATGGAGCATAATATTTTCTCTCCTACCATAGGGAAGCGACAGCGAAAGTAGAAATGAATGCACAAACGATTCTGTAAACCAAAACGCTAAAGCCACCTGAAATGCATCCTAGAGACCAAGAAAAAGCCCCTGTCAGGGACTTGAACCGGAACCATAGCTTGGGGAGTAAGGAATATACCTGTACATTAATACAATCGCCGATTCTTCATTCATCTATCGGAATGGTCGAGAAACTTGTTAGATAATTAGAGTAGGTTAAATTTTAAACCTTTGTATCTTCACCTTGGTCCTGTAGTTATTTAATAACATAAAAGGTACACCGTTTTTACGTAATACACAAACCCTTAACATATACAACGAAATAGAAGTGAAGCTGGTGAATATATAGATTACGCACTCTAAGGCTACGTCGGCAACCATCCTCTACCCTCTGTCTAAATAAACCTTTGCAGAAATTCCTACATTGAACATTTCGTTAGGATATAAAGAGAACAGCGATAGTCAAATGTTTAAGAACTGGCCACTGTGCACTGGTCTTAAAATTACATACTGTTTCCATGCCATCGCTAGAAACGATTGAATGTTGACAGGACTTTAAAACAATGACCAAATTTCAAAACATTTCAAATCTTTAATAACGGATATCTTAGAAATGGCTGATACCACAAAGAAACTTATTTGAAATAAATTGTGTGTTTTAAAGAGATCTATATTTTTTGTATAGTACGTTTTTGTCTATCGCTTAACGTTTAGCAGTTATGAGACTATAAAAATTCCCCCCGAATGAAGAGGACTTCACAGGCTATTCCCAGAAAATTGAAGATATGCATTTTATTTGCCATGCAAATATCTATAATATAGGATATCCTAATCAAAATCGTTATAGCCAGTTTGTAGAAAATAAAAATTTCCAAAAATGTTCCATGTAAAAGGTATGTGGATGGGGTATGGGGATAGGGGATATTCTTAAAAATTTTCGTGTCATATCTTTGGAAGGTACTGAACCTAAATGCCAAGTTTGGTAGTTACTCAACTTTTTTTGAGTTATACTGTTCACAGACACACACACGCGCGCCTTTTTCTAATTTTTTTATTCAGGGGACCTTAAAACAAGTATTTATGTTGAAATACGACATTGAATTTTTGGTGTTAGCAGTTTTATTTTTTGTACAATTATTTAGCATAACCTACTAACAAACTTGATTACACCATAAGTACAAGGGAAATAAAGGAAAACTTTCTTACACGAGGTTCATTAAAATGTTTTGACAGTGGTATGGCATGCGTGTCATAGCGTTATTGGTCACGGCAAATTCGTACAATTTTTGAAGATTTCATATTATCATAGAAAAGCATCTCAATTTACCTTGTGCAAATGAAAAAACAATAGAACATTTACACTTCAATTGTGCTGGGTCGGTGTACAGGAGATACTGTTTGAAACTTCATTTAAACCACTGCAACATAGAATTTATAAAACCATTGTATAACATCTTTAGTAGAAGATATTGTTAGAGATATTTTATAACTTTTATTCACCACATCCATCGAACATTGTCAAATTTAAATATTTATACAATTTAATTATTTTTAAATTATAAAACTAAAACCCAAGTATAAAACTATAAAATAGGGTTTAATATGCAAAATAAATAAAATAAATATAAGTAAATTTAATTACCGTTTCTTTGCTGTGTCTTAATTGTTAGATCATGACCAGCTACGTATATATTGCTTGGAATGAAATATCCCCGGTATTTGGTTGATTTTATAAAGGCTGTTACAAAACTAGAGGGCATAATTTTAGGTATGCACTCCCCATATGTAGACAATAAAAAAAGTCCATTAGAACATGTGTCCGGTAATGCTTGGTTTCTGAGTATTGGCCCTCAAAACTGATATTCACGCGAACGTATTTCTTACCTCAGGTAAACTTCTTTACAGAAGATGTTCATGGTGTGTCGCGGTATCGTTCGTGTTATCTTATTTGCTGAGCGCCTGTTATTGTTTTACTATTTTTGAATTTTGGGTTCTTTGTCCTCCGACTAGCTATTATTACTCAGTCGAGCAAATCTCTTGAACAGGGTGTGTAAACGGAAAGGAGTTGTTACTAAAAGATAACACTGATAAACTAATTTGTTTTTACACTTTTATTGCCGTCACACTTCATTAATTTCACATATTTACTCTTGATACACGCCCGACTGAAATTGTTATATTTTCGAATGTAACTATAATCACTTATTTGCCGCACATTATTAATTCGAGTATTTCACATCTTTTAACTAACTTTACGACGCGAGAGATTCTGTAGAATTGCGTAACGTGTACTTCGTGAATGCTTCTGTTAAACTGCGCGACGTGTAAGCCGTGAATGATTCTGTTGAACTGGCCGACGTGTAACCCTTGAATGATTCTGTTGAACTGTCCGACGTGTAACGCGTGAATAATTCTGTTGAACTGTGCGACGTGCAACGCGTGAATGATTCTGTTGAACTGGGCGACGTGTAACGCGCGAATGATTCTCTTAAACTGGGCGACGTGTAACCCGTGAATGATTCTGTTGAACTGGGCAATACTTGTCTCTGGCTTTAGAATTTATACTCCCTCACCCCGATATGCCTAAACATTATAACAGAGCTGTTATTGGTTAATAAAACGCGCCAACGTTAGCGTATATTTTTTATATCCAATCAAAATTACGAACACATATGCTCTAGGGAAAATATTCCCTCCATTTCTAAAGAAAAGCACGCTACTCTGACGTCATTTGTTTGTCTCTTCTAATTAATAAACAACTCACCCCCTCGCTACATTGTTACCCGCTCCTATTGTCAGTTTCAATGATACCATGTAAACTTATTTCCTAACAATGCTTATAATTAACAAACATCTCAAATCATTGTCATACAATAATGCTAATTTACACTACAATCACTCTGGCATTTACAGTGTTGTGATATAAAATACTGCCTCAAGTGTCCACCTCCTCCTTGAATACAGCCTCACATCGACGTCTCCTGACCATGCGAACACGACCCCAAATTCCAGGAGTATTGTGTATTTCCTCACAAGCTGCCACAATTCGATTCTGAAGGCACCGGAGACGAATGCACCAACGCTTTCAAATGGTCCCACAAGTAGAAATCGACAGGATTCAAGTAAGGTGAGCGTGGTGACCAAGTAATTGGGCCATCTCTACCTATCCATCCATCAGGAAACCTTCGATCCAGCGGTACGACTGAAAGGCGCAGGAGCACCATCATCCAAGAAGTGATCTTGTGGAGTACCATCATACACATGAGGTATGGTGTTTTCCATGAAGTTTGTGTACGACTGCGCCGTAAGTCTGTTTACAAGTACATGGGGTCCAAGTAACCGAACACCAATGATACCGGCCCACATGTTGAGAGTGAACCGCACTTGGCGATGAGATGGAACGATTGCATGTGGGTTTTCATATGGGCATGCATGCTGATTGTGGAAATTTGTAATGCCATCACAAGTGAACTGTGCTTCATCTGTAAATAATACTAAGGCAGGAAAGTTGGTATTTGTTGCACAGTGCTATACGAACTACTGGCAGAACATCAATCGAGTAGCGTAATCTACTGGTGACAGGGCTGCACACGTTGGAAATGATGAGGATACAACTGTTGCTCTCGTAACAGTCTCCAGACGGTTGTATAAGGAACATTCACTTGCAACGCTATACTTCATGAACTGATAGGAGGAGTCGTGTGCGCAGAATCCAGAATCTCCTCCTCTATATATATGGGTTGTAGATCTTGGTCATCCTCTCCCCAAACCAGGAGATGTAAACTTCCCATGAGCGCATAGACGGCGATGTAGACATTCAAATGTCTTCCGATCTGGACATCTTCGCTGTGGGTATTTCTCTTGGCACAAACGAGGGACAGCGCAGCATTGCCGTCCGCCTTACCGTACACGAAGTGCATTTCTACCAGCTCCTGATTTGAATGCATGCCGAACGCCAAACAAAACACTCAATGTACTCTTCGCCTCAGAATATCCTGTTAACATCTACTGCCACGGCAACTATCTGCGGGTAGAAAAACGTTCCGGTGAATATCACCGTTTTGAAGGTCATAGCTCGAAAACAAGCATTTCTGGACACATGTTGTAATTGACTTTTTTATTGTCTACATATGGGGAATGTACACTTGAAGTTATGCCCTCTAGTTTTAAAATATCCAATGGAATACATTCTGGACTAAAGTCAAGGTATTCTTCCAAAGCATGTACTTTTATAGCTTCAGTGTGTTCGTATTCAGGTAATCCTTTTTAATTCTTTAGTAATTTATGGTACGAAATTAAATGGTGATTTATAGCCCATCTCCGTCAGATGGACTTGAACTTTTAATGGTGAGATAATTATCAAAATTGGTAGAATAGCTTTTAAATTACCCTACACTCACGCCCACTCAAAAATATTCTCTCTTTGGAATATTAATGTGTTTTGGATATAAATATACGTTGGCAAATTAAGTTGTAGGTTGTTTTGATACCAGATGAATGTTTTATTTATAACGCCATCGTAATTTGGAATGAGCTGTCTCGCGAAATGATTGATGCGAAATGAGCTAACATTTTCTAAACATGTTTTTGCACTTAAGTTGTTACACATTTTGAACTGTTTTAAGATCAATGGCTGAAATATAATGGCTTTTCCTAAACGCAACGCAGTGCAGTATTCTTCATTTTAAATATATTAAGTGATTTTAAATATTTAAAATTATAATGCAAACTATGTAGGCTTTACATAGTATAGCTATTACGTTTATATAGAGAATGTAGTGTTACAGTTTACAAATATTATCTAAGAGTGTATATGCCACTTTTTCAAGGCCCTACGTTTCGTACAGGCCTGTAATCATCTCACGATTGGCTGCAGGGTAAAGATCGTTACTGCTTCACGACTGTCACTTGTTAACGTTTCTTCCTTCCTCCACTTGCAGTTGCTTCTTTATTTTCGTTTGCTCCAATTTTCGAAACGTTTTCAACTGCTATTTCTCCTCCCTTACAGTAAACTGGGTAGTTCTTTTTTTAATCCCACTTTAGTTACGGCTTCTCGTTTATACCCAGTGTTGAATAGCCCCTCCTTTTCCAAAGTCATTATCCATTTCCATCCCCATAGCGACTTGACATTAAATCATCCCCTGCTTGATGTAAGAACAACACCATTAAAGAGAAATAATACAGTTTCTAGCACTTAGAACTGAAGCTAAGTTTTAAAAACATCTGATGTGTTACATTTACATAACTTTCTCTACCCACTCTTCTTACAACAATTGTCTAATTCTTATTAATCGATATAAAATTGTATTAGACTTTTTACTTTCTCTACTACGTATAAGTAAATAGGGGAAATATTGTAGTCCACCCAAAAATTCGATATCGAGATTTCGTCGGAAATACACGTCTTGAGGCCACCTGGATAAAAAAAAGCATTTTTGGAAACATATCCGTCTGTTTGACAGCATTCTTAGTGCTTTCACTTCGTTTAACGGTGATTTTAGTGGTATATTGTAGTTAGTGTTAAGAAACGACAAAACAATCAGTACCTTCTTCCTTTTTATACGTTTAGGGGTTTCACATGATTAAGATCTATAAATTCCATATGGGTTGTATTTAATTTCATATTATATTATGAAATATGGAGAAAAGCTCACGAGGTTTTTTGTTTTGTTTTGTTTTTTAACCAAGTGAAGTTGTTCCAGACATTGGAATTGCAAGATGTTTGGTTTTAAAAGACATATTTCATAATATTTTGTGGCTTTTTCTTAGTATTTTCATATTATGGAAATTTTTAATTTCTCTACCACGTTATAGTAGGTGGAGATGGTAATGAATTCCACCCAAAAATTCGATACCGAGATTTCTCAGGAAATGCATGTTTTGAGGCTCCTTAAACCCCCAAAAAAGCATTTTAGAAGAAGGCTCGTGTGTGTATTGCTCGTGTGCGACCATCATAATCCAACAACAAACAATCGGATGAATACCAAACTTGGTATTTAGGCTTAGTATCTTGCAAAGATGCAACATGAATATTTTCAAGAAAATCCCCCACTCCATGTATTCTTTAATGAAAAACGTTTTCGATATTTTTTAATTTCTCAAAAAAAAGGCTCAAAAACCATTTTGATTAAAATATTGTACATTAACGGTCATGGCAAATAAAATTTATATCTTGAATTTTCTAGGAATGCTCTGAGTAGTCTCCCATTCGGAAGTAATTTTTGTATAACCTTGTATAACTGGTAAATGTTAAGCATAGACGAAAACGTACAACACAAAAAATGTGGATCTGTTTAAAACACACAATTTACTTCAAATTACTTGTTTTTGTAGCATAAGACATTTCCGAGATATCCGTTATACAGGTTTGAATTGCTCAATGCTTTGTCATTCTTTTGAAGTCGGTCGACATTTAGTTTTACGCATGGCATGGAAAGATTATGGAGTTTTAAAGACTGTATTTATATAGCTTTCAGTTCTAAAACATTTTACTGTCGCTGTTTCTTTTGTATCTATAACGAAATGTGTGATGCAGCTGTTTCCGGAAAGGTTTATCTGGATTAGAATGAGTAAATGTAAATGTAACACATGAGCTTTTTTCGTCATATTTTCCCTACCTCTAGTTATTACAGCACAAAATTTGTTGGTAGATATGGGTTTCCTGTGTTGGAATTCTAAATTTCCTTTTATGGAAATATAATCGGGAAGATGCAGCAAAAATTCTGATGTGATGCATTCACATAACATTCTCTACCCTCTATCGTTCATTAGTGAGTATATAAACTATTCTTACTACAGCTTATTTTTATATCTATTACAGTTTAATCCTTATAAACCATTTCAGAAACACATTTCGTTATAGATACAAAGGGTATAGCGATTATAATCAAATGTTTAAGAACTGGACGCTATCTGTTAGCCTATGCAATCACGAGAAAAAACTGAATGTTGAAGGGACTTTAAAGAATCACCAAGCAATGAACAATTCGAACCGTTATCTCAGAAATGGCTTACGTCATAAAACGAATTATTTAAAATAAATTATTTGTTTTAGAGAAATCTACATTTCCTGTATAGTACGTTTACTTCTATGGCTTAACGTACACTAGCTATACAAAATGAATTCCTAATTAGAGGACTTTAAATGCTATTCCCAGAAAATTCAAGCCACATTTTATTTGTAGCGCCGTTGTTAGAGCCATTTTTTAGAAAATCAAATTTCTAAAACTTCCATGTAAAGGGTAGTATGAGCAGGAGGTGGGGCTTTTCATGAAAATCTTCGTGCCCCCTCTTTGGAAGGTACTGAACATTAATACCAAGTTAGGTATTTAACCAACTTTTTGGTTTTGAGTTTTGCAGAGTTTTACCATGTTTCCAAAAATCTGATGTGTTACACTCGCATGACTTTCTCTACTCTTGTACAACTATTTTTACAACACCTATTCTCCATCTACTTCATATTAATCGAGATAAACGTTTATAGAAGTTTTGCTAATTTTCTTGTAGGTGCAAGGGGAATATGGTAGACTTTAAGCGATATTCAAATATTTTAAGAGCTGGTTGCTATGTGAAGCATTCCATTCTCTTTGCATGTCTAACACACTATTTTAAATATCTTTTTTGTGGCATTAGTCATTTTTTGTTTGAATTTTTCGATACTTTGCTATGTTTAAAAGTGCTGTCGCATTTCAGTTGGTTCTTGCGATGTCATGGAAGACAATGGAATTTCAAGGCCAGCTATAGTGACTCGCTTGTAAACATCTGAGTATCGATTCGGTAACTTGTAAGTACCTACAATGGGGTAATGAAAGTAATACTAACCATATATATAAAAAATCCGATGTGCTGCACTCACATGTCTTTCTCTACTCTTATACAAACTATTTTTACAAATGCTTATTCTCCATCTACTTCATATTAATCGAGATAAGCATTGACAAAAATTATTAAGTACATAGATAAAAAATCTCATATGTTACACTCACATGACTTTCTCCACTCTTGTACGTACTATTTTTACAAACGCGTATTCTCCATATGCTTCATGTTAATCGAGATATCGAAATGTTATTCTTATTGCTAATGGGGAATTGGTAGGCTTTAAGCGATAGTCAAATATTTTAAGAGCTGGTTGCTATGTGGAGTATTCCATTCTCTTTACATTTCCAGGCCATTAAAAAAAATCTAATTTCCAATTGGGAAAAAGTATGTGTTGAAAAATTCAAAAAGAATAACAAGCAATATCTCGGAATTGGTACACTCGACAAAAAATATGTATATGACATAAATTATGTGTTTTAACGAGATCTACGTTGTTCGTATATCTAGCAACATTTTGTCTATCTCTGACGATTTACCGGTTATGCGAAAGTCATTCAGAATGAAGAGGAGTTTTGAGGAAAAATTTAAATATACATTTAATTTGCAATGAGAATATTTTAAACATATGATATTTTAATCAAAATCGTTAGAGCAATTTTTGAGAAAATAAAAAATTTCGAAAAATGTTTCGTACAAAGGGTAGTCAAGAGTGAGGGGATTTTTTCGAAAGTCTTCATGTCGCATCCTTGGAAGATACTAAACTCAAATACCAATTTTGGTATTTATACGACTTTTCATTTTTGAGTTATGCTGTTCACAATCTGACAGACACACACGGACATGTTTTCAGAAATGCTTTATTTGGATTAGGGCACATCAAAACATGTGTTTCCGGTGAAATCTCAGTATAGAATTTTAGAATGGAACTTACTATACTATTGTAACATTTCAAATGTTCTGCGGAGCATGGCACAGACTGGAATGGAATCTATTTCATGAGGTATTGTTTCTAACGCGCTACAGTTAATTCTTCTGCAGCTGAGGATTGCGTTATCTATATTGTGGGAATTATACTGGTGCATACAATAGAGTTGATATTAATAAGGAATACAACGGCGGGGTTCTCATGTAATACACTCTACTAAAATAGCGGCAGTCTTTTGCTTTTCAATGGCGAACAAAGGAACGCCTAAGCTGGCCCGGCCGCTACCTGGCAGCTAGTTATGCTGACGAGTCATTACCGTGTAAAGCGGGGAAACTGCCAAATGGCCATCTGCTCAATTGTTGTGATCAACAACAATGGGATTTGTCTGTTCGCATCACGTCACAAGTCTACGTGCAGTGGCAGAACTGGAAATTCCCTTTCTCAAACGCTTGAATAATTCTAGTAAACAAAAGTGGTGTGCTGCAATGAAATACAATGCCAGGCTCCACGCTTAACCGATTTTATTGCACTGCTTTAGCCTTCTCATAAGGTGTGCTAATCGCCGATCAGAAAGTAAGCTGTAATATCCTCTCCTATAGGGTCCTACCCACTGCTAGGCTTTCTGCAATCATTTCGTGGACTTCATAGAGAAAGAACAAAGAAATCTGATATGTTACACTCGCATGAATATCTCTACCCTATATCGTTTATTAGTGGCTATACAAATTATTCTTACGAAAGGTTTTTTACCTTCTATACCACGTAGGTAGTAGATACAGATGTTGAATTCCAACCAAAAATTCCATACCGAGCTTTCACCGGAAATATATGTTTTGAGACCCCCCTGAATCCAAAAAAAGCATTTTTGGAAGCATGTCCGTGTCTGTGACTGTGAACAGCATAACTCAGAAACGAACAGTCGGATAAACACCAAACTTGGTATTTAGGTTTAGTATCTTCCAGAGTTACCATACGAAGGTTTTCAAGAAAATCCCTTCACCCCAGATTACCCTTTACATGGAACATTTTCCGAAAATTTTAATTTTCTCAAAAACGGCTCTAACGATTTTGAATAAAATATCATATGTCTAAGATATTTTCATGAAAAATGAAATGTATATCTCAAATTTTCTGGGAATGTCTCCAAAAGTGTTCTTCATTGTGAACGACTGTTGCATAACTGGTAAACCATAAGAGATATACAAAATGTTACTACACTAAAAATGTAGATCGCGTTAAAATACACAATTTATGTTGTATACATTTGATTTGTTGAGTGAACCATTTTAGAGAAATTGCTTGTTATTCCCTTAAATTTTCCAATACTTATACTTTTTCTCAAATGGAAATTCGTTATTCATTTTTTTTTATCCTGGACAGGCAAAGAGAATGAAATACTCCACATAGCAACCAGCTCTTAAAAGATTTGACTATCGCTTAAAGCCTACCATATTCCCCTTGTACCTACTAGAAAATTAGCAATCTCGATTAACATGAAGCATATGGAGAATAAGCGTTTGTAAAAATAGTTTGTACAAGAGTAGAGAAAGTCATGTGAGTGTAACACATAAGAATTTTTGGAAATATGTCCCTGTGTCTGTGAACAGCATAACTTAAACCGAAAAGTATCTTCCAAGGATGCTACACGAAGATTTTCAAGAAATCTCCCCACTCCAACTACCCTTTATATGGAACATTTTTCGAAAATTTTAATTTTCTAAAAAATTGCATTAACAATTTTGATTAAAACATAACATGAAAGATATTATATGACAAATTAAATTATATCTTGCATTTTTGGAATAGCCTTGGAAGCTCTTTTCATCCGGAAAGACTTTTGTATAATCTTGTATAACAAATAATTTTTGTGTTCGAATTGTTCAAGAGTGGTCATTCCTTATAAGTCCCATCGATTTTCAGTCTCTTTGTATGTTTAACCAAACCTGTAATGTAGTTATTTCAGCAACTATTTACTTAGATTAAAATATAGTAGAGAGAAAAATAAGTTTTTGTAAGAATAGCTTCTCTACCCATTAATAAAGATAGAGGGTAGAGAAAGCATGTGAATGTATCTCATGAGATATTGTTCTATCTACTTCATTTTAATCCAGATAAACCTTTGCAGAAATAGCTGAATTACACATTTCATTAGGACATAAAGAGAACAGCCACGCTCAAATGTTTAAGAACTGGAAGCTAGACGCTGACCTTAGAATTTTCGTGATATCGTGAGAAACAGCTGAATGTCCAAAGGATTTGAATGACAAAGTTTTGAACACTCGAACCATTAATAGCGGATATCTCAGAAATGGTTTATTTGAAATAAGTTGTATGTTTTAAAGAGATCTATATTTTTTGTGTAGTACGTTTTCTTCTGTCGCTTAAAAAGATTCAACAAAATTCCTTCGAAATGAAGATTTACATTTTATATGACATATAAATATCTTTAATATATGACATTTTAATAAAAATTGTTAGAAATTTTTGCGACATCAAACTTAAAACTTAAAACTTAACTTAAAACAGTGCAACAAGTTAAAAAATGTATGTGTTGCACTCACATGACTTTCTCTACTCTTGTACCAACTATTTTTACAATCGAATATTCTCCATCTACTTCATGTTAATCGAGATAAACTTTTGCAGAAAGCATATTGCTCATTTTCTTGTAGGTGCAAGGGAAATATGGCAGGCTTTAAGCGATAGTCAAATCTTGTAAGAGCTGGTTGCTATGTCTCTTTGTATGCTCAGGACATTAAAAACATAACAAGAATAACGAATTCCTATTTGAGAAAAACTATAAATATTGGAAAATTTAAACTAATAACACGGAATATCTCGTAAAAAAAAGTATGTGACATACATTGTGTGTTTTAACGAAATCTACATTTTTTGTGTAGTAAAATGTTGTCTATCTCTTACGGTTTACCAGTTATGGGAAATTTCATTCAGAATAAAGAGGACTTTTAGGAACATTCCCTGAAAATTCAAGATATACATTTCATTTGCCATGAAAATATCTTAAACATATGATATTTTAATACAAATCGTTAGAGGCATTTTTGAGAAAATTAAAATTTTCGAAAAATGTTCCATGTAAAGGGTAGTTTGGAGTAGGATATTTTATTGAAAAGTTTTACGTCGCACTATTCAAAGATACTAAACTAAAATACCAAATTTGGTATTTATCCCACTTTTCGTTTTTTAGTTATGCCGTTCACAGGCAGACACATGCGCGGACATGTTTCCAAAAATGATTTGAATTCAGGGCATCTCAAAACATATATTTCCGTGGAATCTCGGTATTAAATATTTTAGTGGAATTCAACACTTCCCCTACTTACTATAGGTACATACGAGGAGAAAGTAAAAGGACATAATAGGCACAATCATTTATTATCATACTACTTAAAAACCATTTTGAAATGACAGAACAGTATAGAAACATCATATCCCACGTATTTACCATACAATAGATTTACTAAATTCCACTATGCTCTTAATGAAGTTTAAACTGTAAACTTTATTTCTTTAAATTGGCACTCTTCGTTTACTGTGTATCTTTCATGGCAAACCTTATTTACATTTTTAAAGCAATTTCTCTTTTGATTACATTTTACACTCCCACGCTTGATTGTAATTACTATTGAGTCTTACGTATTATTGTTAAACAGGCTCTTGTTACTTTTGCAATGAAATGTTTCTAAGGTGTTTTTGCCCACGTGGGAAGTAGAAGACACTAAAGTCACCGTATTAATCAACAAAGCATTGAGTTGAATCTATTAATACTCGATTTCCCAGTCATAAACCAATAGTTTGTTTATAATTGCTTTATTATTGTGCAAAGTAGCCATTATTTTATCATTACGCGCAACACTGCAACTGCTGACGTTAGGAAAGAAATGCCGTTATTCCAAATTTCCACAGGCTTGTTGTTAACAATATCTCATTGACTCGCAGCGCGAAATATTAGTTACAATACTAAGGTTAACATCTCATTAATAATTAATATTAATAAATAAACGCCAATAACAAAAATAATGAAATTTCTATAGGTAAAAACCATGCATAAAGGTTCTCATTATAAAAAAATCTGATGTGTTACACTCACATGACTTTCTCTACTCTTGTACAATCTAATTTTACAAACGCCTATTCTCCGTATGCTTCATGTTATCGAGATATCGAGATGTCAATCTTATTGGTAATTTTCTTGTAGATGCAAGGGAAATATGGTAGCTTTTAAGCGATAGTCAAATATTTTAACGCTGGTTGCTATGTGCCGCATTCCATTCTCTTTGCATGTCCAGGACATAAAAAAATGAATAACGCATTTGAGAAAAAGTATAAGTATTGGAAAATTTAAGGAAATAACAAGCAATATCTCGAAAACGGTTCACTCTACAAAAGAAATGTATATGACATAAGTTGTGTATTTTAACGCGATCTACATTCTTTGTGTAGTAAAATTTTGTCTATCTCTTATGGTTTACCATTTATGCAAAAGTCGTTCACAATGAAGAACACTTTTGGAGACATTCCCAGAAAATTCGAGATATACATTTCATTTCTCATGACATTATCTTAAACATATGATATTTTCATCAAAATCGTTAGAGCCATTTTTGAGAAAATTAAAATTTTCGAAAACTGTTCCATGTAAAGGGTAGTCTGGGGTGGAGGGATTTTCTTGAAAACCTTCGTGTCGCATCTCTAGAAGATACTGAATCTAAATACCAAGTTTGGTGCTTATCTGACTGTTCGTTTTTGAGTTATGCTGTTCACAGACACACACACAGACACACACACAGACACACACACACACAGACACACACACACACACACACAGACACACACACACACAGACACACACACGGACATGTTTCCAAAAATGCTTTTTTTGGATTCAGGAGGTCTCAAAACATGTATTTCCGGCGAAATCTCGGTATCGAATTTTTGGGTGGAATGCAATACTTCCCCTACTTACTATACGTAGTAGAGAAAGTAAAAATAACCATAATGTGCCTTTAAGCTACGAGAAGGTACCCAATTTGAAAATAGGCAATTATAGGCACTATAATCCTATGTATACTTCCAAAGAGTTTTTACTCGACTTTGATTTTTTTTACGCTTTTGTGCATTAAAAATCTTCCGCACGATATAATTTGTAGTTTGTATTCAAATTTTCTACAGAAACTCGGAGAGAGTGAAGTTTAAAAAACTCTGTGTTGGACTCGCATGGCTTTTTCTACTCTTGAACAAACTATTTTTACAAACCCTTATTCTCCATATACCTCATGTTAATCGAGATAAACATTTGCAGAAATAGTGGCTTACGTTTTGAAAAAAAAATCTATGTGTTGCACTCACATGACTTTCTCTACTCGTGTACAACCTATTTTTTACAAACGTTTATTCTTCATCTACTTCATGTTAATCGAGATAAATCTTATTGCTAATTTTCTTGTAGGTGCAAGGGAAATATAGTACGCTTTAAACGATAGTCAAATCTTTTAAGAGCTGGTTGCTATGGGGAGTATTCCATTCTCTTTGTATGCCCAAGACAAAAAAAATTCTATTTGAAAAACAGTGTATAAGTATTGGAATATTCGAGGAAATAACAAGGAATATCTCGTAAATGATTCCCTGGACAGAAAAAAAATGTATATCACATAAATTGTGAGTTTTAACGAGATATACTTGAAGGGTAGTCTAGGTTGGGGAGATTTTCTTGAAAATCTTCGTGTCGCTTCCTTGGAAGATACTAAACTCAAATACCAAGTTTGGTACTTATCCGACTTTTCGTTTTTAAGTTATGCTGTTCACAGGCAGATAGAAAAATAGACAGACATACCGAAAGACACACACAGTCAGAAAGAAATTTAATTTTAATATAACTAAATAAGGTTAATTAATTTTGTTGTATCTTGATGGATATGTTTCCAAAATGCTTTATTTGGATTCAGGGTACCTCAAAACATGTATTTCCGGTAAAATCTCGTTATGGAATTTTTTGTTGGAATAAAATACTTTGCCTGCTTACTATACGTAGTAGAGAAAGTAAAAACTGGCTTTGGTTTTTGCTAATCTTCTAAACTGGTCAAGATATTATACCATTAATTTGACCATTGAGCATAAATTGTTACAAAAATTATAATTTAAAGGTTTAAAACTTTTTTTCCCGAAATAACCGGAGGAGTGAAAAAAAATCTTGTATATATATTTTTAAAATATGGTAGTATTTTTATTTTTTCAAAATTAAGATTACTGCATCATGTAGAACACCTGAGTATTATCATAGTAAAAGTAAAATAGCTTTTTTTAATGTATATCAAAGATATCCGAATAAAATTTAGCACACAATTGTGACAAAACTGTGAAAACGTTTAGATAAAAACTGCAATATTTAGACATTTCACCTATGGGCACTCTTAACCGAGATAAACTCTTGTACAGTGCCTTGGTTTTCTGTCAAGGCTGCGGATCGAGCGAATGCGTGCTCCTCACACAGTCTACTATACTGCGGGGTTTTCCGTTCCGTAACTCCCGCGTTACTTACGAGTGTTAGTAATATATAACAAGGTAAGCACTCATTAATCTAAGTGTTGCTTATGGTGTCCATCTGCGCGAATATATTCTTGACATCGTCGGATGTCGTCCTCCGTGGACTAGTGGTATCATGATAGCCTCTAGTTCCCTGAGGTCGCAGGTTCAAACCCGGCGGAGGGCGATGGATTTTTTCGGGCGTAAAAATCCTTAGCATGGCTTCCTTCGGAAGGGAAGTAAAGCCGGTGGTCCCGTGTCGTAGATTTACGGCACGTAAAAGAACCTCAAGCCTGATAAAGAGGTCTCTGAGCAAAATTTCCGCTCTTTCACGCCCAATATAGAATGGGACGTTAAAAACCATAGTAGTTAAATAGCGTCCATAAATAAAACTCAATTTCATCGTCGGATGAAATTACCATTCACACGCATAAGTTCTTCTGTTCTAATGTTCATAATTTCTGTTTTTATGTTGTCCTTATTCATCTATGGTGTAGGGATTGTTCCTACAAACTTTATTTTTTAGCGTTTAGTGATCCCGTTGTTCTAAATTTATCGACCAAACTTCTCATGGTGTCTCTACCCGGAACTGCATAACTGCTGAAATTGTCTACATACCTGTCTACATGATTCAAATACACGGTTCAAGCGTGAATTTGTTGGCAGGCGTTTCGGTGACACTCCTAAAGCAACCGCACACAACACATGCATTGTCGAAACACATCACAACACGAAGACAAAGCAACGACTGAGACAGCTCACAGCTGATAAACGCACCCTTGACACGTCCTGCGCCGCTGCTGTGCAGTGATAGGATACCGAGCTCAATGCCGTTTCGGCCGGTACACTTATAAGGCGTTGTGGCCTTGGCATAAAACGAAGGTACTGCAGATATATATGAAGGATGTAGTGGGTTAAATAATGAAGAAGTTGCACCGGAGTGGGCATTAATATTTTCCTTCAATCTTTGCTAAGAACAGTCAGGGAGATTGAACCTCTGGAGCATTTTTATGTATGGTAACGATCAGAAGGCTTGTCACATATCACATACACACTTTGTTCCTGGTTCATGGAATGTCTTACTTTTACATATTTTATGATGAACCCCGTGTATCGCCAAACTTATAACTACATGCCTTATGTCCTAAGTTTTATTTAGTCCAGTTTCTGTCAATCAATGCACCTGTAGTGTAATAACTTCTCTTCTATGAGCAGGGACGTGTTTTTTTGTGTTATTAACGATAAACGCAAAATACAGAAAGAAGTAATGCACGATTTATGACAAATGTGACCATTTATGGCAAAAATATTTATTTTTACGATAAAAAAAAGATGACATTTGTATAAAATGTATTCGTTTTGAAGAAGAGAATTCATTTGGCAATGTACATTAACCCGAAAATTTAGACTATGCTGTTATTCTATTTTATGATTGCAGAACCATCAGGTGACAGGGTTTTCCTGAGCTTTTGGAACATTCCATTAGGAATACTTTGTTTTGAAGTTCTTGAAGTAATTGCTGCAGCGGAAAAATAGTGACCACGTGGAAATTAACAACAGAAATAAACTGATGAAAATGTCATTATAAGTAGTGATCAACAATCGATAACAGCGACTGAAATCTTGTCTCCAGTCGAATTTCAAAAACATCACGCTGCAGCTGCGACAATAACAACCATTGCCTGTGACATTAAAAATTGCCACGAAATTTTCATGACATTTTTAACACATTTTAAATTATAAATACGACATTTTATATATTTTTCACGGTGTTTTAAATAAACACACAAAATAACTTGGCCCTGCTTATGAGGCTTTGCTTAAGTCTTTTTTTCGTTTTATTGTATGGATCTGTAAATGGTAGAATATTCTTTATTCTTAGGTCTTCCAGATAGAAGCTCTCCTTTGCCAGCTCATAGACCATCCTTAAGAGTGCTCTTTACTTATTCTCATTGCAGATGTATGGAAGCGTGCTTTCACCTTTTCTATCCCCTCTAGTTCAATGATAGTTAATTTCTTCCATACAAGGTCTATTCCTTATGTGATGATAGGTGACATCTGATGTTTGCACTCACATGGCTTTCTCTACTCTTGTACAAACTATTTTTACAAACGCTTATTCTTCATATGCTTCATGTTAATCGAGATATGGAGATGTTAATCTTACTGCTAATTTTCTTGTAGATGTAAGGGGGATATATATTTACAAGGGCAATATAGAAATACAGTAGCCTTTAAGCACATACATATCTCTTATTAGCTGGTTGCTAGGTTCAGCACCATTCCCTTTGCCACAGATTAATACTCTTTGCATATCCAAGACAAAAAATGAATAACGAATTCCCATTTGAGAAAATAAGTATTGAAAAATATAAGGGAATAACAAACAATATCTCGAAAATGGTTCACTCAACAACAAAAATGTATATGACATAAATTGTGTATTTTAACGCGATCTACATTTTTTTTGTAGTAAAATTTTCGCTCTCTTATGGTGTACCAGTTAGGCAAAAGTCGTTTACAATGAAGAATACGTTTGGAGACATTCCCAGAAATCTCGGTATCGAATTTTTGGGTGGAATAGAATACTTCTCCTACTTACAATATTTAGTAGAGAAAGTAAAAAGAATAACGAATTTCCATTTATGGAAAGGTTTTTTGAGTATTGGAAAATTCAAACAAATAACAAGGGATATCTCGGAAATGGTTCACTCCACAAAAAATTGTATAGGATATAAATTGTATGTTTTAACGAGATCTACACTTTTTGTTTAGTAAGATTTTGTCTATGTCTTGCAGTTTACCAATTATGCGAAAGTCATTCAGAATGAAGAGGACTTTTGGGGACATTCCCATAAAGTTCAAAATATACATTTCGTTTGCCATGAAAATATCTTAAACATATGATATTTTAATAAAAATCATTTTCGAAAACTGTTCCATGTAAAGGGATTCTGGAGTGGGGGGATCTGCTTGAAAATTTTCGTTTTTGAGTTATGCTATTCACAGACTCACAGAGAGACACACCAACATGTTTCCAAAAATGCTTTATTTGGATTCAGGGAGCCTCAAAACATGCATTTTCGATATCAAATTTTTGGGTGGAATGCAATAGGTAGGTACTTCTTCTTGCCACCTATACGTAGTAGGGAAAGTAACAAAATGTTGGATAAATACCAAACTTGCTATTTTGGTTCAGTACCTTTCACAGATGCGACGCGAAGATTTTCAAGAAAATCCCCTCCACCCCAAAATAGTTTTAACATGGAATATTTTTCGAAATTTTTTATTTTCTAAAATATTATTCTAACGATTTGAATTAAAATACCTAATATTAAAGATATTTGCATGAGAAATTAAATGTACATCTTGAATTTTCTGGGATTAACCTGTGAAATCCTCATCATTCGGAAGTAATTTTGCATAATCTTATATAACTGATGTGCGTTGAGCGATAGGCGAAAACATGTTGCACAAAAGATGTAGATGTCTTAAAAGTTTATTTCAAATAAAAAGTTTTGTTGCTTCAGCCATTTCTAAGATATCAGTTATTAATGGTTCGAATTGTTCAATACGTAGCCATTCTTTTAAAGCTCTGTCAATTTTCAAATGTTTCTCGTGATGTCATGGAAAGAGTATGGAATAAGGCCGGTATATAGCGCCCAGTTCTTAAACATTTGACTATTGCTATTTCCTTTGTATCCGTAACGAAGTGTGTACATAATGCAGCTATTTCCGGAAAGGTTTAAATCGATTAAAATGAAGTAGGCAGGAAATTAAACTTTGGTAGAAATAATTTTTTCCCACTAATAAGCGATTGTAACATGTGAATGTAACATATCAGACTTTTTAAAGTGTACACTCCTTTCTTTTTTAAATAAACTTATTAATAACAAACATGGACTTACGATTATAACACTTGAGTGATATTTCCGCAACTTGCGTGCAACCTGGTCAACACTGACTAATTTGAAACCATTTCTGGTAAATGTTTATCGTGAACATAAGGAAATAGCTTACACATTTTCTCTACTCCGTACCTAACAGGTAGACGTATTGCATGTCGAGAGCTCATTAAAATATATGCTTTGAGCCCCGCAGATCGAAACAAAAATTTCTAGAAATTGTTTGTGTGTGAACACCGGAGGTTTATATAGCGGACCCCGAGATGAAGTTTAGGCCATGACATTGTTGGTTTTATTTCTTATTTGAAGTTACGCGCCGCTTACATGTAACAACACTTATGCTGGGAAAGTATTTTGAGCCCCTGAAGAGAGTTTTTTGGATCATATTTATATTAAGGTTAAGTGTATGTTTCATTTGTAAATCGAAACAAAGTTATAGTCATGTAGTGCAAAGACATCAGATATGATGCATGAGGAAAACACATATAATACTTTTAGGAGAACCAG
The DNA here is from genome assembly GCA_030765065.1 of Deroplatys truncata. Taxonomy (NCBI): domain Eukaryota; kingdom Metazoa; phylum Arthropoda; class Insecta; order Mantodea; family Mantidae; genus Deroplatys; species Deroplatys truncata. The sequence goes on from CM060979.1 coordinate 167,465,033, forward strand.
AAAAAGGGGGGGAAAGGGGTAGAAGAATAAAATTACGACTCTAATAATTTTTCTTGAGTTATAGTCTTATTTAATTCGGAAGAAGAAGCAGCGAAACAGTAGTGTTGCAGCAAAGGACCCAACATCAGAAGAGGCACTAAATGGCTGATTTTCAATATAGGATAACCGAATTTGATTATTATTGCATCATTCTTCTTCAGATTGTCCTCCTCTATGTAGGACTTACAAGCCAAAGCCTTAGGTCAGTAACCTGTCGAGGAGCAAACAAACTTTGTATCACAACATATCCAGGATGGGTGGTCAGCCCAATGTCTGGTATGGCGGTTAAGAAGAAGAAAATGAAATATATTGATAAAAGGGATAATAGGAAAATTCGAGGATCAAATTATCTCATCCAACACTCACTTAGCGACAGAGGAAAACCGCGTAAACACCTTCGGTCAGATTGGTCGACCCTGGAGATTTGAACCCGGGATCTTCCGAGCCACAAACCTTAGCCTAAGCCATCCCACTCGGTTGGAAGAGAACTTCCCCCGCCTCATCTTCCCATCAAGGATGATCATTTGCAACTTTTTAAAAGGTTTTAAAGTGGTCCATAATGGTTCTCAATATATTTTTAAATTTATTTTTTAATTGATTTATTGAATTTTTAGCGCTTGTGTTTCCAAGATTCTAAATAGCTGTCGAAGAATAAAAAAGAGAAATAGGTTCTTTGTGCCCTACCATTAGTGACAATGCATGTACTGAAAAAAGACTTAAAACTGTTGTTCCGTGTGTTTGTTATCTCAGGTTGAAAGGTTGCCCTTTCTCTGCCTGGGAAATTGGAAAGTGCATAAGGATGTAGTGGTTAGTCCCACATATTTATCTCGGATACATGTATCTCCACGAGATTTACAATGGTCTGGGGGAAACCCGATTTGGTTGCTTCTTTTTTTTGTGACAAGTATTTTAGCAAAAACAGTCGCTCCTAGTTATATGAAAATTATTGGTTTACAAGTAACTTATCCACCGAGTCTGCTGAGTTAAGACCTGCATCCGAAGGCTTAATAGCTTCACAAAATTAAACTATGATTATTTATAAAAACAACGGAATTTAAATAGCCAATGTGTAACAACCACACAATTTTTATTCTCATTACAAATTGATAGGTATATCTTATATATAGTATCTTAATACATAAAAGTGTGTGCGTGCATGCGTATGTGTTCCTTACAGGCTTCTACATCGTTGCACCGAATTCGACCAAACTTGGCACAGATAACCTTTAACACAAGGCAAGGATTACTGTCTAGCTTAGAATTCGGAATTCCGACACATTTCACATCTTTGGTTATTTTATTTTATGTTATGCCTACAAAAGCTCGCAAGACCATCTATCTCTCTTTCAAAGATAATTGTAATAGGTCGAACATTGCCAACATGAGCATAATAACTACTTAGGCTTTCAGGGTCTCACGAAATAACAAAGGAACAGCGTGTTCACATATTATTCGTTGATCTCTTCTCTGGTATTGATCATGGAGTAATAACACAATCAAATAAATAATTACAACTATGCCACCTGTGGCTAAGCTTGCGGAAATATAAAGGCGCTACAATCGCTTAATTGAGAAATTAAACAAAATTTTCAATTGCATTATATTAGACTGTGATAACAGCATTGAACCAGACTAAATACCCTGTTGCGTCTTCTCATTTATCTTCATATAGTTATTTATAACACAAAAGGGTTCAATATGATTGCATTGACTACAAAAGTATCTATTGTGTTCAAGCATTGCTAGCATAAGAATAATAAACCGCTATGCTGAATTACTTTGGTTTTCATTGAAAGCGTTAATAAAAACTAAAAGAAAGGGAATAAATTACCTTAAGAGTGAGTTTAGAAGCAGATGCCTCTTCTATATCTGCTGCCCACCTTCCCGCCCGTTTTAAGTGTTTTACTTTAATAGCAAAATTACGATGTGAAGACAACAAATGCAGCCATCTTGTCGGTATCGCACATGCGCAATGGGAACTGCCAGCCTAAGTGAGAAGTGAAATCCGCGGAAAAAGCGATGTGTTGTTACTTCTTCTTCTTCTTTTTGTATTGCCGCTGATAAAAACGCAACGCATAGTTATTAAAGACTTTCCACTATAAGCTCAATTTTTTTATTGTTATAGCGAAAGTTGCGTTATTTGCGATAAAAGATTAATAAAGAAGTTGCTTTACAGTAACATTGTTAGATAATTAGTGGTAGATGGTTCACCTAAGTTTATAAAAAAAAAAAAAAAACCTAAACCTAACCTAACCTCTCGTGAATCAGAAACTTAAACTTATATAAAAAAAACTAAACCTACCTCCCGTGAATCAGAAATGCAAAAAATTAATAAACCTAAAATTGTCGCGGTATCGTTCGTGTTATCTTATTTGCTGAGCGCCTGTTATTGTTTTACTATTTTGAATTTTGGGTTCTTTGTCCTCCGGCTAGCTATTATTACTCAGTCGAGGAAATCTCTTGAACAGGGTGTGTAAACGGAAAGAAGTTGTTACTAAAAGATAACACTGATAAAGGAATTTGTTTTTACACTTTTATTGCCGTCACACTTCATTAATTTCACAGATTTACTCTTGATACACGCCTGACTGAAACTGTTGTATTTTCGAATGTAACTACAATCACTTATTTGCCGCGCATTTTACACTTTTGTAACTAACTTTACGACGCGAGAGATTCTGTAGAATTGCGTAACGTGTACTTCGTGAATGCTTCTGTTGAACTGCGCGACGTGTATACGACGCGAGAGATTCTGTAGAATTGCGTAACGTGTACTTCGTGAATGCTTCTGTTGAACTGCGCGACGTGTAACTCGTGAATGATTCTGTTAAACTGCGCGTTACCTGTCTTTGGCTCGGAATTTATACTCCCTCACCCCGATAAGCCTAAACATTATAACAGAGCTGCTATTGGTTAATAAAGCGCGCCAACATTAGCGTCTATTTTTTTATCCAATCAAAATTACGAACACATATGCTCTAGGGAAGATATTCCCTCCATTTCTAAAGAAAGGCACGCTACTTTGACGTCATTTGTTTGTCTCTTCTAATTGATAAACAACTCACCCCCTCGTTTCATTGGTACCCGCTCCTATTGTCAGTTTCAGTGAGGCCGTGTAAACTTATTTCCTAACAATGCTTATAATTAACAAACATCTCAAATCATTGTCATACAATAATGCTAATTTACACTACAATCACCCTGGCATTTACAATGTTGTGATATAAAATATTGCCTCAAAATAAAAAGTAATTAGGAACGCAGGCTGAGATCGTTGGCGGTATCTTACTGGCTTTGGCGGTATTTGTTATTCATATGTTGCCAGAATTGTGTTGCAGCTAGAGGATGACATAGGGTGACATCTGTAAGGCATGTAATACATCATTTTCATTGCTTCTGAAGACCACAGTAAAACAGAAAGTCGTAATAAATAGGTCGAAATTAATATACATTCATTCTGCGATCATACTCCTATTTTCGAAAACTCGTTTATTATAATTTGTAAGTTCTTATTCTTTTTCTTCTCCTTTGAATCTTAATTTAGCCTTTCTCGTTTTATTTTTCTTGTATTTTCTTAGTAGTTTTATGTTTGTGTTACAGAGAATAAATAAGATTATATTGATGTTGCTAAAACTGCTTTTCTTTTTTCCCATGAGATTTTTCTCGATCAATAGGCAGCCCAAATGTGACAACGTGGAAGTCACTCGGCTGCATTCATGAGAAATCATCGGTACCAACTGTGGTATTTTGATGGTTCAACAGTTCATTTGCATAGTGTTTTCTCAGTACTTTAATTTTGTTTTTTTATAGTGTCCTGAGAGTTTTAATTAACACTTTAAGTGTCTGGTAGTTTTGTAAAGAACGGGAGGGAAGGTAAATAAAATAAATTATGTGGTCATTTGAGTTTACAAAGCTACCTGTGCAAAGTCGAGAAAACCAGCGGTAATGTTGCTCCAGAGGACGACGTGTCATGGCGGACGATGTAAATGCAATGTCAGGCACCAACTGTTAAACGAAAAAAACGCTGCCCCTTAGTAAATACGGAAAGTTTGGTATTGTTGCAAATTGTTATACGCTGTCGCAATAGAAAAGCGGGAAATAGTGAATAAATGCAATAAAACTGAATAATAACCGCGAAAAGTAAACAATGTTGTTATTGTCTAATGCTTGGCGTTTAATAATGAAGCCATTGGCGCTCGTGCATTAGTAAACGAATGTAATACAACTGAATAATTTCCGTGCAATAGTAAACAAATGCCGTACAACTAAATGATTGCAGCAGAGCAGTAAACAAATGTAACAGAACAGAACCGCGACGTAGTAAACAAATGTGTAATTCCATGTTCATTGTTGACTGCTGACAAAATCACATAATACATAACCAGTTCAATAAATCGCGCCAGAATACATAATCGGATGTGTTTAAACAACTTTGGGGCATTTAAACGGACAAATTCCACACATTCGCGGAATTTTAGCGGTTTTTTTCTACAGGGTAGCCTGCCTGACGCTGCGCGGCACCCCCATGACACGTTGACCTCTGGAGCAACATTAGCTTCTATACTTGTTTTATCCAGGCCGAAGCGAACAAAACAAACATATTACGCGTAACAGCCGTCAGGGTTCTCGTTGGATGCGCGTATACGCAATTTACAGGATGGATATTAATACATGCTAATTAGGATTGAAGGAAAAGGACATTAACAATAAAAGAATTACGTTTAGCAATTCCCTGCCCAAGCCGCCTGTTTTGCTGCAGTACGGCTAACTTACATTCTAATCAGTCCTTGCGAGTGTAAACGTGTGTGATAACTGATAACTAATGACCGGATTTTTAGGTTCTATAAACTTAAAATTAGGTTCTATGTATCAGTGTGTTAGGATTTGATAGGATATTTGGCATATATAGGTATATATATTCATGCAAATCACTGGTCACTTTGTTTAAAACACTGACTTTAAATTGTAAAAAGTTAAATTAACTGTAACTTTAGTATGTATTTGAAAGTACCAAATTCAATACACCTACGAATAGTATGCCACTGAAAAGCGAACTAATTTCAAGCACTACTGTGCAAAAGTTGAAAAAACACATAATATAATTTCCAACACTGCATGTGCAAAAGTACTGAGTATACTCATTTTGCTTTAATATTATACTTTAAAAACACACAATTACCTAATTTTAAACACTACAAATGCAAACGTATGCAGTACTCATTTTGCACTCCTAGTATGACTGAACAATGAAGTACTTGGAAAGATTGTGAGGTGTAAATCCCCTTCTGTTAAAATGCGCTTGAAAGCGGAGAAACTGCGTTCCACTACACACGAGGTAAGAGGTGCGAACTTCATCTCGGCTATTTCCTTAGGATTCCAGCTCAATGATCCCTACACTTTTTCTCCACAGAGAACGCGGCCAATTTTTGCTACGACCTTGAAATCTGGACTGCGCACCAAAACAGCTTCTAACTTCTTTTTTATACATTTTCCACTTGGTCCAGGTACCACTTTGTTTCTTACCTCCTCTATGACTTGCAATGCTTCGTCATGGGGAGAGATGATTCTTCCAATTTTTTTATTGCACTTTCAAAGTGAAAGCAATTTGCTTTGATATAACTCAACTCCTGTACTGCTGCTCCTGAGTGCAATGCTTTCTTTGCCTTTACAATGGCGGCTGCATCAAATTCATTTAATGAATCAATTAACTCTACGACGCTTGTGTAGTTTTCCGCATAATACATTGCTGCTGATAGCCACGTACCCCACCGTGTCACTACAGGCTGTGGAGGTAGCGGTATCGAAGGATACTTCTCTCTGAATATCACCACTCGATTTGGTGCTTTCAAGAAAACCTTCTTCACCGAAGAAATTACTTTGTTGACTATAGGATGCTCTTCCCGAATCTTTTCAGCTACCCGGTGGAGTCCATGTGCAAGACAGGTGACAAGGAGTATACGAGGATGGAAAGCCTTTAGGCATTCACCCGCTTTCAACATGCAAGCTGCACTGTTGGTCACTAACAATCTCAATTTTTCCTCTCCTTCTGCATCTGGTCATATGACCTTTAAAGCATCCCTCACTGCAATTGATATTGTAGAGTGGTTGGTTTGTTAAAGCTCCTTGCATAGGATGACATGGGGCGTATTGGGTTCCTCAGAAGTGAGTTTGCCCACATTTATGGCGGCAATATATCTACCACAAGCATCCGTTGTTTCGTCCACACTTAACCAAATGTTTTGGTCAGCGATGTCTGCCTTTATGTCTTCAATAGCTTTCTCATACAACTGGGGCAATACATTCTTTCTTAAGGTGGACTCATCTGGTACTTTAGAGTTGCAAAATTCTTGAAAAAAGTTTTTCATATTGGGTTTTGTAGTGTAGCAATTGGTATATTGGCGGCAGTAAAAGCTTCGCATAAACGCATGCTAAATGAATTAGCTTTGGCTTCATTAGAACTGCCTGGCTTTGATGTTAAGAAACTCTGCTTCTTTTGAGATTCATTCCTAACAACATTTGCAGAATGAGTTGGTGATTGTCGATGTTGCACCAAGTGAGAACGTTTTTCTGCTGGCACCTGTAAATTAAATGTAAACAAGAAAATTAGTCAATTTAAATACCCACCACCGGCAAATAAGTATTAAATAATTTTGGAAATGTGATGGAGTCTAAAGAGAGGATACTTTAAGTTGCACGCCAGTATTATTTTAAAAAATAGCAGGGTGAAGAATTACCAAAATACGAAAAACCTAAGAAATTATCTCTACCTGCTTCTGACATGCGTTACAATAAATAACCTTTCCATCTGTAGAAAAGCTTTAATCGCTCAGGATCCACTCGTGGAGCAGAGAACTTCTTGCTTTCGGGCATGGTGCAAACGACTGCTATCGTCACCAGTAGCAAGAAGACTGAATATTTTGCCACTGAATTTTAAAAATGTCGTGTTAGAAACTCCCTACAACGGAAGAAGCAATAATGCATACTACTCAACAGCGCTATTAAAATGTTTGCCTCTAGTTTTCACCTATTGTTGCGGCATGTAAACATCAAACGTTTCAGAAATGCCGCGTGCCACTGACCACCTCTTTCGACAATAGTTAGAAAATGATAACTGAAGGCGGCAAACGTTTTAATTAGTTTATTATTGTGGCGGACGGTTTAATTAAAGTTTATTATTGTAAGGTATTGCGCAAGATTTCATAATCTAATTATTTAATAGTTTCCTTATTCGAACGGTCTCCCTTTGTTTTAAAAATACTTTTATATTCATAAAGCTACTCTTATTTTCTTAAATCACCGAATTAGGCACATTTAAGTTCTATCACGAAAAATAGGTTTTATTAGGTCCTAACGCAAAATTAGGTCAATTTAGGCTCTATAAAATTGATGTATATTACACGTTTGTAACTAAAATATTAAAATAAACTGAAGTTTGGAGTGTAGGAGGTCAGGAATAAAATAGGCCAGAACCTAAGAATCCGGGCTTAGTGATAACGCAAGGTGAGTCTTCTACAGTAGCAAAACATCGTAAAGGAAAATATTTAAACTGTTTTCTAAACGTTTGTTCTAATCGTGTTCAGTAGGTTTTGTGAGATGTGTCCAACCTCTTCGGTAATGATATTGTTACATTAACATCAGAATTTACTAGTGTGTCTTGAGACGGCCATTTACAGTGAGAGAAAACAACGAACTGCTACAGTAAGCAATAAAGTATAGTAGCCATGTCTTCGGCAGTACTTGCGGAGTTTTCCGACAGGTGCCGCTTCCTCCGTCTTGCTGAGCTTACTTCATCTTGTTTAGAGAACTGCAGAGCTGCCAACATATGACTAACAAACACCGCTATGACTAACAAACAGCGCCATCCTTTCGCGAATAATAAATTCTCCTTACACCTCTTTATTCGCAGTAGCGGCCTTAATATTACTACTCCTTGCTTAGGTTAGGTTAGGTTAGATTTGTTTTTTCTCCTTTACTTTTTATATAAGGAGGTTATTTACTAATCAGCGGTTGCATCAAAGCACGCTCGTTTCGCTCGCGTGCGTGCGTTCCTTAACTCCACAAGGGAGTTTCTTTTATATAATGCATTATCAACAACACACTGCCTTGGCATTTACGTTTATGTGAGCGGGAAGCGAACTATAACAACAATAAAACAAAACATCGGCAAGTTAGCGGATTTGCCTAACTACGATAGGTTGGCAATTCCCTACGTGCATGCGCATTATCGACAAAATGTCTAAATTTATTGTCGTTAACCAAGAATTTTATTATAAAAGAAAGCATTCTTAAAAAAGGGTGGTGGGGTCACAGGTTCTGGAAGCGTCAACATCTACTACAAAACACAGTTTAGACAATCTTATTAATTATTTTAGCTTTTTAACACTATTTAGCGAAGGCATAGATGTAACTAATACCCAGGTAAGGTCTACACTCCGGGCAAGAAAAGGAAACGTGTGAATGGTTGTGGATGTGACTTGCGATCAATTTGTGACATCTGAGGTAGGTCGCAAAGCACACGCATTTTACACATATAGTTAACTACTCACTTTTGTGTTGATAATTAGCTATAAACAATGGTCCTAATTTGCCAGACTTGAAACTTGACTTGGTCATTGTACAGGCCCAGGTTTGCTCTACTCTTGACATTGACCCATTAGGATGAGTGAATAAACATAACAAAAACACATGTATACGTTGTTAGCACACTCAAACATATTTAACACAACATAAATAACATAATTACTATGTTCTTGTGTCCAACATTAACGCGTCACATAAAGCCAATAACACGCATCCCACCCCGGGGCATAATGGGAGCTTTCCTTGTATTGTGCTTCCGCTGCCAACATTACAGAATCAAACATAGCCGAAGGTACATCTCCAGGGGCCCTAAGCCGCAAAGCGTAGCCGAGGGATGTCTTTTATAAGAGGAGTGGAGCGACGAAAGGGCGTAGCCGCGGGATCTGTGAAGTGAAATATCAATGATCCACGTTAGCGTATATTCTTACCTTTTATTGTTAAGTTGGCAGAAACTACCTCAAAATGTCTCCAGTTTCTGCTATATAACTAATGCCACTAAAAAGGGTGGGGTGGGGGCCAAATGATGTCGAGCTAACATTTCCTACTGAATAAACCCCTCATTACTTCTATATTACCTACTCTACATATTGAATTTCCTGGATCCCACAAGCATTTTGCATATTTTACCCTTATTCTCGTCTATGATACTGACAGCAATAATTTTCCCTGTATAATCTATTAAAAGAAATAGGGTTTGTACTTTTATGCAGAAATCATAAAATCATGATTATTGATACGGACGATATTTTCCTTTACGTAAAATGGAACTAAGGCAAAAGCGGAATAAGATATATTATTTGATGAGACCTGGGCCAATGTAAGTCATACATCTACAAACAGCAAAACAAAGAAACATGCATTTTTGATGTGAGTAATCACGGGTCTTAAAACTCCAAGTGGGGAAGGCTAAGGGTTGATTCTCTTCCATATAGTTAGCAAATCTGGTTTGTGGAAGACGGGGAGTTTGTCCTGAATATGTGGAAGTTTATAAAAATATTTATAACATTCTTTTAAAATAAAACTATAATCGTCAGATTATTAAGTCAAACATCATTTAATCCAACTGTTTATTCCATCACACCAAAATTGCAACATGCAGCAAGTCACATACAATGGTTTTAGGCTATTGAAGATATATAGTCAGTAACTGCTATTATAGTGCAAAAAGAATCCTTTACTGTTCGCATTTGATGGCAGTCACAAACCTTGAACATATACCTCACAAAATCTAGGAAACCGCCTACCTTTAACTGTAAATGTCGAGCATAATTCATAAATTTCATTATCATACAAATTTGTAACATTGTTGGAGATTCAAATAGTTACTTAAATATAATCTTTACCAAATCGAGATTTATATCAAGAGTTTTCAATTTTGGTAGCTCAAGACGGCCACGAGTGCCGAGGACGCGGACAGGAAAAAACACCGCGTACCGGTTCGAAGTCTTTTGGCTCAATCTGTAGATACCTGTAGTTGAAGTTATAAAACATTTTTACCTCCTTTATTGTTAATAACAAAAAAAAACAGGGGCCTGGTGATACATAACCTCAAATGCTGAGACAGACGGTGCTACATGTTTCACTAACTAAATGGCGATGGCAGTATTGTTGTAGTGACTAATGGTACCCCTGTGTCCGTGGTTACAACCCTGAGAAATCCCAGGTTCTCTGTTGATCCCCCTCCCTTCTGAACCTTTCTGTCACAACTGCAAATCCTCTCTTAGGTCGGCAGATCGCTTCAAACCATCACCTCGAATAAGTTCGGACAAGAACTGGCGCCAGGCTAGAAAACTGCGAATTAGGGGATTTGTCGGCTAGGCTCAACAATGGGTTCAGCCATCACACGGTTCGCTGGACGCTTTGTGCAACAAAAGCTGCGGAGATGTGTCGATAGCCAGGTAGACAACACTGTGTTTGTTACGTTCTCTTAAGTTACCATGCAGCGGAAAACATTTTAGAAGAAATTGTGCGGTCACTTTTTATTTAACGTTTTCTATCGCCCCTGCATCGGAGTTTTTTATGTTTGAGTGACTCAATCAAGATGTTGGTTAAAAACTCTGATGTGCCGCATTCACATGACTTCCTCTACTCCTCTACCTACTACTACAAAAGCTATTCTTCTCTCGACTTATTGTTAATCGAGATAAAACTTCGTTACACATTTTCACATTCGTTGTAAGATGCACTAGGCTAAAACGACAGTCAGAATTTTAAAAAGGAATAGCTATTTGATGGGTTAGAAATTCCATGCTGTTTCCATGGCCACAATGAAAAACCAATAGTGATACCTACTAAAAAAATCTGATGTGTTACACTCACATGGCTTTCTCTACTCTTGTACAAACTATTTTTACAAACGCTTATTCTCCATCTACTTCATGTTAATCGAGATAAACATTTGCAGACTCTATCTTATTGCTAAGTTTCTTGTAGATGTAAGGGGAATATATATTTACAAGAGCGATATAGAAATGCAGTAGCCTTTAAGCATATACATATCTCTTAATAGCTGGTTGCTAGGTGCAGCACCATTCCCTTTGCCACAGATTAATACTCTTTGCATATCCAAGACAAAAAAATGAATAACGAATTCCATTTGAGAAAATAAGTATTGAGACATTTAAGGGAATAACAAGCAATATCTCGAAAATGGTTCACTCAACAAAAAAAATGTATATGACATAAATTGTGTATTTTAACGCGATCTACATTGCTTGCGTAGTAAAATTTTGTCTATCTCTTATGTTTTACCAGTTATGCAAAAGTCGTTCACAATGAAGAATACTTTTGGAGACATTCCCAGGAAATTCAAGATATACATTTTATTTGTCATAAAAATATCTTAAACATATTATATTTTACTCAAAATCGTTAGGGCCATTTTTGAGAAAATTAAAATTTTCGAAAAATGTTCCATGTAAAGGGTAATCTGGGGTGGGGGGATTTTCATGAAAACCTTCGTGTCACATCCTTGGAAGATACTGAACCTACATACCAAGTTTGGTGTTCATCCGACTGTTTGCTTCTGAGTTATGCTGTTCACAGACATACACAGACACACACACAGACAGACAGACACACACACGGACATGTTTCCAAAAATGTTTTTTTTTGGATTCAGGGGGTCTCAAAACATGTATTTCCGGTGAAGTATCGGTATCGAATTTTTGGGTGGAATACAATACTTCCCCTACTTACTATACGTAGTAGAGAAAGTAAAAATCGGGTGTGTTGCTAATTTTCTTGTGGGTACAAGGGGAATATGGTAGGCTTTTAAGAGCTGGTTGCTATGCGGAGCATTCCATTCTCTTTGCATGTCCAGGACATAAAAACGAATAACGAATTCCCATTTGGGAAAAAGTATAAGTATAGGAAAATTCAAACAAATAACAAGAATATCTCGGAAATAGGTCACTCGATAAAAAAAAAGCAATGCATATGACATAAACTATGTGTTTTAATGATACCTACATTTTTGGTGTAGTACAATTTTGTCTATCTCTTACGATTTAGCAGGTAGGCGAAAGTCATTCACAATGAAGAGGACTTTTAGAGGCATTCCCAGAAAATTCAAGATATACATTTCATTTGCCATGATATTATCTTAAACTTACGATACTTTAAACAAATTCGTTACAGCCTTTTTTTGAGAAAATCCATGTAAAAAGTAGTCTGGGGTGGGTGATTTTCTTGAAAATCATCGCGTCGCATCCTTGAAAGATACTACGCTCAAATACCAAGTTTGGTATTTATCTGACTTTTCGTTTTTGAGTTGTGCTATTCAGACACACACACACGGACATGTTTCCCAAAAGGCTTTATTTGTATTCAGGCACCTCAAATATAGCATTGCCGGTGAAATCCCGGTATTGAAAATTTTTGGGTGGAATGCAATACTTCCCTACTTACTATACATAGTAGGGAAAGTAAAAAGAGTATACATATTTGAAAATAATACCAATAAAAACGAATATCTCTAAAATGGCTAATGCCACAAAAATATTTGTTTGATATAAATTGTGTGCTTTAAAGAGATATAAAATTTTTGTATAGTAGGATTTTGTTTATCTATCTCGGTTTGTCACTTATGCAAAATTCATTCCGAATGAAGAGGATTTCACGGGCTATTCCCAGAAAATTCAAGACCAACGCTTTATTTGTCATGGATATATACTCGTATTAAACTAAGGTATTTTAATTAAACTTGTTAGAGCCATTTTTGAGAAACTGAAACTAAGGCAAAGTTTTCCATTGAAAGGGTGGTTTAGGGTTTTGGGAGATTTACTTGAAAATCTTCGTGACGCATCTTTGGAAAATGCACACATACACACACACACACACACACACACACACACACACACACACACACACACACACACACACACACACGCCGCGCGGAACTTTTTTTTAACGAAAATGCTGCTTTTTACTTTCTATACTATGTATAGTAAGTAGGGGAAGTATTGTATTCAAACCAAAATTTCGATGTCAACTTTTCACCGGAAATATGTGTTTTGAGGACCCCTGAATAAAAAGAACGCATTTTTAGAAACAGGTGCGTGTGTGTGTGTGTGTGTGTGTGTGTGTGTGTGTGTGTGTGTGTTTGTGTCTGTGAACAGCACAACTCAAAAACGAAAAGTCGGATAAATACCAAACTAGGTATTTGAGTTTAGTACCTTCCAAGAATGCGACACGAAGATTTTTAAGAAAATCCCCCCACCCCAGACCATCCTTTACATCTAACATTTTTCGAATATTTTGATTTTCTAAAAAATGGTTCTAACAATTTTCATTAAAATACTGTATATGAAATATATTTACTTGAAAAATAAAATCCATATCTTGAATTTTCTGGGAATAGCCTAAGAAGTAGTCTTCATTCGAAAGGAATGTTGTCTAATCTTGTATAACTTGTAAACATTAAGCGGTAGACGAAAACATATCATAACAAAATGTGGCTCTCTTCAAAACATACAATTTACGTCAAAAATGATTTTTGTGGCATAAGCCGTTTCTGAGATATCCGTTGTTAAGTTTCGAATTGCTCAATACTAAAGTCCAATCGATTTTCAGTTCTTTTTCGGTGATTGCATGGAAACAGTATGGAATTTTAAGGCCGGCATATAGCGTCCAGTTCTTAAACATTTGACTATCGCTGTTCTCTTTGTATTTCTAACGAAATGTGTAATGTAGCTATTTTTGCAATGGTTTATTAGGATAAATGTAGTAAAAAATAAGCTGTAGTAAGCATAGCTTGTACACGCACTAATAAAGATAAAGGGTAGAGAAAGTCAGATTTTTTTAACCAGGGATTTCAAAAGCTGTATTTCCAATTATATCTCCGTATTGAATTTTTGGAAGGAATGCAATATCGAATCCCTATATTTACTACATAGGATCTGTCGACCACGAATGTTATGATGCTGTTATGTTAAATAAGAACTTTTGTTGCCAATAGCTCTTTAGATTATTACTCTGTTACATGTCGTATTTTATAATATCGAAACAAATAGGAGGCGGGGAAGTACAGATTCCTTACCCTATAAGTCCGATCATTGCATAATAATGGAGTTTATTTATTTATTGATTTAAATATAATATACGTACATAGATCATTATGTATAGCACGGGTCCTCAAAACTTACGTGCTTATAAAAGAATAATAAACAATGTTAATAACCACAATAAACTAAAAAAATAGAAGAAACGAGAAAAAACACCATTGCACAAGAAAGTAAAATATTTCCAATATAGTATCTTAAATGTAAACAGCTCACAGAACAACGGTAAACCGTACTCCGATGCATTACTAAGCCCTAGTAAACAAAGAAAGGTTAAGAGAATAATCGATAATTGATTAGTATATCCTTTATAGTTTCGATGTTTATCCATATAGTCAAAGTTACATATACTAAAATTGCAACTGAAAGGTTATGGCAAATTTAAATTTTATTTGAACAATTGATGTTGACGTTTATAATAGGAAAAATCTGATGTGCTACACTCACATGGCTTTCTCTACTCTTGTACAAACTATTTTTACAAACGCTTATTCTCCATATGCTTCATGTTAATCGAGATATCGAGATGTTAATCTTATTGCTAATTTTCTTGTAGGTGCCAGGGGAATTGGTAGGCTTTAAGCGATAGTCAAATCTTATAAGAGCTGGTTGCTATGTGGCGCATTCCCTTCTATTTGTATGTCCAAGAAAACATAAAAAAAAATGAATAACGAATTCCCATTTCAGAAAAAGTATAAGTATTGGAAAAGTTAAGGGAATAACAAGCAATATCTCGAAAATGGTTCATTAAAAATATATACATGTCCCATTTCAGAAAAAGTGTAAGTATTGGAAAAGTTAAGGGAATAACAAGCAATATCTCGAAAATGGTTCACTGAAACTATATATATATATATATATATATATATATATGACATAAATTGTGTATTTTAATGCGATCTACATTTTTTGTATAGTAAAAGTTTGTCTATCTCTTATAGTTTACCAGTTATGCAAAAGTCGTTCACAATGAAGAATACTTTTGGAGACATTCCCAGAAAATTCGAGATATACATTTTATTTGTCATGAAAATATCTTAAGCATATGATATATTTTAATCAAAATCTTTAGCCATTTTTGAGAAAATTAAATTTTTCGAAAAATGTTCCATCTAAAGGGTATCTGGGGCGGGGGGATTTTCTTGAAGACCTTCGTGTCGCATCTTTGGAAGATACTGAACCTACATACCAAGTTTGGTGTTTATCCGACTGTTCGTTTCTGAGTTATGCTGTTCACAGACACACACGGACATGTTTCCAAAAATCCTTTTTTTGAATTCAGGGGGTCTCAGAACATATATTTCCGGTTAAATCTCTATATAGAATTTTTGGGTGGAATACAATATTTCCCCTACGTACTATACGTAGTAGAGAGAGTAAAAATAAAATTAAACCAATTAAAATGTATAAAGTGGACGTCGTGCTTGGGTGTTACCATCACACTCTGCGTATTTGTTATGAAGTTTGGTATAAATATATCCCAGTATCCACTTAGAATATAAGCTAAAACCCAGCGGGAGTTTATAATGGAACACAAAGGTCAAACATTGAGATTTCTCGCTTATAACGGCTTTTTTCAGAAAACAATTAGAATAAGAAAGGAGGGAGCAGAGTATTTCTGACAAATGTTTCATTTACAAAGTTTGTATAGGATGGATGTTTGAGTTACATGAATGTTAAGTAGAGAGTGTCGAGATTACAACGAAAATACATATTTTTAGGCTCCTTGAATAAAACAAATCTGATGTGTTACATTCACATAACTTCCGCTAGTCTATCGTTTATTTGTGTGTGTACAAACTCTTTTTACGAAAGCTTATTTGTCCAACTACTTCATTATTATTGAGATAAACGTTTGCAGAAAGAGTTAAACTATACATTTCGTTATAGATACAAAGGTAACAGCGATAATCAAATGTTTAAGAACTGGACAGGATATGCTGGACTTAAAATTCCATACTGTTTCCCTGACATCACGAAAAACAACTGAATGTTCAAAGGACTTTAAAGAATGACCAAGTAACGAACAATTCGAACCATTAATAACGCATATCACGAAAATGGCTGATGCCACAAAAAAGTTATTTGAAATAAATTGTGTTTTTTAAAGACATCTACATATGGTCAGTGAGTGAGTGTGTGTGTGAACGGCATAACTCAGAAATGAAAAGTCAGATAAATACTAAACTTGGTATTTAGGTTCAGAATCTTCTAAAGACAGGACATGGGGATTTCCAAAAAGATCCTCCCACCCCAAACTACCCTTTAGAGGAAACCATTTTCGACATATTAGATTTTCTCAAAAATGGGTCCAATGATTTTGATTAAAACACCCAGTATTTAATATATTTAGTGACAAACAAAATGTTTATCTTGAATATTCTGGAAAAATCCTCTTCGGAAGTAATTTTGTATATAGCTGTATAAGAGAAACGTAAGAACTACGCAAAGCATGTAACAGGCTAACACACAATTTGTTTTAAATACCTTTTTTGGCATTGGTCATTTTTTTGTTTGAATTTTTCGATACTTTGTTATATTTTTTGAAGTGCTGTCGTTATTCTGTTGGTTCTTTCTATGTCATGGAAGACACTGGAATTTCAAGGCCAGCTATAGTGATCCGCTTGTAAACATCTGAGTACCGAATCGGCAACTTACATCGCTCTTTTAAGTACTACAACGGTGTAATGGAAGTAATTCTAAAGCTTCTGTGGGAATAGTTTGTAGAAACTATATATAAAAAATTCTGATGTGCTGCACTCACATAACTTTCTCTACTCTTACACAAACTACTTTTACAAACGCTTATTCTTCATCTACTTCATATTAATCGAGATAAACGTTGATAGAATCTTATTGCTAATTTTCTTGTAGATGCAAGAGGAATATGGTAGGCTTTAAGCGATAGTCAAATATTCTAAGAGCTGGTTGCTATGTGGAGCATTAAATTCTTATTGTATGTCCAGGACATAAAAAAAAAACGAATAATGATTTCCCATTTGAGAAAAAGTATAAGTATTGGAAAATTCAAATAAATAAGGAAGCCTCGAAATGGTTCACTGAACAAAAAAACAAATTATATGACATAAATTGTGTGTTTAAACGCAATCTACATTTTTTGTGAAGTGTAATTTTGTTTGTCTCTTACGGTTTACCAGTTATGCAAAGGTCATTCAGAATGAAGAGAACTTTTGGGGACATTCCCAGAAAATTCAAGATATACATTTTATTCGCTATGAACAATATCTTTAACATATAATATTTTTATCAAAATCGTTAGAGCCATTTTTGAGAAAATGGAAATTTTCGAAAAATGTTTTATGTAAAGAGCACTTTGGTGGTGGGGGATTTTCTTGAAAATTTTCGTGTCACATCCTTGAAAGATACTAAACCGAAATGCCGAGTTTGGTATTTATGCGATTTTATGATTTTGAGTTATGCTGTTCATAGACAGACACACACAGATAGACACACATGCGGACATGTTTACAAAAATGCTTTATTTGGATTCGGAGGACCTCAAAACATATATTTCCGGTGAAATCTCCGTATCGAATGCAATGCTTCTTACTATACGTAGTTGGGAAAGTAAGAAAGTCATGTGAATGTAACACATCAGATTTTTACTAACGGTATTTGTGTATGTAAATCTGTTAAGACTAGAAACGGTGTAACTCCTATCATGTAACAAGCATAACAAACAGGCACAAGTGCATTTGGCATACGACTCTCATTCAGCAGGTCGCGGTTTCAAATCCTATGTACCGGCTAACCTGACCGGGTGTTTTCGTGGCTTCCCTCAGTCACCAGGAGAATATCGGATGGGTTGTTCTGCACCACAATCCAAAGCTCAACCCGCAGAGCAAAAGAAACAATAGTAAAGTGGATGGTACGGAAAAGTGACTATCAAAAAGTGAATCAAACAAATGATACTCGAAAGCGACTACATAACTAAATACCGAGCGAGATCACTCAGGCGGCAACGTGGCCGTCCACTCTCACAATGGGGTTTTTCGTGCTGGGGTGGTGTATTCTACCAGATTTCTCCTTTCCCTCATTTATTGCCATTTCATCTTTCTCCCTAGGGGGCGTTGGCCTGCCAACAAGGACCGCTTCCTCGCCCTCTCCCGGGACTCTTTGCGTCTACTGGCGAGAGCGGGTGTTTCGTACTGGAAATGATAAGGGCTTCCGTGTGTCTCTGAATACCCTCTGCCTACGGACCTGCGGCCTCCTGCAGCTCCTTCACGTCATCCCTGCCTCCCAGGGAAGTGTAGCCACAATAGATCTAGTTGATCGCAGCGGCGAGGTTCCCCCCCTCCGGTATTTATATCCTACATCACTAAATCATCTGTCAATCACACTTACTATATGTGTGCACCCACAAAGCAGAACAGCAGTCATACGTTCACAGAAAACCACCTTAAGTTGAAGTCAATATCAACAAAAGAGTTTACATAAGAAGGCAACTACGCAACCGGAGTCATCTAGCAGCAGCAAGTTACTTGAGCGTATGGTGTAGAAAGGCAACTAACAGTTATTGCATTGTCCTTCAGGCATTGAATCATGTGTATCAAATAACATAAACGATGCAACACGAAGATTTTCAAGAAAATTCCCTCAATGCAACTACCCTTTACAGCAGAGGTGGGCAGAATTCATTTTTGCGCCAACAACAGAACACAACGCAACCCTCACAAAAAACACGGAAGTAAGGCACTGCTGCGAGGAGTTATGGTTGTACAGCTCCTGCAGTGACGGTTGATAGCAGTTTAGTTCACCATTACATTGTGCTTAAGTTGATTTTACATGTTTAAACATTTTTAATGGTTCTTAGATATAAATTCATATTAAAATTGGGAAGTTCTTGAGGTAACATGATTTTCACAGCTTTTGTGAGACACAGTTTCAGAAATTCAACCTCTTGAAAAAGTTTTAGGGACCGAGCTATCTCCTAGGTAAGTATGTAACTAGCAGATTTACTTTTGTATTTACAGCCATCAATTATCGGGACTTTCTGTAGAATGATCTTTGCAGTTCACTCCTGCAATAATTTTGCACGTTTATTTCCTAATAATAATAATAATAATAATAATAATAATAATAATAATAATAATGTTAAAGTAAAAAGGCTTCCCCGTTTAATTTCAGCATATGAAGCATGGCATCTAACGTAAGTTCTTTGTATATTCACTCTAAATAAACCATGTAATGTTTTTGAGCAAATTAAACATCTCACATTCTCTCCTTGTTCACAAATAACTAAATAAAATATGTAATACTCCATCCTGGTACCTTCTTACCTAAACCGAGACGTGTATTATGAAATTTTCAGTCTATTAATTACAATTACACTTATATTATTATTGTACAGGTAATTAACTATAACTATTAAAAATAAAGAATACAGAGTTTCCTTCTGCGCGAAATTTCTGTTTTCCGGAAAACGATGGTTTAGTACACAATACCATCACGAACTCCGCCACTGGATTGTTTACTTTCAAGCACTCTCTTACCTCTAGCTAACAACAAGACCCAGGCTGTGTGCGCTTTCAGTTGCGTTACGTTGTCACTACAGTCTGTGTCACGACAAAAGCTTTGCCCACCTCTGCTTTACATACAAAATATTTCGAAATTATTTTATCTACTCAAAAATGACTCTAACGATTTTGATTAAAATACCATGTATTGAAGATATTTACATGAAAAATAAAATGTATATCTTGTATTTTATGGGAACAGTGAAGTTATCTTCATTCGGAAGTAATTTTATATAATTTATAATAGTATAACCTGTAAATGTTAAGCGATAGATGTCTTTAAAAAACACAATTCATTTTAAATAATTTTTGTCATAATTTTCCGAGATATCCGTTATTGATGGTTCGAATTGTGCAATACTTTTGTTATCCTTTTAAAGTCCTGTCGACATTCATTGTTTCTTGTGATGACATGAAAAGATTATGGAACTTTACTAGATGTATAGCGGCCATTTGACTACCGTTGTACCCTAGCGAAATGTGTAATGTAGCTATTTCTGCAAAGGTCTATCTCGATTACAATGAAATAGACAGAAAAATTAGCTTTCGTAAGATAATTTCTATATCCATTAATTAATGACACAGGGTAGAGAAAACCATGTGAATGTAACACATCAAATTGTTACGGTTTAATTTCATATAACTTCTATAGTCATACCGGGAGTTTTGATTTGAAAAAAATCTTATGCTTCTTATTCGATGAGCTGTAGACCTTTATACGTTGAGTTGTTACTACCGTCTTCACACGTCCGATTGTACAGGGTAGGGGAATGACTCTAGTTAAAGATAAATTCCTATACCCCAGCTGGGGGGGGCTCTATTGTGCAATGTTAAGCCGTTTAATTATGACTTAATTTTTGCTAATACCTCCTAGGAAATAATCGGCAGTTTTCAAAACATCGCATTACATGTTTGTTTGATAAAGAGGTAGAGAGAGGGCGGTGAAGGAGGAAAAGAGGCTGGTAAAGAAAATGAGAGAGTGATAGTGAGAAGGAGGGAGAGGGAATGAGGAAAGGCAGAATAAAAGGAATAAGCAAGGAGACATGAATTGGGAAGGAGGCAGATGCAGTGAGAGTGTAATCAGGAGAGGGAGAGAATTTCAACAATCAATGTATTAATTATTATAAGAACAGCGAGGTTTTGGTTTTGTCGAGGATGGTGTAAGTTAACGGAAGCAAACCCAGCTTAGGCGGTTTTGTTGTGGCCCGAATTTGGGAAGTCGTGGGCTCGATTCCCATGGTCGACCTTCCTGACGCATAGGTTTTTTCAGGGGTTTTTCCGGGTCGCAAGGCGAATGCTGGGAAGTACTCTTACATTCCCCGAAATTCCTGTCCCTCCCTTCTCATTTCACTTCATCTTTCATCCGTTGGTCTCTTTCAAAGTTGGAAGTGCCGTCGATGGTGTTTCTGTACAGTGTGACAGGGTAAAATGATGCTCTTAGTGACTCTCTCCGTCTCTCGGCTTTCCGCTGGCTGCCGGGGTATCCGAACCCCCTTGAGGGGTATTGGACACGCTCTGTGCGGGGTGGGGTCCCCGGTCTGCATGTCCGTCTGCCGGGGAATCTCTATCTGGAAACTTAAAGACCCTGTCATTCTTGTGTCGTCACTCCTGGTTCCGGCCGCCTGATGTCCCCTCTTGCCTCATCCTTCTTCCCAGGGACGCCCCCTTGTGGGGAGTAGGTACAAAATCAAACGGAAACAAAGTTTATTATTATTATTATTATTATTATTATTATTATTATTGCTAATGCAGTTTTAGCAAAATTTATAATTTCTAAATCTCAATATTAACTTCAGAACTGCCATTTTTCTGTGGTTTTCTAGGGCGAATATCAGAAATTCCTTCTTGCTCTTGGACACTGAGGAAATCAATTTGAAATTTTTGAGGAACGTTAGCCACTGATGCCAATAGAGAACTATTTTCAGAGATACAAGTGTAGCTGCCGAGCAAGGTAGTTATGTGCACGCGGGCGTGTTTTAATAATTCCTTCTACTGAGAAATTGCTGTGAGCTTCTATCAAGCAATAAACACCTGATTTTTTCCTCCAAATCATCTAGAAAAGTGGTTATTCTGGACACTATTTGTTAAACATTCGGTTCATTTTTAGCTCACTTAATTCTCTATAAAGAATTTCGTCATCAATGAGGGCAAAAATAAAGTGTACAATCATTTAAAAATTGTGTTTCAAATAATTGTAAGGACATGTTATTTGATTATGGATTTGAGTTGGATTAATCGCACTGAGAATTTACATTTTAGCACATATTTGCATTACGATGTAGTATGACAAATCATTCATAATGTTAATGCTTATTAAAAACAAAGAATTACGAACTATTTGAAATAATGTTGATTTTCCTATGCCTTCAGAAAAATCCTCGAGAAGCCAATGGATGATTGTGTACTGGAAGCCAAATGTGAACTCACTTGTTTGTTAAATCGCCTGGGAATGATATTGCCAAAATTAATAAAAATCTTTTTCTTTAACAGATTACCCTCCTGTTTGTAGGGCTTACACCCCCAAGAACTTACGGGCCAGTAGCCTGTCGAGGAGCAAGCAAACTCTGGATCATAGCATATCCAGGATGGGTGATCAGCCCAATGTCTGGTATGGCGGTGAAGTAGAAGGAAATGAAATGTAGTGATGATAGGAAAATTCGTGGATCAAATTATTCAACCCAATATTCGCCCAGCGACCGAGGATAACCACGAAAGAACCTTCGGTCCGGTTGGTTGGTCCTGGGACCTCCTGAATGCAAGCTGCACGCATTGTTGCGCGCCACCTCGCTTGGTGAAATATTTTCATTACACATTACATTGTAGGTGCAATGAGGATACAGGAAGCTGAAGTGAAAGTCAAATCTTTAAGAAGCGGATCGTTATATGTTGGCTTTAAAATTCCAGCTGTTTCTATAACATCGCCATAGACATATTAATGGTGACAGTGCTTCAAAAGTGAAAAAAAATCTGATGTGTTACACTCACATGACTTTCTCTACTCTTGTACAGAATATTTTTACAAAAGCTTATTCTCCATATACTTCATATTAATCGAGATATCGAGGTGTTAATCTTATTGCTAATGTTCTTGTAGATGCAAGGGGAATTGGTAGACTTTAAGCGATAGTCAAATATTTTGAGACCTGGTTGCTATGTGGAGTATTCCATTCTCTTTGCATTACCAGGACAAAAAAAATGAATAACGAATTTGAGAAAAAGTATAAGTATTGGAAAACTTAACGGAATAACAAGAAATATCTCTAAAATGGTTCACTCAACAAAAAAATCTATATGACATAAATTGTGTATTTTAACGCGATCTACATTTTATGTGTAGTAAAATTTTGTCTGTCTCTTATGGTTTACCAGTTATGCAAAAGTCGTTCACAATGAAGAACTCTTTTGGAAGCATTCCCAGAAAATTCAAGATATACATTTCATTTATCATGAAAACATCTTAAACATATGATATTTTAATCAAAATCGAAGAGCCATTTTTGAGAAAATTAAAATCTTCGAAAAATGTTCCATGTAAAGGGTAATCTAGGGTGCGGGGATTTTCTTGAAAACCTTCGTGTTGTATCTGTGGAAGATACTGAATCTAAATACCAAGTTTGGTGTTTATCCGACTGTTCGTTTTTTAGTTATGCTGTTCACAGACACACAGACAAATATACACACAGACACACACACGGACATGTTGCCAAAAATGCTTTTTGGATTCAGGGGGTCTCAAAACATGTATTTCCGGTGAAATCTCGGTATCGAATTTTTGGGTGGAATACAATACTTCCCCTACTTAGTATACGTAGTAGAAAAAGTAAAAAGCGTTGGAGAATTGAAACTACTAACAACGGATGTCTTAGAAGAATCTGCTGCTACAAAAAAAGCATTTGAAGTACGAATGAAGGGTCTTCGCAGGCTAGTAGCAGAAAACTCAATATATACACCTTTATTAGTAATGTAAATGTTTTAAGCATATGGTATTTTAATCAAAATCGTGAGGTATATTTTTGAAAAAAATAGTAAGAGAATTAATTGTCTTGGGACAACTTTGTCTTGAAAATTAAGAAAGTTATCCCATGTAATGCGCACTTTGGGGTTGAGGATTTTCATGAAAATCTTCATGTAGTATCCTTAGAAGATGCTGAACTTAAATTCAAAGTTTGTCTTTTGTTTTTGAATTATGCTGTTCATAGGCGGACAGACACACGTAGACCTTTTTTGATTCAGGGGTCTCAAAACACATTTCCGGCGAAATGTAGATATCGAATCTTTTTATTGGAATGCAAAATTTCCTCTACCTACTACTAGATGGCCTAACCATGCCGTATTTGACGTGTGCAGAACTCAACGGGGCAGTTCCAAGTAAACACAGGTCAGTGAGGAACTGGCACATTAATTCCCTAAAACGCACTATACTACCACTACCACCATTACAGCGGTTCTCATTTCACCCATATGGATACACGGAGACGTGTGGAACACCGTATTAATTGACAGGGACAAAATTTCGAACATCTATTCAATGAGCGAAGTCAGCATGACAGTATTGTTAGTTGATGACGATAGCAAGCGAAAAAATGACACTGAAACACTCGTGTGTTGCATATAGTCTGTAATGCTATACAAGAATAGCGTAAACAGAATTAAAAATAGTTATGGGCGGATACCGATAGGTAAAAAAAGGTATTTTAATTATTTGTCAGTCTAAAAAGCGAGTTTATTCGATCGAAAATAAAGCCTGTGTAACTGAAGTGAAAAATAGCCAAGAGTTTTTTGGTTTATCTTTGTGTATCATCACGGACAGTACACTTTAGTGCAAGGGTCTGTTTTTATCTATCATCACGGACTATACACTATATTGCAAGCCTGGGAAATACCTGTTAATGAGCGCGATCCGCTCATCGTGTTTGCTGATAAGCAAAAGTTGTAGAACGAAGCTCGGCTGGCCCCGTAGCTCAGTCAGTAGAGCACACGTATGCGTGCGAGGAGTCCCGGGTTCGATTCCCGGCTCGGGGTGTTAATTTTCTCCAGCCAAGATTATCCTCTATCTTCCCCAGAGTCTGTAAGTATGAATGAGAATATCTGTGATGTGTGTGAATGGTTAAAGCCCAAAGTTTACCAGAAATACAAAGACAAGCGAATACTATAGGCAATAATATGTTCCAAAGGAAAGGTCACCCATAAGACTATTGTAGATAAATAGATCTTAAAAGAAAAAGGGGGGAAAAAAAGCTCGCTCGCGCTAATTAGCCAGTTCCCTGCTGACCTGTGTTTACTTGCAATTGCCCCGTTGTGTTCTGCAACTCTCTTAAGCCACGAAGGGATATCTACACACTGGCAATACGGCGTGAATGGGTCACGTGGTATAAGTAGGTGCTATACAAACAAGAATACACTGACTTTTGTGAAATATTGATCTTTTATCAAAACAGATAAAATATTTTACTATATACCTACACCGTGTCCCAAAAGGGTAGTAACATTTTCTTAATTTATTGCGTAAAAGCTACATTGATACATGCCCATATGCATTTCATATAAAAGAGAAAAGCTAATGATATGCTTGCGCTTACATGAGTTCGTGCCAATGTAGTACAGTAGACTCGCGATTATCCGAGACTACCTCAGATAGGGAAAACCTCGGATAATACTGAGATAATGTGTTAATAGGTCGTAAATGACTAAAAACACTTACAACTCTATAGAAGCTGTTTATTACAGCATAATTCCACAAAATGCAACCTTGAACACTTTATACAGTTTAAATAAAATATAAACAGATTAAAGTATTAAATGAGAAGTTTCTTTTTGACACAGATTTCATAGGAAGGTCACGAGATCGATCCCCGGCGACCGCCCATGAGTTTTTGGTGTTTCCCCGGGTCACCAGGCGAATGCTGAGGTGGTTCATCTTTTACCACGACTCTCCTTCCTCTCATTTCCTGTACCCATCATCTTCCTTGTCATCTGTTTCAGGGTTGTAGGACCAGGCGACGGTGTTCAGCGGGTTGCGGCTGGACGGTGGCTTGCGCTCTGTAAAAGTTTTCTTTCCTGGCGTCGCTGCAGTGCCGCTCAGTTAGGGCTCTCCTCAGGTCTCTCATAAGGACACTAGGTAATAAACTATGAAAGGTGCTACTGTAATTTTGGGGCACGTTCTATTTATCATAACTTCGTATTACAAACTCGTAAATGGCTATAACAGTCCTTTAAATTATTTCTTTTCAAATTAACAGTAAGAGTTGAGTAACTTGCCTAATTTGTAGTAACTTATTTATGTTTATTTTCTTGTATTTTGTATTTAGATGCAGCCATTAAGTAAAACATTACAGTAGATACAAAGCAGCTTATGACAAAGAAATAAATGAATTAAAATTTGCAACAAAACGTTCATCGACACAATACATAGGATTGTTTCCTAACCACCACTTAGTCTTCTTCTAAAACTATTGTACATAGTTATAAAGCCGCCTGGAAGAATATTATACACCTTTTGGTAAGTATACTCAAAATCCGGCAAAGTTCTGCTTAATATATAGGTATAATGGAATTTCAAGATAATTAATGCTCCTAGAACAGTGTTGGTGAACTTCTTATCTGACAGTATACAGTTTACACTTCTTTTTATAAATGACAAAGATTTACCACTATCAAAACAGAAAATTCTTTAGAAATAGATCTACAGACACCAACACCTATATTTTTACAATCATGTTTTAATTTTCAAAACAGACACACCATTCGAACAATTGCCCTAAACAATAATGCTACTATGTATGACACAATGGAAATATGTAACATATGTATTCTCATACGCTGAGTTGGTAAACAGGTTTTAAACATCTTAAAATATTAAATAGCAAACCGCCTCTCCACTTCCAACCTCCACCCCTAGCTTGGTTCTAGCACTCAACTATTTGTCTTTCTCCCTTTTCTTTAGCTCCTGAACGTGAAACCGAACTGTGTTTATAGGTTAATGCTTCAGTGCCAAGCTTTTGACTCAAAACAATAAGAAACGGACTCACCCAGGGGCCCATCATTGCGAGCATAGCTTCCAGCCTCTCAAGTGAAATGCCTCCCCTTCCGCCGTTCACCTAGGCCTGACCTTTGTACATAGGCTTAAGACTGCAATTCGAACCAATAAGAGATTGGCTCACCCAGGTGTGTGCAACACAGATAATAAGTTTCTACTAACATTTGAAGCTTTGCTTCAATATCTGCTGGTGATTCTGCTGCTGGCTGCTACATTGGTTAGCTATGTGATCTTTCTCTCAGGGTATGCGTGGGCAAGTGTGGAAGGTTAACCAATTTAAATTCACTAAGAAGTTCAATATAATACTTGAGCTATTGTAGCGAGTTGCCGACTGCTTGAAGATAAAGTATGAAACTGACTATGAATCATAGCACTCGAAACTAACACACTTGAGTTATTATACCTTCTAACTTCTGCAGTATTAATGTTAGGGTTTGAAATAACTGTTTCCGCAATAAAAGAAACTAGAAGCGCAAGTTGGCGAGAGTCGCTAAAATGCTTACCGGCAAGATCCCTGCAATTGCCGCTAAATCTTACTCACACAAGCGCATCACTGGGCGCTTAAAATAACACACGAGTAAGTCACATTATTAACCGAATAAGTCTCAAGAGAGAGCGTGTTTCTGATTTAGAATGTACACCTATTTCTTAACTTAAGCTCCGCTCACCTATTACTACCCCTGCAAAAGTTCTTTCCCGCTTGGGCCAATACTTAAAAACTATAGATACGTGAGTGTCTCTGACACCGTTGGAAAACGGTACCTCCTCGGAATCTAAGAATTTCATTCCCTTTCTGTTTTACAGAATTCTGGTCTGACTCTGAACAATAACCTAATTGCATTCCAGAGATCTTTATACTAACGCGTTCACTTCTCACCTACTACTAGTGAGTTTGCTCGCTAATTACCTTTTTCTCCGAAAAAATCTTATCAAATCAAGCTTATACATTGATTGTAATATACGAAAATTATTTATTGCAATTATGTCTCTATCTTACTATTATATATTTAATTACTTACATCTTCCTGCCAATAATTACGGTAGGTATCACATTAAACAGAAGAAAATCGCCATAGGAAGCCAGAGGTATGGCACATTTCTACGCACTGGACTGTACATAAATATGATACATCGCTGTCCCATGATAACTTTGAATCAAGAGAAGTTCCTAGAAATTTTGCATCCGTAACAGAAGTTTCAATATTTGGTTTCAGACTAAAATAAATGTTATTCCTGTTCATTGGCTACAGATAAAACTAGGTACATTCTTCTGTCGCTTGAACACGTTTTTAGTCTTGTTCTGTAAAAATCTTTTGATACAGAAATAAAAGCTCAGGGGATATGGAAGTGCAGAGAAAAATGTAATATTAATTAACAGTATAGGGATTGACGCTTCATTCAGATTACGTGAGATACGTACAAAATATTTTGTCTGTTGCAAAAGGAATTCTCTACAGGACCCCTACTGTTAAGCAAGCTTTGTAAAATTCATTTTTAATGGTTACAGATTACTTTTCATGAAGAGACATGACGAAGTTGGCTTCAGTGTATACATTATCTATCTCTCTCTGTCTGCAACGTCAAACATGCGAGTTCTGTTAGGATGTGTTAATGCCACCCCATATGAAAACACCCAATTTTTAAGTCTACGAATGTATTATATGCGTACGTCCGTGCGTACGTATGTGTGTGTGGATACAGAACACAAATCCCTGGGAGGGTTTTTGTAAGGGGATGTTATTAAGAGTGGTGAATGGGAGATCAAACAGAAAGGAAAGAGGACGGGGAGGGTTAGGAAAAATATATAAAAGAGGGAGCGGAAAACGCCCCCTTACTCCAATAACCGAAACCAACATTTTCGCTTGAGCCCCTTTGCTTTATGGTGTACAAAGTGAGAGCGGGGTTGGGGGGGTAGTCTGCACGCACCCCTAGGGTACGGGGTGGGTAGGGGGAAAAGCGAGAGAAAAAAGCGCAGCGCGTGGTTTGGGCGACTTGCGCAATGACGGACAGGACCGCCATGCTGTTGCTCTTCAGATGTCGCTCTCTGCTTAACCCACTAAACCGTGAGCTAATCTGTGCTTAGCAATATGTTGCTAGGTTTTAAACTGTCTCAACGTTCCTTATCCAATCAGCTGTGGGTGCAACAACATTATTATCCTTGACGGTGCGTTCATTACTACGGTGTACCGAAGGATACCGGTCAGTCAGTCAGTGTATATTCTTTTCGCTACGCATTATTTCTCGCCCTTATTTACTATTATAGTATTCGTACAATAAGTGATGCGTATGTCAAAATGCTTTCATCGTGTGTAATAATAATAATAATAATTAATAATAATAGCCTTCTCCTTTTGCACTCCAGGGATTATGCAGTGCTGCCTGCTTCGGCTTCAAAATGTACCTGACCATCGTTTTCTTGGCCTTCACGGATATCTTTTTCCTTTACGCCTATAGTAAGACATTTTCGCTTGGGATCCTCTATTTCAACATTCTATCAAATGCTGTCTCCATTCTTTCTATAATTTATAATTTTTTCTTCCAAAGAATTTATTTCTAATTCTTCCCTTATTACTTTCTCTACTACGTATAGTAAGTAGGGGAAGTATTGTATTCCACCCAAAAATTCGATACCGAGATTTCATCGGAAATACATGTTCTGAGAACCCCTGAATCCAAAAAAAGCATTTTTGGAAACATGTCCCTGTGTGTGTGTGTGTGTGTGTGTGTGTGTGTGTGTGTGTGTGTCTGTGTGTCTGTGAACAGCATAACTCAGAAACGAACAATCGGGTAAACACCAAACTTGGTATTTAGGTTCAGTATCTTCCAGAGATGCGACACGAACGTTTTCAAGAAAATCCCCCACCCCAGGTTACCCTTTACATGGAACATTTTTCTAAAATTTTAATTTTCTCAAAAATGGCTCTAACGATTTTGATTAAAATATCATATGTTTAAGATATTTTCATGACAAAGGAAATGTATATCTTGAATTTTCTGGAAATGTCTCCAAAAGTATTCTTCATTGTGAACGACTTTTGAATAACTGGTAAACCATAAGAGATAGACAAAATTTTACTATAAAATGTAGATCGCGTTAAAATACACAATTTATGTCATATACATTTTTTTTGAGTGAACCATTTTCGAGATATTGCTTGTTATTCCCTTAAATTTTTCAATACTTATACTTTTTCTCAAATGGGAATTCGTTATTCATTTTTTTATGTCCTGGACATGCAAAGAGAATGGAATACTCCACATAGCAACCAGCTCTTAAAATATTTGACTATCGCTTAAAGCCTACCAATTCCCCTTGCATCTACAAGAAAATTAGCAATAAGATTAACATGTCGATATCTCGATTAACATGAAGCATATGGAGAATAAGCGATTGTAAAAATAGTTTGTACAAGAGTAGAGAAAGTCATGTGAGTGTAACACATCAGAATTTTTTTCATTTGAAATGTTGTACAAAAGTGTACATCCCTTTACCGTTCTCAGGATTTTCATCTTGGCAGCCTGTATCTTATTTTTATCAGCTTTCGTCAATGTCGTTGTTTCAGATCCATATAGAAAAGCAGGCACGCCCATTAATTTGTAGAACTTCAATCGTGTTTCTTTTCTGGTTTTAGTTTTTAAACTTCTGTTGTACCGCATATTTGTTGAAACATGGGTAATTTATTTTTAAAATCATTTAAATATTTATAGCTGACATATGTTCCTAAGTATTTAAAACCTCTTACTTGCTCTAATATAGTATCCTTAATTACAATTTTCTTTCTAACAGTATTTTTATTTTGGAAGGCCATTGTTTTTGTTTTATTTGTCGGAATTTTAAACTTACAATTATAACATAACTTCTGTAACATATACACTGCTCTTTGCAGCTCGCCATCATTTTATTTATACTATCTGGGCATCCGCAAACAGCATAGTCTTAAACAACTTTGCTGCAACAAAATGCCTCCATTAATTTTAAACATCCATTTTATAATTGCATCGTCCATATAAACTAAAAAAAAAATAATTTAAACTATAATAATAGTAATAATAATTTCAGAAAATCTCCCCAACTCAAACTATTCCTTACATAGAAAGCTTTTCATTATTTTCCATTTTCTCAAAAAACGGATCTAATGATTTTAAGAGCCATGTTTAAGATATTTGTATAATTTATAAAATGTATAATATATTATAGTGATGATGACGATAATGAAGTCCTCTTCATTTCAATGGATTCTGTAGGATTTTGTATAGTTTTCATAATATAATGATAATATAAGAGATGTACAAAATCTTATTCCAGAAGAATGCAGACTCATCGAAGTACACCAAATGGACCAACGCGTAGTATTTGACGTATGCTGATAACCTTTCGTGTGTTAAGAGTTGCAGAACTTGACGGGGCAATTCCAAGTAAACACAGGCCAGTAGGGAACTGGCGAATTAGCGTAAGGGAGCTTCGTTTTTTTTGGGGGGGGGGGTTCTTAAATTCCATTTATACCTCCCCTTTAACTATCAGCGGCCTTTCTTTAGAATATATTGTTCCAAGCGCATTAGCGCCCTAAAACCCCTACTGCTGCTGCTGCTGCTGCTTAGCGGTTCTCAGAAACGTCCATATGGATACACGGAGACGGTTGGACCATCGTATCAATCAACCGGGGCAACAATTCAACACTTATTCAATGAACAAGGTCAGCATAACAGTACCGTTCGATGATAATGATGGTATTAATAACAGTACCAATATTATAATAGCAAACGGAAAAAAACTGGCAGTGAAACACAGTGTGCTCTCATGTTTGTAAGTCAGACAGGAACAGCGTAAACACAATTAAAAAAATAGCTACGCGCGGATACGGATAGGTAAAATAAACACATTTTAATTATTTGTCAGTCCAAAAAGTGAGTTTATTCCCTCGAAAATAAAGCCTGGTAACTGAAGTGGAGGATATTCTAAGACATTATCGGTATATTTTTATCTATCATCACGGACGGTACACTCTAGTGTAAGGGTCTGTTTTTGTCTATCATCACGGACGATACATTCTATTGCAAGCCTGGGGAAATGCCTCTCAATGAGCGCGGTTTGCTCATCATCATAACAGGTAGAACAAAGCTTGGCTGGCCCGTGGCCCAATCGGTAGAGCACCTGCCTGCTGTGGGAGGGATTCCGGCTGGGGATGAGGATTTTTCTCTAGCCAAAATTATTCCTTATCCTCCCCAGAGTCTGGAAGTATGAATGAGTTTGTGATCTAATGAATAAAACCCAAAGTTTATCAAAAATCCAACGACAAGCAAAACGAGTTAACGCCATTGCCTATAGGCAATAATATGTTCCAAAGGAAAGGCCGCCAATAAGACCATTGTGGTTAAAGGCGGGCTAAAAATGGAACTTAAAAAGAAACAAGCTAATTTCACAGTTCCTCACTGACCTGTGTTCATTTAGAATTGCCACTTTGCAACTCTTTTAACGCGCACACTTGAAATACCTGGTTTTACCTGGTACAATTATGGTACAATTTGTGTAGCACAATATACCGTGCTAGATGTTTAATCTTTCCCAGCTTAAACTGCTACAACTGCAAAGCATCTTAAAGGGCTGATTATGAGTGTGTTTTATATTAGGAAAAGGATTGAAAATCAAAGTTAAAGAACCTAAAGTCAAGAGGTTAAAGTCCCCGAATGAACATAAACCCTAATATGAAATACACTCGCATTCACTCGCACATGCATGCTTCTAGATTCTTGAGGAGGATAGGGAAATATTCTAATTAAAGAAAAACTCTCCCACCACAGCCAGGAACTGAGCCCACGATCTTGCGGTTGAGAAGATAGATTACTGGCCATTTACACAGAAGTAGTCGCCGCATTTATTTGGAGATAATCATGGGCAGTATCACAAGAAGTTTTCAGATTATCCAGGATCTTACAACCTGGTTCTTAAATTTATTCCTATTTACTTCATCTGTTATAGTATTTAAATTATATTCAGTTTAAAGATTATTTCACTAAGGAATAAAAATTTTAACTTTTATGTTTAGCTCCATCAAAGTTTTATGTTAAGAATTCTGCGTTTGTGTTATTCTCTATCTATACTGCAAACCCATTTTAGGTCGGATTCTGAAATAAAATAAATTGATTATTTCAGGAATAAAGCGGATAAAAATAAGGCTATTATTATATTGTTACTATAACAAATTCAGGCATTCAATTTAAAAGTGATTACACTTACGATCAAATTCAAGGAAAAATGTGTGATACATCAAATAAATGACTTCCGCTACTCATTAATTCTCATATAATCTCCTATTTACTATAGTATTCGAACAAAAAGTGATTATACTAATTTTGGTTACTCGCAATAAATTGTTGGCTAATTAAGTCAAATGGAGATGAAAGTGTGAAACTCACAAACAATACTACTGTTTACATAAAATATTACACAAAATTCGTTCCGAATGACGAGGATTTCAGAGGCTATTCTCAGAAAATTCAAGATATGCATTTTATTTGTCATGTGAATATCTTAATATGTAGTATTTTAATCAAAATCGTTGGAACCATTTTTTAGAAAATAAAAAGTTTGGAAAATCTTCCATTTAAAGGTAGTTTACAGTAGGGGGATTTTTTAAAAATCTTTGTGTCATATCTTTGGATAGTATTGAACCTAAATACTAAGGCTAATAATTGAATTGCTACTATCCGGGCTTGTAGGCCATAGTCTAGAAGGCATCGTAGATACCGACGTTTCGCCAAGTACAGCGCTTGGCATTTACAGGGTGAGGTGATTCAGTTGCAGCGGTGGTCAGAGCTGTACTTGGCGAAACGTCGGTATCTACGGTGCCTTCTAGGCCACGGCGTACAAGCCCGGATAGTAGCAATTCAATTATTAGCCGTGACGCCGGCCGTGAAAGCCTCAGTATATATAATAAATACCAAGTTTGGTGTTTATCCGACTTTTAGTTTTTGAGTTATGCTGTTCGCAAACACACACACACACACACACACACACATTAAATGGAGTACTGGAACCATGAAAAGAGGGGGGGTGTTGGGCGCAGCAGAGACTGTGTAGTATCTCCTTACCAACGTAAATCACTCAGACTTGTATAGGCACCATTCAATACGTCATCTTAGTTACTTTCTCCAAATGTGGGAAGGGGGTTCAATTGAGCACAATATTATTATTATTATTATTATTATTATTCAGTTTTTATAAAAAATGCTACATAACGAAAGTTGTGTAATGGTTCTGACAAATTTTCTATGTAATGCAAATGGGCTTTAAAAGCACACAAATTTTGCAACCTTCTTAAGCTTGCAGTACAATATAGACTATTATTTATCATGATAAATGGTTTTGTACATGAATAATAGCAACGCAACATTTGTGTAGCATTTTAAGTGTTCATTGTAGGCTCATAGATTAATGTTTTAAGTGCCAGACTTTTGACATCAAACCAATATGAGGCGGATTCATTTCAGGACTGGTGTATCCTGTCGTTGCCAAGCATGCCTTTCAGCCACTCAGGTGAAATGTCTCCGTACTCCTTCCCTTTCGCCACTACCTAAGTCCTACCTTTGTTTATAGGCTAATGCATGTGTGTTGATTCAAACCAATAAGGGATTGCCTCATCCAGGGCTGGTGTGGAACACAAATGATGATAAGATTCTGCCAATATTAAATAAAGAAAAACAATACTTTTCTAAGTGGCATCTAACGTGTATTACATACCAAAAATAAAAACAGTTTAATTGCCGGCTTTCAAGTAATCACACAACATGCAGTTTGCACAGAGAGAGGAAGAAAGAGGGATTGATGGCGATAGAGGCGAATAGTATCAGAGAAAAGTGAAAAAAAGGGAGTAGAATAGAAAAGTGGAAGAGAAAAGAAGAAGCGGAGAGAGACGAAGATAGAGTGATAGGATGATAGAGGTGAATAGGGACCATAAGAGGAAGGGGGAAACAATGATATATTGAAAAAGGGAGAGGGAACAATGACATCTCCACATTCAACGCAATAACGCGAGCGATGCTGCGGTTTCTATTAGTCGGAAATAATTTAAAGAACTTTGCAACTTTTGACTTATCGATTATCTAAGGAAAGATAAAATGTCATTCCATTCAAAAAAAGTTTCCTATTGAAATTGAAGAAAATGCGCATTAAAGGATTTAAAAAAAAGCAGGTAGTTTCGCTGACACATGTAAAAAATTCTCATGGCAAATGCAATACGCATCTTGATATTAGACTAAATAAATGGTAAAATGTCTTTACTATAACTGGTAGATGTGAATTACGAAAGGAAAAAGGAAATGTATAATTAAAATGCACAATTAACGCTATATAATGCTTCTTAATTGCATAATCTCGGCAACGCCCATTGCATTTTAAGTACTTCTTAATTTGGTGTTTACTTTGGTGTGCCATTTATGTAACTTTTTATAAATGATCCTTTGTTTTCGCATTATTTGTTTTGTATTCTAGAAGAAACAAAATTAAAAAGAAATGAATGAAGAAGGCCAAAAAAAAAAAAAAAGATGGTTAGATAATGTAAGAGAAAATTCGAGGAAGTTTGCAATTGGAGGATAGAAAAGTTAATTGCAGGATAGTTGTTGAGGAAGATTATGCCGGAGGCAAAAACTCACCAAGAGCTGTAGAGCCAGAAGAGAATAATATTTCAAATGATTTTACTTACAGTCTTAAAGCGTCTTTAAACTTACAGGAGTTCTGAGGCACAATACCTATAGATTTTAGTAAACGTTTTAAATAACGTCAAGCAAATCTTTAATTTCCTTTTCTCAGATGTATTGTATTGTGAATACAATTGCCATCACAAACACTGACCTATGTGTATGCAATTTTACATACGATTTACAAAGTACGTGTTTTTTTTCTTAGTTCGCACAAATATAATTGCTGGGCATCTTTTAATTACTGTGTTAGGTAATACTGAAAGAATTATAATTAACTTACTTTAGTATTTTATTTATAAGTTTATTAATAAGTATTATCTTTCTTGGTTCTGATTTGAATTCCTTTATGTTTTGGTTAAAATTAATTTTTATTGCTTTAATAGTATAGATAATTGTCCTGCGCTGTGGGTTAGAGCGTGGAGCTCTAGTTTTCGGCTACGGAATGCGCCCGGGTTAGATCTTATCCATGGGGGTGCGGATTTTAAGCCCCGGGTATAGGGCCGGTGCCCACTCAACATCGTGAAGAAAGTGAGGAGCTGCGATAGGCTTCGCGAGTAACTTTCGGGTTGGGGGATGCCTGATGCGGTCACATTACCTCCCCGTGTAGGTTGGATTATCACCCACCTCTGCCATGCGTAAGTGGGCGTGAGGTCAGCAGTCGGCAAGCTCAGGCCCATCACGGGCTGCAGTGTAACAAGGTTTATTTGTTTTAATACTATATTGAGATACAACTGTGTGCAGCATAATATTATTGTAAGTTTATTTTTACTAAAGTGCTTTATCATCATTCTGCTACAATATTGTAAATGTGGATTCTAATTTTATTTTAAATGTTATCTATATAACTTATTGAGGATAAGCTCATACTATGCTGATATAATACATAATAGAAAATTGCTAGGCCGATTTCCTACACTTGAAGTGCCTCAGAGGATACAAATTTTAACATATTGATAAAGCAGGAAAGGATATAATTTAAGGCTTCCACAACAAACTCAATAAGGTTTTCGATTCCTACAGTCATACAATCAGATGTATTCCTTCTCAAGGAAATGTAACACGTTTTAACATTACAATGCAAACGAAACACTTTTACAAATTTATCCTCAAACTATTAGTTCCTCTTGCCATATTTCCGTGCATTGCAAAGTTTTACGATAGTATACAAGAAATAATTATTCTCGGACTATTCCACAGTTCCAAGTTAAATCGACATACCCTCTAATGTTAAATTTTGAGAACTACTTACAAGAGGTGTCGAGTCAAATTTTGAAAGCGCTAAAATTTTAGCGTGTGACGATATCGCTCCCCTAGACCTGACTTTAAGGCTTCTCTTTTTCACAGCGACGATCACAAGACTGTAGACTATATCACTCGTCCTCTTAATGCCCGGAGTGACTCAAGCCTTCCTCTCACGTGGTGTTGACGTCATGGAGTCAACACGCTTACACTTCTCTACGCTGACATCTGCTGAGAGTTTTATACAGAAACCTAGCTGATAAAACAGCTACACTATGTTCACTCTTCGGTTGATTCGCGGCAAAACAAACCCACGTGGTCAGTGCGCCGTGGTGCAACACGGTAGCAATGCGCTCAGGAAAGTAGTCCCATGCTAAGCTCTGAATTTTAGAATGAATTTATCCTTAAATAGTATCATATTCAATACAAATACCTAAGGTTTTATTTAACGCTGATTTATACCGTAAAACAGAGCTACAAGACCGATGACGCAATTCGTATGAGTCACCTGACATCCAGGTAGGCGCAGAATATTGTTTACAGCCAGAAACCAGCAGTTGTGTTTAGTATCATGGCGGACGGTGAATTTGCTCTTGTGTTTTCGTCGAATTACGTAAAGCATTAGCCGCGCAAACCATTGACTAGTGGTGAAAAAACAATAGTATTGAATCTTTATTATACGTTATGTGAGAAATATCCAACACTTCCCGCGAAAGAAATGGCGAAATTAACTTCTGAGTTCACCGGTGTTTCGTGTACAAGTGCTTGTGCAGAAAAATCTCAAACGAGAAAAGTGGCTACACCCGGAGAAAAAGAAAGCATATGAAATACGCGATGCAAAAATGTGGTGATTTTAAGGAGAATGCAATTCGCGTAACAGTGCACAATTTCTGTTTTACGATGAGCCGCCAACAGTTAATAAAGTGACGCTTCCAGAGAGCGAATAAATTAGGTTATCGCATACCTGTTACTTTATTTTTCGCTCATTTATTTTAGAATTAACTATTATTATATGTGCAAACGTTTGTTTTGTTGCAACTATCAATCTTATCACCTTTAACCCTTAAAAGAATATGCTAGTCACCGTTTAAGTTGTCGAAATAAGGACTCTGTTCTTTTTTGCTCTACGCGCCGCTTGTACTGGCCACATGGTCTAAAAGTGTGACAGTATTTCTAGTGCGAATGGCGGAAGGATACATTATAGCGGTGCACTGGTCACCTGGGGTTTGTTTTGACGCGGATCAACCTAAGAGTGAATATAGAGTAGCTGTTGCTGCTGATAGTTCCTCCACGGTAGACAGAAGCATGTTGAGCATGGCAGAGACGTTCCCAAACCCATACAGTAGTAATGTCTATGAAGGGGGGGGCAATCTGGTTCATGTGGTAAGTGAATTATTGGAGAACAAGAAAGAGTGTGAAAATGAGATGAAGTTGAATGTTTTTTATACAGCCGAGATTCTCTAATGCAACATATTTTGTATACTGATTGTTCATCAACAGAGAACCGTAGAAATAATACTTACGTCTTTAAAAAAAAACTATAGTTGATATACACTACCACGTTAGAATTGAAGAAATTAGGAGAGGATTTAAAGTTTTAAGTATAAATAAAATTATTAAACATTATAAAGAAAAATGAAAAATTATATTAAGAATGTCCGAGGGTATAACCGAAACAATCTTAACTATAAGCCAAAAGGGAGAAGCAGATTGGGTAGAACACTAAACTGTGTTCACTCTTAGGTTGATCCGCGCCAAAACCAACAGCTGGTGACCATTGCACCGTTATAGTGTATCCTTCCGCCATTCGCGCCAGAAATGGTGTCATAGTTTCACGACCATGTGGCGAGGACAATGCAAAAAGAACAAAGCGCCTATTCCGACAACATAAACGGTAACTAGCATATTCTGTTAGGGGTTAAAGGTGATAAAACTGACAGTTACAACATAGCAAAAATTTGCACATATAATAATAGTTAATTCTAAAAGAGACAGGGAAGTAACAGTATGCGATAACTTACATTTATTCGCTCTCTGGAAATCACTTTATCAACAGTTGGCAGCCCATTTTTAAAAAACGAAGTTGTGCACTGTTACGCAAATTGCATTCCTCATAAAATCGTTTCATTCTTGCATTGCGTATTTCACACGCTTTCTTTCTTTTCCGAATGTAACTACTTTTTCTCTTTCAGATATTTCTTTACGAGCAGTTTTTAGACTTCTGCTCAAAACGCTGGTGAATTCAGAAGTTAATTTTAACATTCTTTCACTGTAAGTGTTGGATACTTCTCACATAACTTGTAATAAACATTCAACACTATCGTTTTTTTACTTTCTCTACTACATATAGTAAGTAGGGGAAGTATTGTATTCGACCCAAAAATTCGATACCAAGATTTCACCGGAAATACATGTTTTGAGACCACCTGAATCAAAAAAAAGCATTTTTGGAAACATGTCCGTATGTATGTGTGTGTGTGTGTGTGTGTGTGTGTGTCTGTGTGTCTGTGAACAGCATAACTCAGAAACGAACAGTCGGATAAACACCAAACTTGGTATTTAGGTTCGGTATCTTCCAGAGATGCGACACGAAGGTTTTCAAGAAAATCCCCCACCCCAGACTACCCTTTCCATGGAACATTTTTAGAAAATATTAATTTTCTCAAAAATGGCTTTAAGGATTTTGATTAAAATATCATGTGTTTAAGATATTTTCATGACAAATGAAATGTATATCTCGAATTTTCTGGGAATGTCTCCAAAAGTATTCTTCATTGTGAACGACTTTTGCATAACTGGTAAACCATAAGAGATAGACAAAATTTTACTTCACACAAAATGTAGATCACGTTAAAATACACAATTTATGTCATATACATTTTTGTTGTTGAGTGAACCGTTTTCGAGATATTGCTTGTTAGTCCGTTAAATTTTCCAATACTTATACTTTTTCTCAAAATCGTTATTCATTTTTTTATGTCCTGGACATGCAAAGAGAATGGAATGCGCCGCATAGCAACCAGCGCTTTAAAGATTTGACTATCGCTTAAAACCTACCATATTCCCTGTGCATCTACAAGAAAACTAGCAATAAGATTGACATTTCGATATCTCGATTAGCATGAAGCATATGGAGATTAAGCGTTTGTAAAAATATTTTGTACAAGAGTAGAGAAATTCATGTGAGTGTAACACATCAGATTTTTTTCACCACTAATCGATGTTTTGCCTGGCTTATTCTTTATGTAACTCGATGAAGACGCCAGAGCAAATTCACCGCCCTCAATGATACTAAACAGAAACTGCTGGGTTCAAGCTGTAAACAATGTTCTGTGCATACTCGGATCACGTGGTTCATACGAATTGCATATTGGAGCTTGTAGCTCTGTTTAACAGTGTCAGTGTTAATTAAACTCTTAGGTATTTCTTTAGAATATTATACCTTTTAAGGATAAATTCATTCTAAAATTTACATTATTAGCATGGGACTACTTTCCTGCGCGCATTGCTACCGTGTAGTACACGGTGCACTGGTCACGTGACTTTGTTTTGGCACGGATCAACCTAAGAGTGATGAATAACTTACAGCTTATTCTTAACTGATGCATGAATTAAATCGTAAATGAACATTAACTAAAGGTATGATATAAATGGTAAAATTCAAGTATCAGATATAAAAATATTTGAAAAAATAAATATATCAAAAGTTAAGAGGGTTTAATATAGTGCATGCACATACGTGCAGTAAATTAGGCAAAACACAGAGGTATATTAAGTTACCAGCACTGCATGCAGGGAATTAACCTTTCCATCATGACAACATGATCTGATCTGAGGTCCCCGAAATAAACAAGCAGTTTCAGACTCGTAATATCCTGGTTGCGTCCGTGTGTGCTTGTGTCTGTGAACATCAGAACTCAAAAAGGAAAAATCGGAGAAACACCAAACTTAATATTTGAGTTCACATGTTCCAAAAGCACTACACATATATGTTCAAGAAAATTCCCTGTCCCAAATCCCTTTACTTGGAAACATTTTCTTTGTTTTTGATTTTCTCCAAAAAATGCTCCAAATATTTAGATTAAAATTTACTTGAGTAATCAACAATTATATCTTGAATTTTATAATAATAACCTATGAAGTCCTCTTCATTCGGAATGAATTTTGTATAACTGGTAAATCGTAAGAAATAGATAAAAAGTTACTGAGCCAAAAAGATCTTCTTTACCCAACCAGGCGTTAGGCCATCAGGACTGTAATGATCTCACTAAGAACTTTTCCCTCCATCTCTTCTTGGGAAGCCAAGTGATCTCTTTTCTCTAGGAGTGAACTGCATTACAGATTTAGGAATACGCTCTGGGGCCATTCTAATCAGGTGTTGTCTACAGTTGTTCTGGTAATGTTGTATATATTCCAGGAACTGGTTCCATCTTTAGCTCTTAAAATAAACTGATTGGTCTTTAGATCTCATTTAGTATATCCAGCATGAACTTTATCTCTGTAGCAATTATTCTGCTTCTATCGCTTTTCTTTAGGACCCAAGCATCATTGCATACAACAGGTTTCTAAGCTCTGTCCACACTGATTAACATTTAACGAAACCTGTCAAGTGCAGCATGTTAACAGTTTGCATGCTGGCCAAATTTTGATCGCAGAATTGTCTTAAAATGTTAACCAAAAGGGTTGTGCTTGACACTTTTAACATGTTGGATATTTTCCGCTTTTAATGAAAAACTTAAGTAAATTTGCGCTTGTGTATGTGATTGGGTAAACTTCGAAGTTTCCAGACTGTAACCATGGCAACGGTGCACTTCTGATTTCTTAATGATATTGTTCCGTAGTTCGGTGTTGACTCGTTCTATGCTTCTTGATTTTGTTTGCTTCATGTGAAGTTTTGGAATGGAAAGAAAAGACACCTTCGTTAATAAAATATTTGTTGAGGCTATCACTATGGAACATTGGATATATATGCAGTAAAAATAATGGACAATTATACAAAATAATGCGTAATTTCTTATTGTCTCAGAGGCAATATCAGAAAAAAAAAACCATGGCCTCACTTTCCTAGAGAATTGCAAAAAAGGCACAAGTCTGGCAGCTGGAATGACTGCTCTCAAATGCGTGTCCTTTTTGTGTATTATAAGTCAGAAGCTTTGCTCAAGACAAAGTTGAAGTCATATTGGCTTGTCCTCAAGAAATTGTTAAAGTCAAACCTGTCCTGAATTTTAAACTCATACAAAATACTTTCACTCCTGCGCTGATTAACAACATAGAGCCTCACAACCTTCTACTTTTCTTTTTATTACATACCAAGCATAGATACAAATAGCAATAGCCAATTTCTCATCACTGGAGTCCATTTTGCTTTTAGTTAAGAGATTTTATAGTCCCAACAAGTCAACTGGTGTGAAAGGAATGTTAAAAGCTTCACAGTTACATGTTGAAGGTATTTAACATGTTGAATGAAACATTTTGTTAATTGTTGAATGTTAACTGTTGATATGTTGAATACTGTGGACTCACCTATAGATGAGTGTTCTCTTGTACTAAAGCTGGTTTAAAGGCACTGTTGATTATTCCCACTGTTTTATTGAGCTTTAATGTTTCG
Organism: Deroplatys truncata; assembly: GCA_030765065.1. Lineage (NCBI taxonomy): Eukaryota > Metazoa > Arthropoda > Insecta > Mantodea > Mantidae > Deroplatys > Deroplatys truncata. The sequence continues at coordinate 167,507,330 of CM060979.1, forward strand.
TCGTTTATGTCAAGTTCATCAAGAAATGACAGTTTGAATTCAAGGTATGAAAACTTTTTTTCTTTCTTATATTGCAGATTTTATATAAATTTTGCTTGGAATTGGATATAACGTATATGGCATTATTTTAGTTTATCTAAGGAAATTTCCATAATGCACCGATGTGCTATTTTATATCAATTGTATGTAAATCGTCTTCATTAGCTGCTGCTGCTGGGCAGTTATGATAAACTGCTTTCAATTCTCACTACAAGCGTCGGTTGGACCTGTATGATTCTTATGACGACCATGGCAAGAATAAGGACATCTAATTAAAACAAAAAACAAAACAAAAAAAAGTATCAATCTCTTTAAAACACATGAGAGAGAGAGAATCTTTCCGTGGCATTTGTTGTTTTTGGTTTAAGTTTTTCAGTACTTTTCAAGTGTACCATTATTCAGTTACTTTCCGCGATGTCATGAAAAGAGTATGAATTTCAAAGTCAACATATAGCGACCCGCTTTTAAAACAAATGACTATTGTTTAGCTTCCTATATCCTTTGTACCTACCACGAAATTGTGTAATGGAATCATTTCTGCATACGTTTATCTCAATTAGCATGAAAAATAAGTTTCTACAAGAATAGTTTTTAGAAACTATCTAAAAACAAAGCATCAAAATTCTTTCTAATTAAGCAAGAGCTGCTTAGTTATAACGTGTGGAAATAGTATTCAAATGTTTATTTGCGGTAACAAGCTCTTGCATTGGAAAGAAGAAAATCTTATGTGTTACACTCACATGACTTTCTCTACTCTTGTACAACCTATTTTTACAAACGCTTATTCTCCATATGCTTCATGTTAATCGAGATATCGGGATGTTAATCTTATTGCTAATTTTCTTGTAGATGCAAGGGGAATTGGTAGGCTTTAAGCGATAGTCAAGTATTTTAAGAGCTGGTTGCTATGTGGAGAAATGCATTCTCTTTGCATTACCAGGTAAAAAAATGAGTAACGAATTCCCATTTGAGAAAAAGTATAAGAATTGTAAAATTTAAGGGAATAACAAGCAATATCTCGAAAATGGTTCACTCAATAACAAAAAAAAAAATGTATGACATAAATTGTGTATTTTAACGCGATCTACATTTTTTGTGTAGTAAAATGTTGTCTATCTCTTATGGTTTGCCAGTTATGCAAAAGTCGTTCACAATGAAGAACACTTTTATAGACATTCCCAGAAAATTCAAGATATACATTTTATTTGCCATGAAAGTATCTTAAATATATGATATTTTAATCAAAATCGTTAGAGCCATTTTTGAGAAAATTAAAATTTTCGAAAAATGTTCCATGTAAAGGGTAATCTGTGGTTGGGGGGTTTTCTTGAAAACCTTCGTGTCACATCTCTGGAAGATACTGAACCTAAATACCAAGTTTGGCGTTTATCCGATTGTTCGTTTCTGAGTTATGCTGTTCACAGACAGACACATAGACAGACAGACACACAGATAGACACACAGACAAACACACGGACATGTTTCCAAAAATGCTTTTTTTGGAATCAGGGGTCTCAAAACATGTATTTTCGGTGAAATCTCGGTATCGAATTTTTGGGTGGAATACAATAATTCCCCTACTTACTATACGTAGTAGAGAAAGTAAAAAGTGTATATTACAGTCATTGTATATGTTTATATGTTTCTATTGTTGTATACATATTCAATAATGTTATGTGAATGTATTACGTAGTTTAATAAACTAGGAACTGTGAGAATAATAGGTTAAAAGTTGCTAACAATGAGGTAACAATGAGGTAACCTTGAGGTAAGAATGTTTAACAATACTATTAGTCATTATTGGAGCAACAATAATGTAAATTCTGAGACAGTTTATTAAATAGCCAATCAACAACCAGAAAAAGCTTAAGTTAAATAAAAGTATTCTATTAGATTAGGAACAGCCAATCAGAGACTTGAAATACAGAAATTTACAAATTAAGGCGGTAAAAAATCAAGACAGTTGCTTGTAGATAGTGCTCAGAACTGGACGTGTTGTCTGTAAACAGTGTTCTTAACCGGACGCGAGACACGTCCTCGAGAAGAATAATACGTATTCGTGTGAGACAAATATAATTTACGTGTTAAAAAGTGCAAGTAATTAATAAAAGAATCTCACAGCTCTCTATCAGTGAAGTGTTATTTAAATTGTGTCAAGCATTATTAAAAGGAGTGAAGTAAAATTATAATCTTTGTAAGACTACATTCTTGTTGCACCACAACCCTGCCAAGACATTCATGTCTCTAATATAAATACTGACGCAGCCGAGGCAAACATAAATATATAATATTTAAAGCAACAGTCAAATTACAAAGTTAATATTTTTTAAACCTTTTTTGGGGCAAAGGCCACCGGAAAGTAAATTTTTGGGACGAAGGCTACCGGGTACCATACGTGCGGTTCCAACTACTTCAAGTTCGGCTCCCCAACAATTCAATTACAATACAACTACTTTCTCAAATTGGCTCCCAAAGCGTCGGGCAAATAATAACAACGTAAAAATAACAATACAACAAACCATCTTCTCAACGCTGCGGCTGGTGATCAGATAGTAGTGTGTTATCTTTGTATGTGCAATTCTTAAGCGGGTAATGATAACTTGATGTTTCCTGTTTAAGTTTGTAAAAATACATTTGTTGTTTGAAGATCCTGTTACAGTAAGTAGATATGTTTCCCTGATTTTGAGACCATATATTTTTCCATGAAGTAATAATTTTGGTTCGGATGTATAGGGCTAAGTCTGTATGGCTTGTTGTTATCTCTGCATTAAATGTTAGTTTTTGGATGGTCGCTTTAACTGCTTCGTCCGCTCTCTCGTTGCCTCGTATTTGTTGGTGCGATGGAATCCAAAACACCATCACTTGTTTTCCTTGTTCCATTGCATGGTTATATGACATCTGTATTTCTTGGATAAGTTTGTTTTCTGTATGTATATTTTGAGTGGCTAAGATAGCACTTTTTGAATCAGAAAAAATTATGTATAGTTATTTTTGGGATTCCGTAATGTATGAAAATGTTTGCTTCAGAGTGTATAACTCACCAGAGATAGTTTTGGTCCAGGGGATTTTCTTGAAAATCGTCATCCTTGAAAGACACTGAACATGAACGTTATCTGACTAGGTTTTTGAATTAAGCATGGATATTTTTATAAAATTCTTTTTAGGTTCACTGGATCTCAAAACATGTGTTTCCTGTGAAATGTCGATATCAAAGTTTGGGTGGTATATAAAACGAAATCTTATCTACTAATAGGAGGCACGTACGAAAGTAAAAGGCAACTGTTGACCTTATTTTGCATAGGTATGCTGTGAAGCAAAGACATAGGAAATCATATTTTAACCGCCTCAGCATATATTGTTACGTTTTTATAAGAAGAAGTTAAGTATTATTGTACCATGCTCAGTTATTCCTCAATGATTTGACTGACACAGGTACCCGAGATCGTTGAGCCACAAGCTCGTGAACGGGAGGATTATGTTCCAAATCCGCCCCCTAGCTTAGTTGTTTTCCAGGTCTTCCTCAGTCTTCGTAACTGGCAAATGTCGGGGAAGTACCGTAAACTTATGGCTGGAACCTCTCCTTCCCAATTATCAGCCATTATTTGGCATTTCCTTAGCCACTATTGCAGAGTGCATTTTAAACAATCACCAACAACAGTGGGCACAAGTGGAAGGACATAGGAGGAGAATGAATTTAATTGTTCTTTAACATAACACAAGCCGTGTGTTGGACAGGGTTGGAAAGGTAGAATCAGACGACTGAAAAATTCAATGCCATAGTCGGGATTTGAACCACGGATCTCCCGTGATTCTACCTTTCCATAGTAGGAGAATATTGTTAAACCAAACTTTGGTTCTTACTAAAGAAATCCTATATCTCAGTAGGACAGAAATGAGGCTGATAACAGGCCTCTTTACAGGCCACTGCAGATTAAGTAAACACCTACATACTAGGGTATCTACAGTTGAACCTGCTTTATACGTAACCCAGTTCTAAGTACATCGTATTTATACGTACATTTTTATAGGTCCCAGCAAAATGTAATTTAGAAACGTGTTAATAGAACCTTATTTATACGTAATTCGCTGTTATATGTATTAAATTTCAGTGAAATACAGCTGAGTTTTACGTAATTATGAACATACCACATACGCTATCTTAAAATAAACTCGAGGCGCATTTTCCTTATCTCTGTTGACAAAGACGCAAGCTGAGAGGGTGGCTTTCGGCCGCAGAAACAGAAGCAAAAGCAAAGACGTTTGCTGGTAGAGCCGGCGGCTTTCGGCGAGACAATGTAGCAACAAACGAGAAGTAAAGATAAACATTTTTCGCTATCTGGTGTTTATTGTTGAACAGCGGTTTTGTTTTTCAGTTCTCAGTTGCTTTTAATCAGCCATGGAGAACAGAAAAAGGAAATGTTATACACTAGATCAGAAAGTAAAAACTGAAATTGCTTCAGACTTAGGAATTGCTTATACCGCGGTATGCACAGTCATCAGTAACAGAGACGGTATTTTGAATGAGTTTTAAAATTGGGTGCAAAATCGACAAAATACAGCCGTCAGCAGGAAGGGAGATATGCTGATTTGGAAATGGCACTTTTCACATGGTTCCAGCAGAAACGGGCTGCAGCTCTATCAATCAATGGCGACATGCTGAAAGCAAGAGAGACAGATTTAGCTAAAATTATGAACATCCCGGTTGATTTCAAGGTTTCATCAGGATAGTTGCAAGGGTTTAAAAATTGTCATGGAATCCCAGGGTAAACAATTTGCGGCGAGTCGAATGCTGTGGATGATATCACGGTGCAACACTGGAAGAAAAAGGTTCTACCAGTAATCATAATCGATAATCAGTCTAAAAACATCTACAACTGTGATGCGACTGGCCTATTCTACAATCTCCTTCTCAGCAAGACATTAGCTGAAAAGGGTGACTCGTGCCATGGAGGGGAGAAAAGTAAAATTCGCGTAACAGTTCTTCCTGCCACCAATGCAGACGGATCAGACAAACTTCTCCTACTTGTGATAGGAAAATCCAAGAATCCGAGATGTTTTAAGGGCGTGAAAACAAAATACACGGAAGGAATATGAATCCAATAGGAAGTCCTGGAGATCCTTATTTTTCTGGATCGATGGAATTTTCCCTCCTAGCTGTACCAGTGGTCTACGCCACTAGATTTGGCCATCATTGCAAACTTCGAAGTTCATTATACAAAAATGGTGGTTCAGCATTTAACAACACTGACTGATGCAGGAAATGAAAATCTCGCCATTAACTTATTACAAGCAAAGGAATTTATTTCGGCTGCCTGGAAGCAGGTGTCATCCTCCACAATCAAACGCTGTTTCTTTAAATGGGGTATCTTACAGGAAGAGGCTGTCTTTGATGATGGTGATGTTACCGGTAGTGAAGTTGTGCCTATAAATGATCTAGCTCTACCGGAGGGTCAAATTTAGATACCTTCGTGCATTTTGTTGACAATCTAGCTGTGTTTGGGGAAGTACAGGATGAGGAGATTATTGCTGATGTGTGCCAAAAACGTGGTGGTGATCAAGAAAACGGACCAGCTTCAAGTGACACTGACAGTACCGAGGATGACGACTCAAATCTTGAAATATCTAAAGTGAGTGAAGTGTTAATTAATTAAGTTATTGTGATGCTACATGCACATGATACAAACAGAATAATAATATCAACATAAACCACAAACAAATTTTACAATTCAATTATACATTTAACCTTCTTTCCTCTACAATACGTTGCTGTGCCCCTGGGGCCCAAAAGACTCAAACCCCATGGTTGCCGAGCTATTTGGGTGTTACTTACAGCCTAAAATTCGATACCTACCATTATTTAACTTTCTTTTCCTTTTGCTGACTAATTTTCCTGGGCCATTTGGCTCTTACTCTGCCTAAACAGTTTCCAACTTCTATTATGTTTTTCCTTGATTTTACATTCATAAGCTTTTTCCCTGAATTTCCTTTGGTAAATTTGACCACTCCTTTATTTAAAATCTCTCCCTAAGTATCTTAGTTTCCTCACAATCCAAAAAATATGTGCCAATTATCCTCTTTTCTGTTACACAAAGGGCTTTCTCTACATCGTTTCCTGTTCTTAAACCTTTCAGTTTCATAACCCCTGTTCTAGCCCCTGCAAGGCCTTCTATCGCTGCTTTGTCACAGATGTCAACATAATTTTCCCTGCTCCAGTCCATTTTCATTCCCCTGATGTTCCCAAAGAACTTGCGAATATGTCTTGTTTTTCAATATCTTTCAGTCTCAGTCTAATATATTTCCAGAAACTATTTTGGAACAGATCCCTATCTTCCCACATATCTCCAAACCCTGACTTCACCATAACTTCCTTTATCTTATTGAGCCAAGTATCTTTCTTTTACTATCAAACACTAATGTAAAACATTACGCTCATCCACCTTCCTTACTCTAGTCCAATATTTCAGGACTATTTCCACATTTTCCCTCTAATTCCAATTCTTCGTATTTCTGCTTGTGCCACTCCATTGGGCAAGCTATTGGCAATCCCAAAATTTGTTTGCAAACGTTTCTGTGTACTCTATCTATATTTGCCCATCCTTCCTCCAGTCACCAGATCTTCACCCCGAAGAGCATTCTCGCCTCAACGGTTGTCATATAAACTTTCCCTAACCATTTTATTTTCATCCCTGGTATTTTGTCCATACATGTTGAAGTTGAAGTACATTATCTTTACGTTATTAGCACCACACTTTGGGCGCCAAACTTGAGAAGGTTATTACTGCTGTTTGCACCACGTATTGCGGGAGATATGTTTCTAGGAGTGTTCGCCCCACGTACTGTAAAAATGTTCCGGTGGCCTTCGCCCCAAATTTTAAAAATCAACTTTGTATTTAAATATTACTCCTCGGCTGCGTCAGTAGTAATTTGCAGAAACACGTAGTTCTTAGCAGGGGTTGTACGGCTAAAAAATGAAGGCTTACACAAATTATAATGGTATTTAACTTCGTTTTATTAATCCTTCACAGGATTAAACAACACTTCACTGATGTATCCTACTGTAGAGCTGTGAGATTATTGCTACTTGTACTTTTTAACACGTAAACTTTATATTATTCACGCCGTAATGATTTTTTATGTCTCACACTATACGTATCGAACTGTTCGGGAGCGCTGCCTTCTAGCGTCTGGCGTCTACCGCTTAAATTTATATATTTCCACTATTTCAATTTGTGATTGGCTAATCCTACTCCAATAAAATACTTTTATTTAACTTTTAGCCTTTCTAATTGTTGTTTGGCTATTTATAAACTGTTTTAAATATTACGTTATTGTTCCAAGAATTACTAGTAGCATTATTAAACTTTCTAATTTATTGTTTTCTTAAGGTTACCTCATTGTTAGCAACTTTCGGCTTCTATTCTCACAGCTCCTACATTGTTAAATGACGTAATACATTCACATAACATTATTATACATGTACGTAATAATATAAACATTATACAATGACTGTTAAGTACATTTTATGTATTATTATATGCACATATTGCTTTAAGGCGAGCTGTTATTAAATGTTATTAATATAATCAGACTGATATTATTTAAGTGATTAAAATACTGCCTCAAAGTGTTAAGTGCAATAAATGTGTGTAGGGTTACATAATGCGGAAAGTTGCAGTGAAAAACTTCTAAGTTCATTAATAAGTTTGCAAAATGAGGTGTGTGCACTTAATGCAAGACAACTGAAACAAACCAAATTAACTGATTTTTTTTAAAGCCGGACCTAGCTCAAAATAGTTTTCTTCGTACATATCTTTGTTGTTTGTAAACTTTTACACATGTAGGTCCATTGTATTGCTTTTTTTTAAAAAAAATATTACGCATTATCAAAATCTCATTTGTAAGTAATTCTGAGTTACAAGTAATCTTCCCTCTTCCTCTTGATAAACGCATATAAAAGGTTCAGCTGTATAAAGAAAATCCAATTGTGTGGTGAAGAGAAAGAAACAGTCTCTCACATAATCTTCGACTGCAAGGCGTTAGCCAGACGAAGATATACATACTTGAGAGTGACTGGTTCAGAGGACCTCCCAGGCAAGAGTCTAATTAAAAGTATACAACTCCTTGTTAAAGGTACTGATCTATTTAACTAGCAGCAATAAAGATGAGGAATAATACAATAGATCTTTGGGTTTTAGTGTTAGGGCACATATCTCTGATCCATATTTATGTCCATCCAATGCAATCCCAATTATCATTTCATTTTATATATAGCATGATTTTCTACCGCCTTTGGTGTCGTCTGCAGTAATAATGGGCGTTAAATACTACTAAAATACATAAAAAATGAATTAACCAAACAAAGTTTTAAAATATTACAAGAGTATCTAAGATTGCCGATAAATTCACAAACATAATGAGCGAGTTTATCTGGAAAGCTCATACTTTTGTGTGGTATTTGTTAGGATTGTTGAACGAATAAAATAAGAATTTAAATATGATTACCCTAAACTCGGGTGCAAAAGAATCTGGTGTGATTACATTTACACGACTTTATCTTCTATCGTTTATTGGTGGGTATACACACTATTCTTACCAAAGCACACTTTATATCTACTACGTTTTAATATAAATGAACCTTTGCAGAAATAGATACATCACACATTTCGTTATAAAGAGAACAGCGATAGTCAAATGTTTAAGACTTGTCTTAAAACTCCATACTGTTTCCATGCAACCTCGAGAAATAACTGAATGTTGAAAGGATTTAGAATGACCAAGAAGTGAACAATTCGAACCTTTAATAACGGATATCTCAGAAACGGCTTATGTCACAAAAAAAACTTATTTGAAATAAATTGTGAGTTTTAAAGAGATGTACATTTTTTGTGTGTGCCACGTTTTTGTGTATCGTTAACGTTTACCAGTCATGTAAGATTATACAAAATTCCTTCCGTATGAAGAGGACTTCATAGGCTATTCCTAGAAAATTAAAGATATACATTTTATTTGTAATGTAAATATATTTAATATATGGTGTTTTAATCAAAATTCTTAGAGACGTTTTGTAGAAAATTAAAATTTTCGAAAAGTGTTCCATGCAAAGGGTAGTTGGGGTGGGGGATTTTCTTGAACATCTTAGTGTCGCATCCTTGGAAGACACTGAAAACTTAAATATCAAGTTTGATTCTTTGTCTTTTCCTTTTTCAGTTATTCTGTTCACATACACACACTTTTTTTTTTCTAAAAATGCTTTTTTTGGATTCAGGGGTCTTAAAATATGTATTTCCGGTGAAATCTCGACATCGAATGTTTTTGGGGAATGCAATACTTCCCCTACTTACTATACGTATAGAGAAAGTATTAATAATATCTGTATTTGTATTTCGAATACAATAAATACAATAAAGATCCCCGAAAAGAGTGGGGATTGTCACCATTACTGTTTTACCTTTATACATAATTATTTACGCATATATAAATAAGGTAATAGAAATATGGTTAACACAAAACCCAAACATAACAAAAGTAAACAACATTAGAACAATTCTGTTTGCTGACGACTATTATTAATAGTCAGAATATGAACTACAAAGGTCAATCATTAACCCGAATAAAATAGCGAAAGAATATCACGTGAAAACATCAACTAGGGAAACTAAAACTATGCCCCTTCATTGGAAAATATCAGAGACGAGTTAAAATAGTGTTAGTTGATGGTAAAGATGAACAAGCTAATAAAAGTTAAATTATATGCTAAAGAAACAAATAAACACAATATAATGTTATGTCCAAACCTGCTCTGAAATACGAAAGCGAAACATGGACTCCAAGGAGACAGGAGGGTAATGGACGCTTAGCAGCAGCACATGTGGGCTTTATACGATCCATGGTAAAACAAGGTGAGACAGGGTCAGAAATAAAGATATGAGGTCTCAAATGGGATAATTAAATACAGTAGATGAAATGTATAACAATCAGAAACAGTGAAAAGATCATGTGATGAGAACGCTGCCTTGTAGAGTTCCAAAGCTAGTTTTATCTTATAAAGCAAAGGGAACAAGAGATCCTGGCAGACCTCCAGATGTGCTGGCCAGCATATTTAACTATTATACAGCGTCAAAGGTGACCTATGATCATCCAGGATGACCCTTTGTAATGATTAGAGCAGACAATCTTAGTGCAGTTTCGCTGCTTTAAATTAATTTTTGAGAAAAGGTAAAAATCGCGTAATTATAACTCTATTTTAAATGAAGATTTTATGAAACTTAAATACTTGTTCAAATATTTATTAGAGGAGATTGAAAGATAAATATGTTCTGCCTGTTTAAACACATTTTGAATTAAAATAATTCGCAAGCTTACTATTATTATAAGTTTTTGAAATTCGTCCCAGTTGAATCTACATTGTTAGCCACTAGACTAACTATAAAACATAACAACACTAAGATCGAAGCAAACGCACTTCAGCTGTTGTTTATTACGCTTATGGGTTGTTTTCGAAACAGCGGATTATCAGTTACAAAATGGCTCACTTTACTAATGCCGAGTGTTTTGAAGTTAATGATACTCATTTACGTGAAACGCATCGTAATGCGGCAAGAATTTATCAAGAAAGATTTCGAAATAAACGAGCACCAATTCATAGGGCATTTGTTTTCATCTGTCAACCCGCTCTAGATACAGGAAGAGTATCTTCTCATATTTAAAGAGTTGGTCAAAGAAATGTTGCACAAGAAGAATAAATCCTTCATTTGGTGGTGGAGGATCCTGGAAGCAACAGCCGAGGTATAGCTAGCACTATTGGCATATCTCATTGGACTGTTTTGAGAACATTAAAGGGAGAATTGCTACGTCCTTATATCCAACGCGTCCAGTATCTCCCTGAAGCAGATTATACGCCAAAGGTAGCATTTTCTGAATGGTTTCTTCAACAAGGAGGGGTCTTTCCCCTTAAAATTCTTGCAATGGTTGAAGCAACGTTTACCACAAATGGAGTAACTAATTACCATAATGCACACGCCTGGCCTTACGACAAGACAATTTTCAGCACAGATTTTCTGTAAATGTTTGGGCAGGAATCATAGGAAACACATTAATCGATCCGTGGACAGTATTTCTAGTGCGAATGGCGGAAGGATACATTATAGCGGTGCACTGGTCACTGGGTTTTGTTTTGACGCGGATCAACCTAAGAGTGAATACAGAGTAGAGCCTTGTGTAGCCATCTACGCAACACCATCGCAGAACGCTGGATCGTTCCGGATGGACCAGTAAGATGGCACCAAGATTTACAGATCTAATCCAGTCGATTTTTATCTTTGAGGCGATACGAAAACTCGCATATACATTACAGAAATGCCTGATGCGGAAACGTTGCAAGAAAGAATACTTCAAGTAGGTGAAGAAATAAAAAAAACAACCCAGACGTGCTTCTACAGTGCAGTGGAATTGGAGAAAACGTTCTGAAGTATGTGTGTTGGCGAGGGGTGCACATTTTAAATAATTTATCTACACGTTAAAAAGAAGTTTTCAATGATTGTCTGTTCTTGTCTTGCTTTAATTATTCACTGAGTTTTATAATTCACAAGGAAAGAAAGCATAATTTGTAACTTGTGTTTCTCAAGCTTTTATTACCTTTATAAATAAGTGCTTCTATTAATATTTGCATATTATTGTAAATGCTTCCTCAGTTCCATATTCCGTATGATATTTAGGTTACATTACGATCATATATAGTTTTCTATTTATTTATATACCAGAATTATTTGTTTGTTCGTTGCCATAGCAGCAGAAACTGACGAACTTTAAAAAAAAACTAATTTATTAAAAAAAAGTATGTTTTTTTTGAAACGGTTTTCTCCCTAGAAGTAGGAATTAAATGCCCTATTGAATGTAAAGTGAATTTGTTGTGTTGCAATATTATGCAAAATAAAATATCAATTATCTTAAGAACGAAAACTATGGAAAAACATTATTGAGGAAAACACTCAAAAGAGCGTGCCCTTTCATTGTTTAAAAGGACGATCATAGGTCACATTCCACTCTGTATATTACCCTCTGAAGAAGTATTACCTTTAAATTATTAGCACCACACTTTGGGCGCCCAGTTGAAGACCACTGTTGGGGAGCCAAAACTTGAAGTAGTTGCAACCACGTACGATGCAAACTTTCCGGTGGCCTTCGCCCCCACGTTTAAAGAATCAACTTTGTATTTTAATGTTTCTTTAAATATTATATATTTATGTTTGCCTCGGCTGCGTCAGTAGTAATTTGTGGAAACACGTATCTGTTATCAGGGGGTGATGCGGCTAAAGAATGTAGGCTTACACGAATTATAATTTTTACTTCGCTCCTTTTATTAATCCTTCAAACGATTAAATAACATTTCACTGATATATCCAATCTACCGCTTAAATTATAACTAATATGATTTTCCGGGCTGTTATGCCGTGGTCTGCTGAAGAAAGATTTCCCAGACGTTTCGTCCACAACTGCGGTGGACATCTTCAGTGGTGCGGACGAAGTCTTCTCGGTGAAAGTATCGCAGCGTCTGATGCGTTGGCCGTTAGTGCCGCTCTCTTTATAGTGTGGGCGCTCTCTGCTGATTGGCCCGCTGGTATGAGGGGGCTGGCGCCGGCTGTGTTGTTGCTCTCTTCTGATTGGCTCGCAGTGTTTTTCGGTTTTGTATGACCTTTCTTGTTTTTGATGACTAGATGCCAGTTACTGTTGAGTTTCAATGCTTCTTCTTTCCTATTGAAATTATTGGGATGTTTATAAATCTCTATTGCTTCGCGTTGTAGCCGGGTATGGTAATGCTTTATGGAGGAAAGAATGTTGGTGTCCTGAAATCTAATGATGTGTTCGCCCTCGGCTTCAATGGCATGTTCGGCGACTGCCGATTTTTCTGTATGGCCCAGGCGGCAGTTCCTTTTGTGTTCGCTCAGTCTGGTGTTAGCGCTCCGCTGTGTGGTACCAATGTACACTGAACCACACGAACAGGGAATACGGTAAACACCGGCCGAAGACAGGGGGTCTCGGGGGTCTTTGGAAGAGCGCAGTAGGCTGTTTAATTGTCTTGTAGGTTTGAATACTGTTTTGACGTTATGACGTTGAAGTATGTGTTCAATACGGTCAGTGACATTTCTGAAATATGGCAGAAAGACAATGGACTTGCTTTTGGGTTGGTCCTGAGTAGCCGGTCGGGGCTTGGCCGGACGGCAGGCTCTTCTCACCTCTTGGACTGAATAACCATTTGATTGTAGAGCTGTTTCTAGGTGTCGGATTTCTTGTGGAAGTAAGTGTGGTTCACAAATACGGGAAGCACGGTTTGCGAGTGTCTTAATCATAGCACGTTTTTGTCTAGGATGGTGGTTGGAGTTCTTGTTAAGGTAACGGTCTGTGTGTGTGGGTTTGCGGTAGACAGTATGACCCAGCGTGCGTCAGCCTTCCTGCTAACGAGTACATCTAGAAAGGCTAGTTGGCCATCCTTTTCTTGTTCCATTGTGAACTGTATACGCTGATTGATGCTATTTAGATGTAACAAAAAATCTTGAAGAGCTTGTTCACCATGGGGTCAGATGACGAAGGTGTCATCCACATAGCGGAACCAGGCTGTTGGTTTGAGTGGAGCTGAGTTTAGTGCCTTTGACTCAAATGCCTCCATGAAGAAATTGGCCACAACAGGGCTAAGGGGGCTGCCCATGGCAACACCGTCTATTTGCTCGTAGAATGACCGGTTCCACTGGAAATAAGTCGTAGTCAGGACATGGTGAAAAAGTGTAATGATATCATCAGAGAAGATGGGTTGTAACAACTTCAGAGTTTCTTGTACTGGAACCATGGTGAATAGAGACACAACGTCAAAACTAATTAGTAAATCCTTAGGTAGCAATTTGAGGTTGCGGAGAATTTGAATGAAATGAGTAGAGTCTTTGATGAAAGAGTCGGACAAGCCGACATGGGGTTGTAGAAGACCGGTTAGGTATTTAGCTATGTCGTATGTGGGAGAACCAATACCACTAACAATGGGCCTGAGCGGAACATCTGGTTTATGGATTTTGGGTAGCCCGTAAAGTCTAGGCGGCTGAGCTTCGGACTTGGTAAGGCGGCGTTTGTCTTCCTTCGAAAGCGAGGAGTTCTTGATCAAAAGATTAGTTTTCCGTAGAATACGGGCTGTCGGATCACGTTTAATCTTATGGTAGGTTGCTGGTTGCAGGAGTTCAGAGATTTTATGTTGATAGTCTTGTTGGTTAAGAATAACTGTGGCATTACCCTTGTCCGCTGAGCAAACAATGATGTCTCGTTGGAGTTCAGCTTCTTTAATGCAGTTCTCTCTTGATTGGTTAAATTACTGGTAGGAGGTTTGGCCTTCTCGAGAACCCTGGCAGATTCCCGGCGAATTTCATCAGCTGCAAGCCTTGGCAGAACTCGTATTCCTGCTTCAATGTGAGAAATGATGTCTTCAACTGGCAACGTTGGAGTGACAACAGCGTAGTTACCTCCTTTAGCAAGGAGTGACGTTTCAGCAGGTGACAGCTGGTGATCAGATAAGTTCACTACCGTGCGGCAGTGGTTGAGAGTAGTCGGCGGTTTGATGGGGGGAGTAAGGCCATCAAACTTCTTCTTGTGACGAGTGGTCATGCTGTTGTGATTGTATGTCATAGAGCTGTAGGTGATTCTGTCAGTGTTGTCCCAATCAAAACTGTGTAGTGAGTTACTTACTTGAAGATGTAAGATGAGTAGTTGACTATTGTTGGCAGAGAGTTGTCGTCTGGTCTGATGGATGCGTTCTCGGAGCAAGGCCCGTTCAGAGCGATTGTAAATGCGGTTGGCGGCAGCGGTGGTGAAATGTCGTTTCTGTCGTAGGAATTTAGGAATAATTCCCGAGTCTCGGCAGCGTAGAAGAAAGGCAAGTGAACACAGCAAAGAAGATTTTTGTTTGCGTAGCACTTCTAGTCGACGGATCAGACGGTATGCCTCCTCCCCGTAGAGGCGAGTCATGTAAGAACGTAGGTTTTCACGGCCGGTGTCACAATTATAACTAATATGATTTTCCGGGCTGTTATGCCGTGGTCTGCTGAAGAAAGATTTCCCAGACGTTTCGTCCACAACTGCGGTGGACATCTTCAGTGGCGCGGACGAAGTCTTCTCGGTGAAAGTATCGCAGCGTCTGATGCGTTGGCCGTTAGTGCCGCTCTCTTTATAGTGTGGGCGCTCTCTGCTGATTGGCCCGCTGGTATGAGGGGGCTGGCGCCGGCTGTGTTGTTGCTCTCTTCTGATTGGCTCGCAGTGTTTTTCGGTTTTGTATGACCTTTCTTGTTTTTGATGACTAGATGCCAGTTACTGTTGAGTTTCAATGCTTCTTCTTTCCTATTGAAATTGTTGGGAAGCCACTGAAGATGTCCACCGCAGTTGTGGACGAAACGTCTGGGAAATCTTTCTTCAGCAGACCACGGCATAACAGCCCGGAAAATCATATTAGTTATAATTGTGACACCGGCCGTGAAAATCTACGTTCTTACACTACCGCTTAAAATTTGTACGTTTCTCTACTTTAAGTCTTTGATTGGCTAATCCTACTCCAATAGAATACTTTTATTTAACTTTCAGCTTTTTCTATTTGTTGATTGGCTCTTTATTAACTGTTTTAAATATTAAATTATTGTTCCAAGAATTATTAGTAGCATTATTAAACTTTCTAATTCATTATTGTCTCTAGTTACCTTATTATTACCACATTTTTAGCAACTTTCGGCTTCTATTCTCACAGCTCCTACATTGTTAAATTACGTAATACATTCACATAACATTATTATACATGTACATAATAATATAAACATAATACAATGACTGTTACATTTTGTATATCATTACATACACATATTGATTTAAGGATTATATTTTATTATTATATAATTAGACTGATATTATTTAAGTGTTTAAATACTGCCTCACCTCGGCACAGGCCATTTTGGCAAACCTTGAAATGAAAGAGGAAGGAGGTATTACGAATTACGAATATTAGCCTTTTCAAGACATTTTGCAATAGACGAATGTCGATTAATTGGAGACAAATAGAGGACAAATGCACATCGCGACAGTAATCCAGAATAAAAATGTAAGGGGATTTGGTAATTTCACTGCGATTTCCGATTAGTATTGTGCAAAATTGTACCTTACTTTCATCTCAGTGGCCCATTTTATAATGACGTCATATAAATTAAATAGTTATATTAATAATTATTTCGATGTTAACGGATATTATACGGTATTAACATATACTTATAACCATTAAATGAAACGGTTTGCGGTTCTGAAGCAATGAAATGTTTTCATCAATATTAAATGTATTTGTAGAGCAGATCTACATTTAGTTGATTACATTTACAGCTGCCGTTTCTGCTCGGAGAAGCGATAAAAAGCAAAGGATCTAAGAAACATGAGGAAACTGCGTTTACTAAAGCCGTAAACTTAGTATATACAATTTTGACTCAGGCTTCTTCAATCTCATTCACTAAAGCCCCGCTTGATGGTACTTTGCGAAAACGCTGATAAAACGGCTCTCTGAAAATTTGATCTTCCCCTTTACATTGCTGACATCATTTCTCTTTCCAGCATAGTGCTGGTTGTATTCTTGCGTAAATAACAAGTTAATGTCAAATTAGTTACAATAAGCAGATGGGAAATGCAGATTTGTTAATGACAGTTTATTACCAGTCGTACTAAAAATTGATGGACAGGCGATATAATAGAACACAGAATTGAAATGAATAACAGTGATTTGGCCGTATATGTGCAACACAGATGGAAGTGGAAGGAATATATCGTCCTTTCTAACGCTCTCCATATGGCCTATGACCTTCGAGGTTACCTCATTCCACCAAGCATGACTGGACCTATTTCTGAGGTGAAGGCACCAAACGGGCGGAGTCCGTTGCCTCCGATGGTAGGGTGACAGCCTTTAGCGTGTACTCCGAACCACGTTATGCCTTGGGAATATTTGACATGAGCAAGCCAGAGGTGAAGGCGCGGATAGGGCCGACTTAAAATCACCAAATCCGGAAATCGAACATCGGACCCTCAGTAAGAGAGCCGGAAACGAAACTATTGCACTACTCCGGGCGCCCCTGGGAGGAATGCGTTGAGGTTAAATGTCGCAACAAAGAAGTTGTAGTACCCCAGAAGTAAAAGAAGAATGCTTCCGAGAGACTAGTCAGCCGAATAAAAGCCAAGGTACTAAAGTGGCTTTTTCCTTATTTTTTCAATCTTAGAGGACTAAACCGGATGAATAGTGAATTAAAAAGCAATGAGAATGAGCAGAAGCACAATAATAAATACATACTTAAGGCAATAACTGTATATATATACATCTTCTGCTAAGGTGTCTGCTAACAAATCATACATTTCAATTTAATGCAATAATTGTTTTTATTCTATTTCATTTTACATCGCTTTAACTCCTTGGTCATATCGCGATCTGTTGCTGGATATCTCTTAGAACGATATGTGATGGACAGTTAGCCTTCTAGGTCTTATTTCTGTAACCCCTGCTTCATGCCGTGCAAATGGCATTAGGGTGCCGTCCAGTCTAACCGCCGCCCTCACACAGAAAGGCGGACAGTTAGCCTTCAAGGTCTCATCCCTGTAACCACCTGCTTCATGCTGCGCAGATGGCATTAGGGTGCCGTCCAGTCTAACCACCGCCCTCACACAGAAAGGCGGACAGTTAGCCTTCTAGGTCTCATCCCTGTAACCACCTGCTTCATGCTGCGCAGAAGGCATTAGGGTGCCGTCCAGTCTAACCGCCGCCCTCACACAGAAAGGCGGACAGTTAGCCTTCTAGGTCTCATCCCTGTAACCACCTGCTTCATGCTGTGCAGATGGCATTAGGGTGCCGTCCAGTCTAACCGCCGCCCTCACACAGAAAGGCGGACAGTTAGCCTTCTAGGTCTCATCCCTGTAACCACCTGCTTCATGCTGTGCAGATGGCATTAGGGTGCCGTCCGGTCTAACCGCCACCCTCACACAGAAAGGCGGACAGTTAGCCTTCTAGGTCTCATCCCTGTAACCACCTGCTTCATGCTGTGCAGATGGCATTAGGGTGCCGTCCAGTCTAACTGCCGCCCTCACACAGAAAGGCGGACAGTTAGCCTTCTAGGTCTCATCCCTATAACCACCTGCTTCATGCTGTGCAGATGGCATTAGGGTGCCGTCCAGTCTAACCGCCGCCCACACACAGAAAGGCGGACAGTTAGCCTTCTAGGTCTCATCCCTGTAACTCCTGCTTCATGCCGTGCAGATGGCATTAGGGTGCCTGTAGATAGATGGCATAGCATTCGCTATTACCACTTATTTTTCATTGTACTATTGTTTTAGACTTAAAATGGAACCTTGGGTCGTGGTATTAAATATCTAATCCGGTATTTACCTTGGCGACTGAGGAAAACCACAAAAAATCTCAGACAGATTGGTCGGCCCACGGGATTTGAACCCGGGACCTCCCTAATACGGGCCACAGACTTTACCGCCTGAGCCATCTCGCTCGGTAATGCAATAATTGTAATAATGTACGAGGCGCGTTTTTAAGGTAGGTACCGATAATTTTTTAAAAAATAACGGAACATTATTTTCCAAATACTTTATTATCATTCATTACCTTACACACCATTTCTCCACATAGTCACCGCCGTTTTTCAGAAACTTGTCACAAAGAAATCAGTTTTTGTATGCCTTCGTCAAAGAATGATGCCGCCTGTGATGAAAGCCAAGTCTGCACATCTTGTTTCACAACATCGTCGTTGAAATATATTCAAATGAGGAATGTATTCGGATGAAGAAACAGATGAAAATGCTTAGTGCCAAATTCGGACTTTAGAGAGGGTGGTCGAATTGTTCCCAACCGAAAGATACAATCAGATCTTGAGTTTGTCTGACTGTATGTAGCCGGGCATTGTCACTCATTTTTGTTTCCCCGTAATTCTCGCACAGTTGGCGATGAATGTTTGCTGGTGTAAAATTCTTCGCATACAAAAAATGAATCACTGATCTGACTTCACAGTTGGCGGGTCGTTCGATTGTTTTGAACTTTTCGAAACGCTCTAACAACAGAAAAACACAAAGTCACGATCGCTCACAGCTGCGTCCGTTACGAAAGTGCCCTATAACAGCGGTGACTATATGGAGAAGTAGTGTAAGGTAGTATAAGCTCCTATAACGTTAATGAAAGTTTATATAAATTATAAATATGTGATCGATAAGAGAATATAATTACACTTAAACGCGAAATACGAAAAAATAATATAATGGCTTGTGTACTGTATCTGAAGCAACTTACTCATCATTTTCATTGGCTAAATAAACCAAAATATGCGGACAGAAATAAAGAAACATAGATATGCAAAATCTCACCAGTTTACAGAACCATAAACAAAAAATCTGATGTGTTACACTCACATGCCTTTCTCTGCTCTTGTGCAAACTATTTTTACCTAGCGCTTATTCTCCATCTACTTCACGTTAATCGAGATAAACATTTATAAAATATCTTATTGCTAATTTTGTTGTAGGTACAAGGAATATGGTGGGCTTTTAGTGATAGTCAAATATTTTAAGAGCTGGTTGCTATGTGGAGTATTCCATTCTCTTTGCATGTCCAGGATATAAAAGGTCTATGACATAAACTGTGTGTTTTTAATGAGATCAACATTTTTGTAGTAAAATTTTGTCCATCTCTTACGGTTTGCCAATTATGCAAACGCCATTCGGAATAAAGAAGACTTTTGGAGACATTCCCAGAAAATTCAAGGTATGCTTCATTTGTCGTAAAAATATCTTGAAATATGGTATTTTAATCATAATCGTTGGAGAAAGTCAATATTTTCGAAAAATGTTCTATGGAAGTGTAGTCTGGTGTGGGAGATTTTCTTGAAGATTTTCGTGTACTGAACCTAAATACCAACTTTGATATTTATTCAACTTTTCGTTTTTGAGTTATACTGTTCACAGGAAGACACACACACACAAGGACATGCTTCCAGAATGCTTTATTTGGATTTAAGGCACCTCAAAACATGCATGTATTTTCGGTGAAATCTCGATATCGAACTTTTTAGTAGAATACAATTTTCAGAAACTTGTCACAAAGAAATCAGTTTTTGTATGCCTTCGTCAAAGAATGATGCCGCCCGTGATGAAACCAAGTCTGCACATCTTGTTTCACAACATCGTCGTTGAAATATATTCAAATAAGGAATGTATTCGGATGAAGAAACAGATGAAAATGCTTAGTGCCAAATTCGGACTTTAGAGAGGGTGGTCGAATTGTTCTTGAGTTAACACCATTTTGTAAGCGTAATAACTATACGTACTAGAGAAAGTAAAAAGAGAACTTCTTATATTGTGGAATTCTACCAATAATTATTTATTCACAGTTTTCCGTTTTTCTACAGCTACTCTCTCAGTTTGCCATTGATAGTGACTTATGCACTGTGCACTAGTATATTGCTACTAGTAAGAACATGGCACCAATAATACTCGTTCTGCTCGTGATGTCATAGCGAGCATCCAGTTCGGAGATCAGACCTAGTGTTTCAATAGCGGTTGGTGTGCGAGTCACTTATTTTAAGGGAGCGGAATGGTATTTACATATTCACTTCACAACTGGTGGATCTGCTGAGCCAATATTTAAAGCGCAGCATGTAGCATAAAGAACACAATTAGCTTAATACGTTTTAGCTCCGTGTTTCTATATAGAGGGGCAGAGAATCGTCGCTAGCCTTACAAAAAACCTCTGCCTCAGATTCTTTGAACATCGCAGTTTCTTCACTGGTGAAATCTCTCTACTTCATAGAAGTAATTTACATAAAGTGTAACTCATTCAAACAACATCTTATTACTGAATGACTCTCTTAAGAGTGCAACGTTTTCTCTACAGGTTGCCTCTCAATATGTTTAACTGATCTCATTATCTTTAGTTACCCAAACCCTGGACCTGCTAAAGGGTCTTTCAACAAGAGTGTCCTATCTTTAACATGTGATAACTGCCATTGTTATTGAGTTACAGCAGTCACCTTTTTCATGTGGTTACAGTTGTTATTGAAAAATAGCAATGGAACGTTACAGCATTCAGCAACGCGTAGAAATTGTGAAAATTTATTTTCAAAATGGATCATCTGTTCGCCAAACCTTCCGTGTATTGCGTGAAGTTTACGGTGTGCATAATCGTCCCTGCGAGATAAATTCGGCGTTTGATCGATAAATTTGAACGAACTGGTTCTGTCAGCGATCAAAGAACACCTGTACGTAATCGACGTAAGCGCTCCAACGAAAACATAGGCGCCGTTCGTGAGAGTGTACGCGAGAACGGAAACAAATCAATTGCTCGTCGAGCGCAAGAATTGGGGTTTCGCCGACCACAACTTGGCGAATTATGCATCTGGACTTGAAGTTTTACGCTTACAAAATGGTGTTAACTCAAGAACAAAAGCCCAAAGAGCATAGGTTGCGCCGTGTATTCGCTGATTGGGCTATGGAGCAATTGGAAGTTGACCCGGATTTTTGTCGAAGAATCATCTTCAGCGACGAAGCCCACTTTGGGATGGATGGTTGTGTTAACAAACAAAATTGCTGCTATTGGAGCAATCACAACCCAATGCAGGTTCAAGAACGACCACTTCATCCCCAAAAGGTTGCTGTGTGGTGTGAATTTTGGTATGGTGGAATCATTGGTCAATATGTTTCCTAAGATGAAGATGCAGAAGCTCTGTCAATAGAGAAAGATACCTGGCTCTTATAAGGGACTATTTTGGTCCTCAATTGCATGGTATGAACCTCAGAAACTCTAGGTCCATCAAGATGGTGTCACGTGTCATACTGCTCTCAAAACAATCGATCCTTTGAAGGAGAAGTTCAAAGGTTTCATCATTTCCCGTGGTGGTGATGTTAACTGGCCCCCAGGTCACGTGATTTAACACCGTTGCATTACTTCTTGTCGGGTTATGTTAAATCTTGAGCTTATGTCAACAAGCCAGAAACAGTAACTGATCTTATGAATAACATCACGGGTGTTATTCGTGAAGTTGGACTAACTTACGTTTTTCTGTCATTGAAAATTGGGTTAACCGTATACGCGCAACCCAACGAATTTGCGGCGGTCACTTAACTGATGTTCTCTTCCACACAAAATGACATTATGTTCCAAAATAAAAAAAATAAACCTCTATCATTTATAGAACGTGTTTTATTTAAGTTCATAAATAGGACACTCTTGTTGAAAGACCCTATAGAACGACAGTTCTATTTTATAAGTAAGTTACTGGTGGTTCAAAGTGATTTCGCTTCGTGTTATTTCCGAATTATCTGTAAAACAAAACAGTACAGAATTTGGGCTTTATGGTGGAAAAACTACTGACATGTGTACTTATAGAGTAGACGAAGTATTGTATTCCATATAAAAGCTCAAAGCTCACCGGAAATACAAGTTTATCCACTACTATAGTAGTCAGTGATTAGTTCTAGTTACTAGGCAACAAAACCTATACTTTATATTCTAGCAAAACACAAAATGCGCTATCAAAACATAAAATACAGGTTCAACAAAACGTAAAATACACTTTAATAATGATCATCTATATCTTATTTTTTTTACTCCATTTATTTTACATCGCTTTAACTACATGGTCATATCGCAACGGATCTGAATGCATAACTCTTAGATCGAGGTGTGGCGGACAGTTAGCCTTCTAGGTCTCATCCCTGTAATCACTCGCTTTGTCGTATCCACAGTGACCCTAGTGCATAGCAACTGGATCTTCGGTTTCGTGTCGTGCAGATGGCATTAGGGTGCCGTCCAGTTACCTGCTTTCATTGTCTGTGAATAGATGGTACAACATTCGCTATTAGCACCTATTTTTCATTTTTACTATTGTTTTAGACTTAAGGTGGAACTTTGGATCGTGGTATTAAATATCCAACGCGGCATTTACCTTAGCGGCTGAGGAAAACCACGAAAAAACCTGAGTCAGATAAGTCGGCCCACGGGATATGAGCCCGGGACCTCCCGAATGTAGGCCACAGACGTTACCGCCTGAGCCATACCGCTCGGTTATCTTATTTTCCTTGATAATATTATGTATTTTAAACAAAAACTTTCTCCTCTAATTGATAGTTATTGTAAGATTACAATTACTTTTCCGGAAGTATATTAATAATTGCATCTTGGACTGCTTTTAAAATATTTCCTGATGAACCGTGAAAAAAATCACCTTCTTTGCTCATTTTAATTTGAATTCACATATGAAACTAGCATACAAAATTGCAGAATAAACAACAAAGTTTGTTTATTTATCGTGTCTTTTTTCCCCAAAGCCCACATTACTCTTTCTCCAAACATATCGTTTTCGCAATAAATAAATTTCACTGAATATACTAAATATACAACATCCACTAAAATACTCTGAACGTAGATAAAATATTGTAGACAACACGTTACAAAATAGGTTTAGTAACTCCCTTCGGTGGTGATCTAACTTGAGCCTCTGGTTACTAAACCTCTACTTCTGTAACTAGTTTTCTGAATAACTATTTTGGTCGACCACACTATAAGAGATTACATCCATTATACTTTAGCGATACATTATCATCTTACTTGGCGCGCGCAGCTAATGCCTTTTAATACCTTTAAAGCAGATAAACAATGAAATATGTGTATTTAAAATAAAATAAATTCTATCCCTTATAATTTTAGTGTTCTAATAAGGTGAGTAAATTTCTTTTGTTTCAATATTGTTCCTTATACGTTAACTCAAAGAAACCAATAAATACGGCCTGGACTCAACATTACTGCCATCGTTCCAGCATTCGTAAACACGCTCAAGGTCGTGCCATAATGCTGTCATCCTATCAGCATTTAATTACACAGAGTTAACAATGTAAGGTATTCTTGTAAAAACTTAAAGTTTTTAAAGTATAGTGTGGTCGACCAAAACAGTCGTATGCATCTTGACTAAAATGGCAATTAAGACGCTCATATGAAAATTATGAAACTCACTACCGTCGTTTTATAAACATACTCGTGTCTTAATTACTACTATTAATTTGAGGGTACCTGAATTAAAAACAAAAAAATCTGAAAGAGGTTCACGCACGCGCGCATGCGCCCGGGTGTGCGTGTCCGTCTGTATGTGAACGGCATAAGCCAAAACAAAAACTTGATATTTAAGTTCTGCATCTTCCAAGGTTGCGACACGAAGATTTTGTACCGGGGTTTAAAAAAGAAAAAGGTGTAATGATCGGTTCTTGGTGTAGGCTACTCAGGTAGAGGAATATGGATTCTGGAAACTCTTACCTCAGGGAGTGTGGATGGGAGATGAAATGAAGCTCACTTTTCTCCTCTCAGATGGCCCGTATATTGAAGATCCACACTGTTGTCCTCGTCCGAATACCCTTTCACACAAGACGCGATTTCTCCTGTCATCCCCAGCTAATGTTTCCTTTCTTAAGTATTTTTCGAAGTTAAAGACATTACAATGTTACTTTAATGACTTAACCTTTCGTCATGTTCTAGCTACGCTTTTACTCAGGTTTAATTTAAACTAATTTTTCCTATACATAAATAAATACTCTTAGACATCTACACTGTTTCCCTCTCTGATATAAAATACTTTGAACTCCTACCTCTATCTTATTCTCCCTCACTGCACAACACGGAGTGACCTCTACACTACAGTTCGACACAAAGTATTCATCTTCTCTATCCTACAGTTCGACATAAAGTGATGCATCTTACACACGCCTGAAAGTTGCTGTCTGTCATAGATGATTTTCTATTTCATGCCTCTTTCTAGTCTCGATCTATCTTTTTGCTATGCACGTGACTTTTATTAACTTTTATTGGTTATCTCTTTGAATTTTTCCTCGTCTTCCATTGGCTCTTAATTTCATCGTCCGAGCATCGTCTGCGTCTACCATTAACAACTTATGTTCGCTAGAGTGAATTCTCTGTGCGCTTGATTGAATTCGGTTTCCGGCACGTCGTCTTCGCATCCTGAGAGCTGTACTCGGTTTCTATTGTCACTTATGTCACAATGTCTCTCTTCCTGTACTTTCCTAAATTTTCAACCTTTCACGGTTTTCGCCAAGTCTCTTCATTCTCAAATACACGTTTTCTACGTTTTATTTCACTTTCTGATTATTAATTAATATTTAATAATTACTTTATTTCTCTCGTTATTTTGCCCTTTTCTAATTCTTAATGTTCTCTTTTATTCTTCCATCTTATTGGTATTCCCCTCCTTATTTTTATTAGATGCTTATTAATATTCTTATTATGATTTATTATTTATTTTTCATATTATTTGGGCGGATCTTATCACTTCAATTTCCAAGAAAATCCCCCCCGACTCCAAACTCTTTATATAGAAAAAAGTTTGAGTTTTCAAAAATTGCTTTAAGGATTTTCATTTAAACATCATACGCATGCTCAAGGTATTTGCATGACTAATAAAATGTACATCTTGAATTTGAGAAAGTTTAATGTCTCACTGTTGGAAAAGCCAATTTAAAGAAGTTGCATTATAGTTCTACTGTTGGGGAGCCAAAACTTGAAGTAGTTGCAAGCACGTGCGATACAAAGTTTCCGGTGGGCTTCGCCCCAAGTTTACTTTCCGGTGGCCTTCGCCCGAAGTTTAGGAATCAACTTTGTATTTTTATGTTTCTTTAAATATTATATATTTATGTTTGCCTCGGCTGCGTCAGTATTAATTTGTAGAAACATGTATCTCTTAGCAGGGGGTGATGCGGCTAAAGAATATAGGCTTACACAAATTATAATTTTTACTTCGGTCCTTTTATTAAGCTGTGGGATTATTTATTAATTACTTGCACTTTTTAACCGTAAACTTTATAATATTCTCGCCGTAATGAATTTTCGTCTCACACTGAATAGTATTTAACTCTTCAGGAACGTTGCCGTCTATCATCCGGTTTGGAACGCTCTCTACTAGGAACTGGCGTTTACCGCTTAAATTTATAAATTTCTCAATTTCAAGTCTGTGATTGGCTAATCCTACTCCAATAGAATACTTTTATTTAACTTAAGCTTTTTCTAGTTGTTGATTGGTATTTATAAACTTTTTTTTAAATATTACATTATTTTTCCAAGAATTACTTAGTAGCATTATTAAACTTTCAAAGGTTACCTCATTATTACCTCATTGTTAGCAACTTTCGGCCTCTATTCTCACAGCTCCTACATTGTTAAATTACTTAATACATTCACATAACATTATTATACATGTACACAATAATATAAACATAATACAATGACTGTTACATACATTTTATATATTATATTATAAACATATTGCTTTAAGGCGGGCTGCTATTTTTTATATTATATAATTAGACTGCAATCATTTAAGTGTTAAAAATACTGCCTCAAATTCTCCGTGAATAGCTTGTAAAGTCCTCTTCATCTGAGTTAATCTTGTATAACTGGCAAATCGTAAGAGATAGACAAACACACAAAAAGCGTAGATCTCGTTAAAACAGACAACTTTTTGTCAAGCAAGGCGTTGCCTTTAACCATTTCCTAGACATCCGTTATTTTTGGTTTGAGTTTCAAATGCTTTATACTTTTTGTAAGCCTACTTTCTCTACCACGTGCATAATAGGTAGAGAAGGTATTGCATTCCACCAAAACATTCTATACCGACATTTCACTGGAAATGCTGTTTTGAAGAACCCTAAATAAATAAAGCGTTTTTAGAAAAAGGTGCGTGTATGTGTGGTGTGTGTGTCTGTAAACAGCATAACTTAAAAATGAAAACTTTTATAAACATTAAACTTGATATTTAGGTTCAGCACTTTTTACTTTCTCTACTACGTATAGTAAGTAGGGGAAGTAATGTATTCCACCCAAAAATTCGATACCGAGGTTTCACCGGAAATACATGTTTTGAGACCCCCTGAATCCAAAAAAGCATTTTTAGAAACATGTCCGTGTGTGTGTCTGTGTGTCTGTGAACAGAATAACTCAAACGAACAGTCGGATAAACACCAAACTTGGTATTTAGGTTCAGTATCTTCCAGAGATGCGACACGAAGGTTTTCAAGAAAATCTCCCCACCCCAGACTATCCTTTACATGGAACTTTTTCGAAAATTTTAATTTTCTCAAAAATGGCTCTAATGATTTTGATTAAAATATCATATGTTTAAGATATTGTCATGAGAAATTAAATGTATATCTCGAATTTCCTGGGAATGTCTCCAAAAGTATTCTTCGTTATGAACGACTTTTGCATAACTGGTAAACCATAAGAGATAGACACAATTTTACTACACAAAAAATGTAGATCGCGTTAAAATACACAATTTATGTAATATACATTTTTTGTTGAGTGAACCGTTTTCGAGATATTGCTTGTTATTCCCTTAAATTTTCCAATACTTATACGTTTTCTCAAATTCGTTATTCCTTTTTATTATGTCCTGGACATACAAAGAGAGTGGAATGCGCCACATAGCAACCAGCGCTTAAAATATTTGGCTATCGCTTAAAACCTACCATATGCCACTTGCATCTACAAGAAAATTAGCAATAAGATTAACATCTCGATATCTCGATTAACATGAAGCATATGGAGAATAAGCGTTTGTAAAAATAGTTTGTACAAGAGTAGAGAAAGTCATGTGAGTGTAACACATCAGATTTTTAAAGATGCGACACTGAGATATTCAAGAAAATCTGCCTACTCTAAACTACCCTTGGCATAGAACATTTTTCGAAGTTTTTAACTTTCTAAGAATGGCGCTAACGATTTTGATTAAAATACCATGTATTAATGATATTTATAAGACAAATAAAATGTTTATCTTGAATTTTCTGGAAATAGCCTTTGAAATCCTCTTCATGAGAAAGGAATTTTGTATAGTCATGTATAACTAGTAAAAGTTAAGCGATAGACGAAAACGTACTACACAAGAAATATAGATCGCTTTAAAACACACCCTTTATTTCCGATAACTTTATTGTGGCATAAGCCGATTCCGAGATATCCGTTATTAATGGCTCGAATTGTTCATTCTATAAAATACTTTCAACATTCAGTTGATTCTCGTGATTGCATGAAAACAACCTGAAAATTTAAGGACAGCATATAGCATCCAGTTCTTAAGCATTTGACTATCTCTGTTCTGTTTATATCGATAACGATATGTATAGTGTAGCTATGTTTGCAAAGGTTTATTCGAATTAAAATGTAGTAGATAGAAAAATAAGCTATAGTAAGAATAGTTTGTTTATACACTAATAAGCGATAGAGGGTAGAGAATGTCGTGTGAATGCAACGCATCAGAATTTTTTCCTAGTGGATATGCTAAGACGACGACTTAAATTTCAAAGCCATCACATATCGACCGGTCTTGAAAACTTTTATTATTGCTTCAGCCTTCTATATTCCTATATAGAATCAGATAAAAGACTCAGCTTTTATGAGAATGGTTCGGAAAAGAGTGGGTAAGGAAAGTGATGTAAATGTAACATATTTTCAAAGTATTGTTTGGTTACTTGTTGTATTTTTGTATGTAATTACGTGTCAATGGGTTTTGGATCATTTTGTGAGGAAATACTAATTTAATTATAGTACAGGTGACTGGATCACTATGTTGTATAGTTCCGTTTTGAAACAGTTTACGGATGATTGTCGTCTCGTGTTATCGTACATTTGTTTCTTCTTTCTGTCTACCCAATCGGTAGAGCTGGTTATTATTTTGAAACTAATCGCTTCTAAAGGCGATTGTACATGATTGATGTATCATATTGTTACAGAGTTACAAAAGGAATATGGGAGAATACGTTTTAATTCAAGCAACTGATTTTGAAACATGTCCCAACGTTTTGGACTATGAAGCGGCTGTTCGAATATTTCTACTGGTGTAAATGAGCCCCAAAACCTCACATTCTGGCGATTCACTAGTCCAATAAGATGAAAATGAGTTTCGTCTGTAAACCATACATTGTTTACCCATTCATCAATATCTTTCATTCTTAAACTGTTGCACATTTCAACACGTTCATGTTTTTGTTGAACTGTAGGTGACTGTTTCACTTACACTTTGAGCTCTTGCTTCAAAATCGTCGGACTCAGCCTCAGGTCTCTTGCACGTCTTCGTCCTCGCCGATCTTAGTCTACCTGAATTTCCTTTATTCAGGCTAAGAACAGTCCCTTCTTTAATAAATTTCTTTACAGTACACAGTATTGTCTATGGAGAAGATGCTACTCGACAATTAAATTCATTACGGTATCTACTTGTTCTGTACCACTGATATTGCTTCAAAATAAAATTAATTCTCAGCCGTAGTGCAAACTGTGATGAAAGTTTCTCCCAAGCTTGCACAACTACCTGTAAACAGAAGAACAGTATGCTACCAACTTAGCGAAATATGAAACATTAAAATACAGGGACATTTTGTTGGCGCACCTGTATTTGGAGATAAAATAATGTACGCCCTGTATGATTCATTAGATTTTAAGTTATCAAATTTTTGTTACAATAGCTCCTTAAGTGGCTAAATCTGGCTGACAATATAATTAATTCTTTAGTCGACCACACTATCCATAATCCATCCATAATATTTCAGTGGTTTTTATTTTACATGGCGGTGCGCGCAGCTCGTCCATACCTTTTAGCATTTTCAAAACAGCAGTACACTGGATCCATTCCCCAGATAAACAACAAAATATGTGTATTTAAAATAAAATAAATCGTAATTGTTTTCACGCTACTTGCAAAAAAATAAATACGGAGTGGACTCAACAGATGACCAATTGCAAGCACTAATTAATTACACACAATGAAAAAGGTAAGATGCTTTTGTAAAAACTAAAAGTTTTGGAATTATAGTGTGGTCGACCAAAAGCAGTCGAATGCAACTTGACTGTAATGTAGTTAAAACGCTCATATGAAAATTATGAAACTGTTTGCACAGTATACTAATTACTTATTAGGTCTGTTCGGTCAATTCTTCCCGAAATGTTAATTATTTTAAGTACACGCATACGCGTGGTATAATAAGTATCCCTAAATATCCTTAAGTATTATCTTATGCTGAACGAAATTGTGATATTTGAAGAAATTACGATATTTCATATTACATATGAATGTGCATATTGGACAGCGATTCCTGTAGAAGTGAGTTTAGCATTTACTTTGACTTCGCTTATCTAATCAGCAATGAATCATAGCTTCTTATTCGTTGTTATGAACGAATAAGAATAAACCATTCTAACATGCCGTATTGGCTCAATTATACATACGAAAACAATATCCATTATGCGTATATACGGCTACAGAGTAATATAATAATAATAATAATAATAACAATAATAATAATAATTGAGTTTATATCGTACGTATATATGCGTATGTGTTTCTTAATACTATTTATAGGGGTACTATGGTTATTGTCCCGTATTGTTAACATGTTAGCAGCCCACAGCTAGTAACACAAGATTTTAAAATGGAGGCAACAGAGTTTGAGGCTAGAGTCCTTCTGAAGCACTACTGTAAACAAGATTATGAAGCTGCTGTAGAATATGTGAAGTCGAAGACGAAGAAGTCTTAGTGAGCTAGTAGCACAAGATGGTTCCAGTGTTTCAATAATGGAGACAAGAACATTTAAGCTTTACAACGTTCTGCAAAGACCCAAGTTATGGAATATTGAGAATGCACGCAGAGTTTTGCAAGACAATACACAGATAAGCACTCGGAGGTTTTCTGAAGGACTTGATGCTTCAAAAAAATACCACACATCGCCATATTAAGACACTTAAAAATCGTTCAGAAACTGTAAATTTGTACCACATGAATTGAAACCTTATCAAGCTCAATGTAGAGTGGACATCTGTCTTCAGCTTATCAATAATCCCATGGCTGATGTTTTATCAGGAGAATTGTCACATGTGATGAAAAATGGGTGCATTACGACAATACTGACACCTCGAAACAGTGGCTGGATTCCCTTCAGCCAGCAAACATTGGCGCTAAAAAAATCGGATCGCCCCAAAATAAAGATACGTGCCTCGTATAATTTTGAAGGTTTGGTTTTGGGAATTTGTTCCAAATGGACGTCGATGCGGATCTTTATTCTCAACAACTGACACGAGTTCATCAAGTTTTGAGGTAGAGGTAACCAACATTAGTGAACAGAAACAGAGTTCTCTTGCAGCAGGGCAAATCGAGACCTCATACAGCTCAAACAACAATGGACAAAATTCAGGAATTGCAAGGAATCGAACTGCTACCACATTCAGCATAGCCCTGATCTTAAGCCATTAGATTAACATCTGTTTAGATCCATCGCCCATTTCTTCGTGGAAGAAATTTTTAAAACATCGAAGCAATTGAAATGGGTACCAACGAATTCTTCCCATCAAAAAACAGCAAGTGGTACCGTTGCGGAAGAGCAAATCTCGCTGAGAGGTGGCTCAGGACTATAGAATCGAATGGTCTTTACTTTGAAGATTGGAATCATTTTCTGTAACAACACATTTGAAATAAAGTTTTACTTAAAAACCGACATTATTTATGAGATATAATCCATCTTTATATCTATAATTTAGTTCGCGTGCCCCTCAACTGTCCTTCAGTTGCTTCAGACAATATCTATGGCAGATGTACGCACGAGTACTTGGGTGTGTGTCAAGGTAGGTTCAGCCTTGCTTACTTTCAAATAATTTACGTGATCATTCACACATGTATAATGAAACAAAATGTATAATAATGAATGACACAAATGTATACAACTCTGAACTTGTTTTGAAGCTTAGAATTTATTAAAATATATCATAAGAGTTATATTCAACTGGCTTTTGTTGTATTAAGCATAATTAACGAAAATATTTAGCATTATATTGGTAACCTTTTGGACCAAATAAAATTCAATTGCAATGGAATTATGTTAACTGCCTCAATTGTAACATGACTGAATTTTCACATGAACTCGGGTTGCACACCGAAACATCGATGATTCAGACGGCTTATACACATTTGTGATACATTTTATTTAGATGAACTATAAGGTTTATGCCAACTCTACAGGCATTTAACATTGTTGCAAGACACACTGCAGCAAGTGTGTAAAACTGCTGTGTGGCGATTGTTTTCAGATTCATGTTTCTTAGCTTTGTGTTTCCAAGGGCAACATGCGGATTTCCACAGCGCATTTTTCTAGTGAAGTTATTTAAAACGGTGTTGGCACATGTACTTATGAGGCCATATAGTAGGTAAGACCGCACTGGATGGTGAGCAGGTATAAAAGATGCCATGTTGTTTTCCTCAGGATGCCACTTTGAATACAATACGCTAAAACTATATTTAAACCGTTTAAGGGTTTACAAGGACGATTACACGATATTTGAGGGTTTTATTAAGCTGGAAAAATGCTGTTTAAAGGTCTTCAGTCAGTGCAATGCATGTTTTGATTAAACTTCTCAAGGAGTTTGTGATTTTTCAGGTACGACAGAATATTTATCAGCAAAGATGTATTCCGATGTTTTACAGATTCATTTTAAGTATTAAAATTCCCCTCAACTGACAATGACATTGTGCCCAAAAACACATATTAGGAAACGCTGGAAGAAATATAATTAATTTACTTATTCCTTTATTGATTTTAATCCAATGTGTTTCGCTGAAATGACTTTCTTAATGTCGCCACAGCGGTACGGTCTGTAGGTATATACGGACAGTATAAACAGATAGTGCAGCAGGTTTGTTGGTTTGTACTGGCTAAGTGCAGGCAATAGTAACAGCGTTGCCTAGATAAGGCAATTCCAATGCCAAATTTGTAACA
Source organism: Deroplatys truncata (assembly GCA_030765065.1). Classification (NCBI taxonomy): domain Eukaryota; kingdom Metazoa; phylum Arthropoda; class Insecta; order Mantodea; family Mantidae; genus Deroplatys; species Deroplatys truncata. Next base: position 167,540,222 of record CM060979.1, read on the forward strand.
GTTGAATCAACAGATTAAATATGGAAGACATCAACATCATATACAACAAAAGTAATTGTTTCATAAACCCTAACAAAGGAGCTGTTATATATCAGGAAATTTGCTATAAGTTAGCAAATACTATTGGCTTAGTATTTGAAGTTTATTTTTGGGACGGTCTAACATTTAAAAGCTAAATGTATTAAAAGTAGTAATGGGACCTCGATACCGTCGATACATCGATACTCGGCGGTATGAAGTATGTCTAATACTTTGAGCTAAACCTTCGATAGTTTTAGATTTTAAAGTTTTGCATTATTGAGAAGTTGTTCCGTTTAAATTTATACTAGATAAGTAATGAAAGGGGCAGAGACCTCACGTTACGCACATGCCCCCAAAGAGTTGCTGGACTATAGTTCTTGATAGTCCTTGACTGTGTTCCTAGGGGTGAATAAATGCAACATTCAATAGACTGTTGTGTAACATGCAGCGTTAACTGAGTTGTGAATGAAGCTTATTTAGCTGACGCATTAAATAACGTTTCTGCAATAGCCTGGCTTGATGACTCACTCTCTGCTATTACATATACCTAGGACTCGAGTAATCAAAGCCTGTGAATCCAACAGAAACAAATCAGAACTTAAGACGTGAGATAATACAGCGCATGGGAATAGTTGTTCTTTCCTTCCTTCTGTTAGTTTGTGTTTACACAACTTAAACCTTTGTATTAAACATGTATATGCTAAGTATGAGGGTGGATAGTAGAGAGGCTTAATCCACACACTTACTAGGCTTCTTACTATACTTCCGAGTGTTATATGGCCAGTACTTATTGGTGGATGAAAACATTCTGATATGTTGCATTCACATGACTTTCTCTACTTTTGTACAAACTATTTTTACAAACGCTTATTCTCCATATGCTTCGTGTTAATCGAGATGTTAATCTTATTGCTAATTTTCTTGTAGATGCAAGGGGAATTGGTAGGCTTTAAGCGATAGTCAAATATTTTAAGAGCTGGTTGCTATGTGGAGTATTCCACTCTCTTTGCATTACCAGGACAAAAAAAAATGAATAAGGAATTCCCATTTGAGAAAATAAGTATTGAAAAATTTAAGGGAATAACAAGCAATAGCTCGAAAATGGTGCACTCAACAAAAAACATGTATATGAGATAAATTGTGTATTTTAACGCGATCTACATATTTTGTAGTAAAGTTTTGTCTATCTCTTATGGTTTACCAGTTATGCAAAAGTCGTTCACAATGAAGAATACTTTTAGAGACATTCCCAGAAAATTCGAGATATACATTTCATTTGTCATGAAAATATCTTAAACATATGATATTTTAATCAAAATCGTTAGATCCATTTTTGAGAAAATTAAAATTTTCGAAAAATCTTACATGTAAAGGGTAATCTGGGGTGGGGGATTTTCTTGAAAACCTTTGTGTTTGCATCTCTGGAAGATACTGAACCTAAATACCAAGTTTGGTGTTTATTCGACTGTTCGTTTCTGAGTTATGCTGTTCAAAGTCAGACACACACACGGACATGTTTCCAAAAATGCTATTTTTTTGGATTCAGGGGGCCTCAAAAGATATATTTCCGGTGAAATCTCTGAATCGAATTTTTGGGTGGAATACAGTACTTCCCCTACTTACTATACGTAGTAGAGAAAGTAAAAAACATATGTGGTAGTTGTGAATAGTGGTCGAATGGTGCAACACACGCATTATGTTTAGTTGTTTGACTTTCATGTAATATATCTATATATGTAAATTAGTTTATATTTTCAGGATTGAAGAATGAAGAATTGCTAGGATTTGTTTTACGATGGATAGAAAATCCTTTAAAAGAAAGTTTTCAGCACAAACTATGTAGTTACATAAATGGAAAGCAAATAAATTATATTATTATTATTAATAATAATAATATTAACCTTACTTAACAATAGGGGATTAACCTGTTGCATTATCAAGATATAAAGCTTGCTGTCATTTGAAGAATGTCAAACAAGAACAATTTCGGAATTAGCACACAATATAAAACTTTGTAAAATGCGTTTATACGCAGTAAACTACTAACAATATAATTCAGAGAACAAGCGATCACGTTTATAGTTTTTTTTATAAATACGACATTAAATTCCCCCACTGATTCGCATATTTCTCGGCAAACCACAAGGAGATCTCAAATTATATTGAGATGACATACCCCAATGGCGACTTACAATGCTGTGAAGTACTTAAGTGATTCCGTACCGGCATATCGCCATTGTAGCTCAGTGGTTAGAGCAACCGGACGGAAACCGGAAGATCCGGGGTTCAAATCCCGGCGATGGCATTGGATTTCTCAGTCGTATGATTCTACCTTTACAACCTGTCCAACACACGGCTTGTGTGGAAAAACAATTAATTTAATTAATTGACCTAATTAATAACTATGAAGCCCGGAACTTAAGTACTTGCAGCATTGTAAGTCGCCATTGGGGTATGCCTTCTCAATACAATTTGATATCTCATTGTGGTTTACCGGAAAATATGCGAAACAGTTAGGGGAATTTAATTCGTACCGGCATATTGCCATGGTAGCTCAATAGTTAGAGCAAGCGGATGGAACTGGGAGATCCGCGGTTCAAATCCCGGCGATGGCATTGGATTTTTCAGTCGTCTGATAATGGACCTAAGTTTAAGAAATTTGAGAAATGCTTGAAGGTGAAGAAATGAAGTAACAACTTTATTTTAAAAAGTAATTGTTTTTATTAGAATGCTTGTAGTAAATATTGAGTCAATAACTGAAGAGGATTTGGCTGATAGTTTAGCATAATCTAGAATTTTGATATGCTTGTACGCTCATTAAAAACGAACCTTGAGGTACAAAATAATGAGGCATTTTTTATACAAAGGGAATATTCAGAATATGCAATTTTTGGTTAAGGCACCACATAACAGTATTCAAACTCATGCGCTCATCATGTGCTGTGCAAGTTAATGATAAAAAGGATTCAGCTGTTGAAAATATGCCTCTAGTATTACACAAGCCATACATAGATTCTCCTCTTCCTTTCCATGTTCATCTAATTCTGAGGGTGAGGACGTGGAATTAATGTTTTAAACATTCCTTCTCTTCGTTACCCTTTGTTGCTAAGTTGACTTGCAGATTTGGTAACGAATTTTGTATATTCACTGGCAAAGTCGCCCAATAACTTCAAAAGAATGTTATTTGTGGACGCTCTTTAACTGCTATGGTTCTTGGCGTCCCATTCTATATCGGGCGTGAAAGATCGGAAATTTTTCTCAAAGGTTTCTTTATCAGGTTTGAGGTTCTTTTACTTGCCCCAAATCTACGATACGAGATCACCGATTTTATTTCCCGTCGAAGGAAGCCTTGCTAAGGACTTTTACGCCCGAAAAAATCCATCATCCTCCACCGTGTTTGAACCCGTGACGTCGGGAACTAGAGGCTAGCATGGTGCCCCTAGATCACGACGACCCAATAACTTGAAGCCTATTGATGTGAGGCATTGGGAAAATATATGTGTATTACTCAATTTTTGAACGGGTGGGCTCGCATTCGGGAGGTTCCGGGTTCGATTCCCGTCGACTGCCCTCTCTGACTTTGGTTTCTCGTGGGTTTCCCTGATCGGTAGGCGAATGTTGCGGGTCATCCTCATCTACCACGATTTCTCTTTCATCGCTCCAGTAGTGGTAAGGGTCCTCGAGCCTGGAACTGTTAGGGACTTCCGCGCGACTTTGCCGCCTGTAGCCTGTTGTGGTTCCTTCGCTTCATCCCTTCCTCCTGGGAGGCGGTAACCGCAATAGCATTACCGTACTGTGCGAGCTGTCATTTATGAATATTTTACGTCATGTAGGTCAAAACTAATATTTTTTTTAATGAGCTGTATTGGATTGAGGCAGCTTTCAATTGTATCGTTTGAATAGAGGATCTCAATAGGAATATTAGAAAACTTTAAGAAAACCTTTTACTTCCTCTAATTATTAACAAGTTCAGCTATCCCCAATTCGAGGCTGCCATAAACAAAGCATACTAAACAAAACAAAACAAAAAACGATGTGAATACATATTTGAAATTGTAAAGAATATGAATATATATTATTAAAATTGCAACTAATAAATAATTATAATGTACAAATGTATATGGAAATTTCCTTTATCTAAATCATACCTGTATATGAGATTAATCAGTTTGCGTATAGTACAAATGATTTTTCAATATAGCTAGTGAGCCATTAAGATCACTAAGTGCCACTGATTTAATAAAGTTCTTTAATCTATATTTTCTGTGAAGCCTTACAAAAGTGCGTGGGATGGTACCCCTGGCTCCAATTAGTAATCCAACAACATCAATTGAAGCAAGACAATATATTTTATTAGTTTCATATTATTGAAGTGAATTCACAAGTATTTATTGCATGCGTCATTGACCGTACATGCATATTTAAGATACAAGGTATGGTAACAAAAGAAACAGAAAAAGAAAAAGAAAAAAGAACAAGAAACAGGAAAATAGAGATAAATTGCCTTTGACTAACTGAACAAATGTGATATAGCTTCGCGCACTTTAGCCAAGCAATTGCCCATGTATTGCCAGTTACTCTGGTCAGCCGATAGATCCTAACAGACCAATCTCCTTCTAGCAGGACTTACGAATTTTTCTTTGAGTTTGTTTGCTGGGTTTCTACCACTGTGCGCATTCCGCCAAAATTGTACCCTGTCCTCATTCAAATCATAGAATAGGCAGATTTTCTTGTCAGAATCGTCAGTCATTTTCTGTGCCCTCCAGCCCCCCAATCTAAACCATGCCATTCCTGCTTTTCCTTTCTTCCTAAGTTAAGTATATATGCCTCTTTACCCAATTAAATTTTATTTCATTTGCTGGACATAGATAAGGTTTAATTTTACAATCCGATTCTATTTCCTGTTGATTGAAGTCTCTTAGTTTTCTTTTTGACAACTTTCCACATGTTTTTGTCATTTATTTCAGTTCTTTGCCATACTGACTCCATTCCTATTCTCCTCAAAGCCCTTTCCAAATCAGTTGCCCAAAACTTAGGATACAGGTTTCCTCGTTGGTATTTATAACATTTGGACTGACAGAAGCATGGTACTGTTGGCTCGTAAATGGTACACTTTTTCTTTTGAACTTCAGTCGGCTGGTCTTAGCCTGTTTCCCATCTGATTGTAGGATCTACGATGGTTTCCGAACATGAGCCAGGTTGAATAGTTATGTTTGAGCCATTCTCTTCAATACATTTGCAGTTTGAGAGCTTCGGCAATCAATGAGCGCATTTGATGATGTCTTACATTTCCATGTGGGCAGGGCCCAAGACATGTGGTAGTGTTTCTATCTCACTGTCACAGCGGCGGCAGTGGTTGCTGTCCTGGGACCGCCTAGTATGACTCTGGGTGACAAACGTTTGCTGTCATTTTCAGCGCTTCCTTTCATTCACCACTACTTAGTCCCTCTGGTCTATGCATACTTTTTGACTTCCTAAATCCATAAAGAATTATTTTTAGGGAAACTTCAGTTTAAGTGTCTGCATTTATATAAAGGTAAAACAGCGATGGTGACATGCCGCACCCTTGTCGTAGATCTTTGTTGTATTTATTGTATTCATAATACAAATATACATATTATTAGCCGAGTTTAAGGTAGTAATATTTAAATTCTCATTTTATTCGTTAAACAATCGTAGCAAATACCGCACCTTCCAGATAAACTCACTGATTACGTTTATGAATTTATCGGTAATCTCAAACACTTTGTGATAATTTCAAGAATGTTTTTACATAATTCATTTTTATTTAATAGTATTTATCAACCATTCTTACTGCTGATGGCACAACAGGCAGTAGAAAACCAATCACGACACACATGAAATAAAATGATTATTGAGAAGGAAAGGTTGACGGCATAAGCTTACGGTACCTCCCAGACATTTGCCAGTTATGAAGGACTGAAGGTAAGATCTGGTAAAGAAAACCTCAGTCAGGGAGGACGGTTGTGGCCAGATTTGGTATGCAGGCATCCCGTTCAAGATATCATGCATTAACAACCTCAACTATACCTGTATCAATCAATTACATCATTCAGGAATAACTGAGCATAGTAAGCATAAAAACGTAACAACATATCTTGAGGCAGCTAAGATATGATTTTCTATCGCTTTGCTTCATCGCATAGGACCTATGTGAAATAAGGTCAACACCTGCTTTTTAGTTTCTCTACCACGTACCTCCTCGTTTTAGTAGATAAGAGGGAGTATGCATACTTGTACCATCCAAAACTTTAATATCGAGATTTCACTGTAAATACATGTTTTGAGAGCCAGTGTACCTAAAAAAAGGTTTTAATAAAGAGATCTATATGTGAGTGTGTGTTTTTGTGCAAACAGCTTAACTCAAAATCTAAACGTCAGATAAGCGGTGTTTTAAGTCCAGCATCTTTCAAGGACAGGATATGAAGATTCTTAAGAAAATCCCCAAACCAAAACTACCTTATACACGGAAAACTCTGTTATTTTTATTTTCTACAAAAAGGGCTCAAACGATATTCATTTAAATAATATGTTAAACATGTATTGGATTGTTAAATAGTCTTATATATTTTCTGAATAATTGTATCTAGAATATTCTGAAGTTCCTTTTACTTGGTTAAAATTTGTATGATTTTGTGTGATAAAAACGCATAAAGATACACAAAAACTTACTACAGGAAAAATACACACTGATTAAAACACTTAGTTTGTATCAAATACATTTTTTTTTACTTACTCTACTACGTAGGAACGTAGAGTAAGTAGGGGAAGTATTGCGTTCCACCCAAAAACCTGATATCGAGATTTCAGCTTAAACGAATGTTCTGAAGCGCCCTGAATACAAATAAAGCATTTTTAGAAACATGTCCGTGAGTGTGTGTCTATCTGTGTCTATGAACAGCATAACTCAAAAACGAAAAGTCGGATAAGTACCTAACTTGGTATTTAAGTTCAGTAAACTTCCAAAAATGCGACACAAAGATTATCAATATAATCTTCCCACCCCAACAAACCTTTACATGCAAAAGTTTTACAAAATTCTGATTTTCTAAAAAATGACCCAAACGATTTTTAATGAAATACCATATATTAAAGATATTTACATGACAAATTAAATGTGTATCTTGTATTTTCTGCAAATAGCCTTTGAAGTCCTTTTCATTCCGAAGGAATTGTTTATAATCTTGTATAACTGGTAAACGTTAAGTGATAGACGAAAACATATTATACTTGTCTTCTTGTTCAATACTCGTCTTATTTTAAAGGCCAATCGATTTTCAGTTGTTTCTCGCGATTGCATAGAAACAGTATGCATTTTTAAGGCCAGGAATTTTAAACATTTGACGATCGCTGTTCTCTTTGTATCTATAACGAAATATGTAATGTTTTTGCAAAGGTTTATTTGGATTAAATGTACTGGATAGAAAAATAAGCATTAGGAAGAATAATTTGCATACATACTAATAAAGATAGAGGGTAGAGAAAGTGAATGTATCACATCAAATTTTTTCACAGTGTGAGCCATTTTCGAAATACTCCATGCCAAAGCTGACTATATTTTCTTTTCCTTCCTTTATTTTATTTCCAAAGCAAGAGCTTATACTACGAATAAACATTTCAATACTCTTTCCGCATGTTCCAACTAAGTATTCTTGCCTAATTTTAAGTAACTTCTAGGTTAAAATAACTTTGATGTGTTACATTCACACGGCTATCTTATGACTTAAGTTTATTTTTACATAGCATCTACAAACTACATTTGCAAAAACTTATTTTTCTTGCTGATTGAAATAAACGTTTGCAGAAATGGTTGCATTACGGATTACATAGTTGGTACAAAGGGAATATAGGAAGATGAAAAAATTTAGTTATTTTTCATTTTCAAAAAAGTGGCTCTAAGAGTTTTTATTAAAATACCACATTTTTAAGATATTTGCTTGGAAAATAATATGAATTTTCTGCGATTAGTCTGTGAATTTCTCTTCATTTTGAGTTAATTTTATATAATTTATAAACCGTAAGAGACAGACACAATTTCACTGCTCAAAAAATGTGGATCTCGTTGAAACATGCAATTTATGTCACATAGGTTTTCTTCTGGCATTAACCACTTCCGATATATTTTTATCATTGGTTTGAATTATCAAACACTTCATACTTTTTCAAACTGCTATAACGCTATTGGTTTTTTTCTCGTTGTTATGCAAAGAGAAAGGAATTTCAAAGCTATTACATAGCGGTACGTACGAAGTGTGATCAAAAAGTTTCCGAAATGGCTTCACAACAATGCTGACGCTGAGATTTCTTTAATTCTTACCCAGACTGTACATGCAGCGTTCCTTCCCGATAAAAATGAGAGGTCACATGGCTTCCTTTGACCATGCAGTGACGAGGTAGATGCTCAGAAGTGAACACGTGTTTTGCATGTGCTGCGATGTTTCCGCGTAGCAAATATGTCAGATTACGAAGAACAAAGAATGCACATAAAATTTTGCTTTAAACTCGGTAAAACTGCAACATAAGCCTGTGAAATGTTAAAGAACAGCTTATGGGAAGGAATCTATGGGCAATATTCAAGCATTTGAATGGTTTTCGAAATTTAAAAGTGGTGTGACATCAGTTAAAGATGCAGATCGTTCGGCGCAACCCTGTTCCAGCAAAACTGATGAAAATATCAATCAGGTGAGAGAAATGGTCTTAAATGATAGGCGCATTACGATAAGAGAACTCTCTGACTCATTGGGACTCTCCTTTGGAAGTGTTCAAAGCATTTTGAAAGACAATTTGGACATGAGAAGCTTTGCCGCCAAGTTCGTGCCCCGCCTGCTTTCAAATGACCAAAAGGAAAGCCGTGTGATGGCCTGCACAGATGTTAAAGAACAGCTGCATAATGACCCACAGTTTATGGAGAAAATTATTACTGGTGCTGAAACAGGACTTATGGGTACAATCCAGAAACGAAGCAACAATCTTCACAATGGAAGAGCCCTTCATCTCCACGCCGAAAAAGGCCAGACAAGTTCGATCCAAAGTGAAGTCAATGATGATTGTGTTTTTGACACTAAAGGTATTGTACATAAGAATTTGTGCCACAGGGTCAAACAGTGAATCAAGTGTTCTACTAACAAGTGCTGCAAAGACTAAGGGAGAATGTGCGACGCAAACGGCCGGGGAAATAGAGGAGTGGTGACTGGCTCCTGCACCATGACAATGCGCCCGCGCCAAAGCCGTTTCTGTTCGCCAGTTTTTGGATAAAAATAGGATTAATAATGTTCCCCATCCCGCCTATTCTCTAGATTTGACACCAATGGACTTTTTTTTTCTTCCGCGACTTAAAATACGGCTCCGAGGACACCGTTTTGAGGACATTGATGTTATCCACCGCGAATCGCAAAAGGCTCTGAACATGTTGAAAGAACAGGACTTCCAGAGGTGCTTCCAGCAGTGGCAGAAGCGCTGGGACAAGTGTATTAACTACCAAGGAGGCTACTTCGAGGGTGGCAGGCAGATTAGACAAAACAAACTGTTGTGTAGTATTTATGACGTCATTCCGGAAACTTTTTGATCACACCTCGTATGCCTATCGTTTAAGCCTACAGCATTCCACTTGTACCTGCAAAGAGAATTGTAATAAAACCATTTGTGCAAACGTTTATCTCGGTGAACATGGTGATTAGCTTTCGTAAGCATAGTTTGCAGAAGAATGAGTACAGAAATCATGTGAATGTAACGCATACAATTTTTCTATCTTCTATAGATTTGTAGCAAAAGGCTATGGAAACAAAAATACATTTGATGACCGCATTATCTTCCCTTTATATAGATGTGAAAATTTGAACTGGAATGGGTGATGAGTTTCCGAGAGAAGTGATTGCTTTGTATCATTAGCAATGTTAATTTTGTTGTAATTTTCAAATTGAAAAGGAACAAGGGGTTCATATAGACAGTTTTTTTGCTTCTTTTGACAGAATCCAGGGAACTGTACCCTGTATTATCAAATATGACTGAATTAAAATACGTACATATATATCTATATAAATGTTATAAAGTTCATAACAATGAATACTAAATATTTAAATATTATTATATATGTGTACGTATATGTGTATTTTCAGATATGAATGAATTAAAATACTTACATATGTTTCAGTATAAATTTTTATAAAATATATAAAAATGAATACTAAATATTTAAATTTTATTATATGTGTGTATATACGTGTATTTTAAAATATAACTGAATTAAAATATGTACTATATTTCCGTACAAAATTTCATTAAAATCATAACAATTAATACTAAAATATATAAATTTTATTATACATGTGTACGTATATGTGTATTTTCAAATATACTGAATTAAAATACGTACCTACATATATTTCTGCATAAAATATTATAAAAGTCATAACAATGAATACTAAAATATTTTCAAGCAGCACTAGTGCGCTAATTTTCAGCGTGACCAGCTTTGGTTTCAAGTCCAATTACCCTTTATATTTGCACATGTTTAATAACTCGACTTGGTTTGATTAGGCTTTACATTTCATTACGTCTTTTTTGCAAGATTAATTTCTCATCGCGCTCGCATTGTCTGTTCACAATACCAACCGTCATACTTGAATTTAGCGCAATCATTGTGGAGTTAACCTCTACATTACAGTGGCAGCTTTCTGCTGATCTAAAACGTTATTCTTTTATCTATCATTATCTAATCTTATCTACTCTATCTATCCTATGCAATCTTATCTACCTACGAACCTACGAACCTACCTACCCACCCATCCACCCACCCATCTTACGTGCATACATAAGGATTAAATGTCGCAAATTATGAATTCAGAAGAAACAAAAATGGAAGAACCATGTAAAATTGCAGAAGCAGCAGAAAGCATAACACCTGAAGTACTTACCCAAAAAATCCAGAAAGCTATATGATATCGAATCAACAAAACATCCGACATCTCGTTTTTTAACGTCCCTCTCTTGCTTCAAGAACCGCGTTCTAAAGGTGATATCACTTGAAAGATTGATATTATTGATATTTTACAAATTCGAGCGCTGTCTAAAAAACAGTGTATGCCACACGTGTTAAAAGTGGTTTTATTTTGCCCCTTGTATCATAGTCTACTACTAATCATTATTATATATGTTCGCTGTAAATTCTAATTGTTTTTGAAAACCAAATTTTGACGTATTGCTCGTTCCAGAATTAAAACATAGCTTAAAAATGAAAATAATTCTTTATACATTTGTTCTAAAACCAATACTGAAGTTAATGCATTTCTTCTAAAACAAATTATGTAACGAATTGTAGGGATTTTCCATTTGTGCAGCGTAGAGCGCCGTCGCTGGGTAGCTTTTTTTCTACAAGCCCATTAATTTCCAGAGAAAGAGCACTCCAAGAAATTATCACATTTTTGTTGTCACAAAATTATCCCCGGAAGCGATATTTTATACATCTAGAGTTTCTTTTAAGGCAAATTTGTGGCTTCCTTACCCGATTACGATCTAACAATGATTAGTATAATTAGATTCAGGTGTTGTAACGAATAGTGATTTACTGAGGAGAGAGGTAGAATGAAATCAGCAAACCATGTAACCGTGACGCTTGGCGAGGTCTATCGACCGGTAACCTTCCACTTTTCGGTCAAATAATAGCTTAATTGGGTCCCAGCAACCTCAAGAGTTTGAGTGCATCAATCTGGTACTAGGCCTCCCAAAATGAGAAAAAATCCATGCAGGTATCGGGCATAAAAGACGCCCTCTCGTTCCATTTAAGATGACAAGCAATACATTCACCATAAGTGAACAGATAGAACAACATAGAAAATAAAGGAAAGCGCACTTGGAATGAAATACTTAAAATAATACTAAGAAAGGTTCTGAGAAAATGAGCTTTCGGAGGGCCGAGGAAAACTTGGAAAAAGGCAGAATACACTATGTGAACAAAAGTATCCGGACACCCCCACAAACATACGTTTTTCATCTTAGGTGCATTGTGCTGCCAGCTACAGCCTGGTACTCATTATCCGCGACCTCAGTAGTCATTAGACATCGTGAAACAGCAGAATGGCACGCTCCGTGGAACTCACGGACTTCGAACGTGGTCTGGTGATTGGGTATCACTTGTGTCAGAAGTCTGTGCGCGAGATTTCCACACTCCTAAACATCCCTAGGTCCACTGTTTCTGAATGTGATAGTGAAGTGGAAACGTGAAGGGACATGTACAGCACAAAAGCGTACAGGCCGACCTCGTCTGCTGACTCATAGAGACCGCCGACATTTGAAGAGGGTCGTAAAGAGTAATAGGCAGACATCTATCCAGATCATCATACAGGAATTCCAAATTGCATCAGAATCCACTCCAAGTACTATGACAGTTAAGTATAAGGTGAGAAACCTTGGATTCCATGGTCGAGCGGCTGCTCATAAGCCACACATCACGCAGGAAAATGCCAAACGACGCCTCGCTTGGTGTAAGGAGCGTCAACATTACACGATTGAACAGTGGAAAAACGTTATGTGGAGTGACGAATCACGGCACACAATGTGGCGATCCGATGGCAGGGTGTGGATGGGGCGAATGCCCGGTGAACGTCATCTGCCAGCGTGTGTAGTGCCAACAGTGAAGTTCGGAGGTGGTGATGTTACGGTGTTTTTCCTGGAGGAGGCTTGCAGCCCTTGTTGTTTTGCGTGGCACGATCACAGCGCAGAGCTGCATGGATATTTTAAGCACCTTCTTGCTTCCCACTGTTGAAGAGCAATTCGGGGATGGCGATTGCATCTTTCAACACGATCGAGCACCTGTTCATACTGCACGGGCTGTGGCGGAGTGGTTACACGATAATAACATCCCTGTAATGGACTGGCCTGCATAGAGTCCTGACTTGAATCCTATAAAACACCTTTGGGATGTTGTGGAACGCCGACTTCGTGCCAGGCCTCACCGACCTACATCGATACCTCTCCTCAGTTCCGCACTCCGTGAAGAATGGGCTGCCATTCCCCAAGAAACCTGATTGAAAGTATGCCTGTGAGAGTGAACGCTGTTATCAAGGATAAGGGTGGGCCAACACCATATTGACTTCCAGCATTACAGATAGAGGGCGTCACAAACTTGTACGTCATTTTCAGCCAGGTGTCCGGATACTTTTGATCACGTAGTGTATGTCTTAAGGTATACTGTGTAAAAGGAAGAACAAGCTAGATCACTACGGTAGAAAAAGAAGGAATAAAAATATATAAATTAGAATATGGAGAGTGGCGCCATGATTTACGTTCTTGAGCAAGTTAAAATTAAAACATGCTTTCTTTTCGTATATATTCTAAAGATGGTTTATATAAAAGCGTAGAGATATATACGGTAAATTATTTAAATATACTTTTGTTGTGGCTACCAAGACCATGCCAAAGGCTGAGAAGGCATAAACAATTTGAAAAACAGGCGTTAAATGCTCGTTTAATATCAGGTACTCTTTTCATGAGCTTATGCAAAACAGACTATTTAACATTTTTTTGCATTGCAAGTTTAAAACAAGGAAAAAGTTTTAGTGGCGCGAGGGGGTCAATTGCCCTCTCCCAGGTTACGAGAAACTATTAATCTACAGGTTATTATTGCTCTGCCAAAAGAAAAATTACAACTACTGTACTTTTAATACAAGTATTTCAGATTTGAGAAGTAAAAGATGATTTTGTTTTGGGTTAAATGTTTCCCTAAAATTCACATAAAACTCGGGAAGACTCGCCTAAGCAGAAACTGAAATAACGCTCCTGGCTTCATGGAAATGGTTCCTGATGAACACGGCTATTACCCATAAGTTGTATATTTTAATGAACTGTACATTCTTGACCCTGTATTTCTCATAGTTCCCCACTAAATTCAATAAAAATGAAGGGTGTATTACAGAATATCTGGAGAAATTTCAAGATATAAATTCTATATCCCATAATTTAGGTTTAAGACAAATTAATGTGAGCTGTTTTTTGAGAAAACAAATAATATAAGAAATTGCCCATGTGAAAGACAGATTAAAATAGGAAAACTTTAAGAAAAACTCATCGTCTTGCATGCTTAAAAGGAGCCTCTTGTATGAAATTTGTTATTAATTATTCGACTTTTTGTTTTTACTTTCTCTGTCACCTATCTATAGTATATAAGAAAAAGTACCTTGTATTCCTTCCAAAATTTCTATGTCGAGATATCACCGAGATATATGTTTTGAGTTCCCCTGGATTCAAAAAAGGCTTTTTAGATGAAGGGTGTGTGCCTGAACAGCATAACTGTAAAACGAAATGTTTCGTATTTAAGCCCAGTATCTTCCAAATTTGCGGCATAATTTTCGAGAAAACTCATCATAAACTGCTCATTAAATGGTAAAATACGGATGTTTTCGATTTTCTCAAAAATAAGATATTTAGAATTTGCTGAAAAAACTATACATTTACATGACAAATGAAAATATATACTTTGAAATTTCTAACAGTAGCTAGTTGAGTCTTCTTCATTTGGAAGGAGTTTTGTATAGTTTGGTTTAAGCAGTAAACCTAAAGGATACATAAAACGTGCAAAAAAAAATTCAGATCCCTTTAAAACAAAACTTATTTTAAATAACCTTCTTGTGGCAACAGCCATTTCCTAGATATCCGTTATTATTGGTTAGAATTGTTGAATATTTGCAAATTTCCTTGAAATGCTGCCACTCTTCATTTGCTTTTGACGATGTGTGGAATTTTAAAGCCAGCATATTGCGGCTCGCTTTTAAGCATGCGATTAACGATTCATTTTCCTCTATTCCCTTTGCGACTGCAAGGAAATACGTAATGAAGCTATTTCTGCAAAGGTTAATCAAGTAGATAGAAAAATAAGCTTGCGTAAGAAAACCTTAAAAGATATGTTCAATTAAATATAGGGATGAATAAGTCATGTAAATGTAAAACATCAGTTTTACTTTCTCTCCTACGTATAGTAAGTAGGGGAAGTATTGTATTCCACCCAAAAATTCGATACCGAGATTTCATCGGAAATACATGTTTTGAGACCCCCTGAATCCAAAAAAAAGCATTTTTTGGAAACATGTCCGTGTGTGTCTGTGTGTCTGTGTGTCTGTCTGTGAACAGCATAACTCAGAAACGAAAAGTCGGTATTTAGGTTCAGTATCTTCCAGAGATGCGACACGAAGGTTTTTAAGAAAATTCCCCCACCCCAGATTACATGGAAGATTTTTCGAAAATTCTAATTTTCTCAAAAAAGGCTCTAACGATTTTGATTAAAATATCATATGTTTAAGATATATTTCATGACAAATAAAATGTATATCTTGAAGTTTCTGGGAATGTCTCCAAAACTATTCTTCATTGTGAACGACTTTTGCATAACTGGTAAACCATAAGAGATAGACAAAAGTTTACTGCACAAAAGATGTAGATCGCGTTAAAATACACAATTTATGTCATATACATTTTTGTTGTTGAGTGAACCATTTTCGAGATATTGCTTGTTATTCCGTTAAATTTTTCAATACTTATTTTCTCAAATGGGAATTCGTTATTCATTTTTGTGTCTTGGATATACAAAGAGTATTAATCTGTGGCAAAGCGAATGGTGCTGCACCTAGCAACCAGCTATTAAGAGGTATGTCTATGCTTAAAGGCTACTGTATTTCTATATTGCCCTTGTAAATATATATTCCCCTTACATCTACAAGAAAATTAGCAATAAGATAGAGTCTGCAAATTTTATCTCGATTAATATGAAATAGATGGAGAATAAGCGTTTGAAAAAATAGTTTGTACAAGAGTAGAGAAAGTCATGTGAGTGTAACATTCATTCATTCATTATCTGTTTACCCTCCTCTGATGTAGGACTTACACCCCCCAGGACTTACAAGCGGGTGCCTGGGGTCAGAGGCCCGTCGAGGAGCAGATACTCATGGATCAGACAGAGCATCCAGGATGGGTGATCAGCCCGATGCCTGGTATGGGATGAAGGAAGTAGATGAAGCGAAATGTTGGTGAAATGGATGAAAGGAAAGGTGATGATGGAGCAGTTGGTGGAATGAATGGCGGGGGAAACCGGAGAACCCGGAGAAAACCCGCCCAGACGCCGCTTCGTCCACCACAAATCCCACATGCAGGTCCCTGGGATTGAACCCGGGCCGCCTAGATGGGAGGCGAGCGGTCTAACCACTCGGCCACGGCGCCGCCGTGAGTGTAACACATCAGATTTTTTCTGGTGTATTTCTTAAAGTTTCATACTTAGAGAATATTCAGTATTATGGTTCATTGGCTGTTTATATAAACTTCAATAGATACATTTTATTTTAATTTCAGTATTCCATAAATGATATTCACCAGAACAATCTTTGAGAAAACAAATAATGAAAGATAGTGTTACTTAATGTATCAATATTAGTTTGAATGAAAAAGTAAAAGACTTACCCACTTGCGCTCTTAAAAGGAGCCTAATTTATGTATGGAATATTATATTATATTCGACTTTTTACTTTTTCTACTACGTATAGTAAGTAGGGGAAGTATTGTATTCCACCCAAAAATTTGATACCGTGATTTCACCGGAAATACATATTTTGAGACCCCCTGAATCCAAAAAAGCATTTTTTGGAAACATGTTCATGTGTGTGTCTGTCTGTGAAGAGCATAACTCAGAAACGAATAGTCGGATAAACACCAAACATGGTATTTAGGTTCAGTATCTTCCAGAGATGCGACACGAAGATTTTCGAGAAAATCCCAACCCCAGATTACCCTTTACATGGAACATTTTTCGAACATTTTAATTTTCTCAAAAATGGCTCTAACAATTTTGAATAGAATAACATAAGTTTAAGACATTTTGATGACAAATGAATTGTATATCTCTAATTTTCTGAGAATGTCTCCAAAAGTATTCTTCATTGTGAACGAGTTTTGCATAACTGTAAACCATAAGAGATAGACAAAATTTTACTACACAAAACACGTAGATCGCTTTAAAGTACACAATTTGTCATATGCATCTTTTTTGTTGAGTGAACCATTTTCGAGATATTGCTTGTTATTTCCTTAAATTTTCCAATACTTAGATATACTTTTTGTCAAATTCGTTATTCATTTTTTTTGTCCTGGTAATGCAAAGAGAATGGAATACTCCACACAGCAACCAGCTCTTAAAATATTTGACTATCGCTTAAAGCCTACCAATTCCCCTTGCATCTACAAGAAAATAAGCAATAAGATTAACATCTTGATATCTCGATTAACATGAAGCATATGGAGAATAAGCGTTTGTAAAAATAGTTTGTACAAGAGTAGAGAAAGTCATGTGAGTGTAACACATCAGATTTTTTATAGTAATGTTTGTCACAGGCTGACACAACCTTTTTCCTTCTCTACCATATACGTAGTAGGGAGAGAAGTTATTGCATTTCATCAAAAAAATGCGATAGTATGTTTCACCGCGAATACATGTTTTGAGGCCTCCTGGATTTTTTTTTTAGAAAAAAGTACGCGTGTGCGTGTATGTGCATCACTCAAAAACGAGAAGTCGAACAAATACCAAACATTCTATTTAAGTTCAGTATCTTCCATAGATGCGGCACGAAGATTTTCAAGAAAAATTCTCCCAGCTCAAACTATTCTTTACATGGAACATTTTTCAAAATTTTGATTTTCTAAAAACGTTTTTAACGATTTTGATTACAACATAATATTAAATACATTTATATACAAATAAATTATATATCTTGAGTTTTCTGGGAGTAGCATTTGAAATCCTCTTCATTGCGAAGGAATTTTGTATAATCTTATATAACTGGTAAACGTTAAGCGATAGACGAAAACGTACTACACAAACAATGTAGATCTCTTGAAAACTCACAATTTATTTCAAATAAGTTTTTTGTGACACAGGACATTTCTGAGAAATCCTCTATTAAAAGTTTGAATTGTTCATTTCTTGGACATTCTCGTAAGCCCCGTCAACGCTTGGCCTCGTAGCTCGGAGTCCCGGGTTCGATTTCCGGATTGGGGTGGGAATTTTTCTCTAGCCAAGCTATTCCCTATCTTCTCCAGAGTTTGGAAGTATGAATGTGTATGATCTAATGATTAAAAATAAAAAATGCAAGAAACCCAACGACAAGAGCTACACGATTTAACACCATTGTTAATAGGCAATAAGTTCAAAAAGAAAGGCCACCGATAATCCCAATGTAGTTAAAGGCAGGGTATAAATGGAACTAAAAACTTCTGATGTGTTACACTCACATGACTTTCTATACTCTTGTACAAACTATTTTTACAAACTCTTATTCTCTATCTATTTCATATTAATCGAGATAAACATTTGGAGAAACGATCTTTTGACATACAAGGAGAATTACATTTTACACATAGCGATCAGTTCTAAAAATATTTGACTATCGCTTAAGGCGTACCATGTTCCCCTTGTTTTGTATTTGCAAGGGCAATATAGAAATACAGTAGCCTTTAAGTATAGACATATCTCTTAATAGCTGGTTACTATGTGGAGCACTATTCTCTTTGCCACAGATTAATACTCTTTGCATATCCAAGACCAAAAAAATGAATAACGAGTTCCCATCTGAGAAAAAGTATATTGGAAAATTTAAGGGAAGAACAAGCAATATATCGAAAATGGTTCACTCAGCGAAAAAAACTGTATATGACATAAATTGTGTATTTTAACGCGATCTACATTTTTTGTGTAGTAAAGTTTTGTCTATCTCTTATGGTTTACCAGTTATGCAAAAGTCGTTCCCAATGAAGAATACTTTTGGAGACATTCCCAGAAAATTCAAGATATACATTTCATTTGTCATAAAAGTATCTTAAATATATGATGTTTTAATCAAAATCGTTATAGCCATTTTTGAGAAAATTAAAGTTTTCGAAAAATGTTCCATGTAAAGGGTAATTTGGGGTGGGGGATTTTCTCGAAAACCTTCGTGGCGCATCTCTGAAAGATACTGAACCTAAATACCAAGTTGGGTGTTTATCCGACTGTTCGTTTCTGAGTTATGCTGTTCACAGACACAGACACACACACACAGACACACACACACGGACATGTTTCCAAAAATGCTTTTTGTAGAATTCAGGGGGTCTCAAAACATGAATTTCCGGTGAAATCTCGGTATCGAATTTTTGGGTGGAATGTAATACTTCCCCATCTTACTATACGTAGTAGAGAAAGTAAAAAAGTCCCTCAACATTCACTTGTTTCTCTTGATTGCATGGAAACATATGGAAGTTTAAGGTCGGCATGTAGCGTCCAGTTTTTAAACATTTGACTATCAGTGTTTCCTTTGTATCTATAACGAAATGTGTAATGTAGCTATTTCTGCGGTGGTTTATTTGTATTAAAATGTAGTAGACAGAAAAATAAGCTTTGGTAAGAATAAACGATAGAGGGGAGAGAAGGTTTATGAATGTGTCACATCCGGTGTTTTTAAACTGTTTGTTTTTTCCCCTGTAAATGTTGATACCAATTCATCTACCGCAGGTAACCGGCAGAGAAAAAAACATTGTGTTTATCACACAATACTGTTCCGAGATGTTCGTTATTTGGAAAGTATCTCAGCATCATAGCTTTATTACATATCCTAAACGGACAGTAAGGACACGAGGCGGCCAGGCTTTTAAGGGCGCCTTAAGAAATAAGGTCTTTAAACATATAGCCGACTAAGAAGTCGTAGAAGATTGTAGCTAACCATAATTTGTGTTGCAGGGCAGGCACACAGTTTCCTTGAGTGAATCAGTCTTGTCTCTTTATAGCGACCCATCATCTCAAAGTTCTTCCTTCCAGGTTACCTTTTCATCATATAAATAAGGAGAAATCAACTGTTGAAAAAGATTTCCGTATAGAACCTTAGACGCTCTCTCTTCTCTTTACTTGCAGGATGGGGCGACATCCATTTAATTTCGGTCTTGAGAGTGGTGAAAGAGCTTGGCAAAATGTATCCTTTTATATACACAAGAACCGAGAATTTCTCTCTTAAATTAAGATACTGCTGCTTCCTGCTCCCTCTTCAGCAGGTTCAAAGCGAAAGATGTCCTTGCAAAGATACAAGATTCTCGCAACTAAAGGAAAATATCCATTGGAAGGGCTAGGATTTCAATCTTAGGAAAAGTCGACCAATTACTGTAACTGGCTCGGGATTCCCGAAGTTTAATTCATATTTTTGACATGTAGCTGCAGGAAGAAGCTCATTATACGTTATGCAGGTTAATGGTAGAGAGAACCCGAATATCAAGTCCTGGTATTTAGAGAGCTCGCAACTTGGGAAAGAGAAATGGATCATGCTTTGGAGAAGTGAGACTAACTTCACTGTAAAGGGACGTTTATAAAAAATTAACCTCGAGGGAAACATTGCAAGAGTGGAATATGCAGTGTGATAGGATGGTGTGTCATGGTGGAAGGTTCAATTTCCTCCACTCAGTGTTTATGGCATGGGATAGGATAGGAGGGGGACGAGTACCTAGACCTCCGGAGATCTTTTGTGTCTAAGCCCGTGATTGGGCGTCTCTGGGATGAGGTGAGAGGAGACAGAGGGCGGCCGGACCAGGACCAGGAAGCACGACAGGCAGCGGGCAGGGTCCCTACTATTTACAGATTTGAACTCCCCTGTTCTGTCTGGTGCAGCCCGCTCCCCTCCTCTTATGGGCCAACACATCCCCTGGGGGTAGCCGGGACCCGGAGACTGCTCAGAGAGAATGAATATTTTCTCAGAGCATCCCTTTCCCCTATCATGCACAACCGAGACCTCTCGCCGACACTTGCAAACCTGAAATAAACCAAGCAGATGAAGCGAAATGAGAATGGAGATGAAATGAAGGGACAGGAAATTCGGGGGATGTAATGATTCTTCCCAGCATTTACCTGGCGACCCGGGGAAACCCCCGATAAACCCATGGATCAGGAAGGTCGGCCACGGGAATCCAATCCATGACCTCCCGAATGCGGGCCAAAGACGTAATCGCCTGAGTCATTCTGCTTGGTGCTTGTGACCTAACCTAACTACCTATTTTGCCTATTTTACTGTATGTATGTGCAAGAACTAGACACTTAAAGATACACATTTGTAAAAGTTTAGATCGATTCATTTGTAATTTTAATACATAAGTAAAGGTTCAATGTGGAATATTTACACCACATTTCTTGCATATTTTAAAATTATTTCCAGAGATATTAATATTTTCTTTATTCTACTGTTTAGAAAAATTGCTCCACAAGATGAAGTTCTTTATTGACAAAATACTACATACATAAACTTTAGTTCTATTGGATAGTATCTTATGGTGGAAGGTTGAATTTACTGCATTCAGTGTTTATAACCTAACGTAACCACGTATTTTGCCTATTTTACTGCATGTATATGCATGGAATATATTGACCTCCTACAAATATTTACCTCTAAAATTTAAAAAATCTTAACGTTTAGGTCAATTCATTTGAAGTTTTAATACAGAAATAAAGGTTCAACGGAATATGTACACCACAATTCATGCATATTTTAAAATTAGTTCCAGAGATATCGATATTTTCTTTGTTTTACTGTTTTGAAAAATTGCTCCACACCATGAAATTACTTTTTGACAAAATTAAACTCTCTAAGTCGATACGAATAAGTGTTAGAGATGAATTTGGGAGGAAGTAGGTGTTAAATATGGGACATAATTTTTTTGGCTAAAGGTTACACAATATGAAGTTTGTTGTTTAATTACGTCGCAACTAATATGTTAACAAAACTTCATCTCCATTAATTTTAACCTATGTTTAATAAAATGCTATACCACATTTCAATGGTTTATGCCGAAGAGTACAGCTTTTGGAACAATTTGAAATGGGAATCTGCCGACAAATGAAAACCCTAGAAATAAGAGATTAAAGATTATAACCCTAAAATAACTTTGTTTTTGACCTTATGTTCATCTTTTCCTGCTCCTCTGCAGCTAATTTAATATTTTAGGATTACTGAGGTCTGTCTTGAATGTTTTGTTTACTTTTATCTTCTTGCACTTCACGGTTTAGGCTTCAAAACCGGCTCCAAATTGATGATGCCTTCTGTTTCTTTGTTCTACCTGATTTTCTTTTACCTTGTGGGTGATAATTTAAAATTACCTTGGATTCCCTGTTGTCTGAAATTATGTTCACGTCTGACTTCCAATTTTCCTTAAATAAATTCTGTGGAGTCAGGGCCTGAAGGACCTGAGCCTGCCAATCTGACTGCCGGCCTCACGCCCACGTACGCACGACAGAGATAGGCGATCGTCCAACCTATACGGGAGGTGATGTGGCCAGTATCACGCATTCCAGGCTGAAAGTTCGCTCACGAGGCCAGAACCGCTGCCTATCGCAACTCCTTACTTTCCTCACGATGCTGAGTAGGCACCGGGACCTAAAATTCACACCCCGGATTGAACCCGGGCGAATTCCGTGCTCGGGAACCAGAACAGCACGCCCCAACCCACTGCACCATTCAATTTTCCTCAGATATCTTTATTATCCTATTTAATTTTTCTACTTTTAGTTGTTCGCGCATGTTTTTGCACTGGTCTATGTTTCCGAAACATATGCGACAGTAAGTATTGCATAGTCTTATGCAGTTTAACTATCGAATCTGGTCTTACCTTATTTTTAATTTCGTTCTTATGCTAGAATTATGTAATTATTATATATTTATCTATCCGTGAATATCTACATCATCTATTTCACTTCAAAGAAAATTAAATAAACACTTGTTCCAGAATCCTATTTTCCAGTAGTGTCTTTGAATGGATTGGGTATACACCTCCAAATGCCATTGTTTTTGTTTTAGCTGTTTCATATTTTCATGTTAAAATCTTGTACTGCCGTGTACAATGTATATGTCATCTGTTGTAGTTCATTTTCAGCTATTGCCAGCAGGATTTGAATCGTCTGCAAATAAAGTTGTTTTTAAAATTGTATTCTCCAGTCTGGTCTCCCCAATAGTCTGGTTTTTCCATACTCTTTATTATTTCGTCCATATATATGTTAAAAAGTGAGTTTGATAGAGGGTAACCTTATATTACTGGTATTAATTAGCCTTTATATAAGCAAAACGTATCGTTTTGGAAACCCCTAACCTCACGGGCATGTTCAAACAGAAGATTCCGTGCCAGGGAAGAAACAGTTCTCTTCTTAAAGCACACACATCACCGACCATCTTTGGCAGGGAGACCCAACAGCCCTGGAAGATGAACCGGAAGGAAATGAGGGTGGGTAAAATTCCTGGTAGTATATAATGCACTCAAGTATTTTCCTACCGACCTGGAAAAGCAACGAAAAAGCCCAAGGTCAGAGTGGCCGGTCCAACGAAACAAACCTGGCACCTCCCGAAAGCGAGCTTTAGACGCTACCCCATGAGTCTTCCTGCCCAGTAGCAATTGCTGTAGTGACAAGAGACTAACACTTACAATTTAACGCTTAGTTTGTAAAATTCTTAACAAGCATTTAACATTGACTATCTCTACCGGCGAGAGGGTAGCGCTCTGACTTCTCAACCCACAAGTCCTGGGTACGATTCTAGATTGGGGCAGGGAATATTTCTTTAATCTTCCTATCCCCAACAGAGTCTTGAAACCCTGAGTGTATTTAATAGAAAAAATCTGATGTGTTACATTCACATGACTTTACCCTCTATAGCTTATTACTGGGTATACAATTTATTCTTACGAAAGTTTATTTCCCTATTTACTTAATTTTAATCGAGATAAACCTTCTCAGAAATAGCTACATTACACATTTCGTTATAGATACAAGGAGAACAGCGATAGTCAACTGTATTAGAATGGACGCAGTATACTGGCCTTAAAAGTCCACCCTCTTTCCATGACATGGCGAGAAAGAACTGAAAATCGACAGGACTTGAAAAGTATGACCAAGTAACGAACAATTCGAACCATTAATAATGGATATCTCGGAAATGGCAGATACAACAAAAAACTTTAATTAAAATAAGTTGTGTGTTTTAAAGATATATACAGCTTTTGTGTAGTACTTTTCGCCTATTCCGAATGAAGATGACTACACAGTTTATTCCCAGAAAATTTAAAATATACATTTTAGGTAATTTAATCAAAATCGTTAGCCATTTTTTAGAAAATACAAAATTTCAAAAAATCTTCTATATAAGGGATAGCCTTGAGTGGTGGATTTTTTTTGAAAATGTTTGTGTCACATGTTTGTAAATTACTGAACCTAAATACAAAGCTTGGTATTTATCCACTATTCATTTTTACTTTCTCTATTACGTATAGAAAGTAGGGGAAGTATTGCATTCCACCCAAAAATTCTATACCGAGATTTAACCGGAAATATATGTTTTGAGACCCCCTGAATCCAAAAAAAGCATTTTTGGAAACATGTCCATTTGTGTGTCTGTCTGTGAACAGCATAACTCAGAAACGAACAGTCTGATAAACACCAAACTTGGTGTTTAGGTTCAGTATCTTCCAGAGATGCGACACAAAGGTTTCTAAGAAAATCCCCCCACCCCAGATTACCCTTTACATGGAACATTTTTCGAACATTTTAAGTTTCTCAAAAATGGCTCTAACGATTTTGAATAAAATATCATATGTTTAAGATATTTTCATGACAAATGAAATGTATATCTCGAATTTTCTGGGAATGTCTCCAAAAGTATTCTTCATTATGAACGACTTTAGCATAACTGGTAAACCATAAGAGATAGGCAAACTTTTACTATACAAAAAATTGTAGATCGCATTAAAATACACAATTTATGTCATATACATTTGTTTGTTTGGTGAACCATTTTCGAGATATTGCTTGTTATTCCCTTAAACGTTTCAATACCTTTTCTCAAATAGGAATTCGTTATTCACTTTTTTATGTCCTGGACATACAAAGAGAATGGAATGCGCCACATAACAAGCAGCTCTTAAAATATTTGACTATCGCTTAAATACTACCATATTCCCCTTGCATCTACAAGAAAATTAGCAATAAAATTAACATGAAGCATATGGAGAATAAGCTTTTGTAAAAATAGTTTGTACAAGAGTAAAGAAAGTCATGTGAGTGTAACACATCAGATTTTTCATTTATGCTGCTCAAAGACACACAAGGAAGTTTTTCTAAAATTGCTTTTTTTTGGATTCAATGGACCTCAGAACATGTATTTCCGGTGAAATTTCGGTATCGAATTTTTGGGTGGAATACAATACTTCCTCTACTTACTATACGTAGTAGAGGCAGTAAAAAAGCATTTAGCATTCTGATTTCATCGCAGACAGCTCTGTTAGGAGATTATTGTTCATCCAAGCCAACCAGTAGGAACTCTTTTGGGATTGTGAATAAATAATTATGAACCTATTAATTTCGAGATTATAAGTTTTTGAAACTGATGATAATGATAGTTAACCCTAAATAGTGTTTAGGTTTTCAATTACATGTCTCTATGAAAGTGCTCGTATAATACTTTTGTTGGACGAATGGAAAACATGCTACATGGAAAAGCAGGAAGGCGGCCATATTTGTCGCAGTGAAGAAGTTAGCTTCTTGAGCAAATAAAGACCTCACCCCTCTTCATCTTGCCGGGAGATGAAGGGGTTAATTACGTCCTCACCGCGAACATTACTTACCAGACTAGCAGCGGGGTTGGGGAGTGCTCGCGCTTGGCAACCTAGAACTACAAAGCTATTATCTTTTTTTAAGTACGACAACATTAATTCATTAAAACCTTCCCTTCCTGCTTTAAATACGTTTAAACCTCATAAACTCCGTAGGCAGCTGCTACAGTAGAAAGTGAAAACGTTGACCCAATTGTGAAGTTGTGCAAGCTTACCTACAAGAAACAATATGCTTTCATCGGTACAACATAAATCTGGTTTCAGAAATCACTTAAAAATGTAACCAAATAATATAACCTTCCATTTTAGTTAGAAAGGAAACAAATCATCACTTAGTTAGGCAAAGACCTTGCGAGATGGCTTCGTGGTAACGTGTGAGTCTCGCATTCAGGAGGCCCCAGCTTCGATTTCCGTCAAACGCTCACTGTAGTCTTGTATTTTGGTAGTTTTTTCTGTCTGTAGGCGAATTCTGGGGTTATTTCTCAAAGATATTCCCCTCTCTACGTAGCTCCAGTAGTGGAACGTCTACGAGTCAGGAAATCTTAGGGACCTCCGCGCGACTCTATGTACTGTCTGCAGCCTGTGGCCTCCTATAGTTCCCTCATTTCATCCCTTCCTTCTGAGGAGTGATCTTTCGTAGGTCGCAATGTGCTAGGTGTCCCCCTCCGATGTATACCCTAAAGTTGGACAAACAATGTGTTGGTTTCTTACAACGATTTGAGAATATATCAAAGTTATTCCTATTCAATAAATATTTTTGGCATCATTATTAACAGCCGTTTGCAAGTATTATTCTACAATGCTCTCAGTTTTTTGCTGAGTGGCATTCTCTTGCTGTAGAATTATTGGATATACCGTAAAACTTTCTAAAGTAACCAAGCAGTCAAAGGCTGGTAGCTTGAGCAATAAAGATTGTGGAACTTTAGATTGTTATAATGAGTCTGTTGAGGATATGGCTGGCAATTCTTTTACAGTAGAGTAAACTTCAAAGAGTATGGGAGAATTCGCTCACAGTGTTATACTGATTGTTCATTACAAGTCTTTCATATCGTCATTGATTTCAGTATTTATTTTCTCTACTACGTATAGTAAGGGAAGTATTGTATTCCACACAAAAAATCGATACCGAGATTTCACCGGAAATATATGTTTTGAGACCCCCTGAATCCAAAAAAAGCATTTTTGGAAACATGTCCATGTGTGTGTCTGTCTGTGAAGAGCATAACTCAGAAACGAATAGTCGGATAAACACCAAACATGGTATTTAGGTTCAGTATCTTCCAGAGATGCGACACGAAGGTATTCAAGAAACTCCCCCCACCCCAGATTACCCTTTACATGGAACATTTTTCGAAGATTTTAATTTTCTCAAAAATGGCTCTAACGATTTTGAATAGAATAACATAAGTTTAAGACATTTTGATGGCAAATGAATTGTATATCTCGAATTTTCTGGGAATGTCTCCAAAAGTATTCTTCATTGTGAACGACTTTTGCATAACTGGTAAACCATAAGAGATAGAACAAATTTTACTACACAAAAAATGTAGATCGCGTTCAAATACACAATTTATGTCATATAATTTTTTTTGGGTTGATTGAACAACTTTCGAGATATTGCTTGTTACTCCCTTAAATTTTCCAATACTTTTCTCAAATGGGAATTCGTTATTCATTGTTTTTGTCCTGGTAATACAAAGAGAATAGATTACTCCACATAGCGAACAGCTCTTAAAATATTTGACTATCACTTAAAGCCTACCAATTCCCTCTTGCATCTACAAGAAAATTAGCAATGAGATTAACATGAAGCATATGGAGAATAAGCGTTTATAAAAATAGTTTGTACAAGAGTAGAGAAAGTCATGTGAGTGTAACACGTCAGATTTTTTAAGCGATTGTCAGCTAAGGGGAAGAATGTAACTCAGTACACGTATGGAGAAGTTACCTTCAATCTGAAAATTACTAAGAGTTAATATTTCTTGCATAACCCTATCAACGTACATTCAATCCACACACATGTCTTTATTTACATTTGCAGAAGGGAACTGCAACACACACAATGCTGAGAAATGTATGTTGCCATATGCAAGGGATGGTAACAAGTACCCTGATTACAACTTGAACGGACTTTCGATATCGACCACACAAGACACAGTGCGAAACAGCTTTTGGAAGAACACATGCCGTGGAGCCACCGTCTATTATTACGAGTGAAAAGTACAACGTTTTTCAGACAGAATACTTTGCTTGCTAGACATTTCTCTGTCACACGAGTGATACGCCTCTGCGGAAGTACTAGGAGGATCGAATTCTTGTCTCAGCGGCTACAGTATCGTTTAAACAAGAAGCGACTTGTGACAGTTTACTCATAGCAAGGGAATGGTAGAACAGTATTGCCTGGTTGTATTAGAATACAGTGCGATTCTCCCGCTAGAGACCCCAAACTTTTGCTTATATGATGGCCATTTATGTGAATTTTGTAATGAAACTTTGTGTACACATACCTTGAAGAATGTAATGTAGTGCCACACCCCTCCCAATAGACTTGGACTGTTCCACTGACCTTGGCACTGCTTAGTCACAAAAACGTCTCCACGCGCTATACTCCAGTGTTGGTTTGGAAGCAGTATTGACAATGTCGTATACAATTGCAGAACGTGTGTTTCTCGTTCGTAACTTCTGGCAAACGGGTTCATTTAAAGGGCATTTTGGGCTGAACTTGGTACGCGACGTGTGCCCTCAAAATTCTGTATTCAGAAATTGGTAACAAAGTTAGAGACGACTGGAACCTTGATCACACAGCCATGCAGGCGGAAAATGAATGTGGGTGTAATGGAAGAAGTAAAGGAGCGATTACTGGCGTCACCATCAAAATCCTTGCGACGACTTTCCCAGGAAATCAATGTTCCATATTCTATGTTCCATGTTCCATGTGTTCAAGAATTGCAACTGACGGACCATGAAAAACGTGTGTAGTTCTGGTATGTTTTCAAACCTATATTAATCAGAATCCTGGGATTTTGAACTTTACTTGGTTCATGGCTGAAGCGTGGTTGCATCTAATTGGCTACATAAACTCTTAGAATGCGCGTATATGGGCACAAACAAATCCTCATGCCCTACATGAGAACAGAAAATTGGAGTGTTGTGCGCAGTGTCACGTAGGCGTATTATAAGCCCTATTTTTCATGAGAATACGGTAAACACTGAAGAACGCATTAGAATATTTACCGACTTTATCAATCAGTTAACAGATGATTAACTCACGGATATTTCAAACAAGATGGTGCAACAAGTCACCGTCTCGTGCAAGCATGAGGAAAATTGAAAGCTTTTTTGAAGATGGAATCATCTCAAAATCTCTTTGGCCACCAAAATCTCCACCTAACACCACCCGACTTCTTCTTGTGGGAATGTTTGAAGGGAAATGTATACAGAAATAGACCACGTACAATTTCAGAGTTGAAAGATGCTATACGTCAAGAGATTGAAGCCATTACCGAGGAGACTTTAATAAAATTATTCCAGAAATTGGAGTGACGTTTAGAAATGTGTTTGGATGTGGGAGGGGACCATTTTCAGCATCGGATGTGACAATGCATAGTACAAGGTATGTGTACACAAATTTTCATCACAAAACGCACATAAATGCCCAACATATAGACAAACGTTTAGGACCTCTGGCGAGAGAATCACACTGTACTAGTAAGAGTATGAAAGCACCTGCTAAGATGTAGTAGAATACGGCAAAAAGTTCAGCTTGTAGGCGAAAGGAAAGGAGACTGGTAGAGTTTAATGACTGCAGCAATTTTGGGTAGTTTGCCATGGAAACCACACAGTAACATGCTCCTTTAGTAACTGCCACATGTCACTTCTTGTTTAAACTGTAGACAAGTGACGTCATATAGCATGCATGTCACACTTTGAAATGAACACTCTATATGCTATAATGCTGAACAAGACTCTTTGTATTTTATGATAGGATTGGACTGTATCGTAAAATGCAGAAATAAATTCATTTTAAAAAACTCCTGTAACGGTGCTAATATTGTTACACAATGTTAAAAGAATGTAAGCAAAAAGCAACAAAAGAAAACGCATTAATTTTATTGTTTTGAAACAATGGTGTCTTTATTTTTCCATCTATTTTAAAATATTGAATTTATAATGGTTTAAATCAATGCTGTCCAACATTCTTGTCAACAGGAGCATATAAGACTGATGCTTAAAGGATTTCGGGCTGCTGCTGGTGTTGATGATGCGATGATGACGAAGAGGATATAAGGTAACGTAAACGTTAAAAACCCAATAATTGTAATTATTTAATATATACTTAATTTAAAATACTAGACTGCATGTTTCCTCGCGAATCTGTCATGCATATGTTTGCAAAGCTATACTAAGTCGAAACAATAATGTATTTTCATTTACACCACGAACCATATTTACTTCGTCTATTAGTGTTCAGAAATTCTTTAACTTGCTTAGAATTTAAATTGTATGTGTTGTTGAAAATTTAAATCAGTTGTAAGTTTTTTAAATTAAAATTTTCGAAGACTTCGCTCATCCATATCTCAGATCAGCAGAAGTGAATGCTTTACTATTAATAAATATTATCACTATTTAAATGCTGAAAACTAGTTAAATCTCTTACCATATTTGGTCTTAAGGTATTCAATATGATGAGAACAAGACAAACTACATTGGAGGTTTCTACATTATAATTCAGATTTAAAAACTGTGCCATTTTCTCCCCTTCCACAAGTTCAATTATGACTATACTAGCAGAATGACATATTCAAGACGACGCGGCTTGGGCGTCGGAGTATGTCATTGGCGAATGAAGTCGCCAATAGTGAGGCGGCAGCACTGCAACGGAAGCATGGAGAACTATTCAGCTTGACCAGGGGCTTGAGAGTCTTGGCACGAGGAGAAGACGAGAGACGCTCAGCACGTAACACGGAATGTGCGTCGAGGTGTACTATTTTTCGGCCTAGTCAAAATTTAGATAATAACAGCTTTGGTGAGTAACTCTTCAAAATTATTTAATTTGAAGTGCCAAGTGGTCAGGGCAAGCAGACAAATGAGAGATGGCTATAACGTTTTTTTGTATAATATAAAGAAATGTTCTTACGTGGGGGAAAGCAAGATTTAAAACACTGTCAATACGTCATAATTTGTAATGATACAATATTTTAAAGAAATGAAACAGAAGTCAATATACATTATATATCATTAATTATGTAGTAATTACTAGGTAACACAAGCATTTATAACAAACTCCGTGGAGAAATAAAATAGCAAAACAGATATTGTCGTATTTTAATTACACTTTATTCCTACCTATACCGAGTAGGGTAATTCCTTATTCAGAGCTTCCTTCACATTTTTACGCAAGTTTAGAACTGGGTTATGGCCTAGGTAGAAATAAACAAATGTAGCAAATCCTTAAAAGAGTTTTCTAGTCTTAAAGCTTTAGTTGCTTTTGAAAACCATTTACCGAACTTACAATACATTCAGAAGTTTACTAATGAAGTGATAAGATCCGCCCGAATAATAAATAAGAAATAATAACGAATAAGAAGAATAATTAATAAGCATATAATCACAATAATAAGAATGAATACCAGTATGAGGAAAGAATAAAAGAGAACATTAAGAATTAAAGAAAGGGGGAATAAAGTCATAAAGAGAGAAATAATGTAAAGAGTAGATAGTAATTAATGATAAAAATATGAAATAAAATGTAGAAAACGTGCAGTTGAGAACGAACAAACTTGGCGTAAATCACAGAAAGGCCGCAGACGTATTCAAGGACAGAAAAGCAACATTAGGAATCGCTTTAGTGACAATAGGAAAGGTGTATTACACGCAGGATGTCAGGACAACGGGCAGGAAACCGAATTCAGCTAAGCGCACAGAAAATTCAGTAAAGCGAACATAATTTGTTAATGTTAGACGCGAGCGAGGCTCAGGCGATGAAATTCAGAGCCAATGCTAGATGGAGGAAAAATTCAGAGATGTAACCAATCAGAATGAATAAAAGTCACGTGAATAGCGAAAAGTGAGAGAGAAACTAGAAAAGTATACTGAAATAGAAAATTATCTATGAGGCAGAGCGACGTTCAAACGTGCGTAAGATACTTCACTCTGTGTCGAAACGTCGGGGAGAGAAGAAATCTCTGTGTAGAAACGTGTGGGAGAGGAGATGAACCGGGGGAAAGAAGTAGATTGGTATAGGAAACGTGAGGGAAAGTAAAATAGATCTATAACTTCAAAATATCTTATATTAAAGAGGGAAACAGTGCAGCGGTATTCGAGTAACTATTTAAGTATTGAAAACCAGTTTAAGGCAAACGTGAGTAACAGGGTAGCTAGGGAATGACAAAAGGAAAAGTCATCAGTGTAATATTGTAACATACTTCAACTTCGCAAAGTAATTAAGAAAGGGTAAGAGCACGGAAACAGTAGCAGGGGTGACAGGAAAAATCGCGTCTTGTGTGGAAAGGAAATTCGTACGAGTACTTCAGCTTCAGTGTGGATCATCAATAAACGGGCCATCTGAGAGGGGCCCATCCACACTCCCTGAGATAAGAGATTCCTGAACCCAAATTCCTCTATCTGAGTAGCCGGCAGCAACGACGATCCGAATTAGCAACCAACCACCAAGAACCGCACCATTACAATCTTTTCCATTCCCAAACCCCGCTACACTAAACAACCACTATCTACTAGGAGACAGTCTGATGAGTTGATCACACCATGATCAAACTTTCTAACCTATGTGCAGAAAGATTCATTAGAGTATAAAAACTCTTTTAATTACTCGTATGTTACAACATAATATGTTTATTTTGAAAAAAATTGTTTTTTAAATTTATTGAAAGCATTTTATACAGGGGGACCATTTAAGTTGAGACTGTACTATATCTCCAAAACTGAGCTTTGTAGAAAGAAATGTCTTGAATAAAAGTTGCTTGATACTATGGGGGAATGTAAATGCCATTAGTCGTGTTTTGTTCGGGGGACGATTTTAGGGCCAATTTAATTATTTTTAGATGGGAACCCACAATGAGAGTCAATTTAAATTGACCCTAAAATAATCACCACAACGTCCTCCAAATAAAACAAGACTAACGGCATTTGCTGTCCCCCATAATATCAAGTAACTTTTATTCAAATAATTTCTTTCTACAGCGCTTGGAGATATTGTACAGGCTCTATTTAAATGATCCATCCTGTATGTTGCAGTATTGTTAGTTTTTTTTCATAGATATGCAATTATTCACAAGGAATTTCAGACATGTGGGGTTGCAGCCCAATGACTGTCCTCTGTAATTGCATTGTGCGAGATAACATTTTAAATTAGAAAATCTGTACGTCGTTTTCGTTTCAATCTTCTTCGTTCTCGCTCCTGTGGAATGTGTTTGAGGTATATGTGTTGTGTTAGTGTTTTATTTTTATGAAGTGAAGAGCAATGATTTGAAGGAAGTGAAGAGCAATGTATAGCAGGACCAAAGGGCGGTACACATCCCATAAGAAGTAATCTCAATCCGACTTCCAATCGTTGTAAGGTTGTTCACAGGGTGTGACTTAAGACATCCGTTGGAGTCTCCTTCACCTTGGTACTTGAAAGAGGAATGGAGCTAAAGTTTGCCTGTTTAAGAACGTGTAAATAGCTAAGAAACGCTAATTTATGTGAGGATCTATAACTGATGTTTGAGGACTAAAATGCTAACATCTCGAGAATTTACTCATATTCAAGAGTATTTCCAAACAGACATTTGCTGTATATTCGCATTTAAACTTGCGAAAGATCGACAAAATCGGTCGCTATTCCTCACATATCCCGCTTGTAATTTGCCAATGAGTTGACAAAACTAGCATAGGTATGCTTATTGGTGCGATACACAGCACCAATAAAATGATCATGACGTCATGAAGTGCGCTAGAAACGGTAACAAATGCTGTTTATCCAGGGAAATCGTGTTGATTTCTTCTTGTCGTTTCTGTACCTAATGTCAGCGTAAGATCTTTATGAAGTGTTGAATTGCGAATGTACCAACGTGCATTTGCTATTAGGCGAAGGCTCCGATTCTGTGTAGTTTGTATTCTGCTGACTTGAGTTTTGGATACAGAACCCCAGACTGAACATCCATACATTGAACATCCGACTTATTAGCGAGAAGTAGATCAGCCTTTTGAATATATCAAGAATTTGAATGGATGGTTTTCTATCCAAGTTTCTTGACGAGATTAGATATATGTTCATTCCAGTTTAGTTTTGCATCAAGAGTTAATCCAAGCTATTACACTGCTTTGGATTGCGGCACTGTCTAATTACTAGAGTTGTGACATCGGAGTCGCTACGTGGAGGAAATCGC
This sequence comes from Deroplatys truncata, assembly GCA_030765065.1. Taxonomy (NCBI): domain Eukaryota; kingdom Metazoa; phylum Arthropoda; class Insecta; order Mantodea; family Mantidae; genus Deroplatys; species Deroplatys truncata. The sequence continues at coordinate 167,574,289 of CM060979.1, forward strand.
ATAGAATAGTAAGGTAAGGGTGTAGCAATAAGGACCGACATTGACCCCGCACGGTATAGTCTATACAGGAAGAATTTGTGCATGTCTCACGAACATTTACTTTATTTCTGCAATATTATTTACAACATATACAGCTGACTTATATAACTGAAATGTCTTTATTAAATCATTAATGTAACGTTATGTCATAATGTGCACATGTCAGTTTATTGTATTTAAATACAACCCGCAACTTTGTATTCCTAGTTTATGTAACGGAATATCGGCAGAAATAAATGCCGCGCATAGTTGTTCATTAAACGTTTGATTTGATGGAGGCGACTCTTGTTGTAGCTTATCCTCACATTTTGCAATACAACGCTTGTACGTTTCTGTGTTGACATGTCTCGAAATATTATGCGTAGAAGCAATTGTGCTGTTGTACGGTTTGCAATAAAGTTTTTCATTAATGATACAGAAAACATTTTCGCCATACCCCAATATATAGTTTCGCAACGTTGTGGACTTTCGAACCCTTTTCCCTGGCATTTCGTCTAAGCAAACACTGTGCGGCGATACACTTGACTCAACTGTACAGGTAACCCTCTCATTGTAAACAGTCGACTACGGGACACTTCTAAACAAGCGTAACGACTCCGATGTCGCAGCTCTACTCATTACCAAAGACTATTGCACAATTGGCAGTATTTTTTTTATAAGTGAAGCTCACTAGTTTCGATTTATTTGGATTCATTTTAACTCTCGGAATATAAAAGTCCATGCCATTGTTTACGGTGGCCACCTGAAATACACAAGCGTTCGACGTCTCTGGTTTAAAGTTTGAAGAGATTTTTGAAAGACTATACTTTCTAAGATCACTTTGAGATATCCAGGGATTAACATTTGAAGTTTACACTGGTGTTCTCTGCAACCAAAAATTTCTAATTTTGAAAATAATATTGATCTTAATCAATACTATATAAATGAAGTTTTGATCCGTGGTTTTGAATACAATTTGTACTATATCAAGGTTGCTTAAAAAACTGCTATGAAAGTGAAAATGCTTTTTAAATAGACTTGAGGCGTTATAGAAATTACTGATACCTCGTTTGGACTTATTATTTGTCTGTGGCTTGAAATAAAACATCTATAATTTACCTCGTTTTTCCCTTTATAGAAACTAGTGTAATGCTTAATCAAAACACGAATGTGTTTTTGCTTTAGGAGATTGAAAGTGTTAATTCTGCTAGATACACAATACATTAGCTCAAAAACATTTAAGACATCAGATTTAAATTTTTACAGGATGTAGATGTATGCTTTCTGAGTTGGCTGCCCTACTTTTATCCAATAAGCTTGTTTATTAAGGAGTATAGGATTATTTTTGTGGTTATACCATATATTGATTACAGTTTATCAGAAATTTAAGAAAATAACCAAATATGTTATTAACACCAAAGTATACACACAACAACGCTTTTATCATTCTGAAACTTAATTTAGGTGTCTTCAATAGTTTCCGAGAAAGTGAGTCATTTATACCACAAAATATAATTCACAGAAAATCTGTTCAAAGCAAAAGATGCAGAAAATAAAGTCTCAGCCAAATGGCTTGACCACACAGAAGCTTGCATATTTAACAGTACTGCCAATTAGTAGAGCAAAACTTCCCTTAAAAGAAGGCTAAGATTTACCTTTCTATTCCAAAGCGTATGGGAGTTATGATTTTTTTGTGTGAAGTGGTGCAGAATTGATAGTACAAAGTAGTCCCATTATAAAAATAAGTTTAAAATAAAAGTATCAAATTAAAGAGGGAATTCCAATTAATATGAGCGCATAAAAACTAAAACTATAATTTTTTGCAATTTTTCCTATTTAGTCTTCTCTTAATATTTGTTTCTTAATTTTTAATCACAGATCATTAATAATACTGCTACAATTAAGCTGTGGGATGCTTTTGTTTTCGAAATATTCGAACCTTAACCTACATAAAACGTTATGTTTATACTAAATAACAGTATATTAATTAGTTGGGTATTTTTTGTTTTTACATATTTGAGTATTTCTACTCAAGTATTTATATTTTTGCTTCTTATCTTAGTAAGTATTCTTTTTATAAAAACATTTCGTTGATTTGTCTGCTTAAGAATTAATTGATTATGTGTTTGGTACTTTTTGTCTCTTGTAAAGTGTTGAGGACACTTGGTAGAGATTTGGGTTCAAAAAATTGATTTTTAGTTTTTTGTTGTAATGGATTATAAATGCCATAAGGAACATAACTATGTAATTTTTTATTTGAACCTTTAAAGGGATTTTAGGTCCAAAGATGTTTTAGGATACTGCTATGCAACAATGTGCTCACCTTGTTTTTTGTCATTTCCGGAAAGTGTTATTTTTTTAAACTTTAGGTGAATTTTTCTCAAAATCTATTTGACTCAGAAGTTTAAAATTTTTTGTGGTTTTACAGAATGGTTATCTGCATTTATTAGATTAAAAATTTGGATCCCAGATTACATGGTTTTCACGAAAAATTGTAAATATAAAACGAACACACCAAAAAATTATTTTCCTGTGACTATTTTTTAAAGATTAAATTAATCCTTAAATGGACAAATGGTTAACCGGAGGTCTTACGCTATTTATAAAAACTCATAATAAAAATTAGCAGATTTATGATCTTTACTTTAAAAAGATACACCTATAAATAAAAACAATTTTTTTAGAAATTATTTTGCGACGTTTAAATATGTTTATAATTAAAATATTTAAAGCTAATTAAAATCCTGATATCAGTATACTAACATAAACCCTTCGTTAATAATTATCAGAAAGCTCATTGCCCTAGATAGCGTAATTCTTTCTTTCAGTTGTGAAAAAGCGTAAAAATACCCTGCGATCTCAACCAAGTGTCCTTAAAGGAAGAAAATATAAAATAATAAATAAATAAGCTATGTACATACAGATCGATTTCCACCACTACCTCAGAAAGAAAGTTTTGTTATCGATGTTGTAGGCATTTCATGAACGTAAGTCAGAGAGGCCGTGGAGAGGGAAGGAGAGAAAGAGGCCAGAAACTGTGAGTTTAAAAGTACTTACCTACATAAAGCGATATATTAAATATAAACTTACGCAAAAATAAACAATTAGGTTAGGGAAAAATAGAGAAAATAAACAGCAACGCTTTATTACAATTCTTAAGCGAATGCACCACTGAAATCTAGGAAAAATATGTTTAGGGAGTTCGGGAAAAAAGGTAAAGCTTGTGATTTCAAAATGTTCTTTTTTATTGTGTATACTTACATTTTTAAGATCAAATTAACAACCTCCATTCAATTTGCTTTCTTTCTTTTTAACATTCGGGCTTTTGGAATTTGTTTTCCTCCGTATTTTCGCTGATTTGAAAGTTCCACAGAATGGAATTTTCATCAAATTTCCCTGAAATTTCAAAAAGTCAAGAAACGAAGATACTGTATGCTTTTCGGTGTTGCGAAGATTTTTTCGAGTTAGTGATCTTTTATGGAAATAATACATTTATAAATAATAGTTTTCAAAAAATTATTTTCTTTTGAAGTAAGTCTAGAAAAAATGTTAATGATAGCCTTGCGGGCTATGGTCAGATTAATGTTATGGATAATTAAGTGCGAAGAGGTTGTTATAGAAAACGTAAGAGCTGCTAAAGAGGGAAGCCAAACCAATGACGTTGAAAGAATCCAAAGTTGCCCTGACATGAAAATACAGGGAATCGAGACAGATTAAAATAATTTTGGAGAATCCAAGCTGTCTTAATCATATACAAAATATGGAGGCGAAGAAATTGCTTTGTTTAAGCCGAAGGAACATGTTTAATAAAGTCAAAGAAGTCCTATGTATGTGTTTAATTGAGAAGGAAAAATCTGCAGTGATGTGTTGATGGCTATTGATGCAAATCTCTTAAACAATTGTGTTGACCTTTTAACCCCTTTTTACCATATCCTGTTTGCCCCTGAATCAAAGAATGCTGTATCAAATAATTCTGTAATAAGCTTTCGCAAACAGTTCCACCAAACCGGTCCAAATGTCCTGCATGTTTATTCGCAAAGGGATTGAATACCTTCCTAAGTTTTTAAGCATAAGTAGAGATATTTTTCTAACACGCTTTTCATTTTTATTTATTGTTTTTTATTCGAAATCTCAAATAATGTGTTTCTGGTAGAGCCGCAATGTTAAATTCAGGGCTGGAATACAATACCTTCTTTGTCGTTGACGAGAGAAGGTAAAGAGAAATTCCTTTTACCGCTATCACGTTTAAATGAATATCTTTGTTAAACTCTTTATAGTTAGGACGGCATCGTTTTTGCACGCCTTGCAAAATTTGGTTATCTTGATTTCTTTGCATTCTGTTCAAAGAAAACAATAAAAAAATACAATACAAATATTTTTTAATCTGATTAAAGAATGAAATTAATAAATACAATACGAAATATTTTTCTGCAATCTGTTTATAGAAATAAATAAATTAGTACAGTACAAGTATTTTTTGCAATCTGTTCAAAGAACGCAACTTCACATAAAATACAAACTTCTTTTGAAATCTGCTTAAAGAATGAAATTAATAAATACAATAAACATATTTTCTGCAATTTTTTCAAACAAATAAAGTAATAAACAAATTGCAAAAAATTTTGAAAGCTGTTCAAAGAGCAAAATTAACTAATAAAATACAAAAGTCATTTTTTCCAATCTGTTATTAGAATTAAATAAACAAATACAATAAAAAATAATTCTTCATTAATCCGTTTAAAGAAAGTAATAAACACAATACAGAATATATTTTGCAATCTGTTCAAAGAACGAAATTAATAAATGAAATACAAAGTACTTTTTGCAACATTTTTAAGCAATGAAATTAATACACACAATAAAAATATTTTTTCTACTTCCTTCAAGAAAATAAATTAGTAAATACACTACAAAATAATATTCCGACTCCTTTACGGTATCTGTTGTGTGGAATGAATGTTTTGCATGGGCTTTCAACACTCATTTTGATTAATATTAAACTTCTTCCCGTATTGAAATTAATGTCAAAGAAATAAGTGTTTGTTTAAAAAGCCAATGAGACGAATGAATACTTGGATGCTTTTGATAATTCCCCAATTCCCGGTAGCAGAAAAAATTAAATATGCAGTACGTACAGAAAGCTTCTTTTTGCACTTGGCGAAATTGTGGAAGTCGCCTACAGCTTGCTCTTTAAAGTTTCTCATCGCATGCAAAAAATATTGACACTTTTCGAACTTATTACATAAATAACTTTTCTACTCTTACATCATACACAGGATTTAGTCTTATTTGGGAATCATGCTGCATGGAAACAGCCACTGAAATAATTAAAATTGTAATTAAACCCCAAGGATGATTGTCAGTATTCCATTAGTTCAATTAAATCAGGTCTCTGGAGGGGACACTAGGTTAAACAATCTCCCTGTTTTGTTTTTCGGTTTGCCTACCGTCCAATGAACTTCTATTCTAAAAGCACTGTGTCGCCGTAAATTCGGACTACTCCCAACATACTGTAGCGTATGTGTGTACATTGTCGTGTCGGACACATTATAGCTGTGTATAATATTGTTGAGATAATTGTTGTCTTTGTGTGTTAAGTTCTTGTCCGTCGCGCAATTCCATCTTTCTATTTGGGGGATGAAGGCAAGTCAAGGGAAGAGCCTCTGTGTGGTGGCTTGGCGTCACTTGTACCCAGAGCCTAGAGTGGGTCTTCTGAGAGGATAGTAGCGTGTGTGTGATGGATGTGTGTGCGTGGGGCATCTCCCCCAGTGTTCTGTAACCCTTTGTGTATAATGTAGGGCTCCTTGTTAAGTATAATAAAACAGAGGATGTTCTAAATATCCCACGTCCGCTTAGTTTTGTACAGCAAGTTCTTGGTATCTCTCGTGTGCCTCCGAGTTACGTCCCCCAATGTTTATGCCGGGGTAACTAAATTCAATATTTTAGCTGCAAACCTTTTGGCCTCACCCCGGTGTATAACAATACGAAGCTGGAGGGAGAAAGGAGGCGAATGACACAAAATCCACGAGTTATTTCGAGATTCTGATATACATTCCACACACATGCATTGCACACTAATTTTGTACGATGGTATATTTTATTACTTTGAATGAATTATTAACAAATAATAAAGATTTTTAATGAACTTACGCATAGTCATCTTAGAGTTCTGGTAACGAATGCTGCCAGTTCAACAGCTATAACTAACACAATGGCTTAATATCATACTATAGTTTCCGAGGACTTGAGTCAAATTGATGGTTGATGCTGTGGCTAAAAGCAGAGTATTTGAAAATAAGAATATGAACCACAATAAAGAGATTCAATATTTTAAGAAAGATTTTAAGTCGGAGACGTGGGTACGAAGACACAGACATGGAAAGGGCATAGAAAATTAGGTGTCATAACTAATTCCTGAAAAGTCTAGGATAAGTATGAAATGCTTATTTACCTTTTATACAGTTAATTTGTTTCCCATCATGTTTGAAACAACATAAGTTATACCGTTTGAAGTGTACTATTTACTGTAACGTGTTATTGCTGATTATAAAAATCGGACTATTACATTCACATGACTTTCTCTAGCCTTTCTGCATTACACATTTCGTTATGCATACAAAGGGAATAGCGATAGTCCAATGCTATAACTGGACGCTATACGCTTGCCTTAAAATCCCATACTCTTTCCATGACATCACGAAAAACAACTGAAAATCGACAGGACTTGAACAAAATGGCTAAGTGATGGACAACTCGAAACTTTAATAACGGATATTTCGGAAATAGCTGACAAAAAATATTTTGAATACATTGTGTGTTTTAAAGAGATCTGCATTGTTTGTATGTTTCGTTTTTGTCCATCGATTAACGTTTACCAGTTATTCAAAATTATTATCGTTCTTTCCGAATGAAGAGGACTTCAAGGGCTATTCTAGGGAAATTCGAGATTAACATTTTATTTTCCTTGTAAATAACTTTAATATATCATATTTTAATCAAAATTGTTAGAGGCATTTTTTAGAAAATAAAAATTTCGAAAATGTTTCCATACAAAGGGTAGTTTGAGTTGGGGGATTTTCTTTAAAATTGTGTCGCGTCTTTGGAAGATACTGAACCTAAATACCTACAAAGTGTAGTGAATATCCGACTTGTTTTTGAGTTACGAGCACTAAAAAGGCTTTTTTGGAATCAAGGTCTCAAAAACATATAATTACGGCTTCAAGTGTATTTTACCTTCCGCCCTGTTGTATTGTATGTTATTGTAGTCACCAAATTTATGTTGGCGGACATGGGTTTCTTTGTAAACGAATTCGTTTTAGAATTCTAAATTGTCTTCTAAGTTAATATAATCGCGAAGACGTAGAAAACATACAAAAATGCAAAATTATATATTACACTATTTAACAGCAAATAAGTATGTAGGTTTTAGGCCGATGCAATTCGCCTAAAAGCAGAGTTCTCGTTAAGCTGAAAATCCTTTCCATTTCGTGCAACGGAACGCTTGCCTGGGGTACCTTTAGCTTTAATTTGTATCTGCGTCGTATAAAGTGGTGGTAGTCGACGTTTTCGCAAAAGTTAATGCAGTAGAGCTAATTGCAGAAACGTGTCATCTTGTAGTAGTGCTCTGCACCTTGTGGCCATTTAAAATGTGTTGAAGGGAGAGAGTGACCCTCAGTGCCTAATCGTGCAGCTTACTTATTTCCCCTACTTGGGAAAACAAAACAGAATCTAGGTAATTCTCAACTGGTCGTACAGCAGATGCGGCCAACATTGTTGGAGTGGAAGGAATTATTTCCAAGCCGTTTCTATACGAGTAAAGGACAAAGACGAGGAGAGGAGAAAACAGAAATAGTAGAGGAGAGATTTAGCAATAAAGTGTGGAGTATTTACTAAACATAGGTGTTAGGGTTTATATGTAAACAATTAGTAAAGGGACAATATCCTTATTTCTCGATACTCGATACCGATAGTGATACTGATTTTTGAGCACCGATACTAGATACTCACTTTATAAAACACTGTAAAGGCGGTAGCTTGTTCACTGAATTAGTCGTATTAGTAGTTTTCTGTATAGCATGTAACCAATTTTGTATGGAACGCTAATTCCGAAATTGTTTCTGTTTGACATTCTCCAATTAGTAGTAATCTTTTTATGTTGATAATGCCACAGGTTATTGTTAATCCCCTATTGTTAATCAAGGATGATAATAATAATAATAATAATAATAATAATAATAATAATAATAATTTCTTTGCTTTTCATTTTATGTAACCATATTTTATGCTGGAAACTCTTTTTAAAGATTTCCTGTTAATAGAAAAAGAAATACGCTATAACTTAACGTTTACAAATTATACAAAATTCCTTCCCAATGAAGAGGACTTCCTAAGCTAATCCCAGAAAATTCAAGATACACATTTTATTTTTCACGTAAACATCTTTAATATACGGTATTTTAATTAAAATCTTTAGTGCCATTTTTTGAAAAATCAAAATTTTAGAAAAATGTTCCATGTAAAGGGCAGTTGGGGTGGGAGATCATCTTGAAAATCTTCATGTCGCATTCTTAGAAGATACTAGATTCAATACAAAGTTGGTATTTTTCGTTTTCAAGTTTTGGTGTTCACAAACAGATATACAGACATACACACATGGACATACTTCCAAAACTGCTTTATTTGGATTCAGGGCACCTCAAAACATGTATTTCCGATGAAATCTCGGTCTCGAATTTTTGGGTGAATTGCAATACTTCCACTGCTTACTATACGTAGTAGAGAAAGTAAAAATACAACATTCAGAGGAGAAGAGGCAGGTTTTAACTAACTTACACTTAGTAAGTCGCCATTGGGGTATGTCATCTTAAAATGAATCCTTCCTCCAGAGGGGAAATAAAGCCGGTGGTCCCGTGTCGTAGATTTACGACACGTAAATGAACCTCAGGCCTCTGAACAAAATTACCGGTCTTTCACGCCCAATATAGAATGGGACGCTAAGGATCACAGCAGTTAAAGAGCGTCCATAAATAAAACTCAATTTGATTTTTAAAATGAATCAGACATCTCCTTCTGATTTAACGGAAAAATCTGATCTGTTACACTCACATGACTTTTTCTACTCTTGTACAAACTATTTTTACAAACGCTTATTCTCCATATGCTTCATGTTAATCGAGATATCGAAATGTCAATCTTATTGCTAATTTTCTTGTAGGTGCAAGGGGAATATGGTAGGTTTTAAGCGATAGTCAAATATTTTAAGAGCTGGTTGTTATGTGGCGCATTCCATTCTCTTTGCATATCCAGTACATACAAAAAATGAATAACGAATTCCCATTTGAGAAAAAGTATTGGAAAATTTAAGGGAATAACAAGCAATATCTCGAAAATGGTTCATTCAAAAAAAATGTATATGACATAAATTGTGTATTTTAACGCCATCTACATTTTTTGTGTAGTAAAATTTTGTCTATCTCTTATGGTTTACCACTTATGCAAAAGTCCTTCACAATGTAGAATACTTTTGGAGACATTCCCAGAAAATTCGAGATATACATTTTATTTGTCATGAAAATATCTTAAACATATGATATTTTAATCAAAATCGTTAGAGCCATTTTTGAGAAAATTAAAATTTTCGAAAAATGTTCCATGTAAAGGGTATTCTGGGGTGAGGGAATTTTCTTGAAAACCTTCGTGTCGCATCTCTGGAAGATACTGAACCTAAATACCAAGTTTGGTGTTTATGCGACTGTTGGTTTCTGAGTTATGTTGTTCACAGACACACACACACGGGCATGTTTCCAAAAATGCTTTTTTTGGATTCAGGAGGCCTCAAAACATATATTTCCGGTGAAATCTCGGTATCGAATTTTTGGATGGAATACAATACTTCCCCTGCTTACTATACGTAGTAGAGAAAGTAAAAATGCAAGTCAGTTGAGGAGTTTAAGGTTATGCCGGCTTGTTGCCATGGTAGCTCAGTTGGTTAAAGCAACTGGTTGGAAACCGAAAGATCCGCGGTTCAAATCCCGGCTATGGCATTGACTCTACTCTCCCAACCTTGTCCCACACGCGTCTTCTGTGGTAAAAGCCATTAATTGTGTGTGTGTAATAAGGTTGACATAGGAGCATCACTTTAGAAAGGGGTTGGTATTGTGTTTGCAAGTGTATTTTGAGGAATAAAAATCATCATAACCCAAATCTGATTACACCAATACGTTTCTCTCGAAAAACTTCATCCGAATTAATGCTTTAATGACCACTTTATCTTTATTGTTTTAACATTATGTTAGAAAATTTAATTAAAAATCTTTTTTGGAATTGGGTCGAAGGTCTGATAGCATCTGCAGACAATCATACAAATATAACAAAGTCATTGATTTGGCAAAAAACATAGGAACGGTCTTAGCGGACATTGAAGGTCACATTGCATTTGTTTTGCGCTTCCATAAGTATAATATCGCACTAATTGATTATTCTCTCCCTCCCAACACCTTCATCATCATCCTAAATCTCAGAAGATATCTGTCCTAGTTCTAGTTTGAAAAAGGGGTGGGTTTCCAAACACTGCGACCTCGAAGATCTATTGCGCATGCCCCCCTTTCATCAGTTAAGTAGTCTGTTGCTCGTTATGAACTTAACCAGACTGCCAACTGAGGCTTTCGATAGTTCATCTATCTTTGGAAAGTGATCGCCAAAAATACTTGCTCTTTGATTCGCAAGAGCAGGGCAATCACATAGCAGATGAGTAACAGTCTCATCTCCTTCTAGGCATCTACTACAGATAGGGTTGTTAAGCAATCCCATTCTGTATAGATTAAACTTTAGGGCACAGTGTCCTGTAATGAATCCTGTTGCCCATGCAGACCGCCCAAGTACTTTGCCCTACTGTTGTCCAGGTCTGTAATAAACAACTTGGAATGTCTGCAACCCTCAATGGAGTTCCAGTAGTTCTTGTGTTCTGCTGGGGCCCAGCACTTGATAGCCTGTTTCACTGGTCTGTAAGACACTCCCTGTACAGGCTTCGGACCCAAAAATGGGGTTTCGCTACCAATCGTGGCTGCTTCATCTGCTTTCTCATTGCCCGGTATACCTGTGCGTCCTGGCACTCACATAGGTTACACCTTATTGTGTTCAGCCAGTATCATTAAGGATTTCTGGCATTCTGAGACGAACTTTGATTTTATTGATGGTGATTCAAGTTCTTTAAGAGCAGCTTGACTGTCTGAGAGGATAACAACACTTCTATTCTTATATCTCTTTTTAATGCTTTCCATGACACTAGCTAGGATTGCATAAACCTCAGCCTGGAAAATTGTAGCTAAGGTACCCCGACTATACGAAATCTGGGTGCCATTACCGTAAAGCCCAGCCCCCGTTCCTGATTTGGTTCTAGAACCATCAGTATAGCAGATTGGTTCTTTGAAGATACCTGTACTAGTGGATCATAAACAGAATTTTATGGAACTACAATCACTGGACTAACAATGGACTAACTGGGAACCTGAATATCTGTTGCGTTCACCATATTCAAAATTGCTTCTCAGTGACTCGTTATACACATTGATCAACAATGGTTTGTTAGTTAAGAGGCGGTACAACTCGTATGGTGGTCAAAAGAATTGCCGCGGATATACGTGACGGTTGCCATAAAGTTATATACTTAAGACAAGATGTCCTTTTCCTTTTAGTGCCAACTCGGTTTATTGAATTGGCATGTGATGCACAAATAATTTGTGTGGTTAAAATTATGTATTGGCATTAAATACCATACATCTCAAAACTAGCAGGACTGCTGATGAGAATAAAATAATTACAATGTTAGGTCTTATTTTATTTTAAATATATAGGTCCTGTTGATTAACTGAAAATGTATTATTTGTTCACAGGAATACTTGCACGTTGTCTTAAATAAAATGTCATATTCTCAGTAAACGAGATTTTTTTCAAATTCTTTTCGCTTGCATGCTTGTTTGGATGTGCTCTTAACCCTTCTAGGAAGTTGAATGTTTGATTGTAGAAGTTCGAGTTTAAATCTAAGATTAACAGTATTGGTAGTGTGCAAGGAATAATATGACCATTTTCAGTATAATCCTTTTGCACATTTAAGGGTCTTACAAATAGTGGCTAAATATGTTCAGGGCAGCTTCGTTGACATTAAGACCTTTTCTGGACAAAGAAGTGTCCACTTCAGTCACGAAGAATAATGTAGGTTCATATATAAGAGAGGAGTTAAATTTGTAGTATATTCCCAATGGTGCTTTTGTGACAAACACAATTAACCATATTCGAAATTTATGGCACATCTCCGGACCCGTTTATCAGACTTTTCGCTACATCTCTGTCTTTAATATTGCTCATAACCTACATTGAATTATGCAAAAAATACAAGAAGCTCTCAGGGCACTGAGTCCACCCGGATGGATCATTTTCCAAATGTTCACATTGTCATTTCGGTTCACTTATTTCTTTATATAACTGAGGAGATGGCTTAGTCGGTAACGTCTGTGGCATTTGATGGGTCGTGAGTTCGATTGCCGCGGCCGATCTTCCTGACCTATGGGTATTTTCAGGAGTTTCCGCGGATCATAGGTGAACACTGAGAAGGCTCGTTGTCTCCCCCGAATTTCTCTTCCTTCATTTCCTCTCATTTCATCTTCCTCACTTACAGCTTGGCTCCGGTGGTGTGTTTCGGACGACTGCAGAGGTCTGAGTGTCGGAACTTCTTCTCGGTCCCATCAGATGGAAGTCGCTCGAGTCTCCGCTGCTGGGTCGAGCTTTCCCCGGTCTTCGCTGGAGGGGAGCCTGTGAGTCACCCTCCGGTGACTTGGGAGGGTTGCCTTGAGCGCCCTCCGGCTGGGTGGTCAAGCTTTTAACTGTTAGAGACCTCTGCGCGTCTCTGTCGCCTGCGGCTCCGGTCATCTCATCCGTTCCTCCCGAGAGTGTATGCACAAAAGATCCCTGTGTGGGTCGAGGTGCTAAGTGTCCCCTTCGTAGCGTAACCCTAATCCTATTCCTTCATGTGCGCAATTCAATGATAAAATTCCTTATGTTTATAATGTCACGGTATGCAGAAGTAGTTGCCATTGATTGCCTCAGACTAGTTGCCATTCTATCAGCGCGCTGAAGCAAGCAAGGAAGAACGAATAAAATAAGGTAGTATTTTTAACACTTAAAATGATTTCAGTCTACTTATATAATATATAAATTCAATAACAGCCCGCCTTAAAGCAATATGTGTATGTAACAATATATAAAAAGTGTATATAACAGTCATTGTATCCATGTGTAATAATGTTATGTGAAAATATTACGTAATTTAATAATGTAGGAGCTGTGAGAACAATAAGTTAAAAGTTACTAACAATGAGGTAACCTTGAGACAATAATGTGTTTGAGAGTTTAACAATCCTACTTCTGATTCTTGGAAGCAATAATGTAATTTTAGTGACAGTTTATAAAATAGCCAATCAAAAACCAGAAAAAGCTTTAGTTAAATGAAGGTATTTTATTGGAGTAGGGTTAGCCAATCAGAAACTGAATAGGAGAAAATTTTACAAATTTAGAGTTCAGTTGCCTGCAGACAGCGTTATTAACCAGACGTAAAATGTGTCCTCGAGAAATAATATATATTCGTTTGAGACGAAAAATAAGTTTACATGTTAAAAAGTGTAATTAATTAATTAATTAATTAATTAATAAAAAGAATCTCACAGCTCTCTATATCAGTGAAGTATTATTTAAATCGTGTCAATCATTAATAAAAGGAGTGAAGTAAAATTAAAATCTGTGTAAGCCTACATTCTTGTCGCATCACAACCCTGCTAAGAGAAACGTGTCTCTAACAATAATACTGACGCAGCCGAGGCAAACATAAATATAATATTTAAATAAACTGTAAAATTACAAAGTTAATATTTTTTAAACTTGGGGCGAAGGCTACCGGAAACTGTTTACTATACGTGCGGTTGCAACTACAAGTTCGGCTCCCCAACATAAGAACTATAACACATCATCTTCATATTGGTTCCCAAAACGTGGGGCAAATAACAATAACGTAGAAATAACCTTTTTCAAAAAGAAACAAACAGTACTTCAATACATAGGTACATGCCTGATTTTGGTATATCAGTAAGCATACTGATAGCTTTTGTGTAGATACTAAGTTGAAATTTTGATTCAGACTTGAATAATTTAAAATCACGGCCGGGAATCGAATCACGGTCTTGAGTAATCAGCTACTTCAATCGGAAGAGAAAATTTAGTGACTCCATGGATACCTCGCCAGGGTATCTCAAGCGGTGAGAACATCGGCTGGCAGAGCCGAAGATTCGTGGTTTTGAGTCCCGTTGAATTGTTCAAGCCTGATTAAATTTTCCTAAAATTGATTTGGAACGGTTTGGAAGAGATAGCGAGACATTTTTGGACCTCAGGTGGTTTCCTTAAGGTTATTACAATGACTTTTTACCTTTCTTCGAGAGAAACAGGCATAAATGCTTATGCTTACATTTCCTGTTCTTTTTTATTTGTTCGAGGGTACAACTCCTGTTCACTACATTCAAATCTCACGGCGGTGGTAAAGGAGAGCTCCATTTTATTGGAACATATGTATTGTTTTTCTCCTGTGATATCGGCGGAAGTGTTTCATCGGATATCGCAGTTAAAGTGCATTTTTGCCAAGCAGAAAGATCCAAAATATGTGACCCAATGGAACAAAATCTTGATAGAGCTAGACTAAACTTACATTTATATACATGGATTTCCATTTCCACAAACTGTTATTACTATGGTGTATAGGGTCTGAATACGATGTTGATTGTATTTTATGTACCTGCTCACAAGCCATTCTGACACAAAAATTTATATCTTCTGTATCATAGGCACCATTTTCAGTGAAACTAGTCTAAATAAAAGCAATTTTCCGATCTATTTCTGCTACAGGTCAAGACGCACCAAAGTAATACTCTTGTCTTTGTAATTCGTATTGATTTCTTCAAGACCAACAAATTGCTTTGAAATACTATATTTAAATATCTATTACAATGATAATTAATGTGTATTACTCACTTCCTATTGAATGGAAAATATCTGAGGAAGTAATAGGAACGAAATTTCAAGAGTATATTAATTTACCGACGTTTCTAAAAAGTTGATCCTAATGGAGACTTTTTAAAAAGGAAGCTACATACAAGCAACCTTGCATGTCCAATCTTAGTTGAGAGTAATCACTACCTTCCTTGCTTCTGGAAGATCTAAATAATAAACGTGAGGCTTAAGGCTGGTGTCAAACAACGCCAAAAGGACAGTCTTCTACAGTTCACATTAAACTCTCTCTCCAAGTACTCGAAACTGATGAACAAACGTATTATTCGTGTAATCCTGTTGTGGAGAGTTTGACTTAGATAATTTTTTGTTGTTACATAGGTCACTCTGAAGGTTTTGAGAATGTGTAAGAATGAGTTGTGGTAAGCCAAAGCAAGTCTTCCTAGCTTTAGATTGAAGTTCAGATAGTAACGTGTGCAGATCGGGAAGCGCTCCAACATTGTGTAGCGTCAGAACTTCTGTGTGTGTTTATCCAGGTACTGCTGCGCCTTAACTGCTAGGGTAGATCTTAAGCGAGATGATTTTAAAGTCGGTTTAGAAAGAGGGAATGTCTTATAACCTATAAGATTGTATTAGGCATTTGGGAAACTTTGCCCTTCGCAATCCAATTTGCAGAGTTTAGAAGAGAAGGAAGAGATTCTCTCGAAGATGACGACCGCGCAGGACGGCCGAAGACAACAAACACGGATGGATATGTGATGAAAACAGAGCGCATGTTGCAGAAGGATCATTATTGCACATATTATCAGATTCAACAAGCCCTGAATATTGAATCGGCAGCAATGAATACCATCCATAAACAAAATCATCACATCAGGAAGCTCTGTAGTCGTTGTATGACCCAACACCCCACATATGAGCAGAAATAGGCAGGTGTGCAATGGTGCGAGGAAGAATTATTCATCGTAACAGTTGACGCAAGTTGGATACACCAGTATGATCCAGAAACTGAATGAAAGTCATCGTTCTGGGTGTTTCCAGGAGAGGATCGACAAATGTGAAGAATCCAAGAAGTGCTGGCAAGAAGACGATCTGTTCGTTGTTCTCAGCTAGTAGTCATATTGTGATAATTCCGCTTGAGGAACAATAGACTGTCACTGCCAGATGGTATACCGCAAAATGTCTGCCACAAATCTTTAAGTAACTGAGAGCAAAATGTCTTAAGACTGCTCTGCGTGGAATTATGTTGCATCACAACAACGCCTCTACCCAGACTGCACTAAAACAACCAAATTGCTGCAGGCGTTAGTCGAATATTTGTTCCGTCTTCCCTACAGCCCAGAAGTGTATTATTTTCTATTCCCAAAAATTCGGAATCAATGATTTAAACCAGCTGAAGCTGCAGTAGCTGCTTACGAGAATGTATCTGCACTCTCTCCAAAGAAGAATGACGTTCGGCATTTGAAAAGTGGTTTGAAAGAATGAAACGTTGTGTATAATGCAGTGGAGAATACTTTGAAAAGTTGCACTGAGCAGATCTAAATTTTTGAAATTGTATTGCGTTTATTCTCAAAACTTCCAGTTGACTCTCGTATTAGATTTTTTTATGATCCCATCCAGACTTCGCTTCCTGAAACACTAATTACTGACCTATCCTATGGTACACTTTTAGAGACGCTACTACAATTACTGCCATTTCTTCCGTCTTTTCAATAAATTGATGTGTCTGTCGAACATTTAAAAACGTTTTACTCACATATCTATATAAGCTTCCATAAAACTGGTCATGCTCCGGGCATCTGAATTACAAGAGCACCATCTTTAACCTATAGCACTGAAAGACAAATCTGTGATCTGTGACAACGACTGAGACAACCATGGGTCTTTCGACAGGTCAAAGTTACTGTATGAACATCGTTGTAAAAGTTTTCAGCACTACTTTTCTAATATTTCTCCGACAGATAATAAAAGTCTATAGGGAAAGTAACAAAATAAATACTTCGGGAGAGTAGTGTTATTCCATCTTTTCGACTAGCCAATAATTAGCCGATACTAATTATAAGTAATAACGACCTTTTGAAGTGTCAAAATTTGACACCTTATGTTCACTCAACTTTTCGCTCGATCTATACATACATAGCTGTATTTACTGCACATCATCAAGAGCACTTGAGATTTCACGAACCACTGTACAGCCACACATCTTTTGGGTACCTTTATACGAAATGCACTTATTTCTTCAGCTGTTAAATCGAGAAAAGTCTCTTGGACATAATCTAATCCTTAATACAATTTTGAAACAATTCAGTAATAAAATCATTGCTTTTCTTGCATCCTTATGCAATGCAAAAAGGCCGATGATTTGTAACGGTTAGCGTCCTACTGCATGTAAACATTCTGAGATTAAGGCTATTCACAAACGAAATAAGCTAACGTCATCGCTAAGCTGCTATCAACCAATTAGTCTCTTACAAACGCTCTCCAACTTTTAAAGAACAGAAGTTTCTTCTGTTTCTCTCTGAAAATTCAATAATTCCTCCTGATCAGTTTTGTTTCAGACAAAAGTATTCAACGAATGCTCACCGCCTGTTGCGATTGACTGAGCATATATTCTCCCTGATGCTGAAGCAAGTGAATATGTGCTCAACCAGTGATACCATTATTTCTCGAAACTCACTGCATAAACACCTGTAAAGGCGAAAGCTTGTGCACTGAATTATATTTCCTAATAATAGTTTTTCGTGTATAAATGCATTCTCCATTTGGCAGCAAACTTTTTATCCTGATAATACCATAGGTTGTATATCCCTTAATGTTAGCCAAGGATAGTAATAATAATAATAATAATAATAATAATAATAATAATAGCAATAATTTATTTGCTTCCCTTTTCATGTAACTATATTTTGTACTGAAAACCTTATCAACGATTTTCTATCCATATTATGGAAATTAATAATACCTGTAAGCTACGCCCGTGACCCAAGTTTGGCTTGCTTAAATGTAAATTAACAGATTGAAGGAAAGAACAAATATGTCCGTGCGCTATATCATCTTACGTCTTAAGTTCTGGTTTGTTTCTGCAGGATTCATAAATTCTGGTCACCGGAATAGCTAAATGTAATGAGTGAGTCACCAATCCAGGCTATCGCAGAAACGTGATTTAGTGCGTCAGCTAAATCAGCTTCAATTACAACTCAGTTAACGCTGCATGATACATAAGTACCTCTACTACTTCCCTTATTATTTTTTTCATATTTTTATTTAGACACAAGACTCTGTGGAATGATGCACTGTTTCAACCACAGGAAACGCAGTCCATGTCTATCAAGAACTATAGTTGAGGCAGTATTTTATATCACAACACTGTGAATGCCAGATTGATCGTGGTGTAAATTAACATTATTGTATGTCAATGATTTAAGATGTTTGTTAGCTATAAGCATTGTTAGGAAATAAGTTTACACGGCCTCACTGAAACTGACAATAGGAGTGGGTAACAATGAAGCGATGGGGTGAGTTGTTTAACACTTAGAAGAGACAAACAAATGACGTCAGGGTAGCGTGCCTATCTTTAGAAATGGAGGGAATATCTTCCCTAGAGCATATGTGTTTGTAATTATGATTGGCTGACAAAATAGACGCTAATGTTGGCGCGATTTGGTAACCAATAGCAGCTCTATTATAAAGTTTAGGCATATCGGGGTGAGGGAGTATAAATTCTTGAGCCAAAAGCAAGTATCGCAACGTCACTTCGCTTCGAGACTTCGCAGAGGTAACATCTCTACGCTTCGCCGAGATCACCGAAATGGGGAAGAGGAGAAAACGCCGTGCCGCAGAAGGATCCACCGCTGCTTCCCTGGCTCCGGCCGGACACCACCGATTCACCGGTAGCCTCACCTGCATCCGCCGGGAAAGCTGCCTCGCCGCCAACGCTGACCGGGCGCAGCTACGCTTCGGCCGCTGCTTCACCCGGTCGCAATACTGCACCACCGGAGCATGAACTTCGAGCACCACAGGTTACCACCAGCCCTGTTACTCCTACACAGGGCTGTACGACGCCTCAGACTGCCGCCGGCTTACCGCCACTTTTAAGTCCACTGTCACCGCAGACGCACCCTCCCTCAGATGTCCGCCACAGCGTTGTCATCTGCGGAGTGCCAAGAGATCTTCCAGTGCACTTCGTGCTGGATGCTGTAAGGCAACACTGGTGCTCTGCTATTCGGGCCTCCCGAATAACCTCAACCAGAGGGCCAACGCCGCTGGTACGCCTCCACCTGGGTTCCGCCTCGGACGCTCAGGCGGCCTTGCAATCAAGCCTGCCTCTTCTGGGGCAGTGTTTGCGTGTCGAGGCAAGCAGGAGTGAACGTCCGGTACCCTGCCGCCGCTGTTGTAGCTACGGTCACACAGCGCAGACATGCAACGCCGCACCTCGGTGCCCTCTGCGGAGCAGGTTGTCTTACGGCAAACCTCACCGTCCACGACCTCCGCCGACGTCGCAGGTTCTGCGCCCCTTGCTCCGGGCACACGCACTTCACGGGGCAGGCTCAGTGCCCCCTGTACCCCCGGAGCAAGCCACCAGCTGGGTCAGCTACGCTGACGACGACCACTAAACCGCCTCCGCCGACGGCCAACCAACAGCCTCCGCCGACGACGCCCCGTGTAAGGGGAACATCGCAACCACCTCATCCAGAACTACAAGACACGCTGTCTGCAGTGCAGGCTACTCTCCAAGACTTCACCGCTCGCTTGGCTGAGTTACGCTGTGCAATCAACACGCGCCTAGCGGCAGTGGAGGCCAAGCAGCGGACCTCGGCCAAGGCAATCTTCGCATTCTCAAGACAGATCTCAGAACTCCAGGAGGACGACGGGATCCTCGCATCGGTCCAGCGCAAGCTGGCACGCATCGAGGGCCATCTAGTCGAACCAGATGACGCCGATGTTGGAAGCGACGACCGATCCACGCGACTGGGAGCCTTCGAGGCTTCAGTTGCGGGGCTTCGAGAGCTACATGACGAAACCAACAACTTCATAACACGGAACGTAACATTTCTCAGTGAAGAGAGCCGTAGACTCATCACAGAACTCCGCATCTCAATTGAACGTGCAATCATAGATGAAGTCAGGAAGGTTCATCAACCAACAACTGCTCCAACGGACTGGCAGAGCTCGACACACACAGGCCGCGCCAGGAACTCGAGGAACCATTGAATACCGCACTTCACTCACCACGGCAGTAAGCTGGGAACTGCTGCCATACTACCACTCATAACTTTCCTTTACCCTTCACTCCTGAATTCCCAAGGGCGCAAGTAGGGCCTCGGTCATGCTTGCGTCCTGGCGCCTCACCTTCACCTGGCTTAGGCCCTAGTGGCCGGCCAATATATCCTTACCCTGAATACGCCGGTGCAACAGCGGTACGGCCGCATTATCACTCTGAATTCCTCTTTCTTCCTTTTTCCTTATTTTCCATTCCGGTGGAGGAGTTTTTAGTGGTATGCCGACTATTGGTGAGTCCCACACTCTCAGTCCCGACTACCATCGGCGCTGAGGTAAGTGATTAAATCATTTTCTCCTCCACTCGAAAAAAAAAAAGTATCGCACAGTTCTACAGAATCATTCACGAGGTAAACGTCGCGCAGTTCTACAGAATCTCTCTCGAGGTACACATTACGCAATTCTACAGAATCTCTCGCGTCGTAAAGTTAGTTACAAAATCTGAAGTACGCGACAACTATTACGACAGTAATTACATTCGGAAATATAACAGTTTCAGTCAGGCGTGTATTAAGATTACAGATGTGAACTATTAATTAAGCGTAACGGCAATAAAAGTGTAAAAACAAATTCTTTTATCAGTGGTATCTTTTAGTAACAACTCCTTTCCGTTTACACGCCCTGCTCAGAGATATTTGCTCGACTGAGTAATAATAGCTAGCCGGAGGAAAAAGAACCCAAAACTCAAAAGAGTAAAACAATAACAGGCGCCAAGTAAAAAATCTGATGTGTTACACTCACATGACTTTCTCTACTCTTGTACAAACTATTTATACAAACGCTTATTCTCCATCTACTTCATGTTAATCGAGATAAACATTTGCAGAGTCTATCTTATTGCTAATTTTCTTGTAGATGTAAGGGGAATATATATTTACAAGGGCAATTTGAAAATACAGTAGCCTTTAAGCACATACATATCTCTTAATAGCTGGTTGCTAGGTGCAGCACCATTCCCTTTCCCACAGATTAATACTCTTTGCATATCCAAGACAAAAAATGAATAACGAATTCCCATTTGAGAAAATAAGTATTGAAAAATTTAAGGGAATAACAAGTAATATCTCGAAAATTGTTCACTCAACAAAAAAATGTATATGACATAAATTGTGTATTTTAACGCGATCTACATTTTTTGTGTAGTAAAATTTTGTCTATCTCTTATGGTTTACCGGTTATGCAAAAGTCGTTAACAATGAAGAATACTTTTGGAGACATTCCCAGGAAATTCAAGATATACATTTTATTTGTCATGAAAATATCTTAAACATATGATATTTTAATCAAAATAGTTATAGCCATTTTTGAGAAAATTAAAATGTTCGAAAAATGTTCCATGTAAAGGGTAATCTGGGTTGGGGGGATTTTCTTGAAAACCTTCGTGTCGCATCCTTGGAAGATACTGAATCTAAATACCAAGTTTGGTGTTTATCCGACTGTTCGTTTCTGAGTTATGCTGTTCACAGACAGACACACACACACACACACACACAAACACACACACACACACACACAAACACACACACACACACACAGATACACACACGGACATGTTTCCAAAATGCTTTTTTTGGATTCAGGGGTCTCAAAACATGTATTTCTGGTGAAATCTCGGTATCGAATTTTTGGGTGGAATACAATACTTCCCCTACTTACTATACGTAGTAGAGAAATTAAAAATAACACGAACAGATTACCGCGACATAGTCCATCAACTGTTTGGGGGACATGTGCGAGGCAATAACGTGAAGTCTCGACTCTTTTCATTCCTTATCTAGTATAATAACGCTACAACTTTCAGTAATGCAAGGTTAAACATTTAAAAGTATAGAAGGTTTATCTCAAAGTAGGTATTAGACATACTTCGATACCACGGAGTATTGACGGTATCGAGGTCCCGTCCCTAACTGCAACCATTCTTCAGTCTTAACTGCATATTTTACTGCGAACTTAATTCAGACAAATACCATTAAAAATAGACAAAAAAAAGTATGACAAATTGTGTGTTTTAACGGCATCTAAATTTTTGGTGTAGATAAACCTTGTCTATCCCTTACGGTTTACCATTTATGCAAAAATCATTCAGAATGAAGGGGACGTTTGGGGACATTCCCAGAAAATTCAAGATATGCATTTAATTTGTTAGGAAAATATCTTAAATATGTGATATCTTAATATAAATCGTTACAGCCATTTTTGAGAAAATCAAAATTTTCGAAAATGTGCCATGTAAAGGGTAGTGTGGGGTGGGGGATCTTCTTGAGAATCTTTGTATTGCATCTTTGGAAGATAACCTAAATACCAAGCTTGGTGTTTATCCGAGTTTTCGTTTTTGAATTATGCTGTTCAACACACACACACACATACACACACACACATACGCACACGGATATTTTTCTAAAAGTGTTTCTTTTATTCAGGGGACCTCAAAACATGTATTTCCGGTGAAATCTCCGTATCGAATTTTTGGGTGGAATGCAATACTTCTCCTACTTGCTATACGTAGTAGAGAAAGTAAAAAGTTGGCATTTATAAGGCGAAACAGGAATGGAAGCTACAGTGAAGCGCAAAAATGGAAGCTAATTGCTAGGGAAGAAACTACGTAACCTAGAAGAATTGTAGGAATAGCGCCAGGAGTAAGGAGAAGACGCTAGTTGGCACGCGAGTTGACCACCCAGTGCAGGTGTGCCAGGACCGGCACCTGAAAACCCTAGCCATCGCGAGTGGAGAGATAAGTTTTTATTCCGCGGATCTAAAAGTTTGAGACGGGTAAATTGTACCGTAGCAAATCAAGTGAATTTTCTTCGCGACGGAAGCGTAGAGTAGCTAGAAATTTCTATATTGATGAGTATTAATACCCGCTAGCCTTAGACGCGATGAAAGATTGATATTTATTGTCTCCTGGCATAAATGTATAATAAACCAACTTGTCTCAAAGCCAAGTAAAGTAATGTAAAGCACGTCAAAGTCTCGCAAAGTTAGTAGAAGGGATAATGTTGAAATGGCATTGGGAAGAGAAATTTTAGATTAGATCAGACAGTAAATTGTTTCTGAAAAGTACCACAACGAACGCTGAGCTAGCCAAGTATGTAATAGTTAGCAAAGATATTTAAATATTTTACGCTCTGAACGCTACGACTAAGAAACGGCAGTTTATGCAACAAATGGATAATATTAATGGTATGGCAGTGACAATTTTCACGAGTGTCATATTAAGATTCTCCACGAGTTAGATATAACATTTTATGCATTAGTACTATAAATTGTAGGAAATAAATTATTAAATAATTTGGCATCCATCGCTGACATAAACAAGAGCGCCTTCATACGTTAGAAAATAATATGTTAGCTTCCCACCTTGCATTTAATCACTTGGCATGCTGAACCGATAAGCAAGACAGCCACTTGCATGCACTCCCTTCTTGGGAGAGAAGTGAGCGGCTGTTACGGACTGCGATGTAGCCTTTTATCAGCACAGTATGGTAAGTAGTTATAAATTCAGATCTAAATTATTCTACAATTAATAATGTACAGAAGGTTTTGCATTTTCGTTGCTCAGAAAAAAGAATATCACAATATGGCTTCATATTCTCTCTATAACCACGGCAACTTAGAATACTGATATTACGTAATTCCTAAAGGGAATATGTTATTGCTGGCATTGACATACGTGCCATATGCACGATACTGAATGCGGTAAGCAACTGTTTATAGCGGTGGGATTGCATAGTAGTGTATTATGCAACGAGACTATAATGGTAGTAATTAAAACGCGAGTATTAATAATTATCATACGAACGTTTTAATCACCGTTATAGTCAAGTTTCATACGACTGTTAATGCTCGACCATGTATCTAAATTAAAGGTTTCGCAAGTATTCGTTTCTGGTTTGTGTGATGGGTTACAATCGTTATTCCTTTATCTGTGGTTACAATACAATGACCTTGTAGCACCTGTGTCAAAAAAAGTTGCTGGCGTTGTGAGACGTACTACGCAGAATAATCGA
Source organism: Deroplatys truncata (assembly GCA_030765065.1). Taxonomy (NCBI): domain Eukaryota; kingdom Metazoa; phylum Arthropoda; class Insecta; order Mantodea; family Mantidae; genus Deroplatys; species Deroplatys truncata. The sequence continues at coordinate 167,598,636 of CM060979.1, forward strand.
TACTTGGCTTTCACAATGTTACGTGGCCACTTCTGATTGGTCGAATTCCAATACCTTAATGAACAGGTGTAGTTTAATGAGGCCCATTAAAGTACTGCTACCAGTCATATAAATACTACATTTTGGCATGGTCGAGCATAAAATAAATTTTAACTTCATTTAAAAAAGAAGCGTGTTCATTTGGATAAGTTGAGTATTGCCTCTTCACCACGCCCCTCCATTTACATATTCCAGGCTCTTCTGTGTCCTGTTTCCATCTGTTATACAATACAGTGCATCTTCATGTGCCTAAGCTCCTAGCTAATTATTTCTCAGGAGCTGTAAAGGGGTGCTGTTTCATTATTGAGTTAACACAGACATAATGAGCTAGCTTTAAAGTCTTAACTGAATAAAGTGCTCCAACCATCTAACACACGATGCTACTTTCAACCTTTTGCGGCTATATAACTTTATGCAACCAGCGAACTCGATCGCGCCGATCTTGTTTTCTCTATCCTGAATGTTTTCCGCGCGATTTGAGTCCATACCCTTAATCACTTCTCTGTTTTATGTTTAACTGTGCGGTGCATGTTCTGTTTGTTTCACCCTACATTCGTAGACAATCCATAGGTATCATGCCAACATTCAGTGGAGTTAGCTGGCATAAAGACAAATTTAAGGCAGATAAAAGATTCGAAAACTACAGCAAAGTTGAGTTAATCTTATTTCTGACACTTATATAACCCATTAAACAAAATAAAGGTAATGTGTCTTTTTGGTTTAACAATTCATAACTACTTTCCCACTTATATATATATATATATATATATATATATATATATATATATATATACATGGTCTTTCAACAAGAGTGTCCTATCTTTGAACTTAAATAAAACACGTTATATAAATGATAGAGATTTATTTCTTTTCCTATTTTGGAACATAATTAATGTCATTACGTGTGGAAGAGAACATCAGTTAAGTGACCACCGTGACTTCGTTGGGTTGCACATATACGGTTGACCCAATTTTCAATGACAGAAGAACGTAAATTAGGTCCAACTTCACGAATACCGCGCGGGATGTTATTCATGAGATCATTTACTGTTTCTGGCTTGTTGACATAAATTTGAGATTTAACATAAGCCTACAAGAAGTAATACAACGGCGTTAAATCACATGATCTTGGGGGCCAGTTAACATCACCACCACGGGAAATGATGAAACCTCTGAGCTTCTCTTTCAAAAGATCGATTGTTTCGAGAGCAGTATAACATGGGGCACAATCTTGCTGGAACCTGATGTTTCTGAGATCCATACCATCCAATTGAGGCCAAAAATAGTCCCTTATAGGAGCCCGGTATCTTTCTCCATTGACAGTTAGAGCTTCTCCATCTTCATCTTGGAAAAAAATATGGACCAATGATTCCACCATACCAAAATGCACACCACACAGTAACCTTTTGGTGATGAAGTGGTCGTTCTTGAATCTGCATTGGATTGTGATTGCTCCAATAGCGGCAATTTTGTTTGTTAACACGATCCAAAAGTGAGCTTCGTCGCTAAAGATGATTTTTCGACAAAAATCCGGGTCAGCTTCCAATTGCTCCATAGCCCAGTCAGCGAATACACGGCGCAACCTATGGTAATTGGGCTTTAGTTCTTGAGTTAACACCATTTTGTAAGCGGGAAACTCCAGATGCAGAATTCGTCAAGTTGTGGTCGGCGAAAGCCCCAATTCTTGCGCTCGAGAGCAATTGATTTGTTTCCGTTCTCGCGTACACTCTCACGAACGGCTAATAAGTTTTCGTTGGAGCACTTACGTCGATTACGTACAGGCGTTCTTTGATCGCTGACAGAACCAGTTCGTTCAAATTTATCGATCAAACGCCGAATCGTTCTCTCGCAGGGACGATTATGCACACTGTAAACTTCACGCAATACACGGAAGGTTTGGCGAACAGATGATCCGGTTTGATGTTGAATTTTCACAATTTCTACGCGTTGATAAATGCTGTAACGTTCCATGGCTATTTGTCAATAACAAGTGTAACCACATAAAGAAAATGCTGCTGTAACTCAATAACAACGGCAGCTATCACATGTTAAAGATAGGACACTCTTGTTGAAAGACCATTTATATATATATATATATATATATATATAATTTACGTTGATGGTGAGCGCTCCTCTCTATCTCTATTTATCTCTCCAACAGGTTGGTCGGTGCCATCCTGATAAAATGGCGCATGGCTGCGTCAATATATAAATAGAGATAAAGAGGAGCGCTCACCATCAACGTAAATTCTACAGGTGTTCGCGCGCAACAAGATAATTCTGGAAGCTTCTTTCTTCCCCCTACGAAATTTCCAGTAAATCTTGCGGTGGTATATAAGCGAGTGTGTTTTCGCGAGTGAGTCAGTGCGTTTTTAAAGTGCACGTTATTTAATGCCTTCTACGAGTGAAGTGTGACGTGCAGTAAGAACGCTATTGTGAGAGATTAGAAGAGTCATGTGTTCGACGCCCCAGTGAGAGAAGCGGAAAAGCGGATACGCTGCATCGCGCGTTTCATTAGTCGCTACGCGCAAGGATAAGTAAATGACAGTGGAAACCGAACTAAAACAATTAGCAAAGAACATAAAATAAAAAAACTTTCAAAAGAGAGAAAATGTTTTGTTGGTTCCAGGAGTTGCACATAACATTACATAAAACATTTTTATTTGGTAAATGCGTTACACTTATAAATCATCTCCATCCAATTTGGATTGGACAACTATTTATTTGTCTCGAGCTTAAACCCATATTTTTCTTGGGTTTTGCGGTATATCTTCTCTTTTTATTGTATAATAGTATCTTTTAGGGTATTAATTTATGGTCATGTTTTCCAAATATATACTCCACTTATAGCAAAATGTATTTATTCCATTTTATATTGCAAAGATATTTCTTGTCCGATACATTAATTTGTTAAACAACGTCAAACGTACACTCATTTGCTTACCAGAGAAAGATAATGGACTGCTTGTATGGTGAGTGATTCAGCGTTCCTGCTTTTCTACTCAGAGATTTCGGTTCGATTCCCTAAATGGGGCGGAGAATTTTTCTTTATCCAGAATTGCTCTCTATCATCTGTAGAGTGATAATGTGAATGTGGGAGTGAATGTGAGTGTGCTGAATGTAAAAGGTGATGGAAAGAAAAGTAACGTTAAAAATCCCTTACATCAGAGAGAAAAAACGCCATCAATAAGTTGTTTCTCAAGCCAAAGCAACCGATATGGCCATAAACGTTAGAGTGGGCTATACAATTGTAACAAGAATCAGAGAATTTAATACCACAGGTTAGGTACATTACAAGTAACAAATGATAAACTTTTCAAATCTATACATGACCTATGAGCCCTAATATTCAGTATTTGGTGTGGCCTCCATGCGCTGCAATTAGAGCTGCTATACGCCGTATCAATGCATCAAAAAGGTTCTGAATAAGTTCCTGAGGGATTTTCTTCCACGCAGTTTATATTCGAGCCCACAAATCCGTGATACTGGTTACTGGAGAACCATGGCGCACAAGGTGCCAACCAACTATATCCCAGAGATGTTCATGGTCTACATGTCAGGCGAACGTGCAGGCCAGGGAAGCAATGGTACCCGTCGCTCTTCGAAGAAGGCTTGTACATTCCTCGCAATATGTGGCCGGGCACTGTACTGTTGAAATGTGGCTTGTGGAGATGCCTGAAGTGGGGGGAGTACCTCAGGTTCTACAACCACCGTTAGGTACTGGTTGCTGTTCAAAGTGCCTGCAATTCGTAGGAGGCGAGATCGGTTGTTGTAACCAATGGCGCCCCAAAACATCACACCTGGTGTTTGTACGCTATGCCGCTCAACATTGCAGCCCTGCAGGTTGCGCTCACCACGGTACCGCCGGACACGTATGTGGCCAACACTGTAGGACACGTTGAAGGGGACTCGCCGCAGACTACATTTTGCCACTCAGCATACAAGTGACGGTGTTCACGTGCCCATTGCAAGCGGAGGAGCTTGTGGTTTCTGGACAATGGAAGCTGACGTAATGACATGCACGCAACCAGTCCGACCTGCAGCAGACGGCGACGAACCGTTGATGCAGACCAGTTCACACCTGTTGCAGTGCTCCAGCGTCGAGCCAACACTGCGATTGAAGGTGTACGGTCCGTTATGGCCATGCGGACAAGATGACGGTCATCCCGTGCTGTGGTCATGTTCCGTTGTCCTGTGCCCGCTCTTCGCTGCGTACGACCTTCATCTATCCACTGCTTCCACACACGCAGCACTGTCGTAGCAGCATGCCCTGTACGAGCCGAAATGTCATGGTATGACAAACCCGCTTCCCGGAGACCGATCGGACTCACATGCATATATGGCTCCTTTTGACGTCGACGAGGCCTCTTGGCACTCACTTTATTGTTTCCACCTTGTTTGACAACTCTGCACTGACTACACTGGGCGCAACACTGACCTTGTCGGACCGACACCAGAGGGCTCTGTTCAGCCTACGTGTACCCCATCTCGCTGCAAACCTAATCACTTATTGCTTGCACAGTCTTTTACACTGCCACAAAATTTGGAGTTATTCGGGAAATTCTTTCTTGGTGTTGAAATTTTCACAAACGGCAGTGTATATTCTCTTAAGTCCTCTTTATTGGGAAGAAATTTTTTATAATCTTGTATAACTGGTAAACGCTAAACGTTAGACGAAAGCGTATCGCACGAGAAGTGTAAATCTCTTTAAAACCCACAATTTATTACAAATAACTCTTTTGTAGCATCAGCTATTTCTATGGTTCGATTTTATCATTACATTATTATTTTTCTATGCCCCATTGATTTGCAACTGTTTCTCCGATTTCATGGATTCAGTATGGAATTTTAAGGCCAGCATATAGTGAGGCAGTATTTTTAACACTTGAATTATATAATATGTAATTTCAATAACCGCCCGCCGTGAAGCAATATGTATGTAATATTTTGTAAAAATGTATGTAACAGTCATTGCAAATGCTTATATTATTGTAAACATGTTCAATAACTATATGTGAATGCATTAGGTAATTTAATAATGCAAGAGCTGTGAGAATAATAAGTTTAAAGTTGCTAACAATGAGGTAATAATGAGGTAACGTTGAAGCAAATGAGTTTGTGAGTTTAAATGTTACTAGTCATGATTAGAGCAACGATAATGTAAATTTTGTGATAGTTTAAAATTAGCCAATCAACAGCCAGAAAAAGCTTTAGTAAAATGCAGATATTCTATTGGACTAGGATTAGCCAATCAGAGACTTGAAATACAGAAGTTTGAACGGTTGAAATATGTTCAGTTGCTGGCAGACCTTGGTAGTGACCGGATGGAAGATGTGTTCTCTAAAGAAATATTACGTATTCGTGTGAATCGTAAAATTAAATATACGCGTTAACAAAGCACAAGTTTTAAATTAAAGAATCTCACAGCTCTCAGTGTAGTGTTATTTAATTTGTGTCAAGGATTAATAAAAAAAGAAGTGAATTTAAAATTTAAAATCTGTGTAAGTCTACATTTTTGTCGCACCGCACCCTGTCTAAGAGACACGTGACTCTAAAACAATACTGACGCAGCCGAGGCAAACATAAACATAAATACTACCTATAGAAGCAGTTTAATAACAAAGTTAATATAACATTTTAAAACTTGGAGCGTAACAACAAAAATACATCTTCAAAAATAGGCTTCTCATACGTAGCAGCATATTACGTAATAAACAATTCACTTCAAAATTGACGTTCATACATGGAGCTGATTAAATAAATAAACTCCAAGACAATAACTACTTCAAGTTGGGTTCCAAAGCGTGTGGCTAACAACAGCATTAAAACTTCAACAACAATAAACTCCAACAGTTGAAGAGCAATAACTTCTTCAAATTAACTCCATCAACAACAGTAACTCCTACGTAAACAATACCTTCTTAAACATTTGACTATCGCTGTTCTCTTTGTATCTATAACGAAATGTGTAATGCACAGATTTTTGCAAAGGTTTGTCTGAATTAAAATGAAGTAGATATAAAAATACACGTTTGTAAGAAAAGTTTGTATATCCACTAATAAGCGATAGAGAATAGAGAAAGTATTGTGAATGTAACACATCAAGATTTTTTTTTAACTTTGTGTTTAAGCTTCGTTTTATAATTTTATTTTAATAGTTAAAAATGCATTATAAGGAATGTAAGTATTTGAGTAACAATCACAATTCTGATTAATATTGTATTTAAGAAAGATGTTTCCTACATGTCGGAAATTACTTTAGAGTCGTCTAAGCGTTTTAATGCTCTAGAAATAGGTAAGTGGTGTACTTAAATTATTCAAAACCATTGAAACCCAGTGTTCATTATCAGAATGTTTGCTAGGAACCATTTTTAATTCCTCTTCTATTTCTTTACGCAAGAAGAGCAAGTATTGTATTCCACCCAAAAATTTGATATCGAGATTTCACCGGAAATACATGTCTTGAGGTCCTTTATTAAAAAGTATAAGTGTGTGTGTGTTTCTGTGTGTCTGTGTGTGTGGCATAATTGAAAAACTAATGTCAGATAAACACCAAACTTGGTACTTAAGTTCAGGATCTTCAAAAATATGAAGCAGAGAATTTCCAAAAAAAATTCTGTACCCCAAACTAACCTTTATATGGAACTTTTTCGAAATATTTTAGTTTCTCAAAAATTATTCCAATGATTTTTATTAAAATATCGTGTTTATTTCAGATATTTACATTACAATTAAATTGAATGTTTTGTATTTTATAGGAATCGCCTGTGAAGACCTCATTAGGAAACTATTTTATAGCTATCATTTGTTTAATGGGCAAACTTTAAGAGACAGACAAAAAGCTGCTGCACAGAAACTATAGAGTTCTTTAAAACACAAAATGTATTTCAAATAATTTTCTGTGCTATTTGACATTCCTCAGAAATGATTCTGTTACTATTGGTTTGAATTTTTACTTTCTCTAAGGAACTCCTTACAGTGCATCTCTAATGCGTATAGTAAATAGGGGAAATGTTGCATTCTGCCCAAAAATTCGATACCAAGATTTCAACGGAAATAGATATTTTGAGGCACTCTGAATCCAAATGAAGCATTTTTGGAAGCATGTTCGCATGTGTGTGTGTCTGTCGTGATTAGTATAATTCAAAAACGAAAAGTCATATAAATACCAAACTTAGTATTTGATTTTAGAATCTTCAAGCATGCGAAACGAAGATTTTTAGGAAAATCGCCCACCCTAACACCCTTTACATGGAATATTTTTCGAAAATTTTGATTTTCTAGAACATAGGTTTAATGATTTTGATTAATACTTACATGACAAATAAAATATATATCTTCAATTTTCTAGTAATAGCCTAGGAAGTCCTCTTTTTTAGGAAGGAATTTTGTATAATCTTCTATAACTTGTAAACATTAAGCGATAGATAAAAACGTACCGCCCAAAAATGTAGATCTCTTTAAAACACACAATTTACTTACAACAAAATGTTTGTGGCATAAGTCGCTTCTGAGATATCCGTTATTAAAGGTTCTAATTGCTCAATACTTGTCATTCTTTTAGTTCCATCGATTTTCAGTTGTTTTTCACGATTTCATGGAAACAGTATGAAATTTTAGGACCAGCATATAGCGTCCAGTTCTTAAACATTGCTTTTGTCTTTGTATTTATAACCAAATGTGTAATATAGCTATTTCTGCAGGGGTTTATTTGGATTAAATGTAGTAGATAGACAAATAAGCTTTAGTAAGAATACGTTTATATCCACTAATAAAGGTAGAGGGTTAAGAAAGCCACCTGAATGTATTACATCGGATTTATCAATACTGTAATTGTTTTCTAAGTGCGTCGCTATTCGGTTGTTTCTCGTGATATCATGGAAAGGGTATGGAATTGAAAGGCCAGCGTATACTGTCGATTGCTTTCCTCCTTTCCGCTTGTTCCTACAGCAAAATGTGTAATGAAGCTATTTCTACAAGGGTTTAATCAATCAACTTTAAGTAGGTAGAGAAATAAACGTTCATAAGAAAAGTTTCTTGAAGCTGTGAAAGAAATAAATGATAAACGATAGTGGGTAAAGAAAGTCGTGTTAATGTAACACATAAGATTTTCCTTTTTTTTAAATCATCGCTACTATAATCATCCAGAACGATGTCTTTTGTGAATGTTCCCAAATTTTTAATTTTTTCTGCATATTCTGCAGAGTAACGTCATACTTCTCGGCTTAACTAATTTTAAATGCGTATCCAACTTTATTAGACTAAAGCTTAGCGTTAGAACTGCTACATTTAAAGCTCATTCTGGTGTTTTATTTTAAAAACATACTCTCTCCCCCCCACCCTTGTGTGTGCAAGCAAATTAACGTTTATGTTTCCATATTATAACACGGGTTAATGCAAGGAATTCAGCAACTTAATGAACAATTAGTTAAAGTTTGCAAATGTGCATACATTGTATAGTTAATTGCTTGCACTTGTATGTTTATTATCATATGTTTACTTCCATTGTTAATTCCATAAGTTGTAGTGAAAAACTGGAATAAACGACACTTATAATAATAATAATAATAATAGTAATAATAATAATAATAATAATAATAATAAGTTCTAATATTCTAGTTTCATTCTTCATAGTATTAAAAGTAATTAAGAGCTATTTGGAGTTTAAATAACAGAAAACGTATTGTCCGAGCGCACGAAGGTATGCATATTAAGTTTTGTAAAATTTCTTAATGCAGGTAAATTTCAAGATTTGAATGAATAGATGCTCAACCGATGAATATAGTTTAATATTGAAATATTTCTTTCAAGTTAGATAAAGTCTAAAGCAAAATGTTTCCCAAAAAGTAGTTCATTTAAACCAAAACAAAAGTTGTATAATAATTACAGTTCCTTAAATCGTTTAGAAGTATTTTAGGTCGAAAATATATATTGCCACACTTCAATTTATCGCAATTCGTTGTAGAGTTAACCTATACGTTATATTGGTAGCTTTCTGCTCTCTTTGATCTAAAACGTTATTCTTTTATCTAGTATAACTTACACAAAGATTAAATGGCGGAAATTATGAAGTTAGAGGAAATGGAGGAGCCAGGTGAAATTACAGAAGCAGCAGAAATAATAACACTAGAAGTACTTACCCAAAAAATCCAGAAAACAATGTGATATAGCATTTAATCGCTTCATTGGCCGGTGTAAGGCAAAGCATGGTAAAAATAATTTCACTGAAAATGACTGCTAGCCAATCTATGTCGCGGTAACTTAGTGTTATCTTATTGCTGAGCGCCTGTAATTGTTTTACTATTTTTTAATTTGGGGTTCATTGTGCTCCGGCTAGCTACTATTACTCGGTCGAGCAAATCTCTTGAACAGGGTGTGTAAACCGAAAGGATTTGTTACTAAAAGATAACACTGATAAAAGAATTTGTTTTTACACTTTTATTGCCGTCACACATCTTTAATTTTTCATATTTACTCTTGATACACGCCAGACTGAAACTGTTATATTTTAGAACGTAACTATAATCACTTATTTGCCGCACATTTTTAATTCGCGTATTTCACATCTTTTAACTAACTTTACGACGCGAGAGATTCTGTAGAACTGCGCGACGTTTGCCTTGTGAATGATTCAATTAAACTGCGCGACGTATAACCCGCGAATGATTCTGTTGGACTGAGCGTTACCCGTCTCTGGCTTTAGCTTTTTATACTCCCTCACTCTGATATGCCTAAACATTATAACAGAGCTGATATTGGTTAATAAAACGCGCCAACATTAGCGTCTATTTTTATATCCAATCAAAATTACAAACACATATGCTCTAGGAAAAATATTCCCTCCATTTCTACAGAAAAGCGCGCTACTCTGACGTCATTTGTTTGTCTCTCCTAATTGATAAAAACTCACCCCCTCGCTCATTGTTACCCACGCCTATTGTCAGTTTCAGTGAGGCCGTGTAAACTTCCTAACAATGCTTATAATTAACAAACATCTCAAATCATTGTCATACAATAATGTTAATTTACACTACAATCACTCTGGCATTTACAATGTTGTGATATAAAATACTGTCTCATCTACAAAACATCAAAACATCTGATATCTCACCTTTTTAGCGCCATTTTTCTTATTTCAAAAACCGTGTTATAATCGTGATCTCTGTTAGTTTTAGGAATCAATATAATATTATTGATCTTTATAAATTCGAGCGTTCTCTAAAAAACAGTATATGTCACACGTGTTAAAAGTGGTTTTATTGTGCTGGTAAGATTGCGAAACGAAGGACGTAAACGAAGGGCTTTACTAGTTTTAAAACTTTTTTTATATATAAATACACTAGATGTACCTTTTGTTGCGGTATTACTTATAATGTTGTTACTTGTGATGTTTGTGTATGTGTGTTTACTTCATGTGAAGCCATCTTGTGACGTCATTCATTTGTTCGGTTTGTAGCTCCATCTAGTGTTAGCAATTTGTGGTAGTATTAGTGTTCGTTTGAAAGAACGAAATTGTTATCTTAATTAATTTTGGTTTACTGTCCTCCGGCTAGCTATTATTTCTCGGTCGAACATGTCTCTTGATCAGAGTGTGTAAACGGAAAGGAATCTTTTATCCAAATATAACACTGATGAAGAAATTTGTTTTACACATTTATTGTCAAACACGTTAACTATCACATTTATACATTGATCTTAACACTCGCCAAACTGAAACTGTTATAATAGCTTCTTACTGATCACTTTTAATCCACGTACTTCAACCTTTTGTATAATTAACCTTATAACATTTTAGATTATTCATAATTCTGCTGCGCGTAACTTGTGAATCGATACCCGAAGTTTGCCGTACAAATACTTTCGACGAACTGACTGACTGAAGACGACGTGTAGTGTACACAGATTTTTGATGAACTGACCGACTGAAGGCGACGTGTAATGTATTGAGATTTTCGATGAACTGCCCGCGATCTACCTCTGACTTGGCTTTTTATACACCCACTCCCCGATATGCCTAAAGATTATAACTGAACTGCAATTGGCTAATAAAACGCGCCAACATTAGCGTCTATTTTAATATCCAATGAAAATTATGAATACATATGCTTTAGGGAGAAAATATTCCAGAAGTTGCTACCGAAAAACGCGCCAACATTACGTAACTTCCTCGTTTCCAATAATGATAAACAGCTCACCCCCCCTTGCTGCATTATTGCGCGCTATTATTGTCAGTTTCAGTAAGGCATTAAAAACTTACTTCTCAACAATAATTACAATCAATAGACATCTCAAATCAATGTCACATAATAATGCATATTCATATTACAATCATTATTTACATTTAAGTAATTTGTGATACAAATTACTGCATCATATGCCCCACTAGAAACATAATTATAAATATTTACAACTTGTTTGGAAATTTTATAATTGGGTTTTTAGTCTCCTAAATCTTGGAACACACGCTATCACTTTCACTTGACACTTCACACGCATTTAACACACGACATGTTTTTCCTCTATCTTGCCACTACTTACTGGCTCTGGTTTAATGTGTTTAGACATTAATCTAACATTACAATTTTTTTTATATATATAGCAAATACTATACCCAGAATTATTTAATGACTGTTTTAAAATTGCTTACTTTTTAAGTTGTTGACAAAAATTTATACATTTAAGAATTTTTTTATTATTATTAAACATATTTACCAAACATATTCACCCTCTACACAAATATATTGATATCTCTTAAATCTAAACAATGTTTCACCTTTTCTGTTTGCTACATAAGTATTTGTTTTTTTTAATTATTTTTACCCATTTTTGTTATTTTGTACTTTATTTTAACAATACTCTTGGAATTGTATTTACGTACTTTTACTTTAATATCATATTAAGTTTCAATCTTTACATTCTTAATTTTCAAATACTGTTATAGTTACAAAAAAAGTGTTATTTTCCCTTTTTTTTTAAAAAAAATTTAATTATGTCCAAAATTTTATTTCTCCTTTCACATGACGTACATATTTATTTAACCCTCTTACAATCCAATACATTTCTCTGCAAGTCATCTTTAACTATCCAGCATTTACTATTTATCTCATTGCTATTTACCCTCCTGGATCAAATTGTGTGTGGCTAAACATTACTCGTAGCCGTATCCTAACCTTCAAAAATTTGTTCATGAATAACCTCTTGTATTCATTTGAAATTTCATCACATGATAACATTTGAAAACAATCTAAAGTTTCCTGAACAATACATCTTTTAACAACTGTCATTTTCAATTCTTCTGCTATCATCTTAATCTGAGAGTACTCTAACAAATCTGTACTAAATTGTACTGGACTGGAGTTTTCATTCTGAACAGGTTGGTATTTGTTAATTTCAGAAGTTAGCTTTTGATGATTTACAGGCAAAACTTTAATTTCTTCGTACAATTTATTTCTTTGCATTACTGACTCCTTCTGTATTTCTGATATCTCCCCTCTGAAATTAACCTGCGCCTGATTCACATCTACATTCATAACCTCTTTCATCTCTCTTATCTCACTTGAAATGTTACTCATTCTACTACCTGACTCTGTACATTCTACCTCAACATGTTCACTTTTAGTATTAACCTCACTTTCTTTGTTACCTATTTCCCTGCTCATGTCTAACATTTTCTTTGAAACTTCTCCTATCTCACTTGCTATTATTTCCTTTTCATCACTCATTTTTGGCATACTACTATCTAGCTTCGTAACTTTCTTTTCAATTTCTTCCCTGCTTTTATCTACTTTTTGCTCTAATATCTCATTTTTCCTACCAATATCTTCCCTGTTTTGTTCAAAGCTCCTACGAATATGTTCCCTTAATTCCCTATGATTCTGATCTATTTTCTCACCAATTTTTCTCAGCATTTCCATAATTTCCTTCATTATACCAGCATCAGTAGTAATATTTCCTGCTATTCTATTCTTACTTTCTGCACTAACATTTCCTCCCTCAAATACTACATTGTTTGAGCTATTATCTGTAACCTGTATTGAATTACAGCTAACTGTTACACTATCCCCTTCCAACATTGTTTCTTCAATATTATTAGTAGCCATTGTTTTTGTTTTCTAAAAAAGATTACGATACTCTGACCTTTGTGATGCTGTCTGTTGCTGTTACTTTGATGTCCAGCTTCCTGCCCCTCTCTCCTAGGTTATATGTTGCTTTTTCGTTGTATTATGATGAATCTACGTCGTTTTTGTGTTCTGTTGTTGAATTTCCCTGTTGTCTTGTAATCTCGGAATTACGATGTCCAATCATCCGCATAGTCTGTCGTCCCTTTTGTTGTTTCTGGAATCTGCGTCTTGTAGTTCAGTTCACTTCTCCATTCGCCCCTTCCTGGTCATCTCACTTCTTCCTGGTTAATTCTGCCCCTTCCTGGTTATTCTGCCCCACGTTCTGGGTGACAATTTGTGGTGGTTTAAGTGCTTACGTAATATGTTTTTACGTAAATTATTAGAACTTGAAGATCTTATATTGTGCTGCTTTTGTTTTGTTTGGTTACATAATTTTAACTGCCCCACGTATGGGAGCCAATTTGTAATTGTTTTAGTGATATCTATTTAACATTATTGTAGCCCCACGTTGTGGTAGCCAATTTGCAAGTGTATTTCTTATAATGTTTGTTTACATCACGCGTTGAAGCCATCTTGTGACGTCATTCATTTGTTCGGTTTGTAGCTCCATCTAGTGTTAGCAATTTGTGGTAGTATTAGTGTTCGTTTGAAAGAACGATATTGTTATCTTAATTAATTTTGGTTTACTGTCCTCCGGCTAGCTATTATTTCTCGGTCGAACATGTCTCTTGATCAGAGTGTGTAAACGGAAAGGAATCTTTTATCCAAATATAACACTGATGAAGAAATTTGTTTTACACATTTATTGTCAAACACGTTAACTATCACATTTATACATTGATCTTAACACTCGTCAAACTGAAACTGTTATAATAACTTCTTACTGATCACTTTTAATCCACGTACTTCAACCTTTTGTATAATTAACCTTATAACACTTTAGATTATTCATAATTCTGCTGCGCGTAACTTGTGAATCGATACCCGAAGTTTGCCGTATAAATACTTTCGACGAACTGACTGACTGAAGACGACGTGTAGTGTACACAGATTTTTGATGAACTGACCGACTGAAGGCGACGTGTAATGTATTGAGATTTTCGATGAACTGCCCGCGATCTACCTCTGACTTGGCTTTTTATACACACACTCCCCGATATGCCTAAAGATTATAACTGAACTGCAATTGGCTAATAAAACGCGCCAACATTAGCGTCTATTTTAATATCCAATGAAAATTATGAATACATATGCTTTAGGGAGAAAATATTCCAGAAGTTGCTACCGAAAAACGCGCCAACATTACGTAACTTCCTCGTTTCCAATAATGATAAACAGCTCACCCCCCCTTGCTGCATTATTGCGCGCTATTATTGTCAGTTTCAGTAAGGCATTAAAAACTTACTTCTCAACAATAATTACAATCAATAAACATCTCAAATCAATGTCACATAATAATGCATATTCATATTACAATCATTATTTACATTTAAGTAATTTGTGATACAAATTACTGCATCACCTTATGACGGCGGCGAGAGAGCTAAGTACTTCATTGAACCAGACTCCTCGTGAGAAATATGGTGTATCCATCCTTCTGAGGAGTAGGAGGCGAGAAGGAAGCTAAGAGTAACTCACAACGGGCAAAGATGGTTCGGCAGCCATGGTGAAGGCAACATCTCTAGGGAATGGTAACCCGAAGAATTACTATACAAACTTGAAGGCAGAAAGATGGCAGCCCCACCACCAGGCTTTTCTAGCGTAGAGCTAGTAGCCCAACCTAGAGAACTTTCTATTAATGATAATCCACAGAAATTATGCCGGACAAATTAGAAACGCATTTACTGTTTATAGATTATGAGAAAGCTTTTGCCTGTCTTCAGTAAATTAAATTAAATTGAGTTTTATTTATGGACCCTCTTTAACTGCTGTGCTTTTTAGCATCCGATTGTATATTGGGCGTGAAAGACCGGATATTTTGCTCAGAGGTCTCTTTATCAGGCTTGAGGTTCTTTTACGTGCCGTAAATATACGACATGGGACCACAGGCTTTACTTCCCTTCCGAAGGAAGACATGCTAAGGACCTTTACGCCCGAAAAAGTCTATCGCCTCCGCCGGGTTGACCTGCGACTTGGAACTAGAAGATAGCATAGTACCCGACTATGTTCAGTAAATTATAATTAAGTTGAGTTTTATTTAAGGACGCTTTTTAACTACTATGATCCTTAACGTTCCATTCTAGAGAATTAACTGTTATAAACATGAAATTTCCGCATAACTAACTTAATCTAACCTAGGATACTTTACATTATCAAAACAACCCAAATTTATGGAATAGGTAGTATCATTTCACTTCAACATATTTAGGGTAAGTTACTAAGCCAGTAAGGTACTTACATTGCTGCTTGTACATTTCTAAGCTCAGTAGTATAAAAATCAGGGCTATTTTTAAAAACTTCTACCATAATGGCAGACAGGTTTCCGCTGTCTACTTTCATGAGGTTGCTCTCCATGATCGGATAAAATACAAAAATGTAATATGTAAATTGTAAAATATCGCAATATCGCTCGATATTATAATAAATAGTGATTCAAAATATCAATACCCCAAGGAACGCAAGGGACGGAATCAATGACAGACACATTTACTGAGGCGTGACGTCATCATACTTTCAGCCAATCCAGACCATTTTCTATCACATTGCGCCAGATAAAAGAAATGTTTTTCGTTTCTTTTAGGACAAATAATCGATTATTTTTAGGCAGATTAATACAATTCGCTTTTAAAATGCACCACATATGCAGGTATCAATAGTTATGAAATTTTTCTCACTGTCAAAGACTCTATTAATTGAAAAGTTATTTACTACAGTAAATTCATTATACAGGGTGTTTGGAAAGTCACTGTGACGTTACGACATGTGTTACAAGCCTGAACACGTTTAGTTTTATTGGAAAACACGTTCTGTGGACTTGTTTGTGATATGCTCTCACGTACACAGTTATTTCAGTTTTTTTGCCACAAAGTGTGCATGGGCGTTTGCAGATTTTGCTGCTCTCCAAAGAAGAAAGTCTGGTGGAGTAAGGTCCGGCGACCAAGGGGGCCATAGGTATTTAGAGATGACACGGCGAATAGTGTTGTCGTAGTGTGCGCAGTAGCGCCATCTTGTTGAAACCATGAATAGTTGATTTCATCATCTAGCCGGCCAATGCTGGTTCGAGCTTCCAACGTAATCTACATCCGTGGTCTTAAGTGCTTAGGGGCTTTCCGAACGTCCTGTATATTATTACCTTCTTTAACATGCATTATTCTGTAATTTCACACTCATGGGTGTAGTAATAGGTAAAGAAAAGATTGGCAGAACACTGTATTAAAAATGCCTGAACACGATTATCATCATCATCAGCAGCAACAGCAAGGATTGGGCCTATAGAACCGTTCCGGTCCCTTCCGAACTACTAGTTCCAACGTAATCTAGGACTACAACAATTTCATCTCCCTCTTGGGGAATAGTTGAAAGCTGTTTTTGAGATGCTGGAATCGTTCATTCTTCCCAGATGATCCATCCAGTTCTTTTGACTATCTTGAATTATTTATTATATTTTGTATATTATATCAAATACTTCGTTTCTCATATGTTCGTCAATTTTATATCTAGCACCTATATTAGAAATTTCATTTCTGAAGTTACCAGGCGCTTTTTATTGCTATGTTAGGGTGCCTGTTTCTGCTCCATGAATAACTTGTATACTTGCTACAAATTTATAAAATTTTATCTGTGTTTCCTTAAGGGTTCTGTTCCCTAAACATCTGCTTATAATTTCACATGTACATTGATATTGTCGTAATACCCGACGACTCACGCCAACTGTCGTAACCTCTTTTATTTTCATATAATTACGGGGGGTAGAACATGCTACCGAAATCTAAATGACCACATTAAACTAACACGAGATCCGACGGGGAAAGCTAAAAAAAAGTTCCTAAATCGCCTGAAAACTCCCTAAATATTCATAAATCAACATAGGTCAGGAAAGAAGGAACTACCTACATCAATAATTTACATAGCATAAATTTAGATGTACTGAATATATTATAAATTATAGATGATACAATTTACCTTCCTGCTCGGCGAAGCGCCATGCCTATCACACACGTCTGCACTGTTCACTGGTGACGCTAGAAGAGAACGTCCTACACGCTAACACAAGATAAAACCGGTTTTACTCCCTCTCCTATTACGTCACTACCGGTCTGTATTACCAACCTAAGTAAACACTATAGATTGTTACCAACCACATATGTTTTTACAATATTACCAACCGCATGCCACAATATTTATAAAGCTTCTCTTCTGTATCCATTCGTCTCTAATAAGATATCTTGTATCCCAAATACTTCAAGATGGTCACATGTTCAATGATTACTACAATGTGTTGATTACTATCTTTGGTCTTTTGTGATGTTTTCCTGTGAAACCCACAACTATTGTCTTTGAAATAGCAATATTTAAATTGCACTCTATAATTCAATTGTATAACTTGTAAACAGATATCTGATCTATCTTCTGTAGTAGGCATATTAGTTTATTCATCTTCAAAGACTAGCCAATTCAAAGGTGTATTATTAATTTTAAAATTAGTTTCTAAAACATTCAGCTAATATTCTATGGCAACGTTAAAGTATACACTTACAATCTGGGGACAATGGACAACCTTTTCTAACAACATCTATTCCTACTATTTATTTTCCAAAGCCTGTTTCCTTTATCACTGCGTACTGTATTACCATATAGACTACGGATTTTTCTTATTAATTATTACTTTATCACTACATAATAGCTAGAGAAGTTATTGCATTCCATCCAAAAATTCTATACCGAGATATCAACGGAAATATATGTTTTGAGGCTGCCAAATCCAAAAGAAAGCATTTTTAGAAAAAGGTTATGTGTGTGACTGAACAGCATTACTCAAAAAACACACCAAACGTGGTATTTGGTTTCAGTACCTTCCAAAAATGCAACACGGAGATTTTCAAGAAAATCCGCCGACCACAAACTACCCGTTACATAGAATATTTTTTCAAAGGTACGATTTTCTAAAAAATGACTAACGATTTTGTTTAAAACTTCATATATTAAAAATATTTACATGAAAAATAAAATGTATATCTTGAATTTTCTGGGAATAGCCTGTGAAGTCCACTTCATTTGTAGGGAATCTTGTATAACTGGTAAACGTTAAGCGACAGACGAAGACGTACTATACAAAAAAGTAGATTTCTTTAAATCAACGGCATAATCCGTTTCTGAGATCCGTTACTAAAGCTTCAAGTTGTTCATTTCTTGGTCTTTCTCTTAAACTCTTCTCAACATTCAGCTGTTTCTCTCGGTTGCATGGATACAATATGGAATTTTATGGCAGCATATAACATCCAGTTCTTAAATATTTGAATATCTCTCTTCCCTTTGTATCTATAACGAAATGTATAATGTAGCCATTTCTGAAGAGGTTTATTTAGATTAAATGAAATGTATAGAAAAATAAGCTTTAATAAGAATAGATTGTATATCCACAATAAACAATAGAGGGTAGAGAAAGTCATGTGAATGTATCACATAAGATATTTTTACTTTCTCTACCACGTGCATACTAGATAGCGAAGTTATTACATTCCGCTTAAAAATTTGATACCAGATTTCACCGGATATACATGTTTTGAGGCCCCCTGAATCCAAAAAAGCCTTTTCTAAAAACGGTCCGTATGTGTGTGTGTGTGTGTGTCTCTGCCTTTGAACAGCCTAACTCAAAAACGAAAATTCGAATAAATACTAAACTTGGTACTTGAGTTCAGTATCTTCCAAAGATGGGACACGAGGATTTTAAAGAAAATCCACCCAACCCCAAACTGTCCTTTACATGGAATATTTTTTAGAAAGTTTTGATTTTTGTCGCAGTATTATGTTCGTGTTATCTTATTGCTGAGCGCCTGTTATTGTTTTATTATTTTTGAATTTTGGGTTCTCTGTATTCCGGCTAGCTATTATTACTCAGTCGAGCAAATATCTCTTGATCAGGGTGTGTAAACGGAAAGGAGTTGTTACTAAAAGATAACACTGATAAAAGAATTTGTTTTTACAGTTTTATTGCCGTCACACTCAATTTCACAGATTTAATCTTGATACACGCCTGACCGAAACTGTTATATTTTCGAATGTAATTACAATCACTTATTTGCCGCGCACTATTAATTCGCCTATTTCATATTTTGTAACTAACTTTACGACGCGAGAGATTCTGTAGAATTGCGTAATGTGTACTTCATGAATGCTTCCGTGTAACTCGCCAGAGAGATTTCTTAGAACTGTGTGACGTTTGCCTTGTGAATGATTCTGTAGAACTGCGCGATACCTGCCCCCGGCTTAAGAATTTATACTCCCTCACCCCGATATGCCTAAACATTATAATAGAGCTGCTATTGGTTAATAAAGCGCGCCAACATTAGCGTCTATTCTGTCAGCCAATCAAAATTACTAATGCATATGCTCTAGGGAAGATATTCCCTCCATTTCTAAAGAAAGGCACGCTACCCTGACGTCATTTGTTTGTCTCTTCTAATTGATAAACATCTCACCCCCTCGCTTCATTATTACCCGCTCCTATTGTCAGTTTCAGTGAGGCCGTGTAAACTTATTTCCTAACAATGCTTATAGTTAACAAATATCTCAAATGATTGTCATACAATAATGTTAATTTACACTACAATCACTCTGGCATTCACAGTGTTGTGATATAAAATACTGCCTCATTTTCTAAAAAATGACTAACGATTTTGATAAAAATACCATATATTAAAATACTGAATTACAAGTAAAATATATATCTTAAATTTTTTTATAGGCTGTGAAGTCCACTTCATTTTGAAGACATTTTATATAATCTTCTATAATTGATAAACGTTAAGCGATAGATAAAAACGTACAACACAGAAAATCTAGATCTCTTTAAAACACAATGTATATCAAACAAGTTTTTTTGTTGTACAAGCCGTTTCTGGGCATTCGTTATTAAAGTTTCGAATTGTTCAATACTTATTCTTTTTTAAGTCCCATCGATATTCAGTTGTTTCTCGCGATTGCATGGAAGCAGTATGGAATTTAAATGCCAGCATACAGCGTCCAGTCCTTAAACATTTGACTGTCACTGTTATCTTTGCATCTATAACTAGATGTGTGATGTAGCTATTTCTGCAAATGTTCTGCAAATGTATCAGGACTTTTCTCATAATTTTGGCCTATTTACTCTCAGGCAGTATTTTTAACACTTAATTGATTTTAGTCTAATTATATAATATATAAATTCAATAAAAGCCCGCCTTAAAGCAATATGTGTATGAAACAATATATAAAAAGTGTATATTACAGTCATTATATATGTTTATATTATTGTATACACGTGTAGTAATGTTATGTGAATGTATTACATAATTTAATAACGTAGGAGCTGTAAGAATAATAGGTTAAAAGTTGCTAACAATGAGGTAACATTGAGGCAACAATGAATTAGAAAGTTTAAATGATACTGGTGATTCTTGGAAGCAACAATGTAAATTTTGAGAAAGTTTTTAAATAGCCAATCAACAACCAGAAAAATCTTTAGTTAAATGAAGGTATTCTATTGGAGTAGGATTAGCCAATCAGAAATTGAAATGTAGCAAAATTTACAAATTCAGTAATCAGTTAGTTGTAGACAGTGTTCCTAGCCGGACGCGAGATGCGTCCTCCAGAAATTTAATACGTATTCGTGTGAGACAAAAATAGTTTACGAGTTAAAAAGTGCAAGTAATTAATAAAAAATCTTTCAGCTCTCTCTCTATATTAGTGAAGTGTTATTTAAATAGTGTCAAGCATTAATAATAGGTTTGAAGTAAAATTATAATCTGTGTAAGCCTACATTCTTAAGTCGCACCATCCCCTGCTAAGACACTCATGTCTCTAAAAAAATTAATACTGACGCAGCCGAGGCAAACATAAATATATAATATTTAAAGAAACAGTAAAAAATTAATGTTAATATTTTTTAACCTTTTTTTTGGTCAAAGGCCACCGGAAAGTGCATTTGGGGCGAAGGCTACCGGTAACTTTTTACCATAGATGCGGTTGTAACTACTTCAAGTTCGGCTTCCCAACAGTCGAAATACAATACAAGTCCTACAACAAAATAACTTCTTCAAATCTTATGAAACGCCTTTTCATAATCAATGTACAGTATGTGTGTTAATAAATTATGCGCTCTTCTCTTTTCCAGTATATGATTTGTAGTGTAAATGCAGCCAATAGTCAATGTTTCTTTTAGAAAAACCCGTTGTTTATTTATTAACAAAACTGCTATTGTTGTTATTTAAAGAATTTTTCCCACATAGAAAATTAAAGTCAATACCCATAGGTAGTGGTATGTATTGGCAAACGCTGCTGATTGCTTATAGCAGAAACGGTCGCAAAGAATCTAAAAGGTGTATAATATGAACTAATCTTAGGCAGCTCAGGCCGACGCGCAGCGCGCACGCGTGTATGTGTTTATAATGTGTGAGAGGTAACGAAGAGAGAGGCATGGCTGAGAACAAAGAGCAATTTAATTAGGAATTCAGTTAAATTAAAGAGCCTCGCTCCAGCTCCGCTCCCTCGTTAGCACTAATCTCTCCCTTTTGCTAGGACTCATCCCTACCTTACTATGTAGCAGAGGGTACTGTTTCAAACCACCCACTTTACTACCTGAAATACGAGCAATAAGGTGCTCTGGAAAAGAACTTTGATGAAATATACGTTTGCGGACTCGACGGGAGAAATTCGGCTTGCTGCTAAGTGAATATCCCATTTTATTATTAACAAATGTTTCTGTATATGCCTTCTCACAGTTTGTTTTCCAGAACATCCATATAAAACGCTTAATTAGTAATCAGATTGCTAAGAACAAACGTGGCAATAATATCAATACATTTAAAATGTACACCCTCAGAGAGAGAGAGAGAGAGAGAGAGAGAGAGAGAGAGACAGAGCAAAAAAAAAAAAAAAAGCTTATTTGACATCTACTCATGATTTTCTCTACCCTCTTTATTACTGGGTATACAAACTATTCTTACTAAAGCTTATTTTTCTGTCTAATACATTTTAATCCAAACAATCCTTTACAAAAATTGCTACATTACACATTTCTTTATACGAGGGTTGTCCAATAAGTAAGTTCCCTATTTCATAAAAAAACATTACACAAAATTGATCATGTTGAATTAATTTTATTTATATTTACAATACTTCTGTTACATTTCTGTATAGTCAACATGTTTTTCTAAGCATTTTTGGGACGTGACACAGGTTTTTCCAAGCCAGTGTTGTACCGGTTGGGTCCTGTGATCGTAACCAGCTGTTCACTGATTTGACTTCATCATCGGTGTTAAAAGTGCGTTCCTTTGAGTTGGAGGAACATGTGATAATCCTTTGGGACAAGCTCCGGTGAATACGGAGGATACGAGAAAACTTCCAAGTTGCATCTTGACCCAGACGAGCTCAGAAGATTCAACTGGGAAGTTTTCTCGCATCCTCCATATTCACCAGATCTTTTCCCAAATGATTTTCACATGTTTCCCTAACTCAAAGGTCATCTTGGAGGTAAGTACTTTTAACACCGTGACGAAGATCAATCAGAAGTGAACCAGAAGTCGGGTCCAGTGTTCGTAACCAGCTGTTCACCTCTGATTGATCTTCGTCACGGTGTTAAAGTGCTTACCTCCAAGATGATTCAACTGGGAAGTTTACCCGTATCCTCCGTATTCACCGGAGCTTGCCTCAAGTGATTTTCGCATGTTCCTCCAACTCAAAGGTAAGCACTTTTAACACCGATGATGAAGTCAAATCAGTGAACACCTGGTTGCGATCACAGGACCCGACCAGTACAACACTGGCTTGGAAAGACCTGTGTCACGTCCCGAAAAATGTTTGGAAAAACTTGTAGACTATGTAGAAAAGTAACAGAAGGATTGTACAATATAAATAAGCTTAATTCAACATGATCAATTGTGTGTAATATTTTTTATAAAATAGGGAAACTTACTCATTGGACGACCCTCGTAGACACAAATGGAACAGCGATAGTCAAATGTTTAAGAACTGGGCGCTATATGCTGGCCTTAAAATTCCATACCATTTCAATGGAATTTCGATTAACAATTGAATGTTGACAGAGCTTACTTGAAATAAATTGTGTGTTTTAAAGCTATCTACATCTTTTGTGTAGTACATTTTCGTCTATGGCTTAACGTTTCCCAGTTACACAATATTATACAAAACTATCTCCGAATGAAGAGAACTTCACAGGCTATTCCCCGAAAATTCCAGATACACATTTTATTTGTGATGTAAGTATCTTTAATATAGGCTATTTTAATCAAAATAGTTGAGCCATTCTGCAGAAAATAAAAGAAATTCGAAAAATGTTCCATGTAAATTCTTATTTGTTTTGGGGGGATTCTGTTGAAAATTCCTGTCGCAACTTTGGAATATACTGAATCCAAATACGAAGTTTGCTATTTATCCCACTTTTCGTTTTTGGGTGATGTGTTCACAGTAACAGACACACACACACACACGGACATGTTTCTAAAATGCTTTATTCGGATTCAGGAAGCCTCAAAACATGTGAAATCTGGTTATAGAATTTTGGTGTGGATTGCAATACCTCCCCTACTTACTATACATAGAAGAGAAAGGAAAAATTAAATTAAATTGAGCTGTATTTATGAATGACCTTTAACTGCTATGGTTCTTAGCGTCCCATTCTATACTGGGCGTGAAAGACCGGAAATTTTTCTCAGAGGGCTCTTTTTTAAGCTTAGAGTTCCTTTACGTGCCATAAATCTACGACACGAGACTACCGGCTTTACTTCCCTTCCAAAGCAAGTTATGCTAAGGATGTTTGCTCCCGAAAAAATCCATCGCTCTCCGCTCGGTTTGAACCTCAAGAACTAGAGGGAAGTAAAGCCGGTGGTCCCATGTCTTGGTTTTTCGGCACGTAAAAGAACCTCAAGCCTGATAGAGAAGCCCCTGAGCAAAACTGCCGGTCTTTCACGTCCAATATAGAATGGCATGGTAAGGGACACAGCAGTTAAAGAGCGTCCATAAATAAAACTCAATTAGTTTAATTTTATTATATATGCAACATATGAAAAACCAAGCTTAAGTGTTATGGTCGCAAATCAACATATAATTTTGAGTAAGACAGGATTTACCTGCTAAGGCTATTTACTGTCTTTACCATGCACGGTCGAGTGTAGGGAACCGTGCTGACGCTTTTGTTTTGCTAGTGTTTTTATTATTTTAATGTAGGCAGAATCTCCTTATGAATGTTTCACACTAGCCCAGGGTGAACCAATCTCTCATTGGTTTAAATTATTCTAGTTCGACACACATGCCTATGAACAAAGGTGAGGCCTAGATGAGCGGCGCAAGGGGAGGAGTAGGGAAACATTTCACCTGAGTGGCTGGAAGGCATGCACAACAGCTCCTGAATGAGTCCTCTCCTATTGGTTTGATGTCAAAAGTCTCCTCCTCAGATATTAACCAGTGAACAAGCGTCGGTTTCTGGCTCAGGAGCGAAGGAAAGTGGGGGAATAAGAACAAACATGAAGTGGAGTGTTAGGACCAGGTTTTACGCCATGTTTTGTCATAAACACACACAGATATGTACAGGGTGTACCTATTAAGTTGAGAATGTACAATATCTCCAAAAGTAAGCGTTGTACAAAGAAATGGGTTTGATAACAGTTTCTTCATATTATGGGAGAAAGTAAATGCCATTAGTGATGTTTTGTTTGGAGGACGTCATGATAGTCAGTTTAGGGTTAATTTAATTTTCTTAAAACGGGAACCTATAATTAAGGTCAAATTAAATTGACTCTAAAATGAGCTTCATAACCTCCAAATAAAACACAACCAATGGCATTTACTTTTCCCCATAATATCAAGTAACTTTTATTAAATGAATTTCTTTCTACAATTCAGTTTTGGTGATACTGTGCAGTCTCAACTTAAATGATCCATTCTGTATTTTCGAAACGGCATTCTGAGTAGTTATACCTTTATTCAAGAGATCAGCAAATTATATTAAATGTTTAGCATTACCTATATTTTTGTAATTAATATGTTTATCTAAAATAAGAAACCTGCCTAAACTTCATAATGTGATAGGTAATGTAAGATTGATTTCAGTTCCGGTTTTATGCTGTTAAAAGCAGGTGTTAAAGCACAAGATTCTGTACAAATCTATTATGCAATTACTTGCATACTATGTTCTGTATAGACATTAATGATTTCGCATACGTTTAAAAAAGAATAAAGGCTACAAGTGGATTATTACGTGCCAATATTAAAGAAACATTTATTTATGCAGCCCTACCATTTTAAAACCAGCTGTTACTCTATTCCACCTCGTGCATAATTGGTTCAATATGACACGCGTGCCAATAAAAGCAATGGCGTAATACCGGCACTCCAAGTTGCCGTGACTCATAGAGCGAAGATGAAACCATTTTTGATATTCCTTTCTTTGTGCTACAAAGATGCAAACACCCATCTACATTATTAAATATAGGTAATTAAGATACACTGCCGTTTGTGAAAATTGCAACACAAGAAATAATTTCCCGAATAACTCCAAACTTGGTGGAATTGTAGAAGAGTGTGCAAGCAATACGTGATTATGTTTGCAGAGAGATGGGGTACACGTATGCCGAGTATGTCCTCTCGTGTCCGTCCGACAAGGTCAGTGTTGCGCCCAGTGTAGTCAGTGTAGAGCTGTCAAACAAGGTGGAAACA
Source organism: Deroplatys truncata (assembly GCA_030765065.1). Lineage (NCBI taxonomy): Eukaryota > Metazoa > Arthropoda > Insecta > Mantodea > Mantidae > Deroplatys > Deroplatys truncata. Next base: position 167,624,666 of record CM060979.1, read on the forward strand.
ATAAAGTGAATGCCAGTACGCCTCGTTCGAAGTCAAAGGGAGCCATATCGGCATGTGAGTTCGAACAGAGCAGCATGATCGGTCTCCGGGAAGCGGGTTTTGTTATGCCATGACATTTCGGCTCATACAGGGCATGCTGCTAAGACAGTGATGCGTGTGTGGAAGCAGTGGATAGATGAAGGTCGTACGCAGCGAAGAGCCGGTACTGGACAACGGAACATGACCACAGCACGGGATGAATATTATCTTGTCCATGGTCATAACGGAACGTACAGCTTCATCCACAGTGTTGGCTTGACGCTAGAGCACTGCAACAGGTGTGAACTTGTCTGCATCAACGGTTCGTTGCCGTCTGTTGCAGGTTTGACTGGTTGCATGCATGCCATTACGTCGGCTTCCATTGTCCAGAAACCACAAGCTCCTCCGACTGCAATGGGCACGTGAACAGCGTCACTGGGATGCTGAGGGCAACATGTAGTCTTTTCGGACGAGTCACTCTTCAACGTGTCCTACAGTAATGGCCGCATACGTGTCCGGTGGTACCGTGGTGAACGCAACCTGGAGGGCTGCATTGTTGAGCGGCATAGCGGACAAACACCAAGTGTGATGGTTTGGGGCGCCATTGGTTACAACAACCGATCTCGCCTCCTACGAATTGAGGGCACTTAGATCACTTACGGTGGTTGTAAAGCCTAAGATACTCCCCCTGCTTCAGGCATCTCCACAGGCCACATATTGCGAGGAATGTACAAGCCTTCTTCGAAGAGCGACGGGTACCATTGCTTCCCTGGCCTGCACGTTCGCCTGACATGTCGCCCATGGATCTTGTCTGGGATATGGTTGGTCGGCGCCTGGTGCGTCACGGTCCTCCAGTAACCAGTGTCACGGATTTGTGGACTCCAATACAAATTGCGTGGAGAGAAATCCCTCAGGAACTTATTCAGAACCTTTTTGATTCATTGCCACGGCGTATAGCAGCTCTAATTGCAGCGCATGGAGGTCACACCAAATACTGAATATTCGGGCTCAAAGATCATGCATATGATTTGAAAAGTTTATAATTTGTTACTTGTCATGCACCTAACCTGTGGTATTAATTACATCGAATTCATGCGTTTCCTTCTTGGTGTTGCAATTTTCACAAACGGCAGTGTATATTACAGTCCGTAACCCCAGTTCACTTATTATTCATCAGTTCAACACGTCACATAATAACAATTAATATGTAGGGAGAGAATCTAACCTCTCATAAAATATTTAAATGCTCTCACTTATGTTACACACAGCTGGTCAACGGAATAATCCATCTTGCGCTAAAGCATGACTTTAAAAGTAAATATGTGTAACAAAATATCTCTTACTGCTGTCGGTTCTTATGTCATTTATCTAAAGACTATGCATCATTAGATAGGATTCAGTTGTGGACTAGGAGTAGGATAGCGGAGGAGGGTTTAACACTTCGACTTACAAGATTTCATATGCCTGGGCTGCTCCTGGGAGGGAGGGTTGAGGTAAGAGGAGAACCCATCAGCTTTAATTCCAATTATTGGAATTGTCCATCAATAGATTACATCTTCTAATGTCATTAAGGGGGCGGTCGGACCAGAAGGCACGACAGAGCAGAGGGCAGAGTCTCTCTCTTTTACATATTCATACTCCCGGATGGCAGCTGGTGGAACCAGTTATCTTCACCCTGCGGGCTTGCACATCCCCTGGGGGATCCGACTCTCGGAGACCGCCCCATTTCAGAGCACGAAGGGTTTTATAAAGCATCGTTTTCCCCTGCCATGCAACGCCGAGATTTCCGCCGACACCTTGGAACAGACCAAGCAAATGAACGTTTAAGTGAAATGAGAGTGTAGGTGAAATGGAAGGACAGGAAATTCGGAGGGTGTAATAAATCTTCGCAGTATTCGCCAAGTGACCCGGGGAAACACCCGAGAAAAACCATGGACAAGGAAGCTCAGCCGCGGGTATCGAACACTCAACCAACCGAATGCGGGCCACAGACGTTACCACTTGAGCCATCCCATTCGGTTCAGCCATGACATAAGCTGGTTTTGAATCCCAGCTGAGGTTTCAAAACTACGGTAAAAGAGGGCCCACATAAAATAAGCGGCGATCGATTAAATGGTTTTTAATTGAGTTTTTTTATTTGTTTTTTGTTTTAGCAAATTTGGGAAACATCTGTTTTGTGTCATAGAAATGTACTAGGTCGACTTCTTCTCTTTTAATTCACACCACTTGGCTCTTGGTGTTGATGACCCCAATGTGATGTGAATTGGGGTATAAGAGTTCGACCCAGTACATTTATATGATTCATATGGCATCACTTTTAATATTTCTTCTTACAATAAATATGTTTTGTATTTAAACTAAAGGACGAAAGGAGAATTTGATCGAAATAGGGGAAGGAGAGGAAGATAAAGATTTCGCTGTTGATTGTCAATATCACAGCATGTGTCTTATGCTGATTTTTAGTAATCGTGCTCCATGGTGTAGTGGTTACCATGCTAGCCTCTAGTTCCCAAGGTCACGGGTTCAAATCCGGCGGAGGGCGATAGAAGGGAAATAAAGCCGGTGGTCCCGTGTCGTAGATTTACGGCACGTAAAAGAATCTCAAGCCCGATAAAGAGGCCTCTGAGCAAAATTACCCGTCTTTCACGCCCAATATAGAATGGGACGCTAAGAACTACAGCAGTTAAAGAGCTTCCATAAATAAAACTCATGTCATTCCTTCGCTCATTTTTAGTTACGGATAAAATAATTGCCTGATTCACCTTAGATTATTATCTTTTCTTCCACGTATCTAGTAGGTAGAAGAGACATTTATTCCATCCAAAAATTCGATATCCAGATTCAATTGGAAATACATCTTTTGAGGCTCTGATTATAAAAAATTAAATAAAATCACGTTTAGATAATGCTTCTCTGTGTGTGTTTGTGTTTGAACAACGTAACTCAAAACGAAACGTCGGATAAATACCAAGCTGAGTATTTAGTTCAGTAGCTTCCAAAGATGTGACACAAAGTTTGCAAGAAACTCCCCTCACCTGAGCCCTAGTAGGTACCTTTTACATGAAACATTTCTGAAATGTTTTATTTTATAAAAAACGGCTGTAACAATTTTGATTAAAATACCACTTCTTTAATATATTTACACGACAAATAAAATGTACACCCTGAATTTCCTGAGAATAGCCTTTGAAATCCTCTTTATTCTGAACGACACTTGTATCGGTAAACCGTACGAGATAGACAAAATCTTAATACACAAAAGCCGTGGATCTCGTCAAAACACAATTTATGTCAAATAAGAAATGTTGCGGCGTTAACTCTTTCCAAGATATTCTGTGTTATTGGTTTGAATTTTCAAATACTCATAGTGTTTGCAAGCGGTATGACGCTATTCGAGTTTTTCCTCGTGGTCATGCAAGGAGCAAGGAATTTCAAAGCTACCACGTAGCGATCCTTTTTTGTATCTACAACGAAATGTATAAATTTGCAATGAAAGTTTGTTTGTATTAAATTGATTAGACAGAATAATAAGTGTTTGTGGAATGTACGATAATTTTAAAGTAAGTATCGATAATTTTTTAAAAAATAATAGAACATTATTTTCTAAATGTTTTATTATAATGGATTACCATACATCTTACACTACTTCATATAGTCACCGTCATTATTCAGGACTTGTCGTAACGGAAAACCAGTTTTTGTATTCCCTCGTCAAAGAATGATGCCACCTGTGATGAAAATCAAGTCTGCACTTCTTGTTTCACAACAGTCCGGATTTGGCACCAAGCGATGTTTATCGGTTTCTTCAACTGAAGAAATTCCTTGGTGGAAAACATTTCAACGACGATGTTGTGAATAAAGAAGTGCGGACTTGGGTTTCAACAGAGACGGCATCATTCTTTGATGAAAGCATACAAGAGCTGGTTTCCACGACAAGTGCCTAACGGCGATGACTATGTGAAGAAGTAGTGTAAGATAATGAATGATAATAAAGTATTTGGAAAAATATGCTCTGTCATTTGTTAAAAAAAAATATCGTACTTTAAAAGCACGCCTCGTATAAGAGTGGTAGAGAAAATCATGTTAAGTAAACACATCAGGTTGCTTTAATAACTAATAATTGCCTGTTTATTAATTGCAAGATCTCCTTCCTTAGCAATTCAAGGATATTAGCTCGGAATAAGGTAGTGGATGATGTATCAGGGTATGAAGGAAGTTTTGCCGAGGTTAAACGTGTTTACGAAAGTTTTATGTAGGTAGTAAAATGGTTTGATACGTGCGAGAGGGTGGGAGAGAGTGGCTGGGTGTTAATTAAGAGTTCAAGTCTGACGCAAGCGCAAGGGAGGTTTATACACTGCATAAATAGTTAATGTTGATGGCGAGAAGATAATGGAGAGGCCCAATTACCGCATCATGAGATGATGGCTACCGGCTTCTGTGCTGCAAGTGAGCCACTTTTTGGATTCCCTTAAAAGCGAACTTAAGAGTACTTTGTGCCGTGAGCAGAGAGTGAGGTATTACAGGCGTCCACGCTTTTCCTCAATAAAAACTGTAATGGATGCGTGTAACATTTGAGATTGCATTTCTTAGCTTGTTTGTGAAACATATTCAAGCTTTAAACATGTTAATAAGTGAAGATTTTAAGCAGTTTTTTTTTGCTTTCTCCGCCATCTAGTAAGAGGAAATGCGTAGGCATTGCATTCCACCCAAAAATTTGATGTCGAGATTTCACCGCAAATACATGTTTTGAGGCCCTCTGAATAAAATAAAGCATTTTTACTTTATCGCTTTTACTTCTTATGCCATCTCCCTATAGTACATAAGAGGAAGTAGGTATTGCATTGCACCCAAAAATCCCATGTCTGGATTTCACTGCAAATACATGTTTTGAGGCCCTCTGAATAAAATAAAGCATTTTTACTTTATCGCTTTTACTTCTTATGCCATCTCCCTATAGTACATAAGAGGAAGTAGGTATTGCATTGCACCCAAAAATCCCATGTCTGGATTTCACTGCAAATGCATGTTTTGAGGCCCTCTGAATAAAATAAAGCATTTTTACTTTATCGCTTTTACTTCTTATGCCATCTCCCTATAGTACATAAGAGGAAGTAGGTATTGCATTGCACCCAAAAATCCCATGTCAGGATTTCACTGCAAATACATGTTTTAAGGCCCACTGAATAAAATAAAGCATTTGTCTTTTCTAGGCTTTTACTTCTTATGGTACCTCCCTATAGTACTTAAGAGGAAGTAGGTATTGCATTGCACCCAAAAATCCCATGTCAGGATTTCACTGCAAATACATGTTTTGAGGCCCACTGAATAAAATAAAACATTTTTATTTTCTAGGCTTTTACTTCTTATGCTACCTCCCTATAGTACGTAAGAGGAAGTAGGTATTGCATTGCACCCAACAATTCGATGTTGAGATTTCACGCAAATACATGTTTTGAGGCCCCTTGAATAAAATAAAGCATTTTTACTTTATCGGCTTTTACTTCTTCTACCATCTCCCTATAGTAGGATCGAGTAGGATGGCTCAGGCGGTAACGTCTGTGGTCCTGGGTTCGATTCCTGGCGACAGTCCACTCTGACCTATGGGTTTTTACATGAGTTTTCTAGGGTTGTCAAACGAATACTGGAGGGGTGCCTTCATCCCGCGAATTTCCTCTCCCCCATTTGGTTCTATTTATCATTTCATTTATCCTTCATCTTGTTTGGTCTGTTTCAGCGTTGAAGGTGTCTGCGATGGTGTTTCGATGCAGCGTGGCATGGTAAAAGGATGCTCTCTGTGAACTCTCTCTGTTCTTGGAATTCGGCTGGTAGTTAGAGTATAAGGACCGCCCCCTGAGTCTGCCTGTCCGACTGTCTATATCTGTTAACTGTAGAGACCTTGTCATTGCTATGCCGTCAATCCTGGTTTCGACCGCCCGGTGTTTCCCTTCACCTCATCCGTCCCTCCCGGAGGCGCATCCTCATTCCTGGATCGGTGCCGAAACCCTTCCATTTCACAATCCAATCTCTATAAGATTATACTGGATTATACAACGGGGACACCTCGTGCATCGACCTACATAGATTATTGTAGCTATCACCCCAGGAGGAAGAAATGAAGTAAAAGAACCGCAGGAGGCTATAGACCGCTGGTAGGCAGGTCACAGAGACGCGCGGAAGTCTCTAATAGTTCCAGGATGAAAGAGCCGTCCTCCTGCTGGAGCTGCCTAGAGAGGGCAATGAACGACCCGTCGATCAAGCAGCCCTCTAGTGTCCATGGAGAGTGCTCTTTCCTTTGTGCCAGCGCCATACCTCCACTAAACCTAGAAAAATGAGAGGGAAACGGAATGAAAGGGAAATAATGGAAGGTAAATGAACTTTTACTTATCTAATTAGGTAATATTCTCTTGGTTGCGAGATATTACATTGAGGTAAAAACCATTGATGTTTAACAAAACGCTATTTACTCTTCAGCGGAGGTGCATGCGTGAGATAATGTAGCGTTTTTATGCCTATTGATTAACAAGAAACGAAAATCCTGTTGCAATTCTAAGACTACCTGCCTTTTGACTGTAATTCAATTTCAGCCAACATTACCTAGGAACTCAGGAGTGTGCAGAGGTGAGGAAAGGGGAAAGACGAATTGCTGTTAACGAAGGACTAGCGGGCTAAGGGAAATTCATGTTGTACTTTATATCTTTTGGTGGTAGGAAGTCAGCCTGCCTACCTGCCTTCCCCTTCTCACCGCATGCCTACGAATCTCCGAAATGGTGTTAAGCTACACGACTGAGACACGTTGCACGTAATTGAGTTAGCTTTTGTTTCAATTAATAATGTTAACACCCATAGTTGTTACATATAGAGCTACAGACGGTGGACACTGATGATACATAAAAGAGAATGAAATTTGGGAACGTAAATATGGGAAAGAAACGTTCCAGGTCTCAGTTTATGGTCCCTCGTTGGCATTTACCAATTATGGAGTCTGAGGTAAACCGAAAAAAAAAAGCTTCAGTCAGCAAGGAGGTTCGTGGCGGGATTTGAACCACGGACTGCCATTAATGACCTTGGCTATCTTTGCAGTATTGAGTTAACTGACTGATATAATTATAACACGATCTTTCTCATAACTTTTAAAAATAATTGATACTGGTACGCTATAATATATGAGATGTAAATATATAAGTAAATGTTTTTGACGGAGGAGAGTATCTCCAACGCGGTTTATTGCATTTACAAGACCTACGAAGAGAGAAGGCGGCAAGATTAGTGATGGTAAGAATAATTTAGGTGGGTCCCTAACGTTTCCAGACCCTCTATCAATGTGACACCTCTGGTCACCGAGAGATTCGATACAAGTTTCCCTTCTAAAGTACCAGTTATTATCATGGCAGAGGGTTCCTCTTAAAAGCCCCCTCAATTCTCAGGTTTGAGCAGAAAGTTTTACGCCAGAAGATGAGTGAAAATTCGTAGTTTATTTTACTCCATTCTAACATTTCTCTAGAGAAAACCAAGAAAACTCCCTCAGTCAGGATGGCCGATCATAACTTGTGATTTATAATGGGTAGGTATAGGTTATTCAATGGAGGGGGACACTTGGCGCACTACGATCTACAGAGATCTATTGTGGCTATCACCCCCCCCCAGGAGGAACGGATGAGGTGAAGGAACCACAGGCCTCGGAGACGTACGGAAGTCCTTAACATTTTTAAGCTCACAGATCCGTCCCACTGCTGAGGCGCTCGAGAGAGGGCGATGAACGACCCACTAATCAAGGAGGTCCCTGGTGTCCAGGGGGATTCTTACTATTGAACATGCAGCTGCATAATGTCCGGCACCGACGTACAAGACGACACCTGAAACACAAATAAATAAATAAAATCTGAATAAATTAACCCACCACCTTGGTTACTACACCCAGACATTCATTCAGAATTTACATTTATTCTCATACACATTTACGTTTTATATTGCATCAATTTTTTTCATATACACAAATTACACAATGTCTACAAAATAATAAATAAAAATAAAAAAGCAAAAGAATAGAAATTATTAGAATTCAGTAAAGGCGTAGAAAACACAATTACAATTCTAAATTCTATATTTACCTATACTTCCTGGAAATCGGCAAACTTAGCAACTGGTAGCCAGCTACTATCTACTGCTATTTAACTCTATTCACTGAAAACTAGCGAAAATGTACTGGTAGCCAGCACAAAACCTTCTAATAAGTTCCTAATCTTTTTAATAGGTTTATTTATACTTCTATTTTATTTATAATTTTCCTTAATTATAAATTATAAAGCTAAAGTTTGCATAACATTTGATTATTTTCATAATAATTATTTGATTCATATTAGCTTAATGGTTTCTTTAATTCATTTGTATATTTATGCATTTAGGTTTATTTGTTTGTTTATTTATTTACTTTAAACATTTCATTTAATATCCATATTAATTTTTTATTATCTTCCTTTTTATTTATTTTATATATCAATTTTACATTTTATCACTATATACTAAATCTTTACCTCTTTTAACCAAACATAAACCTTCTTTCTTCTAACACTACATATCTACTTACTTTACCTCACAACATTTCACTTCATTCACATCCTCCATTTTATTCTAATACCAACCTCACCTTCAAACCTACATAAGCCCCAAACTCCTCCAATAATGGTGAACCTGCGCCCCAACACCACCGTCGTCTTCTCTCCTTTCCTTTTCTTCCTCTATACTCATTCTGTAATCACCCCATTTCTCTTCTTCGTGTCGTCTTAATTAAAATCTTGTTTTCTAAAGTACATCTGAAACGTGAGAAGGAAACGGAATGAAAGGGAAATAGTGGTAGAGAAGTCGCCTACCGCGAAAAACCCATAGGTCAGAGTGGAGGTCGCCGGGGATCGAACCCGCACACGTTACACTGGCGCCATCTCGTTCAGTGATAATGGGTAGAGTTATCAAACTTATCAACACGTGGATTTAAAAGATGGCGTGGAGAATGTTTGCATTTTGTACGTCCAAGCAAACGGGAACTGATGAATGGAAGAGTGGGTAGAAGTGAAGTAGTCACAACAGACAAAGTTCACTTTACTTCACTTTCCAAGAAAATGTGAAGTAAACACACCCAGCTCGTAACATGTTTGTTGTTTTTTCCCCCAAGAGCGAGCAAGCAGTTTGCGAGTCGTACTGTGGTAGTAAGCCCAAGTCTCTATTAGTCCATTTACACCCCCTACCTCCGTTCTCCTCACCCTAACTCGTTTACTGTGTTGTATCCTGATGGTTAGGCGAGGGTGTCAAAGCGAAGTGAGTGCTGGGGAGAGAGAGCGAGAAGTCTCAACCTAACTAAATAAATGAGCCGCTAGAACACAAAGCCTCCACCAGAGTGCAGGCTAGCAGTGACAGTAGTAACAGCCCAAGTCTCATTCTTCCTTCGTGCTTTCTCACTCCAGGATCTTGCTAGTCCTGCAAGATTTCTTTAAAGCGCATTCAGGAGGACTGTGTATCCATCAAGTGCCTGTGTTCATAAATATAATTCGAATTTATTGACAAAATTACGGACAATACCTAAAATCACTGGAAACACTTTTTAACACTTTTAGCAAATAAACTAGATAAATAAAAGCCTAGAAAAAATTCTGATGTATTGCATTTACAAAACTTTCTCCAACCTCTATTGCTTATTAGTTATATACAAACTATTCTTACGAAAGCTTTTTACTTTCTCTACTACGTATAGTAAGTAGGGGAAGTATTGTATTCCACCCAAAAATTCGATCCCGAGATTTCACCGGAAATATATGTTTTGAGACCCCCTGAATCCAAAAAAAGTATTTTTGGAAACATGTCCGTTGTGTGTGTCTGTGAACAGCATATCACAGAAAACGAACAGTCGGATAAAAAAACACCAAACTTGGTATTTAGGTTCAGTATCTTCCAGAGATGCGACACGAAGGTTTTCAAGAAAATCCCCCACTACAGATTACCCTTTACATGGAACATTTACCGAAAATTTTAATTTTTTCAAAAATGGCTCTAACGATTTTGATTAAAATATCATATGATATATGATATTTTCATGACAAATGAAATGTGTATCTCGAATTTTCTGGGAATGTCTCCAAAAGTATTCTTCATTGTGAACGACTTTTGCATAACTGGTATACCATAAGAGATAGACAAAATTTTACTACACAACAAATTGTAGATCGCGTTAAAAAACACAATTTATGTCATATACATTTGTTTTGTTGGGTGAACCATTTTCGAGATATTGCTTGTTATTCCCTTAAATTTTCCAATAATTATACTTTTTCTCAAATTCGTTATTCATTTTTTTGTCCTGGTAATGCAAAGAGAATAGAATACTCCACATAGCAACCAGCTCTTAAAATATTTGACTATCGCTTAAAGTCTACCAATTCCCCTTGCATCTACAAGAAAATTATAAATAAGATTAACATCTCGATATCTCGATTAACATGAAGCATATGGAGAATAAGCGTTTGTAAAAATGGTTTGTACAAGAGTAGAGGAAGTCATGTCAGTGTAACACATCAGAATTTTTTTTATCCATTTCATTTTAATCTAGATACGCCTTTTGGGAAATAGCTACATTACACATTTCGTTATAGATAAAAGGTGAATAACGATAGTCAAAGTCGTCCACCGTGGTGTGGTGGTTACCATGCTAGCCTCTAGTTCCCGGTTTAAACCCGGCGAAGGGCGATGAATTTTTCGGGCGTTAAAATCCTTAGCATGGCTTCCTTCAGAAGGGAGGTAAAGCCGGTGGTCCTTTGTCGTAGATTTACAGCACGTCAAAAACCTCAAGCCTGATTAAGAGGCCTGTGAGCAAAGTTACCTGTCTTTCACGCCCAATATAGAATGGAACGCTAAGGAGAAACGGACGTCCATAAATAAAACTCAATTTAATTTAATTTAACGATAGTCAAATGCTTAAGAACTTGACGCTATATGCTGTCCTTAAAATTCCGTACTGTTTTCATGACATCGCGAGAAACAACTGAAAATAGAACTTAAAAGTAATGGCTGAGTATTCATAAATTCGATACATTAATAAGAGCTATCCGGAAACGGCTAATGCTACAAAAAATTATTTGGAATATGTTGTGAGTTTTAAAGAGATGTAGTACGTTTTCGTCTATCGCTTAACGTTTAGAAATGATACAAGATTATACAAAATTTCTTCCAAATGAAGCGGACTTCACAGGCTATTTCCAGAAAATTCAAGATATACATTTTACTTGTCATGTAAATGTCTTTAATGTATGGTATTTTAATCAAAATCGTTAGAGCTGTCGGATGGGGAACGCTAAACCCCACTGTCATCATAATTCGCTTTACTTCACTGTTGGATATTTTCTTTCATTTCTTTCATGGTATTTGTAAGTTTGTCTGTATAAGGCATTTTGTCTACCACGTACCTAGTAGGTAGAGAAGGTGTTGCATCTCACACAAAAACTCATATCTAGGTTTCACCGGATATGCATCTTTTGAGGGCTCTCTGAACCCAAAAGCATTTTTAGAAAAATCTCGTGTGTGTGTGTGTGTGTGTGTGTGTGTGTGTGTCAGTGTATCTGTAAACAGCATAGCTCAAAAACAAAAATATCTTCCAACGATGCGATACAAAGATTTTTAAGAAAATTCCCCCACCCCAGCTGCCCTTTGTATGGAATATTTCTCGAAATTTTTATTCTTTCAAAAATAGCTATAACGATTTTGATTATAATACGATATATTAAAAATATTAACATAAGAAATAATTCGTATATCTTGAATTTTCTTGGAATAGCCTGTGATGTCCTGTTCATTGGCAAGGCAATTTATATATCCTTGTATAACTGGTAAATGTTAAACAGATAAACGGAAACGTACTACACAAAACATGTAGACGTCCTTAAAACATAATCTATTTCAAGCATTTTTTGTGGCATAAGCCATTTACGAGGAGTCCGTTACTAATAGTTCGAATTGTTCAATACTCTGTCATTCTATAAAGACCTGTCGACATTCACTTGTTTCTCGCGATGGCATGCATAGAGTATGTACTGAAGACATCCACTAAATGTACCGTCCCGGGATCGATCTCCGGCGACCATCCACACTGGCCCTGGGTTTTTCGTGGTTTCCCCGGGTCGCCGGGTAAATGCTGGGGTAGTTCATCTTCTACCACGATTCTCCTTCCTCTCATTTCCTGCACCCATCATTTTTATTGTCATCTGTTCCTGGGTTTTAGGACCAGGCGACGGTGTTTTGCGGGTTGCGGCTGGGCGGTGGCTTGCGCTCTGTAAAGGTTTCTTCTCTAGCGTCGCAGCGGTACCTTTCAGTTAGGTCTAAGCGTGAGGCTGCGCTCCGGGGGACCCAGGAGGTTGGTGGCTTGTGGACAGGGACTGTGCGGCGTCGGATGCATTCTATTTGGAAATGTTAAAGACCCAGTCCATGCTGCGCCCTGTCAGTATACGGATCTGATCGCCCTTCGGGTGTCTTCCCTCATCCTTCCCTTTCTCCCAGGGGTCACTTGGGCCGACTGGTCTGCGTGTGGTGCTCTGCCCCGGTTCCGGGGGCCACTCCACTAACAGTAGAATGGAAACGATGACGAGGAGGGCCAAATATTTAAAATATGTTTTTTTGAATTAGAGTTTTATTAAAAGAACTATTTTGGCAGAAAAGAGAAGATGGACAATACTTACAAGGTCTTTGAACAGTACTTCCAGCCGTAGTTTTAGTTGTTTTTGCACTACATTCCCTTCGAATTCTTTATTTAATTATATGAGGGACGTTTTACTGCAGTGCTTTTGGAAACTTCGAAGGATCTTAATTCTGTCGGATATAAAATTTAAGTACTATTTAAAGAGCGAGATGGCTCAGACGGTAACGTCGGGAGGGTTCGATTCAGGCAGCCGACCTTCCTGATCCCAGGTTCTCCCAGGTTGCTAGGCAATGCTACGAAGGTTCATTACATCCTCGGAATTTCCTGTCCCTCCATTTCACCTCCATTCTCATTTCACTTCACCTTTCAATTGCTTGGTCTGTGTCAAGGTTGGAAGTGGGGGTGGCCTTCGAGTTCCGGGCTTTCCAGAGGGATGTGTAAGCCTGCAGGGGGGAGTGATGCCGATTGCACCAGCTGCCATCCGGGGAGTTTCAATCTATAAAAGGTAGGGACCCTGCGTTCTGCTCTGTCGTGCCTCCTGGTTCCGCCGCCCTCTGTCTCCTTTCGCCTTACCCTTCCGTCCCGTAGGGGCTCAGGCACAAAAGATCTTGTAAGTCGAGGTGCTATGTCCCCCACCCGCAGCCCATTCTACTCCTATCCTAACTACCATTTCCTCTAAATAGACATCCTTGATACATGTTTGATGCATTCAATTGTACTTGAGCAAATCGCTATGCGAAAGCAATGGCTTCAGTTGGCAATGCTGATAAAATAAATTATATTTACAGCATATAACAGCAATAACAAAAATTAACGTAGCTGATACTTAACCCTTCCTAAAAACTGCAATTTGTTTTAAAAGTTTTAAAATTGCAATCCAATTTTCTCCTACAATTAGATTAATTGTTCATTTATTTCCAGATTACAGTTACAGTGTTTTCCGCAATAAAATCACAGGATTATATAAAAATAAGTAAGAAGTGTTTTAACCAAATGAACGTTTGACTTTGTTCGTGGGTTGTATCGTGGTACAAATGTATTAAATTCAGTTTATGTGAAAGGTTAGAATGTTTAAAGCGAATTCAATAAATGTAATTTTATCTAATTGCTTTGGTTATATTTATTCAAGCGGTGAAATAGGTGTGATATAAAAAAAAACAGAAATTCAGCTTGTCTAAACCATTAAGTTTATCTTATGAATGTGATTTAAAAAAGTCTGATGACTTTTTATACACTTGAGCAGACTACTTTTACAGACGCTAAACATTTGCAGAAATTATTGCTAATTTTCTTGTAGGTGCAAGGGGGATATGGAAAACTTTAAGCGATAGTGAAATCTTTTAAGAGCTGCTTGCTATGTGGCGCATTCCATTCTCTTTGCATGTCCAGGACATAAAAAAGCATAACTAATTCCCATTTGAGAAAAGGTATAAAGCATTGGAAAATTCAAACAAATAACAAGGAATATCTTACAAATGGGTCACTCCACAAAAACAAATGCATATGACATAAATTGTTTTAATGAGATCTACATTTTTTGAGCAGTAAAATTTTGTTTATCTCTTACGGTTTACCAGTTATGTGAAAGTCATTCAGAATGAAGAGAACCTTTGGGGACATTCCCAGAAAACTCAAGATATACATTTCATTTGGCATGAAAATGTCTTAAACAATATGAAATTTTAATGAAAATCATTAGAGCCATTTTTGAGAAAATCGAAATTTTCGAAAAATGTTCCTGTAAGGGGTAGTTTGGTGTGAGGGATTTTCTTGAAAATCTTCGTGTCGCATCCTTGGAAGATACTAAACTCAAACACCAAGTTTGGTATTTATACGACTTTTCGTTTTTGAGTTATACTGTTCATAGACAGGCAGACACACACACATGGACCTGTTTATAAAAATCCTATGTGTTATACTCACATGACTTTCTCTACTCTTGTACAAACTATTTTTACAAACGCTTATTCTCCATGTGTTTCATGTTAATCGAGATATCGAGATATTAGTCTTATTGCTAATTTTCTTGTACATGCAAGGGGAATTGGTAGGCTTTAAGCGATAGTCAAATATTTTAAGAGCTGGTTCCTATGTCGAGTATTCCATTCTCTTTGCATTACCAAGACAAAAAAAAATGAATAATAAATTACAATTTGAGAAAAAGTATAAGTATTGGAAAATTTAAGGCAATAACAAGCAATGGTTCACTAAAAAAAATGTATATGACATAAATTGTGTATTTTAATGCGATCTACATTTTTTTATGTAGTAAAATTTTGTCTATGTCTTATAGTTCTATGGAAAAGCCGTTCATAATGAAGAATACTTTTGGAGACGTTCCCAGAAAATTTCAGATATACATTTTATTTGTCATGAAAGTATCGTAAACATATGATATTTGAATCAAAATCGTTAGAGCCATTTTGAGAAAATTAACATTTTCGAAAAATGTTCGATGTAAAGGGTAATCTGGGGTGGGGGATTTTCTTGAAAACCTTTGTGTTGTATCTCTGAAAGATACTGAACCTAAATACCAAGTCTGGTGTTTATCCGACTGTTCGTTTCTGTGTTATGCTGTTCACAGACACACAGACACACACACACGGCATGTTTTAAAAAATATATTTTTGGATTCAGGAGGCCTCAAAACATGTATTTCCGGTGCAATCTCGGTATCGATTTTTTTAGTGGAATGCAACACTTCTTACTATACGTAGTAGAGAAAGTAAAAATTCTTAACTTGGATTCAGGGCACATCAAAACGTGTATTTCCGGTAACATTTCGGTATTGAGCTTTTGGGTGGAATGCAATACCTCCCCAACTTACTATATCAGTAGAGAAAGTAAAGAGGAGATCAAGCAAAACAGATAATCTACGTTCCTAAGGTTTAAGAATAAATATAAACATAAGAGTATATGTAACATTTCTTAAGCGTATTCTCTACCTCCTAGGAGAATTGGATATTCCGTTCATAGATTTGCTTCTTAATTTGTTATTTATATCACTTTCTCTACCACGTACTTATTAGGTAGAGAAGGTGTTGCATTCCACTAAAAAAAAATTCAAGCAGATTTTAAATATGCACTACTAAATTCGGAACTCGAGCCAAGGGTCTTCGGATTGCCTTTGATGATATCACTGACCTGCCATGGTGGCAGACACCAAACGCGTGTCAAACTTGCCTCATTATCTGATTTGCCTAAACAGGTGAATCTTAATACTGATTTCAGTTTATCTCATGACTAGATAATTTAACCAACGTTGCATGACTACCTTTTTAAACTCGAATAACTAATGTAATTTACCTCTCCAGTTCTTTATGAAATTATTGTATAATGATCCGGAGGATTTTTATAGTTAATCCTCTCATTTGCCCCTTTTAGTTTGAAATTTCGTACAGCTCCGGCTATTTCTAATAACGGATGAAAATCCGCTGATATTCACACAAAAGTATCTGGATATCGATGAAACGCCCGACTGTCTTATCCTTTCCCTGAGGCTTCCAAGTTCTGGCAATATTACATAGGCTATAAGTAGGGCTGCGACATCGGAGCTGTTACGCTTGTTGAGATGCGTTATGTAGTCGAACGTTTACAATAAGAGGGTAACCTGTACAGTTGAGTCAAGTGTATCTTCGCACAGTGTTCACGTAGACTAAATGCCAAAGGAAAGGATACGAAGGACCACAACATTGCAAAACTATATATTGGAATATGGTAAATATGTTCTCTCTATTATTAATGAAAACCTTAATTGCAAACTGTGCAATAGCAGAATTGCTTCTGCGCATAGGAGATCAAGAATACGCGAAGACATGTGAACACAGAAACACATAAACGTTGTATTGCAAAATGTGAGGACAAACTGCTGCAGCAAGAGCTACCTCCTTCAAATCAAACTATTAATGAACTATGCACGGCATTTATTCCTGCCGATATTCCGTTATATATCCTACAGGATACAACGTTGCAGATTGTAATTCATTGCAATAAACTGACATTGAATCTTATACGTGTGCATATTGTGACTAACGTTTTGCATTAATGATTTAATAAAGACATTTCAGTTATATAAATCAGCTGTATATGTTATAAATGATATTCCAGAAATAAAGCAAATGTTCGCGAGACATACGAAATCCTTCTTGTATAAACTGTACCACGCGAGGTCAATATCAACCCTTATCGCTACACCCTTACCTTCCTATTCTACACGCTTTGCTCCACGTAGCGACTGCGATGTCGCAGCTCTACCTATAAGTAACCTTCGGCGGTGGAACAATCGTCGGTCGCAATGGTTGAGTCATATTTTAGGTAATTACAGCAGGTGAAATCTTAAACCTATATACCTTCTGTTTAGTCCGGTAGTTATTTAATTAATGTCGTCCTTCGTGGTCTAGGTGTACCATGCTAGCCTCTAGTACCCGAGGTTGCGAGTTCAAACCTGGCGGAAGGCCATGGATTTTTTCGGCTTCCTTCGAAAGGGAAGTAAAGCCGGTGGTCCCGTGAAATAGATCCTGATAAAGAGGCCTCTGAGCAAAATTCCGGTATAGAATGGGACGCTGAGGACCATGTAGTTAAAGAGCGTCCATAAATAAAACTCAATTTAATTTTTAGTAGATATTTAGTAACATAAAAACTACATCGTTTTCACATAATACAGAAACCCTACCACATACAAGAAACGGAAGTAAAACTGGTGAATGTGAACATTCTGTGCTCCCAGGCCACCAAGTTAACTTCTCTGGAAGAGAAACGTAGTGTGCGACCATCCAGAAAGATAATGTTCAGTTGTTAATTATAAAATATCGGCTCACTGATTCCTAATGTTGGAAACTTTCTCTCTATGTACAAATTATAAATTATTTCGCATGCCCTGTTAACGAACTTGATTATAACATAAACATGCGAGTTATTAAAATAGTTTGCCATTAGTACTGGATGCGTAAGGTAGCGTTTCGATAACCAGATTCGACTCTCTTTTGTTTACTGCGCCTTCTGTTTTCTTAGTTGCTAAATCGTGATTATATATATATATATATATATATATATACACAGCGGTTTTGTCTTATTTTACATGCATTTTCTGTGGCGCAACAGTAATGTTTCCTACTTCTTTATAATCTCAACGAAATGTCAAATCTTTGCAAATACATTCTTTTATAACTCCAATGTGTTATTATTGTTTCCTCTCATGATCGGAGAGGACAAGGGATTGCTCCAGTGAAGATATTGTACCCATACGTCCCCCCAGGACGGAAGAGGACACACCGGGCGGCCGAAAGGAGGAGTGGCGGCACAGCAATGGCAGGGTGCCTACATTTTCCCCGACAGTCGGACACAAATACGGGACCGGGAACCCTGCCCCACACAGAGGGTCCAACATCCCGCTTCCAAGGGGCGGTCCGTTTACCCAACAACCAGCCGAAAGCCGAGGGACGGAGAAAGTAGTAGTAGTAGTAGTAGTAGTAGTAGTAGTAGTAGTAGTAGTAGTAGTAGTAGTAGTAGTAGTAGTAGTAGTAGTAGTGGTGGTGGTATTTATTAAGTATTTAGTATTACATTAATTGCATAACACAGTCACATGTGTCATAAGACAGTACATGCTCTCTAGAAAAATACCTGGTCTGTATACGTGACTTGCAGTATCAACCAGAAAACAATTATTTTTTTTTATAATCACCGCACTATATACATACATATAAAGTTGAAAAAACACTCTGAATCACACACTCAAACACACACACACACACACACAGTCGCGCACAAGTACTCAAGCACCACATATGTTTAAAGAAAAATTACATAAACACCTTATCTCTTAGTACACGTACTTCCATTAAGTATGTGCCCAAGCTTGGCCAGTTTTGGCTGTTTAGAATCATGTCCCAGCATGCTGTCCTCCGTCTGTTGGCAGCCAAAAATACTTCCGGTAATAGTCGGAGAAAGTACCACACAGAGCATACGTGTTCCCTGCCACGTCGCATCGAAACACCATCGCCGATACTTCCAAATCTGAAACAGACCTAACGGAGTGAAGAATGAGTGTGAGTGGGCGGTCGCCGAGAATCGAACCGGGAATCCCGAATACGAGTTGCATGCATTACCACCTCGCTTGGTGTTCGTATTTTGGTACATAGGCTTTGCAAACCCTTTTTCGTCTTTTAGTAATTCCTCAATTGATGTTTAGTAGCTGTATGCATCAGAATGAATAGGAACGAATTATTAAAATGGATTGAGCGGTTTTGAGAATAACCTACATAGTCATTTTCTCTCTTTATAATGTTAGTACGTATTGTACCTGGAAGGTGATTTGCATCTGTACTTTTAATTTCCAGACTTCTAATAATCACCCAATTTAATTTATCTGAATCATAGATTCCCTTTACACTGATCGTGTATTGCCTAAAGTTTGCGTCGGACCTCCTTTCCAGCCGCTCATCGTCTTCCTTCTGGTGTGGGTGATAAATTGCTGTAAGAGAATGTCTTACAACACTTCTGTGTTGGCCTATGCTCTTAACTCTTATGTAGGAAGTGGTCACAGGAGACAAAATGAAAAAAAAGTTTTAAGTTCACTTTAACTGTAATTTATTTGCACACTTGTTCGCAGCTAGCCGTGAATTCTATCCTACAATTACTTTACTGGGTTATGGGGCCTACCTATCTAGCGGTACCTTCCACACTATGCTTACGCTCAGCCTCTGAGTGGCATGAAGTTCACCCGCCCTCCGAGGAAATTGTATAAAGTGATGCGAATACCGGGACTCTGCTTTATACACCCCGCTAAAGGCACTATTTTTCCCGTAACTATTTTAAAGCAATGATGTGATTGGCTGATCACATTAGCTTCGTATGAGAATATTTGCTCTCATATCTTCCACCATGACGAATTCGCACTTTCCATTCCTGTCTGTCTTTTTTCAACGTCTACTCGGCTCTCTCACTCAAGCGTCTTTGCTGGTAATTTTAAGCCTAGTTGCCCTAGAGATATCTCTGCGTGGTACCGCGTGGCTTCAGGCATCTAAACTGCAAATTTGCACGGCTAGTGAGCAACATATTTACTAGTATATAATATTATTTACATTGATGCACCAGTGTTCCTGCTACAAGTTGGAAATAACAATAATTGTCATATATGATGGTGCCAGTAAATTTCAGATTATCGATAAATATTCAAGGATTTATCCGAGAATTTGAAAATCACGAGCTGTACTTGCACTATTTTACGAATTAAATGACCTAATAAAACCCATAAATTAAGATAACGTTTCAATAAACGATAGCTCTTCAAAAAAGTGATTACTGTAGGTATGGACTTATGCATGGCAACATATGAACGTGCTTATTTTATTACATAAACAAATATTAAATTGAACAATTAATAGCTTATATTTGATTTAAACAATGAGACTGACAATTTTTAAACTTTCATGTTAAGGAACCTGGTTTTATTTAATCGTTATTTTTACTTTTTCTGTCATGTATATAGTAGGTAGAAAAGATATTGCACTCCACCCCAAAATTCTATTCATGCTTTGAAGCCCCCTGAATAAAACCGTTTTTAGAAAATGTCCATGTGTATATGTGAAAAAAACAAAAACGAAAAGTTGGATGAATACCTAACCTGGTATTTAAGTCCAGTGTCTTCCAAACATGCAACACGAAGATTTTGAAGAAAAAAAAATCCACCACTCCAACCACCCTTTACATGTATGTCATTTAATGTATATCTCGAATTTTCTGGGAATAACCTGGAACTTTGTATAATCTTGTATAACTAATAAACGTTTAAGCGATGGACGAAAACGTACTACATAAAAAGTGTAAATCTCTTTAAATCCCACAAGTTATTTCAAATAGCTTTTCTGTTACATTAGCCATTTCCGAGATATTCATTATTAACGGTTCGAATTATTCAATGCTTTATCATTATTTTAAAGTCCTATCGACATTCAGTTATTTGCTACACTGTCATGGAAAGAGTAATGGTTAATGTAATTATTTCTGCAAAATTTAGTTAGATTAAAATGAAGTAGATAGAAAAATAAACTTTAAGAATAGTTTGTGTACCAATAGTAAACGATAGGGGTAGAGGAAATCATGTGAATGTAACAGCATATAATTTTTTTAAAATTACTTTATTTATCTCCTGTTTCTTAGCTTCGACATGTCTATGTTGCATGTACTTAGCGCTTGTTTTCACTGCACACATGTTCGTAATATCTGAGTGTAAAGGAAAAATAATATAATTGTCTAACGATAATAAAATATGATGCTCAATTACCAATAGAGACAATCGCGTCTGGTTGATATCTAACACTTTCCGGCACATGATTGGTCGGTATGGTTGACTGAAATGGTCAAAAGTAATATCACCAGAGGGTCTGTGATTGCTAATAAATTCACGAAGTGAGTGAATTTATCTGGAGTACTCATGCCCTCGAGTGATACGTTTAGAACTATTTAACAAATAAAATAAAAATTTAAATGTGATTCTCCTGAACTCGACTTACAACGTAATACTAACTGTATATTTCTGTTATGAATACTTAACTTTTTCAAGACATCTTGCAGCAAATGAACGATGATTATCTGAGACTGAAATAGAAGACAAATGCACGTCGCGGCGGCAATTTTTGGCAATTTCGCTGCAATATCTGGCTGTGATTTGTTCAAATTTAGCATATTATTTCATCTCATTGATCCATTTACCAATGACGTTAAGTATTTAACATAAGTTCTGTTTATTAATGTCATTTTGTTTATCAATGTTGTAGAGTTATTTGTTTTATAATTTAACCTCAAAGTTAGCGAGAAAGACTACCAGAAACCAATTCACAGAAGTAGCTGGCAGACACTTTTGGAGGGAAGAAAAGCTGTAATAAGCTGTGAGGTTGGTAACTTGATACTTGGGTGGTGATGCGTCGCTTTTGTGTGTGTTGTTTCGCCCGTGTTATCGGATACAAGTCTGCCGACACTTGCCGACTCCAAGTAGCAGGCTCCTGGAAAAACTTATGCGAGTCCTTGAAGTGCCGAATACTTCCCCATCCTTTTGTTGGATTCTGTACGCACACTTTCTTTTCGTGCCTCTTGCTAATTCGTTCACACAACCCAGAATGTTTTCGACAAAGAATTCACTGATCATATGTTCTCTAGAATAAATTGCTGTTCGTCCATATCAATTTAATTATTTCAATTTCTCCTTTCGCTCCCCGCCTAGCTGCGTGTTATAGGCTGCTCGGGTATTGCTTCATCGTGTCAGGGAAGGTTCAGAAAGGATATGCATATTAGAAAGAAAAATCTGATGTGTTACACTCACATGATTTTCTCTACTCTTGTACAAACTATTTTTACAAACGCTTATTCTCCATAAGCTTCATGTTAATCGAGATGTTAATCTTACTGCTAATTTTCTTGTAGCTGCAAGGGGAATATGGTAGGCATTAAGCGATAGTCAAATCTTTTAAGAGCTGGTTGCTATGTGGAGTATTCCAGTCTCATTGCATGTCCAGAACAAATAAGATGAATAACGTATTCCCATTTGAGAAAAAGTATATGTATTGGAAAACTTAAGAGAACAACAAGCAATATCTCGAAAATGGTTCACTCAACAACAAAAATGTATATGATATTTTTTATCTATTTCTAATGGTTTACCAACCATGCAAAAGACGTTCGCAATGAAGAATAATTTTGGAGACATTCCCAGAAAATTAAAGATATACATTTTATTTGTCATGAAAGTATCTTAAATATATGACATTTTAAACAAAATCGTTAGAGCCATTTCTGAGAAAATTAAAGTTTTCGAAAAATGTTCCTTGTAAAGGGTAATCTGGTTTGGGGGATTTTCTTTAAAACATTCGTGTTGTATCTCTGGAAGATACTGAACCTAAATACCAAGTTTGGTGTTTATCCGACTGTTTGTTTCTGAGTTATGCTGTTCACAGACAGACAGACAGACAGACAAACACAGACACACACACGGACATGTTTCCAAAAATGCTTTTTATATTCAGGGAGTCTCAAAACATAATATTTCCGGTGAAAACTTGGTATCGAATTTTTGGGTGGAATACAATACTTCCCCTACTTACTATACGTATTGGAGAAAGTAAAAATATAACAGGTAAAATAAAAACTGTTCGTTTACATACAGGGTATAGGGAAAGGAGAGAAATAGTGCGGTAATTAGTGTTCTAGAATAATGAATGACAGACTTTAAAATAATTATTATTTATGATTGTTAAAAAACACATTACATAAATTTGCCATATAACATAAAATATATTTTAGTAGTTTTCTTATAAAGGTTTTTCGAAAAAAGCGCCTTTTTCCTAGGGTATTTAAAATCCTCATTTGAAATGACTGAATTTTAGTTTTAGAGTATATTGCGTCTATGTTTATGTATCTCAAACAAACATTATAATACTGCAATAAAGCTTTAGATCACGACTAACTTTTTTTATTTACATCTAAGCACGTAACCATCTAAAAATGAAAACCAAAGTCAGAGAATCACGTTCTAAGTTTGCCCCACCCCCTCATTGACTGTAGTTTACACTGATACTCGGTGAATCGGCCCAATTCGCTATCAATTTACCACAGTGGCCTAATTATCGAGTTATCTTTATAATCATAAATCAAGAATAACTACTGCGTGCTAAAGCCTGGCATATCCCGAGGGTGGAATCGATGTATAAATACGAAATTTAACTAACATTACATAACTTTAACTTTCATTACGTCCGTTAATTGGATTTATAACTTAGGATGCAGCATGACATCTTGAACAAACATTTGCTTTTAATGCTTTAATAACCGTAATGATGCATACGTATAAATATGTTTGATTTAAAATATGAAGATACTACATTCATTGTTACTTCCCTAAAAGGTTCTGCTGGATAAGGCAGCTTTAAATGCAAGTCTTCAAATTCAGCTGATTTAACGTGACGTGATAAAATATTTCTAAATTACTTTGTCTTCGTGCCATGTACGTTTACCTTTACTATTCTCATTATAATCTTAGAATTAATCTTGCAAACATCAAACTTTCTTCAAACAGGAAATATGCATATAGCAATTGAATTATTAACATGTTACATTGAATCAAATTCATAATACCCACATTTAAAATTACCTATCACTCTTCCTTAAATTTCAGTGTTATTTGAATATAATGTCACGCCCTTAATTTGGCGGTGGTTGAGGACGTGCATATGGGAGCGTAGCAGTGTTAAGGATTGGTGAGCCTTTCTAAGCACCAAGACATACTTAACGAAAATGATAACGTATATTTAATATAGTGAGCAAATAAAGACAACGTAAGTGAACAAGCAAGCCATTCTGAAAATAAGTATCTAAGGGAGTTCAGTGTTTAGTTATACATTACCTAGAAACAGATGTAATGTGGAATGCCCTACCTGGAGGTAGGCGTTGTTCTGGGTAGCGCCTCCGGCCACACTTCTTATATTATAGCTACACGCCTCCACACAGGACATAGCCATATATGGAGAGATAACCTCTAAGCTATGAGTTGGCATCAACAACCCACATAATACCACACGGATATGACTGGCACTGAATGACCAGGTCATGCATCCTGTGTTGCATCATGTGGAGTCATAACTTTAGAAAAATGATTTTTAACTCCAACGTTTCGACTTCATACGTTACAATATGGCATGACTTTAACCTTCAATATTAATAATGAAGTGAATATTACCCATTTAATAGCTAAGGAGTCGTGTACAATTCAGTCCAAGATCTTCTTTCTCCCATGGCACTCCACTGGTATTCTGATATAGTCGCACTCGGAATCCAACCACGCTGCTCTGCTGAGTGCTGGTCTTGTAGCATACAAATGTTACAAACTGAATATACAAAAAAAGCAATAAAATTAATTTTAAATAAAATATAAATGAATTTAAATCACAATTTTTTTAACTTTATCGATTAATTGATTAAGAAATGTATCTACCCCACAAGTCCCATTTGACTTCGGGCGACTGCTCGCTTGATTAGATGTTTGGCTTGCCACAATGCTAGCGTATGATATTTTAACCTTTCTATGACGAATTGCTTTAAAGCTGCTAATCGTTGCATGAATGCAAACACGATGCTTTCTAAAACTGGCAAAGCTGCTTCACAGTAACTGTCTCGTACTACCTGGTCTGCTTATGATGACTAAGCCAGACTACTCTGCACAACTACGTAGAATGGAGTGTTCAGGCCAAACAACCATAGCAAGTATTCGGCTCGACTACGCAGTGTTTTATCGCAAAGACAAATATCACCGCGTCTTATACTCTTCTGTTTTGGAAGGGGGTTATTTAAGAAACTTTAACATGTAGGTCATATCGCGACGGGTACCTTCCAGCGCTTTGAAACACATGATTCAATATGTGCCAGACATATACATTTAGATCCATGAATACCTTCCTATACCGTCATCTTAGTAAGTTGTTTATAGACGACCTTAATTGCGTAGTCACTTTTCTGTGATATCTAGTTCGTTGCTTTTGGTTATAGTGGTACTGCTGTTCAGTGGGTATGTGTACTAGTCGACCACGACACGAGTGCTCTTGGAGGAGGGCGCCATTGCTTTTGTTGACATCCAGGCTAGCGATCAGAGGGGAGTAAGGGCCTGGGAGATAGGGGAATGTACAGTTGCACAATCAAAACAGACTACGTTTGCAGGCCCATTCTAGCTAGTAAATTGCGAGTGTATTTCTTATAATGTTTGTGTATTTGTGTTTACTTCACGCATTGAAACCATCTTGTGACGTCATTCATTTGTTAGGTTTGTTAGCTCCATCTGGTGTTAGCAATTTGCGGCAGTATTAGTTTCTTATTTAAAAAAAAATGCTACTGTTACTTTATCTAATTTTGGTTCTTTGTCCTCCGGCTAGCTATTATCCTTTTGGTCAAGCACTTCTCTATATACAGGTTGTGTAAACGGAAAGGAATCTTTTATCCAAAGATAAAACTGATGAAGAAATTTGTTTTACACTTTTATTGTCGAACACGTTAACTATCACATTTACACATTGATCTTGACACTCGCCAAACTGAAACTGTTATAATAACTTCATTACTGATAATTCTTAATTCGCGTACTTCAACTTTTTGTATAATTAACTTTATAACACTTGAGATTTTTCATAACTCTGTTACGCGTAACCTGCAAATTGATATCCGAAGTGTGCCGTACAAATACTTTCGATGAACTGACGGGAATGCGACGTGTAGTGTACAAAGAATTTTGATGAACTGAGCGACTGAAGGCGACGTGTAATGTATTGAGATTTTCGATGAACTGGGGGCGATCTACCTCTAACCTACTCTTTTTATACTCATTCACCCAGATATGCCTAAAGATTATAACTGAACTGCAATTGGTTAATAAAACGCGCCAACATTAGCGTCTATTTTTATATCCAATGAAAATTATGAATACATATGCTCTAGGGAAATGTTCCAGCAATTTCTAAAAGAAAAACGCGCCAATATTATGTAACTTCCTCGTTTCCAATAATGATAAACAGCTCACCCCCTCGCTGCGTTATTGCACGCTATTATTGTCAGTTTCAGTAAGGCAGTACAAACTTACTTCTCAACAATAATTACAATCAATAAACATCTCAAATCAATGTCACATAATAATGCATATTCATACTACAATCATTATTTACATTTAAGTAATTTGTGATACAAATTACTGCATCAAAATGCAAATCGGTACTGCGAATGTTTTCTTTTCCTGACTGTCCTTCCGACGCCTCACCCACTTGTTCCGGAACTGTTTAGTTCCTCTTCCCACCATATGTACTCGTATAGTAGCCGACTAGTAGCTACTTGACTAGTGTGACGTCGGATAGATGATCTTATTTGCGTAGTCGCTTTCTTCTACCACGCATTCTGTTTTTATTTATTTTATACTGTGGGTAGTATTATGCGCCGTAGTATTGAAAATCCAATTCGGTATGTGCGAGGGACGTTGTTAAAGTTCTCGGCGTGACTCTGAGATGTGGTGAAGATGGACAATTATTAAGCTCCTTAAAGCATACAATCATTCCTAAAACATATTTTTGTGGCTTTAACTATTTCCGATATATTCCTTACTATTGGTTTGCATTTTCCAATTCTTATACTTTTTTCAGTGGTAAGTCGCAAGTTATTTTTTCCCATGGTCATGCAAGAAACTGTCACATAGCGATCCGTTTTTTAAAAATTGGAATATCTCTTTATTTCTTGTGGCTACCATCCCCCGGAGGATGGGATGAACTGAAGGAACCACAGGAGGAAACAGTTCGCAGAACAACTGGCCACAGGGACGCGCGAAGGTCCCTAACAGTTCCAGGCTCGAAGACCAGTCCCTCTGCTGGAGTTGCCTAAAGAGGGCGATGAGCACTCGTGATAAAGCAACCCTTTAGTGTCCACGGGAAGCACTCTTTCCTTTGAGCCAGCATCCACGCCATTTTTCTGGCACCAACACACGCCACGAAACCTAGAGGTATACCTACAAAATGAGAAGGAAACGAAATTAAAGGGAAGCAATGGAAAATAAATCGTGGTAGATGAGAAACCACTCTAACATATGTATCACCACCGACCAGTTACAACCATGAAAAACCCAAGGTCAAAATGAACGGTCGACGGGAATCGAACCGTTCCAAATTCGAGCCTCACACGATACCGCGGAGCCACCTCGTTCGGTAACGAATGTACGCTACGTATTCAAAAGTATCCGGACACCTGACGTACAAGTACGTGGCGCCCTCCATCGGTAATGCTGGAAGTCAATATGGTGTTGGCCCACCCTTAGCCTTGATGACAGCGTTCACTCTCGCAGGCATACTTTCAATCAGGTGCTGGAAGGTTTCTTGGGGAATAACAGCCCATTCTTCACGGAGTGCAGAACTGAGGAGAGGTATAGATAGGTCGGTGAGGCCTGGCACGAAGTCGGCGTTCCAAAACATACCAAAGGTGTTCTATAGAATTCATGTCAGGACTCTGTGCAGACCAGTCCATTACATGGATGTTATTGTCATGTAACCACTCCGCCACAGCCCGTGCAGTATGAACAGTTGCTCGATCGTGTTGAAAGGAGCAATCGCCATCCCCGGATTGCTCCTCAACAGTGGGAAGCAAGAAGGTGCTTAAAATATCAATGTAGGTCTGCGCTGTGATTGTGCCGCGCAAAACAACAAGGTGTGCAAGCCCCCTCCAGGAAAAACGCGACCACATCATAACACCACCACCTCCGAATTTCACTTTTGGCACTACACACGCTGGCAGATGACGTTCGCCGGGTATTCGCCATACCCACACCCTACCATCGGATCGCCACCATTGTGTACCGTGACTCGTCACTCCACACAACGTTTTGCCACTGTTCAATCGTGTAATGTTGACGCTCCTTACACCAAGCGAGGCGTCGTTTGGCATTTTCCTGCGTGACGTGTGGCTTACGAGCAGCCGCTCGACCATGGAATCCAAGGTATCTCACCCCACGTCTTACTGTCATAGTACTTGGAGTGGATCCTGATGCAGGCTGGAATTCCTGTGTAATGGTCTAGATAGATGTCTGCCTATTACTCTTTACGACCCTCTTCAAATGTCGGCGGTCTCTGTCAGTTAACAGACGAGGTCGGCCTGTACGCTTTTGTGTTGTACATGTCCCTTCACGTTTCCACTTCACTATCACATCAGAAACAGTGGACCTAGGGATGTTTAGGAGTGTGGAAATCTCGCGTACAGACTTCTGACACAAGTGACACCCAATCACCTGACTACGTTCGAAGTCTGTGAGTTCCACGGAGCGTCCCATTCTGCTGTTTCACGATGTCTTATGACTACTGAGGTCGCGGATAATGAGTATCAGGCAGTAGGTGGCAGCACCTAAGATGAAAAACGTATGTTTGTGGGGGTGTCCGGATACTTTTGATTACATAGTGTATAAATCCACGATGAAAGCTTATCTCGATTAACAAGTAGAAGAATAAGCTTATATAAGAATAGATTGTAGAGGTTATTTGACAGCAGCACATTAATTACTTTATCTAGCACGTACATAGAAGGTAGAGAAAGTATTTATTGCATTCCACCCAAAAATTCGATATCGAGATTTCACCGGAAATATATGTTTTGGGACTCCCTGTCCAAAATAAATCATTTTTAGAGAATGGTCCGTGTGTGTGTCTTTGTGACTGTGAACAGCATAAATGAAAAAATAAAAGTCGGATAAATACCAAAGTTGATATTTAGGTTCAGTACGTTACAAAGATACTACATGGCTCTAACGAGTTTGATTAAAATACCATATACTTACATGACAAATAAAATGTATGTCTTGAATTTTCTGGGAATAGCATTTGAGGTCCTGTTCATTCGAAAAGAGGTTTGTATAATCTTGCACAATTGGTAAACGTTAAGTGGTAAGGGAAAACGTACTGCACAAAACATTCAAATCTCTTTAAAACACATAAACAGTATGTAATTTTAAGGCCAGCATGTAGCAACCAGTTCTTAAACATTTGACTTTCGCTGTTGCTTTTGCATCCATAACGAAACGTGTAATGTAGCTGTTTCTGCAATGGCTTTTTTTGGATTAAAAACAAGTAAAATAATTTGTATATTCACTAATAAACGACAGTGTAGAGAATGTCGTGTGAATGTAACACATCAGACTTTTTTGATCAACCATACTGTAATACTCTGATTACATGTGATGTAAACAAACTGTAATGGCATCCATAATACTTCAGCGACTCATTATGATATTAATCAGCGGCGGACCAGCTGCCCTGTCGCCCATACGTTTTTAACACCTTCAAAGCAGCATTCCACTGGGATCCATTCTCCAGATAAACAATTAAATATGTGTTTAAAATAAAATATGTTCGTTGTAATGTTAATTGTAATAAATTGAGTTCATTTATTTTGCTTAAGTATATGTTGCTTTTACGTTACCTGCAAAAAGCAATAAATATGGCGTGTACGTAAGAGTATTGCTATCTGTTGCAAACTCATAAGGCTATGCCTTCAGTGCTGCCATCCGATTAGCATTTAATTATACACAATTAACAAGGTAGGATGTTATTATAAAAGCTCAAAGTTTTGAAATTATAGTGTGGTCGACAAAAAAACAGTTCGTATGCAACTTGACTATAATGGAATTAAGAAGCTTGTGTGAACATTATGAAACGAGAGGTTAACATACTCGCGTCTTAATTACTACCATTATAATCTTGTTGCATAATATACTATTTTGTTTAATTTATTTGTATTTTACATAAGAATGTGTTCCTCTATAAAGTGCGTCGTCCTTTCCCTTTGTATTTACCTGGAGAATGCAGTATGTCGGTCACCTCCTAAGTACGTGTTACTCATCAACTCGACTACTCATTGAAGATCCTGTTGTCTGGGTTCGAATACCTGTTATAAGTATTTCTGTGGTAGAAACATGTTTTCGTCGATCTCCACGGCGTGAAACGTAAAGGCTCAACTGGCTAACAAAATAACTGTAGACGACGCAGCATATGAAATTCAACACACATTTTCTTTTTCTTATTCTGAGTTTTAACAGGAAACCTACAACCAACTTGCGTGTTAAACAAAGTACATGGTAACACTTCGACTTCCACCAGCGCATAACTTAATCACTTGTCTAATACGGTATAACAAGACTTCTGCATGTTTAGTTACTCTCTTCGGGAACTTCTTGTCACTTTTAGCACATATTACTCGCGCGGTTATTCCAAAACTGAGTTTCAGTCTTAAAGTAGCGCCAGCGCGTGTCCTGCTTTCGAAGTCCAAAACTGCCTGAAATTTTGACAAGCACCTCAAATATATGCGGCTCTGAGAGGAGCGAATGTGAAACTTACGAACTAATTCTAAGCTGGCATGGATATACTTTACTTTTAAACACTAATAAATTTCTATTAATCTGATTGGCCAACTCGGGTTCACATGGTAGAATACAGTGAAAAATCCCCTGTTTGTGAACTATTTCAGACATTCCCTAGTGTTAGCTACTTATGTCCTATTTGCACGCCAACTAACAAAGGCTTTTACGAACCTGTAAGATACAGTGCAATAACCTTTACTCTTGTTCTTTTCAACGCTTGTTACATTTCTACTGGTGCGTAAGTCTAAAGTTACTAAAAATAAAATACAGGTAGAGACATACTTATTTACGTTGCAAATGTAAATGAACCCTGCTATATAATAAAATGATAACACAAATGAGACATTAAACATACAAACATAATAATTAAATCGTAGGGGAGGTATAAATACTGTCTCAAAAGTGTAGGTAATAGCATTTTGGTTACTGTAGTAAACTAGAAAATGTTAATGCGAACGAAAGATAGGCCTTTTATTTCCCCAAAAGTGGTGTTTCAGAATGGCACGCCTTACTGTCTTTATTGTACGTGAGCTTCCTCGTTTTGAACAATGCCATAGAAATACGAACAGGGTGTGAACGATGTGGAAGGAAACGCCTTTTCTCCGAATGCAGCTTCGTCCTTTCTTTTCCTTACACTGTTTAAAAATCACATTTGGAGCCAGGGTAGAGTGGTAATGGCGAGCTTTATCGGGTTGGTTACGTGGAAAATGACAGTTAGCCACCTGCAAGTAGAGGGAGGAGTCTCCCCTCGAGGGTTTTATCCCCTTCCTCTTTCCTCTCATTCCCTGACAACACTCCTCAGCTAATGTTGTAGAGCTCTAATAGAGCAGGAAGAGAAACCTGCTGAAAGCGCCAAAGGCTCCTACACACGATCACTGTCTCCCTCTCAAGCATGTGGCTAAAATTTGTGTGGCTTATTTATTTCACTTTGGCTTTTACAGTATATAGTAAACACTTAAACACAGGCAGTAAGCAACCATAATGTGCAAATTACCAATGGACGTGAAACCACTTAAAACAGCTGTCATTCAGTTGTTTTAAAGACAAAGATATCAAAACGTAAGAGAGTTTGCCTTTTTATATAATGTTTGTGTAATGTTTGTACTCTTATAAAGTATTCCTAACTTTTTTGTGAATATCTTCACTACAAATCCACTTAAGTTAGATTTAGATAGTCTTCTGGATTTCAGAAATCTGAACCAGAGCTGGGTTCTTTACTCCATATTTATTCCTTAAATTTTCTGGTTCAAGTTCCTCTCTTTCAAGTTTGCATGACTTGGGCAAGTATCATTTTTACTTTCTCTACTACGTGTAGTAAGTAGGGAAGGTATTGCATTCCATCCAAAAATTCGATACCGAGATTTCATCGCAAATACATGCTTTGAGGCCACCTGAATAAAAATTCTGATGTGTTACACTCACATGACTTTCTGTACTCTCGTACAAACTATTTTTACAAACGCTTATTCTCCATATGCTTAAGTTAATCGATATGTTAATCTTATTGCTAATTTTCTTGTAGATGCAAGGGGAATTGGTAGGCTTTAATCGATAGTAAAATCTTTTAAGAGCTGGTTGCTATGTGGCGCATTCCATTCTCTTTGCATGTCCAGGACATAAAAAAGTGAATAATGAATTCCCATTTGAGAAAAAGTATAAGAATTGGAAAATTTAAGGGAATAACAAACAATATCTCGAAAATGGTTCACTCAATAAAAAATGTATATGACATAAATTGTGTATTTTAACGCAATCTACATTTTTTGTAGTAAAATGTTGTCTATCTCTTATGGTTTACCAGTTATGCAAAAGTCAGTCGTTCACAATGAAGAATACTTTTGAAGACATTTCCAGAAAATTCAAGATATACATTTTATGTGTCATGAAAGTATCTTAAATATATGATATTGTAATCAAAGTCGTTAGCGCTCCCTCCACCCAGATTACGCTTTACTGGAACATGTTTCGAAAATTATCATTTTCTCAAAAATGGTTCTAACCATTTTGATAAAAAATGTCACACATTTAACATCTCTTTTATGACAAATGAAATGCATATCTTGAATTTTCTGGGAATATCTCCAAAAGTCCTCTTCATTGAAAATGGCTTTTGCATAACCGTAAGAGATAGATACAATTTTTGTACACAAAAAATTAGATCTCGTTAGAACACTATTTATGTCATAAACAGTTTTTTGTGGAGTGAACCATTTCCGGGATATTACTTGTTATTTTTTTGAGCTTTCCAGTACTTATACTCTTCTCAAAGGTGAATTCGTTATTCGTTTATTTTATGTCCTGGGCATAGATGCGGTTCCCTGGGATTGAACCCGGGCCGCCTCTGTGAGAGGCGAGCGGTCTAACCACTCGGCCACGGCGCCGCCAAGGCATTTTTTAAGTGGAGCAAAAAAGATATGGGGTGCCATTTTATCGACAGTCAATCTTCGTTTCTCTGAATCAGAAGACGGATTTGCTCATTGTTGGCGGTGGAAAGCTCCACATAGCAACCAGCTCTTAAAATATTTGACTATCGCTTAAAGCCTACCAATTCCCCTTGCATCTACAAGAAAATTAGCAATAAGATTGACATCTCGGTTAACATGAAGCATATGGAGAATAAGCGTTTGTAAAAATAGTTTGTACAAGAGTAGAGAAAGTCATGTGAGTGCAACAAATCAACTTTTTTTTAACATAGTCCCCTTTCTTCTCAAAGCACTTGGTCCTTCGTTACACTATCTTCCTGATGCCTCAGAAAAAGTTTCTCGGTTGAGCAGCAAACCATGTATGCACCACTTCCTTCTCTTTTTGGTGTGTGGTGAAGCGACTGCCCCTTAAGGAATTTTTATTCATTCATTCATTATCTGTTTAACCTCCTCATATGTAGGACTTATAGCCCCCAGGACTTACAGGCGGGTGCCTGGGGTCAGAGGCCCGTCGAAGAGCAGGCACTCATGGATCAGACAGAACATCCAGGATGGGGGATCAGCCCGATGCCTGGTATGGGGATGAAGGAAGTGGATGAAACGAAATGAAGGTGAAATGGATGAAAGGAAAGGTGATGATGGAGCAGTTGGTGGAATGAATGGCGGGGGAAACCGGAGAACCCGGAGAAAGCCCGCCCAGACGCCGCTTTGTCCACCACAAATCCCACATGCGGTTCCCTGGGATTGAACCCGGGCCGCCTCTGTGAGAGGCGAGCGGTCTAACCACTCGGCCACGGCGCCGCCAAGGCATTTTTTAAGTGGAGCAAAAAAGATATGGGGTGCCATTTTATCGACAGTCAATCTTCGTTTCTCTGAATCAGAAGACGGATTTGCTCATTGTTGGCGTCACTAGTGGATATGGATGGGTGTCCTGCTCTTTCCTCGTCCTACCCAGTTGTCCGACCATTTTGAACTCTGCAACCCATTCGTACACATTTTGCCGGGGTAAGCAATGCCCCCATACTGTGCGAAAAGTGTTCGATGGATTTTGGCTCCTGGTACACCTTCAATGACGAAAAACTTATAACCGCATGCTGTTCTTCTTTGATGCAAATGGTGAGGGGTGCAGCAATGCTTATTATGCAACAATGCAGCACTCACTGTATTGATAACGGCCAAACATTCCACAAGCGGAGACGAAGGAACAACATGTCGATATGCCCGCGCACAAACCGATACAGTGTGCGGATACTTACTGACTTACCCTCGTATATCTTACTATAACCATAAAATAACATTCATATATCACAATATCTATATTTAAAAAACAACTACTTCAATCAATCATTGTTTTCTATCATCCGCAATATAATTTTGCTACTTTTGTCTTTACAACATATCACCGAGTGGGTGGCCGAGGCGGTAACGCCTGTGGCCCGCATTCGGGAGGTTCTGGGTTTAAATCACGTGGGTTGACCAATCTGACTGGTTTTTTTTTCTTTGTCTCAGTCGCGAAGGTAAATACCGAATCAGATATTTAATACCAATACTCTGCAATCTATCCACAGATAATGAAAGAAGGTAGACTGGACGGCACCCTAATGCCATCTAATCGGCAGGTGTAGAAGCAGAGATACAGTTGCCTAGCACTAAGGTCTCTCTGGACTCGGGAGGAAGCAAGAAGGCTTCCGTCACACAACGAACCACCAGTATCTCCTAACAGATTCGTCGAGATATGGCCACGTAGTTAAAACGACGTAAAATAGAGAGAGAAAAGAACAAACCAAAAACATCGGCATTCAACGGGTCGACAGTGTTAATGAACCATAGATAATGTAGTTTTGAAGTTCAATCAAACACGTAAAAGAAACTATCACATAGTTCTCCCTTGCTATATAAAACTTTATACTGCAAAGGACCGAGTTACGGTGGCTGGACGTAACTTTGCTTAAAGGATTTCAAATAGTAGTTTTACTATGTCGGTATACCTTCTTTCCTCTAATTATTATTCACTTTTATTTAAATCATAAAATAATATAATTAAATTACACAGTAAAATCACGCTTAACAGAAAGCACGCCTAAATGCAGCGGCGGAGGAAAAAAATTATAAAGAACGGGAGAAAGAATGAAAGTAAAAATAACTTATTACCACTTTCGTGCTGGCAATATTACTGCAACATTTGCAATGTTCTTTTGCACCAACCCTAAATATAACGCAGGAACTTATTGTATCAGTTAATCCTTACCCACTACCCCATTCTAGGGAATATTGTGCCGTTATGACAAGTGTTAACTGCCTCCACGCGCATTCAATGCGCTGGAAGCTCACAGTTTTACTGCTGGTGTTGGTCAGTGTGGTTTATTTGTGTTTAAGATGTCGGCGAAAGAAAGCGTGTTGTAATAAGCATTAAAGAAAACTCCAAGCCGTTAGCGATAGTGTGACAGTGGACGAGGGCATTAGAGGTAAGTAAGAATTTAAATTTGTATTTTGATATTGAATTACGGCACTATTAATAACAATAATTTTTAGTTTCTCTACTACGTATAGTAAGTAGAGGAAGTATTGTATTCCACCCGAAAAATAGATACCGAGGTTTCACCGGAAATATATGTTTTGAGTCCCCCTGAATACAAAAAGAAGCATTTTTGGAAACATGTCCTCGTGTGTGTGTGTGTGTGTGTGTGTCCCTGTGTGTGTGTGTGTGTGTGTCTGTGAACAGCATAACTCAGAAACGAACAGTCGGATAAGCACCAAACTTGCTATTTAGGTTCAGTATCTTCCAGAGATGCGACACGAAGGTTTTCAAGAAAATCCCCCACCCCAGATTACCCTGTACATGGAACATTTTCGAAAGTTTTAATTTTCTCAAAAACGGCTCTAACGATTTTGATTAAAATATCACATGTTTAAGATATTTTCTAACAAATAAGATGTATACCTTGAACTTTCTGGGAATGTCTCCAAAATTATTCTTCATTGCGAAAGACTTTTGCATAACTGGTAAACCATAAGAGATAGACAAAATTTTACTACACAAAAAATGTAGATCGCGTTAAAATACACAATTTGTGTCATATACATTTTTGTTGTTGAATTAACCTTTTTCGAGATATTGCTTGTTATTCCCTTAAATTTTTCAATACTTATTTTCTCAAATGGGAATTCGTTATTCATTTTTTTTGTCTTGGATATGGAAAGAGCATTAATCTGTGGCAAAGAGAATGGTGCTGCACCTAGCAACCAGCTATTAAGATATATGTCGATGCTTAAAGGCTACTGTATTTCTATATTGCCCTTGCAAATACAAAACAAGGGGAGCATAGTACGCCTTAAGCGATAGAACTGGTCGCTATGTGTAAAATGTAATTCTCTTTGCATGTCAAAAGATCATTTCTGCAAATGGTTATCTAGATTAACATGAAGCATATGGAGAATAAGAGTTTGTAAAAATAGTTTTGTACAAGAGTAGAGAAAGTCGTGTGAGTGTAACACATTAGATTTTTATTTGATACGATTGTGATAAATATAATTCTATAAGGTAGGATGTTGAAAACAAAATTGTTTAAGAGGAAGACTACAGGGTTCGTCTCTCTTGTCCCTTGTGTATGAAGTGGAAAATGTGCTATTCAAATCAGCTTCTTCTGCTTTTCTATGAAGTGATGTACACGCCCTCTGAGGTGTAGATGGAAAACCCCTCCTCTTTCCAATTTGCTTTCCTGTGAGCTGGTTGGATAACTATATAATGACGTCAGGTGGTGGGACTTCAAAATTCAAAAAATTTTGATGTCACGGTAAATACATATTTTTCTCCAAACGTCAAGTTGTGATGGACTTTAAATTGACTTCAGTACTTTATTTGTTGACGTATCTCATGGTTTCAAGTCCAAAAGTGATTGCAAAAGCAGATCTAATAGTTTGTTTTAATTTAATGTTCCTTTAACATTCACTCATACGAGTTTTCAAACTAATCTTTGTTATATCAATGTAAATACGTTGCAATCCATCTAATAAATTCCTGATTTATTTAAATTATCTATAGTTTTATGTAATGGTTTACTAAATACATTTCTCAAATTGAAAATGTTGAATGTTGTAAGTTCTAAACATCTTTTCACAACATTTAAATATAGCTAGATGATAGAAGTTTTTATATACCATCTTAGTATTTGTTGTTTTTAATTCT
This sequence comes from Deroplatys truncata, assembly GCA_030765065.1. Classification (NCBI taxonomy): domain Eukaryota; kingdom Metazoa; phylum Arthropoda; class Insecta; order Mantodea; family Mantidae; genus Deroplatys; species Deroplatys truncata. The sequence goes on from CM060979.1 coordinate 167,661,877, forward strand.
GAAGTGTACTAATTGTATTTTGTTTTTATTCTTATATTTGTTGAGTAAACTTTTATAAGTTGTGCATAAAATTCACTTACAATAGCTGTGTTAATTATATATTATAATTCTTTTTTAAATTGTTCACCTGTGAGAGCTACATTCAATAATCTATAAATAAATACATGTTGATGGGATGCTGGATTACAATTACTTTTATGCAATAATCTACATGAGTAGCTATCAAAATTTTAAAGCGTTATTTTTTCTTATTATGTTTAAATAAAAATGGTAAAACATAATCATTTTCAGTTTAAATGGTGAATTTATTATTTTGAGCATTCAAAATGTTGAAAGTAGCATCTGTAGCATAATGGCGAATAACGACAAATGCATCATCTACATATCTGAACCAAATTTTAAAAATTTTCTTGATGAGACACAGTAACTTCAATTTCCAGAAAGCTCATAAGAAAGGAGATGTAAGATTGCCCATATGAGTAAGACCATCATCAAATTGACAATCAGCTTACGTCATCCCAAAAATGGGCGTGACAATGACACTGCTAATGAGTTCTCTTTTCTTCTTGATTGTTGATTTCCATTAGTTTAATAATAATCGTCATAATATTAATAAAGCTGACAATAAAACAACAGTAATAAGAATTCATATGTATATAATTTTGTATTATTATTATTATTATTATTATTATTATTATTATTATTATTATTATTATTATTGCTTCTATCTATATGTTTATTCACAAAAGTAGTTATTGAATTGAGAAAATATGAACCTATTTCTTAACAACTTCTCCACCAACGAGATTTTGTTCTTTGAGGTATATTATTCAATAATTCATATGTCCTTGAAACACTACATTCCTATTCAATGACATTAATTATCAATAATTGCTCTACTTCAGAAGTTCTAGTTATTTACATCAGTCAGAGTAGAATTCATTGGCAAAGACTACCTCCTCCGTTCCACAGCAACATAACAACCCTCATAGGTTTGTGGTTGTCCTTGGAGTTTGTTTCAAGCCAATCAGAGGAATAGATGATAAAGTCTCAGTGCCGTTGGGTGTTAGATAAATATGGTGAGCTGGCGGAAGGAAAAACATTGTTGACGGTAAATGAGAATGGGCTTTTTGTTCCACTCAAGTGTAGGAATGTGTGAAAGTAAAGCAGAATGTAACGGTGATATAATACATGGTCTTGCCTAACTTGCCTATTTGTACATATGAAATAGACCCGTATATGAGGCAGTTTGAGCTTTATTATTTATGGACGCTCTTTAACTGTCGTGGTCCTTAGCGTCCCATTGTATATTAGGCGTGAAAGACCGGTAATTTTGCTCAGAGGCCTCTTTATCAGGCTTGAGGTTCTTTTACATGCCGTAAATCTACACGGGACCATCGGCTTTACTTCCCTTCCGAAGGAAGCCATGCCAAAGATTTTTACGCCCGAAAAAAGTACATCGCCCTCCTCCAGTTTGAACCCGCGACTTCGGGAACTAGAAGCTCCATGGTAACCACTACACCACGGAGGACGACGGATATGAGGCAGGGATTGTATTTCACACGGCATTTTAGTATTTATATGCGTGAAATGCTGTACGAAGGAAGTTAAAGAATTTAACATTCTATGATACAGACATCTCATGGATTACCTATAATTCAGAATATAAACTATATTATGCAACTTGAAACGTGCCTTTTGAAATAGGAATAAAAATAATCTCATAATTGCAACTTAAGAAAGATATTTTAAAATAGTAATTACATGTGAAATATTAAAAAATAAGCCTTTTAACTATTTATGTGAATGACCTAGGCTGCAATGTTTCTTTTAACTTTGATAAAGATATATAAATAAATACAATACAAATCACGTAATGCATGAAACTATTAGAAGAACAAGAAAACAGCAAATGCATGTATGATATGTTATGCGGTAATGAAACTTGGAAAGTAAAAAAAAGATATTAGTCAGAACAAAGCTGCAGAAATAAAATTATTCAGACCTTATTGGAATAAACTGAATAAATATATAAGAAAATATCGCCCATAACAAAGTTGAGTGAAAAATAATAGAATGATGTAGAGATAGATGCATAAATCTTATAAATAGACTAAACGAAACAAAATTCCAAAAATTTCTACATCATATACCGTTTAAATCAGCTTGTTACCACAGCAAATATATGACAAAAAATTTTATGCGCTTTCACAAAGCGGAAGTTGTCCAATGATCATTCTGTTACATGGCCGTGTGTAGACTAAGGTTGGAAACTGCATAAGATTTGAAAAATTCACTATTACGACGGGAAATCGAAACACGGATCTTCAGCCTTCAGTACCGAGCCACCATGGCAGTCAACTGGAAGCGTGATGAACAATTGATTCATACGTACATTCAGGTGTAATTTCAAAACAGTCAGCGTTGCAAGAATGTACTTGTAAGTTGCCTTTAAATTAACATGAATTTATAGCATTTTATAGGCTTTATATGGAATATGAAACTTATTAAGGGCTTTATACGACAGTATTTTGTTCGTTATTTGGACTGGAATTAGCAGAAAAAAAATTGTTGACCTTCCAAATACACATGGTTTGTTTCAACCAACTTAGTGCTAAGATTGCATTTTTTTAATGCTGTAAACTTTAGAGGAGGTACATTTATAATACCTTATTTAAACTTCACTTGTAAGAAAAAGAGTACAACAGTAATATCTTTCGTTTCAGAGATATTTGAGGCAGTATTTTTAACACATAAATGATTTCAGTCTAATTATATAATATAAATCCAATAACAGCCCGCCTTAAAGCAATATGTGTATAAATAACATATAAAATGTATATAACAGTCATTGTATTAATGTTTATATTACTGTATACATGTTTAATAATGTTATGTGAATGTATTAGGTAATTTAACAATATAGGAGCTGTGATAATATAAGCCAAAAGTTGCTAACAATGAGGTAACCTTGAGGCAATAATGAATTGGAAAGTTTAATAATGCTACTAGTAATTATTGGAGCAAAAATAATGTACTTTTTAAGACAGTTTATAAATAGCCAATCAACAACCAGAAAACCTGAAAGCTAAATAAAAGTATTCTATTGGAGTAAAATTAGTCAATTAGAGACTTGGAATAAATGAAATTTACAAATTCAGGCGGTAGAAGTCAGTTGCTGGTAGACAGCGTTCCTAACTGAACGCGTGACGGGTCCTCAAGAATACTTATTCAGTGTGAGACGAAAATTCAGTATAAAGTTTACGTGTTAAAAAAAGTGCAAGTAATTAATAAACAATCTCACAGCTCTCTATATCAGTGAAGTTTTATTTAATGTGTGAAGGATTAATAAATGGAGTGAAGTAAAAATTGTAATTTGTGTAAGCCTACATTCTTTAGCCGCACCACTCCCTGTTAAGAAATATATGTTTCTACAAATTAATACTGATGCAACCGAGGCAAACATAAATATATGTATAATATTTAAAGAAACATAAAAATAGAAATTTGATTCCTAAACATTGGGGCGAAGGCCACTGGAAAGTAAACTTGGGGCGAAGGCCACCGGAAAGTGAACATTGGGGCGAAGGCCATTGGCACTTTGTACCATACGTGCAGCAGTTACTTCATCAAGTTTGGCTTTCCAACAGTGAAGCAACTATTAATCCTTCATATTTAATGTGTCAGTTTCAGGTGAATTCATCTGGTATGCCTACAAATTAAAGAAGTAGGGGACATATGAGGCAGAAATATCTGCGGTGATGCATTCACCCAGAATAACTGGAGAGCGAAGAGATTGGAAACATCTCAAACAGAAATATTCACGATGTTGGATTTAGGTGACTCGCCCAGTATAAGTGGAAAGGTAGGGAATGTTCAAGAAAGATACGGGCAATGACAGCTTTAGGTGATTTGGCCGGTATGTCTGTACATCGAAGAGATATTGGGTTTCGTCGTAATCATCAACAACTACAGAATGAACCATGTTAAGTCATCTTGACATCTTCTCCTGGGACGACTTACATCACGATGCCCAAATGGTTTTTAGTTTAGTGCTGTCTTCATTAGTCTTTCCTCTTTCATTCAGAGCATTTGAGCAGTCCAATTCTTTCTTTTCATGGTTATAATACACCATCGAGTTAGAAAACAATGTTATTATATTGTAAAAACACACATAATAAATAACAAAAATTTGTTTCAGGACTACTAAAATATTTCACAAATATAGTATGTACCAAAGAAACTGGAAGTTTTAAATTTTGATGTTGTTGATACATGAAAGAAGGCTTAGATTCCTGCCAGTGTTTAGTCTGATTGTTGCAATGTATTAAACAACTGGTGGGCAGGATGTGCTGTAAAATCTTATTATCTAAATGGCCAATGCGCCCAAGCTGCTCGTAGGGAGTTTCGCTGCCACTTTCAACTCCATCGTCATGATCCTGTGCCCTCTGCTCATGCAATTAAGACCTGGGTTCGCAATTTAGAGGAAATAGGATTAGTACTAAAGAAGAAACCTCCAGGTAAAGTAAACTCTGTTCGTATTCCTGAAAATATCGAGATTGTTAGAGTTCTTTAATGACGCTTTCGGTCAGAAGACATTCTCCGATATTAACATGTGCCGTTGCAATGTACTACGAATACTGACTAAAGGATTTAGAATTTTACCCATACAGGTTGCAAATTGTACGAAAATTAAATCAATCAGGACTTAAGTAATCGTGTTATTTTTTGTGAAAGAATTTTAAATGAAGTTCGTTTGAAAGTCACGTCAAATCGAGAAATGACGACATCCCTTGGCCTGCACGATCCCCCGACTTAACAGCATGTGGTTTCTTTTTATGGGGTATCTAAAAAGTAAAGTATACGTAAAAAACCGTAAAACATCCAAAAACTGAAGAGAGCAATGTATGAAGAAATTGGAAACATCATAGTCGAAATGTTGCAAGGAGTGATGAGAAACTTCAAAGAGCGATTGCAAGTATGTGCGCACAGTGGTGGAGGGCATTTGAAGGATGTCCTTTTTAAGTAGCAATGAATACATGCAAAGGGCATACTATGTTCTGTATTTTCATATAATAAGAGTTAATGTAACACAATATCTGAAGTTTCAATGTTTCAAAGTTTCCCGTTTCTTTGGCCCACCCTATATTAAAAGAAGTACTGAGTATGATGTTTGCAGTAATAACTACAAAGATCAAAACTTCTTTTGTTTGTTGACCTAAGGATTTATTTCTGGAAGCACATACGAAGCGTGTTTTTAAAATAAGTACCTACCGTTTTAATATTTTGCCGCTGCAGCGCTCCAGTCGCGATTTTGAGCATGCGCCGTCACTTCCTCCATTCATTAGGAAGGCAGACGCAGCTGTGAGCGATCGTCACTTTGTGTTTTCTTGTTATTAGAGCGTTTATAAGTGTTCAAAAGAATCGAACGACCCGCCGACTGTCAAGTCATATCAGTGATTCGTTTTTTAACGCGAGAAATGCTACGCCAGCAATAATTCATCGCCAATTGTGAGACATTTGTGGGGAAACAACAATGAGTGAAAATGCCCGGTCACACATAGCCAAACAAACTCCAGATCTGATCGCATGTTCGATTGGTAACAATCGACCAGGCTCCCCACAGTCCGGTTTTGGCACCCAGTTATTTTCATGTGTTGTATTGTTCATCTGAAGAAAATCCTTGGTGGAAAACATTTCAACGACAATGATCTTGTGAATCAAGAAGTGCAGACTCGGTTTTCATCACGGGCGGTACCTAATTTGACAAATGCATACAAAGACATGTCCATAAGTGTCTAAATAACGGTGGTGACTATGTGCAAAAGTAGTGTACGGTATACGGTAAAGTATTTCTAATTTTTTAAAAAATCACCGGCACTTACTTTAAAAACACGTCTTGTAACAAGTCTGAATTTTATTATTTATGTTTAAGGGTGTACTTCTTGTAAATGTTATATTTCTTTATCATTAAATACAACATAGAAAACGTTTACATGCCATATTAAAGTTAAATTTTATTTGAAGCTGTGTTATACTTTGAGGCAGTATTTTTATTACTTAAATGATAACAGTCTAATTATATACTTTAAAATATAATAACAGCCTGCTTTAAAGCAATATGTGTATAATATAATATGTAAAATGTATGTAACAGGCATTGTATTATGTTTATATTATTATGTACATGTATAATAATATTATGCGAATGTATTACGCAATTTAACAGTGTAGGAGCTGTGAGAATGGAAGCCGAATGTTGCTAACAATGAGATAACAATGAAGTAACATTTGAGACAACAATAAATTAGAAAGTTTAATAATTCTTGGAACAATAATGTAATATTTAAAACAGTTTATAAATAGCCAATCAACAGCTAGAAAATGCTTAAGCTAAATAAATGTATTCTATTGGAGTAGGATTAGCCAATCAGAGACTTGAAATATAGTAAATGTACAAATTTAAGCGGTAGATGTCAGACGCTAGAAGGCAGCGTTCCCGAACAGTTCGCTCGGTACGTATTCAGTGTGAGACATAAAAAATTCATTACGGCGTGAATAATATAAAGTTTACGTGTTAAAAAGTACAATTAACAATAATCTCACAGCTCTACAGCAGGATAAATAAGTGAAGTGTTATTTAATCGCGTGAAAGATTAATAAAAGGAGTGAAGTAAAAAAAGTTATAATTTGTGTAAGGCAGCTATTTAGCCGTACTACCCCTGCTAAGACATACGTGTTTTAAAAATTACTACTGACGCAGCTGAGGCATACATATATAATATGTAAATAAACATTAAAATACAAAGCTGATTTTTTAAATGATGGGGCGAAGGCAACTGGAAAAGTGAACGTGGGGCGAAGGCCACCAGAAAGTTTGCATCATACGTGGGGCTGCACCTACCTCAAGTTTAGTGCCCAAAGCGAGGTGCTAATAACGTAAAAATAATTCTACTCCAATTTCTAATGTCTGCCCACGACATTTGCTCTGACTGAAGGTTCGTTCAGCTAATTCAATGGTGGTGGGCAGCGTAATTATTAATTGTTGAAAAATTCGAAAACCTGACTAAAGAAAGGGAAGGCAAAAATTAACAAAAATTCGGGACAATGATGTTCCACGAAGGACAATTTTAAATGTTCCAAAATCCGGAAATGTTCCGCGAAATTTGGGACGGGTAGTCACCCTAACTATGTAATAAAACAATTAGGAAGCTCACAATAGCTGCTATCGTGTGCTTTGTAATAGAAACAATACCGGAATTATCAGCTGAAATAATGCACCTGTTACTTATCAGCATCGTTACCCTTATAAGGCATCTGTGCCTATTACCAGTTACCATATAGTTCTTGTTTCCCCTTACCTCTTCGCTGAGTTTGTATTTCAGTGTTAATTTGTTTATTGCAGTATTAATTAATTTCAATATAAATATTAAATGATCAGTCCATTTTATTATTATATATACATATATGTTTGTTTTATTTTGTACTATAAATGTTTAATTATTTCCGTATGTGAGTATTTTTATTTCGTGTGGCAAATTCTCAACCATCTATTGATCTTAAATATCTGATTTAGGTAGCCTAGACTATTTTGTTTACTTACCTAGTAGGTAGAGAAGGAATCGATACCGGGATTTAACCAGAAATACATGTTCTGAGCCCCCTGAATACAAAAAAAGCGTTTTTAGGAAAAGGTTTCTGTGTGTGTTTGTGAACAGCATAACTCAAAAAGCAAAAGTCGTATCAACACCAAAGTTTTAAATTCAGTACCTTACAAAGATGCGGCATGAACATTTTCAAGAAAATCCCTTTACCCCAAAGTAGTCTTTACGTAGAAATTTTTTTGAAACCTTTTATGTTCTAAAAAAGTGGCTCAAACAACTTTGATTAAAATACCATACAATAAACATATTTACATGAGAAACAAAATTTGTATCTTGAATTTTCTGGGAATAGTCTTTGAATTTCTCTTTATTTGGAAGGAATTTTGTACAATCTTGTATAATTGGTAAACGTTAAGCGATAGACGAAAACGTACTACACACAAGTTGTAGATCTCTTCAAAACTCGCAATACATTTCAAATAAATCTCTCTATGGATGAGTCATTGCTGAGATATCCGTTATTAAAGGTTAGAGTTGTGCATTTCTTGGTTATTCTCCCTAAATCCTGTCAACATTCAGTTGTTTCTCGCAATTGCATGGAAACAACATGGAATTTTAAAGCCAGGACTAGCGTCCAATTCTTAAACATTTGAGTATCGCTGTTCTCTTTGTATCTATAATGAAGTGTGTAACGTAGCTGTTTCTGCAAAGGTTTATTTGGATTAAAATGTAGTAGATAGCAAAATAAGCTTTAGTAAGAAAATTTTGTATACTGATAAACCATAGAGTGTAGAAAAGTCATGTGAATTTATCACATCAGATACTTTTATTGGTGGGGTTTCTTTGATGCCTAGAATAACTTCCATAACATAGCACAGAAAACGTAACCGTTTTAAAACATTTTAATTGAACTGTATCCTTTCTCGTTTTCTGTTTTTGTTTACCATTCCATAAATATTTTGTTTCAGAAAGCTTTGCCCTAACCGTATGCCATAATTATTGAAAATAGGTTACCTGTTCTAAGATATTGTTGTTATTATTATCAGCAGTAGCAACCACCCCCCTTCCATGAACGCTAAAATCTTATTTTCCTTTTTGGCGTTTTCATATTTTGATTAAATAATTTATAATGCATTAGGAGAACCTGTAGTTCTCCTGACCTTTATTGTTTTTGTTTTGTTTCCTTTCTTTATTTTCGTGCTTGAATTATACTCCGTGGTAGGTCGCCTCGAATGTAGAATATAATGAAATGGTGAAATATTGCTCAAATAAAGCCCGGGATCCATCTTAAGGTTATCCAATATTCGTCTTATGAGGATAAGGGAAAACACCGAGTCACTACAACTGAGATTCGAACTCGGGACCTTTGAATATGAAGCAGATACGCTACCCTAATTCCACAGAAGTGGTCAGTGCTCGCATTTTCGCGTTAAACGCGAATATTTTTTCTCTTCTCTCTCACTTTCTCTCCATCTCTTTCCCCTATCTCTCCGTCCTTCTCCTTGCTTACCCACCTTGACTCTTTCTTTCCATCGCTTAGGTATGTGCAGAGTTGGGCTGCTACACATTAGTAAAAAATCGTCACATAACTTTCTTTACCCTCTATCGTTTATTAATGGGTATACCATAATTCTTATGACACTTTAATGTTATTTTCTCTACTACGTATAGTAAGTAGAAGTATTGCATTCCACCCAAAACTTCGATATCGAGATTTCACCTGAAATACATTTTGTGAGGTGCCCTGAATCAAATAAAGCACTTTTGGAATTGTGTCCGTGTGTGTGTGTGTGTGTATGTGTCTGTGAATAGCATAACTCAAAAAGGAAAAGTCGGATAAATACCAAACCTGGTATTTGGGTTTAGTATCTTTCCAAGATGTGACATTTGATATTTTAAAGAAAATCCCCCACCCCAGACTACGTTTTATATGGAACACATATCGAATGTTTTATTTTCTAAAATATAGTTTTAACGATTTTGTTTAAAGCATCATATGTTAAATATATTTACATGACAAATAAAATGCATATCTTTAATAGCCTAGGAAGTCTTCTTCATTCGGAAGAGATTTTGTATAATCTTGTATAACTTATAAAGTTAAGCAATAGACGAAAATGTGCCACGCAAAAAATGTAGATCTCTTTAAAACAAAGAGTTTACTTAAAATAAGCTTTTGTGGCATAGCCGTTTGAGATATCTATACTTAAAGGTTCTAATTGTTCAGTGAGTCCCATCGATTTTCAGTTTTTTCTCGTGATTGCATGGAAATAGTATGGAACTTTAATGCCAGAATATAGCGCCTAGATCTTAAACATTTGACTATCACTGTTTTCTTTGTATTTATAAAATGTGCAATGTGTAACCCTTTTGCAAAGGTTTATTTGGATTAAATGTAGTAGATAGAAAAACAAGTTTTATTAAGAAGAGTTATTGTACCCACCAACAACGATAGAGGGTAGAGAAAGTAATGTGAGTGTATGATCCGACTATTTTATCCTGTTATTTATAAGAAGGTGTACAAAATTTCATTCATTTATACTGAAAACTAAATCGTGTGGAACAATCTGAAAATAAGAATAATTATGCCGACACATAAAAAATTAAGGGTAAAAACGTTTTAAAAAATGATAACACTAAACTAACTTTGTTTCTGAGTGTATGCTACTTAAAAAGCATTTAGTGTATACACGGGACCATTATATTTTTCTGCTTCTCCACACCTAATTTAGTAGTTGAAGATATCTGATGTCGAACTTGAAGGGTTTGTTTACATTAATGGAAGCAAAATTTGTTTTTTACCACAATTTTACTGGAGCCTAGTCTTACAGACACACATTTAAATCACTATATGACATACTTTTAAAGGCCGTACATCTATAAAAGCTACATAGAATTTAAGTAGGGGGTTTGTACGTTTAAAAGCACTAAGATTCCTTACTTTCGAATTTTGACAATTTCTGACCTGCTTTCACAGATGGGTATTCTTAATTTAGAAACCCTGCGAGTGTCTTTTATATACCAAGTTGAATTTACTTAGTTTTACTAGATGCTCTTCTTTCATAATAACAGCGCCAGGACTGTATACAGTTTACAGTGTATGCATAAAAGAACCACAGGGGTTTGAAGTTCAATTTAATGTTTTAACGAAACAAAAATTAAGATGATGTTTTGTACATGGTTTAAAATTTAATATTGACAAATATATTTTTAATAACAATTTGGTGCCCCACTTTTGGCACGGCGTACATCCAAACGATAATTATCGATTATCGATTATAATCGAACTCTTTCCAGTCCTGGCCAGCATATATGTGGTGATAATCCTTTTAGATTACTTACATTTTGATTCCTCACCGCATATATATATGCCCCGAAAGACGAACTCTAAAGAAGTGAGATCCGGAATTCAAGGCCTCCATCTCCAATACATCGGTTGCCAAATGTGTTATTGAGTGGTTCCCGCAAATGCAAGCTGTAGTGGCGTAGAGCTCCATCTTGCTGAAAGTATCCAGGTCCCTTCTCAGTCTCAATGTCAATCAATTGAGGGAAAACGTGCAGTTCTAACATTCATGGTAAACATGGTCATTGATGTTATTTTTAGCAAAAACAAAGGGACCAGTGAAACGGTTCATTCATCAGACTTTGAGGTATGGATTTAAATGTTTGATCTAATCTGCGTTAACTATTTACGCTTGCTCGCTATGATTTTTCAAAACTCCGTGCTTCTTTTATGGATACGTAGTGCACGGGGTGGACTATTTAAGTTGAGACTATACGATATCTCCAAAACTAAGCGTTGTAGAAAGAAATGTCTTTGATAAAAGTTGCTTGATATTATGGGGGAAAGTAAATGCCATTAGTCGTGTTTTATTTAGAGGACGTTGTAATGGTCATTCAAGGGCAAACTTAATTTTTTTAAATGGGAACCTGCCTTTCTGTGTTGTTTTCTCTCTCCTTATAAAAATACTATACAACGTTAGTATAAAGCACTTTACAATTGTTCTTGAACCAACATAAATAACAACGAAAATTCTGAATGGCTGTGTACATTTCATAATTGGGCAACAACCTTTTTACTTTCTCTACTACGTATAGTAAGTAGGGGAAGTATTGCATTCCAACCAAAAATTCGATACCGAGATTTCACCGGAAATACACGTTTTGAGACCTCCTGAATCCAAAAAAAGCATTTTTGGAAACATGTCCGTGTGTGTGTCTGTGTGTGTGTGTGTGTCTGTGTGTGTGTGTGTCTGTGAACAGCATAACTCAAAAACGAACAATCAGATAAGCACCAAACTTGGTATTTAGGTTCAGTATCTTCCAAAGATGCGACACGAAGGTTTTCAAGAAAATCCCCCCACCCCAGACTACCCTTTACATGGAAGATTTTTCGAAAATTTTAATTTTCTCAAAAATGGCTCTAACGATTTTGATGAAAATATCATATGTTTAGGGTAATGTCATGACAAATGAAATGTATATCTCGAATTTTCTGGGAATGTCTCCAAAAGTATTCTTCATTGTGAACGACTTTTGCATAACTGGTAAACCATAAGAGATAGACAAAACTTTACTACACAAAAAATGTAGATTGCGTTAAAATACATAACTTATGTCATATATATTTCTTTTGTTGAGTGAACCGTTTTCGAGATATTGCTTGTTATTTCCTTAAATTTTCCAATACTTATACTTTTTCTCATATTCGTTATTCATTTTTTTATGTCCTGGACATGCAAAGAGAATGGAATGCGTCACATAGCAACCAGCGTTAAAATATTTGACTATCGCTTAAAAGCTACCATATTTTCCTTGCATCTACAAGAAAATTACCAATAAGATTGACATCTCGATATCTCGATTAACATGAAGCATATGGAGAATAAGCGTTTGTAAAAATAGTTTGTACAACAGTAGAGAAAGTCATGTGAGTGTAACACATCAGATTTTTTATTTTGTTTTCTTATTTCTCATTAAAAAATAAACAACTTGTTATAAACCACTTTCTAATGAGAAAGCAACATAAAAAACGTAGGTTGCCATGGCATTTACTTTCCCCCTAAATATCAAGCAACTTTTATTCAAGACATTTCCTTCTACAACGCTTAGTTTTGGAGATATTGTACAGTCTCAACTTAAAATGGTCCATCTGTATATGGATAAAGGCTCCCCCCCCAATAAAAGTTGTTTGTCAACGACGCTGTGAATTACCAAGATCATATCAGCGTCGCCAGTGTGCAGGAATTTCATCCCGCGGGATTTCTTTTAAATGTTAGTAAATCTACTAACATGGGGCCGTCGCTTCTAAGCACACTAAAAAAACCATCTGTCTGGGCCGGGTTTGAACCCCTGACTTTAGGATTAGAAGGCCAACGCCTAACTGAGCCATACAAGCCGACTATGAACTATACATTAACAAAAAAGAGTTTTTATTAAATGTCTAAAAAAGTTATGTAATACTATTCCTTTACATCTTAGAATTTTGTCTATGGTACAATTCAAGAAAGCATTTCCAGTTGTATTGTTGGCTAAATCTCTATATAGCGTAAGCGAATTTTAGAATATAAACTGGATTTAATGTGTTGTAATTTAATTATTGTTTTTGTAATGGACATTTCCATTATTTTGGTTTCTCGGAATAATTACGAATATGAATAATTTAAATGTTACAAAAACAGTACATTTAAAAACGATACGTGAAAATGAAGAAGTCTTTCTTTTCTCCAAGGGGAAAAATGACTTGTTTATACGCCTTTAATGATGAGCAACAGAATGTTCTTTCTCTTTAAAAGGTTGTTGGTGTTTTAAGGCGCAAAACCGTTGATGTTCTTGGGCTGTTTTCTAACACCAGCTAAGTAGCATTATGATAAACACGCGATATGATCGTTGGAGCATTGTTGAGTTAATAAAAGATACCGAAAAAGTTTTCATGTAAAGGGTAGTTTGGGTGGGGGAATTTTCTTAAAATTCTTCGTGTAATATCCTTGGAAGATGCTGAACTTAAATACCAAATTCGGCATTTAACCAATTTTTTTAGTTTTTTATTTATGCTTTTCACACACATACGAACATATACAAACGTGGACATTTTTTCTAAGAATAAGATTTTTGGTTTAGGGACCTCAAAGCAAGTGCTTCCAGCGAAATCTCGGCATCGAATTTTTGGGTGGAGCACAATAATTCCGCTAACTGCTGTAAGTACGTGGTAGAGAAATTAAAAATATATTTAAAATAAAATTATTTTTCCTATAATGGTAAAATATACATCAAATTAAGTAGGAAACTCCAATTAATAGAACTGAACACAAGTGAGATAATACTGTACGAATATCGTAACGTATCATATTACAATATGAGATTGGAAGAGGTCGTAGGCCGAGTTTTGTCTACTTCAGTTACGTAATATCGTTGTTTATTTAAGTTGGTAAATAACATTTTTATTTCAGATGTAGTACGTAATTAGGAATTGCTGAAATAGTACACTGCATTGATACATAGTGATACGTGTACTTAGTGGGCCATGCATGGTTTGATAGACGATTTGTTTGTTAGGATTTTGTTTAAAACAGAAGAACATGAGTACTAAGTGAATTAAATAAACTTTGAAAAATGAGTTCTGACGAAGATACTGCAAACGCAGCTAATTCTGTTATAGATAGTTTAATTCCTAATAAATTCCGACTTTATTATTATTAATAAATAATAGTTTATTAATTATGTATGGTTCACAATACACCACCAGTTTTGTGGTAAGAGTTACATTACGAAAATCGTTGCGTAATAGAAGCTTTATTACCAAACTATTGGGATAATGAGGTACCAGCATCAGTTAGGTAGTGAGTAAGTTAACAAGGTTTTTTTTTTAATATTTTGTAATCCATATTACGTAATTAAAGTAGATAAAATATTCTTTTTTTCCCCTCGTAAGCTTTCCTCCTTCATCAACCAACCTTTGACTCCACCCAGCCGGTATCAGCTCTCTATGTGGTGGAAGAAAAACAATCAGGAGACACAAAAGCAAGTTGATGAGCGATTATATAATCGATGTCAAATGATAGAATGGTTCGGATACCGCCTCTAAAGAAGAGTTTTGTTACAATTTGTACAAAAGGAAACATTAGACCAATGCGACATTAATTCGGCCTTCTATAGGAAGATGTGAAGAATAATTATTTGCGTGTTTTGTTAAACTGAACGACGGCTACGACGCTTTCATCCGCGACATTGAGACGACCACAAAATATTTTTCGTGTTTATTTCTACATTTTATTATATTATATGTTGTGCCTAAATTCAACGAAGCATTGCCTTAATGCTACTCTCATAGTGAGAATACATGGCGTATAAGTAGTATCCTGCCAATGAAGTGTCTAGAAATTATGATCAAGGATGCCACGCTGGCAGAGGGTGGGGCTACGTTGTCATTACCAACATAATCAGCTGTATTCCATTATCCGCCACCTTTTATGCACGTCACTATACGTTCAAAATCTCACTTATCCTTGTGAAGTAAATTGTTATTCCTTATTTTATAGTTTATAAGTATCGCTCCTTTAATTTACAAAAGCAGTGGGGCTTAAAAAGGTTATACGTTTATTTTTGATCGAACACACTATAATACCCTGATTACAATTGACATAACATGTTTTGGCATCCATGATACTTCAGTGACTCATTATGATCTTACTTGGCGGCGAGCACAGCTTCCCTTTCGCCCATACCTTTAACACCTTCAAAGCAGCAGTCCACTGGGATCCATTCTCCAGATAAACAATGAAATATGTGTGTTTAAAATATAATAGATTCTGTTCATTGTAATTTTAATATTGTAATAAGTGAGTTCATTTTCTTTGTTTCAATATGTGTTGCTTTCACGTTACCTATAAAAATCAATAAATACGGCGTGGATTCCAACAGTTCTGACATCTGTTGCTCTACTCGCAAACACCTCAAGGCTCTGCTATCCGATCAGTTTTTAACTACACACAGTTAAAAAGATAAATTCTTTTTGTAAAAGCTCAAAGTTTCGAAATTATAATGTCGAACAAAAACAGTTGTATGCAACTTGATTGTAATGCTAATTAAGACACTCGTATGAAAATTATGAAACGAGTTCCGAGTTAGGACATGAGTATGTTTATGAAACGAGCGGTAGCAAGTTTCATAATTTTCATACGAGCGTCTTAATTGTCATTATAGCCAAGTTGCATACTACTGTTTTTGGTTGAACCATAATATAATTTCCGAAGTTTGAGTTTTTACCAAAAAATCTTACTTTGTTAACTGCGTAATTAAATGTGATCGGATGGCAGTACCTTGAACGTTGCGAATAGTGCATTAGATGGCAGTACTGTCGAATGCATGCTGTATTTATTGATTTTTTTTGCAGGTAACGTATATTGAACAATTTTGAAACAAAGGAAATGGGCTGTATTTATTAGAATATTAAAATTACAATGAACAGAAATAATTTTATTACAAATACAAATTTTTAATTGTTTTTAATTTAAAATATTTAAATATTTAATTTCTTATATTTAAAAGGTATTATTTACTATTAGGGAATTCGCTTGAATATAAAAATATTAGAAAATCGGTGTGGCTTAAAAAGCTAACCCATTTGCAAAAGTTAAGAAGCTTTGGTTTGTTACCTGAAGGGGAAAAAGTGGCTTTGTTGCTTTTAAGGCTTTAAAGATAAGCAACAGAAGCTTCTTTCTCTTTAAAAGGTTGTTGGTGTTTTAAGGCGCAAAACCGTTGATGTTCTTGGGCTGTTTTCTAACACCAGCTAAGTAGGATGATGATAAACACGCGATATAAATCAAAATCCGGGAGGAGTAATATCTGCGGCGGCCAGCAATGTTAATGTTAATTGTTAGCCGGACGAGGCACGGTAAGGCTATATCCCGGCCTAATATTGCAAGAGAAGAGCTCGGACGGGATCTCTAATGAGTTCCTACTCTTCCTGTAACATGAGCCCCCAGGTGAGGTAGGTGTGTTCATTATTTGCAGGGGGTCACCATCATCCAGCAGCCGCCGCGAGATGAGAGCCGCCGGACCCCCCTCCACACGCAGGCAGCGGCAGCTATAAGCTACTAGCTAACCCGCCCATCCTCCCTACAGCCCGAACCGGCTTCACTAAAAGCCATTTAATGAGCCAAATAGACCAAAGCAGAGAAAGACCTTGTTAAAGTGATGAGGTCCATCATGAACCGGGGCTGCCTCCTACACGCAGCGAGGGTAACCTTCCTTGTAGACATGAGTGACATATGGCGCATCGCCTCCCTTCATCTGTTCACCTCTTCTCCCCTTTTACTTATAAAACAAAAACATGTCAGCAGCCAGCTTCAAGAGAAGAGGATGAGGAGGTTTACAGCACTTTCATTTGTTACAAGCCCTTTCTAAAAAAAATCTGATACAGAACACTCACACGACTTTCTCCACTCGTTATCTTTCTATAGAAATTGTACGTACTACCGTTATATAAGCTTATTCCTTATTCTACCTTTCCTGTGGTAGATGTAAGAAGTATTGTTTTTCCAAACAAAAACTCAACATTGAGAAGTCATTGGAAATGCACGTTTTGAGGTCCCCTGCTACATAAAATAAAAAGTTATCTGTGTGAACAACATTAAAGGCAATGTATTTGCAAAATTTAGCAAAGTTGTTAACATTTTCGATATTTTGTTTTTTGTATTCTTGCTACACGTATAATTCGCTCTATCACGCTACATAATTGAGATTTTTATATTGTGATGCAGCAGATTTGGCCCAAGGTTATCAGGAGTCGGCGCCGGGCAGTTGGAAAGGTAAATAGAGATAAGTAGCGCTCTCTTTCCGCTTCTCGAATGTTCTGGAACATTGTGGAACATTCCCGCTGCTATATAATCGAGCATTCTTGCTAGCGAGCGTGTTAGTGAGGGAGTAAGTGAGTTGTCGAGTGCGTTTCTGATGCAACAATAGGTGCTGTTCTATGAGTAATCCTGTGACGACTCAGTGATGTGCACTGAGTGCTGCTTACGCGAGAGATTAGAGACGTCTTGTGTTCGACTCCTTAGCGAGTGAAGTGGACCGAAGAAGAGGCCACGTAGTGCGTATTTCATTACGCCCCTACGTCAAGAAGACACGCGGAATGTCAGAGAAAAATGAACTAGATCAAAAGAGCGAAGTGACAGCGAGAACTTAGAAAGTGACTTAGTAATTATTTTAAAGTTCAAATGGCTATTCACTTGGTACTGTATCATTTAGGAAGTACCACATTCAACTTTAAACTCAATTTTTCTCAATTCCTTTTTATCACCATTTTTGTTTTGTTATTACTATTCAGATGGCTCCTTGAACCACAGTGTATAAAGTATCAACCTGGAATTTTCAGGAGAGCTCAGGAATTCCGGATTTAAACATGGTTGTGCACTAGTTAAAATAGAGATAGGGCACCCAGCAGGTTTAGCCACACTCCACCAATAGAATATTTCCGGTCGTGAAATACACACTGTCGAGCGATTCGATCGTACCATGCAATAAAATCTTTTGATGTGAGAAAATCAGGTATTAGTATTATAGAAAAAAAAACAGTACAGCGAAAGGGATAACTCATAACATGCTGTCATTCAGCTGTTAAAATTACAGGAAAAATGCAACAAAAAGCATAAACCTGCCTGTTATTCCTACAATGAATCCATTGTCAAAGAGGGTTGCAAAAGAAGTCAGTAAAGCAAAGAGGGGCTAGAAAAGAAAGAGAGAACAACAGGTGAAGATAGTTTATCCAGCATAATGTTCTAGAATCTATTATTATTGCAATTCTATAGCATAAAACAAAGATACCTTGAGAATTTTTAAACTTTAACTAATTTCTTTTCAAAACCACAATCTTCTGCCTTTAGGTACAGTTATGAAAAGTACGGAATTACAATTTTCACAGCCTTTAAATAATAGCATGATAGAAAAGCTGATAGTATTGCAATATGATAGGACTGATCTAAGGTTTAGGGGACATGTAAAAGTAACTGAAAACGTCAATATTTTTAAAATACATATATTCATATCAAGTAATGTTTTTATATCAAAACTGTACAGGCCTGATCTGCTATCATTTTTACTTATGTAAGTTAGTTACATGCTGTAAACATCCCTAAGCTGTGCGTGTTAGCTTTTTGTACAGTGTGTACCCAAAGTTTGCTAAATTTAACATGAACCTTGTGGCAGCGACTGCCTTCTGTCTTCTCTTGTGCAATAGCTTCACAATAATTCTTTATATTTGTATACTAACTTCAAATCAAAAATTTGAGAGCGATATGATTAATCGTATGGTTCAAGGAGAATTTCGTATTACAAAAATCTGACGTCATACATTCACATCACTTTCTCTATCCTCTATCTTTATTAGTGGGTATACAAAATATTCTTATTAAAGCTTATTTTCTATCTACACAATACACATTTCGTTTTAGACACAAAGAGAACAGCGATAGTCAAATGTTTAAGAAATGGACGCTATATGCCGGCCTTAAAATCCATACTGTTTCCATGACATCGCGAGAAATAACTGAAAATCGATAGGACTTAAAAGAAATACGTATTGAACAATTGGAACCTTTAAGAACGAATATCACAGAAACAGTTTATACCACATAAAAAAGCATTTTAAGTAAATTGTGTGTTTTAAAGTGATCTACATTGCTTATGCAGTACGTTTTCGTCTATCGTTTATCGTTTACGAGTTATACAAGAGTATACAGAATCACTTATAAATGAAGAGGACTTCACAGGCTATACATTTTATTTGTCATGTAAATATCTGTAATATATGATATTTTAGTCAAAATCATTACCGCCATTTTTTAAAAATAAAAATGTTCGAAAAATGTTCCATGTAAAGGGTGGTTGTGGTGGGGGAATTTTCTTGAAAATCTTTGTGCCGCATCTTTGGAAGGTACTGAACCTAAATACCAAGTTTGGTGTTTATCCGACTTCTAGTTTTTGAGTTATGCTGTTCACATACACGAGGCTTAAAACATGTATTTCCGGTGTATCGAATTTTTGGGAGCAATGCAACAGCTATTCTACTTACTATGTACATGGTAGAGAAAGCAATAAAAAGTGATTAACTACGATTTAAAAATTAATATCTTAGCTGTTTGAACATAGCTCGTTAGAATTTTATATCAAATTATGGTAGAAGGTCAAATCAATCAGAGGGAAACTATTGATTTTTGGATTTTAACAAATATATTACCCTTAAGAACTAAAGCAAGATAAATATAAAACTTGGTATTTCAGACCGAAGTCTTTCGTGATAATCACACGCAGATTGTTATGAAATTGCCCCTACCTCAGGCTAATTTTTACAAGAGCCAATACTGTACGTTTTCCTATAAATACCTCTAGCAATTTGGATTAAAATATTCTATGGACATGAGAAATAACATATGTTGAAAAATCTTAAGGCCTACATTCACATGACTTTCTCCACCTCCAAATACTTATTTCTTGCACTCGGGAGTTCCCAGGTTCGATTCCGGTGACAGTCCATTCTGACCCATGGTTTTTTTTCGGGATTTTCCAGGGTCGTCAGGCAAATGGTAGAGTGGTTTCTCTCATCCCCGAATTTCCTGTCCCTCCATTTCGTTCCATTAATCATATCATTTATCCTTCACCCATTTTGGGCTATTTCACTGTTGAAAGTATCGGCGATGGTGTTTCGGTGCAGCGTGGCAGGGAAAAAGAGTGCTCTCTGTGCACTTTCTCCGTCCTTCTGTTTTCGGCTGATTGCCGGGTATAAGGACCGCTCCCCTGGAAGAAGCGTTGGATTCTGTGTGGGACGGGATCCCTTCTGTCTGTCCGACTGCTGGGACGGCTATATCTGAATACTGTAGGGACGCTTTCATTGCTGTGCCGTCACTCCTGGTTCCTGCCGTGCGGTGTCTCCCTTCACCTCATCCCTCATCCCCTCCTGGGCGTCGGCACAATATCCGGATTCACTGGATCGGTGCAAATCCCCTCCGCTTTACAATCCAATCCAATCGCTTGTGTGTATAAAGACACTACGAAAGGTTATTTTTCCATCTACTTCATGTTAATCGAAATAAACCTTTGCAGAAATTGTTTCATTTGCTGTGGATATAAAGAGAATACAAAAACCACAAGCGATAGTCGAATGTCACTATATTATGCTGGCCTTTGGAAATTCCATTCTCTTTCCTTGATATCACAAAAACAACTGAATAGCGCCAGCACCTTTAAAACATCTGATGTGTTAAATTTACATGAATGTCCCTACTCGCTATCGTTTACTTTTATATCCCTTCTGTAATCTATTGCTACAAAAGTTTTATTTTTTTCTATTTACTTTAGGTAAATCGGAATAAACATTTGCAGAAACGGCTTTCGTTGCAGGCACAAAGAGAACACAATAGTCAAATGTTATAAAAAGGGTCGCTATATCCGTACTGTTTCCACGAAATCGCAAGAAACAAAGTAAAATAAATCTATAATATATATATATATATATATATATATATATATATATATATTCCTGGCATTTTGTTGCCTAAATAAGGACGTATATACCTGCTTTATTCTGTATTAATTAATATTTATTACGTCATTTATTTTCATCCTTAATTGTACAGATATTTTCATAACCCAATTAACTAAAATAGAATAAAAATATGTAAATTAAGATAATTAATACTAATAATGTTTCTGTTACTACTATTGCTCCCGAAAGGCAGCACTTCCTCCAACTTTTTGCCAGTTGGCAACTACTTTCCTTTAATTTTAACCTGATTTAAACCTCTAACTATTGGTAACCAGCATTCGTCTTGAAGTGTGCATTTTATGAATTTATTTAATATTTTACCTCACCTTAGTTACTTAATATTCTCTACATTTTTCATTTAATTACTTATTTGTCCTTGTTTAGTTAATTCTTCATTCCTCTTTTGTCTGTTCTCTACAATGTATAGTTAGGTAGCGGAAGTATTGTATTCCCACCAAAAATTTGATATCGATATTTTACCGAAAATACACGTTTTGAGACCCTCAAATAAAAATCTCACATGTTACACTCACGTGACTTTCTCTACTCTTGTACAAACTATTTTTACAAACGCTTATTCTCATACTTAATCAAGATAAAGATTTGCTACACCATCTTATTGCTAATTTTCTTGTAGATGCAAGGGGAACTGGTAGGCTTTAAGCGATAGTCAAATATTTTAAGAGCTGGTTGCTATGTGGAGCATTCCATTCTCTTTGCATGTCGAGAAAATAAATAACGAATTCCCAGTTGAGAAAAATCATAAGTATTGGAAAATTAAAACAAATATCAAGGAATATCTCGAAAATGCAATCCACAAAAAAAATACCCGATATAAATTGTGTGTTTTAAGGAGCTCTACATTTTTTTTGGTAGAAACATTTTGTCTATCTCTTACGGTATACCGGTTATGCAAAAACCATTCAGAAAGAAGAGGACTTTTGGGGACATTCCCAGAAAATTCAACATATACATTTTATTTGTCATGAAAACATCTTAAACATATATTTTAATCAAAGTCGTTAGCACCATTTCTAGGAAAATTAAAATTTTCGAAAAATGTTCCATGTATAGAGTAGCCTGGTGTGAGGGATTTTATTGAAAATCTTCGTGTCGCTCTTTGAACGATACTGAACATAAATACCAAGTTTGGTATTTATCCGACTTTTCATTTTTAAGTCATGCTGTTCACAGACACGCACACGGACATTTTTCTAAAAGTGCTTTTTTGGATTCAGGGGGCCTCAAAACATGTATTCCCGGTGAAATCTCGGTGTTGAACTTTTGGGTGGAATACAATACTTCCCCTAATTACTATACTAGTAGAGAAAGTAAAAAGATCCGTGTGCGTGTCTGTGAACAGCATAACTCAAAAACGAAATGTCGGATCAAAAAAGTGACTAACAATTTTGATTAAAACACCATGTATTAAAGATACTTACATGGCAAATAAAAGTTATGTCTTAAATTTTCTGGGAATAGCTTGTGAGGTCCACTTCATTTGGAAGAAGTTTTGTCGAATCTTGTGTAACTGGTAAACGTTAAGCGACAGACAAAAACGAACTACAGAAAAAATATAGATATCTTTAAAACACAAATTTACTTAAAATCAGTTTTTTGTGTGGTGTAGGCCGCTTCCGAGATATCTGTTTATTAAAGGTTCGAATTGTTCATTTCTTGGTCATTATTCCTTTCAACATTCAGTTTTTACTTTCTCTACTACGTATAGTAAGTAGGGGAAGTATTGCATTCCACCCAAAAATTCGATACCGAGATTTCACCGGAAATACATGTTTTGAGACCTCCTGAATCCAAAAAAAGCATTTTTGGAAACATGTCCGTGTGTGTGTCCGTGTGTGTGTGTGTGTGTGTGTGTGTGTGTGTGTGTGTGTCTGTGTGTCTGTGTGTCTGTGAGCAGCATAACTCAAAAACGAACAGTCGGATAAACACCAAACTTGGTATTTAAGTACAGTATCTTCCAGAGATGCGACACGAAGGTTTTAAAGAAAATCCCTCCACCCCAGACTACCCTTTACATGGAACATTGTTCAAAAATTTTAATTTTCTCAAAAATGGCTCTAACGATTTTGATGAAAATATCATATGTTTAAGATAATGTCATGAGAAATGAAATGTATATCTCGAATTTTCTGGGAATGTCTCCAAAAGTATTCTTCATTGTGAACGACTTTTGCATAACTGGTAAACCATAAGAGATAGACAAAATTTTACTACACAAAAAATGTAGATCGTATTAAATTACACAACTTATGTCATATACATTTCTTTTGTTGAGTGAACCGTTTTAGAGATATTGCTTGTTATTTCCTTAAATTTTCCAATACTTTACTTTTTCTCAAATTCGTTATTCATTTTTTTTATGTCCTGGACATGCAAAGAGAATGAAATGCGCCACATAGCAACCAGCGATAAAATATTTGACTATCGCTTAAAAGCTACCATACTCCCCTTGCATCTACAAGAAAATTAGCAATAAGATTGACATCTCGATATCTCGATTAACATGAAGCATATGGGGAATAAGCGTTTGTAAAAATAAAGAGTAGAGAAAGTCATGTGACTGTAACACATCAGATTTTTCCCGCGAATTGCATGGAAACAGCAAGGCATTTTAAGGCCAGCATATAAGGTGCAGGTATTGAACATTTAACTGTCACTTTCTCTTTGCATGTATAACGAAATGTGTAACGTAGCTATGTCTGCAAAAGTTTATTTGGATTAAAATGTAGTAGATGAAAAATAAGCTTGTGTAAGAATAATTTGTATACCTACTAGTAAACGATAAAGAGTAGATAAAGTTATGTAAAAGTCGTTCACAATGAAGAATACCTTTGGAGACATTCCCAGAAAATTCGAGATATACATTTTATTTGCCATAAAATATCTTAAATATATGATATTTTAATCAAAATCGTTAGAGCCATTTTTGAGAAAATTAAAATTTTCGAAAAATGTTCCATGTAAAGGGTAGTCTGGTTTGGGGGGACTTTCTTGAAAACCTTCGTGTCGCATCTCTGGAAGATACTGAACCTAAATACCAAGTTTGGTGTTTATGCAACTGTTCGTTTCTGAGTTATGCTGTTCACAGACAAACAGACACACAAACACACTCACACACACACGGACATGTTTCCAAAAATGCTTTTTTTGGATTCAGGGTGTCTCAAAACATGTATTTCCGGTGAAATCTCGGTATCGAATTTTTGGGTGGAATACAATACTTCCCCTACTTACTATACGTAGTAGAGAATGTAATTACTGACATAGGACTTTTTTTATCAGAAAATTTTATGTTTTAATGAAATCGGCATCTAAACTTTGACGTTCTATGATTTCATATAGAATGAAGAAAACTTCACTAGCTATTTACATAAAATACAGGATATGTATTTTGGAGTATTTTAATGCCAAATGTTGCAATTTCATGATATTTTGATTAAAAAAGTTAGAAAGATATTCAATATCAGTGTTATTTTGGGTGGATGGAATTCCCTTGAATGTTTAAAATGTTCCCAACTTAAGCAAAAAGATCTTTAGTGTTTCATTCACATGACTTTCTTATCACTCTTCTACAAACTATTCCCCAAAAAGCTTATTATTTCATCTCCTTGTTAATCAAGATTAATTTTCATTGCATATTTTCATATTTCATTATAGATAGCTACATTTAAGAAGAATAGAGTATATTAAAGGAATAGTCAGATTTTTAAACCCTATACGACGGCTTTGAAATCCCATGCTCTTTGCGTGATCTAGAGAAAAAATAAACAGTGACTTCCCACTTGTAAAAAGTATAAGTATTTAAACATTGAAACCAATAACAAAGAATATTTCGGAAATGATTAATGCCGCAAAAAATGACATAAATTTTGTGCTTTAAAGAGACAAACTATTTTTGTATAGTAATATTCTGTCTGTTTATTACGGTTTAGCAGTTACACAAGAGTCATCCAGAATGAATAGAACTTCACATGCTATTCACAGAAAATTCAAGATATACTTTTTTCATGCAAATATATTAAACATGTGGTGTTTTAATCAATATCGCTAGAGGCATTTTTGAAAAATTAAAAGATTTCCATGTTAAGGACAGTTTGGAATGGGGAGCTTTTCTTGAAAATCTTGGAAGACACTGAATTTAACACCGAGTTCGGTATTTGACCGGCCTTTCGATTTTGAGTTATTTTGTTCACAGAGACACACATACACACACGTAAATGTTTCTAAAAATGTTTTTTTAGGTTCAGGGGCCTCAAAGTATATATTTTTGGTGAAGTTTCGGCATTGAATTTTTGGGTAATTACGTAGTAGAGAAAGTAAAAAAATAGTACACGCACATTTTAAGGGGTTTTGATACCCTGTAGAAGGAGAAGTATTAGTCCTTTGGGTACAATACAATACAATACAATGTTTCATACACTAGATAAGCAATAGAATACGTAAGAATGCAGAGAGTACAGTTTGTGGTTTTAACATTACAAGCGTTTGAATGGTAACAAATCAGATCGCCAGTTGCTGCTAAAACACTTTATTTGTCACTGGTGCTCAGCGGAGCACAAACTTTACACTTAGGACGCTAGACACACACTCAGAGTAGAACACAACTGATCCGTCTAATCGAATCACCATTCAACTGCAGAATTACAACTCTCAACTGGATAGCACTGTCCGCTTTTAACTGTCTAAACTCTTCGAATCCTTGACTGCACTTAACTTTGTAACTTCTTAAATAACTCCCCGGAAAGTGTAGCCCCTTATATACCCCCGCATACAAAGAGGAATGTTCTAGAAGGGGAAGCTACTGGAAACAGCTGAGATGAATCTTCTGGAAGTGGCACGTAATTGGTTCGTTGCGCGCTTATTATTCTAAAGTCCGATCGAGGGCCTCATCTAGATGCCGGGCCGGGATGCACTTTCCTGCGGCCTGCAGGAAGCTTCGCGCACGTGGTCACAGTATCATTCGTTGTGTAGAAGTCCTTGTATAAATAACAGTTTAGGAGAAGTACCGCATTGTGTCTCTGGGGTAGTATACAAGATAAAGATGGTTTTATGGAAGTGTGAGTAGAAACTACAATGAGTTTTTGCGTTGGCTGAAATAAGATCTATGAAGCCTTTGCAACGAGGTTTCACCTCATTGACCAGGTGCGATACATTTGAAGGGTACAGAGGAAAAACAATCTAAGTTCACCTTTGGCGAAATTTGAGATTCTGGTACCAATGGATTCTATGTATGTAGTACTACATTCCAACAGCTTCATATATGGGAAAAACCACATGTAATACATACAAAATCAGCATAGATAAAAGGTGTCCAGGGGAAAAACAATCAAAGTCCTCTGTTAAATGGAAAAACATTGAGTCCATATACATTTTAAAAGAGAGTAATTTTGTACTACTTCAGAAGATTTTATTCTTTTAAATGTTTGTCAGGTTGAGTGTTTTAAATGTGTGACATACCTCGGAGTCATATGTTATTGCTGACAAAAGGTGCCATACGCAGACTGAAAAGTAGTCAAAACCCTTCAATTGAAGTTTAATTCCACTCTCCAAGGCAAATTACGACAACCTATAATCCCTGAAGAAACTCTGTTCTGAAAATGCTCAGCTCTATTTCTCAAGATAACCCGTAATCTACAATGAGTAAGCTGGTGATGCCCAGCTCTATTCTTCAAGATTACCAGTAGTCAACAATGAGTAATTTGATGTAGAGATAAAATTATTAATTTCATTGGTGTTTTATGTTACGTTATTCTAAGGCAAACAGTTATGTATAATATAATCCTATAAAGTAGACTATGGTTGTTTTGTTCAAAATTACTGGTAGTCAACAATGAGTAATTTGGGATATTAAATAATTAATTTTATTGGTGTTTTATAGGTTACATTTTTCTAAGGCAAACACTTATGTACAATGTAATCCATTCTATAAAGCAAGTGCACTGTGATTGTTGTTTTCAAGATTATCCGTAGTCAACAATGAGTAATTTGATGTGGAGATTGCATTAATTTCTTTGGTCTCTTATAGATATTATTAAATAATATCCCACAAATATTGTTTACATTTTTCTAACGCGAGCAGCCATGTGTAATGGGAAACATTCTATAAAGTAGGTTGACTATGATTGTTTTTGTTTGTAAACATGTGTACCTTGAGTTTACATTGTTAATAAACAGGACCCTATAATACATGACACTAATTTAAGGGCCTGTTAGAAAAACACCTGAGAATTTTTCAAGAAAAAATAATGTTTTCTTTATGTCTAATATGCTTAGTCTGTTGCGTTTTTAAACTTCAAATTAAATTACTGCAAAATATTAAAAAGTGGACTTTGATTGTTTTTCCCTTGTACCCATCATTTGTGGTTGAACAATTTCCCTAGTGGGAGGACAGGGAGATGAGCTGAACCACTCGCTTGAACCCATTTCCCCTGTCAAGTTGCTAGTGGGGGTTTCGGATGACCAGGCTTAACCTGCATTTCTGATCATGTGTATTGAACGAACTATCTTCAGTAATATCACTAATGCTGATGGTGTTTCAGTGGTTTAATTGAGATTAATAAATATTTGTTGCCATGATAATTATTTTGAAACCGTATATATGCGAGAACGATGCCTTTTTGCGTACCTATAATATAATCACTGAAGTGGCTTGCCTGAAAACATACACTATTTTTGTTAGCGTTTATTCAAAGCAGAACCGCGGAACTGAATGAAATAATTTTTTTTACTGCTTCTTTTATATTTGGAATTCGTAGACACTAAATCTCGCCGTTTATTCCAACCACCCATAGTGAACAGAAAAATGCATGAAAATAGGCTTCCTAGAGTCCTAGTCGAAGGGTGTTTATACGGCTGTATACAAAGCGAGTTTACGAGTACACAGAGTGCATGAAGTGCATGAATCAAAAGAACCAAATGCAAAAAAATAGAAATAAATAAATAAATGTGTCTTTGCCAACGCTTCAGGCTCTTCTTATTGCAACCCCTGACATTTCTCCATAACCTGGTTTACGGATGAAGTCTGTATTCACCTGTAGGCTACATTAACACGCAAAACAGCAGATAAGAAACCGAATATGATCCTTGGAGGTTTTGGTTAGGGTGCGGTGCGCAATACTACCAAGAGATTTGTTTATTACTTTCTCTACTACGATTAGTAAGTAGGGGAAGTATTGTATTCCTTCCAAAAATTCGATACCGAGATTTCACCGGAAATATGTTTTGAGTCTCCCTGAATCCAAAAAAAGGCATTTTTGGAAACATGTTCCGTGTGTGTGTCTGTGAACAGCATAACTCAGAAACTAACATTCGGATAAACACCAAACTTGGTATTTAGGTTCAGTATCTTCCATAGATGCGACACGACGGTTTTCAAGAAAATCCCCCATCCCAGATTACCGTTTACATGGAAGATTTTTCGAAAATTTTAATTTTCTCAAAAATGTCTCTAACGATTTTGATTAAAATATCATATGTTTAAGATATTTTCATGACAAATAAAATATATATCTTGAATTTTCTGGGAATGTCTCCAAAAGTATTCTTCATTGTGAACTACTTTTGTATAACTGGTAAACCATAAGAGATAAACAAAATTTTACTACACAAAAAATGTAGATCGCGTTAAAATACACAATTTATGTCATATACATTTTTTTTGTTGAGTGAACCATTTTCGAGATATTGCTTGTTATTCCCTTAAATTTTCCAATACTTATACATTTTCTCAAATGGGAATTCGTTATTCATTTTTTTTGTCCTGATAATACAAACAGAATGGAATACCCCACATAGCAACCAGCTCTTAAAATATTTGAGTATCGCTTAAAGCCAACCAATTCCCCTTGCATCTACAAGAAAAAATTAGCAACAAGATTAACATCTCGATATCTCGATTAAGATGGAGCATATGGAGAATAAGCGTTTGTAAAAATAGTTTGTACAAGTGTAGAGAAAATCATGCGAGTGTAGCACATCAAAGTTTTTTTATTTCTGTTGCATTCTTATAATTTCTTTTATACTTTTGTTCCCCTCTTTCTTATAAAATATTTATTTATTGATTTCTATCATGCTTCTAAATTTAAAGTGATTGAATAATTCCCGTTAAAGATAGGGTATTGAATTTTCTGTAATCTCGGTTAGTTGAGTTGCTTGTTTGTCTGCTCTGTCTGCTTCTTCGTTGCCTTAGATGCCACAATGAGACGGAATTCACGAAGAAAGATGTCTTTATGGTTATTAATAGCTAGGTGATGAGTGTTTGAATATACTGTAAATCAGTCGAGGTCTCTAAGAGGTCCATTTTTACGACAGTACGGTAGACATTCGTGGCGACAGCGAATTAACAGAAAGCTATTTCCAGCAAGCTGGAGCAACAAGTCAAACTTCTAATGATTCCATGAGCGATCTAGGCAGTTGCTTGCTGATCTCCATGAGGCAACTATGAATGAAATCAGAAGTAATACATAAACGTCACAGATTATAGTGCAACGAGTGCAATTGTGTATGGAAGACTTTTTCAACATTTACTCTGAGGAATCTCCTAACGGTATAGGTATAATTCTACAACGGAGGGGGATACTTTGGTGCACTGTGACCTACACAGATGCACTGTAGCTATCATTTCCCCCAGGAGGAACGGATGAAGTGAAGGAACCACAGGAGGCTACAGGCCAGAGACGTGCAAAGTCCCTAACAGTTCCAGACTAGAAGACTCGTCCCAATGCTGGAACTACCTAGATAGGACGATGAACGACATGTTGGCTAAGTAGCCCTCTAATGCACACGGTAAGTGCTCTTTCTTTTGTGCAAACGTCCGCGCCATCTGTTCGGCACCGCCATTCGCCACGAAACCTAGAAGCACAATTGAAAGATGAGAAGGAAACGTAATGAACGGGAAACAATGTAAGGGAGGTCTTAGTAAATGAAAAAGCACCCCATTACTGCCTACCGACCAGGGAAAACCACGAAAACCCAAGGTCAGAGTGAGAGGCTTACGGGAATCGAACCAGAGCCCTCCCACATGCGAGCCTCACACGTTACCGCGGAGCCATCTAGCTCAGAAAGGTACTCTGTAATTCTGAACAGATTGTACGTGCTTTTTATTACTGGTTTAGAACGCAAAGACTTTAAAAGTGTTTTATGGACTGCCCAGTATATTACAAGGCTGTTGTAAGTCCAACTAATTGAGAAACATCAAAATCAAAAATTGACATAAATAAAATGAATGGCAGTGCTTAGTTAAGTATTCACCCTCTGATGTCTTGATCGGATTTATGAAAGTAAGGTTCGCGTTTATATTCCGACAGGACCGTCTTCCATGGCTGAGGTTTTTTTCCAAGTTTTCCTCAGTCCTCATAATTAGTGGAAAATGTACCCTAAACTTAGGCCTGTAACTTTTCTTTCCCAAATTTCCTTTCACAGTTATCATTATGTTTTATGTATCAACAGTGTACTTCGTCTTTGAAGCCAGTAAGAACGGGTGTGAAACAGTGTACAAAACAAATTGAAACACTGTAGTATAATGTTATTTGAAAAAAAATCTGATGTGATACTATGAAGCCGAAATTATGAGATCAATAATTATCATAATAATCTGAGAAGGATACTGATATGAAATAAATAATAAAATATTTAATTTCAGTGTATGTATAAAAAGGAGAAGCAATGTGAAAATTGTTGACTGTTAAAAGCGACAGAAAGACCAGACAGGCACAGTTTTGTTAATCAGGGACCAGCCCCAGGTATAAAGGGTAAAATAGCTGAAGCCAGTTTCTCTTGGAATTCATGGGTGTAGTTGCACTGGCCGGGACGTGAAGGTCATTTAGAGGCTTCAGAACGCCGAATGGTGACGAGCGTTTGAGGGGAGAGTAGGAGAAGTAAGTAGCTTGCTTTTCCTTGTGTAGCGCGGTGGTGAAAGTCATTCTGTCCTGAGTGCTTGATGAGAGCGGGATGACATGCTCGTCGTATGGAGAAGAATGGTGGCGAACATGCTAGAGGGTAGAACGCTTAGCTGTAGTTAATATTCTTCGGTCTTGGTAAAGACACCGTAGCATCGTATGCATTTAAAAGTGATCGGCAAACCGCAGTATTATTTTAAATAGTGAATAAATGTGTTCTAAGACAGCGTTCGTGTTTCTCTGTACACACCCACGCAGACCCTGAAATTAAGGTTTCATGCTGGAGCAGCCGTGGCAAAAGAAGAACCATCTAGGAGGAGACAAGCAGCAACCGTGAGGCAAAGGTATTGCTTCAGTGGTTGGAGGACGTAGCGTGGCTGCATCAACTATCACATGACCTTGTCTATCCTTGTCGCTTTTTGGATGTGCCAATTATTCTCACTCTTATTTTTCTATGCAGTATATTTTAATCCAAACAAACCTTTGCGGAAATAGTTACATTACACATTTCTTTATAGATACAAAGAGAACAACACAATCAAATGTTTAAGACCTGGACGTTATATGCTAGCCTTAAAATTCCATACCGTTTCATTGAATCGGGAGAAATAATTGAATGTTGAAAGCACTAAGAGAATGACCAACAATTGAACAATTCGAACCTTAATAGCGGATATTTCAGAAACGGTTCATGCCACAAAAAACTGATTTGAAATAAATTGTGAGTTTAAAGAGATGTAAATTTTTGTATAGAACGTTTTTGTCTATCGCCTAACGTTTATCAGTTATTCAAGATTATACAAAACTCACTTTCGAATGAAGAAGACTTCATAAGCCATTCCCCGAAAATTCAAGATATACCTTTTATTTGTCATGTAAATATATTTCATATATAGTATTTTAATCAAAATCGTTAGCCATCTTTTAGAGAATCAAAAATTTCGAAAAATGTTCCATGTAAAGGGTAGCTTGGGGTGGAGGGATCTTGTTGAAAGTCTTCATGTCGCATCTTTGGAAGATATTGGACCTAAACATCAAGTTTCGTGCTCACGACACACAGGCAGACGCACACACGGACATGTTTCCAAACATGCTTTATTTGCATTCAGGGGGATTTAAAACATGTATTTCCGGTGAAATCTCGTTACGAATTTTTTTATTGAATTGCAATAGGTACTTCCCCTACTTATGTACTATACGTGTTAGAGAAAGTAAAAAAGTGAATGCTTTTTCGGAGGTCCTGGATTCGATTCACAACCGAGGGGATGGGAAGTTTTCTTTAAGTAGAATTATTCCCTACCCTCCATAAGGTGGACGTGAGAATGAATGTGCGTGCGAAAATTAGTTAAAAACGAGCGAAAACTTACAGCAACCTAAACAAAAAAGTTCAAAGTTCATTAAATGTTTTAGTCACAGCCCCCGATATGACCATAACAGTTAAAGTGGACTACAGAAATGGGGGAAAAAAAGTTTACTTAAAGGCTAAAAGGTTCTAATTTGCTTTATTGGATTTTAAAAGCTCGTTGGTTATTCAATTAACGACGGGCGCTGCTTCAGCATAATGTATTGTGTGTGGAGCGAAATACTTCTGCTGCATTGCCGTTTAAGTTAACACATTTTTCGCGTACTTTTATCATTAATTTCAAGCATGCTGTGCTGGCCTAGACACACCTGGACGAAACATAACTGCAAGGAATACCTCAAGAGGTAATCATCAGCACAAGTGTGTAGGCAGTAATATGGAATATATAAATTAGTATATTATATCTGTTAATTTTGTTATACATTTATCTAAAGAAAAACTCAAAATCTCTTATGTTTCACATTCACACGACTTTCTCCACTCACTCGTGACAAACTATGTTTACAAAGCTTATTCTGCTATATATTCCTTTTCCCCCTCTATTTACTTTAGTTCCCTTTAACTACGTGGTCACACCGCGACGGATCTGTTAGGAGATACCTTCTAGGTCTCATCCCCGTGTAATACCATCTTGTTTCGCCACTGACCATAGAGGTCTTAGTTCTACCCAACTATATTCTGCTTCTACATCTGCCGGGCAGATGGCATGGGTGTGATGAAGTTGTGTTGCCCCACGTATGGGAGCCAAACTTGGAAGTTGTTTAGACCATGCACATACGATACAAACTTTCCAGTGGCTTTCGCCCCACGTTCACTTTTCAGGTAGCCTTCGCCCCCACGTTTAAAAATCAACTTTGTATTTTTAATATTTATTTAAATATTATATATGTGCGCCTCGGCTGCGTCAGTAGTAATTTGCAGAAACACGTATCTCTTAGCAGGAGTAGTAAGGCTAAAGAACAAGGCTTAGACAAATTATAATTATACTCCTCTTTTTTTATTAATACTTCACACGATTAAATAACCCTTCACTAATATATCATACTATAGATCTGTAAGATTATTGTTAATTACTTTTTAGCACTAAACTTTATATTATTCTCGCCGTAATGAATTTTTATGTCTCACCCTGAATTCGTATTGTACCGATCGGGTACGCAATCTTGTGGCGTCTACCGCCTAAATTCGTACATTTACTCTATTTCAAGTCTCTGATTGGCTAATTCTACTCCAATAGAATACTTTTATTCAACTTAAAGCTTTTCTAATTTTTGATTGGCTAATTATAAACTGTTTTAAATATTACATTATTGTTCCAACAATTATTAGTAGCATTATTAAACATTCTAATTTATTATTGTCTCAAGGTTACCTCATTGTTAGCAACTTTCGGCTTCTATTCTCACAGCTCCTACATTGTCAAAACTACGTAATATTTTCACATAATATTGTTATACATGTACATAATAATATAAACATAATACAATGACTATTACATACATTTTATATATTATATTATATACATATTGCTTTAGGGAGGGCTGTTATTATATTTTATATTATATAATTAGACTGATATCATTTAAGTGTTAAAAATACGGCCTCAGGTGTTGTCCAGTCTACAGTGACTATATTAGAGACAGTGGCGACAAGAAGCCCTAAGTCCCGCGCATTCGTCATGTTCTTGCTAACTCAAGCAAAGGCGCTACGGATATAGCCATACAAATGTATCAAATTTAGGCCTGGTTTTTTAATTCAGAGTGATTCGAATACAATCTAGAACTAAAATATACATTTACAGACTTCTTCGTAGCTTCAAAGTCTTCTTGAACTACAACATACTTGTTCTACACTACGAATTGTGCTTCACTACGAATCATTAACGAGGCATTTTATCGTTTTTTTTACGCACAAACTGTCATCATCGTCATCATCATCATAAATGATGTGAATGGGCACGAGAAAAGAGAAATCGGTAATGCTAATGATATCGTGATGTACATGACATACGATTTCCACACGTTCTCATTTTAGACACAAAACCGAGCACCCGCCTACCTATAGGTTGAAAATAAATTAAGTCATGTACCAAATATAACATGGGCATCCATAAATGCTTGTGATTTACATTGTTTATAAATACCTGGTTCATGAAATATGCGTATAAATAATGTTTTGTCAGCTGTTTTTCTTGTCCTCTTTTGGCAATAATTCCCACTTCTGAAGTTGTCGAAATTTATTTACAAATCTATACAAATAATAAAACTGAAGCTGATAATTGTTCCCGTAATTTTGAATTTGGTTGAATAATTTATTTACGGATATAATGAGCTACCCTGATGCAAAAAGCATTTTTAAAACATATTTACGTGTATGTTACGTATTCAAGCAACAAAAGGATTGTTGTGAAACTAGGAAATTAATATACCTTAGGTCCCACTTATAGAATAGGCTATATAGTATATTAGTTACTTTTCCCCAAAGGGGAGGGGAGATTCCATCGGGGCTCAAATTAAATAACTATAAATATATAGCTTATTATTATTATTTTTGAGAAGGCTACATAACAAAAATTTATAATCAGATAATTTACAAAATGTATATAGGATCAGTATTTAAGAATTTATATAAATATTCTTTCGTTACTATTATCTACTTGTTCGTGCCAGTTATCGTGGTAAACGGTATAGTTCCGAAATAATGTTTCAATGTTTATAAATACCCCTAAAATGCTGTTTTTATTACGTGGTTTTGAAATACCGCATACAGCGCTTTGCACAGAGAGAAAGAGGGCGACCGAAGGAGTGAGTGAGAAAGGGGGAGACAGCGTGAGAGGGAACTAGAGAGAGAAAGAACGAGACAGCGGGAATGTGAGAGAAGGAGGAAAAGTGGAGTAGAAATGGAGAAAGGGAAGCCATGCAGGGATTTTTACGCCCCAAAAGTCCAAAGGCCCTTTGCTGGATTTGAACCCGTAATCAGTGGAACTACAAGCTGACATTGTAATTACTGCTGACGGAAGACACAACATTTGGGTAATTAATGTAAGGGATGCTACCGTTCCGCTGATATATTTTCTATTTGATACTTCTCTTAGGAAAAGAGATCTCAACAGGGAGATTTACTGGCATAGCTCTTAGTAGTCTTGCACTATTTACAACTAATGTTTAATGTCTTTGATAGAAATTTATTATCCTTCTTTTGAGTTCATGATAACTAGTTATATTGTAATATTCCAAATCAAATTCACACTCTTCTCAAGGAATGATTGGAAAACATTAAACGATTGTTTAATTCCGTTTAAATG
The DNA here is from genome assembly GCA_030765065.1 of Deroplatys truncata. Classification (NCBI taxonomy): domain Eukaryota; kingdom Metazoa; phylum Arthropoda; class Insecta; order Mantodea; family Mantidae; genus Deroplatys; species Deroplatys truncata. The sequence continues at coordinate 167,697,605 of CM060979.1, forward strand.
CTTGTTCATAACCAAAAAAGTCCTTTGGGAAATGCCCTTCTTGGTTGAGTTGCTGCCATCCACTGCAGCAAAACTAGGCATGTTTAAACCCTGAATAAACTTGCGAAGTTATCTTTTATTGCTACGAGGGTTGTCCCAGAAGTACCCGAGCTAACAAAGAAAACACAAAAATGCTGGGGAAAAGCATCTTTATTTCTCTACGTAGTCTCCTTTCAGCGGGATACACTTTTCCCTGGCTAAGTCTGGCGAATAGGGTGCATGAGGAAGCAATTTGAACTTTAACTCATAGATTTTGGCCATGGCGATGATGGATGTGTGAACTGGTGCATTGTCTTGATGAAGCAGAGCTTTCTTTTTCACTAAATGCGGCTGTTTTTGCTTGATTTCATCACTCAAACGCTGTAATAAGTTTGCATAATACTCGCCATTGATTGCTTTTCCTTTTTGAAGATAATCAGTGAAAATCATCTCACGCGCATCCCAAAAAAACTGATGCCAATACCTTGCCTGCAGATAGAACTCTCTTCGCCATCTTTGGAGCCGATTCTCCCCTCACAATCCACTGTTTTCACTATTTCATCGTCTCAGGTATGAATGATGGACCTATGTTTCATCTATGGCTATGAATCGACGAAAAATTCGGCTTTATTGCAGCGAAACATCGCCAAACACTCGACTGAAACATCTTCATCACGCTGCTTTTGTTCCATTGAGTAAACGTGGCAATCATCTTGCGCACAGCTTTCTCATGTCTAAATTTTCAGTTAGTGTGCGATGTACAGCACTTTTTGAAGTGCCTACGATGTCTGCTAGCTTGCGCACTTTCAGTCGACGGTCATCCAACACCATTTTATGGATTTTCTGCATAAAGTCTAGCGTGGTCACCTCATTTGGTCGACCACTGCGATGTTTGTCTTGGTAGATCGTACGGCCTCGCTTAAACTCTGCCACCCAATATTTTACTGTTGTAAACGAAGGAGCAGACTCCACCAGAGTAGAATCTAGCTCAGCTTTAATATTTGTGTACTAAGACCCTTCATATGAAAGTATTGTATCACATAATGATGGCCATTTTTATCCATATCTACAAATTCACTGAGAGAGTTCACTATTAATGCCTGCCAAACAAAGTAGCATCGTCAATCTTCAAACTCAAGCTGTATATAGGTGGTACTTTCTACCATAGTCATTTGTTTGAAACAACAACCGCTATATATACGTCAGGTTGGGTACTTCTGGGACTGCTCTCGTATATCGCTATTACGATTAAATAAACAGCGAAATCTGATTATATTCGGTCACACCTGCACTGGCATATGAGGACATGGCAGATAATGCTACGTGAACTCGTTGACCAATAACAATCGACACACACTTGTCGCCACTGTCCCTTAGTCACTGCAGTCCAGTCTATTGCTTTCATTATCTGTGGATACATGACAGAGTATTTGCTATTACCGTCTATTTTCATGTTTACTGCTGTTTTAGGCTTCACTTTGGGTCATAGTATTAAATATCCAATCTGGTATTTACCTTGGCGTCTGAAAGGGTCTAAAGGCTGATTGGTAACCTAGCAGGAAAGGTTTCATTAAAAATTGGGAGCCGGAAGTTAGCAAACAATTACCGAGCGAGATATCTCCACAAGATCCTGCTTTCGAATCCTGTTGGGATGGTCATCCTGGTCTTAGGTATTTTCGTGGTTTTCTCAGGTAAGCAGACCTATGCTGGGATGGTTCTTCTACCACGAATTTCCTGTCCATCATTTCCTATCCGCACATTTCATCTTCTTCGCCTTCATATATTTTAGGACTGCAGGAACAGGTCAAGGCGACTCGAGCGTGCCGGCAGGACGGTGCAGTTTTCACTGTGTAAAGGTTTCTTCTTGGCATTTGGTGTCCCTTCCTTGAGGATGCTCCCGGGTTGAAGATGGTGTAGGCAGGCTCAGGTCGAAGTCAGATTTGGTGTCACTTTGGAATCCTTAGGGAACCCGCGCGCAGGCGCATGGACGGTAATTGCAAAAGTTAGGAGGAATACAGTTATTGAAATAAAATGGAGAAATGTAGACATAGGAGCTATACAATAAATGGGATGCTAAAACCTATTGTAACAAAGGTAGACGATCCCTATAGAAAGTTAAAAATAAGTAGACATAGATAGTTATATGTTTGAATTATAAAGTATCTAGTTTAAGTCTAGAATTTAAAAAGTACAAAGCATTAGAAATAAACAAAAATAGAATCAAATTGCAACATTCTGCAGTGCAAGTTCCATGATTGAAAGTTTGCCAGAATGATGTACGCACGGCACGAAGCAAACCATCCAGTAGCTATGCGCCGTGACAGAGCAAGATGACATGGTTACAGAGATGAGACCTATAAGGCTAACTGTCAGCCTTTCTATACGAAAACAGGTAGACCGGACGGTACCCTAATGCCATCTGCACGGCACGAAGCAGAAGATCCAGTTGCTATGCACTAAGGTCTCTGCAGACATGTGATGAAGCAGGTGGCTACAGGGATGAGACCTAGAAGGCTAACTGTCCGCCACATATCGATCTAAGAGTTATCCATTAACAGATCCGTCGCAATATGACCATGTAATTAACGCAACGTAAAAACAGTAGAGTAATATTAAGATTCCACATTACAAGCACAGCACTGGGAAAAGATTATAGGACCGATAAGAAGAATACAATACAATACAACAAGAAGAATAGAAGAAAATTTTACTACAAAAATTTACAGCTATCTTTATCTAGCAGAAACATGCGCTGTATATGCCGTCTGCTTGTCGTTGAGCTGAAGCTTCACCTACTGTGTTTGACTTAAGAGTTTAGCTATGACCTTGTGGTTGACGTAAGCAACTTGAGCCAGCGCTGTATTGCTCCTCCCTCTCGCTCTATTGTTTTACAGCCTGTTCCAAAGGTACTTATCCTTTCTTTCGGAACAAAAAATATTACGCGAAGAGCATCAGTAATATATTATATTATCCCATCAAACAAAACAATTATGATCATACTTTCAATAAGTTAGCCTATAAAACCTGTATACATGTAAAACAATTTAATTACGACACATTGTTGACAATACTTTAGTATTGCCGGTGTTACAGTATCGTAGGCAAGAAGCTCCCTAGTGCCCTGCACGCTTGCAGCTCTCCTGAGTCAACCATAGTAGAAGATACGGTCGCGCCACTGAGGATGTCTACTTCAGTTGTAGACGAAACGTCTGGACAGAAACTTCCAGTATCATCAGCGAGCGAGATGGCTCGTGGTAACGTGTGAGGATCGCATTCGAGAGGTCCCGGGTTCGATTTCCAGTGGAGGTCGACTCTGACCACGAGTTTTTCGTGGTTTTCTCTGGTTGACAAAGGCGAATCTGGAGTGGGTATTCTAACATGGTTTTCCGTGGTTGTAATACTCTTGCTCTCCTATACTTCTGCTACTGCTACTATTCTTGTAATATAGTTACTCTGCTATATTTGTACTACTTGTAGCGGGAAATAGTCGTTGGGCGTCATTTGTAGTGGGAAATCGTCGATCCTTGGGTTAATGTGGTCTTCTACAGTGTTCTTCCTCGGCTACTGATGCTCGTCGGCTGTTACGTATTCCATTCCTAACTATATCTAATTATTAATTCTCAGGTTATAGTGGGTGAGGCAAGTTTAAGAAATACACTGCAATTTTCCCTTAATAAATGAAGTTTATTCACAATTGAAATAATTATGGGCGGCTAGGTTTTCCCATTACTATAATCCCACCACTTTAAATTAGTCAGGAGCCTATTTATCTGCACACGCACTCCCACCCTTGTGCATCTGTAGCACCTCGTGTCGACGTGAATTCTTGAAGATCAGTGATAGAAAGAGAGTGGGCTCCGAGGCCTTGTCTGTCCTTATATACGGGAGCCTAGTGACGCTCACCTCTGCGTTTAAAAATGTAACGACGTTTGCTATTGGTCCTCAGACCGCGTTACCTTAACATGTATGAGAATGTGTGACTTCAGATCCGTGCGCTTAAGCGTCAGTTCCATATCTCCGTCTCTTTCTTTTCTCTATCTGGCTCTTTCTATTTCTCCTCTCTCCCCATTTCCTCTCTTTTCATTTTCCTTCCATCAGTGTTTGGCAGATAGCGCGGAGGCTTGCACTTTGGAAGTGTTTACCCGGTGCTACTGGAGCAGACCTCCCATGGCCGGGTGGTCAAGCCTGGGACTGTTAGGGAACTCTGTGCATCACCTTCGCCGGCTTCGCTCTGCAACTCCTGTGTGTTTTGCGCTTCCCTCGTCTCATCGTTTCTCCCGGGGGTGTACGAACAATAGATACATTGAGGATAGCATTATTAGTCCGTTCATTAGTCCAGCCCAGCATCAAAAATTCAGAATTTATTTCTGTAGTTATTTATCTAACCCTGGTGCAAAAGCCTATACTTGCTACACAATTGCTTTCACACAATCACAACCAAGCTCGAAATTCTCTTCCCGTTTACTACAACACGAAAGCAGCACAACAAACGGTTAAATGGTGATGAGGTCACAATTATCTCTGAAATATAAAGCTCGAAAGGCACACCTAGGACTGGCTTACAATAGACTGTGTTCTTCTTATTGAAATATCTGCTCCAATGAGTTTAATGTTGACTGCTCTTTTAAGTCAAACTAAAAATTTCCTAATTTTGATCCAAACATTTTTCTTTCTTTACCATGTACCAGTAGGTAAATAAGCTATTGCATTCCACCCAAAAATTTGTTACAGAGATTTCACAGAAAATACACGTTTTGAGGCACCTTGAATCCAGAAAAGTATTTTTAGAGTCATGTGTGTGTGTTATTCTGTGAAGAGCATAACTCTTCTTCTTTATCTGTTTAACCTCCTCTTATGTAGGACTTACACCCCTCAGGACTTACAGGCGGGTCCCTGGGGTCATAGGCCCGTCGAGAAGTAGACACTCATGGATCAGACAGAATATCCTGGATGGGTGATCAGCCCGATGCCTGGTATGGGAAGAAGGATGTAGATGAAACGAAATTATGGTGATGATGGAGCAGTTGGTTGAATGAATGGCGGGGGAAACCGGAGAACCCGGAGAAAAGCCACCCAGACGCCGCTTTGTCCACCACAAATCCCACATGTGGGTCCCTGGGATTGAACCTGTGCCGCCTCGGTGAGAGGCGAGCGGTCTAGCCACTCGGCCACGGCGCCGCCAACAGCATAACTCAAAAATGAAAAGACTAAGTATTTAGATTCAGTAGCTTCCAAAGATGCGACACGAAGATTTTCAAGAAAGTCCCCCCACCCTCAACATGGAACATTTTTAGAAAGTTTTTATTTCATCAAAAATAGCTCAAACGATTTTTATTAAAATACCACATATATTAAAGATATTTACATGAAAACATGTGTATCTTAAATTTTCTTCTTCATTCGAAAAGAATGTTGTATTATCTGGTATACATGGTAAAGCGATAGACGAAAACGAGCTGCACAAAAAATGTACATGTCTTTAAAACACACACTTTACTTCAAATAACTTCTTTTATGGCAACCGTTATAATGGTTCCAATTGTTGAATAATTAGCCATTTTTTAAAGTATTGTTAATTTTCACTTGTTTCTCGACGTGTCATGGAAAGAGTATAGACTTTTAAGGCCAGCGTATATCGTTCAGTTCCAAAACATTTGACTATCATTATTCTCTTTGTATCTATAATGATAAAAATAAGGCAGTTATTTCCGGAAAAGGTAATCTCGATTAAAATTAGGTAGAAAGGAAAATAACTTTTCATAAGAATAAGTGATACAGCGTAGAGAATGTAATGTGAATGTAAAACATAAAGCATTCTTATTTATTAGAGCTGGAACGTGGTCCGAATAGAATACTGCACAACCATTGCCATTGCTTGATGTTGAGTCGTCAGTGTAAACTGAAGTATAATTGGGATAAATCTCTTGAAATTCTTTGAACATTATTTAATAAATTATTTTGTCACTTTCAGTTTTGCTATGAAGATATAATTGTATACTCAGAGTAGAATTAGAAAGGTTTTATCGGAGGGAGAAACCTCCCTACTGTGACCAGTTTGATCTACTGTAGATACATCCCCGGGTGATAGGGATGAGGTAAAGGAGCCGTAGGAGGTCCCAGATCCACAGAGACGCATAGAAGTCCCTAACATTTCCAGTCTGAACACCCGCTTATCAGTAGAGGCGAAGAATCCCCTGAGAGGGCGAAGAGGGTGGGAACAACGTACCCTGGAGGAGAAATCCTTCCAATGCGCGAGCAACTACACTATCTGCCCGACATCGCAGGACCCAAGGCACACCTGAAACGTAAGAGGGAGAGATGAAATGAGAAGAAATCGTAATGGAACACACTATCCCGGCATTTTTATAGACGATCAGGGGAAAACAACGAAAAAAATCCATGATCAGAATGGGCAGTCACCGCAAATCGAACCCGGGACCTCCCGAATGTTGTTCTATTCGGATGTTAAACAGCATGGATTATTGAGATTTAGTGCTTTTTCTTATCCACGTTGCCATGAATGTAGAATATACTTCTAATTCATCGTTTGAGATGTCTCTGTAGGTCAGTCTTAACTGTATTTCTCAAAGTTCTAGGGTATTTCCTCTGCTTCCATTTGTAAGCTACTGACGGGAGCTGAATAAACTGTCCCAAGACAATCGTTTGGAATAAGAATTTTAAGAGCAGTGCGTGAAGCTATCATAACAATGTGATACCCAAAATATTCCAAAATACTTACACTTTTCTTAAATGGAAAGTCGTTATTTATTACTTTCTCTACTACGTATAGTAAGTAGGGGAAGTATTGTATTCCACCCAAAAATTCGATACCGAGATTTCACCGGAAATATATGTTATGAGGCCCCCTGAATAAAAAAAAAACATTTTTGGAAACATGTCCATATGTGTGTCTGTATGTCTGTGTGTCTGTGTGTGTGTGTGTGTGTGTGTGTGTGAAAAAAAACTTGGTATTTAGGTTCAGTATCTTCCAGAGATGCGACACGAAGGTTTTCAAGAAAATCCGCCACACCACAGATTACCCTTTACATGGAATATTTTTCGAAACTTTTAATTTTCTCAAAAGTGCCCCTAACGATTTTGATTAAAGTATCATACGTTTAAGACATTTTTATGGCAAATAAAATGTATATCCTGAATTTTCTGGGAATGTCTCCAAAAGTATTCTTCATACTGAACGACTTTTGCATAACTGGTAAATCATAAGAGATAGACAAAATTGTACTACACAAAAATGTAGATCGCGTTAAAATACACAACTTATGTCATATGCATTTTTTTTGTTGAGTGAACCATGTTCGAGATATTACTTGTTATTCCCTTAAATTTTCCAGTACTTATACTTTTTCTCAAATGGGAATTCATTATTCTTTTTTTTTCTTTGGTCGTGGTTTTGCAAAGAGAATGGAATACTCCATATAGCAACCACCTCTTAAAATATTTACCTATCGCTTAATGCCTATCAATTCCCCTTGCACCTACAAGAAATTTAGCAATAAGATTAACATCTAACATGAAGCATATGGAGAATAAGCGTTTGTAAAAATAGTTTGTACAAGAGTAGAGAAAGTCATGTGAGTATAACACATCAGATTTTTTTATTTTTCTCGGATCTTCCAAAGAGCATGGAACTTCAAAGGCGTCACACACTGACACGGCTCTCTTTACCTGCTGTATCCTACAACAAAATGTGTAAATGTGAGTTGAAAGTTTATCTGGATTAGTAAGAACTAGATAGAATAATAAGCTTTTGCAAGAATAGTTTGTAGAAGAGTGAGTAGGGAAATTCATGGAATGTAAAATTATTATTATTACTATTATTAGTATTAGTATTATTATTATGTCAAATTAATAGAACGCTGTAGCAAACAGATTATTCTACGTAGAGAGGCTGCGGTCCACTGTTGAAAAGTAAATTGAGATAACTAGCCCAGTCATGATAAATAAAAGAATTACCACCTCGGATTTTTGTGCACTGATCAATATATGAGTAATTTTAAACCAACAACAGCAAATAAATAGTTCACACCACAAGACATTTTATTTGATACTGGTTGACTTGCCCAACGTTCCGCAATTTCTAAACTGTGTTGTTGATCTAATATGTAGCATTTTGATCCATCAATGTTTCCCTTGTTAGCCAATATAAATTGTGTATTTTCCCATCTGGTACAGCTTTCCTCAATTCTGGGCATTCTAGTAGGTGTTCTCCATTTAAAATCTTGTCAGCATTGCAAATCTTGCATGCTTTATCATTCATAAAAAACAAGTCTATGTAGAGGTTCCACCAGACAGTCATGTCAGTCAACAATGCAGCCCTGCAGGTTGCGCTCACCACGGTACCGCCGGACACGTATGCGGCCATCACTGTAGGACACCTTGAAGCGGGACTCGTCCGAAAATACTACATTTTGCCACTCAGCACCCCAGTGACGGTGTTCACGGAGGAACTTGTGGTTTCTGGACAATGGAAGCCGACGTAATGGCATGCATGCAACCAGTCCAACCTGCAGCAGACGGCGACGAACCGTTGAAGCAGACAAGTTCGCACCTGTTGCACTGGTCCAGCGTCGAGCCAACACTGTGGATGAAGCTGTACGGTCCGTTATGGCCATGCGGACAAGATGACGGTCATCCCGTGTTGTGGTCATGTTCCGTGGTCCAGTACCCGCTCTTCGCTGCGTACGACCTTCATCTATCCACTGCTTCCACACACGCATCACTGTCTTAGCAGCATGCCCTGTACGAGACGAAATGTCACGGTATGACAAACTCGCTTCCCGGAGACCGATCATTCTGCCCCGTTCGAACTCACTCACATGCCGATATGGCTTCCTTTGACGTCGACGAGGCATACTGACACTCACCTTGTTTGACAACGCTGCACTGACTACACTGGGCGTAACACTGACCTTGTCGCACCGACACGAGAGGGCTCTGCTCTGTCTACGTGTACCCCATCTCTCTGCAAACCTAATCACTTAGTACACCAAGTGTGGAGTTATTTTTAAAATTCTTTCTTGGTGTTGCAATTTTCACAAACGACAGTGTATAATATAGAAGCCCTTAACTGTACAAGGAAATACAAATTACCTAAGTAGGTGAATATAAAAATTCTCCACTCCCAGGCCACCAAGTTAACGAACCGCTTTGGAAAAGAGACATACTCTGCAACCAACGAAAAAAATTCTGATGTGTTACATTCTCTACCCTCTACCTCTACCCTCTAACGTTTATATTATCCTTACGAAAGCTTATTTTTTATTTGCTTCATTTTAATCCACGTAAATCTTTGCAGAAATAGCTACGTTATCTACACATTTTGCTATGGATACAAAAAGAAATAGACCTTTGTTAGTTAAAGCGACTTAAAATAAATAAATAAATAAATAAATAAAAAAAACAGCCAAGTCGAATGTTAAAGAACTGGACGCTATTTGCTGACATTAACATTCTGTACTGTTTCCAAGCAATCGCCAGAAACAACTGACAATCCACGGCACTTAAAGGAATGACAAAGTATTGGACAAATCGAACTATTAATAACGGATATCTCAGAAATGGTTTATCCCAAAAAAGTAATTTGAAATAAGTTGCGTGTTTTAAAGAGATCTAGTAAGTTTTTATCTATCGCTTAACGTTTACCAGATATACAAGATTATACAAAATGTCTTCCGAAAAAGAGCATTTCAAAGACTATTCCCAGAAAATTCAAAATATAAATTTTATTTGTCACGTAAATGTCCTTAATATATGGCATTTTAACCAGAATCCTTTGTCTTTTTTAGAAAATAAAACATTTTGAAAAATGTTCCATGTAAACAGCAGTTTGGGGCGAGGGATTTTCTTAAAAAGCATCGTGTCTCATCTTTGGAAGATAGTGGACCTAAATACCAAGTTTGGTATTTGGCTGACTTTGTTTTTGAGTTCTGCTGTTCACAGACGCAGACTCACAAACACACACACACACACGCGCGCGCGCAGAATCTTTTCCTAAAAATGGTATTTTGGGATTTAGGGGTCTCAAAGCCTGTATTTTCGGTGAAATATCGGTATCAAATTGTTGAGAGAAATGCAATACCTTCTCTCTCTACTATGTACGCGATAGAAAAAGTAAACATTAAAATGTTAGAAAACGTTTCCGTCTAAAGTGGGCAGATTTTCTTGAAAATCGCATGTCACAATCTTGTAAGATGCTCAACCTAAATACCAAAGTTGGATTTTTGTATTTTTTGGTTCAGGGAGTCTCAAAATGTGTATTTCGAAAGAAATCTCACAATAGAATTTTTGGATGGGATATATTTCCCCTACTTTGTACTATAGTGCTTGCAAATCACGAGAGAGAACGACGCATCACACACAAGATTGAAATGAATCCAGGCACAGATACTAAATGATATTGGGAGACAAGAAATATTTGGCGAGCATATGGCAGACAAGGGTTCTTTGAGGCTCTATAGGGAAATAAAAGCAGTATGTACCAGGAAAAAATTTATAGAGATTTACGACAAAGCAGATAGAGAAGAATTTGCGTGGACAAGAACTGGAGTTAGGAAATAAAAAATTCTAAGACATGAACAAGATTTATGGACATGTCCAATGTATGGAGTAGTAAACGTTAATTTTCGTTATGTATTATACGGAGAAAAAATATCGCAACAAAAATTGAATAATTTAGATGGGAAAATTTTAATTAGGAATATTTTCAGTGTAAAAGGCTAAAAAAATCTGATGTGTTACACTCACGTGACTTTCTCTACTATTGTACAAACTATTTTTATAAAGGCTTATTCTGCATCTACTTCATGTTAATCGAGATAAACATTTGCAGACTCTACCGTATTGCTAAGTTTCTTGTAGATGTAAGGGGAATATATATTTACAAGAGCAATTTGGAAATACAGTAGCCTTTAAGCACATTCATATCTCTTAATAGCTGGTTGCTAGGTGCAGCACTATTCCCTTTGCCACAGATTAATACTCTTTGCATATCCAAGACAAACAAATGAATAACGAATTCCCATTTGAGAAAATAAGTATTGAAAAATTTAAGGGAATAACAAGCAATATCTCGAAAATGGTTCACTCAACAACAAAAATGTATATGACATATATTGTGTATTTTAACGCGATCTACATCTTTTGTGTAGTAAAATTTTGTCTATCTCTTATGGTTTACCAGTTTACCAAAAGTCGTTCACAATGAAGAATACTTTTGGAGACATTCCCAGAAAATTCAAGATATACATTTTATTTGTCATGAAAATATCTTAAACATATGATATTTTAATCAAAATCGTTAGAGCCATTTTTGAGAAAATTAAAATTTGAGAAAATTAAAAAATGCTCCATGTAAAGGGTACTCTGTTGTTGGGGGGATTTTCTTGAAAACCTTCGTGTCGCATCTCTGGAAGGTACTGAACCTAAATACCAAGCTTGAAGTTTATCCGACTGTTCGTTTCTGAGTTATGCTGTTCACAGACAGACACACAGACAGACACACAGACACACACACGGACATGTTCCAAAAATGCTTTTTTTATTCAGGGGATCTTAAAACATGTATTTCCGGCGAAATCTCGGTATCGAATTTTATGTGGAATACAATTCTTCCCCTACTTACTATACGTAGTAGAGAAAGTAATAAAGAGGGTAGGAGGCAAAGTGAAATAGGAATTAATAAAAATCCAATAAAAATTCTTAATTAATTGATAGATTTATATTGGGCGAGGGATCAAAAACTGAAACTAGATTTATGTAAAGTGAAAAAGAAATGGACACGGCGCCATGGTCGAGTGACCGCTCGCCTCTCAACAAGACAGTCCGGGTTCAAACCAAAGGATTTGAGGCGGTCAAAGCGGCACCTGAGCGGCTTTCTCCGAATTCTCCGGTTTTCCCGGCCATTCTTTCCACCTTTCATTCAGCTCACCATCATTTCATATCGCCTCCTTCTTCGCTTTCACACCGGGCTTCGAGCTGATCACCCATCCTGGTTGTTCTCTGTGCTCCCCGACAGGCGTCTGATCCCAGGCACCCGCTTTTAAATCCTGGGGGGGGGGGGGTGTAAGCCCAAACAAGGGGAGGGTAAACAGAGAAAGAAGAAGAGAGCGAAATGGGCAAGAATACTGAAGAGGGAGCGTGAAGGAGGGGGAATATTAGAAGATGCAAATATAATCTAACTGTGCTGTTCGGCAACACAAAAATAACCTATATTTATGGAATTGGACTAAATATACTTAGGCAAGCAACTTTATAAAGGAAATATTGAGAGTATTTAGATAAGACTTGTATTTATATTTTTAGCATAAATAATACTTTTCATTAAAGGTTGCACATTATGTAATCATAGTTGTGAGACTGTATTTAGTTAGAAATAAATTCTGTATTCAATATTCAAGGTAGAAGAGAAAGTAAAAATCTGATGTGATACATTTATATGACTTTCTCTGCGTATCTTTATTAGTGGGTATACAAACTATACTTTTTAAAGCTTATTTTCCCTTCTACTTTATTTTAATCCAAATAAACCTTTGCAGATAGCTACATTATTACACATTTCGTTAGAAATACAAAGATAACAGTGATAGTCAAATGTTTAAGAACTGCTCCCTATATAGGGAATGACCAAGTAATAAACAATTCGAACCATTAATAACGGATATCCCAAAAATGGCGTATGCCACAAAAAATTATTTGAAATAAATTGTGTTTTTTTTAAAGAGATCTACGTTTTTTGCATAGTACATTTTCGTTTATCTCTTAACGTTTACCACTTAAATCCCTTCCGAATGAAGAGGACTTCAAATGCTATTCACAAAAAAATGAAGATATAAATTTTATTTGACATGTAAATATCTTAAATATATGGTATTCTAATCAAACTCGCTACGGCCATTTTTTAGAAAATCAAACATTTCGAAAAATGTCCCATGTAGGCTGTATTTTGAGGTGGGGGAAGTTTCTTAAAAATACCCAAGTCGCATCTTTGGAAGCTACTGAACCTAAATACCAAGTTTGGTATTTATCTGTCTAATCATTTTTGAGTTATGCTGTTCGGTCACAGACATATACATGAACATTTTTCTAAAAATGTTCATTTGATTCAGGGGGCCTCAAAATGTGCATTTTCTGTGAAATTTATATATAGGATTTTTATGAGGAATGTAATACCTTCTCTACCTACTAGTTTCGTGGTAGGGAAAGTAAAAATGTGTTACGTCAGTAGCGAAAATAGAACGTGTTTTGAAGAATGACTAGGTAGAGGGAGAAGAAAGGTTACTATCACCTATACATAATATGTCTTTCAAAAGTATATTTTATAAACTGTTTTTAAAATTAACATCATTTATGTAACATCAACATAAAGTACTCCATTTGAAGCACAAAAGTTTTCATTTATTCTGCTCTTAGCTTTAGAATTAAAATTTGGGGGAGCCCGTTTTGGTCCAATGCTGACACATGCATCTGTCCACACATCCATCTATGTATCCACCTACACTCGCCCAATGTATGAGGCGGAGTTTTTGATTATCATTCATCATCGTTATATTCAAACACGGGACTGTCACTGGACATCTCCACGTCAGAAATAAGCTGTCAAAACCTATCCTTGCTTCATTACCTTAATTAAAATAGCTGTGGTGCCCGTGCAGATTGGGAAGTGGAGCCGGCTTCGTCAATTTTTTTCTTTTTTTTTACGGAGAATTAAACTGGCAACATCAGCTCCGTGCTCAAACATTACCTTCTATTACTGCATGTTAACGCCGCTGTTAATCTTTAAGGTTATTTATAACGGAGGCCTTAAGCACACAAAAGAAGTATTGCATGTTTAATTTTTGAGAATGATAAGCAGGTGACTGTGCTTTAATTTTACCAAAATTACATCCAAAGTTTGGTATCGGTATTTCACCAGAAGTACAAGTTTTAAGATTTCCCTGAAAAAATCTCGATTGGATTGTGAAATGTAGAGGATTTGGCACCGACCAGGAATGAGGATATCGTACCGACACCCCATGAGCGGCGCCCCGGGAGACAGGAATGAATGAGGTGAAAGGAGATACCGGGCGGCCGGAACCAGAGGTGACGGCACAGAGATGTCAGGGTACAGTTTCCAAATTGAAACATCCCGGCAGTCAGATCGGGGACCACGTCCCAAACAGTGTCCAACGCCCTCCCTAGGGGCGGTCCTCATATCCCGCAACCGGCCGAGGGACGGAGAAGGTCCACAGAGGGCACCCTTTTTTCCTACCACGCTGCACCGAAACACCATCGCCGATACTTCCAACCCTGAAACAGACTAAACGGGATGAAGGACGAATGAAATGATTTATGAAACGAAATGGAAGGATAGCATTCGCCTGACGACCTGAGAGAATCCTCGAAAAACCCCATGTATCAGAGTGAACGGTCGCCGGGAATCGAACTCGCTACTCCCGAAAGCGGGCCAAAGACGTTACCGTCTGAGTCATCCCGCTCGGTGATCTGATGCATTCACAGTACTTTCTCAACTCACTCGTCTACAAACTATTCTTACAAAGCGTATTCTTTTAGTTCATCGAGATAAAATTTATTTACGCATTCCATTGCAGGTATAAGAAGGATACAGTAGGCTAGAGCGACAGATTTTTGAAAGGCTTGGCTGAATGATCTTTGAAATTGCATACTCCTTGCATGACCACAAACCAAAACGAATAGCAAATTTCCACTTGACTATAGTATGTATTAAGTATTTGAAAATTCAAACCAATATCAAAGAGTGTCCCGAAATGTTAACCTAAAACATGTTCTCGTAAATTGTATGGTTTAGCGAGATCTGAGTTCTTTTTGTATTGTAAGCTTGTGTCTATCTCTTGCGGTTTATAGGAAAGGCATTCAAAATGAAGAGGAATTTTACGAGCAATTCCCTGAAAATTCCAGATATGCAGTCTATTTTTTCGGCGTGAGATGGCAGAAACGCAGAGGAGGAGAAGGTAGTCTAAGGTGGAGGCAGAACGGCTGGCAGTATCTCACGTTGTGTACGTGCCTGCTGTTGTGTTACACTGGCCCAAACCCCTCAGAAGACAACTGGACTTGTCCAGCTACTGCGCATACAGATAAGCGTGTCACGAAGAAATAATTGACCTGTATATCATATTTATCCTGCAAATATCTTATATATACAGTTATACAGGGGAGGTGGGCACCTACATTAATCTATTGTGGCTAACATCCCCAAGGAAGAAGGGATGAAGTGAAGGAGCCACAGGAGGCTACAGGTTACAGATAGACAGTCCACAAAGAACGCGGAAGTCCAAAACAGTTCCAGTCTGGAAGAATCCCTCCCACTGCTGGAGCTTCTAAGAGAGGGCCATTAACGACCCATCGACCACGCAGCCAGAGGGAGTACTCTTTCCTTTGAGCAAGCATCCGCGCCATTTGTCCAGCACCGCCCCACGCCATGAAACCTAGAAAATGAGAGGGAAACAGATTGATAGGGAAATTATGGAATGGAAATCGTTGTAGGCATTTGCCTACAGACGAGGAAAAATTACAAAAACCCAAGGTTGAAGTAGGCGGTCGAAGGGAATCGAACCCAGGATCTCTCGGATGCGAGCTTCAAGTGTTACTGCAGAGCCATCTCGCTCGGTAAGTATTTTAAATATTTGGCATTTTAATAAACATTGATAGAGCTTTTGAGAAATAAAACAAGAACAAAAATGTTTCAATAAATGATAGTTTGGGGTATTGAAAATCTTCTTATCACCTGTTTGGGAGGGGCTGAACTTAAATACGAATTTAACCAACTCTACGTTTATTACTTATGTGGTCAAACAGATTTTTCTTTAGAAGTGTTTTTATTGGATATAAGGGTCCTCAAAACATATGTTTCCGCAGAAACCTCATCTCGAATTTTTTTTAGTGTAATGCTATACCTTCTCTACCTAACTATATCGTAGAGAAAGTATATCTGTGTATGTGTCTGTCTGTGTTTTGTGGGCAGCAACTTCGTTTTAAGGAGAGATTGAATGCCTTGTCCCACCATTGTCAATCTCACCCCCAAATTTCACCCATTATCTCAGAAACTATTTAAAATATTACACTGAAAGTTTCATACGATGCACATGTCTGTACTATTTTATCCAATAACTTTCTTTATTCTTGAAGATAGGATTACGTTGTTAATTACACCACTTTTTTATTAAAATATATCAGCAATCTTTTACTTTCCGTACTACGTATAGTAAGTAGGGGAAGTATTGTATTCCACCCAAAAATTGGATACCGAGATTTCACCGAAAATATATGTTTTGAGACCCCCTGAATAAAAAAAAAGCATTTTTCGAAACATGTCCGTGTGTATGTGTGTGTGTGTGTGTGTGTGTGTCGTGAACAGCATAACTCGGAAACGAACAGTCGGATAAACACCAAACTTGGTATTTAGGTTCAGTATCTTCCAGAGATGCGACACGAAGGTTTTCAAGAAACTCCCCCCACCCCAGATTACCCTTTACATGGAACTTTTTCGAACATTTTAATTTTCTCAGAAATGGCTCCTACGATTTTGATTAAAATATCATATGTTTAAGATATTTTTATGACAAATGAAATGTATATGTCGAATTGTCTGGGAATGCTCCAAAAGTATTCTTCATTGTGAACGACTATTGCATAATTGGTAAACCATAAGAGATAGGCAAACTTTTACTACACAAAAGATGTAGATACACAATTTATGTCATATACATTTTTGTTGTGAGTGAACCATTTTCGAGATATTGCTTGTTATTCCCTTAAATTTTCCAATACTTATACTTTTTCTCGAATTCGTTATTCATTTTTTTCTGTCCTGGTAATGCAAAGAGAATGGAATACTCCACATAGCAACCAGCTCTTAAAATATTTGACTTTTGCTTAAAGCCTACCAATTCCCCTTGCATCTACAAGAAAATTAGCAATAAGATTAACATCTCAATATCTCGATTATCATGAAGCAAATGTAGAATAAGCGTTTGTAAAAATAGTTTGTATACAAGAGTAGAGAAAGTCATGTGAGTGTAACACACCATAGTTTTTAAATAACTATCCAGGTTACTAGTACTAAAGCAGATCTACAATAGCACTTAAGGTTGCTTTTGTTATCCTAACATTTAATTATTTTCAATGGTTTATGATTAACGGGTCATTTATACCAGAAAGTGTTATTCACAGAAAAAATTGAGACAACAAAGTTGCATATATTTGCAATAAAGAAATCACGTAGTTTGCACACAGAATCTGCCAAACTTCACAGTAGCATCAATTTCTAGATCTAAACTTCTACTAAAAGATGGGCCAAAATTTACCTCTCTATTCCAAATCGTGAAGGAGTTATGATTTTTTTGTCTGTAAAGTGTCAAGAATTTAAGAACAGAATGTTATATGCAGTACCATTTTTAAAAATATGTCAAAAATATAGTTATTGTTCCTAAAACTATAGAATATGCATTATCAAAATTAAAGAGCAAATTCAAATTAAAGAAATCACATGAAATAACTAAAAATACCATTTTTGGCAATTCTTGCAATTTAATTTTCCCTTAAGTCCAGCTCCTTTTAAGGATGGAATACGAAAATTTTCAAGAAATTTACCTCACCCCTAAACTACCCTTTAGATCGACAAATTTCGTTAGTTTTTGTTTTCTTAAGATTGATCCTAATGACTTTTCATATCAGTATTGTGTCTTTGCCCAAGTTTTCACCTGTCACTTCTGTAAGTTCTCAATGTTACCTACTTCAGTGTTTTGATCTGATTCAACTTTCACTGGGAGTTCACTTAGTTCACAGCCACATCAGTAATGTGAACTAGTACGTTCTTCGTGACGTAGCTTCTTCTTCCGGACGATTTACTTGCTGGGGAGACTTATACAATCTCTCGCTCCACAATACCACTCGCTATACCTCACAGCAGTCGTCTCTAACTCGCTCGGAGAAATGCACTTGATGTAGCAGGAACGCAGTCGCTGATTAACCGTTCTCCCAAGAACACTCACTTATATAGCCGTGGAATTTTCCACGGGACAATTTAGAATTATTTCGACACATGTTCTGGAGGACGGGGGGGGGGAAGAAAATTCCAGATAATTCTGGTTATCTGCCGATAGCGCTTCCGAAGTATACGCTGGCGAGAGCGTTGCTTATCTCTGTTTTCCTCCGACTTAGCGGCTACGACTCCGATAATCTGTATCACAATATATGTAATACGTGAGGAAATTAAGTTTGTATCTTGATCTTCTGTAAATAGTCTGGAAGCTCTGTTCATTCTGACTGAATTTAGTATAATTTTCTATGATTGGAGAATTATAACACATAGATAAAATCTTCCTATAGGAAAAAACGTAGATCTGGTTAAAATATACAGTTTGAAACATATACTATTCTCTTAAGACTAGCCCGTTGATTTTGATATATCCCAGGCTTACATGTTCCGTGGTTAAGTGTTTCATCTGGAGGCTTGCTTGAAATTTTGCGATTATTTTGTTTTTCTTTTCCTTTGCAAAAGCTCACTATTACGACTTCTGAATTTGAGATATATATCTGAATTTGCAACAGATAGATATGATCGTTTAGGTATGCTACATCAGATTTTTAAATTTAGGGCATTCTATATTGGTCGAAGAGCTCGGAAAACAAAGGATTACTCCGTAAGTTAATCAACGGGTTTGATTTTTAAATTAAGGCCAATCGCATGATCCTCACACTGAAAATACCTCTTGGTGTGCATTAAGATTTGCCAAGCGATAGTGTTTGCCTCTAATTTTATTTAATCTTGCTGTTTCACCCCATTAGCTTAAAATCATGATAAAAGGCCAAAAAACCCTCTCATATTGATATTCAACGAAACGGAACGTAAATTGTGCGATAGAAACACGAAAAATCTCTTTTAAATCTCCAATTTTAAAAATAACTTAGGTGCATTGTGCGGCAGTCACCCTCTTGCCTGTGTTGTGGTTGTTTGTTAATGCCCGATGCTCGCGGCTTACCTTGCTGCACCCTCCACGTTGGCTCCAGATGTTCGTAGAATGCTGGTTCTCTGCAATTTTTTATCCTCGGCTAGCTGCAGTAATTTTCTTTAAACTATGTGGGAGCATGGACTTATCCTTGGTAAAGGAAGCGTAGATCTCGGGTAGTGGTAAAAGGAGAAATAGACGTGCTTTGATTACGAAAAGACGACACTGCAGTTTCTTTTATTTAGCTACTCCTCGTAGTACACAACACTGATATTGCCGCCGTTAAAACATTGTCCACTGCTGTTGAAATACGGCGCGGATATGATGCGAAGTTTATATATGCTTATTATATTTCTTTACGCGTAGCGATTCTTATGTATGTTGCGAAAACTGTCTTCATACACTTTTGGCGCGATATCTCTAAAACATCCTGCAGCATCTCTCCCTGCCTGTAATTTTAGCAAAAGACCAAATGACAACCGACCAAATGCCTCGAATTTGTTCCTAACAGACCCATTTATAGTCGCAGGCTTCTGGGGCTGCTTCCTTTCCTATTGGTCCATTTTAGCGCCACTCAACGCGTCTCACTATTTCATATAAACTTACAGGGATCTCAGTGGTCCAAATTTAACATAACTCGCGGCTTTTCCTAAATTTACCGTTAAGCTTGTTGTCTCCCTCACTTGGTCACGGCAAATTATCGTATAAAGGAACAAAAACTCTACACCCTCGCTGTATGAACAATGCCCCTGCGACCAGAGAGACATCGTAAAACTAGACTTTCTGCCTTCGAAGATACTATTCCTGTAGCTAAGACATTTCGTCGTGGACAGTATTTTAACATAGCGCTTAAATTATTTACATTAAACAATTTATAACTCCTCTAACATTAGTAACATAAATACAGACATATCGTTAAATCACCCTTCTTAAACTATACAAGCAGTAAAAGAAAAAGATATGTACATAGCATGATTTAACATCAATAAAAGTTAATTAATGAAATTATCTATAATTACATTTCTCACGCTTGGCCTAGAGTTGCCGTTTCAATTGGGAAGAACAGGGCTACTCCATGGTGAAAGAACTATTAAAATTGGTTAAGTGTTGTCCCTCATTTACTCTGTATACACACACACACACACACACACACACACACCGACCGACCGACACGGATAGCCGATGACGTCACCTGCTCGTGAACGGGAGGCCTGTCATTCAAATCCCGCTACGAACATTTCCCCTGACTGAGGTTCTTTTTTATAGGTTTTCCTCAGTCTCCATAACTGACAAATCGTGGAGGTGTCCTAGTTTTAGGCATGGAACGTTCCCTTCACAGATTTCCTTTCCCATTTATTTAATTTCATGAATTATTAATGTTCACCTCCTGTGGTGCCGTATCTAATAAGAACGAGCATTAAAGATTACAAAACGTACCCACACACAGAAATTCTGTATTCAAAATATTAGTATGCATAAGAATTAAGATAACGATAAGGATATTCCACCTTTCATTTCAGATAGACTTATGTTAGAAATATCCGGAAACATTTCAAATCAATCTGGATACACTTAATTATATGTAACAGTTACCTTCACTGCATTAGAACTGATATTTATGCCTCAAATTAAATGGAAAGTCCGGAACGAATGACATTGAAAATAATAAATAAAAACGTGTATGAATTTCACCAATTTATAACTAAAACAATTAAAACTAGACAAATATAACACATATTATCTAAATTAGGAAGCATCATTAAAATTCTTCATTCGAATTGCATAGATCTTAAAATACCATATTTTATAAAATCACCTTTCTCATTTGGATGCATTGGGTATGACAAAAATGCCAGTATTTTTACTTGGCTTATGGTTATTTGTCCATGAGACATCCATTTATATCATGTTGGATAAATTATAGCTTAGTTTTACTTCCAATTGAAGGGGAGAGGATGTTCACAAAACTTAACAGTTACAGAATTTTAATTTTGAGATAATGGCATATGCTTATGTTTTATAATCAGCTGAATTCATTGATGTAGTCGAAATTTAGCTAAACTTAACATCTACTGGCAACGGATTTTTACAAAAGCGAACATCTATACATCAATTTATTGAAACTTGGTATTTAAATGTACTTATTTTCACAGCTGTTAAGAACTGCAAATTTATTCTTTTAACTTTGGCCACAATGTTTTGGTGCTTTCTTTCATAATAATTGAGAATAACGTCATTGTTAAAAGGTGAACTGCTTTGGCTGTCATCAGAAGTTAAATTGACTAAGTGTTGCTGTGTAACGTAAAGAGCATTGATACAGCTGTGCAAATCCCATTCATAAATCACATTAATGAAAAAAAAAGTGCTGACATAACGAAGTTACTGAAGTACTTCGATCTATAAGCTGTAATATTTTATGAAGACGAATGCAGGGACTGTCCGAAGATACTGACCTCGATGAAGAAGGTTCTTATACGGTGATAATATTGCGTTTATCAATCGCGTCGTTTTCTAGTTACGATTTTATTATTATAACATTAGTCTGCATTTTCAAACTTTTTGTCAGATGATTTCTTAAAAGCAGGTGTTCTTGAATCACGTTTTTACGCTGATTCCATAAATAACTTCCGTTTTTCTCTATCACGTCAGGTTTGTACACAAAATAAGTAACGTTTTGACAATATTACTAATGAGCGTAGAAAAGTATTCAAGTACCATTTCACACAAGGTAAGTTTTTATTCAAGAAAAAATTTAAGAATACACTCAAGAACTTCCCTAATTTATTTCATGACTACATTTTAACAAAACAAGAAGCCAAAGTGTTTCATTTAATTTTTTTCAAACTTTCTCTTTTTTGACTTCCTTGCAGATCCTTGAAGATGACTGTCCCTCCTCAACATCCAACAGTAGTCGGCCATCATAGTTTCATTCCATCTCTCCTGGTACCTCCTCTCCATTTCTTTAATATCTTGGTGAAAACGTTCACCCTGCTCTTCACTATAATGTCCCAGATTTTCTGGAAAGTAGTCGATATGTGAATGCAGAAAATGCACCATTACACTCATGTTACAACCCATCTTCCTGAAATTTTCCAACATTGTTTCGACAATGGCCTTGTAATTAGGATCTTTGTTATTGCCTAAGAAGGTTTCAGTAACTGATCGGAAGGCGGTCCATGCTTCTATTTCTCTCTCATTCATTGTCTTCTCAAAATCTTCCTCCTTCATCAATTTCTTTATTTGTGGAGCAACAAAAATTCCAGCCCTTAATTTGTGTTGTGTAATGAAGGGAGATTTCTTGGAAAGATACTTGAAGCAAGGTCCATCCTGTGGTAGAGCCCTTACAAATTGCTTCATCAGGCCCAATTTTATGTGTAGTGGCGGAAGCAATATCTTTATATATCTATATTTTTGAAGTGAAATTGTGAAACAACTGTACGTAATAGAACAAAACTAAAAGCAGTTCTGAAATCAACATAAAAATGTGAGTCAGAATTAGTTTCCAGTCATCCGATATAATGCAGACTAGTGTTATTATCCATTATAATGCTGGACAGAATTATTCAATGATATTAACAGAACAAATGCCTGTGATTTATTATTGTAACTTTTACTACATAATATCTTTAAATCTCGAGGTCTGGTAGGATTTTTCTTGGAAATCTTTATCAAGAAGTTTAGAAAATGGGAGAAAATTATGTACATGTTGACTTTTGTAAGAATTTGTTATTTTAGGGCTAATTTACAGAGAGAACTTAGTTACAAAAATGTTTAAACATTTCAGTGGCTATTTGGTGTATATTCGTTTCTCTAAACTGATATTAGCTGTGAAAATAATGTGTTTCTTTTGTGAATTAGCTAAAAAACATTCTATCCTAAAAATTCCTATTTTTGTAATATAAAATGTGTTAATACCACCCCCTCGATTCTAAAGAATAATTCTTATTAATACAAGGCGTGTTTTTGAAGTACCGATAATGTTTTTAAAAAATCTGATGCGTTGCACTCACATGATTTTCTCTACTCTTGTACAAACTATTTTTACAAACGCTTTTTCTCCATCTACTTCATATTAATCGAGATAAACATCTTATTGCTAATTTTCTTGTAGGTGCAAGGAGAATGTGGTAGGTTTTAAGCGATTGCCAAATCTTTTGATTGCTCTATGGACCATTCCATTCTCTTTGCATGTCCAGGACATAAAAAAACCAACAACGAATTCCCATTTGAGACAAAGTATAAGAATTGGAAAATTCAAACAAATAAAAGGAGTATCTCGGAAATAGTTCACTCGACAATAAAAATGTCATTCAAAATGAAGAAGACTTTGGCGGTATTTCCAGAAAATTCAAGATATTCCTTTCATTTGCATTGCAAATATTTTAAACATATGATATATTAATCAAAATTGTTAGAGCCATTTTTGAGACACACAGACACACTCACACGGGCCTTTTTCTAAAAAGTACATTTTTTACTTTCTCTACTACGTATAGTAAGTAAGGGAAGTATTGTATTCCACCCAAAAATTCGATATCGAGATTTCACCGGAAATATATGATTTGAGACCCCCTGAATACAAAAAAAACCATTTTTGGAAACATGTCCGTGTGTCTGACTGTGAACAGGATAACTCAGAAACGAACAGTCGCATAAACACCAAACTTGGTATTTAGGTTCAGTATCTTCCAAGGATGCGACACGAAGGGTTTCAAGAAACTCCCTACACCCCAGATTACCCTTTTCATGGAACATTTTTCGAAAATTTTAATTTTCTAAAAAATGGCTATAACGATTTTGATTAAAATATCATAGGTTTAAGATATTTTTATGATAAATGAAATGTATATCTAGAATTTGCTGGGAATGTCTCCAAAAGTATTCTTCATTGTGAACGACTTTTGCATAACTGGTAAACCATAAGAGATAGACAAAATTTTACTACACAAAAAATGTAGATTGCGTTAAAATACACAACTTATGTCATATACATTTCTTTTGTTGAGTGAACCGTTTTCGAGATATTGCTTGTTATTTCCTTAAATTTTCCAATACTTATACTTTCTCTCAAATGGGAATTCGTTATTCATTTTTTTTGTCCTGGTAATGCAAAGAGAATGGAATACTCCACATAGCAACCAGCTCTTAAAATATTTGACTATCGCTTAAAGCTTAGCAATTCCCCTTGCATCTACAAGATAATTATCAATCAGATTAACATCTCGATTAACATGAAACATATGGAGAATAAGCGTTTGTAAAAATAGTTTGTACAAGAGTAGAGAAAGTCATGTGAGTGTAACACATCGGATTTTTTCTGGATTTAGAGCACCTCAAGGCATGTATTTCCTGTGAAATCTCGGTATTGAATTTTTGGTTGGAATGTAATACTTTCTCTACTTACTACACGTAGTAGAGAAAATGAAAATGACAGAATATTATTTTCCAAATAGTTATTATCATTCATTACCTTACACTACTTCTCCACATAGTCCATGCAGTTATTCAGGCACTTGTCGTAACGGGAAACTAGTTTTTGTATCCCTCCAGAAAAGAATGATACCGCCTGTGATGAAAGCCAAGTCTGCACTACTTGTTTCACATCATCGTCGTTAAAATGTTTTCCACCAAGGAATTTCTTCAGATGAATAAACAGATGAAAATCCGGACTGTTGTGAAACAGAAAGTGCAAACTTGGCTTTCATCACAGGGAGCATCATTCTTTGACGAAGGCATGCAAAAACTGGTTTCCCGTTACAATTGCCTGATAAAGCTGTGACTATATGGAGAAGTAGTGTAAGGTGTTTGGTAATGAATAATAATAGAGTATTTGAGGCAGTATTTTCAACACTTAAATGATTTCAGTCTAATTATATAATATGTAAATTCAATAACAGCTCACCTTAAAGCAATATGTGTATGTAACAATATATAAGGTGTATATTACAGTCATTGTATATGTTTATATTATTATATACATGTGTAATAATGCTATGTGAGTGTATTACGTAATTTAACAATGTAGGAGCTGTGAGAATAATAGGTTGAAAGTTGCTAACAATGAGGTAACAATGAGGTAACCGAGTAAGAAAGTGTAATAATGCTACTAGTCATTCTTGGAGCAACAATAATGTAATTT
The DNA here is from genome assembly GCA_030765065.1 of Deroplatys truncata. NCBI lineage: Eukaryota > Metazoa > Arthropoda > Insecta > Mantodea > Mantidae > Deroplatys > Deroplatys truncata. The sequence goes on from CM060979.1 coordinate 167,722,745, forward strand.
TTGTGACAGTTTATAAAATAGCCAATCAACAACCAGAAAAAAGCTTTAGTTAAATAAAAGTATTCTATTGGATTAGGAATAGCCAATCAGAGACTTGAAATACAGAAATTTACAAATTTAGGCGGTAGAAATCAAGTCAGTTGCTTGTAGACAGCGCTCATAACTGGACGCGTTGCTTGTAGACAGTGTTCCTAACCGGACGCGAAATGTGTCCTCGAGAAATTTAATACGTATTCAGTGTGAGATAAAAATAGTTTACGTGTTAAAAAAAGTGCAAGTTAATTATTTAAAAAAATCTCACAGCTCTCTCTATATTAGTGAAGTGTTATTTAAATCGTGTCAAGCATTAATAAAAGGAGTGAACTAAAATTATAATCTGTGTAAGCCTGCATTCTTCAGTCGCACCACAACCCTGCAAACAGAAACATGTCTCTAACAATAATACTGACGCAGCCGAGGCAATCATAAATATAAATATTTAAAGAAACAGTCAAAATTACAAAGTTAATATTTTTTAAACATTTGGGGCAAAGGCCACCGGAAAGTAAGTACATTTGGAGCGAAGGCTACCGGGTACCATACGTGCAGTTGCAAATACTTCAAGTTCGGCTCCGCAACAGTTAAAATACAACAATAATACATCTTCTTCAAACTGACTTTCCATATCAAACAATAAACCTACTTCTTCATATTGGAAAATAATGTTGTTATATTTTTAAAAAAATTATCGGTACTTACTTTAAAAGCACGCCTCGTATAAGTATATTCTTCGAGATGATGAACAGTATTGCACAGAATGCACATGGATACCCTCAACAGTTGGAAGTGAAGTCTACGCCAATCCCATGAGCCACAGCGGTAGTCAAAGCGAAATTATAATATCCTGTGTCATCTGCAAATTATAGTGCTATAGGCCATGTACTTTTAATAAACCTTCCGCAGTTGTAGCAGGCTTTCGCAGATCCTGCCAGTCTGCTCAACTGGAGATTATAAATGTTTTGCCTCTGGCACCCCGCGTTTAATCTGTCATTGTTTAGTGAGCTTTTGCTTGATGTTTGTTTTCAGGACATTTTGCGATTTTTTTATGCACTGGATGCACCACCGCTGCACAACTAAAATGACGCTAGAGGAAAAAATCTCTCTCTTAGGTATTCAACGATTTCAATTCACTGCCGCAATAATGTCTATTAAGAAATATATTTATAGATATACTTTGTTCAGTGTACCCTAAAGTTTAATGTTTGGAGGGGTAGTTCCTTTTAGCATTGAGGCAGTATTTTTAACACTTAAATAATTTCAGTCCAATTATATAATATGTAAATTCAATAACTGCCCGCCTTGAAGCAATATGTGTATATAATAATTTGCAAAATGTATGTAACAGTCATTGAATATGCTAATATTATGTACACATGTTCAATAATGTTATGTGAATGTATTACGTAATTTAATAATGTAGGAGCTGTGAGAATAATAAGTTAAAAGTTGCTAACAATGAGGTAACCTTGAGTCAATAATGAGTAAGAAAGTTTAACAGAACTACTAGTGATTCTTGGAGTAACAATAATGTAATTTTAGTGACAGTTTATAAAATAGCCAATCAACAACCAGAAAAAGCTTTAGTTAAATGAAGGTATTTTATTGGAGTAGGATTAGCCAATCAGAGATTTGAAATACATAAATTTACAAAGTTTAGGCGCTTGAAATCAGTTCAGTTGCCTGCAGACAGTGATTATAACTGGATGCATGATGCATTCTCGAGAAATATAATACGTATTCGTGTGAGACGAAAATAGTTTACGTGTTAAAAAGTGCAAGTAGTAAATAAAAGAATCTCACAGTTCTTGATATCAGTGAAGTGCTATTTAATTTATGTCAAGGATTACTAAAAAGGAGTGAATTAAAAATTATAATCTGTGTAAGCCTACATTCTTGTCGTACGAAAACCCTGCTAAGAGAAACGTGTCTCTAACAAATACTGACGCAGCAGAGGCAAACATAAATATATCATATTTAAAGAAAAAGTTAAATTATAAAGTTAATTTTTTTTAAACTTGGGGCGAAGGCAACCGGAAACTGTTTAACACACGTGCGGTTGCAACTACTTCAAGTGTTTGGCTCCCCAACAGTTGAAATGTAATACAACTCCTTCAATACAACCTACTTCAAATTGACGCCCAAAGTTGGTAAAAAATATAACGTAACAAACCAACTTCTTCAATATCTGCTGACTAAATAAATAAAATGTTTCAGTTTATGCTCAAATGAACCTGGAATCCATTGAGTTGAATTGAGGGTGTCCCAACATTTCTCTTAGAAGGATAAGTGAAAACCCTGTCAAAAACTTTTTATGTTTTACTCGTACATTCACATAACTTTCTTTATCCTCTTAAAGTTTATTAGCGGGTATACAAATTATTCTTACGAAAGTGTATTCTTTCTATCTACTCCATATTATTCGAGATAAAATAGCTACACTACATATTTCGTTAAGATACACAGAGAACAGCTCACTGCCTAAGAACTGGACGCTCTATACTGACTTTAAAATTCCATACTGTTACTATGTAAACACGAGAAACGGCTGAAAATCGATGGGACTTATAAAGAATGACAAAGTATTGAACATCAATAATGGATATCTCAGAGATGGCTGATGTCAGGTAAAAAGCTGTTTGAAATAAATTATGTTTTAAAGAGATCTACATTCTTTGTGTAGTACATTTTCGTCTATTGCTTAATGTTTACCAGTTATACAAGATTTTACAATATTCCTTCCGAATGAAGTGGACTTCACAGGCTATTTCAATAAAATTGAAGACATATGTTATTTGTCATTTAAATATATTTAATATATGATATTTTAATCAAAGTCGTTAGCCAATTTTTGGAAAATAAAAAAATTCCAAATTTGTTTCATGTAAAGGGTAATTTGGGGTGGGGGATAGTTCTTGAAAGTCTTCGTGTCGCATCTTTGGAAGGTACTGAACCAAAATACCAAATTTGATATTTATCCAATTTTTCGTTTATGTGTTCACACACACACACACACAGATTTACGAAATGTAAAAAACCTCAAGCTTGATAAAGAGGCCTCTGAGCAAAATTTCCGGCCTTCAGCCAAATATAGAATGGGAAGCTAAGGGCCACAGCAGTTAAAGAGCATCCATAGATAAAATTAAATTTAATTTTTTAACGCTCCTTAGACTAACATGCGATATGGCTTTGATACAGTCGTATAGCACTCACATAATTTTAAACAGGTACCCTCCTGTGAAATTAGTTTACTTAGTCAATCGTTGCTTGCGTTTACAAATGAAGTTACAGATCAACTCTGAGTGTAGACGGTTATTACATCATTGCAATTTGTTTTTCTCGCAGTTTGTTTTTAACAGCGGGTATGTTTTCTTGCGCTGAGAGCAAGACTCCCGCAACCAACAGGTTTAGACGTGAGCAATTAAGTTAACGTAATGAGCACGGCATTAGTAAGTATGGGACAACTTCTAAGCTAATAGAGTTATAAATTAGAATGTCTTGTAACGTAATCAGTACTATAAAGAGCTGTACGCCATTGTGGCAGTACCGGGGTAACATTCTTCACATCACACTGCTGAACTCAGAATCCCGTTTTGCTATCGCTTGGCTACTAAGCTTATATTTGGGGATTTCTTAAATGCGTAATATGAACATCTGGTTATCTTAAGTACCAAATTTCATTTTGCATGTTTTTATTTATTTGTTAATATTAGGTCTGATTTTACCTATTCAATTAAAGAATTTTTCGTTTTCTTCCTCCCGTTCAGTTATAACAGATTCCGAAATCCCGCCAGAAATTGAAGCGTTTTGCTCTATTTTATGTACTCGAACATCAAGTATTTGAATGTTCATTATTTGAGTCATCTAAATTGATATTAAAAGTATTTGTAACCTCTTAAGCATGCCGGTAAGAAAACAATAGGTTGTTTTACGCCAATGAAAACGTTGGTAATGGCTCTACCAGTAATGCTCTATGTAAGCGAGGTATGGACTCTTAAGGCAACAGATAAAAGCAAAATCCAAGCAGTAGAAATGAGATTCTCACGTACAGTGAAGGAATGGGCAAGAGATGTACTTATCCGTAACGAAGAAATAAGATAACAGCTAAGAGTTAGACCATTACGCGAACTAATACAAGATTATAGACAAAAATTGGAGGTCATATTTTAGAGTGACTGCAGAAGATTTCCTAAACAAATTTTAAACTATAAACCTAGAGGACACATTTGGTTGGAAGGCAAAGAAGTGTTGGAGGGGCAAAATGAGAGACCTAAACGGGTGTAGCTCAATTCATCAGGGAAGAAGAAGAAAACTTTGTGATTTGTTGTTGTTTTTTTTATTTTACTATATAACAAACGTACGGTATTTTAGTGGTAGACTTGAGGCAGTATTTTTAGCACTTAAATGATTTCAGTCAAATTATATAATATGTAAATTTAATAACAGCCTGCCCTAAAGCAATATGTGTATGTAAAATATATAAAAAGAGTATATTACAGTCATTGTATATGTTTATATTATTGTATACATGTTCAATAATGTTTTGTGAATGTATTACGTAATTTAATAATGTAGGAGCTGTGAGAAATAGGTCAAAAGTTGCTAACAATGAGGTAACCTTGAGGCAATAATGAATTACAAGATTTAATAATGCTACTAGTCATTCTTGGAGCAACACTAATGTAATTTTTGAGGGAGTTTAATAAATAGCCAATCAACAACCAGAAAAAGCTTTAGTTAAAATGAAGGTATTCTATCGGAGTAGGATTAGCCAATCAGAGACTTGAAATACAGAAATTTACAAATTTAGGCAGTAGAAATAAATTCAGTTGCTTGCAGACAGTGTTCCTAACCGCACAAGAGCTGTGTCCTCGAGAAGTATAATAGTATTCAGTATGAGATGAAAATAGTTTACGTGATAAAAAGTGCAAGTAATTAATTAAACAAATCTCACAGTTCTGTTTATATCAGTAAAGTGTTATTTAAATCGTGTCCAGCATTAATAAAAGGAGTGAAGTAAAATTATAATCTGTGTAAGCCTGCATTCTTCAGTCGCACCACAACCCTGCAAAGAGAAACATGTCTCTAACAATAATACTGACCCAGCCGCGGCAAACATAAATATATAACATTTAAAGAAACAGTCAAATTACAAAGTTAATATTTTTAAAAAATTTTGGGAGGCAAACGCCACCGGAAAGTACATTTGGGGCGAAGGCTACCGGAAAGCGGGTACTATACGTGCGGTTGCAACGAACTTCAAGTTCGGTCCCAACAGCTGAAATATAATACAACTTTCAATACAGCCTACTTCAAATTGACGCCCAAACTGTGGTGCTAAAAATGATCTACTTCAGACTGCATAAACTCTTTTTGTTACCTTATATTTGTTAGAGAAATAGGACGGAATCAAGAATATTCTCAGGCAGATGTGACAGCTGCCTATTGTGTGAGTGCCCAGCACTTGCTCACCGAAGAATCCTTATTTTTGGGAATCAGTTTCCAAAATTAGAGGAGCTTTCAACCATCATGGTCCAAAGTCTGATTTCAGTTCATTATGAAAGTGATACCTCTGAATCGATGATAAAACTGGGGACGCGCAATGGATCTACAGGTTGGGCTAGAAGTCCCCGTACCCCGTACCCCTGTAGGTATCAAAGGTTATATTGCAGGTTGGTAGTATCAAATGTTGTTATGCTATGTAGCTATGTTACTTCTTATCAATTGTTGGAATGCATGGTTACATGTTTTCACAGTCGAGTTTTAATTTGTAGCCATGGCAGATGTGAGCGGTCATAGTTACACTATTGAGGAGCGCTTAGTGTCAAGTGTGTGGGTACATGAATGACAGCACACAGGGCAGATGTGAGCGGTCATAGTTACACTATTGAGGAGCGCTTAGTGTCAAGTGTGTGGGTGTATGAACGACAGCACACAGGGCAGATGTGAGCGGTCATAGTTACACTATTGAGGAGCGCTTAGTGACAAGTGTGTGGGTACATGAACGACAACACACAGGGCAGATGCGAGCGGTCATAGTTACACTATTGAGGAGCGCTAGGTGACAAGTGTGTGGGTACATGAACGACAGCACACAGGGCAGATGTGAGCGGTCATAGTTACACTATTGAGGAGCGCTAGGTGACAAGTGTGTGGGTGTATGAACGACAGCACACAGGGCAGATGTGAGCGGTCATAGTTACACTATTGAGGAGCGCTTAGTGACAAGTGTGTGGGTACATGAACGACAACACACAGAGCAGATGTGAGCGGTCATAGTTACACTATTGAGGAGCGCTAGGTGACAAGTGTGTGGGTGTATGAACGACAGCACACAGGGCAGATGTGAGCGGTCATAGTTACACTATTGAGGAGCGCTTAGTGACAAGTGTGTGGGTACATGAACGACAACACACAGGGCAGATGTGAGCGGTCATAGTTACACTATTGAGGAGCGCTAGGTGACAAGTGTGTGGGTACATGAACGACAGCACACAGGGCAGATGTGAGCGGTCATAGTTACACTATTGAGGAGCGCTTAGTGACAAGTGTGTGGGTACATGAACGACAATACACAGGGCAGATGCGAGCGGTCATAGTTACATTATTGAGGAGCGCTTAGTGACAAGTGTGTGGGTACACGAACGACAGCACACAGGGCAGATGTGAGCGGTCATAGTTACACTATTGAGGAGCGCTTAGTGACAAGTGTGTGGGTGTATGAACGACAGCACACAGGGCAGACGTGAGCGGTCATAGTTACACTATTGAGGAGCGCTTAGTGACAAGTGTGTGGGTGCATGAACGACAGCACACAGGGCAGATGTGAGCGGTCATAGTTACACTATTGAGGAGCGCTTAGTGACAAGTGTGTGGGTGCACGAACGACAGCACACAGGGCAGATGTGAGCGGTCATAGTTACACTATTGAGGAGCGCTTAGTGACAAGTGTGTGGGTGCATGAACGACAGCACACAGGGCAGATGTGAGCGGTCATAGTTACACTATTGAGGAGCGCTTAGTGAAAAGTGTGTGGGTGCATGAACGACAGCACACAGGGCAGATGTGAGCGGTCATAGTTACACTATTGAGGAGCGCTTAGTGACAAGTGTGTGGGTGTATGAACGACAGCACACAGGGCAGATGCGAGCGGTCATAGTTACACTATTGAGGAGCGCTTAGTGACAAGTGTGTGGGTGTATGAACGACAGCACACAGGGCAGACGTGAGCGGTCATAGTTACATTATTGAGGAGCGCTTAGTGACAAGTGTGTGGGTACACGAACGACAGCACACAGGGCAGATGTGAGCGGTCATAGTTACACTATTGAGGAGCGCTTAGTGACAAGTGTGTGGGTGCATGAACGACAGCACACAGGGCAGATGCGAGCGGTCATAGTTACACTATTGAGGAGCGCTTAGTGACAAGTGTGTGGGTGCATGAACGACAGCACACAGGGCAGATGTGAGCGGTCATAGTTACATTATTGAGGAGCGCTTAGTGACAAGTGTGTGGGTGTATGAACGACAACACACAGGGCAGATGTGAGCGGTCATAGTTACATTATTGAGGAGCGCTTAGTGACAAGTGTGTGGGTGTATGAACGACAACACACAGGGCAGATGTGAGCGGTCAGTAGTATTAGTCCCGGATGAGCCAATTGTTTTAACGATAATCCTGCCGCCAGGGGCGCTCGTGTCGCTAGTTTCGCTGCGTGCGACGGCGGCGGCGGTAAGTTTGAAAAGCGCCCTGAGCGGTAGGATTATCGTTATTGCAATTGGCTCATCCGGGACTGTTTTCTTTATTTATAATTTGAATACAGTACATTGGATAAAGATATGTATACATAGTTTTTTGATTAACATGATGTATTATTTGCTTAACATATGAATACATAGTTTGAGAATAACATAATGGATTATTTGATTACAGGAGATTAACATATGAATACAATAAATGGACAATATAAGAAATATTAGGAGAAAAAAAAGCACATTAAAATTCATAGTTTTTGTTTGAGGCACTAGGACACACAGATTTCGCGCACAACAATGATTTTAAAGTACGTGGTGCACTTTGAGTCCTCGTCATCGCTGCTGCTGCTATCGGCGGTAAATTGGTGGATAGGTTTGGTGATGCAGGTGACGAGCAGGTGAGAGAAACTTTCGTTGACGAACTCGGTGAAGGTTGGTATATAGATGGGGATGGTAAATTCGTTGTAATGGCTGGTTGAGAAGCATCCTGCGGATGTGACTTTGTTGGTTAGAGCAGGAATGTTGCTGTTGCCGAGGTATATGACGCATAGTGCGTCTTGTTTATGCTGGTGCACTTTGGTAGGTACGCATTTGACGTGGACGGCGTGAGCCCCTTGGACGTCGAGTGTGATGGTGACAACTCTGCTGTTGCGGAAATAGGAGTTGGAGATGCAGAGGATACGGATAGGTGAAGCTGCGTTGAGAATGAGTTGTAGGTTAAGATTGTTCCCCACGGGGACGGGATAGGTTTCGTCGGACATTATTTAGGGTTATATGGGGAGAACGTGACGATGTGACGTTTGAAACCGCTGCGTAGTTTTTCCTCGCCTGCGTATATGATGCACAATGAGGTAGAGTTGAGTTTGTTGACGAGTTCTGGAGAGGCTTTTGCAAATCTTGTTGGTAGGAAAACTTCTGTGTCGTTGTCGAGTTTGGCGACGAGCTTTGTACCGTGAACGGTGTCGATTGTTTTGACGCCGACGACGCGATATGGTTCGTGCTGTTGAAGCGTAGATACGCTGAGAGTGTGGGCGCTGCTGGAAAGTTCTTCTAGCTCTTTAAGGACGTCCTGTGACATTCTGACGGCACAGATGGCAATTTTTGATAAACGGGGGAGGACCGTCTATATGAGTGGTTTGATGAGGAAGGTTGTAGTGTTGTTTACACCTGCGATAAGGTGCGCAAACTACCTGTGCGTCTGTGGGAAGTTGGTTCCACACAAGGTCGACGTCGCTTGGGGGATAACGTTCGAAGATGTATATGCCGTTCTGCAGCAGCACTTGGCGTTCCCTGGGCAGTAGCAGGTGGATTCTTCGTCCGTTATCGAGATACCGAAAGAGCACGATGAAGCAGTTCATGTGGTGTTTCTAGCGGAGTACTTTCGAAGGAATTGCTGAATTTGCTTGTTGAGATGATCGAGGTCTTCGTAGAAACCGAGTTGACACTGCGTGCACAGGAGGGTGAGACGGTGCTTAAGTTCGCAGCTGCACCTTTGGTGAAAGCAAAACGAGCAGTGGAAGTCTTTACACGACGGTCCTGGCATTCCCCACGGCTGGCTAGCACCGAATGAAGGGGAAAAGAATGCGCGTGCATAAATATAACCCAACTGCCGGAAGCAGGAAATCACTGGTGGGGGAAAAGTTCGTTGGAAATTTACCGCATTGGGGAAGCACTGGTGGGGGAAAAGTTCGTTGGAGAAACACCACATCAAGGGAAGCAGTGGTGGGGGGAAACGTTCGTTGGAGGTTGGCTACATACGCCGGAAGCGCTTAGCGATTATTGCACAACATCCGCAGGAAAAAAACACTGTGTCCGTTGATTTAACGGTTTTTTCGTCTTGGAGGAGAACTCTGTTTTTTGAACGGTGCTGAACATGCAAACGACCACATCAGGGGGAAGCACTGGTGGGGGAAAAGTTGGTTGGAGAATTACCACATCAGGGAAGCACTGGTGGGGAAACGTTCGTTGGAGGTTCACTACATCCGCCGGAAGCGCTTAGCGATTATTGCACAACATCCGCAGGAAAAACACTGTGTCCGTTGATTTAACGGTTTTCGACTTGGAGGAGAACTCTGTTTTGAACGGTGCTGAACATGCAAACGCTGTGAATGTGATCGGGTATGATATAGGATGCTTCGCGACCCAAATGCGGGAGCGAAGGGCGCGAGATGTTTGGGTAAGGTGCAGTTGGAACGCTGGTAGAAATACATGCGCACTAAGGACTATTTTGTGAGATGCGCAGTGCGAAATGGGTGTTGAGGAAATGATGAACCTCGAGGAATGTTCTAAAATTGGCGCACCGTATGTACTTGGTGAACTGCGTGAAATTCATGTCATGTAAGGGAACGTTGGAGGCATGGTTGTGAAGCATGTACTTGTGGTATGCCATGATTTGATTTTGCACGTCCGTCTCTTCCTTCTTTTTGTGATAGATGATGTCGGTAATGATGCGCTGCAGGGTATGCAACACGTGCCATTCTTGTTGGTTGAGCGTAACGGATGCGCTTTGCGGTTCTTTGAAAACGAGCTTTAGCTTTCCGAACACAAACTTAAACACGATGGTGACACTGTCGCTGAACTGAAATTGCTGTAGACGTCCCTGCGGGTCATTCAAGCGTTTGTGAATGATGGGGATGGCTTTGACGAGTTTGTGCCACTGCGAGGAACTCATGACGACTGCGTTGTGCTGTCCACATTTGGCAATGGTGACGACGAGATGGTGCGGCGGCCGGGGGGAGAATCCCACACTGCCGAATTTAGTTTGTTGCGGGTTGAGGAAGTAGATATCCGCCAGAGGACCCACAACTGCACTGTGTTGGAACTGTGCTGGCGGAGCAGGGCTGTCGGGATGCTGTTGGAAGTCAAAGATGGGTAGTTTCCTTTTTTCCCCGGGTTTTGAGGTGGTCGGGGTTTGACATCCGGTTATACTGGAACACACAAAACAATAATAATAATGTGAGGGATAGAGAGATAAACGGGATAGAAAAAAGCAAGCTAATACATAGGTGCGGACCTACCTGGTCGGCGTGCTGCATGGCAGCAGGACTGTATCCGCGCGCTGCATGGTGCACTCTGAATGAGGCGAGCGGCACCGTGACGTTGCTTTTTATATGAGCAGGAGCGTCTTCTGAAAGCACGTGCAAGACGATGGATTAGCTTAGATGTGCTGAATAGTGACACACACACACACACACGTACTCACCTTCAAGGGTTGACAAGTTTGCTGAGCGTCAGAGCACTTTGCGTGGCATGCGTTTTTGAACGTTTTGCGAATGACGACATCATTATGCGCGTGATTGCTGACGTGAAATTTTGAGAAGAATGTATGCTTAGGCAAGCCGGAGCAGCGGTGGGTGAGGTAGGCGATGACGTAATGACCGCACGTGGTGCTGTCGAAACCTTGCAGCCTTCTGGCGTTGGTGGACCAACGCGTCCCGCAGACCGAATTTAAGAACCGGAGAAAATGGGGCGAAAGCGGTCCTATGCCGTAACTGTCAAAATATTCTGCATGCGAGTTTTTGTCCACAAAGATGCAAACCCAGTGTTGCCCTGTTTTGGTGCTGGGGTCGGTGTTAGCCACTAGCCAAGGGAGGCGTTCGAATGCCGTGAAGTACGGGTAGTTTATCGCAGGGGTAGACGCCTAAAAAGTGAGAGCGTGTAGAGGGACATGTCGATAGAAGCCGTTGAATTTGAAAGGTGTTCATGATACCAAAATGGATCGGTTGGCGTCGATTTCGACCGTGCGATGTATTTCCGCTAGCAGCAGAAGTATGACCGGTTCTGTCAATTTATCGGCAAAACCGATGCTTATAGAGACGGTTCCGTGGCGCTGACCCGAGATGTGAGACTCGTTAGCGCTCATGTCTGCAGTGAGATCGAAAACCATTATCGTATACCCTTGCGGGTAGGTTTCTCTGGAGATGGAGTGTCCCTCGTCCTTGAAATGAATGCCTAGGCCGTCCTGCAGGGTTTGAAAGCATTGCAAATAGTGTCCCTTTGTAAAGTCGGGTTGCAGAGGTTGGGAGGGAACGGGTTGCCCGTTCACGTAGAGCTGAAAGAAGTTCATTTTAAAATGTTTCAAGTTGTACGGATTTGAGTTAAAATGGCCGGAATAGGCCTTGTCGGTGACCATGGCTACTACCACTCTCCTTGGAACTTGCCCTACGCACACGTCGCTAAACGTTATTGCCCTGGACTCCTTGGGGATGCTGAGAGCGTGAAAGCTGACGTCTTTGAGATGGTACTTTGCGTTGCCCTTTGCGAGCACGGCCTGGTGCGCGAGCTTTATGGTCGGCGAGGGCCGCACCGATTTTAAGCGCAGCGTGGCAGACACGATGTCGGCGTACCCCTTAAAGGTATCTACGTCGGAAAACAGATAAAACTGGGGAGAGGCGGGAGTGAGCTTGACGGTCATGCTAACGTTGTTCAAAAGCAGCTTCTCCTGTCTAAAAAGAGCGTTGGACAGAGGAGCGATGAGCTGCACGACGTTGCTCCCTTTGGTAAACCCCTGACGTCACTGAAAACCCGCATTGGCGATAAAAGTGTCCATGATGCCTGCCGTGTCCTTTCTCCAGAGGGTAGATTCTAGTTTGGTGTTCATGGCATCTTCGGAGTAATTGAGAAGCGTCTCGAGGTAGGTTCTATAGGGGTAACCGGCTTGCGGCATGGAGACGATGACGTTATTGAGGGTTACCTCCATCTGTTGAAACAGGGAATTTAAGGCGTTGTTGAATAGAGTGGCGTTAGCGTCAGCGTTTAAGGCCTCTCCTTTGTCATCTACAATGCGCACCATGAGTTCGAGTACGACGTAGGTCAGGTCTAGGTAATCGTCCGCATTTCCGGAATAATGAAAGGTGATGGGGGCATTTTTCATTAAAGTGTTTTGAGGGTTTAGGTATAGGAACCGTGACTCCTCGATGCTCATCTGAACCGGCACCTCTGTAAAGAGGTCCAGTTCGGAACTCATGTGGACGGTCGCGTCTGCCATTACGAAAATACGTCTTGCACCTTGCGCCTACCGCGTTTCAGCTTGGACTGCTTGCTCTTTCTGGATTTGCTCGGTTTTATTCTCTTGAGACGCCTGGCGCCGGAACCGAGCATGGCATCGAGCTTTTCGTCGGCTTTTCGCTTTAAATTGTATCCGGACTCCTTGAGCCTCCGCTGGAGCGCTTGCTTCGGCGCTGCTCCCGCCACAGTCACATCGGACAGAACGTGAGCGCCCGCCTTTAAGGCCTCCTTTCCGACTGCTTTTGCTCCGCTCTTTAAAAACGGTAGCAACCTTCTGAAGAGTCCTCCGAGGGCTGAAAAGAGACCGCTGCCTCTTTGGTAGCGCTTGCCCCTGTAGAGAGTGAAATCGCGATGTTGGAACGCTCCGCCGGTCTGATTGAGGTAGTACCGCGTTACGGCGTGCACGTCCATTACGCCTGTTTCGGACGAAAAGCGAGAACTACAGTAGAGGAAAACCCGTCGGCGAATGGCAAGAGATCGCCGTAACCGTTCCTTAAATCTATGTTGACCGTCTTGAAGTCTTGCTGAATCAAGGGTACCCAATTTTGGGTAAAAAACGTCTTTTCGTCGCTCATGTAAGTGTTGTTGCTTCTTTCGTATTCCACGGCCGCGCTCTCTATGACTTGGGCGAAGGTGTCGCCCACGACTTGCGGGGACACTAGATTACAATAGACGAACATTTCGTAAGGAAACCCCATATAAGGATCCACGGGGTGTTTAGCTGCTTTTTCGAGAACGACGTTGACGTAGGGCTCGAAACCCAACATTTTTGCCATAGCGGGCGTTAAGAGCAAACTGTGGATGCGGTGTAGAGGTCCCGGAGGGTCCTCCGATTTTGAAACGTCTCGTTTGGGTCTGACGGAGCGAGCCGCCGCGGGTTTCTGCTGCCCCGAAGCCCGGGGCTTCGGTTTCGGTTTCGGCTTGGGTCTCTGGTGGGGCGCATCGTTGAGAGCTTCGTATTCGCCACCCGCGTACGGTACGACCGTGCGCGCGACATTTTCCACAAACCCGTCGAACGGAATGTCGGGTAGTGGTTCGGGATGGGCGACGGCGGCATTCACGCCCACCGTCTGCTTGCGCTCGTCGAAGAGGAAGAAGTTTTCCACGTGCAAGTGTTCGAGTAGAACGGCGTTGACGAGGTTCACCAAGTCTTTGGGATTGTGCACGATGCCTTGCGGCATTTGCAAACTGAATTTGGAATGCGTGGGGAGGAGCGTCATGGTGTACTTGGCGCCCGCCAGACGGGCATCGTCTGGCGAAAGGTTATAAAATTTCACCGGATACCTGACCTTTTGCAGGGCGACCTCCCATTCTCCCTGCAGAACGATTCTCGCGGGCAAGATGTTAGAAAATCTGGCCGTGGTGTTGTCGGTAAAGTGTTCCATGGAAGCGTTGCTCACGAGAGTGATGGAGAAGGGCTCGGTCTTAATCATGTCGAATCGACGGTCGAAGCCAGAACCCACGAGTTAAACTTTGCCGGATACCCCTTCCACTTTACCAAGACCTGCTTGCGGCGCCCTCGGCCCTTGGTCTGTAAAACGCGCTCGATCTTAAACGTCCGAGGTAGCGCGACCTTTTGTAGCTCCTGGGTGTAAAATGTGCCGTCTATGGCTTCTCCGGCCAGATCCTTCAACTTATATACCACCGGCCGACCGCGCACCACCTCGGCTATCCGAAATATTTCGTCCGTCCAATTCTGCTCGTACCCCTTGTCGAATTTCATTTTTTCTTTAGAGATGCGCACGTGATCGCCGACGGAAAATGTGGGTTTCCCTGCGCGAGGTAGGGTCCTATTTCCGTAGAGATTGCGGTACACTCGTAAAATGTTAGATTCGTTCACGTCCTTCGGAGCCATTTTTATGGACCTGTGATGCGAGCTATTGTACGACTCGAGTAAGGCCGGAAGGACTTCCAGGTATCTGTAACTGTTTTTGTGCGTGAAATACCTCCACATCTTGGTTTTTAAGGTGCGGTTGAAGCGCTCCACGACGCTGGCTTTAACGTTATTTTTGGTTGTGTAATGTTTCACGTCGTGTTTCTTCAGAAAGTCGCGAAAAGTCTTGTTGGTAAACTCTGTTCCCTTGTCCGTCTGGAGGAAACTGGGGACGCGTTGGGAGAATATGGAGCGAAACGCTTGCGCGACCTCGGTACCCAGCTTCGATTTCAGGGGTACGGCCCAAGCATATTTGGAAAATACGTCGATAACGGTCAGAATGTACACGTAAGGTTTGTTATGTTCCCTCACGCTGTTCATGACGTTTAGATCGGCCTCCCAAAGATCGTCCATATTCGTCACGTGATAACATCTGGTGGGGAACCGCTTTCTGACCGGATTGTGCAGAGTGTAACTGTCCCGGGTTCGAAGGAAGGACTCGATGTTCGCCTTAGACGCGCCCGTGGCCTTTCGAAGGGGCTTGATCGTGCCCAAACCGGCATAGTGTTCCGGTCTGGCATAGTATCGCCTTAGCGCCTTTCATTCCTTCATGCTTTACTTGTACAGGGGCTGCCAGACGCGCTTGCGAAAATGGTACGACGCGGAAGGCGATTTCGATTTCTTTTTCGGAGTGGCAGGGTTCGCCCTCTTCTTTTTGCGAGGCGAGAGGAGGTTGACCTTTATGGTTCGGGGTTCGACCTCCTGCTTCACCGGCACGCGCTCGTGCACGTCTTCGTAATCGTCGTCGTCGTCGTCGTCGCCGAGGAAGGGCTTTCTGACTTGTGCCACGAGATCGAGGTAGTTGTCCAATTTATGTTTTACGAGCCGCCACTTTTCGTCGGCAGAGAGCTTTGCGCTCTGCAGGTTCCGAATTTCTTTAGCCAATCTGGATATGGTGCGGTCTACAGCGTGAAGCTTGTCGACGGTCTTCGGTTGCGGTGCAACGAGGATCTGCCTGCCGTACTTCATCCTGTTAATTTCGACACTAGCGCGCCGCCGAGCGAGGCCAAGACGGGTAGGAGGAATGCCGGCAAAAAACCTCCTTTTTGAACCAAGATGCTCTTCTTCTTCTTCAAAGGAACCCGTTTATCCGTCAACTTCCTCCAAGAAGCCTTGTGCTTCTTTAGGCGAGCCAAGCACTTTGCGGGAAGTTGCACGTGACCTCTGCACACGTTGAGCATGCATTCGCTAATGGCATTGATCAGATCGCCGTCGGCATTTTTTAACAACTTTTTGCGCAGAGGGGCCTTCGCCTTGACCAGAGCCGCCAAATTACCGTGCTGTCTCGCTATGCGAGGACTGGTCAGCGTCGCGAGCCTTGACCTACCTCTAGCCATGCTTGCGCGATAATGACGTTCGCTCCGAAAGCGGTACTTTTTATTTAGACTCGACGGCCTCAATCGGGCAAGACCCTGCCGGGATGATATAGAACGAAACGAACCCGAGTCCTCTCGGCGGTCTCAGTTGGGTACGAAATAAGAGAGGTTTTCCCCCGGCAGCACGCCGGTTCGATACCTGTATCGGGCGGGCGTGTACTGGGTGCAGTCCAACACGAGATACCCGTGAGGGCGTTCGGTGGCCTTCTCGAAGGCCTCCAAGAGAAACCTAGAGTTCCTGGGTTCGATCTGCTGGCACAGTCTCTCGATCTGCATCTTGTCCCGGTTGTTCTTGAAGACCACGACGTAGTTCGCATTCAGAGAGATGTTGCGATATTTCGGACCCTGCGGAAACACGTCCTGCAGGATGTAGACGATGCCGAAGCGCTTGTGATGGGAGTCTCTGGTGAAAAAATTGGACACATCCTTCCCGACACCCTCCAGCATCAGAACGTCGAGGACGACGAGGTCGTTCTCGCCCACCGAAGCAAGTTCGGGTATGCCCGCGTGGGTCTCGCAACGCAGTGCCGAGGGTTCGAGTCTCGGCGAATACTCCGGAGGGTGGCACCACAGCACCCTCCTGGGGCGCACGTCGAACATCCGGTGCGCGTGGCGCAACAGGTTTTTCACGAAGGTCGACTTGCCGCAGCGCGACGGCCCCGCCACGAGCATCGTGCTGGGAAACTCGAATCGCCCCAGGTCTCGGGGACCGGGCATCGTCTCCTCAAAGGCGCCCGGTTCGAAATGACTTTGGCGCGGCTGCGGACGTCTCATTTATGCGTTCCTCTTGAACCCGTAGGGATAGGAATCGTGATCGCCGGCGAGCACGCGCTTG
The DNA here is from genome assembly GCA_030765065.1 of Deroplatys truncata. Lineage (NCBI taxonomy): Eukaryota > Metazoa > Arthropoda > Insecta > Mantodea > Mantidae > Deroplatys > Deroplatys truncata. The sequence goes on from CM060979.1 coordinate 167,739,687, forward strand.
TTGACCACCATCCAAAACGTCTTCGAGCTGGGTTCGGTGACGACCGTCCAAGATGGTTTCCGCGAGATCTGCGTGCCCGCCAGCTTCACCGCGCGGTCGTTGTCCCTGAGCACCACGTCGCAAATCACCTCCGCGTTCACCAGCTCCAGGTTGCCCGAATTGAGCGCGATCCCCTTCACCTTGCACACCGAGAAGGTCTTGCCCGTCTCGGGGCAAACGATCTCCATGCAGTAGCTCTTGGGCCCCGTGGAGGCGAACCGGGCGATGTAAGAGCCCCGCCCGTACTTCTCCAGCTCGTCCGTCATGTCCCCCAGGAGGCGTCCGACGGAAGGCGTCCAGTCGCCCGGAGCGGCGGCGACGACGACGGAATCGGTGTCGAAGTAGCAGACCCGTTCTCCCAGCCTCTTGAGGTAGGAGTAGAGCACCAGGCGCGCGTGAGCCGTGGTGTAGGCCGCCAGGACGGCGTTGGCGGCGGGGTTGACCTTGCGGCACTCCTCGCAGTACCTCCACACCGCGCACACGATCCGGTCGGTGACGGGCACGTAGGTCTGCACTTCCACGCCCGGGTCGTTGAGCAGCTCCAGGAGGCGGTCGTACCGGTCCACCAGCTCGCACGTGGGGAGGTTTTCCCTCTGCCCGAGTTTGTCCCAGAAGCTGTTGAGCATCAGCTTGGCCAGCTACCGCCTGCCGGGGTTGGTGGCGACGGCCTGGGGATCCAGGGCGACGCCTTCGTGCTCGAAGAATTGCTCCACGTACTGCTGCTTCGCGGCAGAGTCGTCGCAATCCGAGGGCCACCCGGAGGCTTCGGTCTTGATCTTCAGGAACTGATTCACGTAGTCCTCGAAGAGACCCTTTGCTCCGGTGGTCGGTTCGTGCCGCACCACGTCGTACTTCCAGATCTCGTGGACCCTGAGGAGGCGGAACCCCTCCTCCAGGGCGACCTTCATCTCGTCGATCACCCAGGTACCCGACAACGCCCTCTCGCGCTCTCCGTGGTGGCACTCGTCTTGGTTCTCCGCCTCCGCGCAAGCGCGGCATAGCGGGAACATGAGCTTGCCGCCGATGCGCGCCGGTAGCACCGGGTGGTACAGGTGTTGCGGCGGTAGAACCTCGCACTTCACCAACCCGCCCCCCACGTCTTCCAAGCGCGGGAATCGATCCACGTGGATCTTGGGGTGGCCCGCGGGGTAAGGTCTCGTCTTGTTCACGTACGGGTACAGGCTGCATACGTCGTAGTAGTAGATCTTGCTATCCCCCTTCGCCTCACAGTACGTCTTGGTGCAGTTGGTGCGACCTCCGTAGAAGGCGTCTCTGGGGTTCAGGGGTTCGGGTACCGGAAAGTCCCTTGCGTGGCGCGCGAGGTCCTGGTCGGCCTTCATCGCGGCGTCGAACTCGCACTCCCACATTTCCACCACGCCGTAGCCGGCGGCCTTGAACTTGGCCGTGACCTTCTCGGTGCTCTCTAACCTGGAGGCCATCGTTTCGTGTCCCGAGTTGTATATCGCCGCATGGCGATTGTGAAAGCACCGCCTGCAGCCGTGGTAAAAGCAGCCGTGGAAAAAGTACGCGGTTTTTTCGGCCTCTCTGTACCCGTCCACCTTGTGCCCCGCGATTTTGACTTCGCGTCCTCGCATTGCGTGCTGGATGACGATGCGGTTTTGCATCTCTAGCCAAGTTAGCCATATGCATGCGGGGCGAGACTGACGGTCCGCTAGTCGATACCCGTCCGCTGGCAAGAGGGCAATTTTTTTAAGCGGCATGAAGCGCTTTCTATACACGCACATGCACGCCTGCGCGATGGTGACGCATTCTCTGAACGGATCTATTCCGTTCTCATCCAAGAATTCCCTTCTGAATTTGGAAACTCCCTGACTGAGTAGAAATACGTCCATCTTGCAATACGCCACCATTTCCGCCCTCATGTCGAAGACGTACCCGGAGGACGCCTTTTCTTCGTGCCACTGCTCGAAGGCTTTCCGACCCTCCGCCGACATGTCCTCCGGGCAGTAATGGCTTTTGTCGGGAATCGAACCAACGTACCGCTCGTTTTCCTTCGTGTTAAACAGGTACGGGAAATAACCTTTGCATTCCTTCAATCCGAAGGTCTTGGAAAAGCGGGAGAGTGGCATGGGTATGAAGTTGAGCGAGTCTAGAAATGTGACGTCGCCGTACCTCATCCTGTAGATCTTGCTCCCGTTCATGATGAGCTCCGGCACCCAGTCTAAGTGCGCCACCATGTACTTTAATAGAAACTGCCCGTCGTAAGCTCTGAGGTTATGCGCCACGACGTAGACGTCCCAGGCTTCGAACCTCGCCTGCGCGATGTGCTCGAAAAGCTGCTTCACGGGATCGTCCGTGAACACCCATTCTTTGCAACCGCATTCGGTGCAGTATGCCGTCTTGCGGCGTTCGTCGATGCAGTGCGGGCAGGCTTGGTACAACACGCACAAGTTAGGTACATGCTCGTATGTGTGCTCGTATGTGTCCTTTTTGCCGGTATATGGAATGTTTTGCGTGCATTCAAAGTCGATAAACATGAACACGTACCGGTTTCTTTTGTTCTTTGTGGCATACAGCTGCATATAGCACATGTGGCTAGAATTCACATGTGCCTTGCAATGATTGCAGTACTTTTCCCCGCACTGGTGCGCGGTTTTTCTGTGCCTCGCATTCACCAGCTTGTTGCAAGACGTGCACACCTTTTCTACATCGCTCACCGACAGCGCCTTTGGGTAAAAAACGCCTCTCTTTGCGTGGTTTGCAAAGCATGTCGGTCCCTTAAAATCTCTGTTGCACTCGGCGCAGCGTATGTAGGCGTCGAATCGCGCATCGCACAGCTGATGGCATTTAGCGCACCTGGCGTCGCACCTATGAAATTCTTTTTTGTGTGCCGAGGGATGATGACACCGGCGGCAATACCATTTGCATTTAAAGCACTTGTGAAGGTTCACGATAGCATTAAAGTGCCCGGCGTGGAGCATGACGTCGATGTATTTATCGCATTTCTTATCCGACGCGTACAGCACGTGCTTCCCCGTATGATCGCCAAACACCGTCACAGCGTAGCCCTTTAACGCTGCGTCAAAGCGTCTGACGTCGTCTATCGTGCAGCTGTCGTGGCCTTGACCGATGCTCGCGCACAAGGCTACGGCCTTCGATTTTTGCAGATAGTCGGAGCGCGTCCACGTTCTATAGTTGACGTCGCGATCCACTTTGGCTTTGACTACAACAATGGCTCTTGCTAAACACAGGTTGTCTTTGTTGGCTATTTCGACAATGCCTTTATTGCCCCTACAGGCATCGCAAGGTTGGTGGCACGAACCCGAGACCTCCTTGGTCCACACAAACGTCACGTGAAGAGGCCCGCTTAGCAAGAATTGTTGGTTACTTTGCATTACTTTTTCGATGCTTCCAACAATGACGTCCGCATTCAATTGGTCTACGCGCCTAACGCTCATGTTGAAGGCTTTGGACGTCTCCTTTTCGTCTGTTATGGATATGCCTAAATACCCGGGTTCGTTTTCTAACAGGTTCTCTTTCGCAAAGTTTAGAATATCGTTAAACAAATGCGATACCCATTGCTCAGGGTTGACATCTCTGGGGACCGGGTTTACGGTAATTTGAGACTCTGTAAAGCCGGAAAAAAGCTTTGGCAGCCTTCTCTGCTTGTGTCCTATAATTTCGAACGTAGGTTGCAAGGTGCCATCGCGACTTCCCCCGGATTGTAGCTCCATCTTATCGTCCGAATGCACCGATCGCTCTTTCCCTGCAAAGTGTTGCTGCTATTTTGTTTTTATTTTAAACTATTTTTCGTCAAATAGAACGATTTTGTAGAAAAATCCGCTATCATCCCCGTTTCTCACTACGGGCGTTTGCTCTTGGCGCCAGGTTTTTATAAGCTCGCTTATCGCAACTGCTGTTTTCAACATGCGCGTAGAGTTAAATGCCTCATTTCGCTACAAAATTGTCAAGTTGTAAAAAAAACGCGGTCATCCTGTTACGATCCGCCACTGCGCGACCGCCACCGTCGGCAGTAAGGCTGCATAAACGCTGACGAACATTCTTTTCTCACGCTCGATTTACACTTGACATCAGCAGTGCCGTGCGTGGGAAATGACGAGCGAGCAGCGTTTTAACGTTTCCACACCGCCTCAGTGCAATATTTTAAAACTACGAGTGCCGTGTGTAGTGTTTTTTGTGTTGTGCAGTGCATACGTGTTATGTAGAATGTGTGAATTAAATAGAAAGCAGCAGATACTTCCTTTCTAAGGAGTAACACCAACTGTTGAATAAAAATTCTCAAGTGTTACGTTCGTATGACCTCTACCCTCTATCTCTTATAGGTGAGTACGAAAGTTTATTTTCATATCCACTTAATTTTAATCCGGATAAACTTTTCGGGAAATGGTTGCATTGCACACATCCGTTATACACTGGCCTTAAAAAATTCTAAATTCTTTCCATCAGCATGGCGGGCAAGAACTGAAAAGCGACATGCCTTTAAAAAAGAATGGCTAAGCATTGTACAATTCGAACCATTTTATAACAGATATCTCGGAAATGGCTGACGTCGCAAAAAAGTTATTTCAAATAAATTGTGTGTGTTTCCTCAAACCTTAGCAGTTATACAAGATCGTAGAAAATTTCTTCCGAATCAAGAGGACTTCACAGGCTATTTCCACAAAATTCAAGATATACATTTTATTTTTCATATAAATGTCTTTAATATATGGTGTTGTAATTAAAATCGTCAGAGACAGTTTTAGAAAATAAAACATTTCGGAAAATAGTTCATGTAAAGGGTGGTTTGGGGTGGAGGGACTTTCTTGAAAATCTCTGTGTCGTAACTTTGGAAGGTACTCAACCTAAATACCAAGTTTTAGTATTTATCCGACTTTTCATTTTTGAGTTATGCTGCTCTGACACATACACACAGAATTTTCTAAAAATGTTTTTTTATTCAGGAGACCTCAAAACAAGTATTTAGTTTTTCCGGTGAAATCTCAATATTGAATATTTGGATGCAATGCATACCTCCTCTGCCTACTATTTTACGTGGTAGAGAAAGCCCCCTAAATCAATATTATTACATGCGGTTGTGAAAAATATTACAGCTATGATTAATAAATTCTGGGATTACAAGAAATTTGTTAATATTAGTTTAAACGTATATAGTTGCAAGAAAGTGAGTATAGCTAGCTCGAAACTTAGCGTTGTTGTCACAAATAAACGATATAGAGAAAACTCTGATTTTCATAAAAGTAAGATTAAAACTACTTTTTTAAGGTAAAATGCTTGTCTCATATTAAGAATATTCTCAGATATTCGGAGAATGGCGCGAAAGTTGAGTCTGACGTACATAGCAGATACAGGAGAAATTGCATTGCACTCAAAAATTCCATACCGGGATTTTCGCCAGAAATACATCTATAGATTTGCACATTTCAACTTATTACATAATTGGCTTATATTGTGCATGATGTTTCATTTAAATACCCACAAACTGGGTCTGTGATTATTACTTATTGTTTTTATGTGTTTCAGTGGGTGAATAATAATTAGTTTGTTGGTATCGTTATTACAGTGCTGTTTCACTTGTGAAATTCCGTTCTCTTTGTATGAAAATGAAAAAAGAAAAGTTAAAAGAATGACGAGTTTTAGTGAGAAAGGTCTAAAACTTTTAAACATTAAAATCAACATGGAAACTTTGTAAATAGACAACGCCACAAAGTAATAATAATAATAATAATAATAATAATAATAATAATAATAATAATAATAATACACATATTATTACATGCGGTTGTGAAAAATATTACAGCTATGATTAATAAATTCTGGGATTACGAGAAATTTGTTAATATTAGTTTAAACGTATATAGTTGCAAGAAAGTGAGTATAGCTAGCTCGAAACTTAGCGTTGTTGTCACAAATAAACGATATAGAGAAAACTCTGATTTTCATAAAAGTAAGATTAAAACTACTTGCTTAAGGTAAAATGCTTGTCTCATATTAAGAATATTCTCAGATATTCGGAGAATGGCGCGAAAGTTGAGTCTGACGTACATAGCAGATACAGGAGAAATTGCATTGCACTCAAAAATTCCATACCGGGATTTTCGCCAGAAATACATCTATAGATTTGCACATTTCAACTTATTACATAATTGGCTTATATTGTGCATGATGTTTCATTTAAATACCCACAAACTGGGTCTGTGATTATTACTTATTGTTTTTATGTGTTTCAGTGGGTGAATAATAATTAGTTTGTTGGTATCGTTATTACAGTGCTGTTTCACTTGTGAAATTCCGTTCTCTTTGTATGAAAATGAAAAAAGAAAAGTTAAAAGAATGACGAGTTTTAGTGAGAAAGGTCTAAAACTTTTAAACATTAAAATCAACATGGAAACTTTGTAAATAGACAACGCCACAAAGTAATAATAATAATAATAATAATAATAATACACATATTATTACATGCGGTTGTGAAAAATATTACAGCTATGATTAATAAATTCTGGGATTACGAGAAATTTGTTAATATTAGTTTAAACGTATATAGTTGCAAGAAAGTGAGTATAGCTAGCTCGAAACTTAGCGTTGTTGTCACAAATAAACGATATAGAGAAAACTCTGATTTTCATAAAAGTAAGATTAAAACTACTTGCTTAAGGTAAAATGCTTGTCTCATATTAAGAATATTCTCAGATATTCGGAGAATGGCGCGAAAGTTGAGTCTGACGTACATAGCAGATACAGGAGAAATTGCATTGTACTCAAAAATTCCATACCGGGATTTTCGCCAGAAATACATCTATAGATTTGCACATTTCAACTTATTACATAATTGGCTTATATTGTGCACGATGTTTCATTTAAATACCCACAAACTGGGTCTGTGATTATTACTTATTGTTTTTATGTGTTTCAGTGGGTGAATAATAATTAGTTTGTTGGTATCGATATTACAGTGCTGTTTCACTTGTGAAATTCCGTTCTCTTTGTATGAAAATGAAAAAAGAAAAGTTAAAAGAATGACGAGTTTTAGTGAGAAAGGTCTAAAGCTTTTAAACATTAAAATCAACATGGAAACTTTGTAAATAGACAACGCCACAAAGTAATAATAATAATAATAATAATAATAATAATAATACACATAAATTGTGTGCTTTAACGTTCTTGTACAGTAAGGCTTCGTTTCCTACGGTTTAACAGTTGTACAAAAGACATTCACAATGAGACTACTTCACAGCTATTCCCAGAAAATTGAAGTTATACATTTTATTTGTCATGCAGATATCTTAAACATACCGTACCGTAATCAAAAGGGGTTAGAGCCATTTTTAAGACAATAAAAATAACGAACTTTCTTCCGCTAAACGGGTAGTTTGCGGTGTGGGAATTTTCTTGAAAATCTACGGTTTGTTAAATTTTTTTATACGCTACTATTTTAGTGTGTGTGTGTGTGTTTGTGTGTGTGTGTTTGTGTGTGTGCGAGTATGTGCCTAGTATCCGTGCGCCACAAGCCAAAACGATGACATTATAGAAAAACTTTATCATCTGCCTACCGGACAGGGATAACCGCAAAAAAACCTGAAAAAAGCTCTAAGAGTATTCTAACGCTTACCGATCTGGAAAACCCATGAAAACAAGATAGTACACTTTTTTAATTTTATCAAAAATGGCTATAACGATTTTGATGAAAATATCATACGTTTAAGATAATGTCATGATATAGACAAAATTTTACTACACAAAAAATGTAGATCGCGTTAAAATACACAACTTATGTCATATACATTTCTTTTGTCGAGTGAACCGTTTTCGAGATATTGCTTGTTATTTCCTTAAATTTTCCAATACTTATACTTTTTACTTTCTCTACTACGTATAGTAAGTAGGGGAAGTATTGCATTCCACCGAAAAATTCGATACCGAGATTTCACCGGAAATACACGTTTTGAGACCTCCTGAATCCTAAAAAAAAGCATTTTTGGAAACATGTCCGTGTGTGTGTCTGTGTGTGTGTTTGAGTGTGTGTGTGCGAGTATGTACCTAGTATCCGTGCGCCACAAGCCAAAACGATGACATTATAGAAAAACTTTATCATCTGCCTACCGGACAGGGATAACCGCGAAAAAACCTGAAAAAAGCTCTAAGAGTATTCTAACGCTTACCGATCTGGAAAACCCATGAAAACAAGATAGTACACTTTTTTAATTTTCTCAAAAATGGCTATAACGATTTTGATGAAAATATCATATGTTTAAGATAATGTCATGAGAAATGAAATGTATATCTCAAATTTTCTGGGAATGTCTCCAAAAGTATTCTTCATTGTGAACGCCTTTTGCATAACTGGTAAACCGTAAGAGATAGACAAAATTTTACTACACAAAAAATGTAGATCGCGTTAAAATACACAACTTATGCCATATACATTTCTTTTGTTGAGTGAACCGTTTTCGAGATATTGCTTGTTATTTCCTTAAATTTTCCAATACTTATACTTTCTCACTTTCTCTACTACGTATAGTAAGTAGGGGAAGTATTGCATTCCACCCAAAAATTCGATACCGAGATTTCACCGGAAAACACGTTTTGAGACCTCCTGAATCCAAAAAAAGCATTTTTGAAAACATGTCCGTGTGTGTGTGTGTGCACGCGAGTATGTGCCTAGCATCCGTGCGCCGACAAGGTAAAACTTCATCATTTGCCTACCGGGCAGGGACAACCGCTAAAAAAACCTGAGAAAACCTCGAAAATTAGAAACGCCTTCGTCAACCAGTACAGTAAACGCCTACCAACCAGGGAAAACCTATGAAAGAGCAGAAAGAGCTTGCATTCGTTTACCATCCGCAGAAAACCCCAAAAAAACTAGTTATTTTAAAAAAAAACGAAAAAACAGAAAAGAAAAAAAAAGAAAACAAAAAGGAAAAGACGAATAATATAAGTATGGCAGAAACAGCTTGCATTCGTCTACCAACCAGAGAAAACCCCGAAACACTAGTTATTTAAAATTGCTGATGAGTTCTGGATAGGCTTTTGCAAATGTTGTTGGTAGCAAAACTTACCTTTTCCATCACCTCCAACATACCCCACTCCCACACCTTTTTTCTTTCCACCAATCATAATCTCTCTTATTCTCACCAATCAACAACTTTCATTTGTTCCTTTCCACCAATAACATCACTTCTTATTCCCACCAATCACAACTTCACACGTCACTTTCTGTTATACTTTTTATCCCTCGTTCGCCATCTTTCCCCTCTTTCAGCCCAAACCTCCGCACAGACAACACCTCACCGCTCCTTAACCTCAACTTCATGCCTCCGCCATCTTATTTAGTTCCCATTTTTACCACCGCGCCTCTCATCTCCTAACCAGATTGCCGGCAAGAACAGATCTCGTTCATTCGCACCTCGACGGTTGACTCGGCAGCAGCTACTGTGAACACCTACGTCGTACACGTTTTTGACCGCTTTCGACCGGCTATGAGAACCCTGCTCCTACGTACGCTAGCGACCATCACGATGGTCCAGTACCAGGTTTTTGGTATAGTTAAATTACGCCTCTGCAAAGGGTGTCTGTACCGCTTTAAAAACCTAGGTATATCAGTGCGTAGTGATGTTGGTTGATCTTAAAGCTGGTTAAGCATTTTCAAAAACAGTTTGCTTTTATTTTTTCGCGTCGCGTGCCGCGCTTTTGGTGACGCATCCACACCGGTAACAGGTAAGTACCACACGCATAATTATTTTTCGGACCTGCTTGGCGTAGGAATATATCCTTTCGTGTTTTGGTACTGTAACCTCAAACCTCCTTACCCACCTCTTGCGTCCGCCATCTTGTTTAGTTCTCACCGCATCTCCTTGTCGCAGACCCTCCGCCATTTTTAGTTCCCACTATTTTAACCTCAAAATCTACTCTTCTAAGCTCTTGCTACCGCCATCTTCTTTTAGTTCCCATTCTCACCACCGCGTCTCCTTACCCCCACCTCTTGCGACCGCCATGTTCACCACTAACCTCCAAATTTCCTCGTCCTTAAACCTCTTGTCTCAACCACCTTGTTTAGTTCCCATTTTCGCCACCGCATCTCGTATCGCCCCATCTCTCTATCCACTCAAGAAAACTACCATCCAACGTTCAAAAAATTGCTGATCAATTCACGACAGGCTTTTGCAAATCTTGCTGCTAGCAAAACTTACCTTCCCCATCACCTCCAACATACCCCACTCCCACACCTTTTTCTTTCAACCAATCATAATCTCTCTTATTCTTACCAATCAACAACTCTCATTTGTTCCTTTCCACCAATAACATCACTTCTTATTCCCACCAATCACAACTTCACACGTCACTTTCTGTTACACTTTTTATCCCTCGCTCCCCATCTTTTCCCTCTTTCAGTACCGACCTCCGCACAGACAACACCTCGCCACCCCAGCTCCTCTCCATCACGCGACCTCCATACTCTTCCATCTTCCTTCCTTCATCTTCCACCCGAATTAACGAACCAATCAAAACACTCCACGTCACTTCCTCAATTCTTTCAACTCGTCCCGGATGAGCCAATCGGTTTAACGATAATCCTACCGCTCAGGGCGCTTTTCAAACTTACCGCCGCCGCCGTCGCACGCAGCGACACTAGCGACACGAGCGCCCCTAGCGGCAGGATTATCGTTAAAACAATTGGCTCATCCGGGACTAATACTACTGCGGTCATAGTTACATTATTGAGGAGCGCTTAGTGACAAGTGTGTGGGTGTATGAACGACAGCACACAGGGCAGACGTGAGCGGTCATAGTTACATTATTGAGGAGCGCTTAGTGACAAGTGTGTGGGTGTATGAAAGACAACACACAGGGCAGACGTGAGCGGTCATAGTTATATTATTGAGGAGCGCTTAGTGACAAGTGTGTGGGTGTATGAACGACAACACACAGGGCAGACGTGAGCGGTCATAGTTACACTATTGAAGAGCGCTTAGTGACAAGTGTGTGGGTGTATGAACGACAACACACAGGGCAGACGTGAAAGGTCATAGTTACATTATTGAGGAGCGCTTAGTGACAAGTGTGTGGGTGTATGAACGACAACACACAGGGCAGATGTGAGCGGTCATAGTTACACTATTGAGGAGCGCTTAGTGACAAGTGTGTGGGTGTATGAACGACAACACACAGGGCAGACGTGAGCGGTCATAGTTACACTATTGAGGAGCGCTTAGTGTCAAGTGTGTGGGTACACGAACGATAGCACACAGGGCAGATGTGAGCGGTCATAGTTACACTATTGAGAGGAGCGTAGTGACAAGTGTGTGGGTGCATGAACGACAGCACACAGGGCAGACGTGAGCGGTCATAGTTACACTATTGAGGAGCGCTTAGTGTCAAGTGTGTGGATACACGAACGATAGCACACGGGGCAGATGTGAGCGGTCATAGTTACACTATTGAGAGGAGCTTAGTGACAAGTGTGTGGGTGTTTGAACGACTGCACACAGGGCATATGTGAGCGGTCATAGTTAGACTATTGAGAGGAGCTTAGTGTCAAGTGTGTGGGTGTATGAACGACAGCACACAGGGCATATGTGAGCGGCCATAGTTACACTATTGAGAGGAGCTTAGTGTCAAGTGTGTGGGTGTATGAACGACAGCACCCAGGGCATATGTGAGCGGTCATAGTTACACTATTGAGAGGAGCTTAGTGTCAAGTGTGTGGGTGTATGAACGACAGCACACAGGGCAGATGTGAGCGGTCATAGTTACACTATTGAGAGGAGCTTAGTGTCAAGTGTGTGGGTGTATGAACGATAGCACACAGGGCAGATGTGAGCGGTCATAGTTACACTATTGAGAGGAGCTTAGTCTCAAGTGTGTGGGTGTATGAACGACAATACACAGGGCAGATGTGAGCGGTCATAGTTACACTATTGAGGGGTGCTTAGTGTCAAGTGTGTGGGTGTATGAACGACAACACACAGGGCAGACGTGAGCGGTCATAGTTACACTATTGAGGGGTGCTTAGTGTCAAGTGTGTGGGTGTATGAACGATAGCACACAGGGCAGATGTGAGCGGTCATAGTTACACTATTGAGAGGAGCTTAGTGTCAAGTGTGTGGGTGTATGAACGATAGCACACAGGGCAGATGTGAGCGGTCATAGTTACACTATTGAGAGGAGCTTAGTGACAAGTGTGTGGGTGTATGAACGATAGCACACAGGGCAGATGTGAGCGGTCATAGTTACACTATTGAGAGGAGCTTAGTGACAAGTGTGTGGGTGTATGAACGATAGCACACAGGGCAGATGTGAGCGGTCATAGTTACACTATTGAGAGGAGCTTAGTGTCAAGTGTGTGGGTGTATGAACGACAGCACACAGGGCAGATGTGAGCGGTCATAGTTACACTATTGAGGGGTGCTTAGTGTCAAGTGTGTGGGTGTATGAACGACAGCACACAGGGCAGATGTGAGCGGTCATAGTTACACTATTGAGGAGCGCTTAGTGTCAAGTGCACGAACAACACGCAGGGCAGATGTTGAGACAGATTATGGGAGCACTCCAGGAAAGATTTAACAAGGCTCCACTGGGATAACCAACACTTCTGGATTGGGAAAGACGTGTTTTTGCTTTTGGCAGTGTTAAAGACAGGCCGCGGCGTGGAAGGAAGAAGACACGAGAAGAAACATGCGTCGGAGTCTCTGCTTCGAATGAACAATCTCCTATGAAGTCGACACGTAAACGTGCTTCGGAACTCGATATACCGAGGACAACAATGCGAGATCACATGAAAAACGACCTTAAATTCAGACTTTTTCCACCGACGCTCGTAAACGAGTTATCGGATAGAGACCGGTATGAGCACGTTTTATCATGCCGTGCTTTGTTAACTCAATTTCTAAAGCAGTGAACCGTGCCAAGTTTATGTTTCCAGATGAATGTGCGATTTATCGCAGACCATGTGCTAGTAATATTGTCTTTTGGGCCAAAAAGAATCCCCATTTCACAGTCGAGTTAGAAAGGAACCCGCCTCACGTAATGATATGGGCAGCGATGATATCACATCTGCTTGGACCGTACACTTTTGAACGGACTGTTATGGCGCAAATTATTGACAGATATTACAAACATGGTTAATATCTCAACCTGAGGAAAGGGGCCTCACAGAACGCATATGGTTGCAGCAAGATGGAGCACCTCCTCACTACGCTCTTGCAGTGCGCGAGTTCCTAAATGAACCCTTTCCAGAACAGTGGATAGGTCGTGGTTCATCAGCAACACCAGCTCCCTTGAAATGGCCACCAAGAAGTCCTGACCTCACCACATCTTACAACACATTATGAGGAGTTATTAAGACGCAAGTGTCTGCACGTCGTTATGCTACAAACGAACAACTGCGCAATGCTGTTGAGAGGCATTTCGCACTATAACACCGGACATGCTCAAAAATATGTCAAGAAGAACAAGGAGGCGTATGGAACTGTGTTTACAGCACGATGGGGAACATACAGATATATTGGACACTTAATACTGTGGCGTATCAGTAAGCATTGTCATAACAGACGCATTATTGTGTTGCATTATCGATAGCATTATTGGGTTCTTTTGATTATTTCTTTCGGCATAATGCTTCCCCCTTTGGTGAGGACCGCTCCAGAGAGTGAAGGCTTTGTTTGAATTTCCGTCCGGTATGACGTCAACCTTGGCTAGACTGGGTTGGAGAGTGGGAAAATATAGTTAGCGTCATCTGAGTGATAGCTCACTTTGTATGTGAGAGTGTAAGGAGCAAGTCGCGTGTGGCCAAACCTCGACTGCGAGGCATCTCCGCTCATTCTGTTTTCCTGACTGTAATGTAGATTTGCCAAGCATTTATCAATAAATTACAGGTCGTCATCTGAATGTAGACATCAAGATTGTGGTCCTCTCGCCGTTTGTGAGTTACACTCCCCCATGTGCGTGTTGGGGTGATCAAAATTTAGTAATTTGCTGGGAAACTTTTGGCCTTCACCCTAGCATGTAACAATACGTAATTACTTATGCTAAAGTAAATCAATTAGCATTAGATACTAGGGGGTACGGGGGGTTCTTGCCCACCTTGTACAAAGGTGGCAGTGAAGTGTTGCCCTCCTGTCATACTCATCCAGAAGTTCATCATGCATAATGAACTGGATCAGACTTCTGGATCGATGATAATAAGACTGAGAATACGCAAAAGATCTGCAAAGGTCGCAGTGCAGCGTTGCAGCGTATTCATATCCTTGAAAGGAAGTTACAGAATGTAGAATATGAATATAAGTTCTACATAGTTGCAGAACTTTTACAGATCCTTGCACTTAAATGATTAAGTGTTTCTTTCTGCGACGATGCGAAATATCAAGCAGCAAGAACGTCACGCTTCCTCACTTAATACTCCCACAATGTACTGCACTACAGGACTCTAGTTTCTGCACATCCTTATAACCTGTATTGTTTACTTAAATAATGGATTAATTTCAAATGTTAAATTAAATTACACTAGAGATTGTGACGATTATTGTTTTATTTTACGAGAATGTGTAAATCTAGGACAAAATTTGTTTAAGGAATCTATGAAATTGGTTTTAGAAATTCTGGCGATTCATTTACTGGATGCTCATGTAAGTTGAGAAATATTGCGTGATCTTAAAGGTTATGTCTTCCAAATATTCACGAATGTATCAGCACGAGACGGAATATGCAAATCATGCCTGACGCCGTTTACGTTAGTGCTGTCTGAAGCACATTGCCAGCATACTTTCTGGTATTTAAACCTAGAGTTTTTTGACGGCTCACTCTCTCTCTCTCTCTCTCTCTCTCTCTGCTAGACACATGCTAACGGAAATCCACGACACCCTGTCCTTTAATCTAATCTTCAGCCGTAAGGTCGCCGGAACATAGAAAGCTCAACCTTGTTCGAACCCCAGGTAAACTTGTCTCTTGCAGCCCTGTCATTGGTAAACGTGTTTGTAGTAATGTAGAGTATAGAACTTTAGCCAACTAAATCTTGCTGGCATGTTTATTATAGTAATTAGAGTAGTACTGTAGATGTTCTTCTTTCTCTGTTTAACCTCCTCTTATGTAGGACTTACACCCCCAGGACTTACTGGCGGGTGCCTGGGGTCAGAGGCCCGTTGAGGAGCAGACACTCATGGATCAGACAGAATATCCAGGATGGGTAATCAGCCCGATGCCCGGTATGGGAGGAAGGAAGTAGATGAAACGAAGTGATGGTGAAATGGATGAAAGGAAAGGTGATGATGGAGCAGTTGGTGGAATGAATGTCGGGAGAAACCGGAGAACCCGGAGAAAACCCACCCAGACGCCGCTTTGTCCACCACAAGTCCCACATGCGGGTCCCTGGGATTGAACCCGGGACGCCTCGGTGAGAGGCGAGCGGTGTACTGTAGATCATTAAACTAAATTTGAAACCAGAGTTACACGTCAAAAATTTTCCACCCTTCACCACGGTTCCTTCTCGGCCACCCCTCTGCCGCTTTGCTCTCCCGTCTGGAAACCTACACTACGTGCCCGTCCTTGTTCAGTGAAGACGCCGTAGGTCTAGTCTAAAGTCTAAAAACTACTTCATAGATTTGCTTAAACAAGTTTTGTCTTGAATATCTCGAACTTTAGAAAAATTGATTCCTCACATTCTAGTAAAATAAAACTATAACCATCATAATGTATTAAAACTCTCTTAATTGTATTACGAATCGGAGGGATCACAACGCAATACTGAAAAATCTTGGGAAATAGTTTCATAAAAAACGGAAGAAGAGAGGACTTAAAAGAGCAAGAAAATGTACAGCATAGCATTATCCATAAAGAAGGAAAATCTCAAATAATGTAGAATACTCATTACCCCGATCTTGGGGGTTGTTTTGTAGCGATATTTCTGCCTAATTAAGCATACACAAAAAGGAACGTTGTAATAACTATAATTTAGGAATTATTAATAATTAATTAACTTTCAATTTCATAATTTCCCATAATTTTAAAACAATCCGATTCATATGTGCACCAATCGAAAGCGCTTCTGAAGTTTAAATTTGTTTTAATTTTCAATACTGTTGTCAAATAAATAAAGGCGTATTTGCTTAAGAAAAAATGCAAGATTTAGGAAAAATACGAGTAGCTTTGTTTCAGACTGCCGATTATGTTTTCCGAGCGTGGAGGCCATAAAATTCGAAAGCTTCTTTTGTACTTCGTGGGGATGAGGCAAGTTTTAAGAGTAAACAGATGCTATGAGGCAACGGATTTTTCATACAGTTAGGCTTTGAATTTTCAACCAGGGAACCAATAAACGTAGAGAATAAGTGTGAGAACCAATGAAAAGATAGAAAGACGCAGGGATATGTACAAAATTTGGAGGCGAGCAGTGACTAATATATATGAACGCGAGCGTGGCTTTAGGACAGTTTGTCATGATTCTTCGTTAAGGTAACACGTAGCACTCTGGATCAGAAAAGGACTCTTAAGTTCCGAAATTTACTAAGTGCCGCGCAATTATGCAATTATAAAGAGATGTAGGTGAAATATTTATATAATATGCTAACGGTTTTCTTCCATACAATTATATCAAAGCTCATAAACGAGTTAATGTTGGCCAAGTGACTACTTCAAGTTCGCAGGAATCTAAAGAACGGTGATGAGCATAGAGCAAAATTTAGCGTTCAAAGAGACAATAGTGGGAGGACTGTGCAAAAGAATCACACATGTTAGGGAATACCAATAAATCTTGCAAGATTTCTAGCATAAAGAGCGAGAAAAGTGAAAACAGTGTTTCTTTCAACACAATATCCTGGTATCACCACTCCCGCAATCCTACCCTGACAATAACAGTAGGGAATTTCAGGACCATTCGCCGACAGTTGACCCTAGATGCAAGTGTTTCCTGACTGACTTCGGCGATTTCGAGTCCTGAAGACTTTACGTACAACCACGCAGAGACGAGAACAATGCAGGTAACATACTCCATAAGGAAGTAGCGGAGAAAACGCTACAGTTTGGTTGTAATGAAGGTATTTTGACACTAAGCTTAGTCGCCTATTGTGCTTCTAGAAATATCCAGAAGGAAAAGATGAAGTGAAGGACACAGAGGTGACCAGATCCGGGTCGGCAGGTTCGGAAACAGGAAGAGTCCCTAACGTCTGAAGATATTCCAGCCTAAAGTCGGCGGAACTCCACACAGACCTACCTCTCCCAACAGAGAAGTCTCTCTAAGGTTCCGTGCCATACCGAACGCAGGTTAGACAGTTCCGCTGCCATACGCCTCGCCCGCTTCGACCTGAAACATAATAAGGAAATTTAGTGACAGGGAATGGAGGACAGAGAAAATCCCCGGCATTATACTACATTGCATCCTTGCATTAGCCTACCAACCAGGAAAAACTACGAAAAACCCCAAGGTCAGAGTGCACGGCCCAACGGGAATCAAACCCTGGAGCTCACGAATGCCAGTATCACATGTTACCATCTCGGTCTTGGTGATTGCTGAACCTATTAGCCAACATAATATTCCATAATACCTAACCATTTCTCAGATCCTACAGTTATTGTTGATTTCCCATTATTATTTTGCTTTGCATAAATGATCTGGACGCCACGGTTAAACCCGGCTTTTAAATCAAATAAAAGTAAGATACGTAGAGTGCGGCACAAAGGTTTGCAAACAACTCCAGGGAGGCCTGTAGGTTGCCCTAGGACTAATAGATACGATAAATAAAATCGAGGGAGCACGAACATCTAATATGTCTTCCCGTAAGGGAGGGGGTTCTGACCCCTTCAGCTGCCGTAGTGCGGACGCTGTGTACCCTGAGGACTCGTGGTACTTCTGACGTTACTAGAAATCGAAGCCCCGCCCGTGAGAGTGCCCTATGGATTGGGTTGAACTCGGCGGGGTAGTGGTTCCCGATACATGGGGCATTGGGTACGTCAGTGCAGTTTTCCCTCCAGGCGGGGTTGTGAGACGCCTCAAGGTTCTCCGGTAGTCAGTCTACTAGGTTGCTGTCGTCCTACCGAGATTCGGTAATCTTCTCTTTTTGGGGGGGTTGACGCGCGTAAGTGGCGTATCCACTTCCACCCTGTAATGGAAAGACCGGAATTAATTTTCAGGCGCCGGCCTACTGGAAAAGCTCTTGGGGGGGGGAGGGAGAGTCACTTGGATCTTGGATGACACCCCCTCCCAGGGTCGCATGGGGCATAGTCTCTCTGATGATATTGAATATGTCTATAGATTGGTACGGATTAAGTATAAGCATGGAGCTGTTTCAGGTCGATATTGTTTATGGCTAGCAGGCAGGTAACAATTTGTCTATAGCGAAACAGATGGGAACACAAGCCCACGAAACATTTGACAACAATATCTCTACAGACGCCTCGTTTCCACCCTCAGTATGGGCGAATGAACTTTCCACTGAATGCAAAGAAATGATTAATGCAGTAAAGTGATTTAATGCAAGATATAACTCCATGTTTTATGACTCTTCTTCCAAAATTTTGCTTTTCTTGGATATACTTCTCCAATTACAAACAAGTATATAATAAAAGTAGGAAATATTCAACAAGGAATACCATTAAGAAGAGCAGCCAAGACAAATGGCAAGTATTCTCTTATGCAAGTGAAGCCATTAACACATAAACAATGAGATATCCCGTTTCGATTTTATTAAGATGATGTCAAACGAAAACAAAGTGCTCATAAGAAAGAAGTGAGGGTAACATTCTGAAGTATTTTATTAGCGACAAAACTACTAAGCTTCACAAGTTTTAACCACACCTACGTAACTGCGTAGTTAGTCCTATAGGTCTTAGAAAGTGAGAAGGAAAAGGTTAATGTGCCGCATTTTACATATGCGGTGACGTTATTTACCCACATACATGACGCACATTATATATGTATGTCGGTGGCGCAATGTATACTGTATGAACACTATTTTCACTTTTTAAAATCTTCATTCCAACCATCAATAATCATATCACCTCCAAATATAAGTTAATCTTTGCTTTTGTTAAGAGCACTCACCGAAATTAAAATAATAGGTACCTAACATTCTATTCAGAAATTTCTCCTCCTGTATGCAAATAATCCCGTAGTTTTATGAAAGACAAATTCTGTTTTCTTAGTTTTAGTTTTAAAACAACATTCTTTTGTTTTAGTTTTAAAATTTTGACCCATTCTTCTTACTATTTCAATATTCCATTTTATAATTCCGGTAGTCAAATAATCCATTCCATTTTCCTTGATTTCTAAATTAATAATCAATCCAAACTACGCCATTTTTCAACCGAAACCGAAATAGCTGAATCAAGCCGCTTAAGATTTCTTAGTTTTATTATGATCATACAACTGGAAAAAAACTTAATTAATTTTACTGAAGTAGTGGTCTTCATCTTTTGCAGTCAGATCATTAATTTATTCAATAAATAAGAATATTCTGAAATAAATAAATATATACTATGATGTAGATGGTTTGTTGCCGCTACGTATGGAAAGGCAATTTGAAGTAGGAATTGTATTGTATATCAACTGTTGGGGAGCCGAACTTGTCGTTGGAACCGCACGTATGGTACCCGGTAGCCTTCGTCCCAAATTTACTTTCCGGTGGCCTTTGCCCCAAATGTTTAAAAAATATTAACATTGTAATTTTGACTGTTTCTTTAGATATTATATATTTATGTTTGCCTCGGCTGCGTCAGTATTATTGTTACACATGGATTTCTTTGCAGGGAGTAGTGCGGCTAAGAATGTAGGCTTACACAGAATATTATTTGTACTTCACTACATTTATTATTCCTTAACACAATTTAAATATCACTTTACTGATATAGAGAGCTGTGAGATTCTTTTATTAATTACTTTCACTTTTTAACACGTAAACTATCTTCGTCTCACACGAATACGTATTAAATTTCTCGAGGACGCATCTCGCTTCCGGTTAGGAACACTGTCTACAACCAACTCGTCCAGTTCTGAGCGATGTCTACAACCAACTGAACTGATTTCTACCGCCTATATTTGTACAATTTTCCCTATTTCAGTTTCTAATTGACTATTTTATAAACTGTTACAAAAATTACATTATTGCTTCCAAGAATCACTAGTATTATTACTTTCTAATTCATTATTGCCTCGAGGTTACGTCATTGTTACCCCATTGTTAGCAACTTTTGACCTATTTCTTCTCACAGCCCCTACATTATTAAATTACGTAATACATTCACATAACATTATTGAACATCTATACAATAATATAAACATATACAATGACTGTTACATACATTTTACAAATTATTACATACCTACACAAATTGCTTTAAGGCGAACTCTTATTGAATTTACATATTATATAATTAGACTGAAATTATTTAAGTATTAAAATACTGCCTCAACTACGCTTACATTTATTCATTAATAATTTTTGTAATAATGCACCAGAGAAATTCAATAGAGGCTAAAATACATTTCATACAAAAAGTAAAAATCTGATGTGATACATTAACATGACTTTCCCTACCCTTCATCGTTTTTAGCAGGTACAAAAATTACTCTTACTTAAAATTTCATACTGTTTCCATGCAATCGATAGAAACCACTGAATGTTGAAAGGACTTCAAGAGAATGACCAAGAAATTAACAATTCGTAACTTTAATAACGGTTATATCAGAAACGGCTTATGCCACAAAAAACTGATTTTAAATAAATTGCGTGTTTTAAAGAGATTTACATTTCTTGTGTAGTAAGTTTTCTCTATCGTTTAATATCTACCAGTTATACAAGATTATACCAAACTCCCTCCAAATGAAGAGAATTTCATAGGTTATTCCCCGAAAATTCAAGATATACATTTTATTTGTCATGTAAACATCTTTGATAGGCGGTATTTTAATCAAAATCGTTAGAGCCATTTTTTAAAAAATCAAAGTTTTCCAAAAATGCTCCATGTAAAGGCTACTTTGCGGTGTGGGGATTTTCTTGAAAATTTTCGTTTACCATCTGTGGAAGATACTTAATCTAAAAAATAAGTTGGGTATTTATCCGTCTTTTCGTTTTTGAATGTCGCATAAAAAACATACCACATAAAAATGCATATCTCTTAAAATCACCCAATATATTTAAAATCAGTTTTTTGTGGCATAAACCGTTGTTCAGATATCCATTATTCAAGGTTCGAACTGTTTAATATTTGCCATTCTTTTAAGTTCCAACGATTTTGTTGTTTCTCGCGATTGTACGGAAACAGTTCAAATTTTAAGGCCAGCATGTACGACCAGTTCTTAAACACTTGAATATCGCTGTTCGCTTTGTAACTATAACAAAATGTGTAATGTTACCTATTTTTGCAAATGTTTATTTGGATTAAAATGTAGTAAATAGAAAAAAAATTTATGTGTTACACTCACATGACTTTCTCCACTCTTGTACAAACTATTTTTGCAAACCCTAATTTTCCATCTATTTCATATTAATCGAGATAAACATTTGCAAAAACGATCTTTTGACATGCAAAGAGAATTACCTTTTACACATAGCGACCAGTTCTAAAAATATTTGACCATAGCTTAAGGCGTACTATGTTCCCCTGGTTTTGTATTTGCAAGGGCAATATAAGCACAGACATATCTCTTAATAGCTGGTTGCTATATGCAGCACCATTCTATTTGCCACAGATTAATACTCTTTGCATATCCAAGACAAAAAAATGAATAACGAATTCCCATTTCAGAAAAAGTATAAGTATTGGAAAATTTAAGGGAATAACAAGCAATATCTCGAAAATGGTTCACTCAACAAAACAAAAAAAAAACAAAAAATGTATATGACAAATTGTGTATTTTAACGCGATCTACATTTTTTTGTAGTAAAATGTTGTCTATATCTTATGGTTTACCAGTTATGCAAAAGTCGTTCACAACGAAGAATTCTTTTGGAGACATTCCCAGAAAATTCAAGATATACATTTTATTTGTCATGAAAATATCTTAAACATATGATACTTTAATCAAAATCGTTAGAGCCATTTTGAGAAAATTAAAATTTTCGAAAAATGTTCCATGTAAAGGGTAATCTGGGGTGGGGGGATTTTCTTGAAAACCTTCGTGTCGCATCTCTGGAAGATACTGAACCTAAATACCAAGTTTGGTGTTTATCCGACTGTTCGTTTCTGAGTTATGCTGTCCAGAGACAGACACACAGACACACTCATACACAGACACACATACGGACATGTTTCCAAAAATGCTTTATAACGATTCAGGGAGTCTCAAAACATATATTTCCAGTGAAATCTCGGCATCGAATTTTTCGGTGGAATACAATACTTCCTCTACTTACTATACGTAGTAGAGAAAGTAATAAGTTTTAGTAAGAATAGTTTGTATACCCACAAATGAAGATGGAGAGTAGAGAAAGTCGTGTAGATGTATCACATCAGAATTATTGGTAGTACGTTTACGTCTATTGCTTAACGTGTACTAGTTATACAAGTTTATACAAAGCTCCTTTCGAATGAAGAGGACTTCACAGGCTATTCCCAGAAATTTCAAGATATGTACTTTGTCTTTAAATATCTTCAGTATACGCTACTTTAATCAAAATTGTTATAACTATTTTTTTAGATAATCAAAAAGTTCGAAAAATATTCCATGTAACGGGTAATTTAGGATGTGGAGAATTCTTGAAAATCTACGTGTCGCATCCCTGCACTCAAAGTACTGAACCTAAATACCAAGTTTGTATTTACCCGGCTTTTCATTCTTGAGTTACGCTATTCAAACGCACGAACACGGGCCTTTTTCTAAAAATCCTATTTTGTGGGGTTCAAGTGGTCTCAAAATATTTATTTGCGGTGAAATTTCGGCATCGAATTTTTGGGCGGAATGTAAAACCTTCTCTGCCTACTGTGTACGTGGCAGAGAGAGTAAAAATTGTAAAGTATTCACCAATGGAACTAAATGTAAAGGTATATCTCGTAAATGGTTGAGTTGATGCCACAAAGAATTGTGTGTTTTAAGGAGACAACACTGTACTGTAAACTGTAACTATAAGTGTTTCTTTTTTCAATTTGAAAAAGTGACAACTCTATCCCCTATCGCCCACATTCTTTAATGCCTTCAGAGCACAGGAATTCATTCCCTAGATAAACAATGAAATACGTGTATTTGATATAAAATAACTTCTGTTCATTGTAATCTTAATATTGTTATAAATTCAGTTCATTTTCCTGTGCTTCAATATGTGTTGCTTTCAGGTTACCTACAAAAAATCAATAAATACGAATCAATAGTGCTGCCATCTGTTGTACAATTTGCAAACACGCCCAAGGCCCTGCCGTCAGTGCTGCCACCCGATTAGCATTTAATTACACACAATTAATAAGGTAAGATCTTTCTGTAGGAACTCAAAGTTTTGAATTACACTGTGGTTGACTAAAAACAGTTCTATACAACTTGAGTATAATGGTAGTAATTAAGAAGCTCGTATGAAAGTTATTGTAAGCTAACAACAATAAGCTGCTGTGAACACATTTTGTTGTTCAGTTGAATGTGTCAGCGTGTACAATTTGTACATTGTCTTTTTATACTACCATCATTGTTCGCGATAATAGGATTGACGCAAAGAGCATTAAGCTTCGATGGTGGAGCCATTAGAGAATTTTTTCATTGTTTCCCACTTGTAGGCACTGTTGTTGTAAAGCGCGGTTGTTGCAAAATGACAACACAAAAACAACAAGAGCAATAATGTTGAACGACATCAATAAACAGCATTCCTCTTGTGACACGCTACAGAAAGGGTATACAAGCTAATCAGTTGGAGCAAACATCTAATGGAAAGCGCAGGATAGAAATCCCGTCGTTTCACTTCTCTGTAATGCTGTTGATTGATACAATTGTATGTTCCGCCCGTGCTATAGGCTTTGTTTCGCAATTTCCACTCCCCTGCCATAATTAGCAAAGTGATGCTTTATTTGCTGTAACAATATCAAGCTGCAGTGACAAGGACTTATCTCGTATCTAACAAAAACAGATCTTTGGCATTAAAGCGCAAGCGTGCAACTTTGAAGTTAAACCATTTGTGATCCCCTGCTAATTTAGAAATGTACGAATGAGGCAAGGAATTGTATACAATAATACTACAAAATAAGTTAAAACGCCCTAGTCAGGTTACGATCACGAATGCAGTGTTAAATACGTTTCACACTGAAAAAATGAGTTGATACGTTGCATTCACATAGCCTTCTCTACTCACTCTTCTACAAACTATTCTTACAAATGACCATACAACATTTTAAAAGCTACTTTTAAAGGCTTTACTTACCAACTTTATGAAAGGAGATGCTGGAACTGGCCAGCGTTGTCCATACATTTTTGGCACCTCTTTAGGAACTATCCATCACTCACCGTAGTTTACGTTGTGAAATGCTGGCAATTTCCTGGCGGATATTTTGTTTTAATTCTTCCAGGGTGTGTGGGTTTGTCTTGGATACTTTGTTTTAACTTACCCCAGAGATAGAAATCGCAGAGGGTTAGGGAAGGGAACTGAAGGGTCCACAAATCTGTGCTAATAATTCTGTCCCCAAACACACTTTCAATTTTTCTCATCGCAATATTGGCCGTATAAGCTATTGCAGAGTCTTGTTGAAAAATGACAAAATCATGCTCCTTGGCTGTTAATTCTCTAAAAAAGGGGGACAACATTGTATTCACGTATGTACGGGCTTCAACTGTGAACTCGAAAAAAAAAATAGTGATGGACAGTTTCCTAAAGAGGTGTCAAAAATGTATGGACAACGACGGCGGCCAGTTTCAGCATCTCCTTTCATAAAGTTAGTAAGTAAAGCCTTTAAAAGTAGTTTTAAAAATGTTGTATGGTTTCATCCACGCCTTTCTATGATATTGGCAGACGGCAACGAGCACCAAGAACGCGGACAGGAAAAACAGTTTTTTGACTCTCCCTGTACTTACAGCATTGTAAGTCGGCATTAGAGTATGACTTCGCAATACAATTTGAGATCTCTTTGTGGTTTACAGGGAAACACGCGAATCAGTTGGGGAATTTAACGTTGTACCAGTATGTTGCCATGGCAGCTCAGTGGTTAGAACAACCGGCGATGGCATTGAATTTTTCAGTCGTTGATTCTACCTTTCCAACCTTGTCCGATACACGGCTTGTGTGGAAGAACAATTAACTCTATCCTTATAAATGCCTATTAATTACTCTACTACGTGTAATAAGTAAGGGAAGTATAGTATACCACCCAAAAATGTTATGTCAAGATTTCCCGAAATTCAGGCCCCTTTAGAAAAAGCTGTGTGTACATGTCTTTGCACAGCATAACTCAAAATTGAAAAGACGCATAAGCATCAAACTTGGTATATAAGTTCAGTACCTTCAAAAAATGCGAATGAATTTTTCAAGAAAAATTTCTCCCCCAAACTATCATTTACGTGGAACATTTTCCGAAATTTTTCATTTTCTGAAACATGGACCTTAAGATCTTGATTAAAATATAATATGTTAAAGATATTTTATAACAAAAAATGTATATCTTGAATTTTCTGGGAATGCCCTCTGAAGTCCTCTTCATTTGAAAAGAATTTTATTTAATCTTGTATAACTGTGAATATTAAGCGATAGACGAAAACATACTAACACAAAAATATACGTATATATCTTTCGAATACTCAATTTATTAAAAAAACACATACTTTATGGCACCAGCCATTTCAGAGATATCTGTTATCAATGGTTCCAATAAAAGTGTTCAATACTTAGCCATTTGTTTTAAAGTCCGTAGATTTTCAGTTGTTAATCGCGATTGCATGAAAAGAGTATGAAATTTTAAGGCAGCATATAGCGTCTAGTCCTAAAAAATTTGACTATCGCTGTCCCCTTCGTAGGAGATCTATAACGAAATATGTAATGTAGCTATTTCTGCAAAGGTTTATCTCAATTAAAATGGAGCAGATGGAAAATTAAACTTTATTAAGAATAATTTGTAATTGTTTACTTATAATTTTATAATTTACTCATTTTAAGTAAATTGTGTGTTTTAAAGAGATCTACATTTATTCTATGGTACTTAATTATTATTACTCTATTTATTTTACTAGCTTTAACTACAATGTCATATCGCGACAGATCTGTTTGTGGGTAACTCTTAGATCGGTGTGTGCGGACAGTTAGCCTTCTAGGTTTCATCTCTGTAATCACTTGCTTCGTCACAGAGACTTCAGTGCACAACAACTGTATCTTCTGCTTCGTGCCGTGCAGATGGCATTAGGGTGCCTTCCATGTTTACCAGTTATACAAGATTACACAAAATTTCTTCAGAATGAAGAGGACTTCACAGGCTATTCCCAGAAAATTTAAGATATACATTTTATTTGTCATGTAAATTTCCTTAATATATGACATTTTAACGAAAACGTTTCAGCAATGTTTTAAAAAATCAAAATTTTGAAAAATGTTCCATGTAAAGGTTAGTTGGGGTGGATGAATTTTGTTGAAAATCTTCGTTGCGCATCTTTGGAAGCTACTCAATCTAAATACCAATGCTATTCTTATCTGACTTTTCGTTTTTGAGTTATGCTCTTCACAGCCAGACACGCACTCACACGTACCTTATTGTATTCAGGGGCCTCAAAACATGTATTTCGGTGAAATTCTGTATCGAAGTTTTGGGTGGAATGCAATATCTTTATCTACGAGGGCCGGCTGATAAGACCTGGGCCTCACACAGAGATGGCGCCAATAGGCCAGTTAGACGGTTAGCATTGTATAGTTTTACTCTAGACTAGCTTGTATCCATAGTTATAGGTCAATAACTTGTTTAGTTTCTGAATGACAGCATTTTAAACAAGACAACTTTAGAGTTTTCACGAAAATGGAGGATTTAGAAAAACGAGCAGTGATTAAATACTTCCATTTGAAAGGCTTAATGCCTAAAGAAATCAAGGAGGAAATGAACAGTACATTGAAAGGCTCTGCCCCTTTATATTCAATGATTAAAAGGTGGGTTGCAGAGTTTAAAATGGGACGTACGAGCACTAGTGATGAGCCTCGCTCTGGACGACCTGGGGAAGTCACAACTCCAGAGATGATTGAAAAAATTCATCGTTTAGTACTGGAAGACCACAGATTAAAGTTGTTTGAGATAGCAGAGGCTGTAAACGTATCAAAAGAACGTGCAGGTAATATTTTTAGTAATGTTTTGGGCTTTCACAAGGTCTGTGCGAGGTGGGTGCCGCGTTTGTTCACACTTATCAAAAGTTGCATAGAAAAACTGTTTCTATTAAGAATGTGGAGCTCTACCATAAAAATTCCAATGAATTTTTGAGACGGCTTATTACCACGGATGAAACTTGGATACATCACTACACTCCAGAAAGTAAATCACAGTCAAAACAGTGGATTGCGCCAGGTGAACCAACTCCAAAAAAGGCAAAGTCAATTTTGTCAGCTAACAAGCTTATGGCAAGTGTTTTCTGGAATGCACAGAGAATTATTTTTATTGATTACTTGGAAAAGGGTAAAACTATCACTGGTGACTACTACGCAAGCTTACTGCAACGTTTGAGTGATGAGGTGAAAAGACAAAGACCTCATTTGGCAAAAAAAAAATTGTTTCATCACAACAATGCTCCAGCCCATCGTTCAGTCATTGCAATGGGAAAAATTTGCGAATTAAAGTTCAAATTGCTTGAACATCCACCCTATTCGCCAGATCTAGCACCCAGTGACTACCACCTGTTCCCTAATCTCAAACAATTTCTTGGAGGACGAAGATTTCACAGCAAGGAGAAGGTCATTGATGCGGTAAACAGCTATTTTGAGGACCTTGATAAATCGCACTACAGAGATGGTTTAATTAAATTAGAACACCGGTATGACAAATGTATTAACCTTTCTGGAGATTATGTTGAGAAATAAAAAACAATTTTAAATGTTGTTTTCATTGAGAGGCCCGGAAGCTATCAGCCGACCTTCGTACTATGTACGTGGTAGAGAAAATAAAAATTCCATACGTCCGGCAACCCTAATAAGAAACCTTCGCTGACTGTTTAGCAACTCTTAAGAAGTTCTAATAAACAGTAACTTCTTCTTCTGGCGAACAACTCTTATATTTTAGCTAGCGCCTCCTTAATAATGATAGCCCATTCTTCTCTAATTTCCGCCTTTCTTCTCCATCTTCTAATCCCCATACTATGCAAATCCCTCTCCACGCAATCTAGCCATCTTAATCTTTATCTTTTCCTATCCCTTCTCTCTTCAGATTTGCCTTCAAAGGTCTTTTTAACAGATCTACAACCATCCATCCTATTTACATGCCCAACCCATTCAATTCTTTTGGTTTTAACAAGTGTTACTATGTTAGCTTTTTTATACAGCAGTTATAGTTTCATATTGGTGCGTAATCTCCAAAAACCTTCTTTATCCTTAATAAAGTTTCCTCAATATTTTCATTTCCCATATTTCCAACTGTAATTTTATACCTTCTGGCATCACCTAAGTTTCATACCCGTACATCACTACAGGTTTAATTATTATTATAGATCTGCAGGTGATAAGAGGTAACCGTCGAGATTAAAACACCCTACATTACTGCCTTCACGTTCTTCACTTTACCATTTAAACTAAAAAAAAAAATACTATCAACTTAATCCATACAAAATCTGAGGTGTTACATTCACATAACGTTGTCTACCTTCTATTGTATATTATTGGGTATATAAAGCATACTAACGAAAGGTTATTTTTTCAATCTACTTAATTTTAATCGAGATATGCCTTTGCAGAAATAACTACATTACACATTTCGTTATATGCAAAGGGAAGAGCGATAGTCAAATGTTTAAGAACTGGACGCTATATACTTGCTTTAAAATTCCTTACTGTTTTTATGCAATCGTGAGAGAACTGAAAATCGACAGTACTTAAAAGAATGACAAAAGTATTGAACAATTCGAAACATTAATAACGGATATCTGGGAAATATCTTAATTCCACAAAAAAGGCATTGAAATACATTGTTTTTTAAAGAGATCTACGTTATTTGTATAGTGCGTTTTGCTTTATCGCTTACTTTTACCAGTTATACAACTTTCTACAAAATTCCTTCGCGATGAACGGTTCACCTCATTCGGGCGTCGTCGAACACAGGACCTTCACAACCGTCGCTGCACGTTGCAACAGTAGTCACCAACTCGCTCGGAGAACCGCCCTTCGGAAACACGCTCGCCCACCGGCGCGAATCACTCTACTGCTGTCACTCTTCACCTCGCACTAATTCGACTCCGCAACTCGACACGCCCTCACTCGCTTTTAACTACCAACTGCCTCGACTGGTTCTGACTTCCCGCGAGAGCGCCCGCTTATAAAGGCAGTGAGAATGTTCTCGAGCATTCTGGAACTATTTCGACATACTTTCTGGAGGAGGGGGAGATAAAGCTTTCAGAAAGTTCTAGTTATCTTGCGATAGCGCACCCGGTGTTTACACTCGGCGCCGATCTCCCGATAACCTTGGGCTATATCCGCTGCATCACAATGCTTTCCATTAAAGCTGACTCTGGACTCTATACGAAAAGAGTGACAACGGGAGTAACTTACTGTGTCCCTCTGACGAGAATATGACTGTAAGGAATGTGCTGACATCAAGAATTCTATCTGAGAAAGATTAGGGCTCTACTTTCAATATATAAACAAGGTTTAAGGCCTCTTAGAAAAAATACGCTCTTGTGCTAGCAATGCTGAATACAATTGAAGATTCATAAGGCAAAGAATGAGCATAAATTAATCTGTATTAAGCAGATGCAATTGTTTCTCTCGGGTTGACTATGTAGTTTTCCTTTCTTACTGGATATTGTGAATAACTTAATAAATCACTAATAAAACACGTACACACTCCTCCAAGTGAAACAGGCTGGAATACTAACGTTGCGCGATGTTTTAAATGTATATAGTAGATAGGTTTATGACATCATTATGAGCTGCCACGTGGTACGGTCCCCTCCTCACTCCGACGGAGAGCAGAACGCCCCGCAAACGTTTTCTCGTCAGAGACAATCTAATTACTACAAATAATCAAGAAGGTATATTCTTATGAATTCCGTCCCACTGTGAAATATCAGGAAATGAGGAAGCTGATAGAGATGCCAAAAAAGCAACTTTGCTATCTCCAGTGGAATAATTGCCAGTGCCCTACAGAGATACTCAAAGTTATTTTTAGCAGACCAACTGTCAAATGGAAGCAAAACTGGACCATTAAAACATCAAGCACATAGTTAGGAAAATCTCCAAAAAAAAAACCTCACCCATTCCTTCTTACTCGCCAAAGAAAATGCTCCTCACTGCGAGACCTGCAATTGTCATATCACTATCGAAAACCTCATCACTAAATGCAGAAGTTATACCATGGAGAGAAGAACACATAACATCCCTGAAGATATACTTTTATCTTTAAACAATCCTACTCATTTCAAAAAACAAATTCTTGAAAGACATGAAACTGTATAACAAGATTTAAACATAACACGTCAAATAAAAATGTATAAGTAATAGGTTTTACTGTTCTTGCTGTGTTCAAGACTTAATAATGTAAAATGTCTATAACAATGTAATACAATTATTGTATTATTTAATCAATGTAAAGTATACAATGTATTATTATTATTATTATTGTACTCGTATTTATGGATATGACCTAGTCGCGATATGACCTAGTAGTCAAAGCGACTATAAATAAAGAAAAATAACAACAAGACCTTATAATGCTATTAGTAATTACTCCCATTGCTCTGGTGTATTTAAAATTGTTCTGTGAAATGGCTACTTCATCGGAAAAGGTTACTGTACAAATGAAAACACCAGTTTCTGCTGAACACACTTTACTGTCACTTAGATGCTCAGTGTACATAAACTTTACACTTGAGATGCTTTTGACACACACTCAGAACAATACACAACTGGTCCATCGAATCACAATTGAATTGCAGAATCACCACTCTCAACTGAACTGCAAAATCCGAACTCTTAAACTGAAATGCACTCGTCACTGTCCACATTACTGTCCAAACTCTTCGACTTCGTAACTTCTTACCCAACTGAACTCCCTCAGTGAACAGAGCATCCCCTTATATCGGCCCCGCATACAAAGCGGAATGTTCTAGGAGGGGATGCTACTGGGAACAGCTGAAAGGAATCTTCTGAACGTAAAAACAGTGGGGAAGCGGCACAGAATGGATTAGTTGGGCGCATGCTGTTCGAAGGACGGTCGAGGGCCCCACCCAGGTGCCGGGCCAGGACGCACTTACTAGCGGTCCGCAGGTGGCTTCGCGCGCGCGGTCAGAATATTTATCCAAGGTATGTAAATGAATTTACTCTTTCTAAGAATTTAATCCAAAAATATTTTGCTAGGTATAAGGTATTTTCCACAGAAGGCCATAAGTTTTTTTGATTTGCAAATCATACGTACCAATTGGCCACATAATTAGTAGTTCATATTTTGTTCTTGAGCGGTGTTACTGGGTCCTTTTCTGGGTAACCTGGGTTCACTTCGGGTCAGCAGCTGGGTACACTTCCGCTGAAGTGTACGGAACTCGGGGTAAGCTTCCTGTCGCCGAAATTTACCTTCATCAAATGGCTTTCTGAAGTCGCCTTTTATTTGGGTTTGTTCGTAGCATTTTGTGATTCTGACTATAAGAAATACAAGCAAATGGGTTCACGGAGCCACAGACGATCTTGTCTTGTCTTATACGACACAGATTTCCGTCCTTGCCCGTACGCACTTCAAGTTTGGGCTTATTGTGCTACCTGTATCGTTTTAAAGTCAATTCATTATGTCTGCACCCTTTACCAAAGAATAAGTCTCATAACAGATATGGTTTGAAATTCTTCTGGTTCTAAAAACATTTTTCCAAAAGCAATATATCTTATGTAAGCCAAAGGCATCAGAGGACCATATAATGTGCTGGGCTGTTTTGGTTTCTTTCTTGCATAAACTGCAATCCAAGTCACACTGAAACACTCCCATCATGTTAAGATACTTTTTCACAGGAGCATGTCCTGTGAGAAACGCAGTAATTATTCTCAGCAGAAGTCTGTTATGTTTAAGTAAGGTTTCAGCTCTTTTCTTACGTGGTTTTCTAATAAATAGTTTACCAAGTTTGTTTCCTGGAGGTTTAACTCAGGTTTTATGATGTTCTACTTCACACCACTTATTAAAAGCCTCTCTTACTATACTCGAAATGTTCCTAGAGCCGGTTCTGCCCAATAAATTGTGAAGCTGTTCCTTGTCTTGCAAGTTCATGAGCTTTTTCACAGCCACAGAGGATAATCGGGCTATATTTGCATTTTCTACTGCAGTAGTTCAAAGTTTCATATTATGCATCTACAGGATGATTTTAAATGATGGAACCATTTTATAAAATTCGTATTTATTAAAGTACAAATCCAACATGAACCATCTTTACACCAATAAACAGAGGTATTGTTTAATACATTATAAATGTCCAATATGTCCACCGTTTGCTGCACGGCAAACATCTACGCGATAGCCACACTCGTCCCACACACGAGCAAGCGTATCTTCTGTTACTGAGTGTACGGCAACGGTGATACGGTTCCGCAGGTCGTCCAGAGTTGTAGGTAGAGGTGGGACGTAAACAGCTTCCTTAACATAACCCCATAAGAAATAGTCACATGGGATGAGATCAGGAGATCTCGGTGGCCAGAAGTGTAGAGCCAGGTCTTCATTTACCCTGCGACCTGTCCAGTGCTGAGGAAGGGATTCATTCAAAAAGCTTCGTACATCGCTGTGCCAATGGGGCGGAGCGCCATCCTGTTGGAAAAGGAGGTTCTATGAATCTTCCATAATTTGAGGGAACAGCCATTGCTCCAAAATATCCAGGTACGTTATTCCAGTTACAGTTTTTTCCGCAAAGAAAATGGTCCATAAACCTTTGTACGGGATAAGGCACAGAACACGTTTACCTTCGGCGAGTCTCTTTCGTGTTGCAATGTTGAATGTGGATTTTGCAAACTCCATATGCAAACATTGTGTCTGTTGACTTCTCCACTAAGGTGGAAAGTAGCTTCATCGCTAAAAATGATACGCTGTAGAAACGTGTCATCCTCCATCATTCCTAGCGCATAACCACAAAATTCGAGACGCTTCTGTTTCTCTTTAGGTTTAAGAGCCTGCATAAGTTGTAATCGGTAGGGCTTGTACAGCAAACGTCGTCTCAGTACTTTCCATACAGTTGTTTGGGGTATTCCAAGTTCTCTACTAGCTCTATGGGTTGACTTACGTGGACTGCGAACAAACCTGTCTTCAATCCGTCTGACGTCCTCCTTTGACACACGCGGTCAGCCTGTGCTTTTTCCTTTACACACACTTTCAGTCTGTTTAAATTGCGTAAACCAACGGCTAATGCTTTTTCTAGTTGGTGGTTCAATACTGAATTTGCTACGAAATGCCCACTGCACTACAATTTGCGACTCACTTTTTGCGAACTCAATAACGCGGAAAAGTTTGTGCTCCGCAGAAGCCATCTCACTACGTACTGACAGTAAAATGCGCGAGCACTCTACTATCACCGCCCACCCAAAAAAAACTTTGAAATATCCTCTTTTCCATATTATGCAGATTGTTCAAGTTGGATTTGTGCTTTAATAAATATGAATTTTATAAAATGGGCCCATCATTTAAAATCACCCTGTATTTTGTCCCATTTAGTGTGCGTTGTTATATTCTGGTTTTTAATGTCCAGGGTTTATTTAAATTGTTGTAATGTCCAGAGTCCATTTAAATTTTTTAATGTCCAGAGTTTATCTATGTTATAACGTTTATTTAGATTTATTGAAATTGTTAATAATCAGGGTCCATTAAAGAGTTGCGGTAGGATTCTATTTGGTGTAAAAGCCTTTGTTCCGCATTCTTAAATTTGGCTTTTTACGTTATGCTGAGTGTGTCATGTAAGGTGGAAAAGTGCGGCACTTTTACCTCCTCCTGGACGTTGGACACGTTGCAAGCACAGGAGTACCCAGGAACATACAGTATGATGTCGTCATTCCTGACGTAGCTGTGGTAGAACGACATAAGATCATCCACTGTTACTATTGTCTGGCTTGTCCACGTCACCGATCGCAGCGCTCCGCTAGACGTGTGAAGGAACGTGAAGTTCCCGGGCAGGAACAGCCGGCAGTCATCCACGAGAGACGGAGCGAGCAGACCGCCAGAGCACCAAGGTCTGCTTTTGACTTGGGCGAGATTTTGGCGTATCTCAACCAAGCTTAATGTTTCGGCCATTTTAAAATTCTATTAAGTGTTTTCGGTAAGCAATTCAAAATTTACTCTTTTGCCCTTGGTGCTAAATTCTTTAATACGTGATTTTGTGTTTATACTGAACTTGCAGCTTAAGAAAGTAAAATACTTGTAATGAACTAGGAATTATTGTAAAACAGACTAAACATCGTGACGAAAGCTGAAAGAGAAAACACGAGAAACTTTATACTTGATACGTGTTAACCTCAAGGCTGCTAAATGTTAAACAAATTACAAGCTTCATTTAAATTGTTCAAGCTTCAATTAAGATTGTGAAAGATATAGGTAGTTTATCTATAATAAATAGTTACTATATTTGTGTGAATATTTTAAAGCTAGCTCCTATACCAATCCACACCTCTGAGCTAAGTGAATGCGTGGTGTTTGAATGGGCCAAGGAGCTCCATCACATATGTGTACTGTGTATTAACTTGCAGGTTAATAATTTCTTGTTATAATACATTGATAAAGTTACCGGTAAAACAGGTTGCTACGGAGTGCGGTGTCAGGCGAAATTTGTGTACTGCAGATTTCTCCCAGATCTTTGTTTATTACCTGAGGGTTTGTTAAAATGTTTCTGCACAAATAATGTAAAGATTCATATATTCGGGTTTACAAAATGATTGTGGTCCTAATTGTGTATTTTTTCCATCAGTACTGATTGGCTTTATTAGCTGAATTAATATACGAGGTGTGATCAAAACGTTTCGGTCATAAATACTAAACAACAGTTTGTTTTGTCTAATCTGCACTGTCACCCTCCTTGGGAGTTGATACCTTGTCGCAGAGCTTCTGCCACTGCTAGAAGCACCTCTGGAAGCCCGCTTCTTTCAACATTTTCAGAGCCTTCTGCGATTCGCGATGGATGACATCAATGTCCTCAAAACGGTGTCCTCGGAGAAAAGGAAAAAGTCCGCTGGCGCCAAATCTGGAGAATAGGCGGGATGGGGAACAGTATTCATCCTATTTTTATCCAAAGATTGCCGAACAGAAAGGGCTTTGTCCGCGGGCGCATTGTCATGATGCAGGAACCAGTCACCACTCCTTCATTTCTCCGGCCGTTTGCGTCGCACATTCTCCCTTAATTTTTGCAGCACTTGTTTGTAGAACCTTTGATTCACTGTTTGACCCTGTGGCCCAAATTCCTTATGTACAATGCCTTTAATGTCAAAAAAAAACACAATCATCATCGACTTTACTTTGTATCGAACCTGTCTAGCCTTTTTCGGGCGTGGAGATGAAAGACCCTTCCATTGTGATCCTTCCATTGTGAAGGTTGTTGCTTCGTTTCTGGATCGTACCCATAAATCCATGTTTCATCATGAGTAATACTTTTCTCCATAAAGTGTGGGTCATTTTGTAGCTGTTCTTTAAGATCTGTGCAGGCAATCACACGGCCTTCCTTTTGGTCATTTGAAAGCAGGCGGGGAAATTCTTGGCGACAATACTTCTCATGTCCAAATTGTCTTTCAAAATGCTTTGAACACTTCCAAAGGAGATTCCTAATTAGTCAGAAAGTTCTCTTTTTGTAATGCGCCTATCATTTAAGACCATTTCCCTCATTTTCATCAGTTTTGCTGGAACATGGTCGCCCCGAACGATCTGCATCTTTAACTGATGTCACACCGCTTTTTAATTTCGAAAACCACTCAAATCCTTGAATACTCCCCATAGCTTCCTCTCCATACGTTGTTCTTAGCATTTCATAGGCTTGTGTTGCATTTTTACCGAGTGTAAAGCTAAATTTGATATTCGTTCTTTGTTCTTCGTAATCTGGCATTTTTGCTACGCGGAAAAATCGCAGCACTTGCAAAACAGGTGTTCACTTCAGAGCGTCTACCTCGTCACTGCATGGTCACAGGGAGTCACGTAACCTCTCATTTTTATCCGGAAGGAACGTTGCATGTACAGTCTGTGTAAGAATTAAAGAAATCTCAGCGTCAGCATTGTTGTGAAGCCATTCCAGAAACTTTTTGATCACACCTCGTATTACGAATTTAGAAAACTCACCTTTTTGTACCCTTAATAGAGTAACTGAAAATACAAAATATAGCAACATTAATGGTCAAACAATTGCAAGCATGATTATATGAGGAGGATCTACAAACCGTATCTCATTCTCAAGAGACAACCAATTGGAAATGGAGGAAAAGAGTATTAATTACATTGGGCTGAGAAATAGTATACTTTTAACTAAATAAAATATCTTTCCAAATGTAAGTAGTTATCATAGCTTCCGTTGTTTTAATAGTTAAACAAATTACCTAAGCAAGGTAAGTATTGTGTATTTTAGGCTGTAACTGACTACAAATATATTTATTTCAAAACATATTGCCTACTATAGCAATTATTTACGCAACTTATGGTTAAAGTGGGAGTTTTTTAAAATGGAAAGATTTTCATCATTCGCTACACTGCTAATAAAATGCCTTATTCCACAATTTGCGTGCATAGTTTTGTTTGCAAACCATAATAAAACTACACAATAAATAGTTTTGTGAAATCAAAACGAAAATATATAGTGAGGTAGTGTAGGGCTCGTATGAGCATTAACAGTTGAAAGCATCTAAAGCGTGTCTTAATCAGAAAGTTCCTATTTAAGACACGGAATTTGAGGAATCTGTACTTCTCGCACTTGAAAATAATTAATCTGTGCTGTTTATTATGATTTAAAATAAAAAGTTTTTAATATCCATGGACTATGCTGACTAATGCTTTAACCAGCACTGACCTAAACGAGTGTTCGCATGATTTGCTTATCCACTCACCTTCGAACATAAGGTGATCATTCCCTTAAAAATCATACCAGCAAACCCTTACTTACATAAGGATCCGGGAAAGAGGGCAAGAATTGTAAAGCCAATTTCATGGATTTGGTTAAACATATTTTGTCCTGAGGATTTCAAACTTTATAAAATTGTATTTATTATATTCTGTAAAATAAAACTATATCCGTCACAATATCATCATTGTTTCTAATTGCTTAGGTATGCTTTTCTATTTCGCTTTTAAAGGTTTTTGTTTCCAGTTGCCCCACGTTTTCATAGCTATATTATTTGATTAAATTAATGGATTTTAAATGTTTCATGCAAATTTTACAGCGTGTCAGATGCGGAAGGAAATCATTAATATTTTATAAAGTTTTGAACTTTAGATACTAATTTCATTAGGCCGGGAAAAAAATTCGCTACTCATTTTAAATATATTTTTATCCTTATAGTCACAAAACTTCTAACACTAATGATTTTGGTTTCCCACAACTGAGTAGCGAAACCTTCAAAAAAGCTAAATGCGCTCTTTCTATAAACACTCTAAAAGCCACCTGCATTGCAGTCATTTAGGGTCGTTTGAATTCTCATTATGCTATGTAATCGCAACGCTCATTAGGTTAACATGTAACATGGCTTTGTTTCCTTAATAGGTTATCACTTAGAGCTTGATTCACTGTAGATAATATTCTGCGAATTAAAGTCTCCCCTTAGGGATATGCACTACTAAAAATGCTAGTTTCCAAAGTTTTCAGTCTATTTGGCTGAAAAATTAATCTGAATGATTTTAAATTTCGTTTCGATATCTCATTTAGTTATCGTGTGTTCGATTTTTAAAAATAAATGTTATTATTCAATGTTAAAAGTTCCACACAGTAGAATTTTAAAAAGCATATTTCTTTTAAATATCCATGCCATCTATCTACTTATAGTGCACAAAACTGTACTGCTTTTTTGGACTAGCTTTAGTCCAAGAGAAAATCTTTAAAAGCCTCTATCTGTAAATTCTTTACAGCTCCTTTTCGCTTTAAATTCGTAAAATAACTAAAACTTTATATGATAGTGTTAATTATTGGGATTGTTTGGAATACGCTTGAAAATATCAAAAGAATTTAATGACAACTCCATCCAGTAGAAATTCAAAAAAAAAGTGCTGAGAAAAAATCTCAAAATTTACATTTTAAAATGAAAATAATTTACATTCAAGTTGCTGCCTTGTCGCACATAAAGGTAAACATATACAATATCGAAAGTGAAAATACATTTTCAAATTATGGCTTTTGATTTTTTTATATTTCACCAGAAATACATGTTTTGAGACTCCCTAAGTAAACAAAAAACAATTTTTTCAGAAAAGGTTCTCTCTCCCCGCCTGCCTCCCCCTCCCTCTCCCTCCCCCTCTGTCTGTGAACGGCATAACTCAAAAACGAAAAGTCGGTATTTAAGTACAGCGCCTTCAAGGATGCGAGGCAACATTGCAAGAAAATCTTTCACCCCAAATTATCCTTTACATGGAAAAAAATGTGCATTTTTGTATTTTCCAAAAAATGGCTCTAACGATTTTGATTGAAATGCCATGTTTTTAAGACATTTGCATGACAAATGAATTTTTGTGTAAAGTTCTTAATCATTTTGAGTGACTTCTATGTAAGTAACTGGTAAACCGTATGAGAGAGAGAGAGACAAACTTTTACTTACAACAAATGTAGATCTCGTTATAGCACACAATATGTCATATGAAATCTGTTTTGCCTTTAACCATTTCTGAGATACTTTTTGTTATTGGTTTGAATTTCCAAATATTTTTTTTTCAAGAGGCAAGTCACTGTTAGTTTCTTTCCTTGCTCTCTCTCTCTCGCTTTCTCTCTCTCTCTCTCTCTCTCTCTTGTGTTTTCTCGTGGTTATGAAAAGAGAACGAAATTTCAAAGTCATTCCATAGCGACTCCCTTTTTAAAAATCGGACGATCATTTTAGTTACTGTATACTTCTTAAACTTTTAACGAAATGTGTAAATGTGTAATGTAAGTTTATTTCAATCAACAAGTAGATAGAAGAATAAGCGTTTGCAAGAATTTTTTGTGGAAGTGTTAGAAATATTAGTGCTAACATCGGTATTTTATTTTAAGCCTGATAACTGTTATGCTTTCTAATCTTGTTCATACCATTTTTGGGATTAATGGTTAACAACCAAGTTTATTTTTAAAAAAAGAAATTAAGTTAAATTGAAAACCATTAGTACAAAACTTTTTATTATATGTGGCAGATACCTGAATATTAGATATTACTACGGTGACCTTCCCTTTTGTTGGGGTTGGGCAATGTGTTGGAATTGTACTAAACCCAGTTTAAGTCAGTCATCACTGGAAGCAAATATGTATTGAAACTTTAAAATAATTGCACTGATTAGAACAACGGTAAAGTTGAAAGGCACGCTGTCAGCAATCGCCCAAATGTAATGGCATACAATGATACTGCAACCGTATTAATACTTTATTTTAATGTGGATGAAATTAGGACGGCCGCACACGTTCAAGATTAATGACTTCTGTAGTGTTACTACTCTTGACGACATACCCGCAGCACACATAGCTACATATAATACTTGGAGCTCTCCGTAAAATGGCTGCCTAGCACATTCCAGAATTTCAAAGTACACATTTGTAGAAAGCTTTCAAGTTACAGCACATCTACTGCTACACTCAAGCTATAAATTTTTATTAGTATGCTCTAAGTCCTAGATTTTCCATGCAAGAATTTGCAACGGCCCTTTGGCCGAGCAGTTGGGTAAAGCCCCTTCTTCGTCGAAGTTCTACTCGAGACTTTTTTTTTACTTTGACTGGCAAGTAAGCTCCGGCTGGTTGGAGAGAGGGAAAGAACAGGAGCCAATCACAGCACGCCGTGTAAACGGCCGTAAGGTGCCGCGATCAAGCCTAGCGGCCGTTCAGAGAAACTTGCTCTCGTCGCAATGCACCCAACATCTTAAAGCATAAGCAGAGATATAAAAATCTACTCTCTAGTACTAGCAAAGCGACTTAACAGAGGGTTGCTTAATCTGATTCCACTACAGCAAAGATAGTTCCAGTATAGTAAGCGATGTACAACCGTCACAATATGTAACATCTAAATTAACTGTTGTTTATGGAAATAAATTAGACAGAGAAGCAAAAGTATCAAAAAGGGAGTAAATAAAAAATAAAATAATTAAAGAAATTATGAAAGTCTAAAAACAATATTATTCAACTCAATAAAGAGAAAAGACTTTTAATAGCTTGGGCTGGAAAGAACCCCGAAGGTAATGTTGGTATGGATATCTAAAAGCTATCAGAAGAAGTATGCATATGAGGAAACGTACAAAAGAAGATAGAATTTTTTAGAGAAGCAAAGGATTATTGTGTTGAAGGAAAGCTACTGAATTGTAGAACGGTTACAATAATAATATTAAGAATAATAATAATAATAATAATAATAATAATGCTATCATCTATATCGTCAATCTCTTATAAACTACGGTTTTGCTGCTGTCAAGAAAACTTCTAAGTTGAAGACACGTTTTGACTTATTT
The DNA here is from genome assembly GCA_030765065.1 of Deroplatys truncata. NCBI lineage: Eukaryota > Metazoa > Arthropoda > Insecta > Mantodea > Mantidae > Deroplatys > Deroplatys truncata. The sequence goes on from CM060979.1 coordinate 167,780,361, forward strand.
AATTTTGGAATCAGGTGAGCTTCATTTATGTTGGTGTCTTCTATATCTCAGGTCATCTTGGCGGCTTTCATACCTTTGTGGTGTTGCTCGTCGGCAGTGATGTTCCCTCGTTTACAGCTGTGTTAAACTTTGGGTTGATATTAAATGTTAATTTCATTTTCTGAACAAAAATTAAATTCACACACACAGTCACACTTCCACGCTCTAGGGAGCATAAGATTAATCCTGGCTAAATAAAACTCCCACTCGCCAGCCGGGAATGGGTTTAGTTCACATACTTCTCTAAAGCAGAGGCAGTTTGGCACAATGGTTTTTACTAGGGGAATCTTAGCTAACATATGCGATCTGACGAGTGATATCCTAGAAAAGTTTCAAACTTTCGGGCTGAAGAAGGCCTAAAATAATTATGGACGAAAGCTTGGAATTCACTCGCCTGATTCGCCAATACACTGCACAAAATTATTAGTTTTAATTTAAACAGTTCATAAATAAAGTCGAAAGTAATAAATTTTATAGCGAAGTGCAATAAAACAGCTAAATTTGTCATTGAAATAAAATAATAGAACCAATCTCAAACTTTAATTATTTAGATGCAATGTCTTCTAGCTTCATGAAGGACATAAAGATTACAAAAATACATACGTTTCAAAGCACTATATTGTAGTATTAGAAGAAACATTAGAGGAGCATTAAAGCCAAAAACAAGCCAGAATAAGTCCACCTCTGTGGTGTTTGGGGTAATGTGTCTGCCTCACATTAACAAACTCACAGTCCGACATGACACCTAATCAGGTTAAGAACGTCAATGAAGTGTCAATCTTAACTAGTGGATGCGAAAATTGGACTTTAGCAAGAAAGAGTAGAAGAAACCTATTGAAAATGCGGAAATTAGGAGTATACCCTTTAAGAATATACCTAGGAGAGGCGCTTTATTTATATAACCTATTTGTGAAAGAATCGCAATATCATGTATTCGGTACATCAGTGGAGAACAGCCTAAATGGCCAATAAAGTATTCATCTAGAGGTTACTGAAAATGCGACGTTCAATGATGCAATGTATGGATACACTTTTTTCGAATAGAAAAGACCGATGTGCCTAAGACTCAAAGTAAAAGAAGAAGATAAATTTCGCAGATAGTCTTTAGTAATGTCAGTACTACTGATACTTTTCCGGTAATTTAATTATCTATTGACAGTTTGAAACCTTATTTAAATTACCTAAGAAACATTACAAGCAATGAGATAAGATATTGCGATGCTTTTTTGTTGTTGTTGTTGTTGATAGTTTTACCGTCAACAGTGAACACGAAAATGCACGAAAATAGACTTCCTAGATACCTAATCGAATTGAAGCAGAGATTATAGGAATAAAAAAGGAATATATTAGAAAAATAAATTTGATTCTGATTGATGGATATGATATCAATAAGAACGTACATAATGGAATGCATCGGTGAAATTTATTAAACAATGTGAACATTTTCGAATTTTTGTTTTTTGCACTTTTGTTATACTTAGTTTGTAATTTCATGCTACGGAATTGTTTTTTTTTAATATCAACAATTTTAAAACCATTTAGTTGATCCTGCAACTTTTAGGCAAAGCATCACGTTAAACCTTAAGTTCTGTTTTTCTCAATACTTTCTTTTCCCAGCATTTTACACTTTCCAAATGCTCCTTTGACCATAGCTTATAAGACATGTTTAGAGAACTTCAGGAATTATTAATTTTTAAAACTCTTTGTGCTCTAGCTATAAGTATGAAATAGCTCAGCTCAAATTCATTATTTTCCATAACTAAAGTTGAAATAGTTGAAAAATGCGGCAAGAAAAGTGTAAGCAACCTTTTTTTGTTATAAACTAATTGAAATTACGAAATGTCTGACAAACTTTCATATACTTGTATTCTAAACTCAAATTAAAAATTTGGGGGACATAATAAACCGTAGGATCCACGGAGGATTTCAAATTTCCCTAACAAAAAGTTATTGATTATGAGTTAAAAAATTAATCTCATAACCACGATTTTACTCGTACATAGCCCGTTAAAACCTTGAGTGCAGTATAATGTTTTATGCACCGAGTGTATTGTAAAAAAAAAAAAAAAGTCTGATGTGTTACACTCCCATGACTTTCTCTAATCTGTACAAACTATTTTCACAAACACTTATTCACCATCTACTTCATGTTAATCGAGATAAACATTTGCAGAAATGTTGCTAATTGTCTTGTAGATGCAAGGGGAATATGGTAAGCTTTACCGATAGTCAAATGTTTTAAGAGCTGTTTCCTATGTGGAGCATTCCATTCTCTTTGTATGTCCAGGACATAAAAAACGAATACTGAATTCCCAATTCTGGTTCACTCCAGAATATATATAACGTAAATTGTGTGTTTTAACGGGCTCTATATTTTTTGTGTTGAACAATTTTGTCTCTCGCTTACGGTTTACCAGTTATGCAAAAGCTATTAAGAATGAAGAAAACTTTTGGGGGTATTCCCAGAAAATTTAAGATATACATTTTATTTGTCATGAAAATACGTAATATACATTATGTTTTAATCAAAATCATTACAACAATTTTTGTGAAAATCAAACTTTTCCAAAAATGTTCCATGTAAGGGTAGTCTGGCCTGGGGGATTTTCTTGAAAATCTTCGTGTCACATTTGAAAGATGCTGAAACTCAATACCAAGCTTGGTATTTATGAGATTTTTGTTTTTAATTATGCTGTTCAAAGAGACACACGGAGCTTTTTCTAAAAGTGCTTCTTTGGATTCAGGGGACCTCAAAACATATATTAGCGGCGAAATCTCGATATCAGTTTTTTGGATGGAATGCATTACTTGCCCTACTTACTATACGTAGTGGAAAAAGTAAAAATCAAAGAAATCACAAGAACACTAGATTTTTAGACTCTCTATTACGTATAGGTAGTAAGTACTGGAAATATCATATTCCACCTAACAATTCAATGTCGAGATATCACCGGAAATACGTGCTTTGAAGCCCCCTGAACTAAAAAAATTTATGAATTTACACTCACATGACTTTCTCTACTCTTGTACAAACTATTTTTACAAACACTTATTCTCCATATGCTTCATGTTAATCCAGATATCGAGATGTTAATCTTATTGCTAATTTTCTTGTAGATGCAAGGGGAATTGATAGGTTTTAAGCTATAGTCAAATATTTTAAGAGCTGGTTGCATTACCAGGACAAAAAAATTAATAACGAATTTGAGATAAAGTATAAGTATTAGAAAATTTAAGGGAATAACAAGCAATATCTCGAAAATGATTCACTCAACAAAAAAAAAATATGTATATGACATTAGTTGTGTATTTTAACGCGATCTAAATTTTTTGTGTAGTAAAATTTTGTCTATCTCTTATGGTTTATCAGTTATGCAAAAGTCGTTCACAATGAAGAATTCTTTTGGAGACATTCGTAAATAATTTGAGATATACATTTCATTTGTCATAAAACTTAAACATATGATATTTTAATCAAAATCGTTAGAGCAATTTTCTGAGAAAATTAAAATTTTCCAAAAATGTTCCATGTAAAGGGTAATCTGGGGTGGGGGAATTGTCGAAAACCTTCGTGTCGCCTCTCTGGAAGATACTGAACGTAAATACCAAGTTTGGTGTTTATCCGACTGTTCTTTTCTGAATTATGCTGTTCACAGACACACACACGGACATGTTTCCAAAAATGCTTTTTTGGATTCAGGGGGTCTCAAAACATATATTTCCAGTGAAATTTCGGTATCGAATTTTTGGGAGGAATACAATACTTCCCCTACATACTATACGTAGTAGAGAAAGTAAAACAAAAAAAAAAAGAATAAAAAAAAAGGTCCGTGTGTATGTGTCTGTGAACAGCACAACTCAACACGAAAATTGGGATAACTACCAAACTTGATATTTAGGTTCAATTCCTTCCAAATATGAGACATAAATATTTTCAAGAAAATCGCTCCTCCGCAGACTACCCTTTGCATGGAAGATTTTTTGAATGTTTTTATTTTATAGAAAATATATCCGAGTTTTATTAAAATACCATATGTTAATACATTTACATTATAAATAAAAGGTATACCTTGTATTTTCTGGAAATATCCTCTGAAATCCTCTTCATTTGGAAGAAATTATGTATAATCTTGTATTACTGGTAAACATTAAGCGATAGACCAAAAGTACTACACAAAAAATGTAGATCTCTTTAAAACACTCAACTTATTTTAAATAATTTTATGGTGTCATCAGCTGTTTCCGAGGTATCAGTTATTAATTGTTGGATTTGTTCATAACTTCCTCATTCTTTTTAAGTGCCACTGATTTTCAGTTGTTTTTCACGATTGCATTGAAACAATATGGAATTTTAAGGCCAGCATATGGCGTTCAGTTCTTAAACACTTGACTATTGCTGTTCTCTTTGTATATATATATAACGGAATGTGTAATGTAGCTATTTCTGTAGTAGATAGAAAAATAACTTCAGTAAGAATATATTGTATATCCACTAATAAACAATAGAGAGTAGAGAAATTTATGTGAATGTATCACATCAGGTTTGTTTATTTTTACAGGTGCATTACCTTAAGTGGCTCGCGCGCAATTATCAAAGTAAGAACGTTTATATCCACTTAAAATTAGCTCTTCCTCCTGTATAACCAAAATATATTGAAAAACGGAAGGCTGGACATAGGTGATGATGTTTATTATTATTATTATTAGCATTATTAGCAATGCCTGAATTATTATAAGCAGAAAACGTTTAAAATTATAATAGATGAATAATCAGACACTGATGCCTCCGTGACAAATTTAGTAAGTGGTTGTCGTTTGAAGAGGTCATATTCAAGCTCCGCTCTAATTTGCCATAATCTCATTGCGTTTCCCATTTTAAGCTGTTGTGATTATTGGAAAGGTAGAATCATATAGAAAACTTTAATGCTACATCCGGGATTTGAACCGCTGATCCTATGCTTATTGTGCCGCTGCTCTGACAAACTGAGCTAGCACGAAATTAAGGATATCCATCTGTAAAAAAATATGTCTGTCTTTAAGCCCAGCTTCCTCACACAATGTATTATAAAGCCGGCCCTCGTAGTGTGGTCGCTGGAGTGTATAGCTTCGGCGCTCCGCCAAGCTGCGGGTCGCGAGTTCGAGTCCCGCTATGGGCATGGGTGTTTGTGTATGGTGTGTAATTGCGGTAATGAGCGATAAAGAATACCGTAAAACACAGTAAGAATAAACTGAGTAAGGAAGAGAAGAAAATACAAATAAAGAAAGGTTTTGGTGAAACTAAATTCAGGAGAGGCCTCAGGAATCCTTAAATGCTAAACTTACTGCAAAGGAGCACTAACGGCTTCTCTCGGGTTTTCTTTTGTCGGCACATACTCAAATTCAAACTTTTCGGTTCATTTCCATGAAGTTTTCTATACCTCCCTGTTAACGACACGATAAAATAATCATGAGATGAATTTTTGTTAACATGCTTAGTTGCGATATTATTAAACAATAATGTTCATATTGTGTAAATTTTTAAGCAAAAAAAATTAAATCTCACATTTAACATTTATTTTTTCACGGCGGCGCGGTACCGCAGTGGTTTAGATTCCGGTTCTCGTACTGGGGATCCGAGATTCAATTCCCGACTCTGTGGTGGGGATTTTAAGTCGGCCTATGACCCTCGGGGAAACCTCATTCTACGAAGTGTTAAATGGATCCATCTCTAAAAGATAAAAAGAACATAAATGAAAACGCAATCTCTAACATTTTCAAATTTTCTCCCAAAGTAGTGGCATAATTAAAATGTAGCTCTACAATCTGTTAATGGAGTATTAATGAGTTTAACAATCGAATATTATTTTTTAAGAAAATAATAGCATCGTATGGAGAAATTCTTAAAAGCAGTAAAACAAAAATTAATATTTTTGAACTAATTTAAAAATGCACATGAAATTTGGTCTAGGTATTAGACGTTAAACACTGATAGATGTAATAACATTCCAAATCGAGCTAAAATTGTGGATTTTTTAAATCTCACCGATTTAAATTCATCAAGTGACTCGCATTTTTCAGTAGTAGCTCACTTCGTTACAACTTCGACACGGTAAGCTGAAGATCCGTGGTTCAAATCCCGGCTATGACATTAGCCTACACACGGTAAGTATAGAAGAACAATAGATTGACGTCGTGGTTCCTGCTAAGATTTGAAATTATTAGAGTGGAAAAATAGAAAAGAAGTTAAATTTGGAAGCGAGCTACAAATCATAAATATGCATAAAATCGTTAAGGACACGACGATTTTACAAGACTTCTAAGCACTTCCCTCATAAAGCTCTTAAGCAATAAAACATCTCAAAGGAAAATGCGGGAGAAACTAATAAGGCTGTCCTGCGTATGCGTACTCGAATAGTTCTTTTCCATCTCAGCCGCCACGAACGATGTAATTCCGCACGTTATTTTTTAGCTGAGGCCGCCGAGTATGAGGAAAAAATGGATATGGGTTCTCCCCATTCCATATTCGGTTTAAGCAGCTTTGCTCTACCTTCATAAGCCATAGCGGTGATTTTTGTGTGTAGTCTAATGCACATTTCTCCTACGTTAAGATTCTGCGTGAAAGAGTGAACTTTGCTTCCCTCCGTCGCGTCAACTCGGAAGCGCTGATTCCAAAGCAAGCATTGCGGAAAGTATCTTGGCTTTCATCGCAAAGCTATTGCATCTATTTCCGCTCATCCTTGAACTCTTGCAGAGACGTTCCCTTTTCTTGGATAATTTCGGGTTATATGCTAAGTTCACGGTAGATATCCGCAAGAAGTAACATATACTGATTTTGCTGCCGCGAACCTCATGTTGCAGTCTCTACGATTTGGAGCGGGGAAGGGGTGAAAAGTTGGAAGGGAGAATGTATTTTTTTTTCTCTCTCGTTGCCTGAAACTCCTTTTCTTCCATTTATCCCCTTTTGTACTGGAGGGAAAAAATCAACTCTATGCGAATCCTCCACCCCTTCTGATTTTATTCGTTCACACACACACAGCAGGAATATAAAAATCCAATGTGAGCGGACCCATACCATACTCCTACCACGTTAGGTTTCCCGGAAAGCTTTTATGTACTGTAGTAGGGACTTACTTTACCGTATTTGAAAAATTCGAATGCTTTCTCTCTCTCTCTTTCTCTGCCTCTCTCGTTCGTTTTGGTCAGTGCAGACAGAAAGGTAATCAATCATACAGGAGATCCAGATTTACTGGCGAATCCTTTTATGGAGATGAAATAAAAGCACAGAGGGAGGGCGGATTTTTTTATATCCCGCCCATTCCGTCCCCACTGTCTATAAAATCACTGGTACATACACATAAAAGGGTATGCTTCAAGTATGAGCTTGCTTTCCCTTGGAGCAAAAGTAGAGAGAAATATAGTTTTAAAATCCGGCTTTTGGTAAGGCAAGTTAAAAAATAAAAAAAGGGGGGAAGACAGCAAAACATGCTGATTACAATCATAAGCAAATCTAGTTGGTTCTCGCATTGAACATAAATGTATCTATACCTATATTTACCTATTCCTATACAGAAATACCTAGCTAAATTACAAACTGCAATTATCTCTCGTACATTTCAACACTGCAAACTAAAGAAGAGAAACTGTTACATTTATTTATCACCCAGTTTCTTCACAGATGATCAAGTCTTATTATTAAAAAGTGAGGAAGAACTACAAGAGATATTTAAATTAAACATTTTAGTAAAAGAATACAATATGGAAATCTCAACTGCAAAAAACGAAAGCACTCACGTGTAAAAGTAATAATCTAGTTCGGTCTAAAATAATCTTTTAAAACAAACGAATAGAACAAGTATCAAATTTAACTTCTTTGGATGTGAGATAAATAACAGTGAAACATATATCAATATTAAACTCAATGTATTTAATTAATAACAATCAAATGAATATAAAATAAAGCTAGAAAACAATAATGAGGCTAATTAATCAACTGGACGCTCTTTATCTGCTGTGTTTCTTAGCGTCTCATTCTATATTGGGCGTCAAAGACCGGCAATTTTGCTCAGAGGTCTTTTTATCAGACTTGAGGTTCTTTTACGAGCCGTAAATATAAGACACGGGACCACCGGCTTAACTTACCTTGCTAAGGAAGCCATGCTAAGGATTTTTATGCCCAAAAAAATCCATCGCCCTCCGCCGGGTTTGAACACACGACCTCGGGAACTAGAGGCTAGCATGCTACACCACGGAGGGGCAACAATATAATAAGGATATATAAAACAGTGACAATACTACCTATGGTTAAGAAATATGAACCAAAACACCTACCATAAGGCTAAAAAAATCTGCTGTGATACATTCACATGACCTTCTCTACCCTTTATATCGTTTATCAGTGAATATACAAGCTATTCTTACTAAAGCGTATTTTATATCTACTACGTTTTAATTCAAATAAGCCTTTACAAAAAAGCTGCATTACACATTTCGTTATAGGTTCAAGGAGAACAGCGATAGTCAAATGTTTAAAACTGGACACTATGCTTCGGCCCTAGTGGTCCATACTGTTTCCGCGAGAAACACTGAATGGACTTCAAAAGAATAACCAAGAAATGAAAAATTCGAGGCATTACTGACATATATATATATATCAGAAATTGCTTATACCACAAAAAAACTTGCTTGAGATAAATTGTTTTAAAGAAATCCAAATTTTTTTGCAATACGTTTTGACTATCACTTAACGTTTACCGGTTTTACAAGATTATTCAAAACTCCTTCCGAACGAAGACGACTTCAAAGGCTATTCTAAGAAAATTCAAGATATAAATTTTGTTTGTCATATAAATGCCTTTATTATATAGTATTTTAATCAAAATCGTTTGAGCCACCTTTTAGAAAATCAAAATTTTCGAAGAATGCTCAAAGTAAAGTGTAATTAGGGTGGGAAATTTTCTTGAAAACGTTCATGTAGCATCCTTGGAAGATACTGAGCTTAATACTAATTTTGGTATTTATCGGACGTTTCGTTTTTGAGTTATGCTCTTCACAGACACACACATACACACCCTAAAAGTTCTTTTTTTGGATTCAGAGGGGCCTCAAAGCACATATTTCCGGTGAAATCTCGAATCGAATTTTTGGGTGGAATACAATACTTCCATTACTTACTATACGTGGTAGAAAAAGTAGTACAATCAGCAAAAATGGAATTCCTCAGATTAAAATCAGGATAACAAAAATGGACAAACAATTAAATAAGACAGCAGCACACTATAATAACAAAATGTAGAGGAGACTGGAAACAACTTTGAGAAAGAATGCCAACCAGCAGAATACAAAAAGTTACCTTAAATTAACGTCCCCAAGAAAGACGAAACACAGGAAGATCCCAGAAGAGAGGGTTAGAACAGAATTTGGAGCCGGAACAGGTTGAGGTAATCTATACCGCACAGTAAAAGAAGAAGAAGAAGACCGAATTTGTTTATTAAAACAACACAAGCGTTGAGTACTTGCAATTCTCTTGTATATCATCAGTAGGCATCGGGTTTCTCTGCACTAAGAATATCTCAAAATCATTTATGCTCTCAAAATCTTTAAAATATTGTGATGCAGCGGCTATGGACCAAGGTTATCGGGAGGTAGGCACCAGGCAGTCGGAGATAAACAAAGATAAGTCGCGCTCGAGCCCGCGTAAACAACAGAAACGCTATCGGCATATAACCAGACTTTTATAAAAGTTTCTTTCCCCCACCTACAGAACTGTGTTGAGGTTTTTCTAGAATGTCGTCGTTTCTAACGCTCCCCATATGACATAAGATCTTAGGGGTTTAGCTCATTTTACCAAGCGATGACGGGCCCGTTTCTGAGATGGAGGCAACCATCCGTTGTCTCCGATGGTAGGGTGATAATGAGGATGGCGGGGGAATGAGAGGACCTACAGCTTTTCCCGTGGGCTCCGAACCACGTTGGGCCTTGAGGATATTTCACATGAGCAAGTCAGAGGGGAAGGCGTGGACAGGCCCGACTTAGAAAAGCAAACCAGAGCCGGGAATCAAAACCGGACCCTCGGTACGCGAGTCGGAAACCAAACCACTGCGCTACGCATTTCTAGAATGTTCTGTTGATTCCATTGGCTACATAAGGAAGCGTTCTCGCAAGAGGTGGGTGTTGAGTCAGTGAGGGATTGCTACGAAAACAAAGTGCCATTCTACAAGTGAGTTTGTGACGACAACTTTGATATACTGTGAGTTCCACTGCAGCAGAGATTGAAGAAATCTTGTGGCTCCCCAGGGAGTGAACCGTACTGAAGAATCGACTACGTCGTGTGCACTGCATTACGCCGCTTTGTAGTAAGGGAAGTGAAGTGAGGAGAAATTTCAACTAGTTCAATTACTGAAATAACAGTGTGAACTGGGTAAAGTTCCAGGGAAATTGAACCAGATAAAAACAGTGAAGTGATATTGAGAACTTAGAAATTAAATTAATTAAATTGTATTTTATCTATGGACGATCTTTAAGTACTGTGTTTCATAATGTCCCATTCTATACTTGAAAGACCGGTGTTTTTGCTCAGAGGGCTCTTTATCAGGCATGACGTTCTTTTACGTGCCGTAAACCTACGGCTATACGACCACCGGCTATACTTCCCTTCCGAAGAAAGCCATGCTAAGAATGCTTACGCCCAAAAAATCCGTCGCCCACCTCGCGTTTGAACCCGCGGCCTTGGAAACTAGAGGTTAGCATATTGAGAACATAGAAGAATGACGGTTGAAAATCTTCAGAAATTCACAATATGCTGTATAATTTCGAAAATGTGCACTTATCAAGCACTATGTTTATTAACCTTAAGCTTGTACTTTTTTGTACTAACAATAGACATTCTTCTTTAGATATACAGAGGGGACCATTTAAGTTGAACCTGTACAGTATTTCCAAAACAAGCGTTGTAGAAAGAAATGTTTTTAATAAGAGCCGCTTGATATTACGTAGGAAAGTAAATGCTATTAGTAAATCTCCTAAAATGACTATCATGACGTCCACCAAACAAAACACCATCGTCATAATATCAAGCAACTTCTATTCAAGGCATTTCTTTCTACAACGCTTAGTTTTGGAGATACTGTACAGCCTCAATTTAGATGGTTCACCCTATATACACTATGTGATCAAAAGTATCCGGACACCCCCACAGACATTCGTTTTTCATCTTAGGTGCACTGTGCTTCCGCCTACTGCCTGGTACTCATTATCCGCGACCTCAGTAGTCATTAGACATCGTAAAACAGTAGAATGGGACGCTCCGTGGAACTCACGAACTTCGAACGTGGTCAGGTGATTGGGTGTCACTTGTATTAGAAGTCTGTACGCGAGATTTCCGCTTTCCTAAGCATCCCTAGGTCCACTGTTTCTGATGTGATAGTGACGTGGAAACGTGAAGGGACATGTACAGCACAATGCGTACAGGCCGACCTCGTCTGTTAACTGACAGACCGCCGAAATTTGAAGAGGGTTGTAAAGAGTAATAGGCAGACATCTATCCACACCATCACACAGGAATTCCAAACTGCATCAGGGTCCACTCCAACTACTATGACAGTTAGGCGTGAGGTGAGAAATCTTGGACTCCATGGTCGAGCGGCTGCTCATAAGCCACACATCACGCAGGAAAATCCCAAACGACGCCTCGCTTGGTGTAAGGAGCGTCAACCTTACACGATTGAACAGTGGCAAAACGTTGTGTGGAGTGACGAATCACGGTACACAATGTGGCGATTCGATGGCAGGGTGAGGGTATGGCGAATGCCCGGTGAAAGTCATCTGCCAGCGTGTGTAGTACCAACAGTGAAATTCGGAGGTGGTGGTGTTACGGTGTGGTCGTGTTTTTCCTGGAGGGGGCTTGCACCCCTTGTTGTTTTGCGTGGCAGAATCACAGCGCAGACCTACATTGATATTTTAAGCACCTTCTTGCTTCCCACTGTTAAAGAGAATCGGGGATGGCGATTGCATCTTTCAACACGATCGAGCACCTGTTCATACTGCACGGGCTGTGGCGAAGTGGTTACACGACAATAACATCCCTGTAATGGACTGGCCTGCACAGAGTCTTGACTTGAATCCTATAGAACACCTTTGGGATGTTTTGGAATGCCGACTTCGTACCAGGCCTCACCGACCTACGTCGATACCTCTCCTCAGTTCCGCACTCCGTGAAGAATGGGCTGCCATTCCCCAAGAAACCTTCCAGCACCTGATTGAAAGTATGCCTGCGAGAGTGAACACTGTCATCAAGGCTAAGGGTGGGCCAACACCATATTGACTTCCAGCATTACCGATGGAGGGCGCCACGAGCTTGTACGTCATTTTCAGCCAGGTGTCCGGATACTTTTGATCACGTAGTGTATCACTGATCACAGGTCGCTGTAATGTATTTTACAGTATACAACGATCATGTCCTCCAAGAGCTCAGAGTAAGTTTACGATATTTATCGGTCATCACAAATTCGTATGCACATAAGGATCTTTCTACGTTTACAGACATTATTGGAAACAAATCTGATATGTTACATTCACATGACCTTTTCTATCGCTTATTAGTGGGTATACTAACTATCCTTACTAAAGCTCATCTTTCTATCTATTACATTTTAATTCAAATGAACCTTTGCAGAAATAGCTACATCACTCATTTCGTTATAGATACAAAGTAACAGCGATAGTCAAATGTTTAAGAACTGTACGCTATATGGTGGCCTTAGAATTCCATGCTGTTTCTATGCAATCGCGAGAAACAATTCCATGTTGAGAGGACCTTAAAGAATGACCAAGTAATGAAAAATTCGAACGGATATCTCGGAAATGGCTTATGTCACAATGAAGGCATTTAAAATTAAATATATGTTGCGCGGTGCGTTTTCATCTATCGTTTAACGTTTACTAGTCATATCAGATTATACAAAATCCCTTTCAAATGAAGAGTACCTAAAGGCTGTTCCCAGAAAATTCAATACACGCTTTATTTGTCATGTAAATTCCATTAATATATAGTATTTTAATCAAAATAGTTAGAGCCATGTTTTAGAAAATATAAAATTTCGAATAATCTGCCATGTAAACGGTAGTTGAGGTGGGGGGATTCCTTGAAAATCTTCGTGTCGCATCTTTAGAAGGTACTGAAGTTAAATATCAAACTTGGTGTTTGCCCGACTTTTCGTTTTTAATTTATGCCGTTTAGACACACACACACACACCCCCACAGGGCCCTTTTCTAAAAATCACATTTACATGACTCTATCGTCTATCGCGTATTAGTGGATATACAAACTATTCTAACTAAAGTTTATCTTTGTACCTATTAATTTTTAATCGAAATAAACTTTTGCGGAAATAGCTACATTACACATTTCGTTATAATACAAAGAGAACAGCGATAGTCAAATGTTTAAGATCTGGACGCTGTATGCCAGCCTTAAATTTCCGTACTGTTTCTATGTAATCGCGAGAAACAATTGAATGTTGATAGGATTTTAGGAGAATGGCCAAGAAATAAACAATTCGAACCTTTAATAACGGATTCCTCGGAAATGGCTTACGCCACAAAAAAAGCTTATTTGAAATATGTTCTGTATTTTAAAGAGATCTACATTTTTGTATAGTACGTTTTCGTCTATTCCTTAACGTTTATCAGTTATTCAAGATTATACAAAATTTCTTCCGAATGAAGTAAATTTCACCGACTATTCCCAGAAAATTCAAGATATACATTTTATTTGTGATATAAATCTGTAGTATATGGTATTTTAATCAAAATCATTACAGCCATTTTTCAGTAAAACAAAAAATTTCAAAAAATGTCCCATGTAAAGGGTGGTTTGGTATGGGAGATTTCCTTGAAAATCTTCGTGTCGCATCTTTGGAAGATACTGAACCTAAATACCAAATTTAGTATTTATCCGTCTTTTCGTTTTTGATTTATACTGTTCACAGGTACACATACACGGACCATTTTCTAAAATTGCTTTTTATGGATTCAGGGGCCTCAAAACATGTATTTTCGGTGAAATCTCTATATCGGATTTTTGGATGGATTACAATACTTTCCCTACTTACTGTATGTAGCAGAGGAAGTAAAAAAGTTTTTTTTATTCAGGGCCCATCAAAACATGTATTTCCTGTAAAATCTCGGTATCTAGTTTTGGGTTGAATGCAATGCCTTCTCTACCTATGTAAGTACCTGGTAGGAGATAGTAAAAATTTGAAACCATTTTCTGACTCTGAAGAAATGTCTTCGTTTCATCTGAAGATTTCATCAACGGAGTTTAGAACATCAATGTTAGGATTTCTCTCATAAAACACTGTATAATTTACCGTATAATTTTCCTAATTACTTTAAAAGAGCACTCTAAGGTTTACCCTGAAAGTCTACAGCGGTGTTTCCATAGTAAGATCCTGTTATTTTGTCATTAATGTGTTTAAATATTAATTTTAAAATTACACGTTTTTAAATATGTCTATTATATGCTCGAAGCATGAAAAAATGATGGAATGTACAGCAACATCTGAAATATGCAGTTATATGCACTATAAAACTTTACATACAAGCACAGAAGAGCATGAAACGTGTTGGAAACTTAATTTCGTATCTCAAGTAACAACAAACTATGCATTTGTATACACACAAATTCAATGTCTACTCGTCAGCAATAATATCCAAAACTGCACCATAAGTTCCAGGATTACGCAGCTGGAATCCCCAAATATTCATTGTCCCAAATCTCTTAAGACTAGTCCACATCTGAATGCAATTGCCCGCAAACAAAAATACAAGTGTTTTCAAGCAAATTCACTGAATGTTATCAAACAAATGCATTGAATGGAAAGGTAGAATCAGACGACTGAAAAATCCAATGCCACAGCCAGTATTTGAACCACGGATCTTCCGGGTTTCGTGAAAGTATCTTGCCCTGTGTATTATGCTCTCTGAATTTGGCCCATATGAACACACTGGTTGTAGACTTTATAATAATAAAATCGTATTTCAATTTGCAACAAACGAAAGGATAATGTTCTTACTTTTTACTTTTTCTAAGGGGAAGTATTGTATTCCCCAAAAATTGGATACCGAGATTTAATCTGAAATACATGTTTTGAGGTGTCCTGAATCCAAATAAAGCATTTTTGGAAATATGTCCTGGTGTGTTTCTGTGTGTGTGTCTGTCTGTAAACGCATAACTCAAAAACGAAAAGTCGGATAAATACCAAACTTGGTATTTGAGTTTAGCATCTTCCAAGCATGCGACACGAAGATTTATTGCTAGAAAGGCTTATTGTTCATTCGGCTTTGACTTTTGCCATTTTTCGGTAAGCTTATAGTAGGGCGGATCAAAAAGTAACTCACAATAATTTTTTTCTGTCTTGGTATTGCAGCTGGATTGTTGCAATTTCACACAGATATAGTTTGAAGGTTTCACTACAGAGAGTGTTTTTTGTTTCATGTGCAACTCCAGTGAGAGAAGCGTGAACTACGCAACAAAGATGGCGCGCATGTTACTGTCGTCCACGTGTGAAGCGCAGAGAGGTGTGGTTCGATATTTGTGGGCCAAAGGGCATAAACAGAGTGATATTCACAGAGACATGCGTGGCGTGTATGGGGATGACTGTATGGACCGTAGCAATGTCTCCAGGGGTGTGCATTCTAGCTAGAGGTCCGTGTGAACCTTAGTGATTCGCCAAGCTCCGGGAGACCGGTAACTGCTGCAACCCCACAGAAAGTCAGAGATATTGAGGCGGCAATTTTGAACGACCGGCGTGTGCAGCTGCGAATCTTATCGCAACAGTTCAACATTTCCTATGTGCAGTGTACGATATTGTTTATGACACGTTGAAATTTCGTAAAGTTAGTGCTTGCTGGGTGCCTAAGAACCTGGCAGACAACCACAAGGGCCAGCGAATGATGACAAGCTTGGATTACCTAACGCGGTACACCGCAGAAAGGTATGACTTTCTGAAAGGAATTGTCACTAGTGATGAGTCGTGGGATACCACTACACCCCGAAACCAAGCAGGCAAGTATGGAGTGGAAACATGCTGGTTTCCCAGAGTTGGAAAAATTCAAAGTGACTCAATCTGCTAGGAACGTGCTTGTGACGTGTTCTGGGATATGCATGGTGTTGTATTGGTGGACTCTGCTGAACACGGGGCCACTGTGAATGCTGCAGCCTACATGAAAACTTTGGTGAGGTTGCGTCGTGCCCTTCGTGACAAACGCCACAGCATGGTTGTTGACGATGTCAAAATTCTTCATGACAATGCTCGCCCCCATGTTGCCGCTGCTGTTCGTCAGAAAATCATCAAATTTGGTTGGGAGGTGCTCCAGCATCCACTATACAGCCCGGACCTTGCATCGCCAGACTTTCATCTGTTTGGTCCCATCAAGAAATTCCTGGCCGACCAACGCTTTGCGATAGATGCGGAAGTGAAATCAGCAGTCCGCACATGGCTATACTCCAAGGAAACGGCCTTCTACGAACAGGGCATATTGAAACTGGTATCACGATGGGAGAAATGTGTTGAGAAGCTTGGTGACTATGTCGAAAAGTAGGTAGAAGGTGTAACATCATTTGTGATTTTTGTTGTTTTATCTATTAAACTTTTTTGTAAAAAGCTTTTTGTTCGTTTCCATCCGCCCTCGTATCGGCATTAAAATGTGGTTATTTATAGAACCATAGACATGATTTATATATTTGTTAATTCGTATCTTGTTTTTGTTTTGCCTTGATCATTTGATATTTTCATGTGTAGTATGCGAGTTCCTTTGGCCGTCTTCGGCAATGTTTAAATACTTTTAATTCTTCGTTTTTGTTAAGCTTTATCCAAATTGTTAAGTTGTTCGGAGTTTATTTAAATTGTTAATATGTCCAGCTTTTACCTAAATTGTTAATTTGTTCAGAGTTTAAGTAAATTGTTATGTGTTCAAAGGTTTTTCTTGTAAAGAGTATTTGCGGGGGTATTTCTAGAAAAACAGGGACACACACATGCACCAACACGGATCTTTGTATAAAAATGCTATTTTTGGTATTCAGGAGACCTCAAAGTATGCATTTTAAGTAAAATATCGGTATCGATGTTTTTAGTGAAATGCTATACTTCTACTTACTATAAGTAAGCAGTAGAAAAAGTAAAAATGGCTTTTATAACAGTCGTTTGTGGAAGGGATATGCAAATAATTGATAATGCGTAGAGAAATTCTTATGAATGTAATATATGAAGTTATATCTCATCATATTTTTTTGTTTCGTGTAGAAGTGCTTATATATAAAGTCGTAGAATTTAAGGGTAGAGGGTGCTCTGAAATAGTAAAAAGTGGAGTTTTATATTCTAGCTTAAAAATCCACATCTACTGTTTTAATGCATAAACTAAATGCACTTTGGTCATTCATGTGTACTTTGAAATACCATGCATATTAATTTAAACGGCTGTAACATGCAATTTGAACAACATTTTATAAACAAATCGTACTTTAGATTGCGCGGTGCAAAGTTTCGACACCTAAGTGCATTTGTGAAGATGCTGTAAACAAACTGTTCCTAACTTTATCTACAAAAGGATAAAAATGATATAGGAGCTATGATAAAGTGCTTTATTTTGAAGGGTTTAACCTCAAATGAAATACAAAACTAATTAGATTCGACAATAATAGTCTTTTTTTACCCTTCTTTCTTGACGATTAAGCGTGGTCGTATATCCATCCAAGGTGATGAGGTCTCAGGGCGTCCCAAATCGTCACGACTCACAAATTGGTGACGAAAATTCATAACGTTATTTTCAATTATCGCCGATTGAAGGTACACGAATTGGCTGACGTTACAAATATCTCAATACGCGTGTACATTGCATTTTATGTTTTGAGTATGAGAGTGCTTTTCGCTCGATGAATGCGTATTTCTTAACAATGGATCAAAAACGCATTTAATGAACATTTCCCAAGAGTGTTTATTACAACACCCAATAAACAAATTTAATGACTTAAACGCAATTCCTATGTATTTCTCCAATGTCTCATAATAGTTGGTGAAACATGGTTTCAGCATTACAACCCAGCGACGAAGGAGCAGTCCAAACAATGGCTTGCAGCGGATGAAGGTGCATCAAAAGAAGCAAAAACGGTTCCATCTGCAGAATTCATGACTAGATTTCTGGAAATCTCATGGTGTGGGGCTCATAGAATACCTCCAGAAGGGCAGATCATTACCGCGGGATATTACTCTTCACAACTGGACCAATTGTAGGATGCTATTCAGGCCAAAAGTTCATATCTTGCGAAAAAGAAAGTTCTCTTTCATCATGATAATGCGCCTTCACAAACGTCTGGGATTGCTGCAAAGCTGCATGTCCTTAGCTTCCAAGGGCTTCCACATCCACCATATTCGCTGGATCTTGTTTCCAAAGCTGAAGAATGATTGGATTAGTCACGTCAAATAATGAGCTGAAGCTTAGACAAACGCTGATTTTGCACAGACAATTATTATTTTACTCAGAGTATTAAAACATTGGAAAATTGTTGAGCTAAATTGACCCAAACAAACTGTCTTTTGCAGTTTTATGTTTCCCGCACACACATAGGTGCAAAATAAGTTGCCGTATAACTGATGTTCAAAGGGGCATGTAGGTACAAAGAGAAAGGTCACTGAGGTAGTGCTGATGTTTGCATCTATTTATTTGTTAGTTTCGTTTTGATAAGCATCCTGTGGTCACCTGCTTGCAGTTCGAGCCAGGTTACTCAGACAAAAAGGTAACGTTCACCAATAAGGAACTCATGCATATGGTTATGATCTTTAAGGAGACGCACCAAAACCTAGCTGAGGCTAGAAGGCCACGTTTTGAATATTTTCAGACCGACATTTGTCTTCTGCGCACGCCTTTTCTTTTAATGTACAGAGATGATATTATGAAATGATGGATCATTCCAGGTAGAACGTGGGCCTGAGAGTCCCTTCTATCAATTCGTCAACCAAGGTAGGCATGCTTTTGAACATGCTTATTATGAGTAATGCACTAATAGAAAATAATGTAATTCTAACGCACCTTTAACTGTATATAAGTGTAATAAAAATAGAATGTTGTTTAATCTTTACGGCACCAGCTGGTGCCATTAGTTGTACTGATTGTAGATTAACTGTTATGCAATTAAATGACTTAACACCTGAGCTCAAGTTTGCGCGCAATCCTGAATTCTTGTTAATGGGCGAATTGGTTATTAATATTCGTTAACGCCCCCCCCAGCACACACACACACACACACACACACACACACATAGGTATTCTCGCATTCAAACACCAGACACGGGGCATACCGTGAAGTGTATTTATTTAAAGACAACTTTCTGCGGGAATCGAATCCGGAACAACCTTATATAGCAGGCAGTTTCTCTACCGAATGAGCTCTGGTACTAGTAGTAGCAGTTAAAGTGTTTGTTTCCAAGCCTTGATATTTCATTGCCTCTCTGTCGGTATGAAATTCACTTTGTAGTTCTGCTTAGACAAACCTTTTTGGCATCCGCGCTATCCGGTATAAACTAACTTCAACTAAGGACGGCTTGTGTGGGCCATCTAGTATATTGGTTTACCAGTGACTATGTTGAAAAATAAAAAAGAAAATTCCGATGTAATACATTCACATTACTTTCTCTACCCTCTATCTCTATTAGTGCGTATACAAACCATTCTTACTAAAGCTTATTTCTCAATCTACTACAATTTAATCCGAATAAACCTTTGCAAAAATACCTACATTACACATTTTTACTTTCTCTACTAAGTAGGGGAAGTATTGCATTCCACCCAAAAATTCGATACCGAGATTTCAACGGAAATACATGTTTTGAGGCCTCCTGAATCCAAAAAAAGTAGTTTTGGAAACATGTCCGTGTGTGTGTCTGTGTCTGTCTGTGTGTCTGCCTGTGAACAGCATAACTCAGAAACGAACTGTCGTATAAACACCAAACTTGGTATTTAGGTTCAGTATCTTCCAGAGATGCGACACGAAGGTTTTCAAGAAAATCCCCCACCCCAGATTACCCTTTACATGGAACATTTTTCGAAAATTTTAATTTTCTCAAAAATAGCTCCAACGATTTTCATTAAAATATCATATATTTAAGATACCTTCATGACATATAAAATGTATATCTTGAATTTTCTAGAAATGTCTCCAAAAGTATTCTTCATTGTGAACGACTTTTGCATAACTGATAAAGAGATAGACAAAATTTTACTACACAAAAAACGTAGATCGCGTTAAAATACACAATTTATGTCATATACTTTTTTTTGAGTGAACCATTTCCGAGATATTGCTTTTTATTCCCTTAGATTTTCTAATACCTATACTTTTTCTCAAATGGGAATTCGTTATTCATTTTTTTTTGTCCTGGTAATGCAAAGAGAATGGAATACTCCACATTAGCAACCGGCTCTTAAAATATTTGACTATCGCTTAAAGCCCAACAATTCCCCTTGCATCTACAAGAAAATTAGCAATAAGATTAACATCTCGATATCTCGATTAACTTGAAGCATATGGAGAATAAGCGTTTGTAAAAACAGTTTGTACAAAAGTAGAGAAAGTCATGTGGGTGTAACACATCAAATTTATTATAGATACAAGACGAACAGCGATAGCCAAATGTTTAAGAACTGGTCGCTATATGCATACTTTTTCCATGCAATCTCAAGAAACAACCGAAAATCGACTAGACTTTAAAAGAATGACAAGTATTGAACAACTCGAACCTTAATAGCGGATATCTTAAAAACGGCTTAAGACACAGAAAAATTTATTTGAAATAAATTCTGTTTTTAAGATCTACTTTTTTTTGTAAAGTACGCTTTTTGACTATCGCTTAACGTTTACCAATTATAACAAGATTATGCAATATTCTTCTGAATGAAAAGGACTTCACAGGCTATTTCCACAAAATTCAAGATATACCTTTTATTTTCCATGTAAATATCTTTAATGTGTCATATTTTAATCAAAATCGTTAGACACTTTTTAAAACATTCAAGATTTTCGAAAAAGTGTTTTATGTGAAGGGTAGTTGGAATGGGGATGTTATCCGACTTTTCTTTTTTGAAACACAGACGTTTTTGTAAAAATGCTTTATTTTCATCAGGGGGCCCCAAAACATTTATTCCCGGTGAAATCTCAGTAACAATTTTTTGTTTGGAAGGCGATATCTTCTCTACCTGCTATGTACGTGGTAGAGAACGTAAAAAAGTAGACACAATTCCCTTAAACCCTGTGTTGCTTGGTCAGGCCGAGAACTTTCAGAACACCCCCGGGCGGTATATGCACTGCGTGATCAAAAGTATCCGGACACCTGGCTGAAAAAGACGTTCAAGTTCGTGGCGCCCTCCAACGGTAATGCTGGAAGCCAATATGGTGTTGGCTCATCCTTAGCCTTGATGACAGCGTTCACTCTCGCAGGCATACATTCAATCAGGTGCTGGAAGGTTTCTTGGGGAATGGCAGCCCATTCTTCACGGAGTGCGGAACTGAGGAGAGGTATCGACGTAGGTCGGTGAGGCCTGGTACGAAGTCGGCATTCCAAAACATCCCAAAGGTGTTCTATAGGATTCAAGTCAAGACTCTGTGCAGGCCAGTCCATTACAGGGATGTTATTGTCGTGTAACCACTTCGCCACAGCCCGTGCAGTATGAACAGGTGCTCGATCGTGTTGAAAGATGCAATCGCCATCCCCGATTCTCTTTAACAGTGGGAAGCAAGAAGGTGCTTAAAATATCAATGTAGGTCTGCGCTGTGATTCTGCCACGCAAAACAACAAGGGGTGCAAGCCCCCTCCAGGAAAAACACGACCACACCGTAACACCACCACCTCCGAATTTCACTGTTGGTACTACACACGCTGGCAGATGACTTTCACCGGGCATTCGCCATACCCTCACCCTGCCATCGAATCGCCACATTGTGTACCGTGATTCGTCACTCCACACAACGTTTTGCCACTGTTCAATCGTGTAAGGTTGACGCTCCTTACACCAAGCGAGGCGTCGTTTGGGATTTTCCTGCGTGATGTGTGGCTTATGAGCAGCCGCTCGACCATGGAGTCCAAGATTTCTCACCTCACGCCTAACTGTCATAGTAGTTGGAGTGGACCCTGATGCAGTTTGGAATTCCTGTGTGATGGTGTGGATAGATGTCTGCCTATTACTCTTTACAACCCTCTTCAAATTTCGGCGGTCTGTCAGTTAACAGACGAGGTCGGCCTGTACGCATTGTGCTGTACATGTCCCTTCACGTTTCCACGTCACTATCACATCAGAAACAGTGGACCTAGGGATGCTTAGGAAAGCGGAAATCTCGCGTACAGACTTCTAATACAAGTGACACCCAATCACCTGACCACGTTCGAAGTTCGTGAGTTCCACGGAGCGTCCCATTCTGCTGTTTCACGATGTGTAATGACTACTGAGGTCGCGGATAATGAGTACCGGGCAGTAGGTGGCAGCAAAATGCACCTATGATGAAAAACGTATATTTGTGGGGTGTCCGGATACTTTTGATCACATATTGTATATACAGAATAATAAGACCTGTATTGTTTGATCAGACAATGTATATAGATACAGGAATATCTTATACCATCTTCTGAACAGCTGGTCGACGTTGAATTTCAGCTGGTGAGTCATTAAATTTAATTCAGAGAGTTTTCGAAGATGGCTAATTATTAAGGAATTGTGCCCATCACAATCCCCTGATTTAAGTGTATGTAATTTTTATCTTTGGAGAATGTTGAAAAAAAGATCGTGTGCAACAAACCCCATTCATTTTAAGAACTAAAAGAAAACATCAGGTGAAAAGTTCACACCGTTTCTGATATTAATTCCCCAGTGTGAATGAAAATTTCCTGAGAAGATGCCAGAAACAAGCGGATAGAGAAAGACAATACTTACAAAATATTTTATGATAAGGTATATACTTATTATCATTGTGTTTGTAACTGAGAACGCGTATAGTTACGGGGAAATTATAGCTTTGGGTGGGAGTGCGAGCCGCGGCGGTCGGCGCGCAAGCACCGTGAGGTGGCCACAGTGTAAAGGAAAAGTACTGTATAATGAAGGCCTGGAATATCTGCTCTAACCCATCATAATTTGAAGTATATTCATCCAGATGAAGTCGTACCCTTTGCTTCTGTTACTGCCGGCTGCTACAGTAGTTGGCTATGAGATGTTTCTCTCAGGGTATGTGTGGGCGTATTTTGAAACGATAGCATCAGTTTAAATTGACTGAGAAATTTAATGTGATCTAATACTTGAGCTCCTGAAGCGAGTTGCCGGGCGTTTGAAGATAAAGAATGCTACTGACTATGACAGTACTCGAAACTATAACAATTGATTTATTACACCTGCTAGCTTCTACAGTATAAATTTTACTGTTTGAAATAAATGTTTCCGCAATAAAAGAAATTAGAAGCGTAACTTGCCATGAGTAGCTAAAATACTTACCGGCAAAACCCCTCGCGGCTACCGCTAAGTAACTGATAACCCAGCGCGGTGTGAGGCGCTGCGAACTGCCGATCACTCTAAGCCCCTAAGGCTGTATACGAAGAAAAGAAAGGAAAGACAAAACGCTAATTTTAGCAGTACTACTTAAGCTGAGCCTATCTTAGAACTATCCTACCAAGGTTACTTCTCGCGCGGGGCCAATCTTAAAGCTCCTACGTTTGCGTATCTGAGTTGTAACTATGGGGTATCTTCCTGAATCTCAAAATTTCATTCCGTTTTTCTTTTACAGAATTTCTATCTGCGTGACTCTGCAAACGTACTGAGCGAAACCCTAACTGTATTCTAAGAATCTTTAAGCTAATGTATTCCATCCTCGGCTGTTACTAATGACTTAAGTTAACTCGTTATATACCTTTTTCTACGGACAAATCTATTCAACTCAAGCTTATTACACAATGAATCACATTATTTAATTATTTAAATGTTCCTGTCATTAATTACAGTATCACAATAAATAATACTATATTGTATTCAGTGTAGGGTTTCTGGTTTATGCTATGCCTTTAAACGTTGATTCTTTCCACTTCTCAGAGCACTACAGGGGAGGGCTGAAAGACTAGGTATTTATAAAGTAGTGCTAAAGAATAACATGACAGTGGTCCTTGAGAAGCTACCACGATACATTTTCAGGCAGAGGAATTCACAGTTGTGGTCTCTAATATAACAGTATAAAAGCCATCGGACGCAGGTACCTGTAGCAATGTGTTTTAATAACCAATAAATACCATTCCCTCTTGGCCGAGCCACAATTTAATCTCGATTAATTACATTGCTCAAAATAATTCTGGTAGCAGATCAATGTCTAGCGGTGGATTATCAGCGGATAACGTTGGGCTCCCTCCTCTTGCCACAGATTAAATGATTGTGATGGTCTGTTTCCGCCGAGCCGACCAGCCAACCAACCAATAATTATTGGCTACTGAAATCCTGGACGCAGCACAATGGCTAGAGGGGAAGCCACGAGAGGGGCTGGGCAAGCAGATTGTTGGCGGAAGATTAAACTGGTCAGCCATGCGAAATATTAGCTCACAGTGTAGTGAGCATGAGCTCTCCTCCTACTTGCCTTTCTCGTGTACAGACATTCCAAATTTTGCCTCTTCCTGTACATTTATCTCTTACTAAACCCTGTTCCAAATAGCTGTTAACTTTCTGATGCACTAGTCAACTCCCATTGTGGAATACAAATTAGTTACTTATTTAACACGATCATTTATCTTAATATATTCGAAGAGAATAATTTGTCAAATTTACATTTTCATAACGTGGCGCCGGGATAGCGCAGCGGTTTCGTTTACACCTCTTGTACTGGGAGTCCGGGGTTCGTTTCCCGGCTCAGGAATGACGATTTTAAGTCGCTGTATTTACGCCTTCACCTTCGACTTGCTCATGTGAAAGCCCAAAGTGATTTCGAGTCCATGGCAAAAGTGAGGCAGTATTTTATATCACAACACTGTGAATGCCAGAGTGATTGTAGTGTAAATTAACATTATTGTATGACAATAATTTGATATGTTGGTTAACTATAAGCATTGTTAGGAAATAAGTTTACACGGCCTCACTGAAACTGACAATAGGGGCGGGTAACAATGAAACGAAGGGGTGAGTTGTTTATTAATTAGAAGAGACAAGCAAATGACATCAGAGTAGCGCGCTTTTCTTTAGAAATGGAGGGAATATCTTCCCTAGAGCATATGTGTTCGTAATTTTGATTGGATAAAAAAATAGACGCTAATGTTGGCGCCCTTTATTAACCAATAGCAGCTCTGTTATAATGTTTAGGCACATCGGGGTGAGGGAGTATAAATTCTAAAGCCAGAGACAAGTATCGCACAGTTTAACAGAATCATTCACGAGTTACACGTCGCGCAGTTCAACAGAATCATTCACGAGTTACACGTCGTGCAGTTCTACAGAATCATTCACGAAGTACACGTTACGCAATTCTACAGAACCTCTCGCGTCGTAAAGTTAGTTATAAAATGTGAAATACGTGAATTAATAATGTTCGGCAAATAAGTGATTACAGTTACATTCGAAAATATAACAGTTTCAGTCAGGCGTGTATCAAGAGTAATATATATGAAACTAATAAAGTGTGACGGCAATAAAAGTGTAACAACAAATTCATTATTTTTTTAGTAACAACTCCTTTCCGTTTACACACCCTGTTCAAGAGATTTGCTTGACTGAGTAATAATAGCTAGCCGGAGGACAAAGAACCCAAAATTCAAAATACTAAAACAATAGTAACCGCTCAGCAAATAAGATAACACGAACGATACCGCGACAAAAGCTGTAGGATTTAGCCATCCTTTAGGGAACGGATTTAGCCATCTGGGTGCCTTCACCTCAGAAATGGATCCAGTCATCGCTTGGTGGACTGAGGTATCCCCTGAAGGTCATAGGCGGTATGGGGAACGTTAGAAGAGTTTTCATAATCGTATGAATTAACTACACATTAGTAACAGTTAATACAAGGAGAGCCAAAGAATTACGAACCGCCTGCGCGATGTTTTTCCTGTCCGCTGTAGCGGGGGTTTGGAAAATAAAGGGAACGTTTTCTGGTTGATATGGCCTTGGTGTAGGGTTTCGGGTACAAGAGGTGATTGCCGGCTACTCAGGTAGAGGATGGTGGGTTGCGAGAGTCTTATCTCAGGGATTGTGTGGATGGGAGGTGAATTAGACTCACAACTCCTCTCAATGGCCCATTTATTATGAAGATCCACACACTTGTAGTCGTACTGAAGGCCCTTCACACAAGACGCGTTCCTATCTGTTTTCCCCCGTTACAGTCTTCGTGCTTCTACCCTTGATTTTATTCTATTTCTGAGTTACTCACAATATGACTTTTGTCATCCCTAGCTACCCTATCTCTCTTCCCGATACAAAATTCTAACACAAAATTTCACGTCCACTTCCCATCTCTTCCCGACACGAAGTTTCTACGTCCTCCTCCTAGCTTCTCTCGACACGAAGTTTTACATCCTACTCATAGCTCTTCCCGACACGAAGTTTTACGTCCTCCTCCTAGCTTCTCTCGACACGAAGTTTTACATCCTACCCATAGCTCTCCCCGACACGAAGTGTTCCCTTTCGCGTGTCGAAAACTCGCTCCTGCTCCTAGACAAAAATCTATTTCACGCCTCTTTTCTAGTTTTGTTCCCTGGTGTTATTATTCACGTGAGATTTATTCTTCCTTATTGGTTCTTTAGCTCCTGTGCGCTTTTTCTCCCATTGGTTCAATTTCAACAAACTTATGCTTTGCTAGCGTCTCTTCTGTTTCTCGTTATTCACGGCTGATTTGATTTTCTGTCCGGCATGAGTGACTAGCACATCCGTTTCATTGTTTTGCTCGCCGGCGAGCTCTCGGCGATTTCAATAGAACCTAACTGTTTCTCCTGCTAGCCTTTCCTGTTTCTGGTTCCTTTCACATTCTTTTCCTTTCTGATTTATTTATACGTGTCTCTACTTTATTTTATTTCATCTCTACTTTATTTTATTTCATCCATAATAATGTTTATTCCCCCCTTTTCTTAATCTTTAATATTCTCTTTTATCTTCTTCTCATTTTGTTTTATTGGCGGATTAGTCTTAAACTTTTATTCTTGCTATGATTATTGTGCTCGCGGATCTTATCATTTCAAATGCCCTTCAGATAAGGCATTCATTTTGTTCGCATGAGTAAAATTAATGGCTTGTCTGAAAACCCACTGAGACTAGTGCTTCGCTGTTCGCGCTAAAGTTTCCCCCCTCGCGTCTTGTGTGAGGCTTTTCCATACGTAGTTCGTACGAACTGTTTTACATACATGTTAACTTACAAATTATGCTGGTACATGTTCCACCTGAAAAATTTACACAGAAAAAGTTGTTTCCAGGGACTGACTTTTGCGTCTCCTGGTACCTTGTGGCGCAATTTACTTTACATGATTTATCTGTTACTTATAACCTATTCTATAACTATTTACATTTTTATTGATTTTTCGCCCTTTTCATTCAGGCCTCGTTTTAGTCTTTTGTGTGTGGTGTACACTTTCGTGTTTCCCTTTCGTGAAACCTGCTTTCACTTTCTTAAACACTCATTTTTTTTCGGTTTCATTTCGTGTACTAGTGCTTTGTATTTCCCGGTAACGTATTCCGCGCACTGTTCACTTTCACTTTTCACACGATTTGTTGGTGACTGTTTAGGGATGTCATTCACCTTTTTGAGTCTATCTGGGAATAATCACGTGTCTGTCTGACCTTACATTTTTGTGCAAGTCCCTATACCTGAATGCAAGTAAACATATTTTCCGAAGATTTACGTTTTATTTTGTTCTTTTGCTCATGAGTGCGGTCTTAATATTATTTACAATTAACTTAATATATGTCCTTATCCTAACATTCAATACATAACAATAACTCTGTACACTCATTTGTAGCATAGTTCAGTGCTTCCTATCATGAGAATTTTAACATTTTCTATATCCAGATGCTCGTCCTTCTGTTATGTTTTGGTTAAGCCTTAACTCTATATTTCCCCTTTCTCTGTAACTCTACGCCTTTTGCATAGATTACTAACTTTTCATGCTTATTGTTTAAGTTTAATATGAATTTACATCTTTGCCTTAGCTTTTACAGATTTACATGTATCACACTCTTACACTTCCTAGTATTCCACTCTTATTCTCGTATGTGTCATGCCTTTACCCTGTTCTGGTCGTTGTTTTATTGACCTTACGTTTTTCCTACACGCTAATTCAACTGCTGTGTTTATGTTTCTATTTTAGTTGCTTACTGAGACATTTTAACGGTACATTGTGGTTCATTTTCCGTCATTTTGTAGGTACTTTGTACGGTTTTATTAAGGCCAAATTGTACCTACCAGTTATTTTTAGAGTACGTGGGTTTTGTAAATCGAAAGCTCGATCACTCAATTGTTTCCGGATTACGGCCGGACCGTGCCACATCAAATGTAGTTTATTGTTCTCTTTTTTCAAAAGGGATGACTTGTGGTGTGCCTTGTATAAAACCTTATCTCCTTCTTTCGGGTCCCATGTCTTGTTGTGTCGTTTCATGTGTTTGTTCCTTAATTCTGTTTTCCTTGTTTTGTAGGGAATTCCAAAGGTGTTTAAGTGGCGAGCGTCTATTGTAATGCGAACCTTTCCTGAGCTCTTTGCAACAACACATAAAGGGTTTATATATGGCGAATTCGACGGTTGTATTAATTTTCGGCTCTATCATTTGTGTTATCGTGTCATGTACTGCGTTTTGAAGTGTTATCGGTATATTTCTACATTTATATTTCCATGGGGGAGCTGGTTTCACCTCAAAGGAATATTCGTAATTTTTAAAGCAACCTGTTTTGTCTGAAAATGCTTCTCTGTTGTTCCATAGAATTGTAGTTAGTGTTTGTTTTTGTCGTTTGCTGAGGGCTGAAATGTCATCAACCTTTCGTGCAATGCACTCTCTCATTTGCCGGGTGTCCGTTTCTCCGTACAGGCATTGTTCTACATTTTCACCTGGTAAGTCATCCAGTCCGCTTATCTTTGCGCCTTCCACGGGCTTTATATAATAATTATCCTTTAATTCATCTTCTCTATATGCTTCGTCGTCGTGTTCATTAGTATCTTCTATTTCCTCTTCCTCATAAAATCTATCATCTATCTCTACCTGCGTTTTACATATTTCGCCCCCAAGGCTGATGACTTGTACAAAAAACCTGTTCTGTTGGATGTCTCTTTCACCCTCCGTTAAGTGTGTTGTTATACCTGGCATCTTGAGAAAATGTGTTGTTACTGTTTCATTGTTTGTTGTCACTAATGTTAGCTCCCTTGTTCTATAATTTACATTAGCCCTGAATTCAGATAGCAGGTCGCTCCTAATTATTAATTGTGTAACTAAATGTGGAACCACTAGAAAAATATACTCAAAGTCTATCTCTTTAATGTTAAAGGGTATCATTACTTGTTGTTGGATTCGGGTTTTCTTTCTCCCTATTGCTAAGATAGCGTAAACATTTTTAACAGGCAATGTTTGCAGTTTTATTCCACGCGATATGATCGTTTTATAAAATTCCATGCTGCATAAAGAAGCCATTGCTCCGGAGTCCACGATAGCCTGGTATGCTTCGTCTGCTATTTGTATTGACACTTGTGGTGAGTCTATAATATCGCCTTGTCTTTCTTCATTAATGGAGTTGTTATTCCCTGTGTTGCAAAGAGCTGCGGGTTCTAGAGACGGGAATTGATCCTGACCCCGTTTTAGTTTTCCGTCGTCTCGTTGGTACCGAATGCGCCACCGCGCCTATCATCCTGCTGTGTCGGTGCCTGGTTGTCGCGGTTGAACCATGTTTGCTTTTTTATGGTCCCTGTGTGTTTTGTTTGTGTGTTGTCATTTCGTTGGTGGTTTGACCGTGGATTGTATTCTATATTTTCCCGTCGGTTTTCCTGAGGCCATGATGGTGCGTCTACGTTTTGTCCTGGGCGGCTGCGTTCATTGAAGGTTTTATTCGGGCTGTGGCGTCCATCTTGTCGTGTTTCATATTCACGGGGTTCCGGTGTGTTTGTGCCCCATGAGTTATGTCTCCGGCTCCCGTTCACTCTTACATAGTTTATGTCCCTTCTCCCGTTGTCTCGCGGTGGGTTCCTGTGGAAATGGTTGTCGCCCCTGTGTCTCATAAACTGGTTGCCCCTGTCATCGTATCTGTTTTGTTGAGGGTATGGACCTCGTCTTTGCTGATAGGTGGGGTGTGCCCTTAACCCACTGAAATTTTGGGTCGGTGCTCTATTTTCCGAGCTACCGCTCTGGTGTCCTTGTAGCGCCGTCAACAGTTCTAGTGTGTCGGCAATGGTTGTCGCCCTAGCTACAATTAAATTATTTCGGATATTATCCGGGAAATGCCTCACGATCAGTTTAACAAATTCATCTTCTTGCATGGATGGGTCTAGTAATTGACTCTGTTGTGCCAGATCTAGGAAGTAATCGATGAGCTGTTGCCCCTGTCCTGGTGTATATTCCCCATTATTTATTCGGATTCTCACCGCGTATTGGGTGGTAGTATTCCAATATTTGGTTAGGAATAAGTGTTTGAAGTCGGAGTATGTGGTGTGGTCGCCGATCGCTAACCGAAACCAAGAGAGTGCCCTGCCTTGTAACCCTTTCTTTATAATCAATAATTTCAGGGTTTCCGGAATTTGTTTTAACTCGAAATAAGTGCCCAAATCCATAATGTACCGTTTTGCATTGTCTCGCAAGTCATTAAACTGTGGTACAGCTATCTCATTTAATAAATTAAAATGTAGAGGGTACGCATGCACATTCATATAACTAGGTTCCTCATGAGCTAAACTAGAAATTGGTGATTGCGACGACGCAAGCTGCACATGAATTGCAGGTTGCGTTTCCGCGGTGATATTTTCGCGAGAGGTGGCATGATTATTAGCGTTTTGATTTGACACATTTTGTTGTCTTGCTATAGTTGCTCTAACCTGTGCCAACTCACGCGAATTTTTGTCAATTTGTGCTAATGCCGCGTTGTGTTCTGCAGCTGCTTGGTTTGTCGACGTGGTGATAAGTTCTTTCGTGGTTGTTAATTCTGTATTTATATTTTCCTTAATATTTGCACAAGCTGCTTGCAGATCACAATTCAGCTGTTCCTGGTTTACGTGGTCAGCAGACATTTGTGTGACCCTTCCCTTTAAAGATTTTAATTCTGAGCATGCTTCTAAAACATCTGTTCTAATGCTAATGACCTCCGATCGTAAAGAAACTTGCCCTGCATTCATCTCCGTCACTTGGGTTGCTTGTCGGTTTACCTGCTCCTCTATTTGTGTTTGGTGTTCTGAGAATTTTGTGTTCAGTTTCTCTAAAATTTTTGCCTCGAGCTTCTCCCCTTGGGCAACTAATTGTGTGTGTACCTGGGTCATCAGTCTCTGTTCTAATTGTTTTAGGGTTTCCTCCTGTGCAGTTAGTTTTGCGTTTAATGTCTCTCCTTGTGTTTGAATTTGTGAGTGTAGTGTTTCACCTTGTGCAGTTAGTTTTGCGTTTAGTGTCTCTCCTTGTGTTTGAATTTGTGAGTGCGGTGTTTCACCTTGTGCAGTGATTTTTGCACCTTGTGTGCGGTTATTTGAAAATTCAGTGTCTCACCTTGTGCGGTGATTTGAGAATTAAGTGTTTCACCTTGTGTTTGAATTTGGGAGTTAAGTGTTTCACCTTGTGCGGTGATTTGAGAATTGAGTGTTTCACCTTGTGTTTGAATTTGGGAGTTAAGTGTTTCACCTTGTGCGGTGATTTGAGAGGTAAGTTGCTGGAATTGAATAAACATTTGTTGTATCACTGCCTCTAGTGTATATGGATTTTCCGCACGTTCCTGTTGATTTGCTGCTTCTGTTGTCTGTTCCTCCGTAAGGGCGTTCTCCATGGTGATTTTTGTTGTTTTGCCGTTACGGAGTAACATTCACTTTTCCCTCGGTGTAAGAAATGGTAATTGTACTTACTCGGTGCTGCTGTTGTGCTGGTGTTGTGGTTGCTGGTTCCTTGGCGGCGTTCTCCGTTGTGTTGGTGTGAGTGTGTTGGTTTGGTAGGGTGCTAGGCGTGGGTGTAAGACACGTTGGGTGCTATTTTGTAGCGGGGGTTTGGAAAATAAAGGGAACGTTTTCTGGTTGATATGGTCTTGGTGTAGGGTTTCGGGTACAAGAGGTGATTGCCGGCTACTCAGGTAGAGGATGGTGGGTTGCGAGAGTCTTATCTCAGGGATTGTGTGGATGGGAGGTGAATTAGACTCACAACTCCTCTCAATGGCCCATTTATTATGAAGATCCACACACTTGTAGTCGTACTGAAGGCCCTTCACACAAGACGCGTTCCTATCTGTTTTCCCCCGTTACAGTCTTCGTGCTTCTACCCTTGATTTTATTCTATTTCTGAGTTACTCCCAATATGACTTTTGTCATCCCTAGCTACCCTATCTCTCTTCCCGATACAAAATTCTAACACAAAATTTCACGTCCACTTCCCATCTCTTCCCGACACGAAGTTTCTACGTCCTCCTCCTAGCTTTTCTCGACACGAAGTTTTACATCCTACTCATAGCTCTTCCCGACACGAAGTTTTACGTCCTCCTCATAGCTTTTCTCGACACGAAGTTTTACATCCTACTCATAGCTCTTCCCGACACGAAGTTTTTCGTCCTCCTCATAGCTCTCCCCGACACGAAGTGTTCCATCTTTCGAAAACTCGCTCCTGCTCCTAGACAAAAATCTATTTCACGCCTCTTTTCTAGTTTTGTTCCCTGGTGTTATTATTCACGTGAGATTTATTCTTCCTTATTGGTTCTTTAGCTCCTGTGAGCTTTTTCTCCCATTGGTTCAATTTCAACAAACTTATGCTTTGCTAGCGTCTCTTCTGTTTCTCGTTATTCACGGCTGATTTGATTTTCTGTCCGCATGAGTGACTAGCACATTCGCTTCATTGTTTTGCTCGCCGGCGAGCTCTCGGCGATTTCAATAGAACCTAACTGTTTCTCCTGCTAGCCTTTCCTGTTTCTGGTTCCTTTCACATTCTTTTCCTTTCTGATTTATTTATACGTGTCTCTACTTTATTTTATTTCATCTCTACTTTATTTTATTTCATCCATAATAATGTTTATTCCCCCCTTTTCTTAATCTTTAATATTCTCTTTTATCTTCTTCTCATTTTGTTTTATTGGCGGATTAGTCTTAAACTTTTATTCTTGCTATGATTATTGTGCTCGCGGATCTTATCATTTCACCGCATCCTCGGCGTTAGTTGCCGTCTGCCGCAATCATAGAAAGACGCAAATGAAACCATACAACACTTTTAAAACTAGTTTTAAAGGCTTTACTTACTAACTTTATAAAAGGAGATGCTGAAACTTGCCACCGTCGTTGTCCATACATTTTTGGCAGCTCTTTAGGAAGCTATCCATCACTCGCCAATTTTTTTCGAGTCAACAGTTGAAGCCCGTACATATGTGAAAACAATCCCTCCCTTTTAGACAATTAACAGCCAGGGAGCGTGATTTAGCCTTTTTTCAACAAGATTCTGCAACAGCTTATACGGACAATATTTCGATGAGAAAAATTGAAAGTGTGTTTGAGGACAGAATTATTAGTAGAGATTTATGGCCCCCTCAGTCTCTCGACCTAACCCCCTGAGATTTCTATCTCTGGGGTAACTTAAAAACAAAGTATACAAGACAAACCCACACATCGTGGCAGCATTAAAACACATTATCCGCCAAGAAATTGCCAGAATTTCTCAACGTGAACTACGGCGAGTGATGGAAAGTTTACTAAAGAGGTGCCAAAGAAGTATGGACAACGACGGTGGCCAGTTCCAGCATTTCCTTTCATAACGTTGGTAAGTAAAGCCTTTAAAAGCAGTTTTAAAACTGTTGTATGGCTTCATCCGCGCCTTTCTATGATAGCGGCAGACTGCAGCGGCCGCGGAGGACGCGGACAGGAAAAACACCACGCAGCCGGTTTGTAGTTTTTTGGCTTAGCCTGTACATCTTGAATGCACGTAAACTCTTAGGAACAAATAGGCAGGAGTATCCTTGGTTCAAACCTGACTCTCAGAATGATAAAAAGACGTGTATCTATCATGATAATGTTTTATTGGTTTTATCGTCTGACCTTGCATTGTATAGGACTTGTTTGTCATACACCGCCATTCTAAAGAGTACATTATACTCTGTGACCGGCGATTGCGTCCCACGGTCTGTTTTATACGACAGTTGCATCTCTGAATGTTTTGGATCACACGTCAGTTGCGTCCTGGATTTCTTGGTTAGTATGTCAAGTTTCGTCTCTGAATGTTTTGGATCACACGTCAGTTGCGTCCTGGATTTCTTGGTTAGTATGTCAGTTGGGCCTCTGAATGTTTTGGATCACACGTCAGTTGCGTCCTGGATTTCTGGTTAGTACGTCAGTTTCGTCTCTGTATGTTTTGGATCACACGTCAGTTGCGTCCTGGATTTCTTGGTTAGTACGTCAGTTGGGTCTCTGAACGTTTGGATCACACGTCAGTTGCGTCCTTGATTTCTTGGTTAGTACGTCATTTTCGTCTCTGAATGTTTTGAATCACACGTCAGTTGCGTCCTTGATTTCTTGGTTAGTACGTCAGTTGCGTCTCTGAATGTTTTTGATCACACGTCAGTTGCGTCCTGGATTTCTTGGTTAGTACGTCAGTTTCGTCTCTGAATGTTTTAAATCACACGTCAGTTGTGTCCTGAATTTCTTGGTTAGTACGTCAGTTGCGTCTCTGGATTTTTTAAATCACGTCAGTTGCGTCCTGGATTTCTTGGTTAGTACGTCAGTTGCGTCTCTGGATTTTTTAATCACGTCAGTTGCGTCCTGGATTTCTTGGTTAGTACGTCAAGTTTCGTCTCTGAAATGTTTTAAATCACACGTCAGTTGCGTTCTGAATTTCTTGGTTAGTACGTCAAGTTTCGTCTCTGAATGTTTTAAATCACACGTCAGTTGCGTCCTGGATTTCTTGGTTAGTACGTCAGTTGCGTCTCTGGAGGTTTTAATCACGTCAGTTGCGTCCTGGATTTCTTGGTTAGTACGTCAGTTGGGTTTCTGAATGTTTTGAATCACACATCAGTTGCGTCCTGGAATTCTGGTTAGTACGTCAAGTTTCGTCTGTCAATGTTTTGGATCACACGTCAGTTGCGTCCTGGAATTCTGGTTAGTACGTCAAGTTTCGTCTGTCAATGTTTTGGATCACACGTCAGTTGCGTCCTGGATTTCTGGTTAGTACGTCAAGTTTCGTCTCTGAATGCTTTAAATCACACGTCAGTTGCGTCCTGGAATTCTGGTTAGTACGTCAGGTTTCGTCTGTCAATGTTTTGGATCACACGTCAGTTGCGTCCTGGATTTCTGGTTAGTACGTCTAGTTTCGTCTCTGAATGCTTGTAATCACAAGTCAGTTGCGTCCTGGATTTCTTGGTTAGTACGGCAGTTGCGTCTCTGGATTTTTTTATCACACGTCAGTTGCGTCCTGGATTTCTTGGTTAGTACGGCAGTTGCGTCTCTGGGTTTTTATCACACGTCAGTTGCGTCCTGGATTTCTGGTTAGTACGTCAAGTTTCGTCTCTGAATGCTTTAAATCACACGTCAGTTGCGTCCTGGAATTCTGGTTAGTACGTCAGGTTTCGTCTGTCAATGTTTTGGATCACACGTCAGTTGCGTCCTGGATTTCTGGTTAGTACGTCTAGTTTCGTCTCTGAATGCTTGTAATCACAAGTCAGTTGCGTCCTGGATTTCTTGGTTAGTACGGCAGTTGCGTCTCTGGATTTTTTTATCACACGTCAGTTGCGTCCTGGATTTCTTGGTTAGTACGGCAGTTGCGTCTCTGGGTTTTATCACACGTCAGTTGCGTCCTGGATTTCTTGGTTAGTACGTCAGTTGCGTTGCTGGATGTTTTGAATCACACGTCAGTTGCGTCTCTGGATTTTTTATATCACACGTCAGTTTCGTCTCTGGATTTTTTAAATCACACGTCAGTTTCGTCTCTGGATTTTTTAAATCACACGTCAGTTTTGTCTCTGGATTTTTTATATCACACGTCAGTTTCGTCTCTGGATTTTTTAAATCACACGTCTGTTGCGTCCCTGGATTTTTTATATCACACGTCAGTTTCGTCTCTGGATTTTTTAAATCACACGTCAGTTTTGTCTCTGGATTTTTTATATCACACGTCAGTTTCGTCTCTGGATTTTTTAAATCACACGTCAGTTTCATTAAAATTCTGGCCTAAAAATTTAACTACATTTATCTTGGTTGTAATCTGAATGACAGATTCCGGATAAAATCCAATCTTGTTACATAACCTTGCTGTAAAGCAACATGTGTTTACGAATAAAAGCTTCCTTTTTGTCTATTTAAATGGCAGAGCTCTATTAGCATGTAGTTTTAAGTATATTTCGCTTTGTATTTCTTTGAAAACTTCTATAAAATGGTAAATGCTGGGATGAGCAGTATAAAACAGGTTATTAAGTTTTGAACGAAATGACTCGCAGCCATTAGTAGTTCTCACTGTTGTTGCTGCAAATTCCGTCCACACTGTTGGAGGAAAAGTGGGATCCTGAGCTATATACGTTTCACAGATGTAATCAGAAAACTGTGTTTGAAAACTGTTAAGACGGTGGTCTTGTGACTGAGAAGGCATACGTCGTCGATAACTGTAGCGTCCAAAAGGAAAAACCAAAAATTAAAAAACAAAATCGATTTCAAATGCTGTCCAACTTCGGAATTGTTTGAGCGGTATTCGTTCACAAGTCCTAGACTGTATCTTAGGCCACCAACCCTGTCTGAGATAAAAACGACACGCTTTTATTTCTTACCTTGGAAGAATTGTTATTATTGCAAAATGAATAGCTATTTCAAAATCTATGCACACTCGCGAGGGAGAAAACATCAGGTTGACTTTACCACAAGCACCGAATATGAATTTTAGAGCTTTCTCGTAACTCTTCCTCGTTTTGTCAGGAAGTAGAATGAAAACGAGGAGTGTATATAAATTATTAAACACTCCATGTACGGTTAATAATTGGTGGAACAGTTTTAGACAGCGTTTAAAAGTTCCATCTATGTATATATTTTCCATACGACAAATGACCCTTAGATTCCTTTCCATGGAAATTCCCACTATATTGTTTTCATTACATAAAAATCTGATATATTACACTCACATGGCTTTCTCTACTCTTTGTACAAACTATTTTTACAAACGCTTATTCTCCATATGCTTCATGTTAATCGAGATATCGAGATGTTAATCATATTGCTAATTTTTTTGTAGATGCAAGGCGAATTGGTAGGCTTTAAGCGATAGTCAAATATTTTAAGAGCTGGTTGCTATGTAGAGTATTCGTTCTCTTTGCATTACTAGGACAAAAAAAATGAATAACGAATTCCCATTTGAGAAAAAGTATAAGTTTTGGAAAACTTAAGGGAATAACAAGCAACTTCTCTAAAATGGTTCACTCAACAACAAAAATGTATATGACATAAATTGTGTATTTTAACGCGATCTACATTTTTGTGCAGTAAAATTTTGTCTATCTCTTATAGTTTACCAGTTATGCAAAATTCGATCACAATGAAGAATACTTTTGGAGACATACCCAGAAAATTTAAGATATGTATTTTATTTGTCATGAAAGTATCCTAAATATATGATATTTTAATCAAAATCGTTAGAGCCATTTTTGAAAACATTATAATTTTCGAAAAATGTTCCATATAAAGGGTAATCTAGGGTGGGGAGATTTACTTGAAAACCTTCGTGTCACATGTCTGTAAGATGTTGAACGTAAATACCAAGTTTGGTGTTTATCCGACTGTTCGTTTCTGAGTTATGTTGTTCACAGACAGACACACACACACACAGACATGTTTCCAAAAATACTTTTTTTGGATTCAGAAGGCCTCAAAACATGTATTTGCGGTGAAATCTCGGTATCGAATTTTTGGGTGGAATGCAATACTTCCCCTACTTACTATACGTAGTAGAGAAAGTAATAAAAATTATTGACCTTTATTTGTAGTTATCAATAAGGAACCAATCGCTTGGTGTGCCTCAAAAATATTGTGGGGTAACTTCGGAAGCAAAGATCGTTGTGCACGCTGAATACTTTGTTTATTGATGTTGCATCACAACTCGTCAAGGTTACTGAGTCACTGGTTTTAAGTCCAGCATGCAGTATTTTAGTTGGCCTCTCAGTTAAATGTTCAATAGTTTTCTTTTTAAGCTATTGCTTACTTATTAACACTTGCTCCGGTTGGTTGTGGTTATGTGCTTGAGTGCTTTCAACGATTTCTTTTCTAGCATTTAATTTTATGAAACACTTGGAAGATTTCATGCAGTACGTCCAAAGCGAAATTGTTCTGCAGATCCTTGTGATGTATAAATTTGTAACCATCAATCACAAATAAAGGTTCCCCCTTCTCACTTGTCATCGACCCCATGGCTCGTGCACAACTGAAAATAAGAACTATTACTGTCCAGTTTGACTTTATGCTGTATATGACGTAACAGAAAGCGTGGTAAACAGTGCTTTGTTGTGACTCGTCGCAGAAGTGTTCTATAGTGTTTGGCTGTGTCTTATCGAGGAACCAAAACTTACCTAAGCAGGTAGCTGTGGACGCAACTGAGTGCTTATTTTTCGTAAACATGTTTATGTGGACGCAACTGACATAGCCCCCTTTAGCCAACAGGGAGAAAGGAGAAGGAAAGGGGGCGCGGAAGAATACCTGTCAGCGGGGCACGGCTCTAAGAAACAGGATTTATCAGAGTCCGCAGCACCACCTCCGTTATTGCGATAGCTACAAAGGTGGTGATTCTCCCTCTTCCTCTCTCTCTCTGTGACACTCTCCCTCTATATGTGCATATGTATATGCGTAAATACGTAATGTTTATGCGAAATTTTCAACACTGAAAACCTTTACTAAGGTCTTGATAAAAATTAAAACGCAAACAATAGGCGTCTATTGCTTAATCTCTCACTGCTAACGACGTGTGTGGTGAGAGAGAGAGAGAGAGAGAGAGAGAGAGAGAGAGAGTCACAACACTATTGCCGTATCTGAAGCAAAAATATGAATTGAAAAACGAGTTACACAGCCACGAAGACAGGATAGGGACTCATTCAAACACATAAACGTTCTTTTCAAAATGGAAGCCCTGCAAATTTGCATTGCAATGTAATTACATCCCTAGAAATTGTAACGCGAAGAGAACGCCTGAGAATGAAACGCACGTCAGTTGCACATTCTGAGATTCACTTCGCGTTGCAGTTAATCGCGAGGCGAATGATATATTGCAATGCGATAAATGATATTTAGATCAAATTATCCAACGCAGCATTCGCCCAGCAAGGTCAGATTGTCAGCCCCGTTAGTTTGTAACCGCGACCTCCCGAATGCGGGCTACAGAGGATGCCTGAGCCATCCCTCCTGTGTCAAAAATTGTTTTTAATATTATTTTCAGGTTATCAATTACACTGGCAATATTACAGGGTTTATATTCACCAAACAAAAAGAGAATAAATGAAAGTTTCACCGGAAATACATGTTTTGTAGCCTCCTGAATTATAAGAAGAAGCATTTTTAGAAAAGGTTTCAGTCGGATTAATGCCAAATTTGATATTTAAGTTTAGTATCTTCCAAAAATGCTACACCAAGATTTTCAAACAAATCCCCCATCCAATCTACTCTTTACACAGAGAAACTTATTTTTGTTTATATAAAATTACCATACCTTTAAGATATTTTCATGTCAAACAAAATGTATATATTGAATTTTGGGAATGTAACCAAAAGTCCTCTTCTTTCTGAATAGCTTTTGCATAACTGGTAATCTGTAAGAGATTGACAAGCTTTTTCTACACAAAAAATGTTGATCTCGTTAAAATACAATTTATGTTGTATACAATTTGTGTGTGTGTGAAGTGAGCCATTTCCAAGATATTACTGGTTATTTATTTGAATTTTCCAATACTTATGCTTTTTCTAAAATGGGAATTCTTATTCGTTTTTTTATGTCTTGGACATACAAAGAGAATGGAATGTTCCACATAGCAACCAGCTCTTAAAAGATATGACTATCGCTTAAAGTCTACCATGTTCCAATTTCTGCAAAAGTTTATCACAATTAACATGAAGTAGATGGAGAATAAGCGTTTGTAAAAGTACTTTGTACAAGAGTAGAGAAAGTCATATGAGTGTAACACATCAGAATTTTATTGCATGTTTAACTCCCGGATGGTTAACACTTTGGATGGTTAATGATTGTGGAAATCAACCCGGAGTCGTTGACCCAAATTGTACTGAAATTGTTCTTTTCTTGTTTGAAAAACTCTAGAAACTCACCCTCCCCCACATAGGTAGCTTGTTCCAACGAGGACATAGCATCAATTATACCTTATGGACATGCAATACCAACCAGAAAAACACTTCTCTTACCTTTCACATGGCGTTTCAAATTCAGCGGCTTTCCATTAACTTTGTGCATCATTAACAAAACACTACCGGGTGTACAGATTGGGTTTCTTCGCCACAAGTTTCTGAAATCTGTCCTTCTTTTATTTTTTCTTGGTTGGGTGTAGGGAGCTGGTTTTTTGTCGTTTATATTTGAATCGTAAATAACGTAAATAACTCCCCTTCAGGTAGCAAGTCAGAAGCGCTTTTTCTTCCTCATATTAGTCATGGTTCATTTCCCGCCTTGTGTCACACAAACGAGACACTCCACATCCTCACCGCCTGCTTAGACGCTAGCATCAATATATTCTTGGTAAATTAATTTTAGTGAATTTTCGGTCACATTTTGACACTATAACAGAGACCAAATTAACTAACATCTATACCGCACTAGGTCGGAGAACGATTTTAAAATTTGATGTCTTGCACTCACATGACTTTCTCTACTCTGTATTAACTATTTTTACGAACGCTTATTCTCCATCTACTTCATGTTAATCGAGATAAACATTTGCAGAAATGTTGCTCATTTTATTGCAGGTACAAGGGGAATATGGTAGGCTTTAAGCGATAGTCAAATCTTTTAAGAGCTAGTTGCTATGTGAAGCATTCCATTCTCTTTGTATGTCCAGGACATAAAAAACGAATAGGAATTCCCATTTGAGAAAAAGTATAAGTATTGGAAAATTCAAGCAAATGACAAGGATATTTCGGAAATGGTTCACTCCACAATATATATGACATAAATTGTGTGTTTTAATGAGTTCTATATTCTTGTGTAGAAAAATTTTGTCTGCATCTTACAGTTTACCAGTTATGCAAAAGCCATTCAGAAAGAAGAGGACTTTTGGGGACATTCCCAGAAAATTCAAGATATGCATTTTATTTGTCATGAAAATATTTTAAATATATGATATTCTAATCAAAATCGATAGAGCCATTTTTGATAAAATCAAAATTTTCAAAAAATGTTCCATATAAAGGTAGTCTAGGGTGAGGGATTTTCTTTAAAATCTTGGTGTCGCGGCTTTGAACCTAAATACCAAGTTTGGTATTTATCTGACTTTT
The DNA here is from genome assembly GCA_030765065.1 of Deroplatys truncata. NCBI lineage: Eukaryota > Metazoa > Arthropoda > Insecta > Mantodea > Mantidae > Deroplatys > Deroplatys truncata. Next base: position 167,822,016 of record CM060979.1, read on the forward strand.
CGTTTTTGAATTATGCTGTTCACAGTCACACACACATGGACCTTTTACTATAAGTGCTTTTTTGGATTCATGGGTCCTCAAAGCAGGTATTTCCGGTGAAATTTCAGTATCGAATTTGCTGGTGGAATGCAATACTTCCCCTAATTTCTGTACGTAGTAAGAAAGTAAAAATGTGCCATAATCGTATGATTTTGTTTAACAATTACCATTTATTTTCAGAGCTGTCCCAGAAACTATTCTTATAAAGTTTATTTTTTATCTCCTTCCTGTTAATCATAAAAAATAATTTCTAAAATGATTTCAATTGATACAATGCAATCGTTTTATGGTGAGGCCACAGATCGTGTGTAAGCATGCTCCGCATACTATCTATTACACAGGGAGGTTTTCGTTCCGTAACGCCTGTGATACTTACTCACGAGTGATAGTAACATGCACTTTGAGTACTTACCTTGTTATAACTGATGTTGGAAGTGAAGTCCATGTGCTTGAAGACATTCCTAGCATCTTCGGATGAAATTTCCATTCACACGCAGAAGTTCCTGCTTAATGTTCATAATTTCTATTTCTATATTGTCCTTTAGTTCATCCATGCTGTGTAGATTGTTCCTATAAACTTTATTTTTTAGGTTTGCCCATAAATAGGTGTACCAATGTCATCTGATTTTCGCTTTTTACTTTTAGCATTTAGCGATCCCGTTGTCCCAAAAGTATTGACCAGACGTCTAACAGTTTCGCTATCTGAAACTGGATTACCAGAAAATTTCTCCTGAAATGACACTTCTCTACATGATTGGGGTTTTACGTATGTGTCGTACGTAAAAATTCGCTGCTCAAGCGTGAATTTGTCGGCAGGCATTGCAATGGATAATAAGACATAAATATTCTTAAGCAAATCACACTCAACACAGATTTCTTGAATAAACTTTCACCTTTGAGTTTCACAATGTACATATCTCTTTACAGCACGAAAACAAAGCAGCGACGGAAGCACAGCTGATAAGCATAACCTTGAACGCAGCATATGCCGCAAGTTGCGCATTGGAACAAGGGCGGATCAAGGATTTTTGTTAGGGGGGCGTACCGGGTGGTTTATGGTCCTCTGAGAACATTTTTAAACGTTTAGCTTCTAAATTTGGAGAATCATATCCTAAAAGAAGCAAAATAAAAATACCATATCTGCTTCTAACAATATTAGTTACACTTTGAAGCGCTAAAAAAATATATATTAAAATAGTTATGAATTAATCAGTGTACAAGTAAACATTCCTAGAATTTTTACTTACATTAAAAAAAACCAATTGCCTTATGCAAAAAAGGACCACCCATGCCAAGAGTGAAAAAACCAGCTTCCTTTCTACTTACATTTTTACTCAAATTATTCATACTATGACATATTGTTGATATGACACGTTATGAGGCTGTGTTGCACCCAGTACTTTTTATTAAGGTTTCCCTTGTTGAGGAGGGGGACGCCCCCCTCTGGATCCACCCTTGCATCAGAAAGTATCAAGCTCACTGCAATACAGCGTGCTACGCATATAGCAGGTCTGTGGCCTCAATTTAAAACGACCGCACTGTATTTTGAGGACAATAGTGTTTTTGAAGCACTTTCTGTTCATGCTGTTGTGGTTTTCTGAAGTCAGTGCTGGTAACCTAACCTACCAGCTGTTTGCTATTTTACTACACGTATGTGCATGAAGTATATCATTCCTCGAATTTGTTGATATATTTATTATTGCAAACATGGAGTATAATCATATTAGATAGCTGAACTTTACATTTTAATCCTACCAGGGACTTTATTTAATATTTACTTCGATTTAGTTCATGCAGCAGCTAAGAATGAACTGCACACTATTGATTTTTAAAGTCAAGTAAAGCATGGATAAAATCAATCGCCAGTTCGCCACCAAGTTTAATGTTGGTGACCTTTCTACTGAAATCACCACCATGATGAACACTCTTAGTAATTATTCTTTATTTTCCCGTGAGTACTATTTCCATTATTCACTATCTTTGATAAACTAGTATGTCATACACATGCGTTAAGTACATTGGAAGATCTCAAAATCTTCCGCGATCTTCAGGTTGCACTTATTAAAATGTAGGATCCCATTTAAAAAAAATAAATTGATCCTAAAATGAACATCATAACGTCTTCCAAACCAAACAAGACTATTAGCATTTACTTTTCCCCATAATATCAAGCAACTTTGAAGAAGTTTTGTTTTTGCTACGTATGGAAAGTCAGTTTGAAGTAGGTGTTGTATTTTATTTCAACTGTTGGGGAGCCGAACTTGAAGTAGTTGCAACCGCACGTATAGTAAAAAGTTTCCGGTAGCCTTCGCCCCAAATGTACTTTCCGGTGGACTTTGCCCCAAATGTTTAAAAATAATTAACTTTGTAATTTTTACTGTTTCTTTAAATATTATGTATTTGTGTTTGCCTCGGCTGCGTCAGTATTTATTTTTAGAGACATGAATGTCTTAGCAGGGAGGTGGTGCGACTGAAGAATGTAGGCTTACACAGATTATAATTTTTACTTCACTCCTTTTATTAATGCTTGACACTATTTAAATAACACTTCACTGATAGAGAGACAGAGAGCTGTGAGATTTTTTTTATTGATTACTTGCACTTTTTTAACACGTAAACTATTTTCATTTCACACTGAATACGTATTAAATTTCTCGAGGACGCATCTCGCGTCCGGTTAGAAACACTTTCTACAACCAACGCGTCCAGTTATGAGCGTTGTCTACAAGCAACTAACTTGATTTCTGCCGCCAAATTTGTAAATTTCTGTATCAAGTCTCTGATTGGCTAATCCTAGTCCAATAGAATACCTTCATTTAAATTAAGCTTTTTTTTGTTGTCGATTGGCTATTTTATAAACTGTCTCAAAATTTACATTATTGTTACTCCAATAATGATTAGTAGCATTATTAAACATTCTTACTCATTAGTGCCTCAAGGTTACCTCATTGTTACCTCATTGTTAGCAACTTTTAACCTATTATTCCCACAGCTCCTACATTATTAAATTACGTAATACATTCGCATAACATTACTAAACATATATACAATAATATAAACATATACAATGACTGTAATATACACTTTTTATATATTGTTACATACACATTGCTTTAAGGCGGGCTGTTATTGAATATATATTGTATAATTAGACTGAAATCATTTATGTGTTAAAAATACTGCCTCAACTTTTATTAAAGACATTTCTTTTTACAACGTTAGTTTTGGAGATATTGCACAGTCTCAACTTAAATGGTCCACCCTGTATATTAACTATTGTTAGTTATGGCTAATATAATAATAGTAATTTCTTTGGTTCCCTTTTTATGCAACTGTATATTGTGCTGAAAAGTTTCTTTTAAATAATTTTCTATTCATATTATGGAAATTAGTCCTACGGCATACCTGAAAGCTACGTTCCCGAGTTTGACTTGCATGAACACAAACTAACAGATGGAAGGAAAAACAAATATTTGCATTTGCTGTATTAGCTCCCGTCTTAATTTCTAATTTGTTTCTTTTAGATTCACAGATTCTGGTCATCGGAATAGGTAAATGTAATGGTTGAGAGTGAGTCATCAAGCCAGGCTATTTTAGAAACGTGATTTACTGCGTCAGCTAAATCGTTTCACTCAACTCAATCAACGCTGGATGCTACAGAGTACCTCTACTGCTTCCCCCATTGTCTTTCATATTTTCATTTAGACAGAAGAACCTATGGAATGTCGCATTGATTCACCCACGGAAATGCAGTCAAGGTCTATCAATAATTATAGTCTGGCAACACTTTGGGGTCCCGTACGAGACAATAACGACTCCTTTCATTTCTTAACTATCAACAACTTTCAAAAACTTAAAAATTTAAAAGTACCAAAAAGTATCGAAGCTTTATCTCAAAATATTAGACACACTTCGAAATCACCAAGTAACGAGAGTATCGAAGTCCCATCCCTAATAAAAATATTCTATAGACAACATTCTGGCTTAATATTTTTCGCAATCTACCATTTTCAAAAGCCCAGCGATATATTTAAATACCCGTGCGTCCCCTTTTAACCCCACTGGACCCTTTCTGTATATGTTTTTTCTGTTTTATATTTTTACGTATGAAATTTATTCCTTTTATTTCAGATTTGCTCTGATTTGTGTGAAAATTTGTATACATGATCAAAAAGTGCTATCTAGAGATTCAGACATGTATTCTATGATTGCTTTGTACTCTGGCTCACAAAAAGATTAATTTATGCTGAAAAACAAGAAAAATATTAATACAAAAGCTTCATAAAAACAAATGTTATTTTTCTACAACTAAAAACACCAACTTTAATCAAATCCTTACCTTTAATGTCACTATACTAAAGTATTCGAAAATGTCTCTTTCATACTCCTTGACAAATTCGGATGCGCAATGAGTTTTAGAAAATTGGCGTTTTTTCGCTTATTAAAAATATTTAATTGTATTTAATGAGCTAGAGCTTTGAGCTTTTTCACAATTTATCTTATTATACAGGGTGATTTATGAAAAACAGGCACATTTTTTTCTTTAATTATTCTGCTCAAAATTCACTCAATGCCCCAATTTTAGCACCAAATTAAACAGAATCTTCTGAAGTTTCGATTGCCCGTAGATGTTCATGTTTTATTCCTAATTATTAGTTTTATTGTCGGCAACTGTTTTTGAGATTTTATTCCAGTCAACGTGAAGATGGACTACACATTAATTGAACGACTCTTCCTTGTAAAGCAATACTGGATTACGAATTCAATTACAGCTACTCAAAGGACATACCAGAGAGAATTTGGTATTCGGAAATCCTCCCCAAAGAAACACAATACTGGGACTGGTAAACAAATTGGAAACAATTTGGTGCGTGAAAAAGGCAAAACTCGTTCATCTCGGCTTCCCACGGTCGTTGTTGACGTAAGAGCACGATGGATCAGTCACCCAAAACATCATTAAGATGTTTGTCGAAGGAGACAGGGTACAGCTACTCAATGTGTCAGAGAGCTGTGAAAAGTGCAGGCCTAAAGCCGTATAGGATTACGGTTGTCTATCAGCTGGGAACCAGATAAGCATAGATGACTGAATTATTGTCGCTGGTTTCAAGCGTTCATTGTGCAAAATCCTCCCATATTGTCCATCACATGGTTTACAGATGAAGCATCGTTCCATTTATCCGACTATGTGAACTCAAATAACTCACGCTATTGGGCCAACGAAAATCCACATGTTATTCATGAAGCACCTATGCGCCGGTTAAAATCGGAGTTTGGTGCGCAATATCCGCACAGAGAATAGTGGGACCAATTTTGTTTTAAAACAATGTGAACACTGTAGAGTACCGACATATTTTCATGGTGTTTGCTGAGCAACACTTCAGAGCTGAGTCAAGGATATTTTCAGCAGGACGGCGCTACATCCCATACATCAAATGAATCCACGGCACTAATTGCAAGTTTCTTTGACGATCAGATAATTTCCAAGAACCTGTGGACACCGAGATCTCCGGATTTGACATCGCCGGACTTCTTTCTATGGGGTTACTTAAAATACAGGTTTATGCCACTCGTCCTCAGACATTGGACGATCTGAAGCACAACATTACACAGGAGATTCAAGCTATTGACAACAGAGTCCTCCAACGAGTGGCCAGTAACATGGAATGACGTGTTGAGTTGTGCCTTATGCAGGATGGAGGACATTTTCAACATTTGCTGCTGAGGTAAATAATCTCCCAAAATTCCTCTGCATTTCAGGTATAATAAGTTGTCGTTTGGAAACAATTAAGTAAATGAATGTGTCAGTTCTTCATAAATCACCCTGTATTAAGTGTGCCAAAAAGTTGTGAAATAAACGATATTGGGTAGAGAAGGTAACACATGTGATTTTCCATGTTAATAGTCTTCACAATTAAGCTCTGGCTGTTCCGTAACGCTGACGTAATGTAAGTGATATGGTTATGAACTCTAAGACGCCTGGTGCAAAGGACGCAGTGTCCCTTTGAGAAGCCTTACAATCACTTTAACCTCCTAAGTGGCCCACCTGCGAAAGCAGACACGAAACAGTGAACCTGACAACTCTTCTAATGGTGATTTTCCCAGCTGGCTATGTACAACCCCCACCCTTCGGATCAAATTAAGGCAGCATGCCGGGAAAACAGTACAGCAGGTAGTGAAGATGCCATGCCATCGTCCATGCAACAAACGGAAACCCTCCCTGCTCCACTGCTCAATCTTGATAAGTCGATACAGTAAATATGAGGCAGGGAGACACAGCAAGGTTTCAGTGGTGGATCATGTTCTAAAACTCCAGTCAAAGTATGGGCTTTGCTTCATGTGTTAACTAATGTATAGAGATGGATATAAAACGATAACAAAATATTAAATTAATTTTGTTATCAAAAAAGTCTAAAATAGTTTCTTAAACCGTTCAGACAACATTTACAGCGTTATTTTGAAAAAAAAATCTGATGTGTTACGTTCATATATCTTTCTTCCTCTAACCATTATCATTTACTTGTATACAGATTCTAAAAACTACCCTTAAAAATTATTACTTTCCCTACAACGTACATAGTAGGTAGAGAAGGTATTGCATACAAATTCGATATTTCAGCGGAAATACATGTTTTGAGGCCCCTTGAATCCAAAAAAAAGCATTTTTCAGAAAAATGTCCGTTTATGTATGTGTCTGTGAAAAGCATAATACCAAAAGAAGAATTCGGATAAACACCAAACTAGTATTTAGGCTCAGTAGGTACTTTACAAGGAACGACGCGAACAAGGTTGTGGGTTCAAACCCATATACTCGCCCTGAGTATATTTCAGACGTAAAAATCCTAAAGCCGGGGCTCCCGGCACATAAAAGAACCTCAAGCCTGATAAAGAGGCCTCTGAGAAAAATTACCGGTCTTTCACGCCTAATATAGAATGGGAGCTAAGGACCACAACAGTTAAAGTGCGTCCATAAATAAAACTCAGTTTAATTTTCTGCTCCAAACTACCGTTTTACATGGAATATTTTTCAAAACTTTTTATTTTCTAAAAAATTAAAGTGCCATTTATTAATATATATTTACATGACAAATAAAACTACATCTTGAATTTTCCAGAAATAGCCTGTAAAGTCTTCTTCATTCGGAAGCAATTTTGTATAATCTTGTATAACCGGTAAACGTTAAGTGAAGGACGAAAACGTACTGTACTGCACAAAAAATGTAGATAGTTTTAAAACACAATTTATTTCAAATAACCCTTTTTTGTTGCATCAATAATTTACGAGATATCCGTTATTAATGGTTCGAATTGTTCAATACCTAACCATTCCTTTAAAATGTTGTAAATTTTTTCTTGCGATGTTATGGCAAGAGTATGCAATTTTAAGGCAGCACATAGCGTCTAGTTCTTAAAAATTTTGCCATTACCTTTGTATCTATAACGAACTGTATAGTGTAGCTATTTCCGGAAAGGTTTAACTTGATTAAAATGAAATAGACGAAAAAAACTTTCATAAGAATAACTTATATACCCACTAATAAGCAATAGAGCGAAGAGAAAGTCATGCGAAGTAATATATCATATTACTTTCTCTATCACGTACATAGTAGGTAGAGAAGGTGTTGCATTCCAACCAAAAATTCGCTACCAAGATTTCATCGGAAATATATGTTTTGAGCGCCCTTTGAATAAAAAAAGTGTTTTAGAAAAAGTATGTGTCTTTTTGTCTGTGAGTGTGGGTGTGTCTCTGAACAGTACAACTTAAACGAAAAATAGCAAACTCAGATAAATAGAAAAATTAGTATTTAAACTCAGTATCTTCCAAGGATGCGGCACGAAGATTTTCAAGAAAATCTCCCACCCCAACTACCCTTTCCATGGAACATTTTTCGAAAATTTTAATTTTCTAAAAATTGATGTATCGATTTTGAATAAAATACCGTATATAACAGATGTTTACATGACAAATAAAATGTATATCTTGAATTTTATTGGAATAGCTTTTGAAGTCCGCTTCATCCGGAAGGAATTTTGCATAATCTTGTATAACTGGTAAACGTTGAGCAATAGATGAAAACATACGACACAAAAAATACTTTAAAGATATCTTTAAAATGCACAATTTATTTCAAATATTTTTTGTGGGGCAAGCCGTTTCTGAGATATCCGTTATTAATGGTTCGAATTGTTCATCTATTTTGGTTGTTCTTTGAACTCCTTTCAGTATTCAGTTGTTTCTTGCTATTGTACTGAAACCGTATGGAATTTTAAGGCCAGCATATAGCGTCCAGTTCTTAAACATTTGACTGTCGCTGCCTCTTTGTGTCCATGATGAAATGTGTAATGTAGCTATTTCTGCAAATGTTTATTTGGATTAAAACGAGTATGCATAAAAATAAGCTTTAGTAAGAATATTTGGTACGCTTACTAATAAACGGTAGAGGATGGAGAAAATCGTGTGAATGTATCACATCAGATTTTTAGAAAAAGGTCCTTGTCTGTGTGTGTAAACAGCATAACTCAAAAACGAAAAGTGGGATAAATACCAAACTTGGTATTTAGGTTCAGTGCCTTACAAAGATAAACAAGAAGATTTTCAAGAAAATCCCCTCAACCCAAACTACACTTTACATGGAACATATTTCGATATTTTCTAAAATTAGCTATAAGGATGTTGATTAAAATACTATGTATTAACGGTATTTACAGGACAAATAAAATGCATATCTTGAATTTTCTGTAAAAGTCTGTGTGGTTCTCTTCATTCAGGAGGAATTTTGTATAATCTTGTATAACTGGTAACGTTAAATGATAGACGAAAAACACACAATTCATTTCAAATAAGTTCAAATAAGCATAAGCCATTTCCTGATATCTGTTGGTAACTGTTCGAATTGTTCATTACTTGGTCATTCTCCTCGAGTCCTGTCAACATTGACATGTTTCTCGCAATAGCATTGAAACAGTATGGAATTTTAAGGCCAGCATATGGCGCCCAGTTCTTAAACATTTGACTATCGCCGTTCTCTTTGTATCTATAACAAAATGTGCAATGTAGGCATTTCTGTAAAGGTTTATTTGGATTAAAATGTAGTAGGTAGAAGTAAAGCTTTGGCAAACAGTGTATATAACCACAAATAAACGATAGATAGTAGAGAAAATCATGCGAATGTATTGCATCCGATTTTTCTTTTAAACCTTTGCAGAATGAAGTATGCCAATTCATACATCTGTTTTGATTTCTTCGGCATTAACTCGTCACGTCCACTTTTCCAAGTCTCTTTGATTTCCACATCATTGGACAAGTGGTCTATTACTTTTCCCATAATTAAGTAAAAATAAATCGAATTGCTATAAAACATAACTTCAAAACTACAACATAATATGGTGACAGGGACAACACTTGTTTACAAACATTCTGTCCACATAGCAACAAATCACCTTCTAAAATGTAAAATCTATCTTTAATAGTATATAAATATTTCAGCTAATATTTCACTAAATATAATTCAATTTGTATAAATACCCATCGTGCAAAAATAGTATGCAATACACATTTGGCAAGCATATAACGGAATCTCAAAATTGAAAAACAAAATCTCTTTTCTCAAACCCTATCAAGCGCTTACCAAACTGGTACCGCAGTATATGTTTCTTGAGATAGTGTTTTTGATCCATTTCCCGTTTTCGCTGTCATGGTGGAAAGATTAATTTCCTGCATTGAGTGCTGGTAACATAATCTGCCTGCATGTTTTGTCTATTTTACTGCACGCATATGAATGCACTAATTAAATGTTCTAACTTTTGATATATTTATTATTGCAAACATGGATTATAATCATATTTGATGGTTGAACTTTACCATTTAGATCGTACCTAAGTCCTTACCTCCTTTTTATTCGTTAATATTTACTTACGACTTAATTCCTGCAGCAGCTAAGTATGAGCTGCAAGTCATTGACCTTTTAAGGTCAATAATCAGGCGTGGATAAGCAATCGATCGTCAGTTCGTCACAATTAATGTTAGTGTTGGTGACCTTGCTACTGGAACCATTATGTTCAACAGCTCTTAGTAATTAATTTGATTTTCGTGTAAGTACTATTTCTGTTACTATCCTCGACAAAACTACTGTGCAATACATATGCTTTAAGTGCATCGGAGAATCTCGGAAGTAGAAAAACTTGACTTCGTCTCGTATTTTCAGGCCCTTCCTCTACAATGAATCATTTACTGCACGTGTATCGAAATATACAGAGAGAGCCAAAAGACTACGAACCGGCTGCGTGGTGTTTTTCCTGTCGCGTCCTCGGCGCTCGTTGCCGTCTACTGCTATCATAGAGAGGCGCGGATGAAACCATACAACATTTTTAAAACTACTTTTAAAGACTTTACTTAACAACTTTATGGAAGTGTGTTTGAGGACAGAATTATTAGTAGAGATTTGTAGCCCTCTCGGTCCCCCGAACTATCTCTGGGATAACTTAAAACAAAGTGTACAAGACAAACCCACACATCCTGGAAGAATAAAAACAAAATATCCGCCAGAAAATTGCCAGCATTTCTCAACGGCGAGTGATGGATAGTTTCCTAAAAAGGTGCTAAAAATGTATGGACAACGACGGTGGCCAGTTTCAGCATCATCTTTCATAAAGTTGGTAAGTAAAGCCTTTAAAAGTAGTTTTAAAAATGTTGTATGGTTTCATCCGCGCCTTTATAGCGGCAGACGGCAAGAGCGCCGAGGACGGGACAGGAAAAACACCGTGCAACCGGTTCGTAGTTTTTTGGCTCTCTCTGTACTATAACTACTCCATGCTGCTGGAAACAGCTTTATATCACCTGTCTAAAGGATACACTTTGTAATTGGGAAACTCCGTGCTTATGTATACCTACACAGTATTGTTTTGAATGTATTTGTAACATACATACCTATATTGACTTGTTATATAAAAATTTTGATGCGTCACATTCACATGACTTTCTCTGCCCTGTATCGTTTATTACGGCGTATACAAATCTTACGAAAGCTTATTTTCTTATCGATTTCATTTTAATGAAATTGCCGCTATTTAATATTGCAGCTATTTTCCAAAAATACTGCATTACACATTTCCTTATAGATACAAAGCGAATAGCGGTAGTCAAATGTTTTAGAACTTAGCTGACCTTAAAATTCCATACTCTTTGCATTACATCGCGAGAACCAACTGAAATCGACAGGACTTTAAAAGAATAGCTAAGTATTGAACAAATCACACCATTAATAACGGATATCTCGGAAATGGCTAGTGCCACAAAAAAGCTACTTGAAATAAATTGTGTGTTTTAAAAAGATCTACATTTTTTGTTCAGTAAAGTTTTCGTTTATCCCTTAACATTTACCACTTACACAAGATTATAAAAAATTCCTTCCGAATGAAGAGGACTTCATAGGCTATTCCCAGAAAAATCGCTAGAGCAATTTGTTCAAAAAATTTTCTGTCTAAAGCATAGTTGTGTTTGGAGGAATTTTCTTGAAAATCTTCCTATCGTATCTTTAGAAGATACCGAACTTAAATAACAAGTTTGGTATTTATCCGACTTTTCGTTTTTGAGTTATGCTATTCACAGATACACACACACACACACATGCGGACCTTTTTCTAAAAATGGTTTTTTGGGGGGATTCAGAAGGCCTCAAAACATAACACAAAAATGTTGAAATCTCGAACATTGAATTATTGGGTGGAATACAACACTTTCCCTACTTGTACGTAGTAGAGGAAGTGATAATTGTATAACCTTTCCACGTATTGTCTGTAACCAGTGGATATTGTATTCCTTGGTGTCTTTTCGTGGTAACAGTTTATTTAATAAATCGGAAAGAGGAATTACCTTTTGTATCAATAGCATGTATAGTATGTAGGCTATGAAATTGTTATAAGAGAGAAGGATATGTGATTGTTAAAAACTGAAATTTTTCAACATATTTTGTTAACGAAATGTAGTATAAACCTTATTGTTCTTAATTTTATAGCCGAAAAAAGAATTTTATAGTAATATTCGTATACTTTTACTGTTTTAATACAAAATATTCCGTTTATCTAAACGGCCACTATTCTCGATCTCCCTCAAATTTGCCTTCTTACAAATTTCGTTGCCATAGACAAATGGTTTAAAAGTAGGTCGCTGCATTGAAATTTCGTTCTCTATGTACAATAACTAGAAAAAAATCTAATTTGTAGCACTCACGTGACTTTCTCTACTCAATACAAAGGCTTATTTCTCCATTTTTTTTGTCAATATATATAAACTTCCATTACACATTTCGTTGTGGGTATAAGAAGAATACAACACGCTAAAGCGACAGTCAGATGTTTTCAAAGCCAGTGGGTATGAGATGGCTTTGAAATTTTGTTCTCTTTGCATGACCAGGAGAGGGAGAGAAAAGTATAAATGTTTGAGAATTCAAATCAATAACGAAATATCTTAACAAGGAAAGCAAACAAACAAATATTTGACAAATTGTGTGCATTAACGAGATTCATTGTGTAAAGATTTTGTCTTATTTCTTTCAGTTTACCAGTTATGCAAAGTCATTCAGAATGAGTATGTGTTTATAGGGAATTTGCAGAAAGTTTAAAAAATATAGGCTTTATTTGTCATACAAGAATCTTAAACATATAATCAAAATTGTTAGTCATTTTTCAGGAAGTCAAAAATACGAAGACGTTTTCACGTAAAGAGAGTTTTAGATTGGCTGAGTTTTCTTGAAAACTTTCTTTTCGCATCCTTGGAGGATACTTAACTTAAACATCAAGTTTTGTATTATTGTATTTTTGTATTTATTAGGTAGGAAAGTAAAAAAGTAAGGTTTAGATGTTAAACAAGCACTTGGAACAGTCTCAAGTTTCTATAATACTAAATATTGTGGCCGAACTCGTGTGATACAGCCGGCCAAGACATCGATGAAGGCTGCGCGGGAGATTCGAGAAAGCAAACCCATATGGTCGGCCAAGCACTGGAGGAGGCTTTGACTGGCTACTCTTCGAGAACGTTCGCTATCTGCATTGTGGTAAATTCTGGAACATTGCATCAATGTGTCAGCCTAGCAACAGGGGAGGGCAGCAGAAAATAAATGCGATGTACATATTTGTTACAGCTGCAAAGTGAGGGTTGTAAGTATTTCGAGTAATAAATAAAGTTTGTTACGAGTTAACCGGTATTTTTATTTGTCACAGTATGTTACATATGTTTTAATTTTTAGTAATCCTTCAGTAAAAAAATGTTGCTATGGATTATGAAATCATCAGATGGACATAACTTGCGCGTGGGCAGAGAGAGAATATCCTTCTGTTTAACTGAATAACGTGACTGGATTTGGGCTGCTGCTATTTAAGATTATATTGTGCTATAAACATAAGCTCAAAATAAAGGAAATGGAGAAAAGTTTATTTTGAGGAGCTTAAGTGCTTGAAGAAACAAGGTACAATACTTGGATGTAATCCTTCTAGAAGGCCAGCGCAGTTTATGTCGTCAGAACGTTGTGGTAGCTTCCTTGCAGACATGAGCGGTCTAATCATCGACTGCCCAAGGGGTTCAAAACTTGTGGATTGTTGTATCGTCGGCGGAACATCGCCGGCCAAGCTTACACGGTCAATCTCCAGCTACATGCTCGAGTTTCATATAAAAGTCGGATTTCACAGAGCTTTATAGCCTTCTTTCCTTCTAAATCAAACGCTACAACGAAACCTAAAACGTCCGGCACAGGAGATAGCTTGCACCATCAAATATAAAATCGGATATGTTAATTCACATGACTTTCACAGCCCACTATCGTTTATTACATTCTCTACTACTTCCCTATATCAAGTAGAGGAAGTATTACATTCCAGATTTCATCAGAAATACACATTTTGAGGCTCCCTGAATAAAAAAGACACTTTTAGGAAAAATTCGAAATTCAAAATACACGTTCAAGGACTCCCTGAATGCAAAGAAAGGTATTTTTAGAAAAAGGTGTGTGTGTTTGTCTGTGAACAGCATAACCTGAAAACGAAACCGGTGAAACACCAAACTAGGTTAAATTTAGCGGCTTCTAAGAATCTGACACGAAGATTTTCAAGAAAACCCCTCCATCCCAAACTACCTCTTACTTGGAAAAATGCTCGTTTTGTTTTATTTTGTGAAAACTATTTCTACGATTTTGACTAAAATACCATATGTTTAAGACATTTACATGGCAAAATGTATATCCTGAATTTTCTGGGAATAGCCTGTGAAGTCCTTTTCTTTCTTAATGGACTTTGTATGACTGGTAAACCGCAAGAGACAGACAGAATCTCACTATAAAACAAATGTAGATCTCGTTAAACTATACAGTTTACGAAAAATAAGCATTTTTTTGGAATTAACCATTTCCGATTGTTGTTGATTTTAATTTTCAAATAGTTAGACTTTTCTGAACGATTTTCCTTTAATTTTTTTCTTTCTTTTTCTTCTTTCTCATGGAATTTCAAAGCAATCACATAGCGATAAGCTCTTTAAAAATCTGACTAACGCTTTACCTTATACTTACAACGAAACTTGTAAATGCGAATTTAATATTTATCTGGATTAACAAGTAGATAGAATAATAAGCTTTTGTAAGAATAGCTTGTAGAAGAGTGAGTAGAGAGGCTTGTGAATGCAACGCATTAGATTTTTTTCTCTTGATGATTCAAAGAACAGGAATTTCACACAGGAACTCACAGCGACACGCTTTTTAAAAATCTGACGAAAACGATTGCATGCTTGACACTGCACTTCTACTAAATTGCATATATCTGGCGAAATTTTCACTTTTAACACATCTAAACGCTGATTTAAAGGAATCTTTGTTTATTTAGTACTTCCGGTGTTGATTTAAGTATATATCTACAATTAATTAAGTACTTCTTGTAGTATTAAATTATATTTTTTTCCACCAACTTTAGATATGCAGAAAGTAGTTAAAACTAGATGCACATCTTAACATTGATCTGAGGTGATTGTCATTTGTTTAATATTTTATACTAAACTCTAGTTTTCTACCAACTGAAATACATTGCAAGGCTTATTCTTGCGGAAAAGTCTTATTTTTTGTTTCTTAGTTTCCCTAGCTGCTTCCTATAGTTTTGGGATTCTTGTCGTTGTCAGATTCTCCCTCATTCGCTATATCGGGATCACGCCAAGTTACACTGATGGCCAATAGATAACAGACAGGCTTCTGGTCTCCCGCGTTTTCTAACCTCTAGTCTAGAGAATACGCAACAAAGGTTTGTACCTTGTAACTTAATTAACAGCGCATTAACTACAGTAGTTTGTATAAAAATAACTTGGCACTATCCTTGTATTTGTTTTGCAAATATCCACGTAAATAACGAATTCCAATCACAATATCCATCATACACCGACAATAAACATGTAATAAACTCGTTACACGTAGTTCCACCTTTTCCCCCTCGGATCCATCAAGACAGTGAATTTGTTAAGTGTGCCGAGAACTGCCGCATGTCCAGATCTTCCTAAAACGCCTTAAGGTACTCGTCCACGATGCCACTTTTCTTGCGGGCCACAAATGTGGCACGTTCTGTTTACACACAGCTTGCAAAGTTGCACGATTTCGAGTGCGCCACTATAAAAGTGGCATATCCACAGAAATGTTGCACCGAGCGTTTACACGATGCTATATTTGTGGCGGCAATTTTTCTGCATGCCACTTTCTAGTCAGCTGTGTACTTGGTATGGCGAATATGTCGTCTGACAATGAAGTTTTATCCGCAGCATGCCTGTCTCTTATTTTACTTCGTCGACGTAGAGAAAAACGTAAAAGGACGGCCAGAAAGTGTTGGGCAAGAGAGTGGATTTTAAGTCGCGAATATTGTGGGGTTGTAAACAACTTGCTGCAAGAGCTCTACGACGGAGATCAAAATTTAGAATTTCCTACGCATGTCAGCGGTTGATTTTAATTATCTGCTTAGAAGAATAGCACCTGTATTACAAAAGCAAGATACAATAATGAGAAGGTCAATATCAGCAACAGAACGTCTTGTGTTGACGCTGAGATTTCTAGCCACAGGTAATTCGGCTTAAAATAATGGAGCGGCAACATTACCAAGTTTAATATATAACACGTTCGGTTGTCATCTATATAATCAATGTGATTTTTTTAGGCAGCAGCTATCAGTCAAAGATGTATTTATTTCTTATATTTGGCACAACAAGAATTAAGACTTTGTGCCGTTGCAAAGAACTGTAAGTATGAATTCTCATACTGCAGCAAAAAATGTTAGGAATTCAAGAAGTATTTTTTGCCGTGAAGGAGAGGTTCCATGGCAATATCACTACATTTAAAGTGAGTGTGTTGGTACTTACCAAAGTATATACTCATCTCCTGCATCATTATTGGTGCTGGTGTGGTAAAACATAAACTGCAGTGCATCGTAAAATTCCCATTTTGTTTTATACTTGTCTTTTGCACCACTTCCAGATTTCCCTGCCTTCATTTCGTTCCTTTCGTTGGTGAACTGGGTTCTCAACCTGTGGATTTTTACTTTAATTTCCTCTGCTGATATGTAGAACTCTATTTCTATATCATGTAACGCATTTTGTCGCTTTTGTTTATTTCTGTAATCCGCAGTGTGTACTCTCCACAAGCAATCTTTGGTCTCAATCAGTTCAATAAACTTTTTTGCCATTTCCCTCGTCCATTTATTGTTAAGGACATTATTCGCTATGAAGAAATAAATTGTCACCGTACTACAATACATTATTCGTATTGTTAAGGAAATAAAATGCACGTATCTGTCTTAATTCTGTATTTAGTGTAACACAAATTATAATCCTTGTACCCACCTCTCAAACAGCTATTTACTATCACAGCAGACGACATAACAAAGTAGCACGGAATACGCCACAAAAGTTTTCTAAACTGTTCAAGCCACTTTCAGATGGCGCAACTTTCTTTTTTTCGCTGCGTACACGAAGCAACTTCCTAAGTTGTACGCCACTTAGAAGTTGCGCTGAATTTGTATTGCGCGTGCAATTTTCCTCTTGCTTGGCAGTTTAAACGATGCAACTCCAGTTTTGTTGCGCAGTTCGAAGTTGCAAGCCATTGAAGTTGCATCGTGTACTTCTAAAATCTTAGTAACTTTAAAATATATGTGCTTATTATTTGCTTTTTGGGTTAGGAATTCCCACCATTTTCCTTATTTGGTATAAAACACCTCAACCCTGAATAAATTTGCTGAAAGCTCCCTTCCCTGATAGTGGCTTGAACAGTTTAGAAAACTTACATTTCATATTTAAATCAAGCACCTTTTAGGGATGTAAGGCGAAGATTTTACGGAAATTTTTCCAATCCAAAATAACCTCTTTAGAACTGATATTCTCAAGAGAGTCTCTAATGATTTTGACAATTGAGATATTGGAATTATCAATTTTGAAGTTTGTGTAAATTATCAATGAAGTCCTCTTCATTCTTATGCTTTTAATAACTTGGGAAACATAAATGTATTTTAGAGAAAGGGAAAATCTTGGTAAGAGCATGATTTTTTTTCTAAAACTTTCCACCTTGAAAGCAACACTTTTCAAGAAAACAATTATGTTGAATGTTTATTCATTTGAGAAGGGAAAAACAATAATGTTTGTTAAAATGTATTTACTGCATATTTTCATTGTGCTTTTATGGTCAGCCCAACCCCATTTTTAACAGATTTTGGTTTTACGCATAAAAACAAACTAATTTTGTTTGACGTTTTCATTAAACCAACCATGTACTAGCATTAATAACCTTTGAAACATCCTGTATAGTTTTGTCAGATAAACATTTTTGTATTATTAACCATTTCCGTTATGGTTTGAATTTCTCCAAATTTTAAACAATGCCTTGAAGTATTAAGTGACCCTTGTCTTGTTTTCATTAGCTCATCCAAAGAACATCCCTGATGATGTCAACAGCGTGGACGTTACATTTCACGTCGGTCTGAGGTGCTCAGTTGATTATACGCTGGCCTTTTGATCCCAAGGTCGCAGATTCAAACCCGGCCCACAACAATGGTTTTTAAGAGTTCTATGTCAGTAGATTTACTAGCATGTAAAAGGACTCCTGCGGGAGGAAACTCCAGAACACCGGCGGCGCTGATATGATCCTGACATTTTACAGCGTCGTTAACAAACAAAATATTTACTTATTTTGTTGCATTTTACGATCAGTACATTTTCACATACACACCAGTGTTTTAATCCTTCTTGCTTTTAGTTTTTCTTTCGTTCTTTCTTTTGCAGCTCATAGTAAAACCTTAAGAGAATGAATGTATTCCAAACAGATAACTGATAGTGGTCATAATAGATACAATCTCCTTCTGTGGAGTCAAATGTAGTGTACTTTATGGCATATTATGTATCCCTTTTGACTTTTTCTACTACGTATTGTAAGTAGAGGAAGTATTGTATTCGACTCAAAAATTCAATATTGAGATGTCACCGAAAATACATATTTTGAGGCCTCCTGAATCCAAAAAAAAGCACTTTTAGAAGAAGGCCCGTGGTGTGTCTGTATATCTGTGCGTCTGCGTGCATGTGTATGTATGTGTGTGTGAACAGCATAATTCAAAAACGAAAAGTCGGATAAATACCAAACTTGGTATTTAGATTCAGTATCCTTTAAAGATGCGACACGAAGATTTTCAAGAAAATCCTCACACCTCTGACTAACCTTTATATGGAACACTTTTCGAAGATTTTGATTTTCTCAAAAATGGCTGCAACGATTTTGATTAAAATATCATACATTTAAAATATTTTTATGACAAATAAAATGCATATCTTGAATTTTCTGGGAATGTCCCCAAAAGTACTCTTTATTCTGAATTACTTTTGCATAACTGGTAAACCGTAACAGATAGATAAAAGTTTTCTACACAGAAAATGTTAACACACTTAATTTATGTAATATACTTTTCTTTTTGCCGAGTAAACCATTTCCGAGATATTCCTTGTTATTTGTTTGAATTTTCCGATACTTATACTTTTTTTCAAATGGGAATTCGTTATTCGTCTTTTATGCCCTGGACATGCAAAGAGAATGCAGTACTCCACATAGCAACAAGCTCTTAAAATATTTGACTATCGCTTAAAACCTACCATATTCCTCTTGCATCTACAAGAAAACTAGCAATAAATTTCTGCAAATGTTTATCTCTTTAACACGAAGTAGAATTAGCGTTTGTAAAAACTGTTTATATAAGAGTAGAGAAAGTCATGTGAGTGTAACACATCAGACTTTTTTCCCATCCAGTTACACTGATTGTGAACTCAAGTACAGTTCCTTAATGTTTTAGAACATGCGCAGTATTCTTAATGAACTAATGACTAATAATACGCTCACGATGTTTATGCCGCGCGACTTAATGACAGTGAAAATAAACTCTCTGATTAGTCAAAGAACAAACAGAATGTCCGGTTACTTCATTTGATTCGTCGCTAGTGTAAAACTGTCTGGTTGTTAAAGCTGGTCTCTAATTTTGTGTCTAAGAATCATAGTCCAATTAATTACTTTCGGGTTCGATTCCTGGCGATCCCAGTCTGACCCATGGGTTTCTTCGGTATTTTCTCCAGGGTCGTCAGGGTCCTGTCCCTCCATTTCGTTCCATTAATAATTTCATTTATCCTTCACCGCGTTTGGTCCATTTCAGCGCTTGGTCTAGCGTATACTCTCAACAACACAAATCAGCCCCATAGCATACATTGTAAACAACCCAAATCAGTCCCGTAGTGTATACTCTCAACAACCCAAATCAGCCCCGAGGCATACATTGTAAACAACTCAAATCAGTCCTGTAGCGTATACTCTCAACAACCCAAAACACCCCCGTAGCATACGTTGTAAGCAACCCAACTCAGTCCCGTAGCGTATATTCTCAACAACCCAACTCAATCCCGTAGCATACATTGTAAACAACCCAACTCAGTCCCGTAGCGTATACTCTCAACAACCCAACTCAATCCCGTAGCATACATTGTAAACAACCTAACTCAGTCCCGTAGCGTATACTCTCAACAACCCAACTCAATCCCGTAGCATACAATGTAAACAACCCAACTCAATCCCGTAGCATACAATGTAAACAACCCAACTCAGTCCCGTAGCGTATACTCTCAACAACCCAACTCAGTTTCGTAGCGTATACTCTCAACAACCCAACTCAGTCCCGTAGTATATACTCTCAACAACCCAACTCAGTTCCGTAGCGTATACTCTCAACAACCCAACTCAGTCCCGTAGTATATACTCTCAACAACCCAACTCAGTCCCGTTGTATATACTCTCAACAACCCAACTCAGTCCCGTAGCGTATACTTTCAACAACCCAACTCAGTCCCGTAGTATATACTCTCAACAACCCAACTCAGTCCCGTAGTATATACTCTCAACAACCCAAATCAGCCCCGTAGCATACATTGTAAGCAACCTACTCAGTCCCCTAGCGTATACTCTCAACAACCCAACTCAGTCCCGCCCAAATCAGCCCCGTAGCATACATTGTAAGCAACCAACTCAGTCCCGTAGCGTATACTCTCAACAACCCAACTCAGTCCCGTAGTATATACTCTCAACAACACAAATCAGCCCCGTAGCATACATTGTAAACAACACAAATCAGTCCCGTAGCGTATACTCTCAACAACCCAACTCAGTTCCGTAGCGTACATTGTAAACAACCCAAATCAGTCCCGTAGCGTATACTCTCAACAACACAAATCAGCCCCGTAGCGTACATTGTAAACAACCCAAATCAGTCCCGTAGCGTATACTCTCAACAACCCAACACAGTTCCGTAGCGTATACGCTCAACAACCCAACTCAGTCCCGTAGCATACACAGTAAACAACGCAACTTATTCCCGTAGCATATACCCTCAGCAACCCAAATCAACACCGTAGCACACACTGTAAACAACCCTACTCAGTCCCGTAGCATACACAGTAAACAACGCAACTTATTTCCGTAGCATATACCCTCAGCAACCCAAATCAACACCGTAGCACACACTGTAAACAACCCAATTCAGTCCCGTAGCATATAGTGTGAAGTAGTAGTAATACTCTGAACATAGTGAAGTGTAAAGTGGTGTGGCATCCCTGTTACGAAAAATGCTGAGCACAAGTAGTTGGTTGTGGCCGCTCTTAGTTGTGGTAGCTCTTCACAAAAGCACAAGCGTTATTACATATGGCGTTTTTTGGTGTTTTTCAAAATCTTTCATGTGATTGGAATTTAATCTTTTTTAATAATACACCTATTTTTCAAAGTTCATGTACTGCATTTATTTTATGTGGAGATTAAAAATTGTTACGTGTATTTAGTAGAGTACATTGTTTTATAATTATGACATTTGAGTTTGCAATTAAAATCGGTTTTAGCGAACCATAAAACTGTAAGAAAGTGCTAAGTCTTTTAAAATGAGAAGGGACATTATGCATTATTAACTAGATTGAGATTAGGTTGTTTACATTTTAAGAGACAGGACCGATATAGACTCTTCCTCTTCTTGGTATTGGAACCGATTTAGGATTCAGAAGTGGAGTTGTGACGGGTGAAGAGGGAAAAACCGGGTAAATTTAAGAACGAAAAGGTCTAGGTTCATTTACACTCTCATTACATTTGCTTAGGTTTCCTCTCGAAAGACCATAGAAGTCAATGTAAAGATACACAAAAGAATAAGAGGAAAACTCTGGGAAACATCCAAATCAAGCAAAAGCTAGACACTAATCGGGAATTCAACGACGTACATTGAGGGGAAAAAGTGCCTTACTATCCACATGTTGGATTTCATTTTATTATGGAAGCAGGCTAACAAATTAAATGCTTAATTTCCTAGAGTTACGGTAGATATATTTTAAGTACAAAATGAAAGCTGGGGAATTAGCAGAAAAAAGAGCCATGAAATATGCTTGCTACTAACGTAGGTAAAACTCTGCAGTTTGAAAATGTAGCACTGGAAATAAACAAAAACAAACGCTTTCAAACGTAATACTCTCACACTGCCGCGTTTAGCTGGATAAATAAAGTTCCTGAAACGGCCGTCAGAGTTTTCACATTGGAATAATCAACATGTCGGGAAAAACAATGTGATATGGAATCACATTTCTACCCAACTTATGGATTAAAAAGTACCTGAGGAGTTCACACTCCCAAAACACAAGAATTCTTTTCAAACCAAAACATGCACCTCCATAATCAAGTGGTTTATTTTGTTGCATTTCAGACGGAACACCTGAGTTCGAGTCTGCTGCTCGTGAATATGACACAAGAGAGAAATAATAGTTAGTGATGCCATAATGTCATTTCTCTAGCATTTTTACTTTCCCAGCCTTTTCCTTAGGGAGGAGGAAGTATTACATTAATCTAAAATTAAATTGAAGCAGAGGAAATGTTACATTCCACCCAAAAAATTAAATACTGCCTTTTCACAGTAAAATAAAGCTTTGAGGTCCCCTAAAATTTAAAAAAGATATATTTTAGAAAAAAAATGTAAAAGATATAACAAAGAACGCGTCTGAAATTAATTTAGTTAAATTGTCATTTGAATTTAAAAACCTACACGTCTAATGTCGGACTGCCACCTGGTGTTACACCAAGTGGCCTAAACAAGCCGTCCTTTGCAGTTTTATGTTTCCCGCATACATAGGTACAAAAGAAGTTGCCGCATCACTGCTGTTCAAAGGGGCAGTGCAGGTACAAAGCGTAAAGCCACTGAGATAGTGCTGCTGTCTACAGGTGTTTACGTGGTAGTTTCGCACTGATAAGCGTCGCGTAGTCGCCTGCATGCAGTTCGAGCCAGGTCATTCAGACAAAAAGACAACTTTACAATAACGAACTCACGGATATGGTTACGATCTTTGTGGAGACACACCAGAATGCAGCTGAGGCTCGAAGGCTGTGTTCCCAATACTTTCAGAGGGGGCATCTGTCTTCTGCGCACATTTTTTAATTTCTCTACTACCCATAGTAAGTAGGGGAAGTATTGTGTTCCACCCAAAAATTCGATGTGTAAATTTCATTGGAAATACATATTTTGAGGTCTCTGAATCCAAAAAAGGCATTTATAGAAAAACTCCGTTTGCGCGCATCTGTCACCATAGCTCAAAAACGAAAATTTGTATAAATGCCAAACTTGGCTCAGTATCTTTCAAGAATACGACACGAAGATTTTTAACAAATCCCCCACCCAAAACTAACCTTTATATGGTAGATTTTTAAAAATGTTGTTTTTCATAAAAAAATGAATGTAACGATTTTGATTAAAATACTACATATTAAAGATATTTATATGAAAAATAAAATGTATATATAGCCTGTGAAGTCCACTTCAATTGGAAGAAATTTTGTATAATCTTGCACAACTGCTAAACGTTAAGCGAAAGACGAAAACGTACTACACAGAAAATGTAGATCGCTTTAAAGCACACACTTCATTTCAAATAACTTTTTTTGTGGCATGAGCCATTTTTGGGAGATCCGTTATTAAAGTTTCGAATTGTTTATCACTTGGTCTTTCTTTAAAGTTCTTTCAACATTCAGTTGTTTCTCGCGATGTCGTGCAAACAGTATGGATTTCTAAGGCCAGCATATAGTTTCCAGTTCTTAAACATTTGACTATCGCTGTTCCCTTTGAATCTATAACGAAATGTGTAATGCTATTTCGACAAAGATTTATTGGGACTAAAATGTAGTAGACAGAAAAATAAGCTTAGTTAGAATAGTTTGTATACCAATTAATAAATGATAGAGGGTAGAGAAGGTCATGTGAATGAATTACATCGGATATATATACATATATAATGTTTTTGACGTACAGAAATAATATTAAGAAATGATGGCTCATTCCAGGTAGAATATGAGCCTGAGTGGCCCTTACATCAATTCGTTCACCAAGGCGGACATGCATATAATGAATGATGCATTAATAAAAAATAATTTAATTTTAAGGCACATTTAAGGGTACATAAATATGATAAAAATAGAATTTTGTTTAATCTTGCTAACTTTGCGGTACCAGTTGGTGATATGTAGTCGTACTGATTGTAGACTAACTGTCATGGAACGGAATAACTTAACACGTGTGCTCAGATTTGCGTCAAGCGGTAATCCTGAATTCTTGTTAATGAGCGAATTGGTTATTATACACACACACAAACGTTCAGACACTAGACTCTGGGCATACCGTGAAATATTTTTGTTTAAAAATAACTTTCTGGAACCCAGCCGGGGATGAAACCCGGAACACCTCATATAGCAGGCAGTTTTTCTACCGAATGAGCTCTGGGAGTAGTAATAGCAGTTGAAGTGTTCATTTTCAAGCATTGGTCTTTCATTTAATGATCCCCTTCTCTGTCGGTATAGAGTCCCCTTTGTAGTTTTGCTTAGGCAAACCTTTTGGCATCCGTGCTATCCGTATAAGCTAACTTCAACTAAGGACGGCTTGTGTGGGTCATCTAGTATAATCCTAAAGATAGATATCTCGAGGTTTTTAGAAGTATTACAAAAGACATAACTAGATTAAATAAGTCTTATCATGGCTCGATACGTGTGGTAGCTGTACAGTATCGTATCAACAACTAAATTACATATCCTAGCTTTTCTGTAGGGAACGGAAGCTTTCAATAGTCACAGAGGGAGTTTTTCTATTACTGCTGAGTGTTTTAACATGAGGAGGCTTTCGCCGCAGAGAAATGTTTCCAATCTGATGAGTTTAACCGCCACTGGGCCAACCTCTCCATTCTTCGTAAGAAACCGCAAAAAGGAAAAGAGCTGGAGGTGGGGGAAAAGGGCTTAGAAAGACAAGGGGATGGAAGAAGATAAGTCTCTCAGACGCACACTGAAAAATTGATCGAACACGATGTTTTTAAGATACTGGAGGAAGAAATAAGATCCTATTTTTGCTGTTGGGGTTGAGGCAGTCGGTATCAAGTCGTCAGGCAATTTTTATCCTTCACGGCAAGGAAAGAGCCTCAGCTCCCAACAATAACTGCCACAGCTGAAATGAAATCTCGTTAAGTATTTTGCTCATACCGTGTTTCCTGTTTCTTTTCATTTCTTTTCGCTTCCCCTCTTGGTAAAATACCAAAAGAAATTAACACAAACGTTTGTTCTTTTGCTCCTTCACTTCCTTTAGGTCCTTTTTCTGCTAAAATTTGTAATTTGGTTTATTTTATTCCTTGTTTCATTCACGTTCATCAAAAACATTATTTTGGTTAGTTACCACTAGAAGGCACATATTTTCTTTAATTCATTCATATTCTTGGTTTGAGGCAGTATTTTTAACACTTAAATGATTTCAGTCTAATTATATAATATGTAAACTCAATAACAGCCCGCCTTAAAGCAATATGTGTATAAATAACATATAAAAATGTATGTAACATTCATTGTATTATGTTTATATTATTATGTACATGTTCAATAATGTTATGTGAATGTATTACGTAATTTAATAATGTAAGAGCTGTGAGAATAATAAGTTAAAAGTTGCTAACAATGAGGTAACAATGATGTAACCTTGAGCCAATAATGAATTAGAATGTTTAATAATGCTACTGATAATTCTTGGAGCAGCAATAATGTAATTTTTGAGACAGTTCATAAATAGCCAATCAACAACCAAAAAAAAAGCTTAAGTTAAATGAAGGTATTCTACTGGATTAGGAATAGCCAATCAGAAACCTGAAACACATAAATTTACAAATTTAGGCGGTAGAAATCAATTCAGTTGCTTGTAGACAGTGTTCCTATCCGGACGCGAGACGCGTCTTCGAGAAGTTTAATATGTATTCAGTGTGAGACGAAAATAGTTTACGTGTTTAAAAAATGCAAGTAATTAATAAATAATCTCAGTGAAGTGTTATTTAAATCGTGTCAAAAATTAATACAAGGAGTGAAGTAAAAATTATAATCTGTGTAAGTCTACATTCTTAGTTGCAACACTCTCTGCAAAGAAAGTCATGTCTCTGACAATAATACTGACGCAGCCGAGGCAAATATAAATATATAATATTTAAAGAAACAGTCAAATTACAAAGTTAATATTTTTAAACTTGGAGCGAAGGCTACCGGAAACTTATTACAATACGTGCGGTTGCAACTACTTCAAGTTCGGCTCCCCAACAGTCGAAATACAACAACCTACTTTAGGTTCTCTGCATTATTCATATCACGATACAACTTTTACATCAAAATTTAAAAGAAAATAATCAATAAAATACTTTTGATTTGAAGAGATGAACTTAGCGAGAGAAAATTCAAAATAGTGCTTATACGTATTGAAGAATAAGTTATACTAAAACAAAATCTGTGTTACATTCACATGGCTTTCTCTACCCTCTATCGTTTATTAAGGGTATGCTATCAATTCTTACGAAAACGTATTTCTCTACTTCATTAAATCGAGATAAACCTTTGCAGAAATAGCTACATATAAATACAAAGGAAATAGCGAGTCAGATTTTTAAGACCTGAGCACTATATGCTGGCCTTAAAATTCCTTACCGTTTCGATGACGTCGCGAGAAACAATTGAAAATGCACATGGCTTGAAAGGAATGACTAAATATTGAACAATTCGAAACATTAACAATAGATATCTCGGAAACGCCTGATGTCACAGAAAATGTTATTTGAAGTACATTCAGTGTTTTAGAGCGATCTACAATTTTTGTATAGCACGTTTTCGTCTATCGCTTAACGTTTATCAGTTATACAAACTGCCAGTATGTTAAATAACCTTATTGTTTTATTGTTAAATATTTATTCTAAAAGTTGTAAAGTCGCGATATGACTAATATGTTAAAGCGACTATAAACTTTGAAAATAAAAAAAAATTATAAAATATTCCTTTCGAGTGAAGAGGATTCCACAGGCTATTCTCAGAATATTCAAGATACACGTTTCATTTTTATATAAATATTTTGTTATGTGGTATTTATAAAATACATCTACTTTTTGTAATTATACATTACTTTCTAAATTCCTTAATTAAATTAAATAATAACTAAAATATTTTCAAAACAAGAATTAGATTTTAACATCCTTAAATTAATAACAAACTCTAAACTCGAAATCATGAGACATTTTTGAGAAAATCAAAAATATAAAAATATGTTCCATGTCATCTTCGTGTTGTATTTTTGGGAAATACTGAATCTAAATATCAAGTTTGGTAATTACCCGAATTTTCGTATTTAAGTTGCGGTGTTCAATGACACACACACGTGGACCTTGTTTTAAGAGTGACGTTTTATTCAAAGGGCCTCAAAGCATGCATTTTCGGTGAAATCTCTGTATCAAATGTTTGGGTGGAATGCGGTACCTTCTCTGCCTACTGAGTATGTACGAGGTAGAGAAAACAAAAATACCTTGTACAGTTTGGTAGTTCGTATATTACGGAAGAGTTTGTCGCGTTCTGTTTTCAGATAAGCAAGAAGTCCAAAAGGGTCACATAAACATAATTACTTAACGCATAGTTCACCTATTGGCTAATATAACTTATCTCTGGAAGTAGGAGTTGATACAAAGTCTGGTCGGAGAAGAATGTTGGGTGTTGAAAAGGGATGTACCATACATATTGTGACGGATGCAGAGATTATAGGACATACGTCTCTCTGGTCACCGGGATTTGAGATGGCAGTTGGAGTTTGGAGTAGGGGGGAACTAGGCTTTAGGAGGGGATGAGTTGTTTAGCGTCACTGATGCTTGAGGATGGCGTGGCTTGAGAAAGCGAGTCAGGAGGTAACCTTCGAGCTGTAAGGGTGTGCAACTGCTTTCTCCGTGCCAAGGCATGATGGCCTCGCCGGCAGACATTGGGCTAAGAGTGTAAGCACTACGTTATCTATCTTTATATTATAAATTCCTTAGCCATCCATTCTTTGGAAGTTTTAATTATGTTAGTGTAGAGTCCTTTCCTTCCTTTAAGCCATGTAACGTTTCGAATTAGTAATATTTTCTGTATTTTCTTTAGCTGCGTCCCTCGTCGTAGCCTCGCCGCGTAAGAAGTTTGATTAATTTCCCCGTACATTCTCTTGCAAGCGAGTAGCTCCCCATCATTTTTGAGCAAATATAAGAAGAGGCTACGACAATGTATATAAATCAATATTAAACAAGAATTGTACATAATATAATTAACCAAGAAATATGTTAGAATACTTAACAATCAAGAATTGTACAAAAGCAGATTGTAACTTAGATAAGTAAGGAACGGGCGAGCTACCTAATTCCAGATAAAAGATAATTCTAGGTAGAGCCCACCTTTCACCAAGCTAATGAGCAATAAACTTGAAGCAATAAGAAGAAATAGAAAGAAACAGATGTAGAAAGGAAGGAGACAGAGATACTGAATCTGCTCCCGGACGCGTCACTGGTACGCGTATGCGAAATCTTTTGGAGCAGAATATTTCCATACATAATAAGGTAACGCGGTCTGAGGACCAATTAGAAATGTCATTACATTTGAGGTGCGGAGGTGAACGTCACTAGGCTTAGGTATAAAAGGGGAAATAAAGCCTCAGATTTTCACTCTCTTATAGAATCTCGTCGACGCACAATGATACTCTCTGGACGACAGATGCACGTGCGTGCATTGGGGCTGGAAGCGTATGCAGTTAGAGGTTCCTAATTTATTAAAATGGTCGGAATTGTTACAATGGGAAAAGCTAGCCGCCCATAAGTATTTATTTGATAATAAACCACATTTTTTAAGCGAAATGCAGTGTATTTTAATTTGCCTCCCCTACGAAAACCCTGAGATCAGTGAAACTAGTTAGATAGGTAATTTATTAGCACTGGAGAAATCATCAGCCGCTGAGCAGAGGTAGCCGGAGACAAGAACACTGCAGCAGAGGCCATCAACCAGAGGGACAACGCTTTCCCGCTACAGGAATTTATAATAATGCATCCGCAGTTTCTTCAGAGAATCCATGAAGTGTGTCTAAGTAAGCTGCAGAATAGGATATTCGTGTAGTCTATACTGCAGTGTGTAGTTTTTGTGTAGTATTATCAATTTGAATTTCCTCATTAATTTTACATCAATTTTAGTATTGTATACACAATACTTTTATTCAAATATACTTTTAAAATGTAAGTGCATTTGCCACTTTGTACTTTTTTCCCGCCACTTCAGGAAAAAAATCATAATTCCTACACACTTTGGAGTAAAGTAGTAAACTTTAGCACATCCTATAGGGTTGTTGTGCTCTAAAAATTAGTACTATTATTAATTATGACAGCTTCTGTATACTCGTCATGTAGTTTTTTTCTATTTCTTTCGAATAAATGAGATTTTGTTTTCCCCAGTTTTGCTTTCAACAGTTTCTTCTCTGAATAATATTTTCTGGTATAAATGACACGTTTTATCAGAAACTAAAAATTGAGTTTTATTTATGGACGCTCTTTAACTGTTGTGGTCCTTAGCATCCCATTCTATATTGGGCGTGAAAGACCAGTAATTTTGCTCAGAGGCCTCTTTATTAGGCTTGAGGTTCTTTTACGTGCCGTAAATCTACGACACGCGGCCACCGGCTTTACTTCCCTTCCGAAGGAAGCCATGCTAAGGATTTTAACGCCCAAAAATACCCACACCACCTACACCACGGAGGACCACTATCAGAAACTATTGAAGATATATGAAATATATTTCAGGATGATAAAAACAAGTCCTAAGTGTTGCTGTATATCTACTTTGGTGTTAACAACATAAAAAGTATTTAACCAAAGACGGCACAATTAAGGAAATAATCCTATAAAATTGTCAGTCTGGTACCTTAAATAGTTTTTGAGAAAGTGTGTCATGAATTTAGCAGATTTAACATTGTAGGGAAATGGCTTTTAATCTCCCCATAAAGCTGAACAAAGGTGTAAAAGAAGCCCAGATTCAATTCCCGGCTGGGGTGTGGAATTTTTCTTTAACTAGATTCATCCCTCATCTTCCACAGGTCTGGAAGTAGGTATAAGTATTGGATTGCGTTTAAAAGTAATAACAACCACTTAAGAAAAACACAATTCTGCGAGAGCAAAACACCAGCACCATCAGTTGTTTCTCTCAGATATGACAAGAGAGAAACAGAGGCCATGCAAAAACTAAAGAAAAAATGTAACTTTTAGATATGATTTTTGGAAGACGTTTAAGTATACAAAGTACACAAGTTTGATTCCCAATTATGTCAAACTTGAGTGAAATTCTTCCTAGGTTCTAGGAGGATAGGACTAGAAGCGGAGAGGGACCTAACACCTTGACCTAAACAGATCTTTTGTACCTAAGCCCATGACGGGGGGTCCCCGGGAGAGAGATGAGGTGAGAGG
Organism: Deroplatys truncata; assembly: GCA_030765065.1. NCBI lineage: Eukaryota > Metazoa > Arthropoda > Insecta > Mantodea > Mantidae > Deroplatys > Deroplatys truncata. The sequence goes on from CM060979.1 coordinate 167,852,398, forward strand.
AGACAAAGGGCGGCCGGACCAGCAGGTACGAAAGGCAGAGAGCAGGGTACTTACCTTTACAGATTTGAACTTCCCGGGTGCTAGCTGGTGTGACCGGTTTCCTCCCTCCCATTAGGCTTACACATCCCCTGGGGGTCCGGGACTCGGAGCTGCTCGCAGAGGACAAATATTTCCTTAGAGCATCCTTTTCCCCTGCCATACACATGTGGAGATCTCCCGCCAACACTTATAATCCTGTAAGAGACTAAGCAGATGAAGGGTGAGAATGGGGATGAAACAGAGGGACAGGAAATTCGGGGGATGTTATAATCCCTCCCAGCATTCGCCTGGTGTTCCGAGGAAACCCGTTGAAAATAACCCACGGGTCAGGAAGGTCGGCTACGAGAATTCCTGGGTTCTAAGGACAACATAACACATCATACATTCTGATAGTCGCTGGAATCAATGTTTTGAGGATCTTAATGAACAACTTAGAATGAAAAGTTTATAGTTTAGTTAATCCAATTTAGTTTATTTCTTCGCTCTTGAAGAAACATACTTACAGAGGTATCAGAGGAATGAAACAGTTTTTCAGTTTTAATGTTAATTAATTGTTCTTTCACACAAGCCGTGTGTAGCCTAAGGTTGGAATTCTATGATCTGATTGAAAAATTCACTGTCATACCCGGGATTAGAACCAATATTCCGTTGCTCTAACCAACTGCAACATGCACACGTGTTATATCATTTCAAAAGAACGCCTTATGGTTTATCGCGAGAAACGTGAGTCATCAGATGGGGAAAAGGATGTGAAAACGATGGAATATTTGAATTCCTTAACCTGTCAACGACAGTCTTCCAATTTCTGGAAATGCTGCATAACCTATAGGTATCGTTTGGCGGTGAAGCAATCATCAGTAATAATGATGGAGTAACTTTTTAAAACAATTACAGTGCGTGAAACTTTAAACTTTGTACCTTCTCTTTGGCCCATAGACACACATACGAACACACACATACATTATACATGCATACATACATACATACAAGCTTGGTTCAGATTGGGATTATGGCGAGCGATCAAATTCATTGAGAAAAAAGGCATAAGAATCTGTCCCTGGTGTGGAGAGGAAGAAACTTGGGTTCGTATTCTGGCATATTGTACTAAGACTGAACAGTTGAAGAGGAAGTATCTGCCAGTTCCTTTGTTAATTCAAGGAGAGGGCTACAAGCTTATTGGACCTTGCTGGCTAACTGGCTGGGAGGGGGAAGCAATTGGTACATTTTTACAAAAGCTTATGCAGCTCAGATCGGAGTATAAGCAAGAGGGTCAAGGTGGAAGGGGAAGGGTTAGTGGCTTAGGGGCGCGTATTTGTTTGTTTTGTAAACAATAGCGTGTCTTGTGAACAGTTTTTTGTCTTCTTCTTCTGTTTTGTTTGTATGATTTTTGCTGCGGTTTATCTGTTTCTTGTTCTTTTCTTTTCATTCTTATATATCATTATCATTAAGTTTAAAGTTTAGTGTGATGAATACAGTGTATTATATAAGCACGTAACGTCTATCTAACCCGTGTGATGTATGAGTTTGAAGATGTAAAATGTTTAAAACCAATATATACACCACTCTACTGTAAATACATACATACATACATACATACATACATACATACATACATACATAATACATACATTTTCTATATGCATAATACGAGGGCTGATCAATAAAGACTGAAACTGATTTTTTTCCTGAAGCGTTCTTGATAGTTTCCTGTCTCTACTATAAATATTTGAAAAGAACGGCGTTTCATGTATAATATTCATAGGCGGCAGCACTCTCGTATTGGTAGGTTGGTAGTAATGCTGTATATTGTTGATCCTACTTGAATTTTGCATACCGCAAAATGGAGGTGACATGAGAGGAGCAATACAGCGCAATAAAATCCTGCTTTCGTTTAAATCATACAGCCTCTGAAACTTTGGAAAAGCTGAAGCAAGCATACGGTGAAGATGCATACATCGTGCAACAGTGTTTAGGTGGTTCAAGGACTTCAAAGAAGGGCGAGTCTTCTGGGCTAAACATAGTGGGCCTCGTGTTTCGGCTTTCGTTATGACTGAATCAACATCAACACAGCTGCTGTGATTGTTATCCCTCCTTTCGCTACTATTACAGCAGCGGATTACACGTCAGTATTGGCTACACTAAGAAAGCGCATCGCAAGGAAACGTCCAGAATTTCATCGGAATGGGTGGCGACTTCATCACAACAACGCGAGGCCTCACGTCGCCAATCAAATCCGGGCATTTGGGTAAATTCAACATTACCTGTGTACGCATCCGCCATATAGCCCAGATCTTGTCACCTGTGATTTCTTTTTATTCCCATCACTAAAGGCAAAGCTCCGGGGCATTCGATTTGAGAGCACTGAAGCAGTTCTGAAGAAAAGTGAGGCGATTCTCAAAGACCTAAGAAAGAATGGCCTGCACCATGTGTTCGAGGACTGGCAGAGACGGTATAAAAAGTGCATTCAAGTAGGAGGGGACTACTTTGAAAAATAGCGGGCCAACATTGAAATGGAGTAATAAATATCTGTGAAAAAAATCAGTCTCAGTCTTTATTGATCAGCCCTCGTATTAGCACAGATTATAGATATCACAGTAAAAGCATTTCGAAAGTGATATGTATTCTTTTGTTTCTCCAAGATACCGATCGTAAACGGGAGATGTTTTATATTGGTCTGTTTTCTTTCGGTAATGTTTAATGAATGTTTGTATATGTTGATATTTACCAGTATCACACAAAAAGCAGTTTTTCTGAATTGGAGGGGATAAAATATCATTCGTTACATTCACACAATTTTCTCCATCCACTCTTCCACATGTTACTCGATAAATATTTGCAGAAATGGCTTTATTTACATATTTATTTGCAGGTACAGAAGAAGCGATAGTCAAATTCATCGCTATGTAATAGCTTTAAAATTCTGTTCTCTTTGCATATCACGATAAAAAAAAACGAACAGTGACTTGGCAGTTTTAAAAAGTATGAAGCAAACCAATCTGACCGAAGGCTTTTTCGAGGTTTTCCTCGGTCGCTCAGCGAATTCTGGGTTAGATAATTTGATCCCGGAATGTTTCTATAATCCCTTTCATCAGTACATTTCATGCCCTTCTTCGTCATCGCCATACCAAGCATTGGGCTGATCACCCATCCTGGATATGCTATAATCCAGAGTTTGCTTGTTCCTCGACAGGCTCTGACCCAAGGTATTGGCTTTTGTTACAAAGAGGAGGGTTATCCATTTAAATATCACGGAAATGGTTAATGTAGCAAAAAGGTATATATCGTAGTATTTGTTTATCTCTTAGAGTTTACAAGCTATACAACATTTATTCAGACTGAAGATGACTTCTCAAGCTATTTCCTGAAAATGCAAGATATACATTTTATCAGCCATGTAAACATCTTAAATGTATGATTCTTTAATCGAAATCGTTATAGCCATTTTTAAGAACATCAATAATAATGAACATTTTTTCATGTAAAAATTTAAAAAATTAAATAATTAACAGTAAGTTAGGGAAACAATTGCAATTATTAATTTCCGCATATTAAATCCACGTATAATGTAACAAGCTTGAGATGAAAGATCTGTCCGAGAAACAGGTCATTAGGAAGTCAGATTAGCGAAAGTCATTAGTATGAGCCGAGAATAGAGATAGCTTTAGCTTAAATATTCTGGGAATTCAGTTAGGTTATAACCTCAATAGTTTGCAGGGTCATGTAGGCAGAATCCTGGAAAAGAGAAAGACACTCAGATTCTGCGATTTTAGCCCTCCCCATGCTAACAAAGTTAAGAGGTACACATAAGATTTTAAGTGTTGGCTGCGCGTGAAAAATAATGTTAATGGGGGAATAGTTAAGTAGGCGGAGCTAAAAATAATGAAGGCGTGCAATTTTGAATCAGAGAGTTACTCTGACTCTGGTACCGTCACCGATATGTACTGCTCGTGTGATATTTTAAGCACCTAATGACGCGCTTGTGTGAGAAAGATTTTGCGGCTATTGCGAGAGGTCTCGCCAACAGGCATTTTAGCGATTTACGGCAGGTTACGCTACTAGTTTCTGTTATTGCAGAAACAGTTATTCCCAAACGTAACTCCGATAATACAGAAATTAGCAGGTATAATAATTCAGTTGTTACAATTTCGAGTGTTACAATTCATCAATTCCACTCTTTACATTCAAATGGTTGCAACTCGCTTCAAAAGTTTAAGTATTAGATGACATTAAATTTTTCAGTCAATTTAAACTGGCTTATCCTTTAATATGCCCAAGCATACCTTGAGAGAAAGATCTCATAGCTTACCAATGGAGTAGCTGGCACACAAGACAACGAACTACCAGATCACGGCAGCAGAATCAACAGGTAAAGTAAACGACTTCAAAAGTTACGATCATCATTTCTGTTTCAAACTGTTGCCTCATCTTGGTTTAACCGAACTTTTCGTTTTTGGGTTATATTACTCACAGATACACACCTTTTCTAAAATGCTTATTGTGGATTCCAGAAGTCTTAACACGTCCATTTCCAGTGAAATCTCGTATCCAGGTTCTCGATGGAATGATACTATTGCTATTACTACAGAGAGAGCCAAAAGCTACGAACCGGCTGCGCGGTGATTTTCCTGTCCGCGTCCTCGGCGCTCGTTGCCGTCTGCCGCTATCAGAGAAAGACGCGGATGAAACCATACAACATTTTTAAAACTATTTTTAAAGGCTTTACTTGCCAAATTTATGAAAGGAGATGCTGAAACTGGCCACCGTCGTTGTCCATCCATTTTTGGCACCTCTTTAGGAAACTATCCATCACTCACCGTAGTTCACGTTGATAAATGCTGGCAACTTTCTAGCCGACTTTTCGATAAGGAGAATTGAAAGTGTGCTTTAGGACAGAATTATTAGTGGAGATTTGGAGCCCCCTTGGTCCTCCGACCTAAACCCCTGCGATTTCTATCTCTGGGGTAACTTAAAACATAAAGTGTACAAGACAAACCCACACATCCTGCAAGAAGTAAAACAAAATATCCTTCAGGAAATTGCCAGCAATTCTCAACGTGAACTACGGCGAGTAATGGATAGTTTACTAAAGAGGTGCCAAAAATGTATGGTTTCACCCGCGCTTTTCTATGGTAGCAGCAGACGGCAACGAGCGCCGAGGAAGCGGACAGGAAAAGCACCGTGCAGCCGGTTGGTAGTTTTTTGGCTCTCTCTGTACTATAAGTAAGCAGTAGAGAAAGTGAAAAGAGAGAAAGAGCCTAGGAGAGGGAAGGAGGCATCCACCATTCAACGAGATAATTGGATCGAAGCCGAGTTCCCCATTTTCATCACCTGTACCTATATAACTTGGGAGTTTGTAGGGCCACATTTCCATAAGCATCATAACTTGTCACTGGATGAAACTCCTGTAATCTAACTGCAGAGATTTCTTTTTGGAAAGTAAAGCCAATTAGATTACTTTAAGGGTGCAAATTAACCATCCTTGATTCATACTTTGAACGAATTTTATGGTCCTTGTCTGCTACGAGTTCTAACGAAAGATGACATGACAGAGATGTAAATGGGTTAAATGCGGAGCAGAAGAAAAGAAAGGCTAAAATGAAACAAGATATCACATTTGTCATGCGCGCGCGCGGTGGCAGGAGGAAGGAGACTACAACACCGCCATTAATTCCAACTGTCAGCAAGTGTAGCTTCACGCTTCGTCGCATCGCCACTCCATTTGTAATCCTATCCGCTAAAGCACTGGCCCGAGTAATAGCGTGAGATGCATTCACAATGATGCGAACAACCCCATTCAATATTTAATGATCATCATTTCCATAACACGCCCACGGCGCAGTTTTGCGTTTACTTCTAATTGCATCACGCTTACTTCTACCTGATCTATCTCCAGGGCTCGGGGTTTTGGTTATTTACGATAAACGCGAAATGTAACTGAGAGATGCATCAAGAAGTATGTGCATGATTAATGACAAATATGACCGATTTATGACTATAATTTTGTCGTGAAGTGTGGCAAAAATCGATCATTTCTGCGAAAATGTTTGTTTTTAAGATAAAAGCGAGAAAAAAATCTTATGTGATACATTCACTTGACTTTCTTTACTCTCTATCTTTATTAGTGGGTATACAAACTATTATTACTAAAGCTTATTTTTCTATCTTATACGTTTTAATACAAATAATCCTTTGCAGAAATACCTGGCATCCAATAAGTAAGTTTCCCTATTTTATAAAAGCATTACACACAATTAATCACGTTGAATTAATTTTATTTATATTTTACAATCCTTCTGTTACTTTTCTACATAGTCAACTTGTTTTTCCACACATTTTTGGGGACATGACACAAGTTTTTCCAAGCCAGCGTTCTACCAGGTCGGCTCCTGTGCTCGCAACCAGCTGTTCACTGATTTGACTTCATCATCGGTGTTATAACTGGCGCAACGGTTCTAGACACGTGGAAATCTTAATGACAGCTATGAAGCGAGTTACATACCAGATCAGGAGGTGACCGGTCGTCTGCATGCTGCAGGAGTGCGTGGGACAGTCATTGTCAAATATCCGCACACCGATTAGGCACTGCACTACACGATAAACTTATAGTTATATACAGTATATTTAAATCCACCGCTGTAAAATGCCCTTAATATAAAATCACTGTCAACCATCTGCCTCCAGTTCTTCCACACCTGACAGCCCTTCCTCTTCTGCGGAATCACTCACATCATTGCCGCCATCACTGCTGTTGCTACTTTCTGCACCATTATCCTGGATGAGAATTTTTTCTAATTGATTTCTGCAATTCCGTATTTTTTGAAATAATGATTCTCAATTTATTCAACATGTCGATATACATTTTCCCATTCTGGCCTTCCAATTTCTGCAAATCGCTGGCGACATAACTGCTCCACATCTTTTAGTTTAAAAGTGATATTTCTGCAGGCCACCCAGTTTTTGACATCAGCCCAGATTAATTCGATTGGGTTTAGATCTGGGTGATACGGTGGCAGTCTAAGTACATTATGGCGATGTTGTATTAATATCTGACCAAGTATTATGAGTTATGACTTCTGAAGGGATTTGTTGGCTTTAACTAAGTTACATTTGTTTTACTCATGCTTTCATCAAAAGCTATATTATGCCTAAGCAACCAGGTTTTCATTTCTTCTTTCAAGGAATTTGAGGTAGGTTGTTTGTCAATTTGAGTGTTGCCACATTGTGAAGCACTGTCGATAACCAGAATAGACCCAGCAGGCAATTTAGGTATCAACATGGTGTTGATCCACTTCATGTAATTTTCTGTATTTATTTCTTGATGAAAATCTCCTGTTTTTTGTTGCGACTTGTAAAAGGGCATTTGGAACGAACAGCATGAACGATAATAAGTATTTGCCCTTTGGCAACAGGTGCCTGAAAACCTAATTCGCTATCGTCACTTCAACTTTTAGGTATGACTGCTGTGTATGTACGACTCATCTTCATACACTATCGTTTGACCCTCTAATTTGTACCTCTGAGTAAGGTACTCTTCCAATTGAGATCGTATGTCGTGCTTTTCTATTAGAACTCTATTTGGTTTCGTTTTCTTCCACTTAAACCCTAAATCTTTTATAATTTTTCTGAGATTTGTAGCAGCGTCTTGAAAATTTATGCTGATATAAGTACATATAAAATTATAGTCATTTGGAAAGTTAGTATCAGACTGCAAAATTCAGTGCCATAGCCGGGATTTGAGACTTGTAACACCACCTTGAACATTTATGACATCTTTTGATGAGCAATCTGCTTATTGTTGGCACACTTTTTTCTTCCACATAGAAATTGTGAATCGTGCACCGAATGACGCATTTGTCGAAATCGTCTATTTCTGTAATACGTTTAGGGACCTTATGTTTCTTCACAGGTGTGTCAAATGGTACTCTTTCATACATATGGTTTTTCTTATCTTTGAGAAATCTAGAAACGGAACTCAGTGAAACAACAGTTGCTTTGGCTACTCTTTCTTTCACTCTCTTAAGGCTTTTGTGGAACTCGGGTAAACATATATTTTCTTCCTTCATCTCTGCTTCTTGCTTCATGAAGTCGAGGACATTTGCAATTATTTCCCTGCTTTGAATACGTAATACCTTATCATTTAACTTTGAAAACGTAGGAGCCATGGTTATAAATATCACAAATATAAAATAAGCACTATTTACGTACTGATCTCTTTGAAATTACAAGATGCGGACACTTTCTATGCAGACTGTATGTGTTACGCACTGTGAGTAAGCAAAGGTATTATATCGCTTTCGTTGATTAAGCTAAATATAAACCATTCCTAGGCTCGGCAGCTGGGGTGGCAATCAAGGTCACGATTCCAGAAGTTTTGCGCCAGTTATAAATATGTTTACCTTTGAGTTGGAGGAACATGTGAAAATCACTTGGGGCAAGCTCCGGTGAATACGGAGGATACGAGAAAACTTCCAAGTTGAATCTTGACCCAGGCGGAGCTCAGAAGATTCAACTGGGAAGTTTTCTCGCATCCTCCATATTCACCAGATCCTTTCCCAGGTGATTTTCACATGTTCCCTTGTCTCAAAGGTGATCATGGAGGTAAGCACTTCAACACCATGACGAAGAGCAATCAGAAGTGAACAGCTGGTTACGAGCACAGGACCCGCCTTCTGGTTCACTTCTGATTCATCTTCGTCATGGTGTTAAAGTGCTTACCTCCAAGATGACCTTTGAGTTAGGGGAAAATGTGAAAATCACTTGGGAAAAGATCTGGTTAATACGGAGGATACGAGAAAACTTCCCAGTTGAATCTACTTAGCTCCGCCTGGGTCAAGATGCAACTTGGAAGTTTTCTCGTATCCTCCGTATTCACCGGAGCTTGTTCCAAGTGATTTTCACATGTTCCTCCAACTCAGAGGTAAGCACTTTTAACGCCGATGATGAAGTCAAATTAGTGAACAGCTGGTTGCGAGCACAGGACCCGACCTGGCACAACACTGGCTTGGGAAAATTTGTGTCACGTCCCCAAAAATGCTTGGAAAAACATGTTGACTATGTAGAAAAGTAACGGAAGGATTGTACAATATAAATAAAATTAATTCAACATGATCAATTGCGTTTAATGTTATTTTTTTATAAAATAGAGAAACTTACTTATTGGACGACCCTTGTAGATACAAAGAGAACAGCGATAGTCAGATGTTTAAGAACTGGACGCTATATGCTGGCCTTAAAATTCCATATTGTTTCCATGCAATCGTGAGAACCAACTGAATGTTGACAGGATTTTAAAAAACGACCAAGTAATGAACAATTAGAATTATTAATAACAGATGTCTCAGAAATGGTTAATGCTACAAAAAAACTTATTTGAATTAAATTGTTTGTTTTAAAGTGATCTCAGTTTTTGTGTAGTACCTTTTCGTCTATCGCTTAACGTTTACCAGTTATACAACATTATACAATATTCCTTCCAAATAAAGTGGACTTTACAGACTATTATCATAAAATTCAAAATGTACATTTTATTTGTCAAGTAAATATCTTTAATATGTGGTACATTAATAAAAATCGTTAAAGCCAGTTTTAGAAAGTAAACAATTTCGAAAAGTATTTCATGTTAAGTTTAGTTGGGTTTGGGGAGATTTTCTTGAAAATGTTCGTGTCTTATTCTTGAAAGATACTGAACTGAAATACCAAGTTTGGTACTTATCCGATTTTTCGTTTTTGAGTTATGCTGTTCACAGACACGTGCAGATACACTCGGGCCTTTTTCTAAAAATGCTTTCTTTTTAGATTCGGGGGCCTCAAAACATGTATTTACGATAAAATCTCGGTTTCGAATTTTTGGGTGGAATGCAACACCTTCTCTGCCTACTAAGTACGTGGCAGAGAAAGGAAAAGTGACATTAAAACAAATCTATTGGTTTAAAGGAATGAGAATTCATGTGGAAAGTTACACTATGTGAACATTTAGACTGTTATTATTCTATTTCATGACCTATCCGTGACATCTGATAGGGTTACCCGAGCTTTTGGAACACTACTTATAAATACTTTCGTTTTTAAGTTAATGAAGTATTTATTGCAGCGGAAAAATAATAATTTACCGCAAGGAATCTAACAGCATAAATAAACCTTTGGAAATACGACTATAAGCAGTGCACGTGATGAACAATCGATAAATCTCGTCTCCAGCCGAATTTCAAAAGCATCACGTCGTACCTGCAACAAAGAGCCATCGTCTTTGTCCTATGACATTAAAAGTTACCCAAAATTTTCACGAAATTTTCACCAACTGTCAATATGATATTTTATATATTTTCACGTTTTTTTAAATAAACATAAAAAAACTTGCCCCTGTCTATTGCTTACTTAAGGTAGAGCAAGGATTGATTTTTACTCAAAAATTTAATATAAAAGATTTAACTTAAATACACTTTCTGGAGCCCCCTCTGTGCCGGGAACAATTTTTACGAAAACATTAAGATTTCTCTTAAAAAATTCTGTGTTACATTCACACGAATTTCTGCATCCACTTTCGTTTATTACTTTCTCTGCCACGTACTTAGTAGGTATAGAAGTAGATATTGCATTCTACCCAATTCAACATCGAGATTTCACTGCAAATACAATTTTTGGGGGCTCTGAATTCAAGAAAGTACTTCTAGAAAACAGTCCGTTTGTGTGTGTCTAGTCAGTTAAATACTAAACTTGGTATTTATATTTAGGATCTTCCAAGGATGCGACATGAAGATTTAAAAAAAAAAATCCCCTCCGAACTGTCTTTCCATGAAAACTTTTTCGAAAATTTTGATCTTTTCAAAAATGACCCCTACGATCTGATGCTGTGGTAACTTTTCCAAGTCATCAGAGTAAATATACTTTGAATCCTGAAACCCAAAATGTGGGTAGGTATATCCGGATTCAAATATCACCGTTCTAAGGAGAGTTTTTTTAAAAGTTCCCTTGTTTTACTTACTGTTTTTTTATTGTTTTCGTTACCTCTTATTACGAAATTATACAACACACAGACACACACACAAACGGTGTCCGTGGCGGGTCTCGAACACGCGACCCTCAGCTTGGCGGTGCGCCGGAGCTATACACTCCAACGATCACGGCTACGAGGCCAGCATGATGCAAGTGAGGTACCTATCTTAGCCCAGTGTTCAAGTTTATAACTTGGAATGTCTGGGTTGAAATTAGAGATAGCTATTCTTTTGTTTTTGGTCAATAGAGGTCTGACGCTAAAGCGAAAGTTATATTTATATTTGGGTGTGATGACATCAAGTTTTCTACTACATTCTTGCTTCCCATAAACATACACACAGTACTAAGAATATGCTTAAGTCTGTGTAGCTACTAGTAGAGAGAGGTAGATTCGGGGATTCATTCCACCTGAAAACACATGCGATTTAACACAAATCTTGGCAAGGTATGAATATATTACACGAACTCAGCATTCGCAGGAAGCAATTTTCGCGAAAATGGAGACGTTAACGGGCAGCACAGATGCTGCATGATAACGAAATAGTTCCAAACCCCAACTTTATGTCTGTTACTCCATTGCGCTTGCACGGGGTTTCAAAAAGTGTTCATATTTATGCAAATTGTGTCGGGAGCAGGCTCGTTATGGCAAACTTTCTCAGCGCAGCTCGAGCGCAACAAAGCTGGATTCACAGGCGAGCGTGCTGCACTGGTTAGTAAAACGATCAACTATTCCATAGTTGAATAATATGGAAACCCCTTGAAGTGGTATTAACCCCCCAAAAATAAATTGTGTTGCAGAATGAAGCAATAATATCCGTCGGAAAAGAAATAGCCATATTAATAAGAAGAATAAAGATAATAAGAAGGATTAGGAATGGGGGAATAAAAAGGATAACGACAGAGATTAAATAAAAATAAAATGAATAACAGTAAAACGTATGAAACCTTGGATTTTAAAGCGGACAGAGAACAGCTGAAATCGTAGCAATTAGTAATGTTTCACGAGCAACCAGAGGAGGTCATTAGAAAGCACTTAGGCTCCTTAGAATTCGTGAAGGCAGGAAACACCCGCGGGATAACGGCACAATAGACGGGAAGCCCCAGAATCAGTCATCCGCAAAGAAAAATAAATCAGGTGATAATTTCAGACACTGAGAAGACTAACTTTCTAATTCTAGAGAGCCAATGGAAGCGGAGACAAAATTATAAAAAAATATAATGTGTTACAGTCATATGATTTTCTCTACTCTTGTACAAACTATTTTTGCAAACGCTTATTCTCCATATGCTTCATGTTAATCAAGATGTTAATCTTATTGCTAATTTTCATGCAGGTGCAAGTGGAATTGGTAGGCTTTTAGCTATAGTCAAATCTTTTAAAACCTGGTTGCTATGTGCAGTATTACATTCTCTTTGCATTACCAGGTCAAAAAAAAAAAGGAATAACCAATTCCCAAGTGCGAAAAAGTATAAGTATTGGAAAATTTAAGGGAATAACAAGCAATATCTCGGAAATGATTCACTCAACAACAAAAATGTATATGACATACATTGTGTATTTTAACGCGATCTACATTTTTTGTGTAGTAAAATTTTGTCTATCTCTTATGGTTTACCAGTTATGCAAAAGTCGTTCACGATGAAGAATACTTTTGGAGACATTCCCAGAAAATTCGAGATATACATTTTATTTGTCATGAAAGTATCTTAAATATATGATATTTTAAACAAAATCGTTAGAGCCATTTTTGAGAAAATTAAAATTTTCGCAAAATGTTTCATGTAAAGGGTGATCTGGGGTGGGGAGATTTTCTTGAAAACCTTCGTGTCGCATCTCCGAAGATACTGAACTTAAATACCAAGTTTGGTGTTTATCCGACTGTTCGTTTCTGAGTTATGCTGTTCACAGACACACACACGGACAAGTTTCCAAAAATGCTTTTTTTTGGATTCAGGGGGTCTCAAAACATATATTTCCGGTGAAATCTCGGTATCAAATTTTTGGGTGGAATACAATTCTTCCTCTACTTACTATACGTAGTAGAGAAAGTAACAACCAACTAGAAGATATGAAAGTCACGTGCCTAGAAAAAAGGTTGGACGATAATAGAAAATGGGAGTAGGCTAGAAAATTATTTAGGACGGGAGAGCAGATACGGCTGTCGCATCGCTTACTTCGTGTCAAGCTAGCATCAGGGGAGGTTGCGTCACTTCTTAGGAGAATATGTGTGCAGAAATGGGTGTAAATTCCCAACGACTGAAACAATTGCTTTGAGCATTTATCTTGATAAGGGGGAATAGGAGAGTGGAAGTATGCGAGTTTAGATTCAAAATTGTAGAACGCGGTCGTTAAGGCAAGTCTTGTGCGACGGGATATTCGAAAAGGGTTTGTAACAGTGTGGATTATCACATTAAAAGGGGCCAGTGAAGGAGGAATTTCGAATTATTCATCTCCTGTCCACACTTCCTGAGAAAAGAGCCGCATTACCATCCGACAATCCATCCTCTACCTTGAGGATCCGGCAAAATTCTAACCTTCTCCTGAATCAGCCCCCGCCACCAGACCAACCAACGAACTATCCCGCTACACGAAACTATAAATGTGTCAGTGTAAAATTACAGTTTTAAATTGTTTCTAAAGCGTTGGATTGATGATTCATACAAAACGATTAAAAGCTAGCAAGTTGCTATATCAACTATCATTACAAAACATGTATCTGTATGCTTTTTAATTCATTTTTTATTTACATCATGACCAGTCTATAAAGATCGACTAATGATTTTCGTCTCATTTATTACATTATATGACAAGAACGTTATTAATAATAGAATTCTTTAATACATTGCCATAAACAGTATTGTCAAATTCTATTAAGCCAGCTTGAATGTCTTAATTCTCTTTAGTCACCACACATCGTCATCCACAATGCGCGCAGCTTCCATTTGAGGATTCACATGATGGACTTGAAAACGCTGATAGTGTTCTACTGCACATCTTGAGATTTCTTCACAAACTGTAGCTATTCTTAAATCACGGTGGAGGTTGCTATTGCGGATGTATCAGAGACCATTTACAATTCCACGAAGTGCTTCATTTTCACAAGTCTGAATCATCCTACATTGCATTTATTGGTGCAGCTCCATAGCTGGATACCATATTGAAAGAGGATATACTACATATATATTCACATAGACATGTAAATCAATATTAAATAAGAATTGTACATAATATAATTCACTAAGAAAGATGTTAGAATATTTAACAACCAAGAATTGTACAAAAGCAGATTGTAACTTAGATAAGTAAGGGACGGGCGAGCTAGCTAATTCCAGGTAAAAGATAATTCTAGGTAGAGCCCACCTTTCACCAAGCTAATGAGCAAGGAACTGTAAGCAAAAAGGAGAAATAGAAAGAGACAGATATAGAAAGGAAAGAAACGACATATTGCATCCGCTTCCGGGCGCGTCACTCGGGCGCGTATGCGAAATCTTTTGGAGCAGAATATTTTCATACATAATAAGGTGCCGCGGTCTGAGGACCAATTAGAAATGCCGTTACATTTTGAGGCGCGGAGGTGAGTGTCAGTAGGCTTAGGTATAAAAGGGGAAGAAAGGCCCAGATTTTCACTCTCTCTTATAGAATCTCGTCGACACACAGTGATACTCTCTGGACGATGGTTGCACATGTGTGCATATGGGTGAGGAGCGTGTACAGTTAGACTAGGCTCCTAATTATTATTATTATTATTATTATTATTATTATTATTATTATTATTATTATTATTATTATTATTACGGTGTGAATTGTTATAATGGGAAAACCTAGCCGCCCATAAGATTTATTTGACAATAAACCACATTTTTTAAGGGAAATGCCGTGTATTTTAATTTCCCTCACCTACGAAAACCCCGAGACTCGCGAAATTAGCTAGATAGGTAATTGATTAGGAATGGAGAACACAGCAGTCGAGGGCATCAATCAGAGGAACGTTTTCCAGCTACAATATGTCCAGACTGGTTTCAACACTTGTTTGAAATCCGTGGTTTGTGGATTAAGAACTTATAATGTATTGACAACTCAGAATTTCATCCAAGATCTGTATGTAGCTGTATGACCTTAAGAGGAAACTATGTGAAATTCCCGTCGACTCCATAGAGCAATTGAAAAGCCGTCGCTTTTTCCATGTTGAAGATCTTCCTCAGTAACACCGGAATACTAAATAAACTGTAAATAACTTTTATTGTATGCAATATTAGCCATTAATATCACTTGATACAGTACTGTTTCACTGGTCAATTGTATCGTCATTCACTACAGTATTACTACGAGGGTAATCAAGAAAGTCCCAGACGTTTTGAAATAAACAATTAACAAAATGCAAATATCAACGTTTATTATCTACATTTGAAAGGTACTTTCTTAAGGTATTTTTCTACATAATCGCCATTCAAATTGAGGCATTTATCACACCGTGGCACAAGTTTTTCAATACCCTCTCTGTAGAAATCTACCGCCTGCGACCTCAACCACTGGTTTACACCGGCATGCAGTTCAGCGTCAGTATCAAAGCATCAATTTGATGTACCAAACCCCGTGAAATTTGGGGAAAATGTTCCGAAAGTTCTGTAATCATGAAAAGACGATTTTCACGAATTTTGTCATTGATTTGCCTTGACAGTTCATCAGTCATAAGGCTAGGCCTACCACTGCGATTCTCGTGAACATTGGTATGGTTATTTTTAAAATCAATGCACCATTGCCTGACTCGGCTTTCATTCATTATTCCCTGCCAGGAAACATCACAAAGTTGACGATAAATTTCATTTGGTTTGTTCTTTTTAGCCAACAAAAACCTAATCAGAGACCGCACTTCATAAGTGACGGGATTTTATATTGCAGCACAAATTTTAACAACTCACAGAGAGCACAGTAAGGAAGGCACAGTCCTCTCGCTACCACAGCTGGATGCGTACTGAATGTAGGAACGTTCTGACACCAAAATGGCTGCTCTAGCCCTACTCATCGCCACGATAGGCCAAAACGCCTGGGACTTTCTGGACTGCCCTCGTATGTACTTCACTCAATGTTATTCTTAATCTATCCCTAACTTAGTTAATGAGAACTATATAGCACGCTACACACTGTTTTAGGTATTAGCATTTAAAAGTCACTATAAGACTTAAGGTGCTTTAGGGACTATAAATAAATAAAATCGAATCATTAATAACGGATATCAAAAATGGCTGATGCCACAAAAAATTATTTGAAATAAATTGTGTGTTTTAGTTAGAGAGAGCTACATTTACCGCTTAACGTTTACCAGTTATAAAATTCCTTCTGAATGAAGAGGACTATATAGGCTATTCGCAGAAAATTCATTATATACATTTTATCTGCCATTTAAATACCATTAATATGTGGTATTTTAATCGAAATCGATAAGCCATTTTTTAGAAAATAACAAATTTCGAAAAACAATTCTATGTAAATGGTAGTTTGGGGTGTCGAATTTTTGAAAGGTACTAAAACTAAATACTAAATTTGGTATTTATCCAACTTTTGGTTTTTGGGTTATGCTGTTCACAGACACACACATACAGAAACATACACACTCCAAATACGGACCTTTTTCTAAATATGCTTTTTTTAGACTAAAGAGGCCTTAAAACATATATTTCCGGTGAAATTTGGGTATCGAATTTTTGAATGGAATGCAATACCTTCTCTACCTACTATATGTACATGGTAGAGAAACTAAAAAGTATAATATTTGAAAATTCAAACCATAACGAAAGTTACTCGGAAATGGTTAATGCCACAAAAAATATATTTATTATAAATTGTGTGCCTTAACTATATCTACATTTTTGTGTAGAATATATTGTCTGTTTCTTGGGGTTAACTAATTATCCGTACAAGTTATTAAAAATTAAGAGGACTTCTCAGGGTGTTTGCAGAAAATTCAAAATGTATATTTTATTTGTGATGTTAATATCTTAAACAAAATCGTCAGAGACTTTTGAGGAAATAAAATATTACGAAAACTTTACAATGTAAGTGTAGTTTGGTACAGGAGGATTTTCTCGAAAATCTTCTTGTCGCATCCACTAAGTTTCGTATTTAACACACATTTTGTGCATGAATTACACTGTTCACACACACCACACACACACACACACACACACACACACACACAACTCTTTCTCTCTCTTCCTCTCTATATCTATCTCTCACTCTCTCGCTCATATACATTTACAGGGATCTTATTCTAAAAATATGATGTGTTACATTCACATGACTTTTTCTACCCTGCAATTTTATTAGTGGGTATGCAAAAGATTCTTACGAAAGCTTATTGTTTTAACTGCTGCGTTTTAACCCAAATAAATAACAGAAATAGCTACATTACACATTTCGTTACAGATAAAACGGGAACAGCAATAGTCCAATGCTTAAGAACTGTACGCTACATGCTGGCTTTAAAATTCCATACTTTTCCATATAATCGCATGTTGACAGGAGTTTAACAGAATAACCAAGTAAGGAACAACTCGAGCCATTAACAACGGATATCTCAGAAACAGTTCATGCCACAAAAAACTTATTTTATATAAATTTTGTATTTTAAGGAGAACTACATTTTTTGTACAGTACGTTTTCGTCTATCGCTTGACGCTTAGCAGTTACACAAGATTATACAGAATTCCTTCCGAATGAAGTGGACTTCCCAGGCTATTCCCAAAATAATTCAAGATACATTTTATTTGTATGCAAATATCTTTCATGTATCATATTTTAATCAAAATCGTTAGCCATTGTTTAGAAAATAAAAATTTTCGAAAAATGTTGCATGTAAAGGGTAGTTGGGGTACGGGAACCTCCTTGAAAGATACTGACTTCAATATAAAGTTTGGTACTTATCCGACTTTTCGTTTTTGAGTTACCTATGCTGTTCCGAGTCAGACAGACATTTTTTTAAACATGCTGTTTTTGTATTCAAAACATGTATTTCTGATGAAATCTCCGTATCGAACTTTTGGGCGTAATGCAATACCTTCTCTGGCTACTAGGTACATGGTGGAGAAAGTAAAAATGCTTCCTTTGGATTCAGGGTGGCTCAGAGCGTGTATTTCCAGTAAAATCTCAATATCTTATTTTTTCGTCAGAATACAACACTTTTCTAGGCAAGCAGTAGGTAAAATTAACTAAATACGTAAATTTAAAAAAAACAAATAAAGAATTTTAATCGCTCTATAGTTGTGCATTCGGAAAACGTGTAAAAGTATTATTATTATTATTATTATTATTATTATTATTATTATTATTAATCCTCAATATGTTAATGACCTACCTTTCTCTTTGGGGTTCTGTCTTGTTCTGTGTATCTGTCTTAAAAACTGCGTAAGACAGCAAATTAAATAGTGTGTGATCTTTTAACTGTAATAAACGTATTGCTATTTTATTTCTCTACCTCTTACCTATAGCAGGTAGAGCAAGTTTTAGATTCTATCCACAAATTGAATATGCACTTTCACTCGAAACAGTTGCTTTTAGGTCCCCGGATTAAAAAAAAATCTTTTTAGAGAAAAAGATTGCGCGTCCATCCGCGTTTGTGTGTAATTGTGTCTGTGAGAGAGAGAGAGAGAGAGAGAGAGAAAGAGAGAGAGAGAGGGAGAGAGAGAGTCGTTCTCCTTGGTCTAGGGTGTCATGCTAGTTCCTGAAGTTACCGGGTCAAACCCAGCGGAGAACGATTGATTCTTTTCGGGCGTAAAAATCCTTAGCATGGCTTCCTTCAGAAGTAAAACCGGTGGTTCGGTGTCGTAGATTTACGGCACATAAAGGACCTGAAGTCTGAAAAAGAGGCCTCTGATTAAAATTTCCGCCCTTCCACGCCCAATATAGACTGAAGCATTGAAGTTAAAGAGCATCTATAAATAAAACTCAAAAAGAGAAAGTGGATGGCAAAGGGAGAAAGAGAACAGCATCATTAAAAAACGAAAATTCTGATCTATAGCAAACTTTGTAAGAACAATAATCGTTTATACGGAAAAACAATTTTTTATTGTTTATTTTCTCCAAAGCGGCTCTAATTAATTTGGTTAAAATGTCATGTATTTGTGATATCGTCCTGATATTCAAGGTATATATTGAATTGTCAGGAAATAGCCAGTATAGTGCTTTTCATTTTCATTGGACTTTATATAATTTCATAACAAAAGCTGTAGGTCATTCAAACACGCAATATGTGTGAAAAAGTTTTGTAACTTTAGTATTTTGCGATATTTTATATTATTAGTTTTGAATTTTCTAATCCTCTAAGCAATGCGGTCATGAAAACTCGTATTCGTTCTATAAGTCACTCACGAATGTGATATGTGTCAAAACGTTTTATAACGTTAGTGGTTTACAAGATATTTCCAGTTATTAGTTTTGAATTTTATATAGTCATAGAATCTTGAATTCCTTCTTTTGCAATAAGCTATAAGTAACTCACATACACTACGTGATCAAAAGAATCCGGACACCTGGCTGAAAATGACGTATAAGTTCGTGGCGCCCTCCATCGGTAATGCTGGAAGTCAATATGGTGTTGGTCTACCCTTAGCCTTGATGACAGCGTTCACTCTCGCAGGTATAGCTTCAATCAGGTGCTGGAAGGTTTCTTGGGGAATGGCAGCCCATTCTTCACGGAGTGCGGAACTGATAAGAGGTATCGATGTAGGTCGGCGAGGCCTGGCACGAAGTCGGCGTTCCAAAACATCCCAAAGATGTTCTATAGGATGCAAGTCAGAACTCTGTGCAGGCCAGTCCATTACAGGGATGTTATTGTCGTGTAACCACTCCGCCACAGCCCGTGCAGTATGAACAGTGCTCGTTCGTGTTGAATGATGCAATCGCCATCCCCGAATTGCTCTTCAACAGTGGGAAGCAAGAAGGTGCTTAAAATATCAATGTAGGTTTGCGCTGTGACCGTGCCACGCAAAACAACAAGAGGTGCAAGCCCCCTCCAGGAAAAACACGACCACACCATAACACCACCACCTCCGAATTTCACTGTTGGCACTACACACGCTGGCAGATGACGTTCACCGGCATTCGCCATACCCACACCCTGCCATCGGATCGCCACATTGTGTAGCGTGATTCGTCACTCCACATGTTTTTCCACTGTTCAATCGTGTAATGTTGACGCTCCTTACACCAAGCGAGGCGTTTTTCTGCGTGATGTGTGGCATATGAGCAGCCGCTCGACCATGGAATCCAAGAATTATCACATCACGCCTATCTGTCAAAGTACTTGGAGTGGATCCTGATGCAGTTTGAAATTCCTGTGTGATGGTGTGGATAGATGCCTGCATATTACTCATTACGACCCTCTTAAAATGTCGGCGGTCTCTGTCAGTAACAGACGAGGTCGGACTGTACGCTTTTGTGCTGTACATGTCCCCTCACGTTTCCACTTCACTATCACATCAGAAACAGAAGACCTAGGGATGTTTAGGAGTGTGGAAATCTCGCGTACAGACTTCTGACACAAGTGACACCCAATCACCTGACCACGTTAAAAGTTCGTGAGTTCCACGGAGCGTCCCATTCTGCTGTTTCACGATGTCTAATGACTATTGAGGTCGCGAATAATTAGTACCAGGCAGTAGGTGGCAGCACAATGCACCTAAGATGAATAACGTATGTTTGTAGGGGTGTCCGGATACTTTTGATCACATAGGGTATCGTCTCTTTCCTTTTTCTATTTGTCTCTTTCTATTTATCCTTACTGCTACCAGTTCCCTGCTCATTAGCTTGGTGAAAGGTGGGCTCTACCTAGAAGTATCTTTTACCTGGAATTAGCTAGCTCGCCTGTTGCTTACTTCTCTAAGTTACAATCTGCTTTTGTACAATTCTTGGTTGTTAAATATTGTAACATCGTTTTTGGTGAATTATATTATTATGTACAATTCTTGTTTAATATTGATTTATATGTATGTTTATATTATGTATATTTGTGGTATATCCCTTTCAATATGTAATGTGTGGATGCTTATTCAACACATTAAATTAGAGCAATAGTTTGGTAATAATATTCTGGATTCAGAACAAGTTTCATGCCATTCAGTAAAATTTACTTGAGATTATACTATACCATGCATACTGTAGCGGTGCTCTGGCGGTAGGTAGTCTGGTGCAGGATATCTTGGAAAAGAATCACCTTAACTCGACTCAGGCAGTGGGTATCTCAGGGAGTGTGGGTACGAGAGAAATAAAAGATATGCTTTCTCCTTCATGTTGCGCTTTATGTATTGAACCACCCGAGAAAATCTTTAACACTGTTGTTTTACCGACTTCCCTTCATACAAGACCTAACACCAGTGGTGGCGAAAACGGGACTCGCGAGGCAGTGTGACTAGCACGCACCACTGCTTTTCTAGACGTCTATCCATTTGTTTTCCATGTGCTGCTGAGTGATGTAGTGCGTGTTGCATATTTGATGACTCAGAGAGAAATTTTCTCAAAAATCCCACCTACTGCCTGGTACTCATTATCCGCGACCTCGGTGCTCATTAGACATCGTGAAACAGCATAATGGGACGCTCCGTGGAACTCACGAACTTTTAACGTGGTCAGGTGATTGGGTGTCACTTGTGTCACAAGTCTGTACGCGAGATTTCCACACTCCTAAACATCCCTAGGTCTTCTGTTTCTGATGTGATAGTGAAGTGGAAACGTGAGGGGACATGTACAGCACAAAAGCGTACAGTCCGACCTCGTCTGTTAACTGACAAAGACCGCCGACATTTTAAGAGGGTCGTAATGAGTAATATGCAGGCATCTATCCACACCATCACACAGGAATTTCAAACTGCATCAGGATCCACTCCAAGTACTTTGACAGAAAGGCGTGATGTGATAATCCTTGGATTCCATGGTCGAGCGGCTGCTCATATGCCACACATCACGCAGAAAAACGCCTCGCTTGGTGTAAGGAGCGTCAACATTACACGATTGAACAGTGGAAAAACATGTGGAGTGACGAATCACGCTACACAATGTGGCGATCCGATGGCAGGGTGTGGGTATGGCGAATGCCGGTGAACGTCTTCTGCCAGCGTGTGTAGTGCCAACAGTGAAATTCGGAGGTGGTGGTGTTATGGTGTGATCGTGTTTTTCCTGGAGGGGCTTTCACCCTTTATTGTTTTACGTGACACGATCACAGCACAGACCAACATTGATATTTTAAGCACCTTCTTGCTTCCCACTGTTCAAGAGAAATTCGGGGATAGCGATTGCATCTTTCAACACGATCGAGCACTTGTTCATACTGCACGGATGTGGCAGAGTGGTTACACGACAATAGCATCCCCGTAGTGGACTGACCTGCACAGAGTCCTGACTTGAATCCTATAGAACATCTTTGGGATGTTTTGGAACGCCGTCTTCGTGCCAGCCTTCGCCGATCTACATCGATACCTCTCCTCTGTTCCGCAGTCCGTGAAGAATGGGCTGCCATTCCCCAAGAAACCTTCCAGCACCTGATTGAAAGTATACCTGCGAGAGTGAACGCTGTCATCAAGGCTAAGGGTGGGCCAATACCATATTGACTTGCAGCATTACCGATGGAGAGCGCCATGAATGTGTACGTCATTTTCAGCCAGGTGTCCGCATACTTTTGATCACGTAGTGTATATAAAGTATGTAATTATGATAAATTATGCTGAGAACAAAATCTTAAATTCTGTAGTTCTGATCAGGTTGATAATAAATATTGTCGGTTAGAATTTGAATTGTTCAATGTTTTCTAGTACTGAAATAAAACTATGTTAAATCACTTTCACACGATTTAATAATATTCGCGCACATGATTTTACATCTTCGTTGTTAATCCTTTGTCACCTTTATCAGGAATTTTTTTATTGGCTTGTTGTTTCCAAGAGTTGCAAGTTTAAGAAAATTTGGACTGCGTTTTCGCTTAACTGATTCGTTCTCTCTGAATGCTGTGCTATAATACAATGTAGGATTCTCCGGTCTCCAGTTTATTTGGGGTTTCCTTGAGAGTCGATGGTAAGTCTTTCTTGCTCTATGCCTTAATAACAGATCCTTGTTTGGACCAAAAGTTTCCCCTCGCCTTTATATGTGTCCTGGCTAAGTTTGTGCCTAGAAGTGGAAACACCATGCGTCACGTATATTCGTAAAGTATATATGACACAACTTTAACCAAAATACATACAACTTATCTGTAAAATGACATAATTATACCTCACATCACTATAACTAATACAATAAAGACATGATTATAAACGCGATAACATACTCATTAAGTACTGAAGAAAATACTGTTGCAAAACTATCTATTACATGTAACATTTTTAGAAAATTTTGATTTTATAAAAGATGCGTTAAAGATTTTGGCAATGATTAAAATACCCTTTATTAAAGATATTTGCATGACAAATAAATTGTATATCTTGAATTTTCTGGGAATAACATGTGAAGGAATTTTGTATAACTGGTAAACGTTGAGGGATAGAGGAAAATGTACTACACAAAAAATGTAGAACCTCTTTCAAACACACAATTTGTTTCAAATAACTTTTTTTGACATCAGCCATATACAGATATCCGTTATTAGATAATGCGTTTCTCACGATTGCTTGGAAACAGTATGGAATTTTAAGGCTAGCGTATAGCGTCCAGTTCTTCAACATTTGACTATCACTGTTCCCTTTGTATTTATAACGAAATGTGTAATGTAGGTATTTCTGGAAAAGCTTTTCTCGATTAAAATAAAATAGGTAGGAAAATAAGCTTTCGTAAAATTAATTTGTATACCCACTAATAAGCAATAGAGGGTAGAGAAATTAATGTAAATGTAATATTAGATTTTTACTTTCTCTACTACGTAGAGTAAGTAGGGGAAGTATTGTATTCCACCCAAAAATTCGATACCGAGATTTCACCGGAAATACATGTTTTGAGACCCACTGAGTCCAAAAAAAGCATTTTTGGTAACATGTCCGTGTGTGTGTCTATGTGTGTGCGTGTGCGTGTGTGTGTGTGTGTGTGTGTGTGTGTGTGTGTGTGTGTGTGTGTGTGTGTCTGTCTGTGAACAGTATAACTCAGAAACGAACAGTCGGATAAACACCAAACTTGGTATTTAGGTTCTGCATCTTCCAGAGATCCGATACCAAGGTTTTCAAGAAAATCCCTCCACTCAGATTACCCTTTACATGGAACATTTTTCGAAAGTTTTAACGATATTGAATAAAATACCATAAGTTCAAGACATTTTTATGGCAAATATATTGTATATCTTGAATTTTCTGTGAATGTCTCCAAAAGTGTTCTTCATTGTGAACGACTTTTACATAACTGGTAAACCATAAGAGATAGACAAAATTTCACTACTCAAAAAATTTTGATCGCGTTAAAATATACAATTTATGTCATGCATTTTTTTTTGAGTGAACCATTTTCGAGATATTGCTTGTTATTCTCTTAAATTTTCCAATGCTCATACTTTTTCTCAAATGGGAATTCGTTGTTCATTTTTTTTCCTGGTAATGCAAAGAGAGAGAATGGAATACTCTACATAGCAACCAGCTCTTGAAATATTTGATTATCGCTTAAAACCTACCATATTCCCCTTGCATCTACTAGAAAATTAGCAATAAGATTAACATCTCGATTAACATGAAGCATATGGTGAATAAGCGTTTGTAAAAATAGTTTGTACAAGAGTAGAGAAGGTCATGGGAGTGTAACACATTAGATTTTTTTAATTATGCTGTTCACAGATAAGTATTAATATTCACACCCTCACACGCATGCGCAAATACAGGCTTTGTCTAAAACGTTTTTCTGGGTTTCGAGAAGAACGCATAATGCATTTATAGTAGGTATAATCTTGATATCGAAGCAGTAGATAAATTAAACTTCAGGCAGATATTTAATTTTTTGTGTAATCAACATCAGGGATCAAAAAGCCTTTCTGCTTATAGCATGCCGTACCGAATATGAATTCAGTTTATTTGACGTTCATACAGCGCACATTATTCCCCTTGTGACGCCCGCCATGTACGTGCTTGGTATATAGAAATGGGATCTCTCAGCCTTAAAGCATGGCTTCGGAATAGGCTCCTCAGAAAACGACAGATTTGACAGCTTTTGGTTTTAGTTTGGAGCTCTCCATTTAGCGTCTGAAATGGAATCCTCCTGTCCGGTCGACGACGCCGTTTCCATGCCAACACACAAACATCATTTTCCTCCGTCCTGTGACTCCATTTTGTGGTGAAATGAAGGCTGCTATATAGCTCCTAACTCTTCGGGGACAACCAATGATATCACCGTGTTGCAAGCACAAGTGACATACAGGATCCTTTCACCTCTTTCTCTTATGATTAGAACTTTCTTGGCACAGCTTCGTCTACGCTTCTTTATCTAAATTTACATTTAACGAAGTTATACTATTGCATCTCGAATGATCCAATAGTTTTAAATCTTATATGTTGCATTCGTAATAATCCACATTTCGTTGTAGCATATACTAGGTTAAAGCGTTTGTCGTATTACTTTCTCTATACGTATAGTAAGTAGGGGAAGAATTGTATTCCACCCAAAAATTCTATACCGAAATTTCATCGGAAATAGATGTTTTGAGACCCTCTGAATAAAAAAAAAGCATTTTCGGAAACGTCCGTGTGTGTGTTTCTGTGAACAGCTTAACTCAGAAACGAACAGTCAGATAAACACCAAACTTGGTATTTAGGTTCAGTATCTTCCAGAGATGCGACACGAAGGTTTTTAAGAAAATACCCCACCCCAGATTACCCTTTACATGGAGGATTTTTCGAAAATTATAATTTTCTCGAAAATGCCTCTACCGATTTTGATTAAAATATCATATGTTTAATATATTTTCATGACAAATGAAATGTATATCTTGAATTTTCTGGGAATGTCTCTAAAAGTATTCTTCATTGTGAACGACTTTTGCATAACTGGTAAACCGTAAGAGATAGACAAAATTTTACTACACAAAAAATGTACTTCGCGTTAAAATACACAATTTATATCATATACATTTTGTTGTTGTTGAGTAAACCATTTTCGAGATACTGCTTGTTATACCCATAAATTTTCTAATACTTTTTCCCAAATGGGAATTTGTTATTCATTTTTTTATGTCCTGGACATACAAAGAGAATGGAATGCGTCACATAGCAACTGTCTCTTAAAAGATTTGACTATCGCTTAAATACTACCATATTACCCTCCATCTACAAGAAAATTAGCAATAAGATTAACATCTCGATTAACATGAAGCATATGGAGAATGAGCGTTTGTAAAAATAGTTTGTACAAGAGTAGAGAAAGTAATGTGAGTGTAACACATCAGATTTTTTTTGAAGAGTATCACTGTGTGATGCCTTTAAAATGCATACGCTTTGCATGACCTCGAGAAAAAAATATCTAATGTGCTACATGATTTTCTCTACCCTCTATCGCTTTTTAGAGGGTATACTAATTATTCGCACCAAATATTATTTTCCTATCCACTTCATTTTAATCGAGATAAACCTTTCCGGAAATACCTACCCACCCATTTCGTTATAGAAAAAAGAAAGGGAATACCGATAGTCAAATGTTTTAAAAGTGGACGCTGTATGCTAGCCTTAAAATTCCATACTCTTTCCATGACATCGCGAGTAACAGCTGAAAACCTAGAGGAGTTTTGAAATAAATTTTGTGTTTTAAAGAGGTTACATTTTTTATGTAGTACATTTTCGTCTATCGCTTAACGTTTACTAGTTAAATAAGATTTTATAAAATTCCTTCCGAATGACAGGGACTTCTTAGGTTGTTTCCCGAAAATTTAAGATATACATTTTATTTGTCATGTAAATAGTTTTATGTACGATATTTTAATCAAAATCATTACAGCCATGTTTTAGAAATCAAACATTTCAAAAGTGTTCCTTGTAAAGGGTAGTTTGGCGTGGGGGATTTAATTGAAAACCTTCGTGGCTCATTTTTGGAAGATATTGAAACTAAATATCCAGTTTGTTATTTATCAAACTTTTCGTTTTTGAGCTATGGTGTTCACAGACACACAAATGGACATGTTACCAAAATGCTTTAATTGGATTCATGGCGTCAAAACATGTATTTCGGGTAAAATCTCGGTATCAAATTTTTGAGTGGAATGCAATACGTCCCCTTCTTACTATACGTAGTAAGAAAGTAAAAAAACAACAAAAAACGGATGTGTGACATTCACATTACTTTCTCTACCCTCTATCGTATTTTAATGGGTATACAAATTATTCTTAGGAAACTTTATTTTCCTATCCACTTCATTCTAATCGAGTGAAACCTCTCCGGAAATAGTACGCATTGCACATTCCGATATAGACGAAAAAAATCTGATGTGTTACACTCACATGACTTTCTCTACTCTTGTACAAACTATTTATACAACGCTTATTCTCAATCTACTTCATGTTAATCGAGATAAACATTTGCGGAGTCTATCTTATTGCTAATTTTCTTGTAGGTGTAAGCGGATAATATATTTACAAGGACAATTTGGAAATACAGTTGTCTTTAAGCACATACATACCTCTTAATAGCTGGTTGCCTCAGATTAATACTCTTTGCATATCCAAGATAAAAAAATGAATGACGAATTCCCATTTGAGAAAATAAGTATTGAAAAATTTAAGAGAATAACAAGCAATATCTCGAAAATGGTTCACTAAACAAAAAAATGTATATGAGATAAATCATGTATTTTAACGCGATCTACATTTTTTGTGTAGTAAAATGTTGTCTCTCTCTTATGGTTTACCAGTTATGCAAAAGCCGTTCACAATGAAGAATACTTTTGGAGACATTCCCAGAAAATTCGAGATATATATTTCATTTGGCATGAAAATATCTTAAACATATGATATTTTAATCAAAATCTTTAGAGCCATTTTTGAGAAAATTAAAATTTTCGAAAAATGTTCCATGTAAAGGGTAATATGGGGTGGGGGGATTTTCTTGAAAACCTTCGTGTCCCATCTCTGGAAGATACTGAACCTAAATACCAAGTTTGGTGTTTATCCGACTGTTCATTTCTGAGTTATGCTGTTCACAGACACACACACAGACACACAGACACACAGACACACACACGGACATGTTTCCAGAAATGCTTTTTTTGGATTCAAGGGGTCTCAAAACATGTATTTCCGGTGAAATCTTGGTATCGAATTTTTGGGTGGAATACAATACTTCCCCTACTTACAATACGTAGTAGAGAAAGTAAAAAAGGGAATAGCGATAGTCAAATGTTTTAGAACGCAACGCTATACGCTGGCCTTAAAATTCCATACTCTTTCTATGACATCGCGAGAAAGAACTAAAAATCTACAGCAATTTAAAAGAACGACTAAGTATTGAACAATTAGAAGCATTAATAACTGATATCTTGGAAACGCTGATGTCACAAAAAATTATTTGAAATAAATTGTATGTTTTAAGCAGATTACATTTTTCATGTAGTGCATTTTCGTCTATCACGTTTATCAGTTATACAAGATTAGGTAAACAAAATGTCTTCTTAATGAAGAGGGCTACACAGGCTATTCCCAGATCATTCAAGATATACATTTTATTTGGCATGTAAATATCTTTCATATATGGTAGTTTAATCAAAATCGTTAGTCTTTTTCAGAAAATAGGAAGTTTTGAAACATTTTTCATTCTAAGAGATTCTTTGGAGTGGGGGATTTCTTGGAAATCTTCGTATCGCATTCTAGAAAGTACTGAACCTAAATACCAAGTTTTCCGTTTATCCGACTTTTAATTTTTCTAAAAATACTATTTTTGGATTCAGGGTACTCAAAACGTATTTACGTTGAAATCCCGGTATTGAATTTTTTAAGGGAATGCAATATCATCTCTACCTACTATGTACGTGTAGAGAAAGTAAAAAATGAGTTGACTTATTACTTGAGGATAGTGTATTTATTTGAAAATGAAGAACAATAACAAGGAATATCCCGGAAATAGTTAAATCCTCAACATAAATTTGCTTGACATAAATTGCGTGTTAAATGATCTCTACATTTCTTCCAGTATCATGTTATATGCACTGTGTGATCAAAAGTATCCGGACACCCCCACAAACATACGTTTTTCATCTAAGGTGCATTTTGCTGCCACCTACTGCCTGGTACTCATTATCCGCGATCTCAGTAGTCATTAGACATCGTGAAACAGCAGAATGGGACGCTCCGTGGAACTCACGGACTTCGAACGTGATCAGGTGATTGGGTGTCACTTGTGTCAGAAGTCTGTATGGATTTCCACACTCCTAAACATGCCTAGGTCCACTGTTTCTGATGTGATAGTGAAGTGGAAACGTGAGGGGACATGTACAGCACAAAAGCGTACAGACCGATCTCGTCTGTTGATTGACAGAGACCGCCGACATTTGAAGAGGGTCGTAAAGAGTAATAGGCACACATCTATCCAGACCAACACACAGGAATTCCAAACTGCAACAAGATCCACTCCAAATACTGTGACAGGCGTAAGGTGAGAAACCTTGGATTCCATGGTCGAGCGGCTACCATAAGTCACACATCACGCAGGAAAATGCCAAACGACGCCTCGCTTGGTGTAAGGAGCGTCAACATTACACGATTGAACAGTGGCAAAACGTTGTGTGGAGTGACAATTACGGTACACAATGTGGCGATCCGATGGCAGGGTGTGGGTATGGCGAATACACGGTGAACGTCATCTCCCAGCGTGTGTAGTGCCAACAATGAAATTCGGAGGTGGTGGTGTTATGGTGTGGTCGTGTTTTTTCTGGAGGGGGCTTGCACCCCTTGTTGTTTTTCCGTGGCATGATCATAGCGCAGACCTACATTGATATTTTAAACACCTTCTTGCTTCCCACTGTTGAAGAGCATTTCGGGGATGGCGATTGCATCTTTCAACACGATCGAGCACCTGTTCATACTGCACGGGCTGTGGCGGAGTGGTTACACAACAATAACGTCCCTGTAGTGGACTGGCCTGCACAGAGTCCTGACTTAAATCCTACAGAACAGCTTTGGGATGTTTTGGAACGCGGACTTCGTGCCAGGCCTCATCGACCTACATCAATACCACTACTCAGTTCCACACTTCGTGAAGAATGGGCTGCCATTCCCCAAGAAACCTTCCAGCACCTGATTGAAAGTATGCCTACGAGAGTGAACGCTGTCATCAAGGCTAGGGTGGGCCAGCACCATATTGATTTCCAGCATTACCGATTGAGGGCGCCACGAAATTGTACGTCATTTTCAGCCGGGTGTCCGGATACTTTTGATCACGTAGTGTAGGTGGCTCCTGTCAAAAGGAGGAAGAATCCACAGAGCGATTAAAGATTCCTGCCCAAACATTTACAGAAAATCTGTGCTGAAAGCTGTCTTGTCTTATTGTGCGTGGATTGTCGTAAGCCCAGATGTGCATTTTGGTAGTTACTTACTCCAAACTATATTACTATATCCATTGCAAGAATTTTATGGAGAAAGTCCCCTTCTTGTTGAAGAAACCATTCAGAAAATGCTATCCTTGGTGCATGATCTCCTTCAGAGAGATACTGGACTCTGAATATGATAAAAACGTAGTAATTCTTCTTTTAATGTTCTCAAAACAGTCCAGTGGGATACGCCGATAGTACGAGATATACCACGGCTGCTGCTTCCAGGGTCTTCTTCCACTAAATATAAGATTTCTTCTTCTTGTAACATTTCTTTGACCAATTCCTTCAACATGAGGAGATACGCTTCCTGCATCTAGAACTCTTTGACGGATGAAAACATTAATGTTCTATGGTGTGGCGCTCGTCCATTTGGAAATCTTTCTCGATAAATTCTTGTCGCATTACGAAGTATTACACCGTAAATTAGTAGTATTTTAAGATACTCCGTATTAGTAAAGTGAGCCATTTTGTAATTGTTAATCCGCTGTTTCGAAAACAATCCATAAGCGCAATAAACAATAGCTGAAGTGCGTTTGTTTATAAAAAAACAGGTAAAGTGATTGTCTTTCGATCTTACAGTGTTGCCATGTTGTGTACTCTCGTGGTAAGTAGTTTCGGCTGAGACAAATTTCGAAAGCTTATAATAATAGTAAGAGTACGAATTGTTTTAATTTAAAATGTATTTAAGCATACATAAATTCATAAAATCTTCTTTTAAAATACAGTTTATATTAAGAAATGTTCGCTTTTTTAAAAAAAAAACTACTTTAAAACAGCAAAATTACACTAAGATTGTTTTTGTTCTATTCATTACTAAAGGTTGTTCTATTCAAAGATGATCATAGGTCACTTTCCACTCTGTATATTTCATTAATTGTATTTTAATCAAAACTGTAGGAGGCATTTTTGGGAAAATAATAAACAGGGAACATTTTTTCATCTAAATGGTAGTTTGGGATGCGGGGAATTTTTTCACACACACACTCACACAGACATACACTTTTTCTCAAAAGTGAGTTTTTCTTCTTTCTTTTTTTCATTCTAGGAGTCTCTAAAATTCTATTTCGGATTAAATCGCGGTACCGAATTTTTAGGTGGACTGCAGTACTTTGTCAACTTGCTATAGGTATGAAGTACAAGTAAAGAAAGTAAAATACTACTGACATTTTAAATCTTTCAAATAGTTGTCACTTTTTCTTCAAAAAGCCTCAGGGTTTTTAAAACATAGGTACTTTTCTTTAACAGACTTCTGGGAACGCGATCGGAGCTACGGATTCTGCAAGTTGCAAACACAACTTTGCATGAGGAAGGAGAATTGAGCGAGCCACAGGCTAGGTAACACGCTGGTGACATCTGAAGAGCGGTATATAGGATAGAGAGTAAAGGAGAGAAAGCCAATCAGATTTACTTCCATTCCTTTTGTATATCCATACTAAAACCACGGCCCATCGATACAAAAGTGTAACAAGTGAAGCTCGGCGCGCTGCAGCGAGATCTTCATGATGAATGCTTTATGCGCTATCTGATCTCGAAAACGACCAGATATCCATTCTTTACAGTTCAGGATACGAGAGTGCGCGTGTATTTGATTAGTGCTAATGGTAAAATACGTTGTCCAGCAGAGTCACCTCTCGTAACTCAATATTGCCGTTATATTAATATGTCAGGGGAACGCATTTTTAAGAAATGTAATCGATTATGGATTTTATACCTACGTTTCCAACGCAACGGGACCTCGTATATACCTTCGCGTATTCAGAGAGTCGGATCCAAAGCACCTACTTTTATGATTTCCTTTACACTTTTTATAAACAATGTTTACCTTCTCTGCCACGTACACAGTAGCTAGAGAAGGTATTGTATTCCACCCAAAAAATCGAGACCGGGATTTCACTGGAAATACATGTTTTGAGACCCCCTGAATAAAAAATGGTAGGATAAATACCAAACTTACTATTTCAGTTCAGTGCTTCCAACTATGCGGCGAGAAGAACTTGAAGGTGTTTAATGGTTGTAGCAGTTGCACCATGTATAGGCACCAATTTGAAGCTGTTTTAGATTACGCACGTAATGGATGCCAACTTTTGGGAGATTGTTTCTAGAAGTGTTCGCCCCACGTACGGTACAACTTTCCGGTGGCCTTCGCCCCACGTTAAAGTACCAACTTTTTATTTTATTGTTTATTTATGTATTTATATATGTATATATACCTCGGCTGCGTCAGTAGTAATTTGCAGAACACGCATCTCTTATCAGGGCTGGTACGGCTAAAGAACAAGGCTTACAAAAATTATAATTGTGTTTAATGTTTTTATTAATCCTTCACATGATTAAATAACACTTTATTGATGTATCGTACTATAGAGCTGTGAGATTATTTCTAATTACACATTTTAACACGTAAACATTATATTATTCTCACCGCAATGAATTTTTGTCTTACACTGAACCCCTACCGAAAACGAACGCTACGCTTCCTTGTTGCGTCTACCGCCTGAATTTGTATATTTTCCCTATTTCAAGTCTCCAATAGCATACCTTTATTTAACTTTTAGCTTTACTAGTTGTTGATTGGCTATTTATAAACTGTTTTATATATTACATTATTATTGTTCCAAGAATTATTAGTAGCCTTCTTAAACTTTCTAATTTATTGTTGTCTAATGGTTACCTCATTATTAGCAACTTTCGGCTTTTACTTTGTAATTCTGTTTCTTACGGAAAGCAGCTTGCTACTACATTGTTAAACTACGTAATACATTCACATAACATTTTTATACATGTACATAATAATATAAACATAATACAGTGACTGTAATATACACTTTCTATATATTATAGTATACACATATTGCTTTAAAGCGGGCTGTTATTATATTTTATATTATCTAACTAGATGATATCACTTAAGTGTTAAAAATACTGCCTCAATTTTCAATAAAATCTCTCCTCTCCCCAACAACCCTTTACACGGAAAATTTTTATGATTTTTTTTCTCAAAAGTAATATTTTATTATATATTAAAAATATTTATATGACAAATAAAATACATTGATTTTTCTGGAATGGCTTGTATATTCATCTTCATTTGGAAGGAATTTTGTATAATCGTGTAATAACTGGTAAACGGTATGCGATACGCGAAACCGTATTTCACAAAAAATGTAGATATCTTTAAAACACACAATTTAATCCAAATAACTTTTAAGTTGCATCAGCCGTTTCTGAGATATCCGTTATTAATGGTTCAAATGTTGAATACTGTTATTTTTTTAAAGTCCTGTCGATTATCAGTTGTTTCTCACGATTGCATGGAAACAGTATGGAATTTTATATTATCCAGTTCTTAAACATTTGACTATCGCTCTTCCCTTTATATCTATAACGTGAAGCAGTATTTTATATCACAACACTGTGAATACCAGAGTGATTGTAATGTAAACTAACATTATTGTATGACAATGGTTTTAGATGTTTGTTAGCCATAAGCATTGTTAGGAAATAAGTTTACAAGGTCTCACTGAAACTGACAATAGGAGTGGGTAAAAACGAAGCGACGAGGTGATCTGTTTATCACTTAGAAGAGACAAACAAATGACGTCAGTGTAGCGTGCCTTTCTCTAGAAATGGAGGGAATATCTTCCCTAGAGCATATGTGTTTGTAATTATGATTGCCTTATAAAACAGACGCTAATGTTGGCGCGATTTAGTAACCAATAGCAGCTCTATTATAATGTTTAGGCATATCGGAGTGAGGGAGTATAAATTCTTGAGCCAAAAGCAAGTATCGCGCAGTTCTAAGAAATCTCTCTCGCGAGGTACACGTCAGGCAGTTCCAAAGAATCATCCGCGAGGTACACATTACGCAGTTCTACAGAATCTCTCGCGTCGTAAAGTTAGTTACAAAATCTGAAGAAAGCGACAACTATTACGACAGTAATTACATTCGGAAATATAACAGTTTCAGTCAGGCAAAGATTACGGATGTGAACTATTAATTAAGTGTGATGGCAATAAAAGTGTAAACAACAAATTCTTTTATCAATGTTATCTTTTAGTAACAACTCCTTTCCGTTTACACGCCCTGTTCAGAGATATTTGCTCGACTGAGTAATAATAGCTAGCCGGAGGACAAAGAACCCAAAATTTAAATATATATATATATATAATAATAATAATAACAGGCGTTCAGCAAATAAGATAACACGAACAGATTACTGCGACAAACGAAATGTGTAATGTAGCTATTTCTGAAAAGGTTTATCTGATTATAATAAAGTAGGTAAAACATAAGCTTTCGCAACAATAGTTGGCATATCCATTCATAAAGGATAGAGAGTAGAAAAGTCATATAAATGTAACATATCAGATGTTTTTACTAATGTTCCTTTCATAAAATACAGAGTATGTGCTTTTAGCTATTCATACTTGATGTTTCGATTCGCATCCTTACATCTTTATTGAGATATATATTATAAGAAATATACATATTTCCAAATATACAGGTTGTCTGTTTGAGATGTAGAAAACTAAAGCGTTACTATTTATAGAATAATGCATACATCTCTGAAGTGTTTGCTGAATATAAG
The DNA here is from genome assembly GCA_030765065.1 of Deroplatys truncata. Taxonomy (NCBI): domain Eukaryota; kingdom Metazoa; phylum Arthropoda; class Insecta; order Mantodea; family Mantidae; genus Deroplatys; species Deroplatys truncata. Next base: position 167,887,538 of record CM060979.1, read on the forward strand.
AAGAAAGGATGGAAGTTAACAAATAGTGATGTTTCAGACTTCATTCGCATGGCATGGCGACGCTATGGTGCATAGGGTACAAAATGGTGGTCATGACACAACAGCGCACTTAGTGTGCTGTGGTATGTGAAACGTGTCGGTTTGCGGTTTCCCAAATGATGCAGATATGCTTGTTGGTTCGGCCACTCACATGAAATGTGTCTTTGTCCATGAACATGGATTTACCATTGATCACCCGCTTCCTGACTCTCACACATCATGGCAGGAAACCTTGTTTCTATCACACATCCTTCCGCCTATGCAAGGCAATTCGAGACTATTCGCACGTATACCAGTTAATAATGTCTCCATGTAATGAGGCATACAGAGAATTTACTGACATTTGAAAGCTCGTTGGGTCCATGTTACACTTGAAATTTTTGGATAACATACGACACACTTGGTGCACATTATAGTGTGACCACCATTGTGTCTCCTATGTTAACTTTCTGCTTATTTTACCGCAAACTGCTCAGAAATGCGTGCATTAACCCCTTATAAGTAACATCTCAAACGGATCACCATGTCTTTTCAAATATAAGCAAGACGGTTACTATGTTATGGTAGTGAAGCATGAATATTAATACGTAGGTTGAAAGCAGAATATTAGAACTATGGCAGGATATAAACGAGCGAGTGGTGCAGCGGTAATGTGTGCCACTCGCATTCGGGAGGTTCCGGGTTCGACACTTGACGACCGCCCGCTCTGACCCATGCGTTTTTCCGGGAGGCGAATGCTGGGGTGGTTCATCTTCTACCACGACTCTCCTGCCCCTCATTTCCTGTACACATCATCTTTCTTGTTATCCGTTTCAGAATTGTAGCACCAAGTGACGGTGGTCGGCGGGTTGCGGCTGGACGGTGGAGGTGCGCTTTGTTGAGGTTTCTTCCCTGGCGTCGTTGCGTAACTTTTCAGTTAGCACCGCCTCCAAGGTTAGGAGCTTGGGGTGAACACGGGCGGCGTCGGATGCGTTCGATCTGGAAACGATAGGTACCCCGTTTTGCGCCCGTCGGCTTCCTGATACGGTCGTCCTTCAGTCTCTCCCCTCATCCCTCCCTCCCAGGGGCCAAGGTAGAAGCAAAAAGGGCCGTTGTGGCGTACTTGTGGTGCTCTGCTCCGTTTCGGAAAACCCTCCGTTTGTCCGTACCTTTGTCTTTTTTACAGCAGAATATAGGAGATGATATAGGAGATGAGTGTACAAAATAAGGTTTAATGGAAGAACTGGCCAGGACTGACTGATCTATCAAAACAACTGGATGAGTCGTTTAAGACGAAGGAGATCCCATAGAATCCCTAGATATATGCTCCGTTGCCAACCCCATAGGAAGAGAGGTGTAAAGAAAACTCTATTTTATGAGATCTCAACAGGCCATGTGACCTAACACTTGTTTTGATGATGATTTTCAAATACGAGGGCTGATCAACAAAGACTGAGACTGATTTTTTTTCACAGATGTTTATTACTCCAATTCAATGTTTACAAGATCTTTTTCAAAGTAGTCCCCTCCTACTTCAATGCACTTTTTACAGCGTCTCTGCCAGTACTTGAACACGTGCTGCAGACCATTCTTTGTCAGGTCCTTGAGAATCACCTCACTTTTCTTGAGCACTGCTTCAGAGTTCTCAAATCGATTACTCCTAAGCTTTGTCTTTAGTGATGGGAATAAAAAAAAAGTCACAAGGTGCAAGATCGGGGCTATAAGGTGGATGTGGTACACAGGTAATGTTGAATCGAGCCAGAAACTGCATGACTTGATTTGCGACGTGAGGCCGTCCATTGTCATGATGAAGTCGCCACCCAGTCCGAGAAAGCTCTGGTCGTTTCTTTGCAATGTGCTTCCTCAGTGTAGCCAATACTGACGTGTAGTATGCTGCTGTAACAGTAGTGTGAGGGGGAACTGCATGCTGGTAAATCATTCCATTACAGTCAAAAAAATGTGATCATCATCACTTTCCCTGCAGATGGAAGAACTTTTGCCCTTTTTGGTGTTGGAGAACCTGGCGATTTCCACACTGTGCTGGCTTGTTTTCCTTCAGGATCATAATGATGCAGCCATGACTCATCACCGGTGATAATCGATTTAAAAAATACATCACCCCCATTGTCTGGTATGCGAAATGCACGTAGGGTCTACAAAATAGAGCATTACTACCAACCTACCAATACGAGAGTGCTGCCGCCTACCAACATTATACATAAAAACCCGCTCTTTTCAAATATTTATGTTACAGATACGAAACTATCACGGAAGCTACAGGAAAAAATCAGTCTCAGTCTTTGTTGATCAGCCCTCGTATATTTTGCCTTCTGGCCTGTTTTCATCAAAGATACGCCATTGCTCAAATATTCAAATGTATTTGAACTAATAATCAAAAAGATCCTTTTGGAATCCATTTTCTTCCATTCTTTGAAAGCACTTCAATCAGTCTCCGTTCTGCCTTTCAATTTTTACTTTTACTACTCCTTTCGAAGTACGTATTGTATTCCGCCCAAAAGTTCAATATCGATATTTCACCGAAAATATATGTTTCGAAGCTCTCTTAAGCTAAAAAAGCATCTTTAGAATAATAGCACGTATGCATGTGTCTCAGCGTAGGTCTGTGAATAACATAACCCAAAAAATAAATTCCGTATAAATACGGTATAAATTTGGTATCTTCCAAGGATGCGACACGAAGATTTTCAAGAAAGTCTCAGCACTCCAAATTATCCTTTATATCGCAAATGTTTGTTATTTTTACAATTTGTTTTCCAAATTTTGAATACGAAAACATTTTATGTGGAATTTATCACATTATGTTGAATTTTAACAAATTAATTATAAATGCTTTCTTACAAGACAACAAAATCTTAAGAACTTTTGTATTATTGCGTTCTTGAGGTTCGAGTATCATTTTGCAGTTACTCAGTTACCAAAAATCAATTCCGTTACGTTTAAACATAAAAATGGCAGAAACGAGATTTTGTAACGATTAAAATGAACATATAGATGAGATTATTAAGTAGACATGCCAATTATAGCCAGGCGAAAAGGAAAAACTTAATTCATAATCCTTCAGGGGTATTCCCATCACATAAATTGATCATCGTTTCATATTCTTCGGACTTTAAAACTGCTGCACTAACCTTTCTTTTTCCCGGTGAGGTTGGGAGCAGTTTTCTTTTAGCGTTCCTTGTATCTCTCGCCTCTTGAAACTCCTGGTCTTCAAATGGATTAAACTTATAAGATATTCCTTAAAATACATTTCTTGTAGCATTTTAGCAGTGACATTCCACATTTTTATAGCATCAATATGAGGATATCAAACGGAGAAGTGTACAAGGAATATACAGTATATCAAGCAGAAGATCCGGCTGCCATGTGCTGGGGTCTCTGTGGGCACGTGACGAAGCAAGATGGCATTTCCAGGGATGAGACCTAGAAGGCTAACTGTCCTCCTTTCTATATGAGAGCGGCGGTTGGACTGGACGGCATCTTAATGCCATCTGCACGGCACGAAGCAGAAGATCCGGTAGGTATACGCTAGGGTCTCTGTGATACATGACGGAGCGGATGGTTACAGGGATGAGACCTAGAAAGTTAACTGTCCATCACATATCGTTCTAAGAGTTATTCCCAACAGAGCCGTCGCGATATGATCAAGGAGTTTAAGCGACGTAAAATAAATAGAGTAATAATAATAAACTAGATAAATAATGTTCATAATAAACCAATGAATTGAAACAAGTTAAGATTTATCAGACTTTTTCTGTAAAGAAAATCATAACCTATAATGTCGATAGCAGAGGGTTTATTTGTTTCATATTCTCAACTAGAAGCATAGATAAAAGAACAGCGCCAGATGGCAGAATTTAATACCTATATGATCAAGTTGCACTGATCAAACGAAACGTGACTATATGATTTTAACTGGTTTTTGAAAACAACGCCACTTATATTTCAAATAAATATAAACATTTTATTATTTTATTACAATAATCTTAATTTTTGGGTAAATCACTTTATTTTATTCGTAAAATTTGGCGTGAAAGACCAAAAATTTTGCTTAAAGGCCGCTTTATCAGGCTTGAGGTTCTTTTACATGCCGTGAAACTACTACACGGGATTACCGGCTTTAATTCCGTTTCGAAGGAAGTATGGTAAGAATTTTTACGCCCGAAAAAAATCCATCGTCTTCCTCTGAGTTTGAACCCGCGACCTCGGGAACTAGAGGCTATTATGGTGTCCCTTAGACCATGAAGACGACAAGCATTCTGAGCTATATTTATACTACAGATATTTCCCACTCGATAAATAACGATTTCGCAGTGTTATTTGCTCAACTTCACTAAAAACACTGGTGCGTATAAAGACACAACGGATCTCTCTTAACTTGCTGATTTTTTTCGTCTTTAACAATGGTTTTCACATTGTTGCTTGCTTGCGTTGCTAGCGTTCTTCACTTGTTCCTGCTGCTATTTATAACATACAACTGCTTATTTAGTTGTTTATTTAAATGATTTCTGTTGGCGTTTTACAATACATTTCTTTATACATTTCATGAACTTAGTATGTTAATAATAATTTTTACACAGCTTCATAGCTTTCTTCTTATTCTTCTTCTCTTGACGTGATTCTATATAATTCTTTCGCATTCTTATTTCTTTTATATTTTTCTTACCTTCTTTCTTATAAATTATTTATTTATTTGATTTCCATAATGCTTCTAAATTTAACGTAATTGAATAATTCCCGTTACAAACGGAGAGGGACACCCCGCACACTGCGAGCTACATAGTTCTATTGTGGCTTCCACCTCCCAGGAAGAAGGGATGTACTGAAGGAACTACAGGAGGCTACAGGTTTCAGACAGGCCAGAGACGCGCGGAAGTGCCTAACAGTTCCAGGCTTGAAGACCCATCCCACTGCTGGAACTGCCTAAAGAGGCACGAAACCTAGATACACACATGAAATATGAGAAGGAAACCGAATGAAAGGGAAATCATGGAAAAAAATCTTATTAGATGAGATACCACCATAACATTCGCCTACGTACCAGGGAAACTAACGAAAAACCGAATCAGAGTTTGCGGTCGATGGGAATCGAATCTAGGACCCCCCGAATGCGAGTCTCAAACGTTAATATCTCGCTCGGTAAGAGTCGGATAAATACCAAACTTAGTATTTATGTTCATCTTACGAGGATAGAATTTGAAGGTTTTTAAGAAAATCCATCAACTCCAAACTACCATTTATATGGAAAAAATTTCCTTCCTTTTTATTACTGACGATTTTGATTAAAATACTATACGATATTTGCATGACTAATAAAATGTGTGTCCTGAATTTTCTGCACATAACCTGTGAAGTCCTCTTCATTAGGAATAAAGCTAACACTTGAAAAATGTAGACCTTATTAAAACACACAATGCATCTGAAAAAAAAAGAAAATATCGTGGTAAGATGTTCCATTCTATCGAACTGAATTTTCCAATGTTTTATCATACGAGAGCAGTCCCAGAAGTACCCGACCTGATGTATAGATAGCGGTTGTTATTTAAAACAAATGACTGTGGTATAAAGTACCAATCTTATACAGCTTAAGTCTGAAGTTTGATGATGCTACGTTGTTTCGTAATTGCTTGGCAGCCATTAATAGCGAACTCTTTTAGCAAATTTGTCGACATGGATAAAACTGGCAATAGCTATGTGATACAGTACTTTCATTTGAAACTTCTTAGTCCAACTAATATTAAAGCTGAGCTAGATTCCACTCTGGGGGAGTCTACTCCTTCGTTTACAACAATAAAATATTGGGTGGTAGAGTGTAAGCGAGGCCGTAGGAGCTGCCAACGAAACTCGCAGTGGTCAACCAAATGAGGTGACTACGCCAGAAATTGTGAGGAAAATCCACAAAATGGTATTGGAAGACCGTCGACTGAAAGCGCGCGAGCTAGCAGACTTCGTACGCATTTCAAAACGTGCTGTACATCGCATATTGACTGAAAATTTAGACATGAGAAACCTGTGCGCAAGATGGGTGCCGCGTTTACTCAGAATGGAACAAAAGCAGTGACGTGAGGATGTTTCAGTCGAGTGTTTGACGATGTTTTGCTGCAATAAAGCCGAGTTTTTGTGTCGATTCATAACTATGGATGAAACATGGGTCCAATCACTTCACACCTGAGACGAAGGAATAGTGAAAACAGTGGATTGAAAGGGGAGAATCGGCTCCGAAGAAGGTGAGACAATTCCATTTGCAGGTAAGGTCATGGCGTCAGTTTTTTGGAATGTGTGTGGAATAATTTTCATTGATTATCTTCAAAAACGAAAAAAAATCAATGGCGAGTATTATGCCAACTTATTGCAGCAGTTGAATTATGAAATCAAGCAAAAACGGCCGCATTTAGTAGAAAAGAAACTTTTGTTGTGTCAAGACAATGCACAGTTCACACATCCATTATCGCCATGGCCAAAATCAATGAGTAAAGTCCGAATTGCTTCCTCATGCGCCAGATTTAGCCCCCTCTGATCATTTTCTATTTCCAAAGTCGAAGAAATAGCTTGGTGCTAAACGATTTGCCAACAGTGAAGAGCTGGAGTCTGCAGTCGATGGCTATTTTGCAGAACTCAATGCTTTTCAGTGTAAACAAGGTATCGAAACTATTGAACACTGCTGGGAAAAGTGTATCGACTGAAAGTAGACTATGTAGAGATAATTTGGTGTTTACTTTGTTAGGTCAGATACTTCGGGCACAGCCTTCATACATTTTTAAATGCTGAGACATACCTTTTGTTTTATAAAGCCATGTGCACAGTATGGAATTTAAAAGGCCAACATATAGTGTTCCATTTTTTAAAAACTTCTATTATTATTTCATCTCCTGTATCCGCATTGTACCTAAAATGAAATGGTTAATGAAACTACTTCCGTAAGCATTAAACCCAATTAGCAGTAAGTAGATAGAAAAATAACTCTCGTAGGAAGCATTTTTATAAGAGACATAAACCATAGTTAATAGAGAAGGTCATGTGAAAGTAACACACCACTTTTGATTTTTTCTAAAAAAGTTCCTTAAGGAGTTCAAATAAGGTGGTGTGTGTTTGCAACACAGCATGACAGAATATAACGCATAAATCTTGAATTTTCCGTTCTATGTCCACGAAGTCTTCAATCCTTTCAATCTATATTAATATTACAAAGAAAGAAAAGTTTTATGTGTGTGTACATGCATACATATAAATTTTGCATATATGTGTTAATCGAGATAAACCTTCATTATACATTTACGCAATTTGTTGTGGTATATTGTAGCACCCTTAGGGTAGTTAGCTCCAAGGGATGCTTACAACAGGGGGAGTAAGCTGAGATGATAAGGTGGGTCAGTACCGGGGTGGAATGGTACATAGCGGGGGTAGCGGAGGGTAGCTAGAGCAAGAGGCATCAAATAAGTGTCGTCCTCCGCGGTGTAGGGGTACCATGCTAACCTCTAGCTCCCGAGGTCGCGGGTCCAACCCTGGCGGAGGGCGATGATTTTTTCGGGTGTAAAAAGCCGTAGAATGGCTTCCTTGGGAAGGGAAGAAAAGTCGATGGTTCCGTGTCGTAGCTTTACGGTACGTAAAAAAACCTCAATCCTGATAAATTTTCGCTCTTTCACGCCCAATATAATAGAACGGGACGCTAAGAATCACAATAGTTAAAGCACGTCAATGCTTTAAAAAATCATATAAGTACACAGGGGTTGTATAAAAGGCTACGGTCTATATTGTTAGATAACTTGGCATAGCTCGAAAAGGGCCCTCAGCAGAAGGATAGTGCGTGCAAGAACTTAGATAGCACCACACATCTCTTAGCTGGTAGTCGGTGGCACAACTTGCAGTGATACTAGTTAAAATGTTAACTAATTACGTTGGGGCGTCAGGGCCCTGACCAGCGTAGGTTCAACGTCGTAGCGTGTCAGAGAAGATTAAGAGTGATGACTCAGATTCAGGGCTAATGTACCAGGTGAGTCAGCTGTCCCTGTTTATTTTTGAATTTATGCAGCGTGTTAAGCGGCATATTTGCCTTACGCCTTTCTGGAATGCCTTGTAATGGATGATAGAGGAGGGATAGATAACTCAGTGCAAAAGTATTTTACCGGACAGAATGCAATCGCTATGTATGTCGACACAAAACAAATCCCATCCTGACACTGGGAGCTGCAGTAGCACTCTTAGCCAATTTTACAAACTTTTATTATTTAGCACACATTCATGCACACCTTTGAAAACGCCCCTGAAGGAACAGCCTATCACATGCATTGGTTGACAAACCATTTGTAAACGAAATGGCGTATCTACGCATTGCGACCAATTGGATTTAAGCCGTCAGTCAATGTTGTACAACCTTGTCAAAAATGCTAAGTATTAGGTAGATAATTTCTCTTATTTCACAAACTATGGCGTATTTCAGATCATACAGTAATTGTAATGACTGATACTGCTTATTTGTTTGAATTAAAACTACCAAACCGGGCTCAAAACACTGTATGACGCTGCAAAACGCGTGTAAAGATTCGAGGTGGAATCTAGTTCTGCGATTACTAATTCGTATAGGAACCTCAACTTGCAAGGTAACATTGGACGAATGGTATTATCATGGTTGCTGTAACATTGTGCCACTTCAGTTCAGGTTCAAATCTTCCGGGTGAATTTCAAACGTTTTATTACCTTTTGTTTTATCTCTTGGGCCTATAATTTGATATTATGATATAAATAAAATTTTGATAACATTATAAGTGTGTACAAAATAGAATAATCGCCATGTTTAATATCGCAAAGCCCAAAACATCTACGGGCGATCATACATGAAGAATGCAGGCAGACTACACCATGCATGTTACAGCATGCAAGAAGATCTCTCAGGCAACGTACACAAATGTGCATTGATGAAGGGGGTCGTCATTTTGAACATTTACTTCCTTGATGAAATTCACGCTCTTTAACAATTTATTATTCTATTTACCCGTGAACTTAGCACATTTACAACTCCTTTGTCAATAGAAAAAGTAAAGTATATGGTTTAACCATGAAACAAAAGCTGTTCGATTTAATATCGTCGATATGCGCCCATAAGAATGAAAGCCAATTAGTAACATCCTTTACAACACCAGATACGGTACAGATTATTAGGGAAAACATACACATTTATCTGATTGTAATTCTTGTGCCTTTGGCTCACAGGAGAGCCAATTACAAAAATAAATAAATAAATTAGTATACTAAAATACAGAAAATAAACAGAAGGAGAAAAAAAAGAACCAAAGCAATTTTATGTTTATATCGTCGATATGCGCCCATAAGAATGAAAGCCAATTAGTAACATCCTTTACAACACCAGATACGGTACAGATTATTAGGGAAAACATACACATTTATCTGATTGTAATTCTTGTGCCTTTGGCTCACAGGAGAGCCAATTACAAAAATAAATAAATAAATTAGTATACTAAAATACAGAAAATAAACAGAAGGAGAAAAAAAAGAACCAAAGCAATTTTATGTTTATATCAGATTCGAACCGCCGAAGCTAACCTTTGCTTCACCACATTCCGGCAGCTAAACCACTCGGCCAGAACCCACTAGTCTAGCCCGGTCTTCGGGAAAACATTCCTCTATCTCCTTGCAAGCGTTATATTTATGAAACGCCGTTTGTTTTAAGACATTTGCAGCTCTTTGGTTCTCATTCAGGCCTTTAATCATTAATGGGGATTGCGTATAGTACTAAATAGAAGGGCAGAGCTGCAATAACCGTTTGTTTGCAAAAGGGGTCAATGTTTACACATTAGACTATAAACTGCGGGTGGCATAGATACGAATACCTAGGGGCAACTGACTCACTTGGTATAACTAGTGGCTTATCCGACGTTGCACGGTTAACTTCTTAAACTCCAATGAGAAATCAGTTAATTTAATTTACTTCCACCCGTTCTTTGTGAAATCATTGTACAATGATATGTAGGATTTTTGTAATGAATCCTTCACTTTCTCCCCTTGATTTTTTACAGTCGCGACTGTTCCATATAGGTAACGGGCAAAATCCACCGATATTCACGCATAATGATCTAAAATATCCACGGAACGTCTGACTTCCTTAACCTCTCCCCACAGTCTTCCAAGTTCTGGAAATCTGCATAGCGCATAAGTGTCCTTTGGTGGTGTAAGAATCCTCGGTCCGAGTGATCGAGCAATTTTTGGAGAATTATAGTAGATTAAAATTTTAAACCTTTGTACCTTTATTTTGGTCCCGTGGTTATTTAGTATCATAAAAGCTGCGAAACTTTCACGTAATGCAAAAAGACCTCAACATATTCAACGAAATACCTTCGCACTCCCAGGTCACCGAGTTAACCTCTTTGGAAAAGCAGATGTCTGCGACCATCGAGAAAAATAATCTTCCTTGTTGTTAATTATAAAATATTGTTTACCTGATTTCAAATATTAGCTGTTTCCAGTCTTTACGCAATTATTTAGCATGTCCTCCTAAAGATTGCAACATAAACACAAGTTAAATAAAGCAAAGTTTTTTACTTTAGTATAGTTAGAAGTTTTGGCATCCAGAAACTTCAGTGCAATATCCATAGAATTAGAATAAAGGTTTCTCAGAGATTTTGGCACATTTTCATTACATACACATCTGCATTATTAGATAAACGCTCGCTTGGAGCGAGGTCCAGGCTGTAGGATGGATGGTCGAAGATGTCCTAGTGAAACTGTTTCAACAGCGCAGTGTCTTCTGGGCTGTATGAGATCGCGCGTTATAGTGCAGGAAGCTGACGCCCTCGGCGACAAGTCCCGGCCGTTTTCTCCTGATTGTTTCATGCAATCCTGTCAAGGCATCGCAGTATTGGTCAGCAGCCCTCTTTCCAAAAACTCCACGAGTATGACACCCGCACTGTCCCAAAACACTATGGCTATCACGTTCCCGGCAGATGGCATTGCCTTAAACTTCTTTGTTTTTGGAGAGGAGACGTGTTTCGTTCCATTGACAGCCGCTTACTGCTGGGGGTGTAGTGATGGGTCCATGTTTCGTCAACCATGACAATGTGCTGAAAAAAAAAACTATTCCCTTCCGTGAAGAACCGTTGCAAAGTTGCAGACTTCCGCCATGCACTTCTTCTCCTGTTGGTTGGACAGATTTCGTGGTACTCATCGGGAACAAGCTTTCCGGTACGATAGAATATCATGAAGAATGTGACGAACGCTTCCGAATGACATTCCCAATTCCACCGTCATATGCGTTAACATGATCCTCCTATTGTCCTGAATTAGCTCCTCCACGCGAGCTGTGTTTAAATCTGTTGATACCGTGCTGGGGCGGCCACTGCGATCCTCGTCGGTGACGTTTTCTCTACCGGCCGCAAACTTTCGACACCATTCTGCGACATGCTGATGAGACATTGCAGTCTTTCTGTAAACCTCTACCAGCTGCCTTTGAATTTCAGCCACGGTTACAAGTTTCGTCCACAGAAATCGAATAACGGAGCCGATTTCTTCATGAGACCAGTTTTCAAAACGAGTTGCCATTTCTGTTTACCTACAACTAACACTGTAGGTGGCAGGTGGCTGAAACTTTGCACAGTTGCCAACCGTATGTATTAGAATTACCGCACACTCCTAATTTCTCTATAAGGAAGTAACTCCAGGAATTTTGGCCTTATAACCTTAGTTTCCTTATTTATGGAGAGAAAAAAATACATTGGTTGTTGTGATTTGTTTGTTTCTTCTCTGTATTTTTTAAACTGCAGTTCAAATATGTACATTAGCTTTACGCTATATAGGTATGTAATACATGCAGATACATAAACTAAAACACGCTTTCATTAATGATTAAGTAATTATGTTTCTGCTGCTTCTAATGAAAGTCTCCTCCTTGCTGGGCTGCGCTTATAGACTCTGTCAGGAGTTTTAATGCTCTACCTGACATTTTACATAATTAGGCGGCACATTATATCACCTGTATATACAACCTTTAAGTTGTCATGTAGTACATATAAACCGTTTAAATCCAAAATAAAATTAATGCATGAAAAGTATTCAGAATGAAATTATTTATTTACCCTCTAGAACAGTCTGTCAAGCGAGCTGGCTCACCATAACGCGCGAGGCTCGCATTTGGGAAGTCCCGGATTCGATTCCAGTGGAATGTTGGTGTGTTCCTCTTCTACCACGAATTTCTTGTACTTATTGTCATTTCCTGTCCCATCATTTCCTCTGTTTCAGGGTTGAAGGACCAGGCGATGGCTTTCGGTATGTTGCGGCTGGGCGGTGGAGGTGCACATTGGAAAGGTTTCTCCCTGGCGTTAGTTTGGCTGATGATGGACCCACCTTCTGGAGTGGTATCCCAGGGCTCTAGGGCCCCCAAGGGGCTCGAGGCTTGTGGACAGGGTGAACAGTGTGGCAATCGTTAGGGGTCCAGGCGGTGCTCACACACATCGACGCCCGGATTTGGTGACCCTTCGGATCTCACCCACATCCCTTCAAGGGTCACGTTAGAAATACATAGGACCACACTAGCCTACAGACAGACACACACCCTTAAGACAGGCAGAAAAATAGAGAGACAGACACACGTGCGGACGTTTTTCTGAAAATTCCTTTTTACTTTCTCTACTACGTACAGTAAGTAGGGGAAGTATTGCATTCCACCCAAAAATTCGATACCGAGATTTCACCGGAAATACATGTTTTGAGACTCCCTGAATTCAAAAAAAGCATTTTTGGAAACATGTCCGTGTGTGTATCTGTGTGTGTGTGTGTCTGTGTGTGTGCCTGTGAACAGCATAACTCAGAAACGAAGAGTCGGATAAACACCAAACCTGGTATTTAGGTTCAGTATCTTCTAGAGATGCGACACGAAGGTTTTCAGGAAAATCCCCCCACCCCAGACTACCCTTTACATGGAACATTTTTCGAAAATTTTAATTTTCTCAAAAATGGCTCTAACGATTTTGATTAAAATATCATATGTTTAAGGTATTTTCATGACAAATGAAATGTATATCTCGAATTTTCTGGGAATGTCTCCAAAAGTGTTCTTCATTCTGAACGACTTTTGCATAACTGGTAAACCATAAGAGATAGACAAAATTTTACTGCACAAAAAATGTAGATCGCGTTACAATACACAATTTATGTCATATACATTTTTTTTGTTGAGTGAACCGTTTTCGAGATATTGCTTGCTATTCCCTTAAATTTTCCAATACTTATACTTTTTCTCAAATTCGTTACTCATTTTTTTTATGTCCTGGACATGCAAAGAGAATGGAATGCGCCACATAGCAACCAGCGCTTAAATATTTGACTATCGCTTAAAACCTACCATATTCCCCTTGCATCTACAAGAAAATTAGCAATAATATTGACATCTCGATATCTCGATTAACATGAAGCATATAGAGAATTAGCGTTTGTAAAAATAGTTTGTACAAAAGTAGAGAAAGTCATGTGAGTGTAACACATCAGATTTTTTTTATTAGAGGGGGTAACAAAACATATGTAGTTTTACGCTGAAATCTCGGTATCGCATTTTTGGGTGGAATGCAATACCTTCTCTAGCTAGAAGGTACGTGGTAGAAAAAGCAAAAATACTGTGGGAGTGGTATCACAAGAAAGCACTACCAAACAGAAGAAGGGGTGGAATAAGTTCGGCGATTACTGCAATTTGGGTATTCTCAGCACGAATAAGTCTTAATACCTTTGCTAAATAAAAAGATTAATGTTGCTTTCTCCCCTCATTATTTTAGGGACGATCATGCAAAAACACACACTGAATAGGATATGGTGTGAAAATTGTTCAATGGGAGGCACTTTGGACATTTTCAGTATGAACGGGAAATTTTTCACATATATTCTTTACGACAGGAGTAAAAATACAACAACCACCCTCTAAAGGAAATTTTCGACAAGAGGAAATGTTTAGGATTCTCAACACGAATGGACCTGTCTTTTCATTTTCTTCAATACTTATGATAAATAAAAAAATCTGATGTGTTACACTCACATGACTTCCTCTACTCATGTACAAACTATGTTTACAAACGCTTATTCTGCATATGCTTCATGTTAATCGAGACGTTAATCTTATTGCTAATTGTCTTGTAGATACAAGGGGAATATGGTAGGCTTTAAGCGATAGTCAAATGTTTTAAGAGCTGGTTGCTATGTGGAGTATTTCATTCTCTTTGCATGTCCAGTACATAAAAAAAATGAACAACGAAAAAGTATAAGTATTGGAAAAATTAAGGGAATAACAAGCAATATCTCGAAAATGGTTCACTCAATAAAAAAATTATATGACATAAATTGTGTATTTTAACGCGATCTACGTTTTTGGTGTAGTAAAATTCTGCCTGTCTCTTATGGTTTACCAGTTATGCAAAAATCGTTCACAATGAAGAATACTTCTGGAGACATTCCCAGAAAATTCGAGATAAACATTTCATTTGTCATGAAAATATCTTAAACATATGATATTTTAATCAAAATCGTTAGAGCCATTTTGAGAAAATTAAAATTTTCGAAAAATGTTCCATGTAAAAGGTAATCTGGGGTGAGGGATTTTCTTTAAAACCTTCGTGTCGCATCTCTGGAAGCTACTGAACGTAAATACCAAATTTGGTGTTTATCCGACTGTTCGTTTCTGAGTTATGCTGTTCACAGACACAGACACACACACACACACACACACACACAGGCACACACACAGACATGTTTCCAAAAATTCTTTTTTTGGATTCAGGGGATCTCAAAACATACATTTCCGGTGAAATCTCTGTATCAAATTTTGAGGGTGGAATACAATACTTCCCCTACTTACTATACGCGGTAAAGAAAGTAAAATAAATGTTGCTTGCTTCATCAAATCATTCCTATAGGGATATGGGCTGCAAATTTCTCGAAGGAGACACTTTGAAGGATTTTCAGTATGGTTGGGAAATTTGACACATATATTCGTTAGTACAAGAGTAAACATCCTGTGAGTGTGCTGTCACAAAAAACTACCACAACAGAAAAAGGGATGAAATATGTACGGCAGAAGCAATTTTTATATTGTCGAGCATGAATGTGCCTGTGTTCTCTACTTTAAAAGATATTATGTTGCTCTCTTCATTATTTTAGAGTTGAAAATGTGAGAAACCATATCTAATAAGGGATGGTAGTCGCTTTGTAGGATTTTCGGTACGAATGAAAAATTTGGTGCAATGAAGTCGAGGTGATCAAATTAAAAGAATTGAATATCATCAACATTGTAATTCCTTTAATTAATTTAAGTGTAAATAAACAAATATTTGCAAAACTGATCTACTAAAACCATCAAAGCTTCGTGTATTTCTGCTCGTATGTCTTATAAAGTTAAATTTTTAGATACATAATTACCTTAATGTCGTCATACTTAATTGCAATACTTACTTTTAATGACAGCTTTATGGTTTAATTAATGCTTGTAATTGTTACTTGTAGTCAGCAGATCATCTTCAGCGCAAATGAACATAATGAAGGTGATTTCGAAGATGGAAGATTTGAATAACATCCTCACTGTAATGGAACCTTACTTTGTTGCATTCTCGCACTGCAATTTAGAGCCTAATCGTTCATGTTTTGATAGCTTAATCCTTTGAATCCCTATTTATTCCTCGCTGGGGTACTACCTATCAAATTTGTGTTAAAGGAGAGGAGGGTCCACGTACAACAAACGGTGGCTGGTTACGCGAGCATTAACATGTGTCTTCGGTGGCACTATGGTGAAACATAACTACATGCTTTATTCTGAAGTATTATTAGCTTAATCCATTACAATAACCACAAAGTGAGGTAGATGGTTGTCCAATGTCAAAAATATTCTGAAACTGTGATTTTTTCGTAGCCAACTTTATATATATATATATATATATATATATATATATGAATGTCCATTGCAACTCACAGTAAACAGTATTTATGTTTAATAAATGTATGATGATTACGTCTTGTCTTTTTCAATACTTTCGAGAATTGTAAGCAAAATGCTAACGTTGTATTGCTTAACAGTTCGATGATTTAAATAAACTAGGCCTTTTTGCATAAGTATTAGTGAAGCTGCGTAAAAAGGGTAGGGAATATAATGGTGTGATAGTAGCTTCCAAATATGTCAGAATTGATCTTTTACCCCCGCATCATCTGTGCAAAATACATATTATACACTTCATTTATTGGACTGAAAAAAATGTGCATTTTCTGCCATTTGCTTCAGTTGGAGTTCCAATATTAATGCAAAGCAGGATTTGATTATTCTTATGTTTTCCCAGAGTTTCAGTCACTTTTTTCTCCGTCGCAAAGATTTGCTGGTATTTTGTTTTGCGGGTTGTCGCCTTAACGGGCATTTTCTGCAACTTATTACTTTATTTCCACAAGTCTATATTTTGTTATAGTCTCTCCTTGTTCTATATCCAATTCCTTCCGCTCCGACACATCATACAATTCCGTGTCATATCATTTTTTTTACTCGCGCCCCCCTCCCGCGCCATCTTGTTTCCCCCCACCATTCCCAAGGGGAATCTCGCTTGCCTTTGTTCGAGACACTGTTTTAGAATTCTCTACCACGTTTTCGATTTGCTACACCGCGCGGTGAGGCGATGGGGGACAGGTGCCGCATCTCTCGTTTTCTCTGCAAGATTGGCCTAACGTAGCCACCTCATTATGTGCTACAAAAAATATACCTTATCTAAAAGTAATTACAGAGCCACTTCCATTCCACGGAATACACAACGTGTGTATATGGTTATCAGGAAGCGCACTTAAGCGCACATTAAGCTTTATTGTGCCCTTTACATATACATTATTATAGATTTAATTAAATAGAGATTATAATTAGTAAACTTCTGTGTTATTAGGCAATGCATCTGTGAAAATCCAAAAAATCTACACTTTTCTTCTGATTGCTTTCAGTTTCTTCCTTTTTCTTTTTTTACTATATAATCAGAACATAAAATATATACAGGCTGAGTTATGAAGAACTGACACACTTATTTATTTAATTATTCTCTACAAAATTCACTCAATGACCCAATTTTAGCACCAAATTAAGCAGAATGATCTGGAGTTTCGATTGCCTGTCACTAGGTGAGAAAATGTTCATGTTTTATTCATAATTGTTAGTTTTATTCTCGAGAACTGTTTTTGAGATTTTGTTCTAATCAACGTGAAAATGACCACGCATCAAATGAACGACTCTTCCTTGTAAAGCAATAGGATTACGAATTCAATTACAGCTATTCAAAGGGCACACCAGAGAAACACAACACTGGGACTGGTAAACAAATTGGAAACAACTGGATCTCTGTTAAGTGAAAAAGGCAAAACTCGTTCATCTAAGTTTCCCACGGTCGTTGTTGACGTAAGAGCACGACTGGATCAGTCACCCAAAAATCATTAAGACGTTTGTCGCAGGAGACAGGGCCAGCTACTCAATGTGTCACAGAGCTATGAAAAATGCAGTCCTAAAGCCGAATAGGATTAAGGTTCTCCATCAGTTATACAGAAACCAGATAAGAATAGACGACTGAAGTATTGTCGTTGGTTTCAGGCGTTCGTTGTGCAAAATCCTGCCATTTGTCTATCACATGCTTCACAGATAAAGCATAGTTCCATTTATTCGGAATTTGAACTCAAATAATAATAATAACGATTTTTTTAAAAAAACATTGTGAACACTACAGAGTACCGACGGATTCTCATGGAGTTTGCTGAGTAACTAGACGATGTAGAGCTGAGTCAAGGATATTTCCAGCAGGACGGTGCTACATGCCGTACATCACATGAATCCATGGCACTAATTGCAAGTTTCTTTGACAACCGGATAATTTTCAAGAACCTGTGGCCACCGAGATCTCCGCATTTGACATTGCCGGACTTCTTTCTATGGGATTACTTAAAAGACAGCGTTTATGCCACACGTCCCCAGACATTGGACGATCTGAAGCACAAGATTACACAGGAAATTCAAGCTATTGACAACAGAGTTCTCCAACGAGTTGCCAATAACATGGAACGACGTGTTGAGTTGTACCTTATGCAGGATGGAGGACCTTTTCAACATTTGCTATTCAAGTAAATAATCTCCGAAAATTCCTCTGCACTTCAGGTGTAATAAGTTGCCGCTAGCATAACTCGTTTTGAAACAATTAAAGAAATAAATGTGTCAGTTCTTCATAAATCACCGTGTAGGTCAAACCTTTTTGGTCGACCACACTATAATATAGTGATTACATGAGACGTAACTGAACTGTTATGACATCCATAATACTTCAGCGACTCGGCGGCCCGCGCAGCTGCCCCATACCTTTTAATACAGCAGTCCATGGGATCCATTCGCAAGATAAGCAACGAAATATACAATAAATTCTTTTGAGATAAACGGAGTTCATTTCCTTTGCTTCAATATGTGTTGCCTTCACGATACCTGCAACAAATCAATAAATACGGCGTCTACTCAACAGTGATGCCATCTGAGGCACTCTTAGCCGACACACTGAAGTCCTGCCATCAGTACTGCCATTAACAAGGTAAGATCCTTTTGTAAATTATAGTGTGGTATACTAAAAACGGTTGTATGGTAATTAAGACGCTCGTATGGAAATTTGGAATCCGCTATCGCTCGTTTCATAAACATACTAGCGTCTTAATCACTGCCAGTATAGTCTTGTTGCATAATATACTATTAACGACCTATGACAACCTTTTAGGATATTCATTTTTATATCCATAATTAATTAATCACTTTGGACCCTACGGTTTATCGCATCGCTCACAAATTTTTAATTTGAGATTAACATAAAAATTGTTCTGCAGGCTTTTCTTAATTTCAATTAGTTTAAGAGAAAAAAATCTGATGTGTTACACTCACATGACTTTTTCTGCTCTTTTACAAACTATTTTTACAAACGCTTATTCTCTATGCTTAATGTTAATCGAGATATCGAGATGTTAACCTTATTGCTAATTTTCTTGTAGATGCAAGGCTTTAAGCGATAGTCAAATATTTTAAGAGCTGGTTGCTATGTGGAGTATTCCATTCTGGTTCCCAAGGTCGCGGGGTCAAACCCGGCGGAGGGCGATGGCTTTTTTCGAGCGTAAAAATCCTTAGCACGGCTTCCTTCGGAAGGGAAGTAAAGCCGGTGGTCCCGTGTCATAGATTTACGGCACGTAAAAGAACCTCAAGCCTGATAAAGAGGCCTCTGAGCAAAATTACAGGTATTTCACGCCCTATATGGAATGGGTCGATAAGAACCATAGTAGTTAAAGAGTGTCCATAAATAAAACTCAATTTCATTTTTTGAATTGCCAGGACAAAAAAAAATGAATAAGGAATTCCCATTTGAGAAAAAGTATAAGTATTGGAAAATATAAAGGAATAACAAGTAATATCTTGAAAATGGTTCACTCAACAAAAAAAAGGTGTATGACATAAATTGTGTATTTTAACGAGATCTAAATTTTTTTGTGTAATAAAATATTGTCTACCTCTTATGGTTTACCAGTTATGCAAACGTCGTTCACTATGAAGAACACTTTTGGAGACATTCCCAGAAAATTCAAGATATACATTTTATTTGTCTTAAAAATATCTTAAATATATGATATTTTAATCAAAATTGTTAGAGCCATTTTTGAGAAAATTAAAATTTTCGAAAAATGTCCCATGTAAAGGGTAATCTGGAGTGGGCGGATTTTCTTGAAAACCTTCGTGTCGCATCTCTGGAAGATACTTAACCTATATACCAAGTTTGGTGTTTATCCGACTGTTCGTTTCTAAGTTATGCTGTTCGCAGACAGACAGACAGACACACAAACACACAACACACGGACATGTTTCCAAAAATACTTTTTTTTGGATTCAGGAGGCCTCAAAACATGTATATCCGGTGAAATCTCGGTATCAAATTCTTGGGTGGAATGCAATAATTTCCCTACTTACTATACGTAGTAGAGAAAGTAAAAAATGTTGAATACACGTTATTAATTTTAAACGCTTTTAATGTGAGTTATGGAATAAAAAATCATTTCAACTGAGCTGTTTCACATTTTTAACTAATGAAAAACAATTTTTAAATTCCTAATTCCCAAAGCTTCCTGAAAATTTAAAGCTAATAAGTTATAAACTGGAGTTTATATACAAGGAGCATCTTGAATAGTGTAAAATGCTGAAAAAAAGGAATAGTAAACGACCAATTAAATAGCCATTTGTGGCTTTAAAATAGTTGAGATCAAAAAATCCATTCTGTAGCACGAAAGTACAAATGGAAGTATAATGGAAGTAAAAAAATCTCTTTTATTACATTCACACTACATTCTCTACGCTCTGTCATTTATTATTGAGTATACAAGCTATTATTATGAAATCTTATTTTGCTATCTACTTCATTTTAACCCAAATAAACCTTTACAGAAACAGCTACATTACAGATTTCGTTATAGATACAAAAGGAACAGCAATAGTCAAATGTTTTAGAACTGGGCATTATATGCTGACTTTAAAATTCCATACTCTTTCCATGCAATCACGAGAAACAACTGAATATCCACAGGACTTCAAAAGAATGACAAAGGTGTTGAACAATTCGAACCATTAATAACGCTATCTTGGCAATAGCTTGTGCTACCATAAGATTTTATTTTAAATAGTGTGGTTTATAGAAATGTACATTTTTTGTCTAGTAAGTTTTTGTCTATCGCTTAACATTTACCATTTATACAAGATTATACGAAATTCCTTCCGAATCAAGAGGACTTCACAAGGTATTCTCAGAAAATTCAAGTATATATTTTATTTGACATGTGAATATCTTTTAGTATACAGCATTTAATTAAATCACTGGAGCCATTTTTGAGAACAATTTTTTTTTGAAAAAGTGAAAAATTTCGATAATGTAAACGTTTTGGTTTGGAGATTTTCTTGAAAACCTTCTTGTCACATCTTTGGAAGCTACTGAACTTAAATTTCCTATTTATCATCTTTTTTTCGGAGTTACTACTCACAGACACACACGCAAACACGGACCTTTATCTAAAAATACTTATTTTAGATTCCGGAACCTCAAAACACGTATTTCCGGTGAAATCTTGTTATCGTACTTTTGTTGGGAATGTAATAGCTTTTCTAACTACTACATGCGTGGTAGAGTAAGTAAAAATTGAAGTCTCGTGTTTAATATTTATTTTCTCTCAAACTAGTATGACAATTTGATATTCGTTTCTAAAATTTATTAATACGCCATTAAAGAATTTATTTATAAGCGATTAATTTTTTGAAAAAATAATTGCATCATGTGGAACAATTTTTCAAGTCAGTAAAACAATAATTTGAAAATTAATATTTCGGGAGTAATGTAAACATTTGCATGAAATTTGGTGTACATATTATATATTAAACTCTAATTGCTGTATAAAATTTCAAATGAATCGGAATGAAATTATGCATTTTAGAAATTTGACAAATGGCTATTCTTATTTACAGTTATTAAACATGTGTTTTATTATAGTGTATATTCTGGCACGCATACCAAGCGTGGCAACTAGAATGATTTTCAAAGGCAGAGTAGACTGAATCAATGGAAAACTACTTAAAAAGTTTGAATAATCAATGCAATTGTTAGAAACACCGTGTTTCGAACTTAACTTTTAGAAGCATTTAATTGTTATATCTTCCTAATGATATGAGCATAATTCAAGATATACATTTTATTTGTCATGAAAGTATCTTAAATATATGTTATTATAATCCAAATCGTTAGAGCCATTTTTGAGAAAATTAAATTTTTCGAAAAATGTTCCGTGTAAAGGGTAGTCTGGGGTGGTGGGATTTTCTTGAAAACCTTCGTGTCGCATCTCTGGAAGATACTGAACCTAAATACCAAGTTTGGTGTTTATCCGACTGTTCGTTTCTGAGTTATGCTGTTCACAGACAGACAGACACTCACACAGACACACACACGGACATGTTTCCAAAAATACTTTTTTTTTTTGGATTCAGGAGACCTCAAAACATGTATTTCCGGTGAAATCGTGGTATCGAATTTTTGAGTGGAATGCAATACTTCCCTTACTTACTATACGTAGTAGAGGAAGTAACAAGGAGGATTCTGTTTCATTGTCGGATTCATCGTTGCGACCGTCATCCCTACCGAACGCAACACAACAGAACTACGGAAGCTTCCAGAGCAGGAAGTTGGCTTGGAGCATAGTGAACGTTAGAACACTGTAGAAGAAATATCTGACCTGTCACAACACGCGACTTTCTCCACCCATTCTAGATACACATAGTTCTTAAATATTATAGTATTCATACCAGGATAAACCAGAAAGCAACGACCGTTTGTACATTCCCGCTGCGCAGATCGCTATCGGGCTTCTCAAAAAGGTCGAATGGTTTCCTCGACATCTTTGCTCAGTTGTGTGTGAATGCCAGTCGAAATAATTCGTTATTGTGCATTCTGTGATTGTTTAAAACGAACCGGTGATACAATATCCAGCCCACTCTGAGGATTTTTTGAATGCTCGGAAGTTGAAATATGCAGAAATTTACCACAACTAAAGTAGTGTATGATTATACAGCAACGAACGAAAGAAGTATGAAAAATGTTCAACAATGGATGATAAAATGCGCATGACGAAATTCGACCCGAGCGTCCCTTGTTCTTCACAGATGATTTGAAGAATCAAGTAAACAACAAAATCGTGCAAATTGAGCAAACCGACTCCACACGAGTATTCTAAAGCACGTGGAAACACAGCATAGATGCTTACATAAGGGTGGTAATTATGTGGAGAAA
Organism: Deroplatys truncata; assembly: GCA_030765065.1. Lineage (NCBI taxonomy): Eukaryota > Metazoa > Arthropoda > Insecta > Mantodea > Mantidae > Deroplatys > Deroplatys truncata. The sequence continues at coordinate 167,910,409 of CM060979.1, forward strand.
TGAAGTCAGCTCTAATTTTGCAGGTGGCTTGTTTTTTTTTAATAAGACATGTATTTTTTAATTTATTAAAATCAAACGTCATTGCTTCCTGGATTTCCCTCGTATATTCTTCACTTACATTACTCAAGATAAGATTTTTACTAGACGTAATTCAACATAAACAGCATTTAAACAGAAATGCGCGTTTTGAGGTTCACTGAACACAAATAATTTTTTGATAAAGGTCAGTGGTGTGCATGTGAATAAACAGCACAGCACAAAAGCCAATAGGATGGATACAAAATTTTTATTTAATTGGTATTCTGTTGCTTTCATTAAAATAACAGGAAGATCTTCACGAAATTCCCCCACTCCAAACTACCCTTTGCATGAAAGAAATTGCAGTTAAAGTTTATTTTCCCAAAAATTCCTGTGACGATGTTGTTGAAAATATGACAGATTTTAAATACTGATACGGAGAATAAAATACCAACCTTGAATTTTCTGTGAATAGCCTGCGAAGTCTTATTATTTCGTTTGAACTTTGTATAGTTTGGAAACCATAAAAATAGGTAAAATATAGAGCGAGCCGATTAAAATATGGAATTTGTGTCAAACAACGCTGCCTCTCCCTGATTTTGCTATAACAAAATGCCTATTGACTGCCTCTGTGATTAAGGGAGTCTTTTTAACTTCACAACCCAAAAATCGCGCGTTCGATCCTCGACTGGGATGGGGAATTTTTCTTTATAATTAATTATTATTCCCTGGCCTACGCAGAATCTTGAAGTATTTATTTGGAGCTAATATGAGAGTATTTTATCGCGAAAATTAATAAAATCAATATTTAAAATCTACAGTTAACGATTTACAGACACTATCAAGTGTTTGTCAAATCAAAACCCTGATAGACAGAAAAGTAAGCCTTTGTATTAATAATTTGTAGAAAGACTAAGAACATAAATTGTAGTGAGTAGAGAAAATTATAAAATTGTAAAACGTTAGTTGTATAATACGAGTCTATAACGCGACAATCCATGAATGACCAAGATGTACCAACCCGAACGGCCAGCCAAAAAGACCACTACAGACGGCAGAGGTGGGCGATCATTCGAACGGCTTTGAGAGGTTAACACCCATCTCCCGGTCGAAATGTAGGTTTTCGAAATGACAGTGCATAAGATTTACAGTGAGCAATGGCATTCATATTGCAAAATGTTACAAAAAGAACATTAAATTTAATGTTGGCAAAAGAAGCACAGATGGCCTTGAATAATGCAATGCTTTATTTTTGTGTCTAATGAAATAACTATAAGCGTTCTGGTTGAAAAATGGCGTAAGTCGGAGTGACTAAGAATTTGGAAAAGAAAAAAGGAACGGAAGAATTTATTTCGCTATCGACTTTTCTAATGAGAAAACAATATACAATATGCAGGTTCCCATTTAAAAAATTTTACCTTAACATGACCATCATTACGTCCTCCAAACAAAACACGACTAATGGCATTTACTTTCCCCCATAACATCAAGCAACTTTTGTTAGACATTTCTTTCTACAACGCTTAGCATATTATACAGTCTCAATTTAAATGGTCCACCTTGTATAGGTTTTGAGGTCCCATGAAAAAAAAGAAGCATTTTTAACAAAAAGGTCCGAGTGTATCTGTCTGTGCGATTGCGAACAGCATAAGTTAAAAACGAAAAATCGGATATACACCGAGCTCCGTATTTGAATTTATTATCTTCCAAGGGTGCGACGCAAGGATTTATAAGAAAATTCCTCCAAACCCAACTACCCTTTACATAGAACATTTTTCGAAAATTTTGATTTTCTAAAGAAAAGCTAACGATTTTGGTTAAAATGCTATGTATTAAATATATTTACATAACAAATAAAACGTATATCTTGAATTTTCTGGGAAGAGCCTTTGAGGTCATCTTTATTCGGAGAGAATTTTGCATAATCTTGTATAACTGGTAAACGTTAAGCGATAGACGATAACGTACTCCATAAAAAAATGTATGACTCTTTAAAACACACAATTTATTTCAAATAAGTTTTTTGTTGTGGTATAAGCCATTTCTAAGATATCCGTTATTAATAGTCCAAATTGTTCATTTTTTGGACATTCTTTAAAGTCGTTTCAACATACAGATGTTTCTCACAATTGCGTAGAAACTGTATGGAATTTTAAGATCAGCACACAGCGTCCAGTTCTTAAACATTTGAGTATCGCTATTTGCTTGTATCCTAACGAAATATGGAATATAGCTATTTCTGCAAAGCTTATTTGGGTTAAAATGTATTAGACAGAAAAATAAGCTTTAGTAAGAATAGTTTGTATAACCATTAATATATGATAGAAGGTAAAGAAAGTCATTTGAATGTAACACATTAGATTTTTAGAACATAAAAAACAAAGAAAATGTTTCCATGTGAAGGTTATTTTGAGGAGGGGGATTTCTTGAAATCTGTGTGTCACTACTTAGAAGATGCCGAATTTAAATACCAACTTTGGTACTTAACCGAATTTTCTTTTAGCTTTATGCTGTTCACACACAGATACCTAAATTTCCGGTGAAATTTCCTCTACTAAATTAACAATGGATAAGTGAACTTAGAAGGTATACGTCTACATCCTGTAAAAATTTCAGTCTCATATCTTAAACATTTTCTGAGACAATGAGGCATGAATTTAGCAAGTTTAACATTGTTGGGATAGGAATTTTTTTTCCTGATTATAGGAGGAGACTCTGCACTGCTCCAGTGAGGATATTGTACGCATGCCCCACAAGGGGGCACCCCCGGGAGCGAGAAGGTGAGACAAGACACCGGGCGGCCGAAACCAGGAGTGACGGCACAGCAATGACAGGGTCCCTACAGTTTCCAGATTGAGACGCCGCTCCAAAGGGCAACCAGCGAAAGCCGAGGTACAGAAAAAACTCCACAGCGAGGATCCTTTTCTCCTGCCACGCCGCACCGAAACACCATCGCCGACACCCCCAATCTTGAAACAGACTTAACGAGAAGGATGAATGAAATGAGGGGCAAGAATGTCGTGGGTTGAAAGAAACCACTCCAGTATTCGCCTGACGAGCCGGAAAACCCCCGAAAAACCCATGGGTCAGAATGGTCGGTCGTCGGGAATCGAATCCGAGACTTTTAGTCTCCCCTTAAGCACAGAATATAAGATGCCAGGAATTAAAACTGTTAAAATTTCCCAGGCTAAGCTCCCAATCAACACCAATTCGCCCTCCGCAAAGCATTAGTGGCCAACCGTCTGTTAACAATGACGCGTGCAATATTGTTTCATAGATTAAAACATATTCCATGCGCTTTTGAAATTTGAACAATGCTAACAGGTTCATGATTTCTGCTAGCTATACCCTTTGCAATAATAACTTCCTGAACTGCCGCAGCGAATTGGCAGGAGGTAAGCAGTACAATGGTTTTTCAAGAGTCCTTGTGCTCTCAATTGTGCTTTGTGCATTGCTGTTATGACGGAGGGTGGCGAGCCACTGAAAGGCTACACAGCTAAGTCGAAATGTTTTCCTGATCAATGGCTCAAAGTTTTCTCTTGTTAGAAGCGTTTGTACAGATTCAAAAGGTAAGCGATGTCGTTAAGGAGTGGCCAAACTTCGCTGTTAGACCAGGATTTACTGTGAACTGGAATATAAGCCTAATGAATCATTTACGGTGAAAATAGACGCAACTGCATAAAACGTACCTAAAAGATAACACACTTTAGTGTCAATCACGAAGATAAATCTTATGTATTACATTTGCATGGCTTTCTCTACCCAGTATCGTGTATTACTTTCGCTACCACGTACTTGCAGTAAGTAGAGCAAGTAACTTAATTTTGATAATTTATTTATTTGAGCCTTTAGGTATAAAATACAATTGGCTAAGTCATAAAACTTTAAAAAAAGGATACATACAATATTCATGTAATGGAAACATACCATTATAACTTAGAAATAGTATTAAGACTTTCTTGCATATTGTAAAATGGATAAACTTTTAGTCTTGATCTTACATAATTCTTGAAATGTTTTAATTTTAAAATCCTTACCCTCTCAGGAAGCATATTATATATATATATATATATATATATATATTGATTGCATTAAATATATGAGAGTTATGTATTTTACTTAATCTAGAGAATGACATATTTATATTAGAATTGTACCTTGTATTATAAGTATGGAAATTGCTTCTAAGATCATAGTTTGCAATATTTTTCTTTAAAAACATTAAAATATCAAAAACATAAATTATACACAGAATTCCTTCACTTATAAACAAAGGCCTACAGGAGGCATCAGGAAAGCTTCTAGTAATATTTCTTAATGCTTTTTGTTTTTGTAATAGTAGTACATCCTTTAAGCCAGCACTATTACCATACAATATAAGACCATTCCTAATAATACTTTCAAAATAGGCGAAATACGCCTGTTTTATATAATGTTTTAATATTATAGTCAACCCAAAATTTCGATATCGAGATTTCACCAGAAATATACCTATGATTTGAGGACCCCTGAAACAGAAAAAGAATTTTAGAAGAGTCCATGTGTGTTTTTATGTACAACGTAACTAAAAAACGAAACGCCGGATAAATACCAAATTTGGCATTAGATTTAGTATATTCCAAAGATTTGACAAGAAGATTTTTAATATCCCTCCATCCAAACTACCCTTTACACGGAACACTTTTCCAAATGTTTTATTTGATCAGAAATAAAAAATTGGCTCTAAACATTTTGATTAAAAATGTCACATATTAAAGATATTTACATAACAAATAAATTGTATATTTTGAGTTTTCTAAGAATAGCCTAAAAATGTGTGTAAAAACCTTTTAAAACACACAATTTGTTCAAAATAACCTTTTTTGTTACATAAGCCATTTCCGAGATATTCATTATTAATCCTTCGAAATTTCACTAATCTGCCATTCTTTTCAAGTCCTGTCGATTTTCAGTTGTTTCTCGCGAGTTCATGCTTAAGAGTACGGAATCAATTTTAAGACCAGCTTATAGCGTGCAGTTCTAAAACATTTTACTATCGCCATTCCCTTTGTATCTATAACGACATGTGTAATTTAGTATTTCCGGAAAGGTTTATATTTATTAAAATGAAGAGATGGAAAAATAAGCTTACTAAGGATTGCTTGTATATCCACTAATAAACAGAATATAGAAAAAGCCATGTCAAAGTAAAGACTTTTTTCTGTTAGTAACATCGGGCCGGATAAAAAAACTTTTTTACTTTCTTTACCACTTATCTATGATAGGTAGAGTTGTATTCCACCCAAGACGTCGCAATCGAGATTTCACTGCAAACAAACATTTTGAAGTCAGTTGACCCCTCCCGAAAAAAGAACGTTTTACTTCCTCAGGCACATTAAAATAAAGGGCAGAAGAATTACTGCATTTCAATCAAAAAATTGTATATAGAGATTTCACCTTAAATACGCGTTTTGAGGTCACTAAAGTAAGAAAATCAAGTTTCGAAAAAGGTCCTTTTGTGTGCAAACAACATAACTCAAAAGCTTAAAGTGAAATCAATCCCAAATTTTGTATTTAAGTGGAGATTTTTTCAACGATGCCACATAAAGGTTTCCAAAAACTCTCCCACCACAAACTAAATGGAAGTATCTAACGATTTTGATTAATATACCATACGATTAAGATCTTTTAATCACTAATAAAATACCTGTATTGAACTTGTAGGAATAGCTGTTAAATGCTCTTTATTATACACTAATTTTCTATGATTTTGTATAACTTATAAACTATAAGAGATAAAAATGAACTTATAGCATGAAAAATACAGATCTCATTAAAACACACAATTTATGTTAAATACATTTAATGTGTTATTAACCATTTCTGAGATTTTGGTTGCTCTTGTAATGTTGCTTCGTAATTTTTAAATGCTTGTTCACAATTCTTTTGGCCAACTCTTGTAGTTTTCCAGTAACATAAAATGCTCTAAAGTTCAGTATGAACGGAATACACGTTTTATTCCACATGCTAATACCTTAAAGGTATGCTGTATTAATCAGAATTGTTTATTTTGGTTTTTGAGTATATAAAACATTTAAAATATTTCCATGTAAAGGGTAGCTTGTGATGGAGGAATTTCCTAAAAATCTTTATGTTGAGGCAGTATTTTATATCACAACATTGTAAATGCCAGAGTTATTGTAGTGTAAATTAGCATAATTGTATGACACTGATTTGAGATGTTTGTTAATTATAAGCACTGTTAGGAAATAAGTTTACACGGCCTCACTGAAACTGAGAATAGGAGCGGGTAACAATGAAACGAGGGGGTGAGTTGTTTATCAATTAGAAGAGGCAAACAAATGTCGTCAGAGTAGCGCGCTTTTCTTTAGAAATGGAGGGAATATCTTCCCTAGAGCATATGTGTTCATAATTTTGATTGGATATAAAAATGGTCGCTAATGTTGGCGCGCTTTATTAACCAATATCAGCTTTGTTATAATCTTTAGGCATATCGGGGTGAGGGAGTATAAATTATGAAGCCAGAGACAAGTATCGCCCAGTTTAAGAGAATCATTCACGCGTTACACGTCGCACAGTTCAACAGAATCATTCACGAAGTACACGTTACGCAATTCTGCAGAATCTCTCGCGTCGTAAAGTTAGTTACAAAATGTGAAATCCTAGAATTAATAATGTGCGGCAAATAAGTGATTATAGTTACATTCGAAAATATAACAGTTTCAGTCGGGCGTGTATCAAGAGTAATTATGTGAAATGAATAAAGTCTGATGGCAATAAAAGTGTAAAAACAAATTCTTTTATCAGTGTTATCTTTTAGTAACAACTCCTTTCCGTTTACACACCCTGTTTAAGAGATTTGCTCGACTGGTAATAATAGCTAGCCGGAGGACAAAGAAAGAACTCAAAATTCAAAATAGTAAAACAATAACAGGCGCTCAGCAAATAAGATAACATGAACGATACCGCGACAATGTACCAACCTTGAAAGATGCTGGATTTAAATACGAACATTAGTATTCATTCAATTTTTCGGTTTTTTTTTCTGATAACATAGTTTATAGACAGCAAGGCCTAAAAGTAGAACTTCTAACACAGTGTACACGAGTTAAAAGCTTTGGTTTAAGTACAGTTACATGGCAAATATTGTATTTGTACGAAATTTGCAATTTGCTAATATTCGTATTTGCACATGTTTAATAACTCGACTTGGTTTGAATAGGTTTTACGTTTCATTATGTCTTTTTACACGATTATCTGTTCAAAGTACAAATCGTCATTCTTCAATTTATCGCAATTCATTGTAGAGTTAACCTATATTGGCAGCCTTCTGGTTTCTTATTCATTTATCTGGTGTAACCTACATAAAGGTTGTCGTCCTCCGTGGTCTAGAGATGCTATGCTAACTTCTAGTTCCCGAGGTCGCTAGTTCAAACCCGACGGAGGATGATGGATTTTTTTCTGGAATAAAAATCCTTAGCATGGCTTTCCTTGGAACGGAAGTAAAGCCGGTGGTGCCGCGTCGTAGATTTACGGCACGTAAAAGAACATCAAGCCTGATAGAGAGGCCTCTGAGCAACATTTCCGATCCTTCACGCCGAATATAGAATGAGCGTCCATAAATAAATCGCAATCCAATTTTTTACATAAAGATTAAATGGCGGAAATTATGTATTCAGAAGACACTGAAATGAAAGAGCCAGGTAAAATTATAGAAGCATCAGAAAGAATAACACTAGAAGTACTTGCCTAAAAAAATCCAGAAAGCAATATGATATAACATTCGCATCATTGTCTGGTGTAAGGCAAAACGTGTTGAAAATAATTTCACTGAAAATGACTCCTGGAGAAACAGCGAAACATCTGATATTTGGCTTTTATACCTAATTGCTCCTGTTTTAAGAACCGCGTTCTAAACGTGATCTTCTTAGTTTCAGGAATCAATATAATATTATTGATATTTTAAAAATTCGAGCGCTGTCTAAAATATAATATATACCACATATGTTAAAAGTGGTTTTATTTTGCTCGTAGGGTTGCGAAATAAAACCCTATTTTAAACCGTTGAATCATATTCTACTATTATGGTTGTAGATGACTTTAAAACGTGTATTTCCGAGTAAATGTCAATATCAAGTTTTTGGGAGGAATACCTACCGTGGGTAAGCTGCGTAGAAAGTAAAAGAGGTTTAAATCAACTTACATTTCTTTAGATAAAGAACGAAACTGGCGAATAGATACAGCGAACTAAAGTTTACCAATCTTGGCTTCCATTTCGTTCAGAAGGGTAGATATTCCAGAGGACGATTGCTCTCTGAAAATTAACCTCGGAACTGTCACGCAAACAAATTTCGGGAAAGCAAAATGCTTAAGGCTGAGTAAAAAAAATCTAATGTGTTACACTCACATGACTTTCTCTACTCTTGTACAAACTATTTTTACAAACGCTTATTCTCCATATGCTTCATGTTAATCGAGATATCGAGATGTCAATCTTATTGCTAATTTTCTTGTAGATGCAAGGGGAATATGGTAGGTTTTAAGTGATAGTCAAATATTTTAACGCTGGTTGCTATGTGGGGCATTCCATTCTCTTTGCATGTCCAGGACATAAAAAAAATGAATAACGAATTTGAGAAAAAGTATAAGTATTGGAAAATTTAAGGGAATAACAAGCAATATCTCGAAAACGGTTCACTCAACAAAAGAAATGTATATGACATAAAGTGTGTATTTTAACGCGATCTACATTTTTCGTGCAGTAAAATTTTGTCTATCTCTTATGGTTTACCAGTTATGCAAAAGTCGTTCATAATGAAGAATACTTTTGGAGACATTCCCAGACAATTCGAGATATACATTTCGTTTGTCATGACAATATCTTAAACATGTGATATTTTAATCAAAATCGTTAGAGCCATTTTTTAGAAAATTAAAAATGTTCCATGTAAAGGGTAGTCTGGGGTGAGGGGATTTTCTTGAAAACCTTCGTGTCGCATCTCTGGAAGATACTGAACCTAAATACCAAGTTTGGTATTTATCCGACTGTTCGTTTCTGAGTTATGCTGTTCACAGACACACACACACACACACGGACATGATTCCAAAAATGCTTTTTTTTGGATTCAGGGGGTCTCAAAACATGTATTTCTGGTGAAATTTCGGTATCGAATTTTTGGGTGGAATACAATACTTCTTACTATACGTAGTAGAGAAAGTAAAAACAAAAAAAAAAAAAAAAAAAAAAAAAACGAAGATGGATGAGCTTGCTATTATATGAAAATACGAATTTGTGCAACACCTAACAGTATTAAGATTCTGGAATATTAGCTTTTTCATTTATTTCTACAATGTTCAGATCGCGTGTAAGCTGAGACAATTAATTAGCTCTGCACTGCAATTTCCTGCTTGGTTACTACATAACTAGAATAACATTCATATGCAAATGCATATTCTTTCCCTAAGCATTGAAAGTCATGCAAGAAAGTTTGATGTGTGTTTCGTAATGCGTGTTTAACTATACACATAAGGGCGTCTTTAGTTAGCATTTTTCTAATACTCTGGATATTTGTATGTATGTATGACTGCAATATATACACTGAAGCATATTTCCTAGGCTCCGTCGCATGAACCGTCAATATCTCCAAAAGGTTTTCGAAGTGTAATGCATGGTCCTATTATAAAAATCTGATATAGTTCACAAGATTTTCTGTTCTAAAAATTATAATAAGAAAAGTTTCTTTTCTATCTAGTTAATGTGAATCGAGATTAAAGTGAGGCTACAAGCGATAGTCAAATCTTTAACAACAGGACCAATGTATACAAGAATCTCGTTAATCCGAATTAAGAAATCCGGTTAATCCGCAAACAAACTATTAAGTGAATATAAACTACTGATCTATTCAAACATTTGATTAAATATCATATCGTTAGAGCCATTTTTGAGAAAATTAAAATTTTCGAAAAATCTTCCATGTAAAGCGTAATCTGGGGTGGGGGGATATTCTCGAAAACCTTCGTGTCACATCTCTGGAAGATACTGAACCTAAATACCAAGTGTGGTATTTGTCCGACTTTTCGTTTTTGAGTTATGCTGTTCATGCACACACACACATGGAACTTTTTCTAAAAATGCTTTTTTGGACTCGAGGGCCTCAAAACATGTATTTCCAGTTAAATCTCGGTATCGAATGCGATACCTTCTCTACCTAGTATGTATGTAGTAGGGAAAGTAAAAAAGAAAGTTAAATTATCTTACACACTTAAAATTAGCGTTTCTACTACACATTCTTGTTATATACAACAAAAATTTAGAAACTAGTGAACTAGTGAAAAAGCCTAATATTAATCATTTTTTTGACTAGGGATGTGACAAACAGTTATTTTCGGCTAATGGTTATAACTGTCGCTGTTACACTGCATTAATTATTACATTTAAGGTTACCGGTAACGATTAAGTTATTTATTTTCATCATGTTTCGTAGTTAACAGTAACGATTAGGTGTAACTACGTTTCAATGATGTCGACGCAGACTTACTTTGATGCAGTATAAAAGAAATTTCTCTAGCTGTGTCAACACTTTGATTACTACGATGATTTATAATCGCCAGCTGCATTCGCACTTGCTTATACATTCCAGTATACACGCGCACACACAACAAGATGCATCCCTCCGCGTGGCCTTCCCCCTATTTGCTAGCTATTCGCTCCGTAAGTGTGTCTCTCAGGCATAGCAAAGGTAAATGCATCACTATTTCCGAACTTAACATGACTGAAATTAAACATATAATAACTTAAATATTCTCGCAGGACGTTAGTTAAAACATGGTAATGGCATTTTGAAAGGTTATTTGCCAGAGAAGAGAAACATTAACGACCAAACACACATTGTCGTCTAACATTACAAAATTCAGATAATCTCAGTTGGTTACATATAAAGGCGGATTGATAAGTCCCATGTCTTTGACGAGAGATAGCGTTCTAATCACATGTGTCTTGTTTGCACCCAAGTCTTGCATGCTGGGTATGACTGCAGAAATTCGTCATTTGTTTCTTAGAATATTGTTGACAGCGTCTAAGATGAGCAGATGTGTGTTGCTTCATAGAAAATGGAGAAAAGTGAATTCCGTGTTCTAATTAAGCGCTACCTTTTGCGTGGTAAGACGGTGAAGGAAACGGAAGAAAAGCTGAACAAGTATTATGGGGACTCTGCTCCATCATATGGCATGGTTCACAAGTGGTTTACAGAATTTCCATGTGGCCGGTCGAGCACGAGATATGCAGTGCGCACAGGATGGCCATAGAAGTGGTGAACAAAGTTCAAGATATTGTGTTGGAAGATCGCCGAGTGAAAATCCGTGAGATAGTCAAGACGTAAACATCTCAAGTGAACGAGTGTATAACATTCTGCACGAATTTTTGGGTACGAGAAAGCTGTCAGCAAGATGAATGCCGCGACTGCTCACAGTTGAGGACAAGCGGAATCGTGTGACCTTTCACAAGGATGTTTGAACATGTTCCAGCGCAACCCAATTGAGTTTTTATGGCGTTATATCACGGTTGATAAAACTTTGATCCATTACTATCAACCTGAAACCAAACAATAATCAAAGTAGTGGATTTCCTTCGACGAACCTGCTCCAAAGAAGCGAAATCCGTTCCGTCTGCAAGAAAAATCATGGCAGCTGTCTTTTGGGGATCACAAGGGGTGATAGACATCCACTACCTGGAAAAGGTAAAACGATCAGAGGTTCATATTATGCCGCAATGCTGGATGGGTTTCACAAGGAAATGTTAAAGAAACGACCCCATTTCATGAAGAAAAGGTTCTCTTTCACCAGGATAATACACCCGCACACAAGTCAGCCATTTCCATCGCAAAATTTGTAGAATTGAGCTACGAACGGCTAACTCACCCACCACATTCTCCAGATTTGGCTCCAAGCGACTTCTTCCTCTACGCAAACATGAAAAGTTTGCTCGCTGGGAAGAAATTCACGTCCAGTTAACACATCATAGCAGAAACAACCTCATATTTTGCAGACTTTGAAAAATCATGTTTTTTGAAAGTGTTAAAAAATTGGAGAAATTGAAAGCAGACTATGTTGAGAAATAAAATTGATTTTTGGGAAAAAGTTGTTATTTTCTATAATAGGTCACTGGCTTATCAATCCGCCATCGTATATAGAACAAGGTGGATAATTGGTAGGCATGTTCTCGTCAGATGGTATACTAGATCGACAATGCACTGACGATCTCTTGCGGAGGAGATTGATACTGCTTTGATGTAAATAGTTTCTGATAAGCGATACAAATGCACCCAGACTCGGTAACCGTCTCCGTTATTTTAGTGAGCGTTAACGAATTACTAAAGTCTTCGTTACTTATGGGAAAATACCATCTGTCTCCATTGCTTTCGTAACTGTTACATGGAGGTAATCATTTCAATGTAACTATTACATTATTTTGTGCCCATTCCTAGTTTTGACTAGCAGCCTTACCTTAAAGTGGCTTTTCGTTGTTGATGTTATTCTACAGGGAATGCGCGGAAAACAAAAGCTGAGTATATTTTATTACAAGCAATATAGCATAAAGCACTTAAAACCCAGGACAGTAACCTAACAAGCTTACAGTCTTAATGGATGTTTCTGAGCACACAACGTAGACACTTGTTTAGCTGCATGTGCACAGAGCCTCATTAACAAGAGTATTTTTGAGATACCATGAATAGCGTTCGGTATGCCTACCTCTAAAAGCGTTTAACATGTTGAGCAACATGTAGCAGCCTAATGTAACGATGGCCGACCACTCCAGAAAGATGTCGAGTGCATGCTTTTGTTAGGAACCACGTCACATGACAATGAACACCACTTTGCACCCATTCAGTCGATCAGATATATCGTGTTTCGTACGGAACAAAAATCTTTATCCTTTGTCTGCTCGCGTGTTCTGCTGTTCGCATTGTTGCAATAGTGAGTGACCCATTCAAGCCTAAACAACAAATTGCATGATTAAACTTCGAATAGAGTGCATTAATGGGGTAGGCTGGTAACTTTGAAAGTTAGACAAAATATTAAACCGGCGAAAAAGTGATATCTTGCTAATGAAGAATATTAATTTCTCTGCCACTTACCAGTAAGAGGTAGGAGTAAGTATTGTACTCCACCCAAAAATTGGATGTTGAGATTTCACCGGAAATACACGTTTTGAAGCCTCTGAATAAAAAGAAAACTGTTGTGTTACACTCACATGACTTTCTCTACTATTTTTACAAACGCTTATTCTCCATATGCTTCATGTTAATCGAGATGTTAATCTTATTGCTAATTTTCTTGTAGATGCAAGGAGAATACGGTAGGCTTTAAGCTATAGTCAAATCTTTTAAGAGCTGCTTGCTCTGTGGGGCATTCCATTCTCTTTGCATGTCCAGGACATAAAAAATGAATAACGAATTCCCATTTAGAAAAAGTATAAGTATTGGAAAGTTTAAGGGAATAACAAGCAATATCTCGAAAATGGTTCACTCAACAACAAAAATGTATATGACATAAATTGTGTATTTTAAGGCGATCTACATTTTTTGTAGTAAAATTTTGTCTATCTCTTATGGTTTACCAGTTATGCAAACATCGTTCACAATGAAGAACACTTTTGGAGACATTCCCAGAATATTCAAGATATACATTTTATTTGTCATGGAAGTATCTTAAATATATGATATTTAGAGCCATTTTTGAGAAAATTAAAATTTTCGAAAAATGTTCCATGTAAAGGTTAATCTGGCGTGAGGGGACTTTCTTGAAAACCTTCGTGTCTCATCTCTGGAAGATACTGAACCTAAATACCAAGTTTGGTGTTTATCCGACTGTTCGTTTCTGAGTAATGCTGTTCACAGACACACAGACAGACAGACACACACACACGGACATGTTTCAAAAAATGCTTTTTTTGGATTCAGGGGGCCTCAAAACATATATTTTCGGTGAAATCTTGGTATCGAATTTTTGGATGGAATACAATACTTCCCCTACTTACTATACGTAGTAGAGAAAGTATAAACGTTTTAGAAAAAGGTCCTTGTGCGTGTCTGTGAACAGCATACCTCTAAAACGGAACACTCGATAAATACGAAACTTGGTATTTAAGTTCAGGATCTCTCAAAATTGCGACATGAATACTTTCAAGAAATTTCCTCACCACCAACTACCCTTTACATGGAACATTTTCCTAAATATTTGGTTTCACTAAAAATGATTCCAATGACTTTGATTAAAATACCACATATTTAAAACATTTAATGACAAATAAAGGATAAATCTTGAATTTTCTGGAATAGTTGTGAAGTGTTCTTTATTCAGAAGGAATTTTGTATAATATTGTATATCTGGTAAACTTAAGCTATAACCAAAAATCTACTAATCAAAAAATGTAGATAATTTATCGCAAGTTTTTTTTTGCATAAGCCATTTCCGAAATATTCTTATTAATGGTTCGAATTGTTCAAAATTAGCCATTATTTTCAAGTCCTGCCGATTTTCAGTCGCGATTGCATGAGAAGAAGATGGAATTTCAAGGCCAACACATAGCGTCCAGTTCATAAACATGTGACTATCGCTGTTCCCTTTGTATGTACAGGAGGATTTATGAAGAATTGACACATTTATTTCCTTAATTGTTTAAAAACGAGTTATGCTAGCGACAACTTATTATACCTGAAATGCAGAGGAATTTTGGGAAATTATTTACCTCTATAGCGAATGTTGAAAATGTTCTCCATCCTGCAAAGACGATCTTCCATGTTACTGGCCACTCGTTGGAGGACTCTGTTGTCAATAGTTTGAATCTCCTGTGCTATGTTGTGCTTCAGATCGTCCAATGTCTGCGGATGTGTGGCATGAACCCTGTCTTTTAAGTAACCCCATAAAAATAAGTCCGGCGATGTCAAATCCGGAGATCACGGTGGCCACAGGTTATTGGAAATTATCTGGTCGACAAAGAAACTTGCAATTAGTGCCATGGATTCATTTGATGTATGGCGTGTAGCGCCGTCCTGCTGAAAATATCCTTGACTCAGCTCTACGTCGTCTAGTTGCTCAGCAAACTCCATGAAAATCCGTCAGTGTTCTGCAGCGTTCATATTGTTAAAAAAAATCGTCCCACTATTCTCTGTGCGGATATTGCACACCAAACTCCGATTTTAACCGGGTGCATAGGTGCACAGCCGGATAAATAGAACCATGCTTCATCTGTGAACCATGTGATGGACAATATGGCTGGATTTTGCACAATGAACGCCTGAAACCAACGACAATAATTCAGTCGTCTACTCTTATCTGGTTCCTGTAACTGATGGACAACCGTAATCCTATACGGCTTTAGGACTGCACTTTTCACAGCTCTCTGATACATTGAGTAGCTGGCCCTGTCTCCTGCGACAAACGTCTTAATGATTTTTTGGGTGACTGATCCAGTCGTGCTCTTACATCAACAGCATCATGTGAAGCCTAGATGAACGAGTTTTACCTTTTTCACTCACCAGAGCTCCAGTTGTTTCCAATATATTTTTTTTTTTTTACCAGTCCCAGTATTGTGTTTGTTTGGAGAGGATTCCAAACACCAAATTCTCTCTGGTATGCCCTTTGAGTAGCTGTAATTGAACTCTTAATCCAGTATTGTTTTACAAGGAAGAGTCGTTCATTTAATGCGTACTCCATTTTCACGTTGACTAGAACAAAATCTCAAAAACAGTTGCCGACTATAAAACATGAATAAACATTATGAATAAAACATGAGCATCTGTTCATCTAGTGACAGGCAATCGAAACTCCAGAACATACTGCTTAATTTGGTGTTAAAATTGGTGCATTGAGTGAATTTCGAACAGAATAATTAAAGAAAGAAATGTGTCAGTTCTTCATAAATCAGCCTGTATAACAAAATGTGTAATGCAGTTATTTCCGGAAAGGTATCTCATTAAAATGAAGTAGATAGGAAAATAACTCTAGTAGGAATAATTTGTATACCCACTAAAAAGTGATGGAGGTTAGAGAAACTCATGTGAATGTAAAACATCAGATTTTTAAATGTGTGTGTCTGGGAATAGCATAACTCTAAAATTAAATCTCGGATAAATACCAAACTTGATATTTAAGTTCAGTATCTTTCAAAGATGCCACACTAAAATTGTCAAGAAAATCTCTCCTACCAAACAATTCCTTAGATGGGAAAAATATCGATATCTGTTTATTTTCTCAAAAATGGCACTAATGATTTTTATTATATTTTGATAATACCACATATTCAAGATATTTACATGACAAAGTGTAAATCTTGAATTTCTGAGCATAGCCTGTGAAGTGCTCTTGATTCTGAAGTTCCCTCTGGTCCCCGAGGTCGCGGGTTCAAACCCGGCGGAGAGAAATGGATTCTTACGGGCGTAAAATCCTTAGCATGGCTTCCTTCAGAAGGTGAAGCCGAAATTATAAAGTAAATAATTATCACAATAATCTGGGAAGAATGGCGAAATAGAATAAATAATAAAATATTTAAAATCAGTGCATGTATTAAAAGGAGAAGCATTGGGAAAATTGTTGATTGTTAAACGCGACAGAAAGATCAGACAGCCACAGCTTAGCTAATTAGGGACCAGCCCCAGGTATAAAGGGTAAATCCGCCAGTTTCTCTTGGAATCAATGGGTGCAGTTGCACTGGCCAGGATGTGAAGGTCATTAGAAGCTTCATGACACTCAGTTTTGGTGCAAAATGTTTAAGGGGAGAGAGGGGAAGTTAGGAGGTTTTTCCTTGTATCGCGCGTGTGGTGAGAACATTCTCGCTGGGACGCTCGTGTGATGAGGACACACTCTCGTTGGGGCCCTCTTGGGGCGCGGAACAATATTCTCTGGGTGTGAACTTTCAAGAGGATCGAACGTTCAGCTGTAATTGATAATCTTCGGTCTTGGAAAAGACACAGTAACATCGTAAGAATTTAAAAGTGATCGGCAAATCTTAAGTCTTATTTTAATGGTGAATAAAAATGTTCCAAGAAAGCGTTCGTGTTTCTATGTACATACACTCACGCATACCCAGTGATTAAGATCTCATGCTCGAGCAGCCGTGGCAAAATAAAAAATAACCAACTAGGAGGAGAAAAGCAGCAACCGTGAGGCAAAGGTATTGCTTCAATTGTTGGAGGACGTAGCGTGGCTGCGTCAAAGGGAAGTAAAGCCCGTGGTCCGGTGTCGTAGATTTGCGGTACGTAAAAGAATCTCAAGCCTGATAAAGAGGCCTATGAAGAAAATTTCCGGTCCTCCACGCCCAATGTAGAAAGGGACGCCAAGAACAATAGGAGTTAAAGAGCGTCCATAAATAAAACTCCATTTTTTCATTCTGAATGAAACTTTGTAAACAGTAAGGAATAGACAAAAACTAATCTCGTTAAGTCACACAATTATATCAAATAAAAATGTTTGTGACATTATCCATTTCCAAGGTATTCTTTATTGTTGGTTTGAATTGGCAAATACTTGATATTTTTTCAGCTGCAAAATAGCTTTTTTCGCTTTCCTTCTTCGTGGTCATGTATAGAGAACGGAATTTCAAAGACAATACATAGCGACCCCCTCTTAAAAGATTTGGTTAGCGCTTTAGACTGCTGTAGTCCCTTATACCTATAAGGAAATATGTAATTAAAACATTCCTGCATGAAACAGGAGAGTAAATTTTTGAAGAATGGGTATAGAAAGTCATGTGAATGTAACACATTAGATCTGACAACAATTACTTTAACCTCAAGTTTTATTTACTACCAGTGATGTATCTATGCATACCAGATTTTCTGAATTTATGGATTTACTAAGAGACATTTGCCCTAGGTCTTATTGCGCGCTTTACAGCTCTTTAGATAGATAGACAAGCCTCAACAATCATTGAAAAAATATAATGTGATACATTCACATATCTTTCTCTACCCTCTATCGTTATTAGGGGGTATACAAACTATTCTAACTAAACCTTATGTTTATATCTACTTCATTTTAATCCAAATAAACCTTTGCAAAAACAGCTACATCAGATATTTCGTTATAGATATAAAGAAAACAGCAATATTCAAATGTTTAGGAACTGGACGCTTAAAATTCCATACTGTTTCAATACAATCGTGAGAAACAACTGAAAATCGATAGGACTTGAATAAGTATTGAACAATTGGAACATTTAATACCGGATATCTCGGAAACGGTTTATATCACAAAAAAAACTTATTTGAAATAAATTGTGTGTTTTAAAGAGATCTGGATTTTCTGTGATGTATGTTTTTGTCTGCCGCTTAACATTTACCAGTTATGCAATATTACACAAAATTCCTTCCGAATAAAGAGGACGTCTTAGCTATTCCCAGAAAATTCAAGGTATACATTTTATTTGTTAGTAAATATCTTTCGCACATGGTACTTTAATCAAAATCATTAGAGCATTTTTAGAAAATGAAAAATTTCAAAAAATGTTCAATGTAAAGGGAATTTGGGGTGGAGGAATTCTTTTGAAAATCTTTGTGTCGTATCCTTGGAAAATACTGAACTCAAATACTAAGTTTGGTATTTATCCTATATTTATTTAGTTATGCTGTTTACAGGTGGCCGCGCACACGCACAAAAACACGCACACACACACACACACACAAAGAGACACGGACATATTTACAAAAATGCCTTTGTTTATTCGGGGGGCCTCAAAACATGTACATCTGGTGAAATCTCGCTATAGAATTTTTGGGTGGAATGCAATACCTTTTCTACCTACTATGTACGTGGTAGAGAAAGTAAAAATGGTTTAATGGGACACATTATATTGGAATGAAACACATTTCAGAAACATTAGACCATTCTGTTAGCTTTGCCACCTGGATCAGCAGCACCTGCAAGCAGCAAATTGTTTATTTTCCCTACAGGGTACATGGTAGGTAAAGAAGGTTTGCATTACACCCAAAAATGCGATACGGAATTCACCGGAAATACATGTTTTGAGGTTCCTTAAACCCACAAACAAACAAAATTTTTAGGAAAATGTGTGTGTGTGTGTGTGTGTGTGTGTGTGTGTGTGTGTGTGTGTGTAAGTTTGAACAGCATAACTCAAAAACAAAAATACCAGACTTGGTATTTAAGTTCAGTACCTTCCAAAAATGCGACAAGAAGAGTTTCAAGTTAATTCCCCCTTCCAAATTACCCTTCACATGGAACACTTATAGAAAATTTTGATTTTCTAAAAAGTGCTTGTTATAATTTTTTATTAAAACACCGTAGGTTAAACATATTTAAATAACAAATAAAATGTGTATCTTGAATTTACTGGGAACAGCCTGTGAAGTACACTTCATTCGGAAGGAATTTTGTATAATCTTGTATAACTGGTAAACCTTAAACGATAGATGAAAGCGAAGTACACAAAAAATGTAGATATATTTAAAACACACAATTTATTGTAAATAATTTTTCTTGTGGCATCAGCCATTTCCGAGGAATCCGTTATTAATAGTTCGAATTGTTCAACACGCTATTCTTTTAAAGTCCTATTGATTTTCAATTGTTTCTTGCGATGTCACTGGAAAGAGTATGGAATTTTAAGGCCAGCATACAGAGTCCAGTTAAAAAACATTCAACTATCGCTTATCGCTTTGTATCTGTAACGAAATTTGCAATTTTGCTATTTCCGGAAAGTTTATCTCGATTAAAATGAAGTAGTCAGGAAAATAAACTTTCGTAAGAATAATTTGCGTGTCCGCTAATAAGCGATAAATGGCAGATAAAGTCATGTGAATGTAACACATCCGATATTTTTAAAGTACTTTTTAACGCCCATTGTTATAAGATACACAGCACTACACTGATGATACATGGAACGAAATTGTAACTGGAAAAGGAAATTTTGAAAGAAAACGTTCTAAGGTTAAGGTTAGATACTTTCCCGACATTTGCCAGTTATTAGGACTTATGAAAGCCTTGAAAAAATCTCAGCCAGGGAGAACGTTCCTGGAGGAATTTGAAGCTTAGAACTGTCGTTCACGAGTCCGTGTTCAACGACCTCGGCCAGCCGTGTTTGTATCATAGTGGTAGTAGTACTAGTAGTAGTAGTAGTAGTAGTAGTAGTAGTAGTAGTAGTAGTAGTAGTAGTAGTAGTAGTAGTAGTACTGTTAGTAATGGTAGTGGTCGTGAAAGTAGTAGTCGTGGTTATAGTATGGGGTGGTGATAATTGTGATATTTGTAGTAGTAGCAATAGTAGTTGTAATGGTATTGACAGTGGAAGTAGCAGTGGTAGTTGTGGTAGAAGTAGGGTAGTGGAAGTGGTGGTGGTAGAAGCAGTAGTGGTGGTGGTGGTAGTAGTACCGGTAGTAATGGTAGTGGTCGCGAAAGTAGTAGGGGTAGTAGTAGCAGTAGTAGTAGTTGTAGTGGTGTGCAGTGGAATAGTGGTGGTGGTGGTGGTAGTAGTACTGGTAGTAATAGTAGTGGTCACGAATGTAGTAGTGGTAGTAGTACTTGTAGTGGTGTACAGTGGAAGTAGAAGTGGTGGTGGTAGTGGTAATAGTACCGGTAGTATAGGTAGTGGTTGCGAAAGTAGTTGGGGTAGTAGTAGCAGTAGTAGTAGTTGTAGTGGTGTGCAGTGGAAGTAGTAGTGCTAGTTGTGGTAGAAGTAGGGTAGTGGAAGTAGTGGTGGTGGTGGTGATGGTAGTGGTAATTGCGGTGGTGGGAGTGGTGGTGGAAATAGTAGTTGTAGTGGTGGTGGTGGTAGTAGTAGTACTAGTAGTAATGCTAGTGGTCTTGAAAGTAGTAGTGGTGGAAATTGTTGTGATATTTGTAGTGGTAGTAGTAGCAGTAGTTGTAATGGTGTGCAGTGGAAGTAGTAGTGATGCTGGTAGTGGTAATAGTACTGGTAGTAATGGTAGTGGTCGTGAAAGTAGCAGTGGCAGTTGTGGTAGAAGTAGGGTAGTGGAAGTGGTGGTAGTAGTGGTGGTGGTGGTGGTGATGGTAGTGGTAGTGGTAATTGTAGTGGTAGGAGTGGTGGTGGAAGTAGTAGTTTGAAGTGGAATATTTGTGTTGGTAGTTGGAGGATACTTCATGTTTATCTGCACCACGTATGGAAGCCAATTTGTCGCGGTCACTTCGTGTTATCTTTTGCTGGGCGCCTGTTATTGTATTACTACTTTGAATGTTGTCCTCCGGCTAGCTATTATTTCTCGGTCAAGCAAATCTCTTGAACAGGGTGTGTAAACGGAAAGGATTTGTTACTCACAGATAACACTGATAAAAGAATTTGTTTTTACACTTTTATTAGCGTCACAATTAATTAAGTTCACATATTGACTCTTGATACACGCCAGACTGAAACTGTTATATTTTCTAATATCCCTATAATAACTTATTTACTGCACATTATTAATTCTCGTGTTTCACATTTATAACAAACTTTAAGACGCGAGAGATTCTGTAGAATTGCGTAACGTGTACTTTATGTATGCTTCCGTTGAACTACGCGACGTATAACTCACGAATACTTATGTTGAACTGATCGACGTATTACACGCGAATGCTTCTGTTGGACTGACGAAATCTGCCTCTGACTTTAGCTTTTTATACTCCCACACCCCGATATGCCTAAAGATTATAACCGAGCTGCTATTGGTTAATAAAACGTGCCAACATTAGCGTCTATTTTTATATCCAATCAAAAATTACGAAAACATATGCTTTAGGGAAAATATTCCCGCTATTTCTAAGAAAAGCGCGCCAATCTGACGTCATTTGTTTGTCTCTTCTAATTAATATTCAACTCACCCCCTCGCACATTGTTATCCGCTCCTATTGTCAGTTTCAGTGAGGCCGTGTAAACTTATTTCCTAACAATGCTTATAATTAACAAACATCTCAAATCAATGTCATACAATAATGCTTATTTACACAACACTCACTCTGGCATTTACATTATTGTGATACAAATTACTGCCACAAGTTGTAGTGGTGGTGGCGGTAGTAGTAGTACTAGTAGTAATGGTAATGGTCTTGAAAGTAGTAGTGGTGGTTATAGTAGTAGTGATAGTAGTAGTAGTAGTATTAGTAGTAGTAGTAGTAGTAGTGGTGGTGTGCAGTGAAAGTAGTAGAGGTGGTGGTAGTGGTAGTAGTACTGGTAGTAATGGTAGTGGTCGTGAAAGTAGTAGTGGTAGGTGGTAGTAGTAGCAGTAGTAGCAGTAGTAGTAGTTGTAATGGTGTGCAGTGGAAGTAATGATGGTGGTGGTAGTGGTAGTAGTAGTAGTAGAAGTAGGGCAGTGGAAGTGGTAGTAGTGATGTTAGTTATGGTATATTGGTGGTAATTGTAGTGGTATTTGTAGTATTGGTGGTACACTAGTGGTGGTGGTGATGGTGGTACACTAGTGGTGGTAGAGATGGTGGTCGTGATGGTGATATTCGACGGGTCGGTTAGGTTGGAGAATTGCTTGGAAAGAGGAACTTGTGGTTGATGGGTTTCTAACTGCGACTTCTCTCTTGTAACTCAGCGGTAGCATGAATCTCTGTTGGATCTCAGAGTTGATATGAATAACTCCAGTTAAATAAGCTTGGTTCACTTGTATGTTAAAATTACTATTTATTTTGATGTCACTTGTCCAATGTGTATTCAATATTCTCGCCACCACTTCGTTTCCTGGGGTCACATTAAGTTTTGACTCGTCCTATGCATCAAAATTGAGTTTTATTTATGAACGCTCTTTAACTGCTGTGGTTCTTAGCATCCCTTTCTATATTGGGCGTGAAAAGACCGGCAATTTTGCTCAGAGGCCACTTTATCAAGCTTGAGGTTCTTTTACGTGCCATAAATGTACAACACGGGACCACAGGCTTTACTTCCCTTCCGAAGGAAGCCATGCTAAAGATTTTACGCCCGAAAAAATGCATCGTCGCGACCTCGGGAACTAGAGGCTAGGACGGTAACCACTACACCACGGAGGACGACATCCTATGCATCGCAGGTAAACGTCACGCTGTGTGAAGGTATTTTCGGAGAGCGTATTTTCGTGCTAAGCAATCTGTGTGTTCGCTTTATTACATGTTAACCCTACTCTGAACGGTCACATGATGAGCTTTTCCTATCGATAAGGTACTAACTTTATTTTTGGTTGGTTTACCGACAACTTTTTAATTTTCTGGTTTCAATGGCTTAAGCGAGTAAGGCTTTCCTCGGTCTAGAATTTCCGACCTCAAAAATGACATCTGCAGAGTTTTGTCCTTTAAGCAAGAATGTTCGTACGTACACCCTGGCCGTCATCAGAAACATATTTGCATCTTCTTTGCTTTTCCTCAAAAACGCACGAAGGTCTTTATCTTCTTAACAAAAGGTCTCACGCATGTGCTCGGGGTTGAAGGAACTCGAAATGCCTAATATAAATCTTTTCTGTACAACCTCTCTCTATAATACTCCTTTATACTTAAAAGTGATAATATTCTTTCGCTAAATATATACAGGATGAATCACCTAAGACTTGCATCACAATTATTATTCTGAAGTGAAAAGTACTATTTATGTGGAGTTTTCACAGGGTTGATTGGTAGTCTGGGGCTCTAATATCAGCCTAAGCACAGATTTTAATCGTGCTTGGAAACTGTTTTTTGAACAAACATACCATTTTTAAATGGAACAATGCGTATTGATATCAACAAAATGAAAGTAGAGTAAATGCTGTTTGTCAATGGTGTTTGTCACAGGATCTAGTGTAAGTAGTGAATTTCGTGTGAAAATTTTACACATCGACACTTGTCGTAAGTATATCTCGTAGCACAAACTAATTAATAACAAACATGAATACACTACTTCTATGGATTCATACAAGAGAAAATTTACCTTAAAGGTTGTGTTCAAAATGACCACCGCCAGCTTCAATACACGCTTCTAGTGTGCTATGGAAAGACTGCTGCACACGTTCTAGCATTTCAGTGCAAATTACAGCGCAGGCAGCAGTAATGCACCGTTTCGCATCATCTGGTGTAGTTGGCATGTCCTTGTAGACAGTGTCTTTCAGCTTTCCCCACCAAAAAAAAAAAATTCTAAAGGAGTCAAATACGGTAAACGGGCTGGCCAAGGTACAGGTCCTCTTCGTCCAATCCAACGATTTGGAAACAATCCGTGAAGACCAGCTGTAGTAATTCGTGCACTATGGGCCAAACAGCCATCGTGCTGGTACCACAAGTTCCTTCTAGTCTGCGGAGAATGTCTTCTAGCAACTGTGGAAGAGATCTGTTAGGATGTTAGGATACTTGTGCGAATTCAGTGTTCCTTCTACGTAAAAAGGGCATTTATGCTGATGGTTCACTATCCCAAACCACACGTTTAAATATCATGGACGCTGACATTCCACCTGACGAAGCCAACAGGGATGGTCAACAGACCAATAGTGCAGGTTTCTGCGGTTTACCTGGCCATGATTAGTAAATGTTGCTTCATCACTAAACAAGATACATGATAATCCTGGAGTATCATGTCTTACAAAAGTTAACACGATTCTCAAAAGCGTTTCCAAGCAACTCTTGATGGAGAGAGATGTGATAGGGATGGAACCTATGTCGATGAAGAATGCGGAGCACACTTGCCTGACTTATGCCACTTCCACGTGCGATTGCACAGAACTACTTTAAGGATCCACTGCAACAGATGCTAAAACATTAGCTTCTTCCTCTTCTCTACTCACTTGTTTGTTTCTGTTACGTGTTACACTATCACTTTCACGCAACTGGTTGAAGGGATTAATTAATAATAAATTGTCGAGAAGATTGACATCTATTGGGATGTATTTCCGCGTACACGGGACAGAAACGAACTACCCTCTTCCTATCTTCTCCATACACCATGAGCATGTCGGCTTTTTCTGCATTGGTAAGCTCACGACCTCCTGCTTGAACTATCACAAACTGACTAGAAAGTCTCAGTGCAATTAATGAACAAAAAACACGTAAACAAACGTAACATCGTACCTAATCAGTTGAATGGAGTCAAAACGTTCGGTGTGGGAACTTTTCAGAATAGATTTCTCATAAATTACTTGCGCTAGATTCCTGCAACAAATATCATTGACATTCTAATTTACTCTACTTTTATTTTGTTAATGTCAACAAGCATTGTTCCATTTAAAAATTGTAGGTTTGCTCGCTCAAAAACTACAGTTTCTAAGCATTATTAAAATCTGTGTATAGGCTGCAAATACAAGTCCCTGACTACCATGCAATTCTGTGAAAACCACACGTCAATAGCACTTTCCATTTCCGAAATATTTGCGGTGCAAGTTTTAGGTGATTCACTCTGTATAATCTTACTTGTAATTAACTTAATTGTGACACATACTTCGCTATTTTATCCGGTGACTCTATTAACTTCGCACCTTAAGTATTTGTGTTGGTATGACTTAACGGTCATTTATTCCTGTTATAAAATTATTGGTGTTTGGTATACGTTTTATATAGTCTTAACGCGCACACACAGCCACACACAGATCTTTTTCTATTACTTTCTCTACTGCGTATAGTAAGTAGGGGAAGTATTGTATTCCACCCAAAAATTCGATACCGAGATTTCACCGGAAATACATGTTTTGAGACCCCCTGAATAATTTTTTTTTGGAAACATATCCGTGTGTGTGATTGTGTGTATGTGTGTGTGTGTGTGTGAACAGCATAACTCAGAAACGAACAGTCGGATAAACACCAAACTTGATATTTAGGTTCAGTATCTTCCAGAAATGCGACACGAAGGTTTTCAAGAAAATCCCCCTCAAATTCTCAAAAATGGCTCTAACGATTTTGATTAAAATATCATATGCTTAAGTTATTTTCATGCAAAATGAAATGTATATCTCGAATTTTCTGGGAATGTCTCCAAAAGTATTCTTCATTGTGAACGACTTTTGCATAACTGGTAAACCTTAAGAGATAGACAAAATTTTACTAATCAAAAAATGTAGATCGCGTTAAAATACATAATTTATGTCATATACATTTTTTTGTTGAGTGAACCATTTTCGAGGTATTGCTTGTTATTCCCTTAAATTTTCCAATACTTATACTTCTTCTCAAATTCGTTATTCATTTTTTATGTCCTGGACATACAAAGAAAATGGAATGCTCCACATAGTAACCAGCTCTTAAAATATTTGACTATCGCTTAAAGCATACCATATTCCCCTTGCATCTACAAGAAAATTAGCAATAAGATTAACATCTGGATTAACATGAAGCATATGGAGGATAAGCGTTTGTAAAAATAGTTTGTACAAAAGTAGAGAAAGTCATGTGAGTGTAACAGATCAGATTTTTTTGTTTGTATTCAGAGAACCTCAAAATTCAATTTGTATTTTTTGGTGGAGTACAAGACTTTTTTTTCTACCTACTGTAAGTGGTTACCAGAGACTTTAACAATTCATATAGCAACAACAATTGACTTCTAATAATAAACAGATACGTTTATTTCTGTATTGTGCATCAAAATCCAAATTGTTTAATTTGATCCTATTCCATGTAAACATTTACAATTATTGTCTTGCCGAATGGGATGGCTCAGGTGGTAAGTCTGTGGCCCGCATTCTGGAGGTCATGGGTTAAAATCCCTTCAATGGACCAATCTGACCGGGCTTTTTTCGTAGTTTCCCTCAGACGTGAAAGTAACCGGATTGGGTTATTAATACAACAGCCCAAAGATAAATCTTAAGTCCTAAACAATGGTACAAATCTGTTGTGTTACTTCACATAACTTTCTTTACACTCTATCGTTTATTACATGTATATGTTTTGCTACAAATTAATGTTACGAAAGTTTATTTTTCTATTTACTTCATTCTAATCGAGATAAACTTTTGCAGAAAGAGTTACATTGCATATTTCGTTAGGATACATTAGAGAACAGCGATAGGCAAGCAGAAGTAGAGAAGGTATTGCATTCCACCAACAATTTTTATACAGAAATTTGATACAGCATAACTCAAAAACGAATAGTCGGATAAATGCCGAACTTGGTACTTGATTTCAGTATGTTCCACCGAGCGAGATGGTGGTTACGTCAGAAACCCGCATTCAGGAGATCGTGGGTTCGATTCTCGTGGCCGACCTTCCTGACCCATTGGTTATTTTGGGGTTTCCCAGGTCGCCAGAAGAATGCTGGGATCATTCCATCCCCCGAATTTCCTGTCCCTGCATCCCGTTTGGTCAGGGTTGGAAGTGTCGGCGATGGAGTTTCGGTTCAGCGTGGCAGGAAAAAGGATGCTCTCTGTGAACCTTCTCCGTCCCTTGGCCTTCAGATGGTTGCCAGGGTATAAGGACCGCCCCCGGCGGGGACTTTAGACCCTATGTGGGGCGGGGTCCCCGGTTTGCCGTCCATCTGCGGGGCGTTCATATCTGGAAACTTTAGGGACTCTGTCATTGCTGTGCCATCGCTCTTGGTTCAGGCCGTCCGGTGTTTCCCTTCACCTCATCCCTTCTTCCCAGGGGCGCCCCCTTCGTGGTGATGTCGATACAATGTCCGGGAGCCCTATATCAGTGCCTAATCCCCTCCGCTTCTCAATCTATTCCATTGAGTATCTTCCAAGGATGCAAGACGAAGATTTTCAAGAAAATTCCCACACTCCTAACTACCCCTTACATGGATCTTTTTCAGAAATTTTTATTTTCTAGAAAATGGATCTTTTCATTTTGTTTAAAATTCCATGTATGAAATATATTTAGAATACAAATAAAATGATATCTTGAATTTTCCGAGAATAGCATTTGAACTCCTCTTCATTCGGAAGGAATTTTGTATAAACTTGTATCACTGGTAACGTTAAGCGACAGACGAAAACAAAAAATATAGATCTCTTTAAAACACACAATGTATTTAAAATTAAGGCACTATTTTATATCACAACATGCTATGAATGCCAGAGTGATTACAGTAAATTACAAAGTAATTGTTTAACTAGCTTTGTGTGTACTTTATTATTATATATACATACTTTTAGATGTTTGTTAACTATAAGGACTTGTTAGGAAATAAGATTGCCTAACTAAAACATAGAATAGAAAGTTGGGTAACAATAAACCGAGGGTGTGAGGTGTTTGTCACCAAGCAGAGAAATCCGGAATTAAGGTCACAGAGTAGTGTGTCTTTTTCAGAAATGGAGGGAATATCTTCCCTAGAGCATATGTGTCAGTAGTAGTGATTGGCTGACCAAAAAAGAGGCTAAATTTGCCGCAATTTGGTAACCATAGGAATTATATTAGAATGTTTAGGCAATTCGAGATGAAAGAGTATATCTTTCTCGAGCCATAGGAAGCGTCACACAGTTCTGAAGAATCTCTCACGAGGTACACGTCGCTGAGTTAGTTACAAATGTAAAGTACGCGAAGTAATTGGTGCGCGGCAATGACTGTAGTTACGTATAGAAATATAAGAGTTTTAGTCAGGCGTGTAGAAACATTAAATATGTCAATTATTAACTTAAACTAAGCGTGACGACAATAAAAGTCTACGATTCAGATGTTCTAAGTCAGTGTTATCTTTTAGCTGCAACTCCTTTCGGTTTACACACCCTGCTTAGAGATACGTACTCGATTGAGTTAAAATAGCTAGCCGGAGAACAAACAACCCAAATTTAAAAATAACTAAACAATAAGCGCCCCAAATAAACATAACAAAAGTCATGGAGAAACTGCGGCAAAATAAGTTTTTTGTGGCATAAGCCGTTTCTGAGATATCCGTTATTAAGGTTCAAATTGTTCAATACTTGCCATTCCTTTTAAACCTCATCGATTTTCAGTTCTTTCTCTGCGATTGCGCGGAAACAGTATGGAATTTAAGGCCGGCATATAGATTCCAGTCCTTAAACAGTTGACTATCGCTGTTCTCTTTGTGTCTACAATGAAATGTATAATGTAGCTATATCTGCAAAGGTTTATTTAGTTTAAATGTAGTAGATATAAAAATAAGCTTTAGCAAGGATGTATTGTATACCCACTAATAAAGATAGAGGGTAGAGAAACTCATAGGAAAGTATCACATCAGATTGTTTTATTATTCATCTACACTGTTAATATTTGAATTATAACAGTTCTAAAACACTGCTATCATTTCTAGTTACACAAATAAGCAGGGGAGAGAGAGAGAGAGAGAGAGAGAGAGAGAGAGAGAGAGAGAGAGAGGACCACGAATATTTTTGAGCTCCCACTTTTAGAAACGTGAAGTTGGTTTATTTTTAGGTGTTGTATTTTATTTCGAATGTTGGGGAGCCGAACTTGAAGTAGTTGCAACCGCACGTATGGTACCCGGTAGCCTTCGTCCCAAATTTAAAAAATATTAACTTTGTAATTTTGACTGCGTGAGTATTATTTTTAGAGACATGTTTCTCTTTGCAGGGTTGTGGTGCAACTTACACCGCAAAATTATAATCTGTGTAGGCTTACACAGATTATAATTTTTAATTCACTCCTTTTTATTAATTCTTGACACGATTTTAATAACAGTTCACTGATATAGAGAGCTGTAAGATTCTTTTGTTAATTATTTGCACTTTTTAACACGTAAACTATTTTCGTCTCACACGAATACATATTAAACTTCTCGAGGACGCATCTCGCGTCTGGTTAGTAACACTGTCTACAACCAACGCGTCCAATTATGAGCGCTGTCTACAAGCAAATGACTTTAATTCTACCGCTTAAATTTGTAAATTTCTGTATTTCAATTTCTGATTGGCTAATCCTACTCCAATAGAATACCTTCATTTAACTAAAGCTTTTTCTGGTTGTTGATTGGTTATTTTATAAACTGTCACATAAATTACATTATTGTTGCTCCAAGAATGACTAGTAGCATTATTACACTTTCTTACTCATTATTGCCTCAAGCTTACCTTATTGTTACCTCATTGTTAGCAGCTTTTAACCTATTATACTCACAGCTCCTACATTATTAAATTACGTAATATATTCAGATAACATTATTACACGTATACAATAATATAAACATATACAATGACTGTTACATACATTTTTTATATATTGTTACATACACATTGCTTTAAGGTGGGCTGTTATTATATTTTTTTATTATATAATTAGACTGAAATTATTTAAGTGTTAAAAATACTACCTCAAACGCTGGCCACTACTAGCATTAGTTTGTCTGTCTGTATACATAAACAACTTGAGGTGTTTTGCGACTGTCATTTTGTGTTTAGAAATTAGAAAATTTGTCACTGGGCTGGACTGAGTATCAAATTAAGAGTAATTTGTGGCATAGCTCTCCGCAAAGTAATTTTTAGGCCAAGAGTTGCAAATACTGAACAGCATTTTTATGTGCAAGGGTTTGAAGAAAACTAGTCGAAACATTTCAAATTTGGAAGAAATCATTGCAAAATTAAGAGTGGCTAAAAGGGTGTAACTGCTAAATATTTACGATATTTGGTTGGAAAACTGCACCTCGTAAGAGGTGTAGAAAAGGTTTTTAAAGATATTGTCAATGCATATCCGGTCGGTTGAGACCAGTACAATTTAAGGTAGTTTGTAAGAGCCTCTGAAAGCTTTACCATAATAGAATAATTTTACCATTCTTACTTATTATTTACCCCTGAAATTCAATGCTATGTGTACAGTTGTAGTGCTGTTTGCTGTTTTGTATTGAATTGCGTGATACTATAGAGAAGATTGAAGTCTTAGGTGCTTTCAGATAGAAAACTAAGAAAACGTCACATAGGTTCATTAAAACGAAATGTAATACCTTGTGTTTATTGTTATTCTAGCTTATATTTATTGAGGATTAGAAAATATATATACCAAGATTTTCATATATGACAATTTTTACACGAAAAATAAATGTTTCGACGAATTGGAGGCGCTTTGGGAAACACATTAAACAAAAACATTTTGTTTGTTTTGAAAACCTAATTCTATACAATTTATAGAAGAAGAAAAAAAAATTTTCCGGTACCGGGAATCGAACCCGAGCCTCCTGGGTGAGAGCCAGGTATCCTAACCACTAGACCATACCGGAGCGCGGCAAAGTGGCCTCTCGCTTCCAGATATATATGTTATATAGCGTTGTGCGACTGCAACAGTGTTCCCGTTAATACTGGTATTTTGGGTATTCTTTAGTAGATATCTCACATAATATATGTTCATAAGCATAATTTTCCATTAGTTGAACCAGACTTTTAAGCGTTTCTTGCCTCACGTCATGTTAGACGTTAGAGCCAGATTAAGCGCTTGAACCAAGACCAAAAACAGACACTTCAAACACAAACGAGGCATTTAAAAACTCGAACACTTGTGTAATGTTATTTTGTCAGCAACAGCTATAGTATATAGTAAACGAGTGAACCTCCTGAAATTTGTAAAATGTTAATTTCCTAATCTAGTGAAACGAACACTAACCGCCATCGGTGCACAGATCTGTCGTATTCACCTGAGGTTTTGGTAAAAAAAAAAATTACATCTTCCAGAAATTTAAAGTAATGTTTTCAAACCTTATTTAGATTTTTGGCAGACCTAATGCCAAATGCTGCAGCGACAATACATGACCTAAAAATCTGTTATGATACATTCACATGACTTTCTCTGCACTATATCGTTTATTAGTGGGTATACAATCTACTCTTAATAAATCTTATTTTTCTATCTACTTAATTTTAATCTAAAGAAATCTTTGCAGAAACAGCTACATTACACATTTTGTTATAGATACAAAGGAAACAGCGATAGTGAAATGTTTAACAACTATACTGTTTCCATGCAATCGTGCGAAACAACTGAAAATCGATGGGACTTTAAAAAGAATGACAAAGCATTGAGCAAAATTTAACTATTAATAGTGGATATCTCGGAAATGGCTGATTCTACAAACATTTTATTGGAAATTATATCTACATGTTTTGTGTAGAATGTATTCGTCTATCTCTTAATGTTTATCAGATATACAATATTATACATAATTTCTTCCAAATGAATTGACGGGCTATTCCCATAAAATTCAAGAGATACATTTCATTTTTAATGTAAATAACTTTAATATATGGTACTCTAATCAAAATCGTTATAGCCATTTTTTAGAAAATCAACATTTCGAAAAATGTTCCCTGTAAAGGGTAGTTTTGGGAGGGGAATTATGTTGAAAATCTTCGTGTCGCATCTTTGGAAGGTATTGAACCTAAACAAGTTTGGAATTTATCCGACTTTTCGTTTTTTAATTATACTGTTAACAGATACACAAACATAGACGCGCATTTTTTTATAAATTCTTTTTGGGGGGAATTCAGGGGGGCTCAAATTTGCATTTCCGTGAAATTTCGGTATAGAATTTTTAGGTGGAATGCAATACTTCCCCTACTTGCTATACGTAGTAGAGAAAGTACTAAATGGTGGATGGAGAAAGTCATATGAATGCAACACATCATATATTGTTAAAAGTACTGTCGCTGTTCAATTGTTATTTGGGTATCATGGAAAGAGTGTGGAATTCGTAGACCAGTATATAGTAGTCCTATAAAAATCTGACAATTGATTCAGTTTTTACTTTCTCTACTACGTATAGTAAGTAGGGGAAGTATTGTATTCCACCCAAAAATTCGATACCGAGATTTCACCGGAAATACATGTTTTGAGACTCCCTGAATCCAAAAAAAGCATTTTTGGAAACATGTCCGTGTGTGTGTGTGTGTCTGTGTGTCTGTGAACAGCATAACTCAGAAACGAACAGTTGGATAAACACCAAACTTGGTATTTAGGTTCAGTATCTTCCAGAGATGTGACACGAAGGTTTTCAAGAAAATCCCCCCACCTCGAGATACCCTTTACATGGAAGTTTTTTCGAAAATTTTAATTTTCTCAAAAATGGCTCTAACGATTTTGATTAAAATATCATATGTTTAAGGTATTTTCATGACAAATAAAATGTATATCTCGAATTTTCTGGGAATGTCTCCAAAAGTATTCTTCATTGTGAACGACTTTTGCATAACTGGTAAACTATAAGAGATAGACAAAATTTTACTACACAAAAAATGTAGATCCTGTTAAAATACACAATTTATATCCTATACTTTTTTTAGTTGAGTGAACCATTTTCGAGATATTGCTTGTTATTCCCTTAAATTTTCCAATACTTATACTTTTTCTCAAATTCGTTATTCATTTTTTTATGTCCTGGATATGCAAACAGAATGGAATGCTCCACATAGCAACCAGCGCTTAAAGGATTTGACTATCGCTTAAAAGCTACCATGTTCCCCTTGCATCTACAAGAAAATTAGCAATAAGATTAACACCTCGATATCTCGATTAACATGAAGCATATGGAGAATAAGCGTTTGTAAAAATAGTTTGTACAAGAGTAGAGAAAGTCATGTGAGTGTAACACATCAGATGTTTTCTATTCCTCTTGTATCTACAACAAAGTGTGTAGTTTTTTCGATTAGCTTAACTACATAGAAAAATAAGCTTTAGTAAGTATGCATAGTAGTTTATTGAGCACTAAGTTATTACATGTTTAGACTGCCTTCTCTATTTGGCTCTGGCCACTAAGATGGGCAGTCATGTGACCTACAATTACATGTTAGTACATTTAGTAGCTCTTATATTTATTTATATTTACATTATTTTTCCTGTTTTAACCGTCCATATCCATTTATTTTTTACTTTCGCTAAGTATTTACCCATATTTTTACAGTTTTTATCTAAAATTGTATGTATATCTTTATTCCTATTCTTTCCATACCATAAACTTTCTTTTCTCCAAATCTTTGTTTCTTTGCATTCAAATATAATATGTCGTATATCTTCCCTTCCCCCGCATAATGGACATTCACCTTGTGCATAGCCATTTCGCTTCCCTTTTAGGGGGACTCCTGCCATGCGATACCTCGTCTTTCTTCTTTATTTGTGTCTACGTGTTTCTCTCTTTCCCAATGGTTTTTTATATTAACATAAACAATCAAAGATCTCTTCTCAGTTATCTGACTTGAGGCAGTGTTTTTAACACTTAAATGATTTCAGTCAAATTATATAATATATAAATTCAATAACAGCCCGCCTTAAAGCAATATGTGTATGTAACAAGATATAAAAAGTGTATATTACAGTCATTGTATATGTTTATATTATTGTATACATGTTTAATAATATTATGTGAATGTATTACGTAATTTAATAATGTAGGGGCTGTGAGAAAAATAGGTTAAAAGTTGCTAACAATGAGGTAACCTTGAGGCAATAATGAATTAGAAAGTTTAAATGCTACTGGTAATTCTTGGAGCAACAATAATGTAATTTTTGAGACAGTTTATAAAATAGCCAATCAACAACGAGAAAAAGCTTTAGTTAAATGAAGGTATTCTATTGGACTAGGATTAGCCAATCAGAAACTAAAATGGAGCAAAATTTACAAATTCAGAAGTCAGTTGGTCGTAGACAGTGTTTCTAACCGGATGCATGATGCCTCCTCGAGAAATTTAATACGTATTCAATGTGAGGAAAATAGTTTACATGTTAAAAAATGCAAGTAATTAATAAAAAAATCACATATCTATCTATCTATCTATCTATCTGTCTATCTATCTATCCATCTATCTATTTATCTATCTATCTATGTATCTATCTATATCAGTGAAGTGTTATTTAATCGTGTCAAGCATTAATAAAACGAGTGAAGTAAAATTATAATCTGTGTAAGTCTACATTCTTCAGTCGGTCCACTCCCTGCTAAGACTTTCATGTCTCTAAAAAATATAAATACTGACGCAGTCGAGGCAAACATAAATAGATAGTATTTAAAGAAGCAGTAAAAATTACAAAGTTAATATTGCTTTTTAAACATTTGGGGCAAAGGCCACCGGAAAGTACATTTTTTGGGGCGAAAGCTACCGGAAACTCTTTACCATGCATAGCAGCAACAAACCTTCTTCAGACTAAATAATTGTTGTATCTCGATGTCATCAAATCTTCTTCTAATACTCTTCCAAAAAACCTTTGTGGTTTTCATCTCTTTTTCTTCAAACATCTCCCATGCTATTATTCTCAAGGTTATTTCTTAGTTCGTTTACCCAGCTAGTTTTAAGCTAGTTTGTTGGTATTTTAAACATTGTTGTAATAAATTATCGTCATCAGAATTCAAGATCCTGTGCCAATATTTCAAGGCTCTCTCCATAACCATTCCTTTTCTTGTTACTCGTCACATTTCGATTTGAGCCACTTCATTTGCTGTAGCTGTTGGCAGCCCTAGAACTTCCTTACAAAATATTCTGTGGACCATGTCCACCACTTCCCAGCCATTTTCAAGCCCCCATATTTCAATCCCAATTCGTGCCTGAACCACTGAATTGTATACTCTTTCCAACCATTTCATGTCCAACTCTGGCATTTTAAATAAACATTGCCTAACAGCCGTCATTGCTGCTCTCCCCTTTGCCAGAGTTGATCTCTTCTGTTTCTCCCATTTACCTCGTGTATTTATATTTATCCCTATAGTAAGCAAAGTTTGTAGGATCTACACAAAAATAAATAATAGTGTGAATGTAACACATTAGATTTTGCTGCATAACATCAGCTTCACAGAGATTATAAAAATCCATGACTCTTTTAGGTGCTATTATTTTGGCTAATAGCATTTGAAAAAAGCATTATTTACGAGCATGGTTTTCCTTCTTCCCTTCTTTTCCCTTGAGAAAAGTGAGTACCAAGCTTCAAAGGCAGGAGGTCCTGACAGAATTATAGCGGCACGTTTATCTTAGACATGTTTGTACACAATAGGAGCGGCGTATAATTCGCTAGCGTGTATCAGCTCAGTAGCCGATTTAACATCTGTAAGCCGAGCTGCTACTGTGATCCCCCCCGTCGTGTTTTACTCGCCACACATGCACAAGTCGGCATCCCTTTGTTACATACACCACCCTAGCACAATCTAGGCACACCCCCGCTGTTTCAGATAAAACATTTTGTGGGTAGAGCGGCACATTTTTAAGTAGCCTCTATCTGTCCTCCGTCTCTACTTCTCAATAGATGTATTGTTGGCAAGATTGCCTTCTCTGGCTTTTGTTCTTCATGCTGCATATAATGAGAGCCGTGAATGACGTTTGCTAGTTGGGATTCCTCCCCAGCAGTGACAAATGCTGCTTTGACAATCTAGACTCCCTTATAAGTTAACGTTAATGATAATAATTGTTATTCTTCTATACCGACTGGATGTAGCTTAAGGCTGGAAACGTAAATCCGATATGAAAATTTCAATACCACGTCTGGAGTCGAACAAAGCTTATTCGGCTTTATGTGCGAATTGACTTGGGTTCCATTCTGGACACGCTCAAAATTCTATCCCGGCGCTCTCATATGATTCATATTTCTGAAGTATCCTGGGCGTAACTTGGGACGTTTCTTTTTTGGGGGGTGGGGGGGAGGAGGTGGAGGCAAAGTCAGTGAAAATCATATAATGAAACGCAACATTACATATGTTTAAAAGAAGATAACTGCTTCATACTTATCACTCAGGCAGTTGCCTCTGTGTCCCGCATTCTGGAGATCGTGGGTTCGATTCCCCTGGCCAACCTTCCTGGCCCATGGGATTTTTCGGGGGTTTCCCTGGGCGATCAGGCGAAAGCTGGGAAAGATCATTACTTCCCTGAATTTCCTGTCCCTAAAATTCATTCCATTAATCATTCCATTCATACTTCACTCAGTTTGGTCTGTTTCAGGGTTGGAAGTGTCGGCGTTGGAGTTTCGGTGCAGCGTGGCAAGGAAAAAGGATGCTCTCTGTGAACCTTCTCTGTCCCCCGGCATTCGGCTGGTTGCCGGGGTATAAGGACCACCCCGGCGGGGGCATTGAACCCCATGTGAAGCGGGTTCTCCGGTCTGCCTGTCCGTCTGCCGGGCGTTTATATCTGTAAACCTTAGAGACCCTGTCATTACTGTGCCGTCGCAACTGGTTCCGGCCACCCGGTATCTCCCTTCACCTCATCACTTCTTCCCGGGTCGCCCACCTCGTGGGGGTGTCGGTAGAATGTCCGTAGATCATACTATACTTACCTCATAGTAAAGGTGTCGTCCTCCGTGGTCTAAAGGTACCATGCTAGCTTTTGGTTCCCACGGCCATGGGTACAAACCCGGTGGAGGGCAATGGATTTTTTCGGGCGTAAAATTACTTAGCATGGCTTCCTTCGGAAAGGATGTAAAGCCGATGGTCCCGTGTCGTAGATTTACGGCACGTAAAAGAACCTGAGAGGGGCCTCTCCGCAAAGTTTCCGGCTTTCACGTCCCCTAAGAATGGGATGTTAAGAACCATAGTAGTTAAAGAGCATCCATGAATAAATAAAGTAAGAAACTTATATAGTAAAGGTGCTAAAAACAGTTACTTTAGGGACGAAAAGGTATATAATAGTAGCTTTAGGAGAAGATGTGAACACTTAGAAGACCTGTAACCTACTTAACCTCCCCTTTTAAGACACTTCCTTTCACACCAAAATCATCGTGAAAGATCAACATGTACTCCATTTTGTTACTGATGCGCATACGCAGAAGAAACTGCCAACCCAACCGTATTAGCGTAATCCGCGAAAACGGGACTCGCGAGGCAGTGTGACTCGCAGGCGCCACTCCTTTTCTAGCCGTCTATTCGTTTGTTTTCCATGTGCCGCTGAGTGGTGCAGTGCATCTTGCATATTTTATGACCAGAGAGAGAAAGACATTTTTCTCACCCTTGTCTAATATAACAGTTATTTGAATCCAAAGTATATACACACGCACACTAAACTAAGTCTAAATCTCAAAACCCTAGCACCCTGTCGCTTTAGTGCGGCTCGCTATGGCCAATCGACTCCACTCGCGCGTACTCGTTTGTTCCTTTCTATTTTTCTTTCTTTTGATCTCGCGGTATTTGCCGCTCAAATGTTGTCAGCCCTTCAGGACCTTAGTATATGATTTACGAGAGCTACAAAGCGGCTTCTATTCGCCAGTCTGAACAGTCCGTGAATTAACAACTTTAGGTATGGACGGAATAATACCGAACGGTAGTTTTAGTTTTCAGCCCCATTTTAGAGTCATTTTAGGACTTGCTAAAATCTTATTATACTTTACGCTCACATTTTGGAGGAAGGAAGTGATTTACTTCTCCAATTTGTTTATTTTTCTTTTCCTGAGTAAAAACGTTGTTTGCTTCTCCTCTTCATTTCTAATGATTTCGATATAAGCCTACGACATACATAAAATCCAATTGTATGTTTTTATTTAAAGTAACTCAAAATAAAATGTTAAGTTGGGAATATGTAAGGGGGTGCAAATGTCCCACTTAACTACGTCTACAATCATGTCGATATCAGTAATTCTGAAAT
Organism: Deroplatys truncata; assembly: GCA_030765065.1. Lineage (NCBI taxonomy): Eukaryota > Metazoa > Arthropoda > Insecta > Mantodea > Mantidae > Deroplatys > Deroplatys truncata. The sequence goes on from CM060979.1 coordinate 167,948,793, forward strand.
GTAGCTCGCAGCGCTTCAAATACATGAATTTGATGAGAGAAGTTGGTTGCGCATTTGATGTCCTCTCATATAATTGCAGCATCAGCAGCACAAACCGAAACAATCGATATCGCATGTCATAGCATTCCGACTAATGTTGTTTATTGCATAGAAGAAACTCTAATTTTTATTGAATAACATAGTAGTTTCATATTTATGTTCTTATTGTTTCTACGTGTTATAATACGAAGACAAATGGGAGTAATATAAGAACAAGTTGGTGCTTTTATTTTTTGCAGAATCTAAAAACTGTAAGATTTTCTATTAGAATATTTCGTAGATTACCTCCATTCTAATTTCCTAGTTTTTTTTTCAAGTATTTGAAACACGGAACTGAATTTAGAATACATTTAAATTCCTACAGAACTAATTAAAATACATATATAAAATTTGACATTTTGCCTACATCATAGACATTGTCATTTCATAGTTTTCTTCAAGTATTTGAAACTGGAAACTGAATTTAGAATTCATTTAAATGCTTACAGAACCAATGAAAATGTATATATAAAATCTGATATTGTCATTTCAAGGTTTTCTTCAAGTATTTGACACTGGGAACTGAATTTAGCATACATTTAAATGCCTACAGAATAATTAAAATGTATATATAAAGTTTGATACTTTGCCTACATCATAGACATTCTAATTTCCTGGTTTTCTTCAAGTATTTGAAACTGCGAACTGAATTTGGAAGAAACCTATACATTAAAATGCCTACAGAACAATTAAAGTGTATATATAAAGTTTGATACTTTGCCTACATCATAGACATTCTAATTTCCTGGTTTTCTTCAAGTATTTGAAACTGCGAACTGAATTTGGAAGAAGCCTATACATTAAAATGCCTACAGAACAATTAAAGTGTATATATAAAGTTTGATATTTTGCCTACATCATAGACATTTTAATTTCCTGGTTTTTTTCAGGAATTTGAAACTGGGAACCGAACTGAAACAAATACTATACATTTAAGTGTCTACAGAACCAATTAAAATTTATGCACATAAAATTTAATATTTTGCCTGCATCGTAGACGTTCTAATTTCCTGGTTTTCTTCAAGTAATTCAAACTGGGAACTAAGTTTAGAATACATTTAAATGCCTACAGAACTAATTAAAATGTTGATATGAGATTTAACATTTTACCTACATCATAGAAATTCTAATTTTCTGGTTTTCTTCAAGTATTTGAAACTGGGAACTGAATTTAAAATAACCCTATTCATCATGTGATACACATAAAATGCCTTTAAATGCCTATAGAACCAATTAAATTTATACACATAAAATTTAATATTTTGCTTAGGCCATAGACATTCTTATTTCATGGTTTTCTTCAAGTATTTGGTTAACATATCTGTGTTTGTAACTGAATTACTTTTACAGTTATAGTTGAGCACAATAGGCTGACTTTTCTGCTGCAAGCACTCATTATAAAACGCGGAACATTAAAAATTAAACATTCACTAATCGCTCCCTTGAAGATACGCATGTCATTGCATTAAGATAAACAGCCTTTTCTCAACGGAGATATCTGAGAAGTAACAACACTTTGCTATGTTAGAATGGCGAATACTGGTCTTACGCTGTAAGCATTGGTGCATGGATTTGTGACTTCTTACTTTGAGGATAGTAATTACGATATCATATAATTTTTCTCTTAGTGGAAACTCAGGTATGTTGTGTGTTACTCATAACATATGGTTAGGCGTAACATATCAGTGTGGAAGGTGCATTATTACAGAAACGAGGAATATTTGAAAAGACGAAAAGAAGTCGAGTGTTTTCTATTTTCGAAATTCTGTTACGCATTTCATACATGTATTGCACATTATTTTTGCACGATCATGCGTCTTATTACTTTAATGGTTTATTAGTAAGCAATTTTAATTAACTCGCCCATCGTCACTCAGATTTTGTAATGCAGTTCAATTCAATTACAACAAATCGTGTCGGAATTAAGTGTTCCTTTCTCGTCGCTTGTGAAAGACGATTTTCTCCTCTTACCATGCTCACCAGCCACCCGGGGTCAACCTCCACAAGACCATCAATTTGGAGTAGTTGTTGTATTGAAGGAGTTGTACTGTATTGCTGCAGTTGGAGAGCCGATCTTGATGTAGTAGTAACCACGTATTTTACAAAGTTTCCGGTAGCCTTCGCCCCAAGTTTAAAAAATATTATATATTTCTGTTTGCCTTGGCTGCGTCAGTATTTATTTGTAGAGACATGAATTTCTTTGCAAGGTGTGGTGCGGCTAAGAATGTAGGCTTACACAGTTTATAATTTTTACTTCACTCCATTTTATTAATCTTTGACACAATTTAAATAATGCTTCGCTGATATAGAGAGCTGTGAGATTATTTATTAATTACTTGCACTTTTTAACATGTAAACTATTTTTGTCTCACACTGAATACGTATTAAACTTCTCGAGGACGCGTCTCGCGTCCGGTTAGGAACGCTGTCTGCTAGCAACTGAATTCTGAATTTGTACAATTTACCCTATTTCAGTTTCTGATTGGCTAATCCTACTCCAATAGAATACTTTCATTTAACTTAAGTTTGTTTCTGGTTGTTGATTGGCTATTTATAAACTCTCAAAATTTACATTATTATTGCTCCAATAATTACAAGTAGCATTATTAAGCTTTCTTATTCATTATTGCCTCAAGGTTACCTTATTCTTACCTCATTAGTTTAAACTCTCATCTGTTGAAATACTAGAAACCTTCGGTTAGTTTTGTTACATCAATAGACACGTCAGAAAGGAAAGGAAAGCTTAGTTTAAACTCTCATCTGTTGAATTACCAGAAAATCTTGGATTAGATTTATTGCATGAATAAATACGTAAGAGAGGGATGGAAAACTTTGTTTAAAATCTCATCTGTTAAATTACCAGAAAATTTTCGGTTAGTTTTATTGTATGAATAGATACGTAAGAAAGGAAAGTAAAGCTTAGTTTAAACTCTCATATATTAGTTTAAGCTGTCTTAAACTCTCTCTTACAACATTGTAAGTCCCCATTGTGGTATGCCATCTCAATACAATTTGAGATCTCCTGCGAATCAGTTGGAGAATTTAGTGTCCTGCCGGCATGTTGCCATGACAGCTCAGTGGTTAAGGCAATCGCACGGAGACCAAGAGATCCGTGGTTCAAATCCTGGCTATGGCATTGAATTTTTCAGTCGTCTGATTCTACCATTCCAATCTCATCTGTTGAATTACCAGAAATCTTCGGTTAGTTTTATTGCATAAATGGATACGTAAGATGGGGACGCAAATATTAGTTTAAAGTCTCATCTGTTGTATTACCAGAAATCTTCCGGTAGTTTTATTGTATAAATAGACACGTAAGAAAGGAAAGGAAACCTTATTTTAAACTCTCATCTACTTAACTACCATAAAATCTTGCGGTTAGTTTTATTGTGTAAGTAAATACGTAAGAAGGGGACGGAAATCTTAGTTTAAACTCTCATTTGTTGAATTGCCAGAAAATCTACGGTTAGTTTTATTGTATAAGTAGATAGTAAGAAGGGGGCGTAAAGGGGGTTTAAATCTTAGTTTGAACTCTCATTTGCTTAATTTCCAGAAAATCTTCGGCTAGTTGTATTGTATGAATAGACAGGAAAGAGGGGAAAGGAAAGCTTTTTTAAACTCTCATCTACTGAACTGCGATAAAATCTTCGGTTAGTTTTATTGAATAAGTGGTTACTTAAGAAAGGGACGGAGATCTTGGTTTAAGCTTTCATCTGTTGTATTACCAGAAAATCTTGGGTTAGCTTTATTGCATGAATAGATATGCAAGAGACAGAAATCTTAGTTTAAACTCTCAGTTGTTGAATTGCCAGAAAAGCTTCGGTTAGTTTTATTGTATGAATAGACACGTAAGAAAGGAAAGCTTAGTTTAAACTCTCATCTGTTGAAGGCAAACCAAAATGTGTGTGGAAAAGGTTAAGAAGGCTGCTACCAGATACAATTGAGGATGGTAGCAAGAGACAGGGGCTCATGTGAACGTATTATACGGGAAAGGGGGAACGTCCGTCTCTCTGAAACATTATAACCCTGCACAAGATGAATAGGAAGGCCTCTAGCTGCTGTAATTGATAATGATAGGGGAGGGGCTAACAGCCTACTTAGAAGATGCCACTAGGCCGGAAGACAAGGATCAACACGAGCCGAGATTACCGGTTACAAAATCGCACGAATTAATTGGAAGCGCTCTACGGTTTCAGTAGACGCTATTCACCGGGTCTTTGTATTCGCCGAGCAAAGGCTGCTTCATTTCGAAATGTCAGGGTGTGGCATCGGATTAATCGCGTTCAGCCGGCATTATTTTCATCATCTATACCTGGAATTGGGATATTCGGCGTGCAGATATTAACCAACAATTTTAATGATGAACTAAAGGCCTGTTCATATAGGAAGGTTAATGCAAATCCAACACAAATACAAAAGTTTGTGCCCAGGTTAATAAATGAGGTCATTCACAATTATTTTCATTAACATGAACACTATGGCCAGACGCTAACAACGAACTTTGGAATCTACAAGCTTAATGAAATAGGAGAGACAACATTTCCGATGTATTACATTCATATGACTTTCTCTACCATCTATCGCTCATTAGTAGGTATACAAACTTTTCTTACGGAAATTTATTTGCCTGTCTATATTATTACAATCGAGATTAGCTTTTAAAGAAATGGACACCACACATTTCGTTATAGATAAAGCGGAGTAGTGACAGCCAAATATTTAGGAACTGGGCGGCATATGCTGGCCTTAAAATTCCATATTGTTTCCATGCAATCGCGAGAAAATATATACATATATATATATATGATATAAATTGTGTATTTTAGCGCGATCTACATTTTTTGTGTAGTAAAATTTTGTCTATCTCTTATGGTTTACCAGTTATGCAAAAGTCGTTCACAATGAAGAATACTTTTGGAGACATTCCCAGAAATTTAAGATATAAATTTTATTTGTCATCTTAGACATATGATATTTGAAACAAAATCGTTAGAGCCTTTTTGAGAAAATTAAACTTTTAAAAAATATTCCATGTAAAGGGTCATCTGAGGTGAGGGGATTTTCTTGAAAACCTTCATGTCGCATCTATGGAAGATATTTAACCTAAACACCAAATTTGTGTTTATCCGACTGTTCGTTTCTGAGTTATGCTGTTCATAGACAGATGCACAGGCAGACAGACAGACGCACAGACACACACAAAAATACTTTTTTGGATTCAGGAAACCTCAAAACATGTATTTCCGGTATCGAATTTTTGGGTGGAATGCAATACTTCCCCTACTTGCTATACGTAGTAGAGAAAGTAAAAATAAATAAATAAGAACCGGTCTCATTTAGGGGCTAGTATGGACAGTCTTCTGAATGCATACTGTTTCCACCACTCAGGTGACATAAATCGATTCTCCACCTCTTTCATCCCACAGCTAGGCCTATATTTTCTTCATAGGGTAACGTTCGAGTATCGAACTTCAGCTAAAACCAATTACAGAATGGCTCACCTAAAGCAGGCGCGTAGAACAAATTATAAGGAGATTCTGCCAGCATTCAACAATGAAAAGCACTAAAAGTAAACAAAAGCATCGGCACGCTTTATTGCACTCGAGTGTATGTTATACTGAAAGTAAAAAGTCTTACTTAAGGGACCACAAAACTTGAATTTCCGGTGAGGTGACGGTATAGAGTCGTGATAAAGTAAAAATATTTGAGTAAATGGTATCTGGCTGAAAATGACGTACAAGTTCGTGGTCCCCACCATCGGTAATGCTGGAAGTCAGTATGGTGTTGGCCAAGCCTTAGACTTGATGACAGCGTTCACTCTCGCAGGCATAGTTTCAATCAGGTGCTGGAAGGTTTCTTGGGCAATGGCAGCCCATTCTTCACGGAGTGCGGAACTGAGGAGAGGTATCGACGTAGGTCGGTGAGGCCTGACACAAAGTCGGCGTTCCAAAACATCCCAAAGGTGTTCTATAGAATTCAAGTCAGGACTCTGTACAGGTCAGTCCATTACAGCGATGTTATTGTCGTGTACCCACTCCGCCACAGCCCATGCAGTATGAACAGGTGCTCAATCGTGATGAAAGATGAATCGCCATCCCCGAATTGCTCTTCAACAGTGGGAAGCAAGAAGGTGCTTAAAGTATCAATGTGGGTCTGCGCTCTGATCGTGCCACGCAAAACAACAAGGGGTGCAAGTCCCCTCCAGGAAAAACACGACCACACTATAACACCACCTCCGAAGTTCACTATTGGCACCACACACGCTGGCAGATGACGTTCACCGGGCATTCGTCATACCCACACCCTGCCATCGGATCGCCACATTGTGTACCGTGATTCGTCACTCCACACAACATTTTACCACTGTTCAATCGTGTAATGTTGACGTTCCTTACACCAAGCGAGGCGTCGTTTGGCATTTTCCTGCGTGATTTGTGGCTTATGAGCAGCCGCTCGACCATGGAATCCAAGGTTTCTCGCCTCACGCCTGTCACAGTACTTGGAGTAGATCCTGATGCAGTTTGGAGTTCCTGTGTGATATTCTGGATAGATGTCTGCCTATTACACTTTACGACCCTCTGCAAAATGTCGGCGGTCTCTGTCAGTCAACAGACGAGATCAGCATGTACGATTTTGTGCTGTACATGTCCCTTCACGTTTCCACTTCACTATCACATCAGAAACAGTGGACCTAGGGATGTTTAGGAGTGTGGAAATCTCGCGTACAGACTTCTGACACAAGTGACACTCAATCACCTGACCACGTTCGAAGTCCGTGAGTTCCACGGAGCGTCCCATTCTGCTGTTTCACGATGTCTAATGACTACTGAGGTCGCGGATAATGAGTACCAGGTAGTAGGTGGCAGCACAATGCACCTAAGATGAAAAACGTATGTTTGTGGGGGTGTCCGGATACTTTTGATCACATAGTGCATCTTCATAAACATACTAATTTTGCAAATATCGTTGCTAAAGAAGCATTTGTTGCTAACGGATCAGTAAAACAGTCAGAAACACTCAACATTTTATTGCATTAGGCTCAATGAAAGCCGTTCATTTCATAAATGGTTAAAATAAATGCTTTTAAAAAGCGAGCTTTAAACTAATGCAATCAAATATGAATATTAAGACTTTTTCTCTTTCCACGAGCAATCCATTTTATTTTAGTTATATGAGGCACCATTATAAGAGCAAAACGCAGCGATTTCTGGTAACTGTGGCAGATCTGTTATCTCTCAGCCGATTAAATGACAGAGTGGTAGAGTGGGAGACCAACAAAATCAACGATTCAATCCTTAGGGAATCACAGCAGCTCTGTTACTGGAAAAATGATAATGCTCGCAACTCCTGCCGAGTTTCTCATTGTGTTTAATTTAGAAATATCTGGAGAAACGTGGGCATGAATAATAGCTTGTTGTTGCCACCAGGATTCTGATTATTTTACCCTTTTATGTTCTAAAGCAGAAAGGTTGCTCTGTTGAATAAGAACGTGCTTCGTTCCAAGTGAATAGTTTGCTTGTCTTTCTTTCACATACTCGTGTATCTGTGGAGAGAAATGGAGTAGTAATTGTTTCGCTGGAAGATTATTAAGGTGTCGTATTTAGCACAAGTTTAAGGCAATGTATGTGTAAAATTTGGCAAAAAATGCTCTCTACTACGTATAGCAAGTAGAGAAAGCATTGCATTCACAAAAATTTGAATCATTAAAGTTTAGAAGAATTAAAGTTACAACCCCTTTTAAAAATAAATTAATCATTGTATCAACACAACCCTTTTAACAACAAAAAAATCCAACCTTCCAAACAAAAGTAAAATGTTTTCAAAAACGTTGGAAATGCATGTTTTGAGGGCCCCGAATCCAAAAAAATTTATGGAAACATGTCCGTGTGTGTGTGTGTTTGATGTTTGTCTGTGAACAGCATAGTTAAAAAAACGAAAAGTCTGTTAAATATCAACCTACGTATTTGAATTTAGTATTTTCCAAGGATGCGACATGAAGATTTTAATGAAAATCCCCACCACAGACTACCCTTTACATGCAACATTTTTCGAAAATTTTGATTTTCTCAAAAATGGCTCTAACAAATTTGATTGAGATATCATGTTTAAGATATTTTCGCGACAAATTAAATGTATATCTTGAATTTTCTGGCAGTGTTGCAAAAGTCCTCTTCATTCTGAATGGCTTTCCCATAACTGGTAAACCGTAAGAGATGGACAAAAGTTTACTACACAAAAATTGTAGTTTCGTTAAAAAGCACAATTTACGTCATATATATATATATATATATATATATTTTGAAGTGAAGTGAAGTGAAGCTTTTCCAAGATATTCCTGGTTATTTATTTCAATTTTCAATACTTATACTTTTTCTCAAATGGGAATTCGTTATTTATTTTTTATGTCCTGGACATGGAAAGAGAATGGAATGCGCCACATAGCAACCAGCTCTTAAAAGATTTGACTATCGCTTAAAGCCTACCATATTCCTCTTGGACCTACAAGAAAATTATCAATAAGATAGTTTCTGCAAACGTCTATCTCGATTAACATGAAGTAGATGGAGAATAAGCGTTCGTAAAAACAGTTTGTAGAAGAGAGAGAGAGCGATAAAGTCGTGCTAATGCAACGCATTAGATTCTTTGTTTTTACATGCTTACTTTCTTTGCCATCTAAGTATAGTATTGTATTCCACCAAAAATTTGTTACTGAGATTTCATCGGAAGTACATGTTTTGAAACTGCCTTAATCCAAAGAAAGCACTTTTATAAAAATGTCTATGTGTATGTGTGTGCTTGTGTCTGTCTGTTTATGTATGTGTATATTTTGAACAGCATAACTAAAAAATCTGTGTTACATTCACATAAGTTCTTCTACGCTAACACCCTGTATTATTTATTAATGAGTAAACGTGTTATCTAGCGAAAGCATATCTTGCAGAAACAACCCCATTACACATATCGTTATAGATACAAAAGGAACAGAAGTAGTCGAATGCTTCAGAACTGGAGGTTATATGCTGGCATGTATACTATTTTCATCCAGTCGCTAGAAACAATTGAACGTCGACAGGACTTCCAAAGAATGACAAAAGTATTGATAAATTCGAACCATTAATAACGAATATCTCGGAAATGGCTTATGCTAAAAAAAGGCTATTTTAAATAAATTGTGTTTTGTTTTTGAGTAATGCTGTTCACAGATGGACACACATGCAACACACACACACACACACACACACACACACATACATTAGGACTCTTTTTAAAAAAAAATTTCAGGGGACCTCAAGCCATGTAATTCCGGTGAAACCTTGATATCGATGTTTTGGGTGGAATTAATACTTCCAGTGCTTATTTATGTGTGGGCGCTGCAAAAAATAATAGCAGATTATAAATCAAGGTATAAAAGTAGAGTTTTATTTTGCGAGTAGGAATATTTGCGAAACGAAGGCCGTAGGTCGAGCAAAACAAAACCAGTTTTAACACTTGTGGCATACAATATTTTTAGACAGTGCTCGAATTTGTAAAATATCAATAATATTATATTGATTCCTGAAATTAACAGATCACCTTTAGAACGTGTTCTTGAAACAAGAGAAATGACGTTTAAAAAACGAGATATCAGATATTTTGAGATTTTGTGGTCATTTGTTGTTTTGTTGTAGCAGTCATTTTAAGTGAAATTATTTTCAACCTGTTTTGCCTTACAACAAAAAATGAAACAAATGATTAAATACTATATCATATTGCTTTCTGGATTTTTTATTTCTAGTGTTATTCTTTCTGCTGCTTCTGCAATTTCACCTGCTCTTCCATTTCAGTTTCTTCTAAATTCATAATTTCCGCCATTTAATCTTTGTGTAGGTTATTGTAGATAAAAAAATCTGATGTGTTACACTCACATGACTTTCTCTACTCTTGTACAAACTATTTTTACAAACGCTTATTCTCCAGCTACTTCATGTTAATCGAGATAAACATTTGCAGACTCTATCTTATTGCTAATTTTCTTGTAGATGTAAGGGGAATATATATTTACAAGGGCAGTATCGAAATACAGTAGCCTTTAAGCACATACATATCTCTTAATAGCTGGTTGCTAGGTGCAGGACTATTCCCTTTTCCACAGATTAATACTCTTTGCATATCCAAGACAAAAAATGAATAACGAATTCCCATTTGAGAAAATAAGTATTGAAAAATTTAAGAGAATAACAAGCAATATCTCGAAAACGGTTCACTCAACAAAAAAAAACGTATATGACATAAATTGTGTATTTTAATGCGATCTACATCTTTTGTGTAGTAAAATTTTGTCTATCTCTTATGGTTTACCAGTTTACCAAAAGTCGTTCACAATGAAGAATACTTTTGGAGACATTCCCAGAAAATTCAAGATATACATTGTATTTTTCATGAAAATATCTTAAACATATGATATTTTAATCAAAATCGTTAGAGCCATTTTTGAGAAAATTAAAATTTTTGAAAAATGTTCCATGTAAAGGGTAATCTGGGGTGGGGGGATTTTCTTGAAAACCTTCGTGTCGTATCTCTGGAAGATACTGAACCTAAATACCAAGTTTGGTGTTTATCCGACTGTTCTTTTCTGAGTTATGCTGTTCACAATCAGACACACACACACACACACACACACACACACACACACACAGACACACACATGGACATGTTTCCAAAAATGCTTTTTTTGGATTCAGGGGGTCTCAAAACATGTATTTCCGGTGAAATCTCTGTATCGAATTTTTGGGTGGAATACAATACTTCCCCTACTTACTGTACGTAGTAGAGAAAGCAACAATAAGCAGAAGGCTGCAATATAACGTATAGGTTAACTCTACAACGAATTGCGATAAATTGAAGTATGACGATTTGTATTGTGAACAGATAAAGCGAGCGCCTTGAGAAATTAATCGTGTAAAAGGACATAATAAAACGTAAAACCTCATCAGACCAAGTTGAGTTATTAAACGTGTGCAAACACAAAGGGTAATTGCGATGTGATTGGACTTGAAACCGAAGTTGGTCATAATGAAGATTATTGCGGTGATCTAAAGCTTTTAGCTCGTGTGCACCGTGTTAGAATTTCTAGTTTTAGGTCATGCTGTGTAAAAAAGTATTTAGAACTTCATAAGACTCATTGCCTCTTAGGTGAAACAATCTTATGTGTTACATTCACATGACTATCTCTACCCTCTATCGTTTATTAGTGTCTATAAAAAAGATTCTTACGAAAGTTAATTACAATGCATAGTAGGTAGAGAAGGTATTGCATTCCACCCAAAAATTTGATCCAGAGATTTTACTGGAAATCATGTTTTGAGGCCTCCGAATCCAAAATAAGCATTTGTTGTGTGTGACTGTGAACACCATAACTCAAAAACGAAAAGTCGCATTTCCGAAATATCCTTTATTAATGGTTGGCATTGTCTTTCTTTGTCATCGTTGTCATTCTTTTCAACTCCTGTTAATTTTTTGTTGTTTCTCGCAATGTCACGGAAATAGTATGGAATTTTAAGGCCAGCATATAGCGTCCAGTTCTTAAACATTTGACTATCGCTGTTCCCTTTGTATCTACAGAGTGGAACATTTAAGTTGAGTCTGTATAGTATCTCCAAAACTAAGCCTTGTAGAAAGAAATGTCTTGAATAAAAGTTGTTTGTTATTGTGGGGGAAAGTAAATGACACTAGTCGTGTTTTTTGAGGACCTTATGATGGTCATTTTAGTGCCAGTTAGTTTTTTTAAAGGGAACCTACATTTTGTATGTTGTTTTCTCATTAGAAAATGGTTTATAAAAAGCTATTTACTTTATGATGAGGAATAAGGAAGCGAATAAAAAATGTTGGTTACCAAATACGAAAGGTAACTTCACCCTTAAATGACCATTCATGGATGGTCCAACCACTCATTGTCCTTTTCGTACACAACCATTCAGAATTTTCGTTGTTATTTCCGTTGATGTAAGAACAATTGCAAAGTGCTTTATACAAATGTTGCGTAGTTTTTTATGAGGAGTGAGAAAACAACATAAAAGGGTAGGATCCCATTTAAAAAATTAAATTGACCCTAAAACGACTATCACAACATCCTCGAAACAAAACACGACTAATGGCATTTTCTTTTCCCCATAATATCAAGTAACTTTTATTCAAGACATTTCTTTCTACAACGCTTAGTTTTGGAGATACTGTACATTCTCAACTTAAATGGTCCACCTTGTATAACGAAATGTGTAATGACGTAGCTGTTTCTGATGGTTTATAATGAAGTTTATAGAAAAATAAATTTTTCGTAAGAATAGTTTGTATATCTACTAATAAACGATAGAGGTAGAGAATGTCATGTGAATGTAATACATCGGACTTGTTTAATTCTCGAATATCTAATTTTGGCATGGGTTAAATTTGCTCCGGTACCTAAAGATACATTTTTGACGTGATGTGCAACCCTTCCAAATGAATCAAGTATCAAGCTATAGTTAAAGAAACTAAATAAAATAAAAGGGGCCCACTTTCGGAGTACTGAGTGCTAAGAACCCGCTGACTTACACGGTCTCCCTTATAGGATTCTCATTTCCAAATGGAGTTTCGCTGAGAGGCCCTCAATGAAAATCGCTCCACTTAGGGAATTATCGATACAACCAAGGAACCCATCTTTCTTATTTACCAAGTCTTAACGCTTCTTTGGATTACAAAGGGCTTTTTTTTCCGCTCACATTGTCCGACGTGTTCTTGAGAAGAACAAAGTTTCTGCGTTTGGCGCCATGTTGCTTTCTTGCCAACGGCATTTCAAAAACAAGCTTTAGAAAGTAGAGGAATGGGGGAAGACGAGAATTTTCTCTGGTAGCTACAGTTAAGTGGTAGAGATTGCGATTTTATAAGAGCCAACACAAAGCCCTTCACATAATAGTAGTTTATTGACATAAGTACACTCATTCTGATTGTCCGAAGTGCAGTGACACTAAAGTGAATTTAATTTGTAAAATACTATTTGATACTATATGCAGAACTTTTTTAATCATTAGACATCCTGTAAAATTTTCTGTTGAGAGAGGTAAAAATGGTTATTATCATTATTATCTGAACCCTATTGCACCAAATGGCATATTATAGTTGTAAATGCACATACAAATCAAACAAATAACAAATTAACTTATTACAAACAATTAAATGAATAAATAAATGCCAGAAATAAAGGATATAAACGCAGATTGTAACAGGATTTAGTGAATAATTTTGTCAAAGGCTGTGAATAATTTATTTTACATTGATAAAGATGTCTTAGTAGAATACGTCTTCTCATATGTTGTCCATCGCACTGGAACAGCAGTGGAATACTGTTTCTTCTGGCATTTCACAATTGCAAATAAAACCATCTGGTGAATACACATGAAAACGTTGGTAACTTTTGAATTCTTCGTGTCCAGAAATAAATTGTGCTGAAGGAAATAACAAATTTAAGCCATTTAGCACATGTTATTCCACTTTTCTACTATTTGCTTTCTTTGATAACAATTTAAATATGAATTTGGACACAAATAATAGCTAAATTGCAGGTTGAATTTGGCAGAAAGTTTTGCAACTGATCAACTCTCTCGTTTCCAACAATTCTAGCATGGCCCTTAACCCACGATAGACAAATATATTTGGTATTTTCAATAATGCTCTTTCTAATTGTATTTGCCAGAGGACTATTGCTAGACTTGTCTTGAATGGCAAGAAGAGAGACACGTGTGTTAAGTTGATTTTCAATACTCCAATGGTTGTGATAATAACTTAGCAAAAACTTTTTCAAACAAATTCTGAAAGATAAAGATGTCTTAGTAGAATACGTCTTCTCATATGTTGTACATCGCATCTACAGAACGTCAGTAATGAATTGTCTGGAAAAGGATTCCGTGTAAAATTCCAACATTATGTTTTTAAAATCCCTTCGTAGTAACAATGATAATGATAAAAATAATAATTTCAGAGAAACTCGATCTGCAAATATCCTTCGAAAAAACTGAATACATTTCATGCAATAAAGAAGCACCAAAATACGCGGAAATCAAATATGTAAAAATTAAAGGAGTTTCACAGTTTAAATGCCTCAGTGAAATAATTCAGGAAAAAGGAATCGAAACTAAATCTAATAAAAGTAGATGCAAGAAAATGGAAACAGCATAAAGATTTAGTAAAAACATTATAATAAAAAGTGCATGTCTAAGCATACAAACTTAAGGCATAACACTGTAACTAAACGGAGCAGAAACATTAATTTGCAACAGAAAAGTAGGAAAAAGAATGTGGGAAAAGAATGCAAAATTATAAATACCATCTTAGGTCCACAAGTCATAGGTGAACAATAAAGACTCAGAAGAAAAAATTAAATAAAAATATATATAGACATTCACAGTTACATTAGAAATCTAAGGTTAAAACTTTATGGACATACTAAACTAATGAACTAAAACAAGCTCACAAAACAAATAGCGGAATTCTGTGTAAACAGACGTAAATCACTATAAAGTGGATTGGTGAAGTAAAAAATGACAAAATTGGCAGGAATGACGTATGAAAATATCCTAAACAGAGATATCTTTAGAAATCAAAGTGGATGAGTGGAAAGTTGACAAAGGGAACAAACTGATGAAAAAGAACTGGAAAAACATGGACAGACTAGAGAAACAAGGCCCGCAGCCAAAGAATGAGAAAACTATGGATTCAAGGGAAAACAAATGTCTCTAAGTGTTTTGCGTAGTCCTATAAGGTTTTATTCGCTATTAAAAATTACAGTAATAGCAATACCAATAATAATAATATTATTATTATTATTAATAATATTATTATAATGCAGTACAAGCTCAAACTCGAACAAATAAAAAACATGTATGACAATGCACTCTTTAAATAGTGTACATTCAGATATGACTTCAGTCTTATTCGTACTTCTAGCACAAAAGAGAAGTTGAGAAAACGTATGAAGATAGGAATCTGAGAAACGACTCTGGATTTATATGTGCAGTTTTTAAAATAACAGCTGAACATTTTCTGAGACGTCATTATATTTATTTTGCCAAAAATGAAACTTTTACACATTTGTCAATGTGTTAAGGATAAACGAAATACTAAACGTGCTTTTCTAATTTATTAAAACCAGAGACTTAATTTTTTCACTGTCGTTACTGGAAATTAAAGAAGTAGGTATACTTATACGTTCACTTCAATTAATAATTGCATTTTTGATACATTGATTAATGTGAAAAGATTTTATTAATAAAATTAAATATTTATCTTCTCCCATAAATACCGAAGTACAAGATTAATACCTTAATTTAATTTTTTTATATTTCTGTAATAAATTATGACTTCAAAGTTTTAATAAATAGAGTTTTAACCAACTTGGAAAATAGGTATAAAACATGGAACATGATTTGGAAATTCTTTTTTAAGAAAGAAACCTATTCTTATAAAAAATTCCAATTAGAAATATTAATACACACATTTTTAAGTGCATTATGGAATTTTTTTTGGATGTGCATCTCTATTTTATAAGTGATAAAACATTTCGATGATGCCAAAATAGCAAGAAAATGGAACGTGAGAAAAAAGGCTATAATTCGTGAATATGCATATCTATTATCCCGCGAGTGGTTAGAAATCTATATATTATTAAGAGAGAACATTTGTGTGTGCGTGCGTGTGTGTGTGCGGCGGCGCGTGTGCGTGCGTGCGTGTGTAGGGTAATCTCAAAAACATTCAACCGATTTTGATAATTATTTTACCATTGAAAAACGTTATTATTCCAAATGATCAATCACTATATAGTGTTTCCAAAATTTGAAAATTGCGAGGTTAGGTGTTTCTTATTCATATTCACGTCACCAATCTTCAGTCATGTTTCGCTGAATATGGATATCAGAGGATCTTTTCTGCACTTTATTGGAATATATTGCAAATTTTTAATGGGGAGGTTTAAAGTATTTTAAAATCGAGTTATTTTAGGGGAGTTATGTGAGAATGTACATGGTTCACATCCCCATATTTCCCTCATATTTCACCTAATTATTATCAAGTAATATTTTTGGTATGATTTTGACAAAACCGGATACATTTGAGTTCTATAAACTTACAAAAATGATAGCTACCCTTACATTCAAACCCTATTTTCAACCCCTAAAATACAAATCAACATTATTTGGCCTATCTAAATGAAATTTTGTACGAGGGCGATACTGAAAATTTTTAGATTGCGATGTTTCTAAAAACAAATGAAATTTGTTTCATTTCAGTTACTTTCTAATGTTTTACGAGTTGGTTTCTGTGTAGTTTGTTCAGTTTGCTCAAATAATTTGTTAATTATCATTTAAAGATTTTGTGTTCATCAACCAAAAATGAATTTCACTATAGAACATTTCCGGGCTATACTTTTTTACCAATTTAATCCATCATTACCCTAAACAATGTGAATATCAGCTGAGAAATGCATTTGGCGAAGAAGCCCCAAATAAATCAACAATTTATAATTGGTAGGGCGAATTCAAAGGAGATTGGTTCTTTCTTAGTGATGAATTTCCTGAAGGACGCCCAGAACTACCGTTACCGATGAAAATACTGTCGCTGTTCGAGCAATGCTTAAAGAAGATCGACAAACATCTTATTAATTTATTCGGGCGACATTGTACAAGATATTTTACAACCTCAGTGAGAAAACTTAGTATTCGGTGGATTCCACATAAACTGACTCCCGATCAAAAACAACAACGCTTTGATTAGTACAGAGAAAGTCTGGAAAAATTATAACACGGAACTTCAAAATTGGTTTGGTGATGAATCTTGAATTTATTGATACGATCTAAAAGAAAAGTCAATCGGCTCAATGCGACGAACAGAACCTAAGCCTACAAAAGTCAAACGAATTTGCAGTGCTGGTAAGAAGATGCTTACTAGTTACTTTCTCTGCTACGTATAGTAAGTAGGGGAAGTATTGTATTCCACCCAAAAATTCGATACCGAGATTTCACCGGAAATACATGTTTTGTGACCCCCTGAATGAAAAAAAATTTGGAAAAATGTCCGTGTGTATGTCTGCGTGTGTGTCTGTGAACATCATAACTCAGAAACGAACAGTCGCTAAACACCAAACTTGGTATTTAGGTTCAGTATCTTCCAGAGATGCGACACGAAGGTTTTCAAGAAAATCCCTCCACCCCAGATTATCCTTTACATGGAACATTTTTCGAAAATTTTAATTTTCTCAAAAATAGCTATCGATTTTGATTAAAATATGATATGTTTAAGATATTTTTATGACAAATAAAATGTATATCTTGAATTTTCTGGGAATGTCTCCAAAAGTATTCTTCATTGTGAACGGCTTTTGCATAACTGCTAAACCATAAGAGATAGACAAACTTTTACTACACAAAAATGTAGATCGCGTTAAAATACACAATTTATGTCATATACATTTTTGTTGTTGAGTGAACCATTTTGGAGATATTACTTGTTATTCCCTTAAATTTTTCAATACTTATTTTGTCAAATGGGAATTCCTTATTCATTTTTTTGTCTTGGATATGCAAAGAGTATTAATCTGTGACAAAGAGAATGGTGCTGCACATAGCAACCAGCTATTAAGAGATATGTCAATGCTTAAAGGCTACTGTATTTCTATATTGCCCTTGCAATTACAAAACAAGGGAAACATAGTATGCCTTAAGCGATAGTCAAATATTTTTAGAATTGGTCGCTGTGTTTAAATGTAATTCTCTTTGCATGTCAAAAGATCGTCTCTGCAAATGTTTATCTCGATTAATATGAAATAGATGGGGAATAAGAGTTTGTGAAAATAGTTTGTACAAGAGTAGAGAAAGTCATGTGAGTGTAAAACATCAGATATTTTTATTCTAAAAGGGCCATATTGCTACTATAGCATTAGAAGTTATACGTACCGTTACTGCCTACTAATACACAAATATTTGTTTACAGCAAATTCTTGAAAATTTTCGTGAAAAACGTCCAAAAGGAAAAATGTTACATCATGACAACGCATCCTCGCATACAGCAAAACTAACAACTGAGTATATTGATGCTTTAAACGTCAGCACCATGGACCCTAATCTAGCATCTTGTGATTTATTTTTGTTTTCCAAAATTAAAGATAAAATGCGTGGAATCACTTTTTCGTCATCAGATGAAGCGGTGGAACATTATAAAAAGCTGGTTTCTGAAGTGCCTCAGGAAGAGTGGCATCATTGCTATAAGGACTGGTTCTCATTGAAATGGTTTAATGTTAAAGGGGAATATTTTGAAAATAATTTACATTCTTAAAACTAACCCTGTTTGACTATCTAAACATTTTCAGTGTTATCCTTGTAGGCTTATATTATAGGACTCAAGGAAAGTTATAAGCTACTTTCTAACTCAAAAACAAAGCAACCCCTACATATTTTGAACCTTTTATATAGAAATCAGCGCTATTTAAACTATATGTTCAAAATAATGCACAACTATGCAATAGTTGTCGGCAAAAAGCATAGCTAGTGCATTACAACTTCTAAAAATCTGATGTGTTGCACGCAAATGACCTTCTCTACTCTTATACAAACGCTTATTCGCCACCTACTTCATATTAATCGAGATAAACATTTGCAGAAAAGCAAAAATCTTATTGCTAATTTTCTTGTAGGTACAAGGGGAATATGGTAGGCTTTAAGCGACAGTCGAATCCTTTAAGAGTTGGTTGCTATGTGAAGCATTCCATTCTCTTGCATGTCCAGGACATCAAAAAACGAATAAGGAATTCCAATTGGAGACAAACTATAAGTATTGGAAAAGTGAAAAAATAACAAGGAATATCTCGGAAATCGTTCACTCGACCAAACAAAAAAGAAATACAGAACAAAAATTGTGTGTTTTAACGAGATCTACGTTCCTGTGTAGTCAAAATTTGTCTATCTCTTACGGTTTACCAGGTATGCAAAATTCATTCAGAATGAAGAGGACTTTTGGGGATATTCTCAGAAAATTCAAGGTACAAATTGAATTTGCCATGAAAATATCTTATGCTGTTCACTGACTGACAGACAGACATACACAGACGGACATATTTCCAAAAATCCTTTATTTGGATTCAAGGGGCTTCAAAACATGTATTTCCGGTGAAATAACGGTATCGAATTTTTGGGTAGAATACAATACTTCCCCTACTTAATATACGTAGTACAGAAAGTAAAAACTCATAATGCTTATTTTGAATTATATAGTACTCGAAGTTTGTCAGAGCTATACTGTTTGGTCAACCAGGGCACTAATTTGTGCATTTGAACTACAGGACTTGACGAAAATTATAGGATCCTTCAACTTCAAAAAGCTTCCCATAATCATAATTTTTTACCCCTCGTGTACAAATTCACAATATGTGACCATCATGGACAAAACTTTGGACAGTTACGCTATAGGTAAAAGCACAAATTAAAGATTAATTAGGACTTTCAAAATCAGTACTATCCTTGTTTAAAAGCCGTACTTATGGAATCTATCATTGTAATGCTGGTTAAGTGCTCAAATTTTGCATTAGTGGTAGGTTTCTTGTAGTGATGGTACGATACCGCTATTTATCGACACTCGATACGATACTGATTTTTGAGTACCAATATTCGATACTTGCTTTATGAAAAAAACTCTAAAGGCCTCCCCCACAAACATACGTTTTTCATCTTAGGTGTATTGTACTGCCACCTACTGCCTGGTACTCATTATCCGTGACCTCAGTAGTCATTAGACATAGTAAAACAGCAGAATGGGACCCTCCGTGACACTCACGAACTTCGTACGTGGTCAGGAGATTGGTGACACTGTACGCGAGATTTTCACAGTCCTAAACATCCCTAGGTCCACTGTTTCTGATGTGATAATGAAGTGGAAACGTGAAGGGACATGTACAGCACAAAAGCGTACAGGCCGACCTCGTCTGTTGACTGACAGAGACCACCGACATTTGAAGAGGGTCGTAAACAGTAATAGGCAGACATTTATCCAGACCATCACACAGGAATTCCAAACTGCATCAGGATCCACTCTCAGTACTATGACAGTTAGGCGTGAGGTGAGAAACCTTGGATTCCATGGTCGAGCGGCTGCTCATAAGCCACACACCACGCAGGAAAATGCCAAACGACGCCTTGCTTGGTGTAAGGAGCGTCAACATTACACGATTGAACAGTGGCAAAACGTTGTGTGGAGTGACGAATCATGGTACACAATGTGGCGATTCGATGGCAGGGTGGGGGTATGGCGAATGCCCGGTGAACGTCATCTGCCAGCGTGTGTAGTGCCAACAGTGAAATTCGGAGGTGGTGGTGGTGTTACGGTGTGGTCGTGTTTTTCCTGGAGGGGGCTTGCACCCCTTGTTGTTTTGCGTGGCAGAATCACAGCGCAGACCTACATTGATATTTTAAGCACCGGATGGGTGGAATCGGGAATGGCGATTGCATCTTTCAACACGATCGAGCACCTGATCATACTGCACGGGCTGTGGACGAGTGGTTACACGACAATAACATCCCTGTAATGGACTGGCTTGCACAAAGTCCTCACTTGAATCCTACAGACACCTGTGGGATGTTTTGGAACGCCGACTTCGTGCCAGGCCTCACCGAGCTACATCGATACCTCTCCTCAGTTCCGCACTCCGTGAAGAATGGGCTGCCATTCCCCAAGAAACCTTCCGGCACCTGATTGAAAGTATTCCTGCGAGAGTGAACGCTGTCATCAAGGCTAAGGGTGGGCCTACACCACATTGACTTCCAGAATTACCGATAAGGCGCCACGAACTTGTACTCATTTTCAGCCAGGTGTCCGGATACTTTTGATCACGTAGTGTATTATCTCGCGTCTTAAGTTCTGATTTGTTTCTGCTGGATTCACAGATTTTGGTCGCTAGAGTAGGTAAAAGTAATGGCTGATAGTGAGTCGCTAAGCTAGACTATTGCAGAGACGTGATTTAGCACGTCAGCTAAATCAGCTTCATTCACAACTCAGTTAACGCTGCATGTTACATGAGTACCTCTATTTTTCCCCCCATTGTTTTGCATATTTGCATTTAGACACAAGAGTCTATGGAATGTTGCATTGATTCGCCCATCGGAAACGCATTCAAGGTCTATCAAGAAATATAGTCCAGCAACTCCTTGGGGACACGTGCGAGGCTCGACTCCTTTCATTCCTTATCTGGTATAAAGTTAAATGTAAAAATTGTCAATAATGCAAAACTTAAAAGTTTTAAACTATCGAAGCTTTATTTGAAAGTATTAGATATACTTCGATACCACCGAGTACGGAGGTCCCATCCTTAATTTCTTCTCTCTTCTTCTCTTTCTCTCTCACCTCAGTGTGTTTCTCTATCTCCTAATCCCTTTTTCCCATTCACTCTCTCTCCTCCGCTTTACTTCTCTCCCACTCCCTACTCCCAGTCTTTTGCTCCCGCTCTCCCCCTCATATGAAAGGTTTCGAAAACTGATAACAAAGTTAATTTTTATAAAATTTGTTAAATTGGTATAATTGTAGTTGTAAATTGTGTTAAATGGCTTTATCACCCATTTGAAGCCATGAGGAAATAGTCACATTAATCATCCCCGTGAATGCAAGAACGCAAACGCATTTCATTTTGTTTTCTTTTAATACTTTACTATGATGTCTACAAATTGTACTAGCTAATATTGCTTACATTAGTTTGATGCGTTACGTTCACATGACTTTCCCTATCCACTATAGTTTACTACTTTCTCTACTACGTATAGTAGAGGAACTATTGCATTTCACCCAAAAATTCGATACTGAGATTTCATTGGAAATACATGTTTTGAGGTGCCCTGTAACCAAATAAAGCATTTTTGGAAACGTGTGGAGTTTAGAATCTTCCAAGGATGCGACACGAAGATTTGCAAGAAAATCCCTCAGACTACCCTTTACATGGAACATTTTTTGAAAACTGTGATTTCCTCGAAAATGCCTCTCGATTGTTATTAAAATATGTTTAAGATATTTTCATTGCACATGAAATGTATAGATATCTTGAATTTTCTGAGAATGTCCCCAAAAGTCCTCTTCACTCTGAATGACTATCGTGTAACTAGTAAATCGTAAGAGATAGACAAAATGTACAACTCAATAAAGGTAGATCTCGTTAAAACACACAATCCATGTCACACATACACACACACACACCATATATAATAGGAATTTGTTATAGAAAATTAGCAATAAGATCTCGATTAACATGAAGTAGATGTACAATAAGCCTTTGTAAAAATGGCTTAAAAAGAGTAGAGAAAGCATGTGAGCGCAACATATCACATTTGTTTTTATATAGCTTCTACAAATTATTCTTACGAAAGCTTATATTACTTTCTCTACTACGTATAGTAAGTAGGGGAATTATTGTATTCCACCCAAAAATTCGATACTGAGATTTCACCGGAAATACATGTTTTGAGACCCCCTGAATCCAATAAAAGCATTTTTGGAAACATGTCCGTGTATGTGTCTGTGGGTGTGTGTGTCTGTGTGTCTGTCTGTGAACAGCATAACTCAGAAACGAACAGTCGAATAAACACCAAACTCAGTATTTAGGTTCAGTATCTTCCAGAGATGCGACACGAAGATTTTCGAGAAAATCCCCCACCCCAGATTACCTTTACATGGAACATTTTTCGAAAATGTTAATTTTCTCAAAAATGGCTGCAACGATTTTGATTAAAATATCATATGTTTAAGATATTTTCATGACAAATGAAATGTATATCTCGAATTTTCTTGGAATGTCTCCAAAAGTATTCTTCATTGTGAAAGACTTTTGCATAACTGGTAAACCATAAGAGATAGACAAAATTTTACTACACAAAAAATGTAGATCGCGTTAAAATACACAATTTATGTCACATACATTTTTGTTGTTGAGTGAATCATTTTCGAGATATTGCTTGTTATTCCCTTAAATTTTCCAATACTTTTTCTCAAATGGGAATTCGTTATTCATTTTTTTATGTCCTGGGCATACAAAGAGAATAGCATGCGCCACATAGCAACCAGCTCTTAAAATATTTGACTATAGCTTAAATACTACCATATTCCCCTTGCATCTACAAGAAAATTAGCAATAAGATTAACATCTCGATTAACATAAGCATATGGAGAATAAGCGTTTGTAAAAATAGTTTGTACAAGAGTAGAGAAAGTCATGTGAGTGTAACACATCAGATTTTTTTACCCGGTTCATGATAACCGAGATAAACCTTTGCAGAAATAATTTAATTACACATTTCATTTCATGTACAAGGGGATCAGTGAGATGTTTAAAAACGGGATGCTACATCATGGCCTTAAAATTTCACAGTCTTTGCATGACATCGAGATAAATAACCAAATAGCAAGAGCACTTTAAAAATAGCATAGTATTGAAAAATTGAAAGCAATAGGAACAGATATCTCGGAAATGGCTTATGCCAAAACTCCCTCTTCAAAAAAACTTAATTTTAAATAAATTCTGTATTTTAAACAGTTCTAAATGTGTCTGTAGTGAACGTTTGTCTATCTCTAATGGTTTACCTGTTATACAAAATTGGTAAATAGGACTAAATAAAATTCCTTCCAAAGAAGAGAACTTCACGCGCTGTTCCCAAAAAATTGTAGTATATTTAGTAGTTTATTTGTAGTATAAATGTCTTAAATATACGGTAGTTTAATTCAAATCGTTAGAGCACTTTTTAAGAAAACAAATATCGAAAATTGTTAAAAGCAAAGAATGGTTCGTAACTTTTTTTATATTCCTTGTGTCGCATTTTCAGAGGATACTGAGTTTAAATATTAGGTTGTCTCATAAATTATGCGGGTTTTAAGTTTGCTGTTTCAGAAGAATTAGTTTTTTTTTGTTTGCCAATACTATTTACAGGATGCCATGGCTAGTATTACGTATATTGGGAGAATATGTCAGTTGTCAGTTGTTAATACATAATCAAAATTGGAGGTTACAAGGTTTGAGATTAGAGTCCTTCTAAAGCACTACTGGAAACAAGATTCAAGCTGTCGCGGCTCGAAAAATCTGTGAAGTGGAAGGAGAAGGTTACGTTAGTGAGTGTGTGGCACAATTGTTCCAACGTTTCAACACTGGAGAAGAAAACACTAAAGATTTACTACGTTCTGAAGACTAAATTATGGGATATTGAGAATACACGCAGAGTTTGGGAAGAAAATCCGCAAAAAGGTACCCGTAGGCTTCAGAAAAACTTGGTCCACCATAAGATATCATACATCGCCAGACTAAGAAACTTGGAAAATTAAATGGAAGCTGTAGATCTGTATCTCATGAATTGACACCTCAACAGGCTCAACGTAGAGTGGATATCTGTCGTCAGCTTATCGGTAATACCATGGATGATAGATTTATCAGGAGAATTGTCACATGTGACGAAAAATGGGTCTATTACCGCAACCCTGATGCCTCGAAACAGTGGCTCAGTCCTCGACAACCTGGCAAACTCATAGTTAAAAAAACCAGTTCGGCCCCAAAGTAATGTTGTGTGTCTGGTGGTATTTTTAAGGAGTGACTCACTGGGAGTTGTGCAGTCAATGCGGATCTTTATTCTCAACAACTGGTAGGGGTTCATGAAATTTTGAGACGGAGATATCCAGCATTAGCTAACCGAAATAGAGTTCTCTTCCTTATTACACGAACAACCATGACAAAAATTCAGGAATTAGAAGCTGTCGAACTGCTACCACACCCATCATACAGCCCTGTTCTTGCGCCTTAGGGTTACCAGCTGTTTCGATCCATGGCCAATTTCTTGCGGGTCAGAAATTTCGAAAACATTGTTGCTATGGAAGTGGTTCCGCCGAATTCCTCGCATCAAAAACCAGAGACTGGTAACGTCGTGGGATAATAAACCTCGCTGAAAGATGGCTAAAGACC
The DNA here is from genome assembly GCA_030765065.1 of Deroplatys truncata. Classification (NCBI taxonomy): domain Eukaryota; kingdom Metazoa; phylum Arthropoda; class Insecta; order Mantodea; family Mantidae; genus Deroplatys; species Deroplatys truncata. Next base: position 167,973,847 of record CM060979.1, read on the forward strand.
ATAGAATCTCATGGCATCTAGTTTAAAGAGTAGTTTAATTTCTTGTCCAGAAAAGTTCCAAATAAAGTTTTGCCTAAAAAACGACACATGAGACACCATCTATACGACGCGTGGTATTTATTTAGCATTTCGCTTTAGAGTTAAAGTGTTCACACACATACACACACACGCGCGTGCGAACTTTTTCTAAAAACGTGCAGCAAGAATTCAGTGGGCATCAAAACAAATATTTTCTGTGAAATCTCAATAGAGATCTCCAAATATATCTGCAAAGTTTGTACGTTAACCTATTGTATATTTCTTATGGTTTATGCATTATACAAACTTATTTCCGGAAAATTAAAGATACTCATTTATTTCCAATTCAAATATCTTAACTTATCTATGATATTTAATAAAAATCGTCAACAATTTTTTAAGAAAATAAAGAATACTGATTTTTATCCATGCAAAGTGTAACTTCAGGTAGTACCCTTGGAAGATACTGATCTTAAATACCAAGTTTGGTATTTAACGGTTTTAGATTTATGCTGTTCACAGATACACACAGATATACACATATACACATGGAGATACACACACGAATATTGTTTATAAAAATTCTTTTTTGGGAATTCAGGGGTCTTCAAAACACGTATTTCCAATAAAATCTCGACATAGAAATTTTGGGTGAAATACAATAGCCACAGAGGAAGTAAACATTTAGATCTTTTTAAACACAAAATTTATAAGAACTATTTTTTTTTTTTGCTTTAAGCATTTCTGAGATATTCTTTGTTATTATTTTAGATTTACAAATATAGTTTTTCACGTGATAGTCGCCATTTTTTCTCGTGGTCATATAAAGAGTGTGCAATTTAAAAGCCATCACATAGCAATCTGCTTTTTAAAACTCTCACCATTGCTTTAGCCTGCTGTATCGTTTTTATAGGAAATGTAAATGTGCAATGAATGGTTATCTCGGTCAACAAGAAGTAGATACCGACCGGGTTGGCTCGGACGGTAAGGAGGTCCCGGTTTCAAACAAAGTTGACTGGAGATTTTTCGTGACTTCCTTTGGTCGCCAAGGTAAATACCGGATCGGTTATATAATACCATGTCCCAAAGTTCCACCTTAAGTCTAAAACAATAGCAAACATGAAAACAGGTGGTAATAGGGAATGCTTGGCTATCTATCCGAATAATGAAATCCGGTAGAACGGATGACACCCTAATGTCATCTGCATTACACGTGTTGAAGCAGAGATACAGTTGCCTAGCACTAAGGCGTCTTGGCCACGTATCGAAGGTGCCATCAGCCCGTAGAGTATAGAAGCGGAGGTGCAGTTGCCTATTACTAAAGCCCCTGTGGATTCTCATCAAAGCTACCATCTGCCCGTCAAGTATAGTAGCAGAGGTACAGTTGCCTGGCACTAAGGCCTCTTGGGCACCTATCGAAGTTGTCATCAGCCCGTAGTGTATAGAAGCGGAGGTGCAGTTGCCTATTACTAAAGCCTCTGTGGATTCTCATCAAAGCTACCATCTGCCCGTCAAGTATAGTAGCAGAGGTACAGTTGCCTGGCACTAAGGCCTCTTGGGCACCTATCGAAGTTGTCATCAGCCCGTAGTGTATAGAAGCGGAGGTGCAGTTGCTTATTACTAAAGCCTCTGTTGACTCGAATCAAAGCTACCATCTGCCCGTCAAGTACAGAAGCAGAGGTACAGTTGCATGGCACTAAGGCCTCTTGGACAAGTAACGAAGTTGCCATCAGCCCGTAGAGTATAGAAGCAGATATACAGTTGCCTGGCACTGAGAGCTCTGTGTAAAAGTATTGAAGCTGCCATCTACCCATCACGTATACAAGCAGAGATACAGTTATCTGGCACTAAGGTCTCCGTGGACACGTATTGAAGCTGCCATCTGCTTGTCACAGAAGCAGAGGTACAGTTGCCTAGCACTAAGGTTCTGAGGACAGTGTCACAGCTGGCATCTGAGTCACAGAAGCAGAGAGACATTGCCTAGCACTAGGGCCTCTATGGACACGTGTCGAAGCTGTCATCTGCCCACACAGAAGCAGAGGTACAGTTACTTAGCACTAAGGCCTCTATGAACACGTGTCGAAACTGCCATCTGTCCGTCAGCTACTGAAACAAAGATACAGTTACCTGACACTCAGGTCTCTGTGGACACGTACCGAAACTGCCATCTGACTGTCACAGAAGCAGAGGTATAGCTACCTAGCACTAAAGCCTCTGTGGACGCTGTCGAAGCTGCCATCTGCCCGTCACATAAAGAAGCAGTTGCCTGGCTCTAAGGCCTCTGTGGATACGTATCGAAGCTGTCATCTGCCCGTCACATAAAGAAACGGAGGTGCAGTTGACTATCGCTTAGGTCTTTGTGGACACGTGTCGAACCAAGATGGTATGGTATAGGCTTGAGACCTAGAAGGCTAACTGTCCGCCATACACCGAACCACAAGGTATCTCCTAACAGATCCGCCGCGATATGACCATGTAGTAAACAGAGAAAGAAGTAGACAGAATAATAGGTTTTTGTAAGAGTACCTTGGTTAAGAGTGAAAAGAAAAAGTCATGTGAATGGAACACACAAGATTTTTAAGCACATGTTCATACGTATAAAAGTTAGAAATTTGTAAAGGAACTTTAAGTTGTGCACGAGGTTCTAGATGAACCATAAGAATAAAAAGTGAGCTGGAAATAAAACTCGGGAGAGTACGGAGAGGTTAAATTTTTGTGCTTAAATTCCAGGAATGATATGTAAAGTTTGAATAATGTTTCGCAAGTTTGCTGGCGTACTTGGCTGCGAATTATAATGACGGGGGAAAAAAGAACAAAACTTATTCTGGGTTGTATGCTTGCCGACGAGAGAAATTCTAACAACGCCAGGAAGAAGTAAGTTGCTTCTCTACCTCTAGGCCTCCTCTCGCTTTACGTAATAATAACATGCACCCCGCCCGCAATTTGAGATATGAATGTTACTCAACTTGGCATTTAATTCTTGCTTAGCTCTCTCTAATTACCACCAGCCGCAAGGGTTCCCAGCTTCCCTCTTTCTCTTTATTACTCTTTCTCTGCCTCTTTTTCACCTACCTTCGTCTTCTTGCACCTTTTGTTCCTCTTGAACGCTTATTAATTTCGCTTCATCCTGTCCGTCATTCAACTGCTATTACAGAGTGCTAGGGTTCGACTCTTAACCATGCTTATTTTAAAGTGAATGTTTATTCTGTAAGTATTCTTAAGCGCCACAAAAGATTTTACTTTCGGTATGCAAATGTTTCTCATTTTTTGCTCATTTCCTCTATTTTTATTAGTCGGTATACAAACTATTCCTAACTAAACTTATTTCTCTATCTACTGCATTTTAATCCAAATAAACCTTTGCATAAACACCTACGTTACACATTTCATTATAGATACAAAGCGAACAGCGTCAGTCAAATGTTTAAGAGCTAGACGCTATGTACTGGCCTTAAAATTCCATACTGTTTCCATGCAATCGCGAGAAACAACTGAATGTTGAAAGGGGTTTAAAGAATGACCCAAGAAATGAACAATTCGAGTCATTAACAACAGATATCTCAGAAATGGCCTATGCCACAAAACTGATTTGAAATAAATTGAGTGTTTTAAAGAGATCTACATTTCACGAGTAATACGTTTTCGTCTATCCTTAATGTTTTCCAGTTAAACAAGTTTATACAAAATTCCTTTCGATTGAAGAGAATTTTACAGGCTATTCCCAGACAATTCACGATATACATTTTATTTTTAATGTAAATATCCATAATGTATGGCATTTTAATCACAATCGCTAGAGCCACTTTTTAGACAATACAAATTTTCGGAAAATGTTCCATGTATAGGTAGTTGGTGTAGAAGGATGTTCTTGAAAATCTTCGTGTTGCATCCTTGGAAGATACTAAACTTAAATACCAAGTTTGGTACTTATCCAACTTTTCGTTTTTCAGTTACGCTGTTTTCTCTCTCTCTCTCTCTCTCTCTCTCTCTCTCTCTCTCACACACACACACACACACAAACACACACACGCACAGAATGCAGGGATTAAATTAAAATGACTTTTTTATTTATGGACACTGTTTAACTACTAAGGTTCTTAGCGCCCAATTCTATATTGGGTGTGAAAGACCGGTAATTTTGCTCAGAGGCCTCTTTATCAGGCTTGAGATTCTTTTACATGTCGTAAATCTATGTCGCGGGACCGCCGGCTTTACTTCCCTTCCGAAGAAAGCCATGCTAAGGGTTTTTACGTCCGAAAAAATCCATCGCCCTCCACCAGATTTGAACCCGCGACCCATTACTAGAAGCTAGCATGGTAACCACTACACCACGAAGGACGACAGGCTGACAGAGACACACACGCGCGGACCTTATTCTAAAAATGCTTTTTTTTGGATTCAGGGATCACAAAACTTACATTTCTGGTAACATCTGGTCATCGAATTTTTGGGTGAAATACACTACTTTCCCTATTTACTATACGTAGTAGAGAATGTACAGACCAAAGTTTATAAAGTACGTAAATAAATCAACAAAACAAGTAATTATCCATCCCTATTAAACGAGTAACTCTATTATCAATAATTAATGTATATACACTGCATTTGTCAGAAGCTCTTAATTTTCATTTTCTTTACTAGTAAATCAAGTAATGAATTGTTAAACAAGCCAACAATTAAACTTTTTTCCAATGCACGACATGCCATACATCTTCTGTTTCTAGCTACGAATCAAATATCCTTAAAAGTACTACTGTCATCAGAAAATCCACGCCATGCTTGTAATGCTGTTTGTAAAAATATATTAGTTAACAGGACGACAGTGGAAATTGACAATGATGAATAATATTTCTTAACAAGTAAGAACGTTTTATTTACTTTGGATTATAATTGCTTTAATACAATAATAATAATAATAAAATCATCGAAGTTATACCGAGTATTTAATCATACATTTATCATACTAACAAAATTCCTAAACCTACCGTTTTAGCGCCATATTCACAAAACTAAGAATTTCTTCTGTGTGCTTGTCTGAGGGGACTGAGAAATGCAATATGACAAAATTTAACATTTTCTATTTTAATTCTGCAAATCTTTCTGAAACAGAATATATATGATTTATTGGTCATAAAACACTAACTCTTAAAAACAGATTAAATGTACGGTGAGTTGGTTTAAACTTTAAAGTTCCGCACCCTTTTTGCTAAAACCTTTTGGAACTTCAACACTGTTTTCTGCTAAAGGGCAAAACGAGCTTCATCTAAGGAATTCCAGGTCAGAAGTCATACAATTTAAAATCGGGAAGCAACATAGGACGCGTCTAATGATGACTATTCCCCTGTAATGCAATGTTAGTCATATGTTTGAACTTCAAGCCTTCAAGTGCAATTATCTCAAAACTATATTTTTCCAAACACATGTTTCTTTTCTTCAAAAACTATAAAAGCTTCAAAGTCTGAAATTTGGCACAATTGTGTAAGACAATCTATTACTGAACTACAGTTACATTTTTAAATATAATACATTTTAAAAAGTTGAGGATTTTGTTTATAAAATTTATATGTATTTTTTTTAAATTCCTTTATGGAGAAAATATAATTCCAGAAATACTATTGGCAGCTTATTTCATTTAGTTCTGTGTTATGGAATAGAATGTCTTAATATGTAGTAAAAATCTTGGCTTTCTGCTTTAACTGGTTTCTGAGTAAAAGAAACCTAAAGGATTCAAATGTGTGTTCGTTTCACTAGCAAACCATTTTTTAGAAGTTAATATTTTTTTCATGCAAACTAAGAAACTTATAGTTGTTAAAATTTAAAGAGAGATAAAAGTATACATTCTGACAATACAGCAATTCTTTTACATAGCAACCCTTCGTTACACAACTGGGTATCTACAAATGTGGCCAATAAATACACTCCGAAAAGAAGATCAGCAAAGTGTTGTCCCCGTTACTCAGTTTGTTCCGATAACACCGCTTTATGAAATCCGATGCAACTTCCCGGTTATGGATTGTATCCCATGTCGGGTCGTTACAATAATGTTTAACAACTGCAGCATTTTAAAATTAAGAGGCACAATTAAAAGCGTTACCAGGCAAGAATTTGCATCTGGAAATTGCTTTGCATCTCGAAAATTGCCATGCATACGTTAAATTAACTGTATTAGTGTTAGTTGTTTATTATTATTATTATTATTATTATTATTATTATTATTATCATCATCATCATCATTATTATTATTATTATTATAATTAACTCATACTTCTCTTTTAAACTTGAGTATTACCTACTAAAGAGTTTGTATAATAACTAGGCTTTATAACTTTAAATTAACGTTATGTGTTATTGTTTTGTCATCAAGAGTACTAATTTAGTTCATTATTAATTAATAATTTTAGTTTTTCTGTAAATTTGAAATCTAGGTATATTTATTTGTTAGGAATCCTCGAGAATGAAGGACTTTCTCATTCAAGGGTGGTGCTAGAAGTAAGCCATTATCGTTTCTATTTTATGTGGTGAATTTCTAGCAATAAATTACATTTAAATTTAAATTTAATTTAAAACAAAGTAAGCAATAAAAGTGATGTATAAACCAAACCGTTTTGAAAGCCTTTAAACAAATCACCATCACTAGAATCAACGCTCTTTTTTCTTCCTCTGTTTTTAACATGTATATTTATCGTTTGTTATCAATTAGAATAACTGTTATTTTAATGCCTTTAAATATTGATGCTATTTTTAGCATAGAAACGGACTTAATAAATAGTTCGAGATATTTATATGCCGTATAAAACGTAGTTAGAGTTACATTCTTCTGTTTAAGAGAACAGCTTTCTGATCAAAAAGCAAAAAATTTGATGTGCTACACTCACATGACTTTCTCTACTCTTGTACAAACTATTTTTACAAACGCTTTTTCTCCATAAGCTTCATGTTAATCGAGATATCGAGATGTTAATCCTATTGCTAATTTTCTTGTAGATGCAAGGGGAATATGGTAGATTATAAGCGATAGTCAAATCTTTTAAGCGCTGGTTACTATGTGGCGCATTCCAATCTCTTTGCATGTCCAGTACATAAAAAATGAATAAAAAATTTGAGAAAAAGTATAAGTATTGGAAAATTTAAGGTAATAACAAGCAATATCTCGAAAATGGTTCACTCTACAAAAAAAAATGTATACGACATAAATTATGTATTTTAACGCGATCTATATTTTTGTGCAGTAACATTTTGTCTATCTCTTATGGTTTACCAGTTATGCAAAAGTCGTTCACAATGAAGAACACTTTTGGAGACATTCCCAGAAAATTCGAGATATACATTTCATTTGTCATGAAAATATCTTAAACATATGATATTTTAAACAAAATCGTTGGAGCCATTTTTGAGAAAATTAAAATTTTCAAAATTGTTCCATGTAAAGGGTAGTTTGGGTGGGGGGAGTTTCTTGAAAACCTTCGTGTCGCATCTCTGGAAGATACTGAACCTAAATACCATGTTTGGTGTTTATCAGACTGTTCGTTTCTGAGTTATGCTGTTCACGGACAGACATACAGACAGACACACACACGGATATGTTTCCAAAAATGCTTTTTTTGCATTCAGGGGATCTCAAAATATGTATTTCCGGTGAAATCTCGGTATCGAATTTTTGGGTGGAATACAATACCTCCCCTACTTACTATACGTAGTAGAGAAAGTAATAAATGAGTGCTATAGGGTGAACTTTTGAAGAATAATGCATTTCACCGAAACCCATGTTTTCCAAATTTTGGTGGAGTCAAGTGGAATTAACAACTATTGAATCTAGGCACATGAAACTTTGTAGACATTTATGATCGCCCAGACATATTGAAATTCAATTACTATTTACATAACCTTAAAATTATTTTAGTTTTACGATTTATACCTGTTAAAATCTATACCGTTTTAACAATAATAAACTTTAAAGCACCATAAATCCTGTAAACAATCCTAATTGTTCGAATAAACTAAGTTTCAGACGCCGAAAGGTGCATATAATATCTGTTAAGATGTTGGATTTGTTAGCTTTATTAGTTAAGCTGAAAATCTACCTTTGGAAACTCATTTTTCAGAAGTAGGTATATAAATAGATACAGGTTTACTAATTATTTTAAAACGTAATGCATTAAAAGAAACTTATTATTTATGTATCCCATGATTTATCATACTTGAAAGAATACGTATAAAATTTGCTTATGTGTAGCGTAAATATTTCATCAGATATGATAAAAATTGCTCAGAACACTTCTTTACTATATTTTAAAATGGACTTTTATTAAGGCGACTTAATGGAAGTTATTTATTTAAGCCAGAGAGTAATTTAAGGTTATTCAGAAGAGTAGATGTATTTATTTACTATGAGTTCAATTGCAGTTGTAGCATTTTCTAATGTTAAACAGAAGGAAAATTTGAAAATATTATATGTCAGAGAATTTGAGTTTTTAAAAGTGTAAAGTAATTTTGCAAACTACTCTATCGGTTTTTAAAATAATTTTCGCATTCAATATGTACACTGTTGGGCATAAAACGTGGTCCATTCCCCTAAATCGTCATAGTGTTTTTCTCTATGTTAGGTTTCTACCTTCAGGTAACCAACTTTTGACTCCGCCTGGCTGGTATCGGTTCTCTATGTGACTAGTTTGAAAAACAATTCGGGGTAATAATAACTAACCTATGAACGATGTTTATAATCTATGTGAAATGGAGGGGGGTTCGATACCCCTCTATGAGAGAGTTTCTCTACGATCAGTACACAAGGAGAGGTTAAACTAATTACAAATAATTCGGCCTTCTAGAGGAAGGGGTGAAGAATTATTAACATGTGTGGTTAAAGTGAACGACAGCTACAACATTTGCATATAAGAGAACTTTCATCAACGACACGGAGAGAAGGTTAAGTTGTTGCTACTACTAAACACCAATAAGAAAATGGTAGTTAGCATGCATAAGGTTTAAGTTGTAATGTTACCGTTAAGCAAATTTAAAGGTGTGCAGAAAGGAACTCCGTAAATTACAGAGGACCTTCTGCATTTCAATTATGGGAGCTTTTAAAACTACTCCAACTGCGGCAATGGAGATGCTGATTGGGCTCACACCTCTCCGCATATAGATGAAGGCAGAAGCCATGATCGCGTATCACCGTATTTGTCGCCAAACTAAAGTGTCTAATACTGGAAATTTTAATCATCTCATGTTTCCTTGGGAAAAGAATGTACAACATATAGTCAACAAGAGGACGGACATTCTTGAACCAAGATTCAAGTTTGAATTGAAACTTACGGTCTCCTATCCACAACGGGGTGAATGGGAGAGACTGGTAAAACCTCATAATAACAAAGGCCCAATCTGGTATACTGATGGTTCTAGAACCAAATCAGGAACGGGGGCTGGGCTTTACGGTAATGGTACCAAGATTTCTTATAGTCTTGGTACCTTAGCTACAGTTTTCCAGGCTGAGGTTTATGCAATCCTAGCCAGTGTCATGGAAAGCATTAAAAGGAGATATAAGAATAGAAGTGTTCTTATTCTCTCAGACAGTCAAGCTGCTCTTAAAGCACTTGAATCATCATCAATAAAATCAAAGTTCGTCTCAGAATGCCGGGAATCCTTAATGACACTGGCAGAACACAATAAGGTTCAACTTATGTGGGTGCCAAGACACACAGGTATACCAGGCAATGAGAAAGCAGATGAAGCAGCCAAGATTGGCAGCGAAATCCCATTTATTGGTCCGGAGCCTGTACTGGTGGTGTACTACAGACCAGTGAAACAAGCTATCAAGTGCTGGGCTCAAGCAGAACACAAGAACTACTGGAACTCCATTGAGGGTTGCAGACATTCCAAGTTGTTTATTACAGACCTGGATAACAGCCGGGCAAAGTACCTGCGCGGTCTTAGTAGAAGAAGACTTGCATGGGCAACAGGATTCATTACAGGACACTGTGCCCTAAAGTTTAATCTATACAGAATGGGATTGTTTAACAACCCTATCTGTAGTAGATGCCTAGAAGGAGATGAGACTGTTACTCATCTGCTATGTAATTGCCCTGCTGTTGCGAATCAAAGAGCAAGTATTTTTGGCAATCACTTTCCAAAGATGGTGAACTATCGAAAGCCTCAGTTAGCAGTCTGGTTAAGTTCATAACGAGCAACATACTACTTAACTGATGAAAAGGGGGATGCGCAATAGATCTTTAAGGCCGCAGTGCTTGGGCATAAAACCCACCCATTTTTCAAACTACGACTACAACTACTAGCGTTAAGCACTTCGGCCATACCTACTTTTGGGGAGATAAAGTACCGTGCCAATCCAGTGGCTAGAATTATCCTCGAAAAACAGAGATGGTCACCTGGTAAGGGGTATGGCTAAATTTTGTCAGTACCAACTCCAAGTTCATTTCTATTTCATTGAATGTTTAATTTAGATTTTTTTGTCCATTTTTGTGAATATATGCTGTAGTGAATGAGGTTTACAATATTCTATTTTCAAGGGTAAAAGAGGGGTATTTAACAATTAAAAATTTGGTCACCAGAGTAGCGCAGTGCTAACGTTCCCGGGTCTCGTACTGATTCCCGGCTCTGGGGTGGCGTATTTAAGCAAAATCTCTATATTTCAGTATGTAAATATAACCATCACTTACATTCTTGCAACTACACTACACAATATACAGTGGTGTTTAATCAAACATATTTATGATTGAAGTAGAAGATGTATTATAGTTCAACTGTTGGGGAACCGAACTTGAAGTAGTTGCAACCGCACGTATGGTACCCGCTTTCCGGTAGCCTTCGCCCCAAATGTACTTTCCGGTGGCCTTTGCCTCAAAATGTTTAAAAATATTAACTTTGTAATTTTTACTGTTTCTTTAAATATTATATATTTATGCTTGCCTCGGCTGCGTCAGTATTATTGTTAGAGACGTGTTTCTCTTTGCAGGGTTGTAGTGCGACTGAAGAATTAAATGAATGTAGGCTTACACAAGTTATAAGTTTTTCTTCACTCCATTTATTAATGCTTGACAGGATTTAAATAACACTTCACTGATATAGACAGCTGTGAGATTCTTTTGTTAACTACTTGCACTTTTTAACACAAACTTTTTCGTCTCACACTGAATACGTATTACATTCTTTTAGGGCGTGTCCCGCGTCTGCCTACAACCAGAGCGTCCAGTTAAGAGCACTGTCTACAAGCAACTGATTTCTAGATTTGTAAATTTTGCTATATTTCAGTTTCTGATTGGCAAAACTAGTCCAATAGAATACCTTCATTTAACTAAAACTTTTTGTGGTTGTTGGTTGGCTATTTTTTTAAACTGTCACAAAAATTACATTATTGCTTCCAAGAATTACAAGTAGTATTGTAAAACCCTCAAATTCATTATTGCCTCAAGGTTACCTCATTGTTAGCAACGTTTAACCTATTATTCTCACAGCTCCTACATTATTAAATTACGTAATACATTCACATAACATTGTTACACATGTATACAATAATATAAACATTTACAATGACTGTAATATACACTTTTTATATATTGTTACATACACATATTGCTTTAAGGCGGGCTGTTATTATTTTTTATATTATATAATTAGACTGAAATTATTTAAGTGTTTAAAATACTGCCTCATAATGTAAAAACATCTTTGTCTTTAATTAGTAAAACAGAGCTTCGATCCACTATGAAATATAGCAACCTAAACTCGACAGATTATTATTGCATTTTTACTTTCTCTACTAATATATAGTAGTATTGCATTCCACCCAAAACTTCTACATCGAGAGTTCACTGGAATAACATGTTCTGAGGCCCCCTGAATAAAAAAGGAGCATTTTTTTTTAGAGAAAAGTCTGTTTGTGTTTCTATGTGTTTGTGAACAGCTAACTCGAAAACGAAAGGTGTGATCAATACCAAACTTGGGAGTTAAGTTCAGTACCTTCCAAAGACGCGACATGAAAATTTTAAAGAAAATCGCCAACCCCAAACTAAACTTTACATTACGTATTTTTCGAAATTTCAAATTTTCTCAAAAATGACAAAGGATTTTGATTAAAATGCCATATATTATATGTCTTTACATGAAAAATAAGATATATATCTTGAATTTTCTAGGAATAGTATGTGCAGTCCTATTTATTTGGAAGGAATTTTGTATAATCTTGTACCTATAAGCGGTAAACGTTAAGCGGTAGACGAAAGCATACTGCACAAAAAATAAGGATGTTTTAAACACACAATTTATTTCAAATAACTTCTCTTTTGTGGTATAAGGCATTTCCGAGATACCCGTTTATTAATGCTTTGAGTTGTTCAATACTTGGTCATTATTCTCTTAAACTCTTTCAACATTCAGTTGTTTCTCGTGATTGCATGGAAACAGTATGGAATTTTGAGGCTGCATATAGCGTTAAACACTTGACTGTCGCTGTTCTCTGTATCTATAACGAAATGTGTAATGTAGCTATTTCTGCCAAGGTTTATCTCGAAGCTTTCGTAAGAATAGTTTGTGTACCCTTTAATATACAATAGTGGTACTGAGAGTCATGTGAATGTGGCACATCAGATTTTTACTTTCTCTACTACGTATAGTAAGTAGGGAAAGTATTGTATTCCACCCAAAAATTCGATACCGAGATTTCACCGGAAATACATGTTTTGAGACCCCCTGAATCAAAAACAGCATTTTTAGAAACATGTCCGTGTGTGCGTCTGTGTGTCTATATGACTGTGAACAGCATAACTCAGAAACGAACAGTCGAATAAACACCAAACTTGGTATTTAGGTTCAGTATCTTCCAGAGATGCGACACGAAAGTTTTCGAGAAAATACCCCCACCCCAGACTACCCTTTACATGGAACATTTTTCGAAAATTTTAATTTTCTCAAAAATGGCTCTAACGATTTTGATTAAAATATCATATGTTTAAGATATTCCCATGAGAAATGAAATTTGTATCTCGAATTTCCTGGGAACGTCTCCAAAAGTATTCTTCATTATGAACGACTTTTGCATAACTGGTAAACCATAACAGATAGACAAACGTTTAGTACACAAAAAATGTACACAATTTATGTCATATACATTGTTTTTGTTGAGTGAACCGTTTTCGAGATATTGCTTGTTATTCCCTTAATTTTTCAATACTTATTTTCTCAAATGGGAATTCGTTATTCTTTTTTTTGTATTGGATATGCAAAGAGTATTAATCTGTAGCAAAGGGAATGGTGCTGCACCTAGCAACCAGCTATTAAGAGATATGTATGTGCTTAAAGGCTACTGTATTTCCAAATTGCCCTTGTAAATATATATTCCCCTTACATCTACAAGAAACTTAGCTATAAGATAGAGTCTGGAAATATTTATCTCGATTAACATGAAGTAGATGGAGAATAAGCGTTTGTAAAAATAGTTTGTACAAGAGTAGAGAAAGTCATGTGAGTGTATCACATCAGATTTTTTAAAAATAAAACTGTACGGTCTAAGTTTCGAAATATGCATATAATCATCATTATGTACTACAGCTATGCATTGTAATGAGATGTATCAAAGTGTATTATTCACTATTAGTTTAACAGCCGCTAAAATTCCCCTAGTCGGAAAAATAGTTTAGACAGCAAGACCAGCATCTGAAACCTGTAGATTTGGCAGAAATATCGCTAAAATGGCAACCCTATCCGCGAGTGAAAATAAACATTACCTACTCTTCCTCGCTAAGAAAAGATGGCGTCCTTCAACGTTGACTTGCGTTGGTGAAGTAAGTCATTAATTAAGTATTCTATGCAGACTGAGTTCTTCGTATAAAACTTATTCTTCTATTCAGCTCTTATTACACATTTCGTTGTTGGTATAAGAAGAATGCAATAGACTGACGTGATAATCAGATCTTTAAAAAACGTTCACTATTTGATGGCTTTAAAAATTCATGCTCTTAGCAGGACAACGAGAAAAACGAATAGCAACTTACTAGTTGAAAAACGTATAATTATTTGAAAATTCAAACCAATAACAAAGAGTATCTCGGAAATGGTTTAACACCATAAAAATATTTGTGCTTTAATCAGATCTACACTTTTTGTGTAATAAGCTTTGTCTATCTGTTATCGTTTACCAATTATATAAAGGTCATTTAGAATGAAGTGGGATATACATACTATTACCAGGAAATTCAAGATATGCATTTTAGTTGTCATTAAAATATCTTAAACGAATGGTGTTTTAATTAAAATCGTTATAGCTATTTTAATTTTTCGTTTTTTACTTTCTCCACTACGTATAGTAAGTAGGGGAAGTATTGCGTTCCACCCAAAAATTTGATACCGAGATTTCACCGGTTTTGAGGCCTCCTGAATCCAAAAAAAGTATTTTTGGACACATGTCCATGTGTATGTCTGTGTGTGTGTGTCTGTGAACAGCATAACTCAGAAACAAACAGTCGGATAAACACCAAACTTGGTATTTAGGTTCAGTATCTTCCAGAGATTCGACACGAAGGGTTTCAAGAAAATCCCCCCACCACAAATAACGCTTTACATGGAACATTTTTCGAAAATTTCGATTTTCTCAAAAATGGCTCTAACGATTTTGATTAAAATATCATATATTTAAGATATTTTTATGACAAATAAAGTATATATCTTGAATTTTCTGGGCATGTCTCCAAAAGTATTCTTCATTGTGAACGACCTTTGCATAACTGTTAAACCATAAGAGATTGACAAAATTTTACTACACAGAAAATGTAGATCTCGTTAAAATGCACAATTTTTGTCATATACATTTTTTTGTTGAGTGAACCATTTTCGAGATACTGCTTGTTATTCCCTTAAATTTTTCAATACTTATTTTCTCAAATGGGAATTCGTTATTAATTTTTTTGTCATGTATATGCAAAGAGTATTAATCTGTGGCAAGGAGAATGGTGCTGCACATAGCAACCAGCTATTAAGAGATATGTCTATGCTTAAAGGCTACTGTATTTCTATATTGCCCTTGCAAATACAAAACAAGGGTAACATAATACACCTTAAGCGATAGTCAAATATTTTTAGAACTGGTCGCTATGTGCAAAATGTAATTCTCTTTGCATGTCAAAAAATCGTTTCTGCAAATTTTTATTTCGATTAATATGAAATAGATGGAGAATAAGAGTTTGTACAAGAGTAGGGAAAGTCATGTGAGTGTAACACATCAGATTTTTTATAAAATAAAGATTAATCGAAAATGTTCCATGTAAGTCGTAGTTTGGGGTGGAAGGTACTGAACTTAAATATTAAGTTTGGTATTTATCTGTCTTTTTGTTTTTCTGTTTTTCTGTTCACACACATACACTCATACGGATATTTTTCTAAAAATGTTTTTTTTTTTATTCAGCGGGCGTCAAAACATGTATTTACTGTGAAATCCTGGTATAGAATTTTTGGGTGAAATGACAATTACAAGCTGAGATTGTTCTGGGTGGCCTAATGCTGGCCACCGTATGGGTCTTTGTACAAATAAGCCAATTTTTCATATTTTAAAAAGCAATTTATAAACCATGTTAATTTTTGCCTGTAAGCCGAGCCCAATATACCGGCATCAGGCCACTATTTCTTTAATAAACAAAACTGAAACTGAAACTGGGTGGAATGCCGTACCTTCACTATCTATTATGTATGTACGTGGTAGAGAAAGTAAATACATAACACAGGTAAACAATGATGCAGTGATATGGGAGGCCGCTTTACGTTAGCAAGCCGCTGGCACATCTTAATTTAAACATAATGTTCGACAAAAGAGTGGTCCCTGTTCTAAGAGCAGGAATTTTTATTTTTGTTTAACTTGCAGAGAATTACAATAGCTCAAACTATCGCACGGGATCACGGACTAGCCGAGCAGAAACCAATTTCTCGGGCCACTGAACCCTGCTGCTATCGGATACCTGTACGTAACGGAAATGAAACAAAAGATTACCAACAACAGAGACCGCCTATTGCTGAAAACATTTTCAGGTTACGAAGGGCGCTGTTAGAAAGTTGAAACGTTGCTTCTTGTTCGCCCCAAAAATTCTTGTTTACTCACAATCGAGAACCAGGGTCTATTGCGTAACAAATTATGAAATTAATGTTGTTAGTAACGTTGTCTGTAGTTCTGTACTGTTTAAAACATTTAACTTGCACATTATTTTGACGAGAAGATAATGATTTCAAATATGGAAAATCGCTACTAATATAAATTATCAGTAAATTGTAATATTGTTACTCTAAGATCAAAATCACCTAACAGGACAGCTAAAAGGTGTGGTCAAGATGAATAAGTAAGGCGCATTAACAAGAAATTTAAAACCTTCTTAAAAATAAAAGTTCGGAAAGTTATCACACATAAATCTTTCGATATTTGCCTGCTGAATTTTCCATACTTATTGCTTTTACTACTACGTATTTAATCCAAAAATTCGATACCAAGATTTCACTGGAAATACAGTTTGAGGCCCGCTGATTAAATGAATAAATAAATAAAAAATAAAAATATAAATGTCTGTGTGTGTATGTGTGTGTGACCTGTAACAACATAGCTTTAATTATGAAATATTCTTAAAATACAAAACTTGATATTTAAGTTCAGTTCCAAAGATGCGACACGAAGAATTTCAATAAGGAAAATACCTTGAAATAGTTTGCTTTCTAAAAATGTCTATAAATAATTTGATTAAAATATATATTAAAGCGATTTATATCGCAAATAAATGCATATCTTGAATGTTTTAGAAATAGCCTTCCTCTTCATTCGGAAGTAATTTCGCATAATTTTGAATAACGGATTTAGATAGACAAAATCGTACTACACAAAAATGTTGATCCCTTTAAAACGCACAATTTATTTCAAATAACTTTTACTAGCAACAGCCATTTCCGAGATATCCGTTATTATATGTTCGTATTTTTCAATATTTTTATCATTTTTTAAAGTGCTGTCAGTTGTTTATCGCGATATCATGGAAAGATGTTGGAAAAAGCCTAGCATAATTAGTACTTTTAAACATCTACTGTGGATTCGTTTTTTTCTTCTAATCCACTTGTATGTATAATGGAATGTGTAATGAAGCTATTTCTGTAAAGATTTGTTTTAACTAAGCTTTTGTAAGATGCTATATAGAAATACACCGTAGTGGATAGAAAAGTTATGTGAACATAACAAGTCAGGCTTCTCCTTTATATTGTTGTCAAATAACGCCATATTGACATCAGAGCTTTTGTTTGCAATAAACTTATTATATAAGCAGGTTAACCTACAGTTACTGAGGTTAGAGTGTGCAAGCTGCAAGGAAATAAATATTGTCGGCTCTTTGCTTTTGGTTGCTCTTCATAAGCAGAATATATCAATGAGAAGAAGATAGTATTTAAACAGAATGCACTAACTTTACTTTTTTCTAAGCTTAAGAGTTGAAAAGTTTCAAATATCTCACATAACCTTAAACTTCACACTGTTTTGTCAACAACTCTGTAGATAATCAACTTATGACGCACGGCAATTGGCATGTAGTCTGTTCGGTGTATATTACTAGAAATTGAATGGTGAAAGAACGATTGGATGAATCAAATGGAGATTTCACTTTCTCTACTACGAATAGTAAACAGTAGAAGTATTGTATTCCACCGAAAAATTCGATGTCGAGATTTCTACGCGGTGGAACTACTACGTATAGTAAGTAGGGAAGTATTGTATTCCACCCAAAAAGATACTGACATTTCACCCGAAATATATGCTTTGAGGCCCCCTGAATCTAAAAAAAGCATTTTTGGAAACATGTCCGTGTGTGTGTCTGTGAACAGCATAACTCAGAAACGAACAGTCGGATAAACACTAAACTTGGTATTTAGGTTCAGTATCTTCCAGAGATGCGACACGAAGGTTTTCAAGAAGATCCCCTACCCCAGATTGCCCTATACATGGAACATTTTTCGAAAAATTTAATTTTCTCAAAAATGGCTCTAACGATTTTGATCATATATTTAAGATACTTTAATGACAAATCAAATGTATATCTCGAATTTTCTGGGAATGTCTCCAAAAGCATTTTTCATTGTGCACGACTTTTGCATAACTGGTAAACCATAAGAGATAGACAAAAGTTTACTACACAAAAAATGTAGATTGCGTTAAAATACACAATTTATGTCATATACATTTTTGTATTGAGTGAACTATTTTTGAGATATTGCTTGTTATTCCCTTAAATTTTCCAATACTTATACTTTTTCTAAAATGGGAATTCGTTATTCATTTTTTTTTGTCCTCTAAATCAAAGAGAATGGAATACTCAACATAGCAGCCAGCTCTTAAAATATTTGGATATCGCTTAAAGCCTACCAATTCCCCTTGCATCTACAAGAAAATTAGCAATAACATTAACATCTTGATATCTCGATTAACATGAAATATATGGAGAATAAGCGTTTGTAAAAATAGTTTGTACAAGAGTAGAGAAAGTCATGTGAGTGTAACACATAGATATTTTTAAATGGGAACCTACATTAATTTATGTTGTTTTCTATCTACCTCGCGTTGAGTTAAATAGTTTCATAATACATTTCGTTGTAGGTACCAGTGAGAGGAGACCCAAGCAATAGTCAAATGTTTAAAAGTGGGTCGCTATATGCTGGCCTTAAAATGCCATTCCCTTTCCATGACATAGCGAAAAACAACTGAAAAATGACGTCACTTTATAAATGGCAAGGTAATGAAAATTTCAAACCAATAAACAACGGGTATAACGGAAACGGCTGAAAAAGTTTTTTTTTAGATAAACCGTATGTTTTAAAGAGATCTACATTATCTGTGTAGTAAGGATTAGTCTGTCTCACACGGCTTACAACTTATGCAAAATTATACAATTCTGTTTCGGAATTAAGACTTCGCATGCTATTGCTAGGAAATTAAAGGTATACATGTAAATATTTAAATTATGTAATTTTAATCAAAATTGTTAGTCGTAGTTTGGGGCATGGATTGGTTTAAAAATCTTCGTTTCACATTTAAGGAAGATACTGAGCTTAAATACCAAATCTGGTACTGATCAAACATCAACACACACACTCTCACACAGGACCTTTTCCTAAAATGCTTCTTCTTTCTGGCGGAGCCTGTGTTTGAATTTTTGGCAGAATACAGTGCTTTCTCAACCTAAAAAATATGTAGTAGAGAAGGTAAAAAGACAAACTTTCTGAGTAGTGTAAATTCTGTAGTTGGCAGCACTGCTTTTCACGGCCGTTTTCTGTCAGTTGTGTATCTATATGTACAGCAACTAAATAAGACATTCCTAGCTTTAGAATTTAAGGCTACCTAAAGCTTTAAGTCTTCCAGTTTTTATTTAAATATTTTCAAAATATTGTCATTTAAATTTCATGCAGATATCTTTAATGTTTTTTGAAAAACTTTGTTTTATTATTCTATTAATAGGTACTTTACACAATGCAAAAATCGTAATTTTGAAAAAATAAAAATACTATCACATTGCTTAAGTACTATTTGCATAGGCAGGGGAAATGTCCCTATATTGAACCATTTGAGCCTAAATAGTAAATAATAATTATAATTTCAAACCAACATTTTCAGAAACCATAGCGTTAAAGTGTCAAATTCTTGCGCTATGAATATCCTCAACACAATTTAAAATTAATACAATTATCAATTAAACAACATTTAAGAAGTGAGATGGTGTAAATCGGTTCAAATTAGGAACGTGGTCCTTATATTGAACCACACGTGTCTTAAAATGAACCACATACTTTTAAGTTTAAAAGTATTTTTATTAATACAAAAGACACATATTTTATTGTACATTCAAAACAAATATGCTATCAGCAACAAAAGTAGAGTCCAAAGTTGTAATAAGAATAGCAATTCCTTAAACATTTTCAATTTTTATATAATGGCAATCACTTGGTTTTGGAATAGGTATTATTTGCAAATACTAATTACTAATTTACTAATTTTTACTCTCATACAAAAGAGTCCAATTATATACAGTCTTCACAATAAAACACTTTCTTCTTGGCACTAAATTTTGCACACTTTTGCTGAAGCCATATGCTACAACTCATACACAGGATTATGCCCATCATTTCAGACAATCACATATTCATGTCATCCACTGTTTTTAATATGATTTTTCTTTAACTTAGCATATTATGTGGATATTTATTCACTCGATATACTATTCGCAGTTGAGCCTTCCTGGAACTTCAATAGGTTTCCTAATTGGACCAGTTCAATATTGGGTTCAAACAGTGGTTCAATTTTAGAAGCTGTAGCATCTATGTGACAAGGAGAGACGCTGCTTGAAAAAGCGTGAGCATGAATATTGTTGCTAAATAAACACATCATAACATGTAATATAATAGATCATCTCAAACTTAAGTATAGGCTTAGCTAGATGCGTCAAATATTACTTCTGAAGCACCAAAAACACACAACACTTCATACAACTGAAACCACAGCTCAGAATACAAAGTCAACAACTCCAAGCATTCATAGCTGTACACGCTATGCTTCTGCTAGGATTATGGTGCCATCTGTCGAACAGTTTGGAAAACATCGGAGCGGTTCAATTTAAGAGGCGTTTCAAATTAGGAACCTTTCCCCTATATAGAATTTTATTCTGAACTATTTCAGGAAAAAATTAAAACCTTTAAATATAATTTTTTAACAATTTATTCTAAGTAATCAAATTTTGAATTATGTCATAACTTTGATAAATTTAAAACTGTAGCAAAAGCCATATGCAAGTGTTTTAAATTCATTTTCTCTGAGTGTCTGCTGAGAATTTGAAAAAGACTGGGTAAAACCTACATCACGTGGAACATTTTTATTGCGCGAAAGTGTAAAAAAAGAAATCAAAGTCGAGTAAACGCCATTGGAAGAAAATACAGGTTATTGGGCCGTGTGCTCTTAGAGATTTAAGTGGTGACGTGTTGAAGCCTCAAAGCGCTATGAGAGCAAAGAGAAAAGGCCATAAAGGTTCGAAGTTTTTTTGAACATATAAACTACTTTTGAACTTTTTTTTGAAAATGTTGACCAAATTTCAGCTATGCATACCTTAATGGGAGATTAAAAGCCCTATCCGCCAATGTTAAACCTACCAAATTCCTGACCCATTATATCGGAAATTATTTCAGATGTAAGACCGACATTTTTGCGGGATGTAAATGCACGCTACTACACCCCTTGACTTTTATACAATAAGTTTGTTTGTTAAGGGAGATAGAATTAATTATACTGTCTTTTGATTCAAACTTGTCCACTATGTTAAAAAAAAAACGCCCAAGCATTACATCAAAGTAAATCTGCCACTCTGCATTTAGAGGTTGTTTTTGCCATCCTAAAATTTAAATTAGTTATCTCAAATAGTTTCTGAGAAAATCCAACATTTATATCAGAAAATGTCTTTCACAAGACAAGTTTTTTTCCCCTATTTATTTTACGTCGATTTGACTACGTAGTTATACCGCAACGTATGTGTTAAGAGATACCACTTGGATCACCGATCGGGATGGCTCAGTTGGTAGCGTCTGTGGCCCGCATTTGGTAGGTCATGGGTTCGATCCACCCGACCGACCTTCCTGACCCATGGGTTTTTTCGGGAGTTTCCCCGGATCGCTGGCGGATGCTGAGAAGTATCATTAAGTCTTCGAATTTCCTGTCCTTCAATTTCACCTCCATTCTCATTTCACTTCACCTTTCATCCACTTGGTCTCTTTCAGAGTTACAAGTGTCGGAGGGAGGTTTCGGCGTGTACATGGCAGGGGAAAAGGATGCTCTGTGGAAACATTCGTCCCACGGAACGGGGGCGGTTTACGGGTTCTTAGTCCCCCAGCGGATGTGTAAACCTAAAGGGGGAGGGGAGTCAGCTCACCAATGCCCATGCGGGGAGTTTAAAACTATAAATGATAGGGTTAATCCCTCTGTCTGAAATACCCCCTGGTCTTGCTGCCCTCTGTCTCCTCTCACCTCATCCCTTCCTTCCGGGGGCGCCCCATCAGCGGCATAGGTCCAAAAGATCTATGTAGGTCGACGTGCTAAAGTACCCCTCCGCGTCGAACCCTATCCTATCGTATGTCGAGGATCGGTGTTTGGCGGACAGTTAGCCTTCTAGGTCTTACACCTTTACCATACCAACTTGCTTTGTCACGTGTCCACAAGGTCTTGGGCCTAGGTAACTGTACCTCTCCTGCTCAACATGACGGGAAGATGACAGCTTCGTCATCTTGGTGCTAGGCAAAAGTATCTCTGCTTCGACAAGTGCCGGGCAGAAAGAAAGATACTACATGACCTGTTCACACATAAGCTGTCATAGCAAGAGTACTACCATTTTGTAAAGCAAACCTTCCCCTAACAGATGGACTAAAACTTTACTTACGCTTTACTTTAAATGAATTTCTTTCTTTGAAGTGGTACGGATGGAAAATGGTAGATGTATCAGTTTTAGAAAGTATACCGGGTGAGTCTTTTCATCCTGCGGATTGAGAAGTTATGCAGTCCCGGTGCTGTACAGACTATGCCGTAAACACTGTCCACTACATCGCGTCGTATCAATTTCGGCCGAAATGACTGATTGCACCTCTGTGCGTGTAGTGACTTGCACTCGTAGCGCAACAGTGTGCACGTTGGCCTTCAGTGATGAAGGTCCCAGGTTTAAATACTTCCACTTGAAGATACTTTTTATGTTTAGTTAAATTCAACGAGAACTGATAGTATGGCATGGAAGTGACGTTTCACTTAATTAGTTTAATTATGTGAATTCCATTAAAACACAAATCGTTATTTGTTTGAATATGCTTTAATGAACATCATAAATAAATGCAAGAAATGAATAAAAAAAAACATTTGCTGGCAGGTGGGATTTGAACATTCGACCTTCATCATTACTTTCCAGCATATTAACCATTGCGCTCTTAGAGAACGTAAACAATGAGCACCACCGTAGTCCTAATCAACGGGCTGGTAAATGTGGTGTCAGCACCTACATTTCCCATGGTGTGTAAAATGAAGGGCTGCCTAGTAACCAATCCGCAGGATGAGAAGACTCACGCGGTATACATATATATACACGTGTTACACTCACATGACTTTCTCTACTACTCTTGTACAAACTATTTTTACAAACGCTTATTCTCCATATGCTTCACGTTAATCGAGATGTTAATCTTATTGCTAATTTTCTTGTAGATGCAAAGGGAATTGGTAAGCTTTAAACGATAGTCAAATATTTTAAGAGCTGGTTGCTATGTGGAGCATTCCATTCTCTTTGTATTCCAGGAAATAAAAAATGAATAACGAATTCCCATTTGAGAAAACGTATAAGTATTGCAAAATTTAAAGGTATAACAAGCAATATCTCGAAAATGGTTCACTGAACAAAAAAAATGTATATTACATAAATTGTGTATTTTATTTTTGTATAGTAAAATTTTGTCTATCTCTTATGGTTTACCAGTTATGCAAAAGTCGTTCACAATGAACAATAGATACTTTTGGAGACATTCCGAGAAAATTGGAGATATACAATTCATTTGCCATAAAATTGTCTCAAACTTATGGTATTTTATTCAAAATCGTTAAAGCCATTTTTTAGAAAAGTAAAATTTTCGAAAAATGTTCCATGTAAAGAGTAATCTGGGGTGGAGGGATTTTCTTGAAAACCTTCGTGTCGCATCTCTGGAAGATACTGAACCTAAATACCAAGTTTGGTATTTATCCGACTACTCGTTTCTGAGTTATGCTATTTACAGACAGACACACACACGGACATGTTTCCAAACATGGTTTATATGCATTGCGTGCACCTCAAAACATGTATTTCCTGTGAAATTCTCGGTATCGAATTTTTGGGTGGAATGCAATACTTCCCCTGCTTACCATACGTAGTAGAGAAAGTAAAAATTAAAGAGGAAATTCCAATTAACAACACTGAACAAAAAACTAAAAAAGGTTAATTTTTGGGAAATTTAGTTTCCCCTAAATTTGATAATCCTGCACTCAGCTTCCCCTCTGTTTTGAAGCATTCCTCGGGATATTACAACAGGCTTTATACTTCCATGTATGTAATTTAAAAACAAAGCTTTTACATTTCTGGTGATGACGAAAAATTATTTATTTTCCCCGCAAATCTTAAGCAGTAATGAACGAAGACGCGTTTGCCACAAAGAATACATACAACATTATACCACCTTTGACAAAAGAAAGGCAGAATGGAAAGACGACATATAGTGGTTTAAACATTAGCACCCTGCAAGATTGCCTCTGTAATATGCAGAGTGTTTTCAACAGTTTTGAGGCAGAGAGTGTACATATATCGCCAGTAGCCAATCCCTTGTGTGTATCTGGAAATCTGAACCCACTCGTAACGAGTGTATAGTGCTTAGCCTTCTAAGATGCGCTAACTATGCAATATTCGAACGTGAGATGAGAAACAAACAACAAAATGCGCACTCTTCCATAGAACATTCCATGTGAAATCTAACGGCAAAAAACTCGTATTACTTTCTCTACTACGTATAGTAAGTAGGGGAAGTATTGCAATCCATCCAAAAATTCGATACCGAGATTTCACAGGAAATATAAATGTTTTGAGGTGCACTGTATGCATATAAAGCATTTTTGGAAACATGTCCGTGTGTGTGCTTGTGTGTCCGTGAACAGCATAACTCAGAAACGAACAGTCGCATAAACACCAAACTTGGTATTTAGGTGCAGTATCTTTCAGAGATGCGACACGAAGGTTTTCAAGAAAATCCCCCACCCCAAATTACCCTTTACATGGAACATTTTTCGAAAATTTTAATTTTCTCAAAAATGGCTCTAACGATTTTGATTAAAATACCATATGTTTAAGATATTTTCATGACAAATAAAATGTATATCTCGAATTTTCTGGGAATGTCTCCAAAAGTATTCTTCATTGTGAATGACTTTTGCATAACTGGTAAACCATAAGAGATAGACAAAATTTTACTGCACAAAAAATATAGATCGTGTTAAAATATACCATTTATGTCATATACTTTTTTTTGTTGAGTGAATCATTTTCGAGATATTAAATTATCCAATACTTATACCTTTTCTCAAATGGGAATTCGTTATTTATTTCTTTTTATGTCCTGGTAATGCAAACAGAATGGAATACTCCACATAGCAACCAGCTCGTAAAATATTTGACTATCGCTTAAAGCCTACCAATTCTCCTTGCATCTACTAGAAAATTAGCAATAAGATTAACATTTCGATTAACATGAAGCATATGGAGAATAAGCGTTTGTAAAAATAGTTTGTACAAGAGTAGAGAAAGTCATGTGAGTGTAACACATCAGATTTGTTTGTTTTGTTTGCGTTGTAACCTTTCCTATTAATAAGGGGTGCTGCGTTAAGCGTATTTATCAAATATTAACATCTAAAATACAACAGCTGTCACGTTATTGAGCAATAAATGTAACGTATTGATTCATGTTTTCGCATTTTAAGTGCGCATAGCTCCAGAACCCTTTATTTCTGCATGCTGTACCAAATCTCATTTTGCATTTCAGTACAGCATATACTAATTATTTTCATAATATTTACAAAAATCTATGTACAGCTTTTACTTATTTTAACGTCACCAGATATATAAAGGAAATATTATATTTATAATAGTCCTCTGTAGTGCCATTAAGAGAAGCCGACAATGCTGGTAATGTTATGGTGTTCGTAGCTATAACACAAAAGTGAATAAACGCAGCCATTTACGTGATTTATGCACGATGATCACGCTATGTGAATCTGTGAGGAAATAGTCAGAACCACATACGGCTTAGTAAGCGTTGTTTGACCATACATAGCAGCTTACTTGACCTTCAGTTCAAAGCAAACGTACGAGAGCAACCATGGGCACGTGTTTTACTACTCCCGCGCACAAAATAATTCACTTCTTTAATTATTTTAGACGAATCCTTATCAGTCACCGTTACAGTAAAATATGTGTTTGATTGTGTTTGAATTACGGAATCTTACCATATATAATACACTACTTTTCTTAATCCCTTAACGCCTAAACTTCAAAAAATAGAAATTTCTTCGATTAAATATAAATAAGAAGAACATGTTTAATTATCAGTATTAAATTAAAGTTTAGTGAATCGAAATAAAGCTCGATTTAAATAATTAGGTTTAAAGGTTTCAGAGTTATAACTTGGGAATTTTAGGAGGATACGATAAAATTGAACAACTTTAATTGCAAAACTATGATGTTCTGAATTTTAAGGGTTTGCATAAGGCACTGTAAGCTTGTCTCCAAATACAAAAGGTTTCGTTTCGTTTAAAAAATGCAAGGTCGATTTTCCTTCCATTTTGTACAATTGGAAATGGAATGTCCTACTTGAAACTAGTAACAATATCTCTAGGGCTAAAATGTTGCATAGTATTTTTATGCGATTTATACCATACTAAAGAGCGAGAAGATTCCACGGTAACGTGTGAGGTTCGCATTCGCAAGATCCTGGGTTCGATTCTCTGATTGCCAAGGTGAATTCTGGGGTAGTTTCTCTTCTACCACGAATTTTGCTTCCCTCATTTCCTATCAATTCGTTTCCCCTTTGTTTTATGTAGGCTTAGGGGCTGTAGTGCGTCAGAGTGGCAGATGCTTGCTCGTTGGAAAGTTCTTCTTGGCCCTTCCACGTTACAACCTTATCTGAGGTCAAGTTCTCCCCGGTTCCGTCAGAGGGAAGCCTCTCTTAGCACCTCGCCTGTGTGAGCGGGTCATAAACCTTGGAATTGTTAGGGCCCTCTGCTCGTCTGCCTGTTCAATTGAGTTTTATTTATGGACGCTCTTTAACTACTATGGTCCTTAGCGTCCCATTCTATATTGGGTGTGAAAAGAACGGTAATTTTGCTCAGAGGCCTCTTATCAGGCTTGAGGTTCTTTTACGTGCCGTAAATCTACGACACGGGACCACCGGCTTTACTTCCCTTCCGAAGGAAGCCATACTAAGGATTTTTACGCCCGAAAAAATCAATCGCCCTCCGTCGGGTTTGAACCCGCGATCTTGGCAACTAGAGGCTAGCACGGTCATTTGCCTGTGACCTATAGCCTCCTGTGGTTCCTTCACCTCATCCGCTTCTCCGTGTTGTTTTTTTAACGTACAGAAGTAATATTAAGTAATAATGGATCATTCCAGGCAGAACATGGGCCTGAGAGGCTCTTACAGCAATTCATTCACCAAGGCGCGCATGGTTTTGCACAAGCGTATTATGAATAATACACTAATAGAAAATATTTAAACTCTAACACACCTTTAAGAGTATGTAAATGTAATAAAAAATAGAATTTTGTTTAATCTTGTTAACCTTGCGGCACCTTTTGCCACCATATAGTTGTACTGATTGTTAATGAGCGAATTGCTTATTAAATACCCCTCCGAAACACACAATCAAACACCTGAATCTGAACATACCGTGAAATTGTTTTATTTAAAGACAACTTTCTGGAGCCTAGCCGGGAGTCGAATCATACAGCAGGCAGTTTCTCTATCGAATGAGCTCTGTGATCAGTAATAGTAGCTAAAGTGTTCGTTTTCAAGCATTGGTCTCCTCTCTGTCGGTATGGATTCCCCTTTGCACTTATGCTTAGGCAAATCTTTTGGCATCCGCGCTAACCTGTATAAACTAACGTCAACTAAGGACGGCTTGTATGGGCCACCTGATTTATAATATGCTTGCAATAAAATATCTGCGACATGTGTGTCTTTCCACCCCTCCCATTTGTACGCTACCTTTATCGGTAGCCTTTTTCCTTTGGACCATATTGCCTATCAGCAATGGTGTTTACTCGTATACTGTTGTCATTGTATTTCTGATTTTTGCTTTGAGTTCTATACATTACAATATACACACACTCATTCATTCATACTCCCAAATAATGAAGAGGGCAAGGCAATTATCTTCACTAGAGAAAACTTCCCACTCCCAGTCGGGAATCGAACCCGGAACTGTTCGCAGAATAGGCAGTGCTCTATCGACTGAGCTACAGGGCGAGCACGTTCATTTTCTGTGGAGTAATAGCATCCATTTTCTAGTTCATGGCAATCTTAACGAAGAGTAAAAGCCTTGTTCGCAAGTATATTCTTTAATAACTCCATTGTGTTGGTATCCTAGTACATAGGCTTTATAAATAGTTTTTAGTATTTTTGTAAATTATGAATTAAAATTACGAGATGTTTTGTAACTCATCTTCGTAAGAAAGGAACAATCAATGGTGAACAAATAATCAAAATCGGACGAGATTACTCTACATGCAAATATACAAGTCTTTTCTCTCTTCAATATTAGTAAGATAACGATTACAAGAACGTGAGTGAGAGAGAGAGAGAGAGAAGCATATAAGCAAAGAATATAAATATATACAGCGTAGAAATACTTTTTTAAACCGAGCTTCAGGTTACAGATACATTAGTAATTATAATCAATTTTCGAAATATTGTACCATAGGTGCACTATGCATGTGTAACTTAGGTCTTTATGCCCTAACAAATGGTAGTGGGGACTTGCACCACAACGCTGCGAATGATCGCATCCTCCCATGCTGTATTAGCTCGTGAAGGAATAGGTTACAGTGATGGCAAACAATGATTGTCATACTCGGATAGCATGAACGGAGCATAAAATCTGCTTTCTAAGTCAGATTTTTCTGCCCAAAGGAAACTAATTGAATACGTAGAAGCTATACAATATTTCTCATTCAGTATGGTTACATACAAGATGAGTGACATTTTTTAACGTCATTAATAGCGACACATCTGAAATACCCTTAAGTGAGTTTTGACTCGATGGTAATAAAACGTATTGCTAACTACAATGGAACATATGTGTACACATTACATCGGCATTTTCTGCAATTTTCTTTATATTAATCTTTGGGTGCTTCCGAAAACAAAGCTTAACTTTCATTTTTCGCAATATATTCTCTGCAGCAAATTTTCTACGTACCTAGTAGGCAGAGGAAGTATTGCATTCCACCCAAAAATTCTATATCGAGATTTCAATGGAAATACATGTTTGGAGGTCTCTAAATCCAAAAAGGTGTTACTAAAAAGGTACGTGTTTGTGCGTAAACAGTATAAGTCAAAAACGATAAATACCAAACTTGGTATGTAAGAATATTCCAAAACTGTGAAACCAAGATTCTCAACCAAATCCTCACGTTAAAGAACGCTTTACATGAAAGACGTTCAAGTGTTTTATTTTCTCAGAAATGACTTCAAAGATTTTGATTAAAATACCATATTTTAAAGATGTTTGTAAAGTTCACTCATAATATTTTATGTTATTTTAAAGATATTTATTTCGATGTATAAACCAATTTAAATTGTAAAACATTACTTTGCTTGCTACTGTTAATTGCCTATGTAATATTCTCTGTATACTGTAGTAATTGTCTTTGCCGCTTCATTATTGATTTGTATATCTAATATATTTTATTGATGTAACATTGTGGTCGCAATAAAACCATTCAGTTATGCGACCTTAAATAAATACTTAAAATATCTGATATGTTACACTCACATGACTTTCTCTACTCTTGTACAAACATTTGCAGAAACGATCTTTTGACATGCAAAGAGAATTACATTTTACACATAGCGACCAGTTCTAAAAACATTTGACCATCGCTTAAGGCGTACTATGTTCCTCTTGTTTTGTATTTGCAAGGACAATATAGAAATACAGTAGCCTTTAAGCATAGACATATCTCTTAATAGCTGGTTGCTAGGTGCAGCACCATTTTCTTTGCCACAGATTAATACTCTTTGCATATCCAAGACAAAAACATGAATAACGAATTCCTATTTGAGGAAAGTATAAGTATTGGAAAATTTAAGGGAATAAGAAGCAATATCTCGAAAATGGTTCACTCAAAAAAAGTGCATATGACATAAATTGTGTATTTTAATGCGATCTACATTTTTTATGTAGTAAAATTTTGTCTCTCTCTCTCTCATGGTTTACCAGTTATGCAAAAGTCGTTCACAATGAAGAATACTTTTGGAGACATTCCCAGAAAATTCAAGATATACATTTTATTTGTCATGAAAATATCTTAAACGTATGATATTTTAATCAAAACCGTTAGAGCCATTTTTGAGAAAATTAAAATTTTCGAAAAATGTTCCAGTAAAGGGTAATCTGAGGTGGGGGATTTTCTTGAAAACCTTCGTGCCGCATCTCTGGAAGATACTGAACTTAAATAACAAGTTTGGTGTTTATCCGACTGTTCGTTTCTGAGTTATGCTTTTCACAGACACACACACGGACATGTTTCCAAAAATGCTTTTTTTGGATTCAGGAGGACTCAAAACTAGATATCCGGTGAAGTATCGGTATCGAATTTTTGGGTGGAATACAATACTTCCCTTACTATACGTAGTAGAGAAAGTAAAAAGAATACTGGTGTGATATATTCACATGACTTTCTCTACCATCTATCTTTATTAGTGGGTATACAACTATTCTTGCTAAATTTTATTTTTCTGTCTACTACATTTTAATCCAAATAAACCCTTGATGAAATAGCTACATTGCATATTTAGTTATAAATATAAAGAGAATAGCGAGTCAAATGTTTAAGAACTGGACGTTATATTTCGGCCTTAAAATCCCATACTGTTTCCATGCAAGCGCGAGAAACAGCTGAATGTTGACAAGACCTTAAAAGAATGGCCAAGTAATGAAAAATTCGAACATTTAATAACGTATATCTCATGAATGGTTTATGCCACAAAAGAAATCTCACTAGAAATAAATTTTGTTATAAAGAAATCTACATTTTTGGGTAAAGATTATACAAAATTCCTTCCGAATAAAGAGAACTTCATAGCCTATTCCAGAAAATTCAAGATATACACTTTATTTTTCATGTGGTATATAAAACAAAATTGTTAGAGCCATTTTTTAGAAAATCAAACTTTTCAAAAAATCTTCCATGTAAAACGTAGTTGAGAGTGGGGAAATTTTCTTTAAAATTGCATTTTTGGAAGGTACTGAACCCAAATACAAAGTCTGGTATTTATTCGACTTTCCGGTTTTGAGTTATGCTGTTTACACACCCACACACACATACACACAGAGCCGCGGACCTTTTTCTAAAATAATTTGTAGTTAGGAGGTCTCAAAATATGTGTTTATAGTGGAATGTCGGTATCGAAGTTTTGGGTGATATACACTACTGTCCCTATTGCTGTACGTGTAGAGAAACTTAATAAATCAATGTAAGACATCACACTTTCATCCCCTTTTATCGTATTTCAAGGGAGAATCAGAATCTATAGATGCGATTCAATTCTATTTTGTAAACCTTTAGGAAATTGTTGTACTTGATACATCGTTATCACTGTTAAGAAAAATATTTAGAATGTTCGATAACTAAAACGTAGTTCATAAGATATAAAGTTTTACTTAACAAGACAGTTATAACGAACAAAAGGGCCTGATGATGATATGGCGTCCTGCGGTAAAATGTCACTGTTCCTCTTTATAACAGTGATTAGGTTGAAGTTTATGTGAATCAATAACAAAGCTATGATAAAGGCTGTCGAACTCCAGTAAGAAGGTAACCTATTTGCTGGTAGGATATTCAAATATAATAATGTCGTGGTGAGTTTAATTTCATATTACCTTCTATAAATGCTAAATTACTGCAATTATTGCATTTTAAATGTCACAGAGCTACTGTTCTTCGGGAGAAGAATAAACTGCAATAATACAGTGGAAACACGTTGCATAAGGAAACATGTGATTCCATCGTTCTTCTTCAAGATTTGACGACGCAGGTAAGTATTATTTTTTTTTACAGAAAACAACGGTAAAAAATACAAACAAGATCATTAACCTACGAATAGGGTTAAATTCCAGATGCATATCCCACCCGTTGTATTGCAAATATAATGTAATGAGCTATTAGTAACACTTATTTTATGAATGTTTTAGGAAATAATTATAAAATACCGAATCGTTAAATTTAAGGAGGATTTTTACATAAAAACCACTTTTAATTTTGCACCAATTTAATGTATCAACAAATACTCCTCAAACTTTTTCTAAAATAATTCAACAGTCGTATACTTCTAGAAGGCTCTTGATTTAAAACACCAGTAATTTGATACCGATGTAAAATGTATCAACAATTTTGTTGTGACTCTTTTATGAAGGTTGTGATTGCAAATGTAGGCACTGTCCGTTCAGTGATGTTTTAGCTAGGGGGTGGGGAGGCTTGTCTCTCAGGTAAAGCTTTAGCTGGTGGGAGGGGTACACAGTGTGCTGAACTCGTGCCGCGCTTCTTTACTTGCCTCAGACCAATTAAACACTACCTCCTTTCAGTAGATAAACCCCTACCTACCTGGCAGGGCACACCCACGCCCTAGCTAAAAGGTCGCTGAACAGACAGTATGCAATTTGACTACGCGATTATAGATCTATATAAAAACAACGAGCATATGATTCCAAGCTCTGGCCTTGTCTTGTATTATTTCCTAAGCTTGTGGGTCGTTGGACGACGTGAATCTAGTGTTTTCCATAAGTCTGTGCCTTAATCCTTAGAGCCTGTTACTTGCATTCTGCTATTTAGTGGAAAGTTTGTGAAAACAATTCTAAAAATCGATATTTTTAGTCATCTCTCCAAGTAAACTAGGCACCCTTAATTATGTATCGATTTCAAACAATCCTATGATTGTCTTGTATCCACGTTTGAGCAAATAAATATCTTAGATATTCTTTCCTGTGAATAAGAGGGTCACTCACAATTAAAATTAAGCATTAACACAACGATGTAAAACTTAAGCGTAAACTTAACGTGGTATCAATGGCTAACCGGCACATCTTACCGCTAATTTTTGAGAAATGTGGTTTTTATCGTAATGAGCAGGGAAACGTAGACGCACATCCTAGCAAAACACCTAAAGATACTAACATTCTTAAAGAAAACAAGGTTTACATTTTATCGTAACTGATTAAAATATTATTTCCGATATTGATTTTGGTTCTTATTCTTAACAACGAGAGATAAGTTAATCAACTTTTAAGTTTATTTCAATACGGGATTTCGTAATAATAATATTATAGTGAATAATAATTATGGTGTAACACTGTTTAAATACAACGGAATTATGAACAGTGATAAAAACTTCACAACAATGAATTAGTTTTGTTGTGGTCAGCGAGTGTTCCTTGTATGATGAGATAAAAATATCAAGATGTCTCCCGTCCAACAAAACAGCTTAAGAAACTGGACATATTTCATGTGAGATACATGGCAATCTATTTTCTATTCCTATAAAGATTACTCATTCACAATTTCAAATTGGTATTACAGATGGACAGGTGCAAAACCAATTTTTTGTCTCTTCCAAAAAATTTGTGATTTGCCGGATAAGATATTTTAACAAAAGCCATCGATATGTTGTCATTCACAACGACAAACGTAAACATAAACAGCAGCTAATCACAAGAAAGCGCAACACAGTTGAGCTAATATGGTGGTCTGTGAAGTGATCAACGACAAAAGAGGTTATGTATATGCATGAAAATGAACAAGAGCTCGGTTAAAGGACGTTAAACTCGCATAAAAGTAACATCTACCAATACACTTTGTTTTGTTGTGATTTTTACTTTCTCTACTACGTATAGCAAGTAGGGGAAGTATTGTATTCCACCCAAAAATTCGATACGAGATTTCACCGGAAATATATGTTTTGAGACCCCCTGAATCCAAAAAAAAAGCATTTTGGAAACATGTACGTGTTAGTGTCTGTCTGTGACTGTGTGTCTGTGAACAACATAACTCAGAAACGAACAGTCGGATAAACACCAAACTTGGTATTTAGGTTCAGTATCTTCCAGAGATGCGACACGAAGATTTTCAAGAAACTCCCCCCACCCCAGATTACCCTTTACATGGAACATTTTTCGAAAATTTTAATTTTATCAAAATGGCTCTAACGATTTTGATTAAAATATCATATGTTTAAGATATTTTCACGACAAATAAAATGTATATCTTGAATATTCTGGGAATGTCCTCAAAAGTCCTGTTCATAATAAATGGCTTTTGCATAACTGGTAAACCATAAGAGACAGACAAACTTTTACTACATAAAAGTGTAGATCGCGTTAAAATACACAATTTATGTCATATACATTTTTTTGTTGAGTGAACCATTTTAGAGATATTGCTTATTATTTCCTTAAATTTTCCAATACTTATACTTTTTCTCAAAAGATAATTAATTATTCATTTTTACTTTCTCTACTACGTATAGTAAGTAGGGGAAGTATTGCATTCCACCCAAAAATTCGATACCGAGATTTCACCGGAAATACATGTTTTCAGACCTCCTGAATCCAAAAAAAGCATTTTTGGAAACATGTCCGTGTGTGTGTCTGTGTGTGTGTATGTGTGTCTGTGTGTCTGTGTGTCCGTGTGTCTGTGAACAGCATAACTCAAAAACGAACAGTCGGATAAACACCAAACTTGGTATTTAGGTTTAGTATCTTCCAGAGATGCGACACGAAGGTTTTCAAGAAAATCCCCCACCCCAGACTACCCTTTACATGGAACATTTTTCGAAAATTTTAATTTTCTCAAAAATGGCTCTAACGATTTTGATTAAAATATCATATGTTTAAGATAATGTCCTGAGAAATGAAATGTATATCTCGAATTTTCTGGGAATGTCTCCAAAAGTATTCTTCATTGTGAACGACTTTTGCATAACTGGTAAACCATAAGAGATAGACAAACTTTTACTACACAAAAAATGTAGATCGCGTTAAAATACACAACTTATGTCATATACATTTTTGTTTGTTGAGTGAACCATTTTCGAGATATTGCTTGTTATTCCCTTACAATTTTCAGTACTTATATTCTCAAATGGGAATTCGTTATTCATTTTTTTTGTCTTGGATATGCAAAGAGTATTAATCTGTGGGAAAGGGAATGGTGCTGCACCTAGCAACCAGCTATTAAGAGATATGTATGTGCTTAAAGGCTACTGTATTTCCAAATTGCCCTTGTAAATATATATTCCCCTTACATCTACAAGAAAATAAGCAATAAGATAGACTATGCAAATGTTTATCTCGATTAACATGAAGTAGATGGAGAATAAGCGTTTGTATAAATAGTTTGTACAAGAGTAGAGAAAGTCATTTGAGTGTAACACATCAGATTTTTTATGTCCTGTACATACAAAGAGAATGGAATGCTCCACATAGCAACCAGTTCTTAAAACATTTGACTATCGCTCAAATACTACCATATTCCCCTTGGACCTACAAGAAAATTAGGAATAAGATTAACATCTCGATTAACATGAAGCATATAGAAAATAAGCGTTTGTAAGAATGGTTTGCACAAAAGTAGAGAAAGTCATGTGAGTGTAACACATCAGAGTTTTATAGATATCCCAGTGATTCCTGACCCGTGATCTTGACTTATCTTATGTGATACAGATTTCCGTTATTGCCCCGGACGCACTTCAATCTTGGACTTATTGGGCTGCCTGATCGTTTTAAAGCCAATACATTATTCCTGCACCCTTTACCAAGGAATACAGTCTCATAAATGGTTTCAAATTCTTCTGGTTCTAAAAACATGTTCCCAAAAGCATATAATATGTTGGACTGTTTCGGTTTCTTTTTTGCAAATCTGCAATCTAAGTTACCCTGAAACACCCCCATTGTGTTAAAATGCTTTTTCACAGGAGCATGTCCGGTGAGAAATGCAATAATTGTTCTCAGCTGAAGTTTCTTAGATTAAAGTATGGCTTCAGCTCTTTTCTTACATGGTTTTCTAATAAATGGTTTACCATTTTTGTTTCCTGGAGTTTTAAGCTAGGTGACCCATGATCTTATATGAATTGTGTGAGACTTTCAATATTGTGACTTGTCCACTTTTTACAAACTGTATTTCTCTCTCAGTTCTCACTGTCACTGTTTCGTTTTTATCTGTCACTGTCTTAAGTGTTTATGTACTTCACATTCACTAATGATGAACTAGTTCAATTCTACGTTACTTCACTTCCTTCGTGATTTAGCCTCTTCCATTGCCAGGCGGTTCACTTCACGCGTGAATCGAACACAGGGCCTCCATTGCTTCACAATAGCACTCGCTGCACGTCACAACATCCGTCACCAACTCGCTCGGAGAATTGGCCTTGATGTCACACCAGAGACGCACTTACTAATTCGCTCGCACACTGGTAAGACTCAACTCTCAGCCGACTCACCTCAATTCGCGACTGACTCCCTGCCTGAGAGAGCGCTCACTTGTATAGGCAATGGTATATACCACAGAAGGTTCTCGAACGTTCTAGAACTATTTTCACACTTTCTGGAGGAGGCAAGGGAGATAAAGCTCCCAGAAATTTCTACTTATCATCCGATGCCCGGTGTTTACACTGACAAGCGATCGTTGTTGTTGCTTACTCTGACCGCTCGGCGCAGACTTCCCGATAACCTTGGGCTATAGACTGTGCGACACAATATAAAGTGGTCTTAACTTTGTATAAATTTCAACCAAACTTCAAATGCATCAACTTCAAACTCATACTTTTCATGTAAGTACATGCAACGGTTCAGGAACTGTGGTATAACTACGAGCTAATAGGTGCAACGTGAAATGCTGTGGGTGTTGGGCATCCATGGAAATGAAAAAGCTGATCAGCTATCTAAAAAGGGTACTATTAGTATACCCTATGTTGGCCCTGAACCTCTGGAATCAGTATACGTACTGTCAAAACCTCAATAAAAGCATGGATTAGGGAAAAACAACTACGATATCAAACCCATACGGAAAAAAGACAAGCCAGGTCTTAGGTTCATGCAACACTCTTTCCTCGCCTCTCCTAAGATTGGGTAGAAAACAGGAATAAGGAAAATAGTTGCATTAGTTTCTGAAAATCGTCAGTTTAGGAAACATCTACGTAAAGTAGGACTCAACAAGGATGAACCCATTTGTAGAATGTTCAAAGAGGAAGAGAAAACTGCTTCACACATCCTCTTTGACTACCATCCCTCTCAAGAAAGAGACGTACTCTTTCTATAACCAGGGAAAATCTAGGACATTGACATTGACATTGGAACCAGGATACTGCAACTTGTTCAGGAACAGATTTTGGGAAACAATGAAGGCATCTTTTCCAAAGGGGTTACACAATAAGCCCCTTAACCCCCTATAATTGTACCCCCGGATATTCCTAATAATGGATGTAACATCCCTTGATATAAAGCATATCGAACATGTGACTTCATTACTCGAGTCTCCCAAGTACTAGCCTATAAGTACTCTTTGGCCCTGGAAAAATTGAGACATAGGAAAGGTAGTAACTGCCAAAACTTCGAATTTTCAGGTTTTTAACTGAGAAGGTAGTAAGTGGCAATGCCAATGGTACAGAGAGGGTAGTATGCCTACATGAAATAAAATAAAATTGAAAAAGTGGTTGCTAGAGAGCATTAGTTGTATGAGCAGGGCTGTTGGCGTGGACAAGCGCTGCCGGAACCCAACATGTTTAGAAGGGTTACTAACAAAGGGTAGTGATTGTTGCGATACAGATGTCAACCAATATGCCTCCAAAATCTCCTCCGTTTAGAATGCTAAGTTGAATTACTGATTCTTGCTTTACTATTTCCTGAGTGTTTAATCTAACTCGATCATACACCAAACAAAATCTTTCCCAGGCAACATGTAAGTGCAATTACAAATGTTGTGAACTCGCTGAAGAGATTATACGAAAAACTTCACACACTTCGGAAACAGACAGCTTATGTTCAAGGATGCTTCTGACAGGTCTCATTACCACAACTCCTATAAAAATCAGCACCTTCAGCTGGATTAAACACTCGAGAGCTGATTGTGCTGTAATACAAATGAGACAGTCATTTAATGGTAATGAAATATGGAAGAATTTTTAAGAATTTTAGCGTCAAACACTAACGTGAAGTGATTGGAAAGCCTTGAAAAAAGACCAGTCATCCCCGGTGCCAAAAAGACACACTTCTTATCTATGTTGGGCTTGCTGGATGCAAAGTATCAATCATTTTATCAGAATATTTGTGCATAATGTATAAATAACATTAATTCTGAGACTGGCTAAACAGTGATTTCTGTGTTGTATTTCCAGAAAATGTGATTTCAAATTTCATAATTAACACAATTGTAATTGTATATCTTCCATTATAGGCAATTACTGTAATGATATTGGTGAGAAAGTGTTCATAAATTTGTCTTTTGCTTCCCCTGAAAAGGTTCGTTAATAGCAGTTAGTACCTTTCCCATGTGAATGCCTTGTAATCGGTCTGAATACTACAATAGTTTTTGATAACCACGGTAAGGGCCGGTTTCACCAACCGATGTTAAAAAATACTCTAACATCTTGTTTATTAACAAGGTGTTCAAAGTTTAACATAAGTTAAAACTTCTGCGTTTCATCAAGATTTTACAGCAAATTGTTAGCTAACATTTCGTTAACGTCAAAGACAACGTCGAACCTTTAGAGAAGGCGGTGGCCAATCTACACTACTTCTGAACGTGCTCCGATGCACTTTTGTCTACGTATCGCTGCGCTCTCTGTGTCAGTAGCCGACAACTATTGACATTCATGGCAATTACCAAGTGATGTTCCCGATTGTTTTAGGTTAGAATCGCGATGTCAACTGAAATAAATGTTTCGATTGTTTGAAACGTGTTAATTAACATCTGGTTAATAAGCATAGACGTATTATCGTGTGCAAAAAAGGTGATAGCCTTACATTAAAAGATAATATTACAGCCTGGGACAAAATCCGCAAGTAATTGGAATAAATGCATTTCTCCAAAGACCAGTAAGAAACTACGGCAATTTTATGCTAAGATAAAGTGTAGCACCAGCAACGTTAGGTGTGAAGAGCGTTTAAGACGGTTTAAAATTAATGGTGGACACTACATTGAAACCAAAGTGAACGAAAATGTCTTATCGCTGATTAATCAAGCAGACCCGAAAAAAATAGTTTACTTCTTGAAGAAATTACTTTGGAAACCTTCAGGATAAACCTACAAACGGTAGCTTTGATAATACAACGTTATCACAAGTAAATGAAAAATGTTAGTGGATAAAATCTAAGTACTTAATTAACACTTCTAGCATTGGAGAGAGAGGCATGCTTTGTTGGAGGTATTCTAAACTTTCGTATTTCCCATAAAACCATGCTCATGACACCTTGGACAGTTTATATTCTTTTAAAATTCCTCCTTTTGTAGGGTCTGAAATTTATTATGACTTACGGCTATCTTCATTAGGAATGGCATCAAAAATGCCAACTGTAGCAAACTCGCATCAACAGCTTGGTTTGCGGTAGACATTTTCCAACTTCTAACATTTGTTAAAAGCCTTAACACAGGGGTGCGGGGATGTAAATTAACACTGGCTTGTGTTGATAATTATTGATTGATTGGTAATATAAACGCTATTTACATAGTTTTCACATAATACATAGAATCTTAAATATACAACGAAATAGAGGTGAAGCTGGTAATATGAAGACTCCCCACTCCAAGTTAAGCCCTTAGGAAAAGACATACACTGTGCGACCACCGAGAAAAATAACCTTCTCGGATGTTAATTATAAAGTATCAGCTGATAATTTCTAATATTAGTTGGACACAATTTTCTCTTTATATAATTATTTAATGATCTTGATTATAACATACAAAGGGAATAAAGCAAAACTCTCTTGAGGGTTATAAAGATATATTAGCGTGGCAGGTTCAGTTCTTTTGTTGTGCTCTGCCTTAGTTACGAAATCGTGACCATCGTGAAATATCCACGGTATTTGAATCCGGCGGAGGGTGTGGGATTTTTTCGGGCGTAAAAATACTTAGCATGTCATAATTCGGAAGAGAAGTAAAGCCGGAGGTCCCGTGTCATAGATTTACGGCACATAAAAGAACCTCAAGCCTGATAAAGAGGCCTCTGAGCTAAATTTCCGGTCCTTCACACCAATATAGAATGGGACGCTAAGGACCATAGCAGTTAAAGAGTGTCGATAATTTGAGGCAGTATTTTTAACACTAGGATGATTTAAGTCTGATTATATAATATAAAATATAATAACAGCCCGCCTTAAAAGCAATATGTGTATAATATAATATATAAAATGTATGTAACAGTCATTGTATTTATGTTTATATTATTGTGTACATGTATAAGAATGTTATGTGAATGTATTACGTAATTTAATAATGTTGGAGCTGTGAGAATAGAGGCCGTATGTTGCTAACAATGAGGTAACCTTCAGGCAATAATGAATTGGAAAGTTTAATAATGCTACTAGTAATTCTTGGAACAATAATGTCATTTTTAAAACAGTTTATAAATAGCCAATCAACAACCAGAAAAGCTAAAATTTAAATAAAAGTATTCTATTGGAGTAGATTAGCCAATCAGAGGCTTGAAATAGAAAAATTTACAAATTTAAGCGGTAAACCCCAGTCGCTAGAAGGCAACGTACCTGAGCAGTTCATTCGCTCGGTACGTATTCAGTGTGAGACGAAAATTCATTACGGCGAGAATATTATAAAGTTTACGTGTTAAAAAGTGCAAGTAATTAATAAATAATCTCACAGCTCTCTATATCAGTGAAGTGTTATTTAATAGTGTGAAGGATTAATAAAAGGAGTGAAGTAAAAGTTATAATTTGTGTAAGTCTACATTCTTTAGCCGCATCACCCCCTGCTAAGAGATACATGTTTCTACAAATTAATACTGACGCAGCCGAGGCAAACATAAATATATATAATATTTAAAGAAACATAAAAATACAAAGTTGATTCCTGAACGTTGGGGCGAAGGCCACCGGAAACTTTGTGGGGCGAACACTCCAAGAAACTACATCAAGTTTGGCTCCCCAACAGTGGAACTACAATACCTACTCCAAATTGACGCCCAATGCGAGGTGAAAATAATGTAATAATACTACTACTTCAAATTAAAGCGGCATTTGTCCTATGTTACATAAACGTTCTGTGGAACGACAAAACTATTTTCTACTCTATGGCATTCTCAAAGCCTTCTTTGCAAGCAAGCTCCAATGTGTTCATTTTCGAGTACAAAGGTTTAGCAAATCCTTTTTTTTTTTTATTTATATTTTAGTAATTTATTAACTTGGGTGTTTTATGTGACATGTCCATCAGAAAGATTGGGGCTTTTCAATGGGGAAAGCTGTAGTGATGGTGAGTGTTCATTTTGGGTGTTCACAACATTTCGGAGCCAGACAGCCCTGAAAATGTGAAACAGCATAATAATAATAATAATAATAATAATAATAATAATAATAATAATAATGCATAAGTTGTCTGGCAAAGGAAAGGGTGTTTTGTGGATGTTTGTTTTAGGGCAAGAACAAAGTAACATGTTTTAAATTATTGTAGTAGAGAGTATGGATGATTTGGAATAACCAGAAGTTTCATCGCTCTTGCACGTACTACTTCTGCTGTAGTGCTACCATCTAGTAGCATTAACGTAAAATGGTAAACAGCGCGTGCACGTCTTCAAGTGTGCATGACTATGTATTTGACCCATAAGGTAATTACGTCATAGGTAACAGTTGCACATGGTAACAGTGCATTAAAGCGGGCACAAGTCACGATATGCTACAGACCCTGTCGCCACATTTCATCGAATTTAGAGGAGTAGCGCGGTATATTTAAACGCCATAGATTTTAAAATTATTAAAATTATCAAAATTGGTTGAGCGTTTTTTGAGATTACCCTACACACACAACGTTTCTCTCTTTATAATACAAATATAGATTCTTGTACTGCAGAAAAAAGCATGATGGTGGATAATAACACAATTTTGCTTGCTTTGAGCAAGTTATAAAATATTGTTCAAGTAATCCGCACATATGACACACTGAACTTGAGAACAGTACAGTCAACCCCTGATCGTAGGAGTGGAGCACCAGGTTACTAAGATGCATAAGTCGAAAACTATGACTGATATGCTTTCTTATGAAATAATTAAGCTCTTTTTTATATTTGTAATTAAGGTCGTATTTATCCCTCACAACAATCTGCACACCATTCTCAAAAATGTGCCCCAATTACACCATTCGTGCACATAGCAACCCTGATTGATTGCCCTCCCTGGTATAAGGTATGGACAATATATTTGTAGAAAATGAGATGCTGGTAGAAATAGGATATAAGATCACTATTCTACACTGTAGCATCATCTTATGACATATTAATGAACTGGGAGGAACACTAGAGCCACCTAGAAATTACGCTTTATGGAGAAAGGGTTTAACATCATTCACAATGGGTGCAGTGCTTGTGCTAGATCTTCACCAGACGTCTTTAAGATGTTAATAAGGGCCATAACGTAAAATAAATGGAAAGATATGAAAGGAAACATCTAATGCAGAGTGGGAAGTAATATATAACAAGAAAATGCATTGTAAAAGCAGGAAGAGAGCCTTTTTCTGAGGCAACTCGAATAAGGGTGTAACAACCTCAATATTCTCTTTTATAACAGAATGGATATAGTTGTACAGGATAAATGAGTATTTTTACTAGGTATATACGATTAAGAATAAGAAACGGTAGTACTTAATGTTATATATGATGATATATCCTTATTCCACTGTAACAATTAAATGCCATAGAATAATTCTGAAATAGTAAAACGTACCAATAATATTTTAGTTTTAGCAATTCAATATACCTACTTTTTACTTTCCCTACTACGTATAGTAAGTAGGGGAAGTATTGCATTCCACTCAAAATTTGATACCAAAATTTCACCGGAAATACATGTTTTGAGGTCTCCTGAATTAAAAAAAGTATTTTTGGAAACATGTCCGTGTGTGTGTCTGTGTGTGTGCGTGTGTGTGTGTCTGTGAACAGCATAACTCAGAAACGAACAGTCGCATAAACACCAAACTTGGTATTTAGGTTCAGTATCTTCCAGAAATACGACAAGAAGGTTTTCAAGAAAATCCTCCCACCCCAGATTACCCTTTACATGGAACATTTTTCAAAAATTTTAATTTTTTCAAAAATGCCTCTAACGATTTTATTAAAATATCATATATTTAAGATACTTTCATGACAAATAAAAAGGAATATCTTGAATTTTCTGGGAATGTCTCAAGTATTCTTCATTGTGAACGACTTTTGCATAACTGGTAAACCATAAGAGACAGACAAAATTTTACTACACAAAAAATGTAGATCGCGTTAAAATTCACAATTCATGTCATATACATTTTTGTTGTTGAGTGAACCATTTTCGATATATTGCTTGTTATTCCCTTAAATTTTCCAACATATACTTTTTCTCAAA
The DNA here is from genome assembly GCA_030765065.1 of Deroplatys truncata. Taxonomy (NCBI): domain Eukaryota; kingdom Metazoa; phylum Arthropoda; class Insecta; order Mantodea; family Mantidae; genus Deroplatys; species Deroplatys truncata. Next base: position 168,017,282 of record CM060979.1, read on the forward strand.
TGGGAATTCGTTATTCATTTTTTTTCCTGGTAATGCAAAGAGAATGGAATACTCTACATAGCAACCAGCTCTTAAAATGTTTGACTATCGCTTAAAGCCTACCAATTTCCCTTGCATCTACAAGAAAATTAGCAATAAGATAAACATCATACATTCTCGCATCATATGGAGAATAAGCGTTTGTAAAACTAGCTTGCACCTGGTAGAGAAAGTCAGATTTTTTTTAGCTCCTTTTATACCCCGCCTTTAACTACAATGATCTTATCGGCGGCCTTTCCTTTGGAACTTATTGCCTATTGGCAATGGGGCTTTAATAGAATCACACACATTCACACTTCCAAACTCAGAGGAAGATAGTGAATAATCTTGGCTAGAGAAAAATTCCCACCTCCCTCAGCCGAGAGTCGAACCCGGGTCCCCTCGCACAGCACGCAGTTGCTCTACCGACTGAGCTACTGGGCGAGCCTTAATATATTTGTGTTCTTGTATATTTAAATTGTTCTTTTCAAATGAATCATACTTATAATCGATTAACCAGTTTTTCTCTTTGCTGAGTTATTATGGTTTTGATGGTTTCACCCTTATTCCAGGAGGTCTTCAATTACTGATGTGCCATGTTCCTTATCCCACTGTGGATTTATTGTAATAAATTCTGCATACTAACGAGGCATGAATGGTCCATTGGACCTGAACGATTATTAAACTGTCACTATATTTAAATCACAAATAATTACACTCATTCGTTCATATATTTATGTACTATAATAGGTACGCGATGCGCATGAGAGATCGCTCTATAAGCAGACATCCGTGGAGTTCAAACACTGTATTGCATCTTGCAACCTCCCCTTTCCCTTGTTATGTTGTTCCCTCTTCAGCAAGCAGCAAGACAAAAGAGGGAAGCACTTCCCCATTTGCTACCCTTATTCATAGTCATCTCGAGCACAAGAGGCTTTGGGGTGGGGAGGGGATGAAAACATTTGGCTAAACGCTTTCCTCCATTACATACAACAAGTCCCAACTTTTATACGAGGCACACCAGTCTTTTAATTTGGCATTCAGGGTCACCTAGCCGTGCACTTCATCATCCTCATCATTTGCATTATCGTAAAGGATAGGTTACTGCTGGATAATGTAGCAAAAATGGAGGGATGGAGGTCCTACTCGAGGGATGGGAAGGCTTTGTATTGTAAGTTCCTGTGATAATTGGATCACGTTATTCTTTAGTAAGGTAAACACACCGCCATTGTATTCCATTGTTGTCAGCACCACCCGTGGCGTTTGCTGTAACTAATCTGCTTCTCGAGGGAAAACTATCATAATACACGGCATTATGAAGCGGTTAAGCGGATTTGATGTCGGGAAATGTGTTTTTGGGGCTATAACAGGATATTTGGGTACATTATTTTTGAGCGGTAAATTTTATGTTTAACCTTTATTCCGAAAATGTTTTTTTCACTAAGAGCTTAGAGATAATGGCTTGTGGTTTCGGCTGCGGTTTGGTTTCCTTTGAACGTGATACTGTGTACGTCCACACCTGCCTTATGATTCCAGCAAGGAGAAGATGCAAGATTTCTTGCAGCCCTTTGGGCTTTAAATAACAACCATGTGCACCGGTCAGGGGCAGGTGGGGCAAAGCCACCCTCCAAGCATACTTTTGCTCCGAAAGAATTTTGTTTCCCATTGAAGTTTATTGTTAGAATATGACAAGATTATTTTCATGTTCGGAAGAGATGTCTCTGTCTGACAAGTCTTACCAAATTCTATTTGAAGACCTTCCTCTTATTCTCTGACTTGCAGTTAGGGTATCGGTATTGGTGGTATCGAAGTACATCTAATACTTTGAGATTAACCTTCGATACTTTTACATTTTTAAGTTTTGCATTACTGAAAGTTGTTGCCTGAAACTTTATGCTAGATAAGAAATGAAAGGAATCGAGATTTTACGTTATTGCCGTTCCATGTGTTGCCGGACTATAGTTCTTCATAGATCTTGACTGCGTTTTCAGAGTGAGTCAATGCAACATTCCATAGACTCTGCTGTTTAAATGAAAACATGCAAAACAATGCGGGATGGGGTAGAGGCATTGATGTAAAATGCAGCGTTAACTGAGTTGGGAATGAAATTGATTTAGCTAACGCACTGAATACGTTTCTGCAATAGCCTGGCTTGGTGACTCACTCTCAACCATTACTTTTACTTACTTGGATGACTAGAATCTGTGAATCCAGAGAAACAAATCAGAACTTAAGACGTGAGCTAATACATATTTGTTAATTCCTTCCATCTGTTACTTTGTGTTTACTCAAGTCGAATTTGGGCCACGAGTGTAGCTTACCTACTGTACGACTAATTTCCATAATATGAATAGAAAGTCCTTTAAAAGAAAGTTTTCAGCAGAAAATGTAGTTGCATAAAAAAGGAGAGCATGAAAAGTTATTATTATTATTATTATTATTATTATTATTATTATTATTATTAAGCCCCGGATTTTTAGGTTTTAAAAAGTTAAAATTAGGTTCTATGTATCAGTGTATTAGGATTTTATAGGATCTTATATGTTGAATTTAGGAATTTATAGGATCTTTGGCATATATATATATATATATATATATATATATATATATTCATGCAAATCACTGGGCACTTTCTTTAAAACATTAACTTTAAATTGTAAAAAGTTAAATTAACTGTAACTTTAGTATGTATTTGAAAGTACCAAATTAAAAAATGTCGTGTTAGAAACTCCTCTAGTTTTCACCTATTGTTGCGGCATGTAAACATCACACGTTTCAGAAATGCCGCGTGCCACTGACCACCTCTTTCGACTATAGCTAGAAAATGATAACTGAAGGCGGTAAACGTTTTCATTAGTTTATTATTGTGGCGGACGGTTTAATTAAAGTTTATTATTGTAAGGTATTGCCAAGATTTCATAATCTAATTATTTAATAGTTTCCTTATTCGAACGGTCACCCTTCGTTTTAAAAATACTTTTATATTCATAAATCTACTCTTATTTGCTTAAATAACCGAATTAGGCACTTTTAGGTTCTATCACGAAAAATAGGTTTTATTAGGTCCTAACGTAAAATAAGGTCAATTTAGGCTCTATAAAATTGAAGTATATTACTCATTGGTAACTAAGACATTAAAATAAACCGAAGTTTGGAGTGTAGGAGGTCAGGAATAAAATAGGTCAGAATCTAAGAATCCGGGGATTAATTATTATCATTATATATTATTGCCCTTGAAAACATAAGTAACATATAACCTATGGCAATATCAAGATAAAAATTACGTCAGTTAGTGTATGTCAAACAGGAACAATTCCGGGATTAGGGTACAATACAAAATTAGTTACATGCGTTTGTACATAGAAAACTGCTAATAAGAACATAATTCAGTGAACAAACTATCGCCTTTACAGCTTATTATAAAGTGAGTCTCCAGCATTGCTGTTCAAAAATCAATATCGGTATCGTGTTACTTAAAACTGGAGTTGGTATATGTTAAATCACATCACATAAAGGCGCTAGTAAGAAATACTTCTGGTTTATTATAAAATCGGTATCTGTATCGAGAAATAATGGTACGAGGGGCACTATTTTTATTTTGAGCCTTGGCAATCCTGAATGTTGTAGGTGCCATCTGACGTTTCTAATGGAAGGTTTGACGTTTTTGACCATAATCTACTTCAAACATTTTGTCAATAGAGCGTCATTTGTTTTGTTTACACCAACTTGAAAATTGTGTGTCAACAAAAACATGGAATTAACTCGTAAAAATGTTCGCGCATTGATTTATTACGCCTTTCGACGTGGATTATCAAGACAAGAGTGCATCGATCAACTAACTTCCACATTTGGCGACGAAGCTCCCATCCTTTGCCACTGTGAAACGCTGGTATAACGAATTTAATCGTGGCCGCCGTTCGCTCAATGATGAAGTTCGTGAAGGTCGTCCAAAATCAGTTGTTGTGCCAGAAAACATTGATGCTGTGCAAAAATTAATAATGAAAGATCGCCATGCGACATATTGTGAGATTGAGGCAATCCTAGGCATTAGTTCCACTAGCATATATAAAATATTGCATGATTATTTAGCCGTGAAAAAGGTTTGCTCTCGTTGGATCCCACATAATTTGACGCAATCTCAAAAAGATGCTCGTGTCGATTGGTGTACAAAAATGCTCAAGAAATACAATGACGGTGCCTCAAAAGACGTATATAAGATTGTAACAGGTGACGAATCATGGATTTATGCGTATGAGCCGGAACGTAAACAGCAGTCGACTGTATGGGTGTTTCAAGCTGAAGCAAATCCAACAAAATTTGTTCGCACTCGAAGCACTTCGAAGCAAATGGTCGCCTGCTTTTTCAGCAAAACTGGCCACGTGGCAATAGTGCTCTTAGAGGAACGTAAAACGGAAAATGCCGAATGGTACACAACCATTTGTTTGCCCGAAGTCTTCGCTGAAGTAAGGAAAACCAACAGGAAGCGTAGTATCGTTCATCAAGACAATGCGAGCGCACACACATCTCGTCTAATAACAGAGTATTTGAAGGCTCAAAAAATAGAAATGAGGGGTCATCCGCCATACAGTCCTGACTTGGCAACCAATGACTTCTTTTTATTCCCGAACATCTAGAATAAATTGCGTGGACAACGATTTTCGTTGGCAGAAAAAGCCGTTGATGACTTCAAAAACCACGTTTTGGAGGTATCTCAATAAGACTGGAATAAATGCTTTGACAAATGGTTCAAACGGAAACAAAAGTGTAGTGATCATAAAGGAGAATATTTTGAAAAACAATAAAGTAGTTTTAATCAGAAATTACTTTGTTTTAATTATTAGGCTCAAAATATAAATAGTGCCCCTCGTATCGTCCCATCACTGCTGGCAGCGATGACAGTTCCTAAAATTTAACATATTAAATAGAATTAAGTCCAAAACAAATTTTTTTTAAATACCAAACTTGGTATTTAGTTTTAGCGTCTTACAAAGACGTAACATGAAAAATTTGACGAAAAGCCCCATCCTAAGCCAGTTTTACATGGAAGATTTTGGATTTTCTAAAAAATGGCTCCAACAGTTTTGATTAAAAATACAATATGTTTAATATATTTGCATGAAGAATAAAATGCATATCTTGAACTTTCTCTTTATTCTGAATAACATTGTACAGTTACTAAACCGTAAAATATTGAGAAAAACAAAATGCATAAAAAAATATAAATCGCCTTATAACACAAAATGTATGCCAAATAAGTTTTAGTGAGTTAGCTATTTCCAAGATAAGGTTTTTAATTGATTTTATTTAATGTTTTTTGAAATAGCAAGTCGTTAGTCATTTATTCTCATGGACATGCAAAGAGAACGGAATTTCAAAGTGATCATGAGGGCCCGGATTTTAGGTTTAAACCTATATTTTTCCTCGGTATTTAATTAACACATATATACTAGTTTCACACTACCTGGAACAGAATATGCGAATTTCGTTACAGCTAAAAATACCTAAATGAGGGGTTATCACCTAAAATAACCTAAATAGCTGTTTTCCCTTTTTCGAAATTAAGAATGTTATTTTTGGATTGAAACTCATTGTAAAATTATTTCCATCACTTATAGCCAGTAGATAGTTCAAGGTACTACAGTTAAACGCAGCACATGTGACGTGGTGACACCTGGATGCAGCTGATAGAAGGTCAGGAGGAGCGTACTTGGCTGTCTGTTGCCATTTACTATGCCCAGCATTTAAACGACGTTAAAAATGTCATCAGTGAATTGGATGAAACAGAGGCTTCCTGCGTTGCCAAGGCTAAGAAATAACTCGAGTGTCTCACTCTTGCCTTGCATGCATTAAGACACATTTTTGTTTTATACCAGAAGCTACAACTTTGCCACTGAAAGATGCTCTAGATGTCATTGGCAATGTTTCCAGTAAAGAAATACCTGAACCAGTGGGAATTGCATGTTCTTCGAAGTTGCAGAAGATTCTTCAACGAAATCCTGCTGTTGAAGCTATGAAAATCATTAATTCAGTATTACACGGAGAAAAATATACAGGGGAACTACCCCTAGAACCTGCTGCACTGGCATCTATGTTCTACACTCCAATGACGTCATATTCGTTGAAAGAACCTTTTCTTCATATAAGAATGTGTTACGTGATAATAGGAAATCGTTTACGCCAGAAAATTGCAGAATGCATGTATCTACTGCAATGCCAAAAAAGTAAATTTTACAACTAAGTACCAGAAAAGCAAAATTATTGATACCTGTATTGGCCTACGAAGCAAAATTTAAAAAAAAACTATTTTAATCAAGAAAAATCTAAATAGACCTATTTTAAGCATATAAGAAACCTAAAATAAAGGTTTATTGCACCTAAAAATCCGAGCCTAGTGATCACATTAGTGATTTGATTATCGCTAAAGCCTAAGTGTTTCTCTTGAGCATACAGTTACTCAAGAAATCATTCGTCTGCGCTTTAAAAATTTCTAGCACCCAAATTAATGGATGGAAAAATATATTTTTTTTTACATAAGGATCAAATGGTAGTACAGTTTACGTGCAGTTTTTTAGATCGTTCATTTTATCAGTTATATACATTTTGAAAAAAAAAATGCTGAAATTGCAAATTGTTGTACGTGGTGTTTTCAAAATTATCTTTCAGATTTGGGTAGAGAATTTTTTTTGTGCATACATCCTTACACTTTCATCAACATGTGACAAACTGATGGAGAAATAAATTCGCGAAGTCGTAAGAAGTGAGCCAAAAATGAGGAATTAAAGCAAAAACGTTGAAATTTCCCAAATTTGATATTTTATTCCTCCGTCTAATAAAATCTGATTTTCACCGCAAAATCAAGTAATTTTTAAAACACAATTACAAAGATAATTTTTAAAACACCACGTACAAAAGAATTGTAATTTTGGCATGGTTTTTCTAAAAACTGATAAAATAAACGGTCTGAAAAACCGCTAAAACACGTAAACTATATTTTCATTTGATCTTTGTCCAAAAAATTAGATTTTACCCTTTATTAATTTGCCTGCTAGAGGTTTTTAAAGCACAGTAAATGATGTACTTGTGGAATGTTTAACAAAACATTTCTGCAAATGCTCATCTCAAACAATATGAAATAGAAGAACAAGCCTTTGTAGGAATAGTTTCTAGAAATGTGAATAGAGAAGGTCATGTGAACGTAACACTCAGATTTTGTCAAGTGGTAGTCACTATTCCTTTTCTTTCTAGTGGTCATGCAAAGAACATGGAATTTCTTAACCATCACATAGCGACACGCTTTTTAAAAATCTGACTATCGATTTAGTCCACTACATCTTTATTATACCTACAGTGATTGTGAAAATGTGTAATGAAAGTTTATCTCGATTAACAAGAAGTAGATGGAAGAATAAGTTTTCGTATAAATAATTTGGAGAAGAGTGAGTAGATAAAGTCGTATAAATGCAACATATCCGAATTTCATCTAATTTGGCTTCTTCGGATTTAGTATTTGCAGTAGAGCTTTTTAGTACTATTTTACTTTCTCTACTACGTATAGTAAGAAGGCGAAGTATTGCATTCCACTCAAAAATTCGATACCGAGTTTTCACCGGAAATACATGTTTTGAGGTCCCTGAATCCAAAAAAAGTATTTTTGGAAACATGTCCGTGTGTGTCTGTGTGTCTGCCTGTGAACAGCATAACTCAGAAACGAACAGTCAGATAAACACCAAACTTGGTATTTAGGTTCAGTATCTTCCAGAGATGCGACACGAAGGTTTTCAAGAAAATACCCCCACCTCAGATTACACATTACATGTAACATTTTTCGAAAATTTTTATTTTCTCAAAAACGGCTCTAACGATTTTGATTAAAGTTTCATGTGGTTTAGACATTTTTATGGCAAATAAAATGTATATCTTGAATTTTCTGGGAATGTCTCCATAAGTATTCTTCATTGTGAACGATTTTTGCATAACTGGTAAACCATAAGAGATAGACAAAATTTTACTACACAAAAACTGTAGATCGCGTTAAAATACACAATTTATGTGATAAACATTTTTTGTTGTTGAGTGAACCATTTTCGAGATATTGCTTTTTATTCCCTTAAATTTTCCAATACTTATACTTTTTCTCAAATGGGAATTCGTTATTCATTTTTTGTCTTGGACATGAAAAGAGTATTAATCTGTGGCAAAGGGAATGGTGCTGCACCTAGCAACCAGCTATTAAGAGATACATATGTCTATGCTGAACGGCTACTGAATTCCTATATTGCCCTTGCAAGTACAAAACAAGGGGAACATGGTACGCCTTAAGCGATAGTCAAATATTTTTAGAACTGATCGCTATGTGTACAATGTAATTCTCTTTGTATGTCAAAAACATAAAAAAGAACAATGAATTCTCAGTTGATAAAAAGTGTAAGTATTGGAAAATCAAAGAAATAATAAGGAATATCTCGAAAATGGTTCACTTTACAAAAAAAAATGTTTATGACATATATTGTGTGTTTTACGAGATCTACATTTTTATGTAGTAAAATTTTGTCTATCTCTTGCGGTTTACCTGTTATGCAAAAGTCGTTCAGAATGAAGAGGACTTTTGGGGACATCCCCAGAAAATTCAAGATATACATTTTATTTGCCATAAAAATGTCTTAAACATATGATACTTTAATCAAAATCGTTAAAACCGTTTTTGGAGAAAATAAAAATTTTCGAAAAATGTTCCATGTAAGGGGCGGTTTGGGGTGGGGGATTTTCTTGAAAACTTTCATGTCGCATTCCTGGAACATATTGAACCTAAATACCAAGTTTGGTGTTTATCCGACTTTTCGTTTCTGAGTTATGCTGTTCACAGACAGAAACACACACAGACATGTTTCCAAAATGTTTTATTTTTTATGTCCTGGACATGCAAAGAGAATGCAATATTCCACATAGCAACCGGCTCTTAAAAGATTTGACTATCGCTTAAAGTCTGCATATTCCCCTTGTACCTGCAACTAAATTATCAATAAGATATAGTCTGCAAATGTTTATCTCGATTAACATGAAGTAGATGCGGAATAGATGTTTGTAAAAATAGTGTGTAAAATAGTAGAGAAAGTCATGTGAGTGTAACATATCAGATTTTTTGTCTTGAATATGCAATACCAAATACTTTCTAAAGAGTATAGTGGAAAGTTTCTCTTGGTAACCTCACACTCTGGGCTGAAAGCTCACATTCCAGCAGATAGAGAAATTTTGTATTTAATAATAATAACTCAAGCATTACTAATCACTGCAAGTATTTGTTACAACTAGGATCATAATAATTATAAGCAACAACGGAACAGAAGAACTTCTCAGAGATTCCCAAAGGGTGAAACAATGTGCGTTCCATTACATACCTTATAGACTTATCCGGAATTTAAAATAGAATTTGAAACATATTTACGTTTTGTTTACCACGCCAATTCCTTAAACATACAATATTTTAAATTTCACACAGCCATTCCCGGAAAAATTCATGATAAGGAGAACATTTTTCGAGTAAATAGCTTGTTAAGTTGAGAATACTTTGCTAAGAAATTCTGGTATTTTACGTTCACATTACTTTCTCTACCTTTGATCGTTTATTAGCGGGTATAACAATTATTCTTACGAAAGTTTATTTTTTTATCTGCTTAATCTTAAGCGAGATAAACCTTTGCAGAAATAACCACATTACACATTTACACGCTATATGCTGGCCTTAAAATTCCATACTGTTTCCATGCAACCGCGATAAACAACTGATTGTTGACAGGGCTTTAAAAGAATGACTAAGTATTGAGCAAATCGAACCAATGGCTAGCTACAAAAAAGTTATTTAAAATAAATTGTGTATTTTAAACATATCTACATTTTTTGTGCAGTACGTTTTCGTCTATCATTCGCTTACCAATTATACAAGATTATACAAAAGTCCTTCCTTCACTGATTATTCCCGGAAAAATTCAGGATATGCATTTTATGTGCCATATAAATCTATTGAATATATGGTATTTTAATCATGATTGTTAGAGCAACCTTTTAGAAAATAAAAAAAGTGGAAAAATTTTGTTGTAAAGAGTAATTGGGGTGAAGATCTTCTTGTTGCGTCTTTGGAAGATATGAACTTAGATACCGAACATTTATGGGTTATGCTGTTTACAGGCACACATATACAGACAGACAGACAAGCACAGGCACACGAATGTTTTCCTAAATTTTGGGGGGATTCAGGGCCTCAAAACATGTATTTCCAGTAAAATCTCGGTATAGAATTTTTGGGTGGAATACAATATATTCTCTAACACTGGGTGAGTAGGTACCTTGGTTTTGCCTCTCCATAAAATACTAAATCTGATGTTTATTCGATACTCGTTTTCAATTGTGCTTTGTACAGGTATAGGAAAACAGGGACAAACAGGCATTCTCTCTCTCTCTAGCTCTCTCTCCACTTTCCTCTCTCTCTCTCTGTCTGACACACACAAACAAGGATATTTCTCAAACAGTAGATTTTCCTTGTTTTAAGTGACCTCAAAGCACATATATGTATTTGAAATAAAGTAGCTCTACTGAATTATGAATAAATAACAGAGCACATAAAAGATGCTTTTGGTCAACTACACTATAATACTCTGATTACAAGTGACGTAATTCACTTTTATGGCATCCATACTGCTTCAGTGACTTACTCGGTGGCGCGCGCAGCTTCCCTATCGCCCATACGAATGTTTATCTCGATTAACATATTTGGGTACTATTTTTGGGTACTAAAAGTTGGGGACGCAGTGAATCTACAGGCCTTCCAGAGATTTATCCGGAAGGAACGCTGGGAATTGGACAAAAGGACCACTTGGGCCTTGGATCTCCCGCATTTAAGGAAGCTCTAAGTGTCCACTGCAGAAGGGCATATGCTAAGAATAGGGATAAGAAGAAACAAAAGTGATCTATCCTTCTTGTGTAGTAGTTTCCATATTCTCCTAAAAACCTGTCCCAAATAAAGTAAATAAATAAATACATTGCACAAAAATTAAAACAAAAAAACATTAAAAAAATAAAAAAAATAAATAATAAAAACAAAAATAAATAAAATAAAAGCAAAATAAAAACAAAATAAAGCAATAAAAATAGGGATCCATATTTTTTTGGTATATTAAAAAAAATGATTAAAAAATCTAAAAAAATAAAAAAAGCATGTGGTTTACGTTAGAGCAGTTCAAAAAAATAATGACTAGTAGCATTTAAACTCTAAAAAAAAAGCATGAAGTAGATGGAGAATGTGCGTTTCTAAAAATTGTTTGTACAAGAGTAGGGAAAGTCATGTGAGTGCAACACATCAGATTTCTTTGTGCAGTACATTTTCGACTATCGCTTAACGTTTGCCAGTTATACAAGATATACATTTTATTTGTCAAGTAAATGTATTTAATATATGGTGTTTTAATAAAAATCGTAAAACATTTTGAAAAGCGTTCCATTGAAAGGGTAGTTTGGGTAAGGGAAGCCTTTTTTTTTTTGAAAATTCTCTGTCGCATCTTTGGAAGGCACTGTGCTTAAACACGAAGTTTATTGGTGATCCAACTTTTCCTTTTTGAGTTATACTGTTACACACAGACTTTGAGTCCCTGTATTCAGGGGGCCTCAAACCATGCATTTCCGTTGAAATATCGGTATAAAATTTTTGGGTCGAATGCAATAACTCCTCTACCTATTATGTACGTGGCAGACAAAGTAATAAGCATTGTCGCGGTATCGTTCGTGTTATCTTACTTGCTGAGCGCCTGCTATTGTATTACTAGTTTGAATTTTGGGTTCTTTGTCCTCCGGCTAGCTATTATTACAAGTCGAGCAAATCTCTTAAACAGGGTGTGTAAACGGAAAGGAGTTGTTACTAAAAGATAACACTGATAAAAGATTTGTTTTTACACTTTTATTGCCGTCACAATTAATTTCACATAATTACTCTTGATACACGCCCGACTGAAACTGTTATATTTTCGAATGTAACTATAATCACTTATTTGTCGCACATTATTAATTCTAGTATTTCACATTTTGTAACTAACTATACGACGCGAGAGATTCTGTAGAACTGCGCGACGTGTAACCCGTGAATGATTCTATTAAACTGCGCGACGTTTGCCTTCTGAATGATTCTGTAGAACTGTGCGTTACCCGTCTCTGGCACGGAATTTATACTTCCTCACCCCGATATGCCTAAACATTATAACAGAGCTGCTATTGGTTAATAAAGCCGCCAACATTAGCGTCTATTTTTATATCCAATCAAAATTACGAACACATATGCTCTAGGGAAGATATTCCCTCCATTTCTAAAGAAAAGCGCGCTACTCTGACGTCATTTGTTTGTCTCTTATAGTTGATAAACAACTCACCCCCTCGCTCATTGTTAATCGCTCCTATTGTCAGTTTCAGTGAGGCCGTGTAAACTTATTTCCTAACAATGCTTATAATTAACAAACATCTCAAATCATTGTCATACAATAATGCTAATTTACACTACAATCACTTTGGCATTCACAGTGTTGTGATATAAAAATACTGCGTCAACATTGGTATCTATAGTTTATAGAAGAGATATATAAATAAACGATATTGGCTAGAGAAGTCATGTGAATGTAATGCATCAGGTTTTCATTGTTTCATTTGTGTTGCTCCAATTAACTTCTACCTCCATATAGAGTGTTTGAACTTCAGAAATAATACGATGTTGTTAGTAGGTCGTTGATTATAGCTTTTATTATTGCGTTGTAATAATTTTGTAGTGAAACACACTCATCATTCACATTCTCATTCATATCTTTATAATGAAAATTTATTACTTAAATTTTCCTCTTTAACTGGCCTTTTTGAAGGGTTAAAGGGAGTAATCTGTGAATTTTCCGAAAGCCAAACTATTTTACTGGCCTTTTTTGCGTATTTTTAAAGTAACTACTGATAATTTTTAAAAATGAATCCTGGTGTGATATATTCACATGAGTTTTCTCTAAAATCCATTTTTATTGGTGGGTATATAAAACTATTCTTACCAAAGCCTACTTTTATATCTACTGCATTTTAATCCAAATAAACTTGTACAAAAATAGCCACATTACACATTTCGTTATAGATATAAAGGCAACAGCGAGAGTCAAATGTTTAAGAACTGGACGCTATATGCTGGACCATATGCAGGGTAATAACCCAAACATTTTACGAGACATTTAAAGTGTTTTGAAATTAATCGTTCATATCGGCGAATTGAATCAGGGTTGAAAAATTTGATGTATTACACTCACATAACTTTTTCTACTTTTGTGCACACTATTTTTACAAACGCTTATTTTCTATATGCATCATGTTAATCATATAAACATTTGCAGAAACTATCTTATTGCTAATTTTCTTGTAGGTGCAAGGGGAATATGGTCGGCTTTAAGCAAAAGTCAAATATTTTAAAAGCTGGTAGCTATGTGGAGCATTCCATTTTCCTTGCATGCCTAGGACATAAAAAAACGAATAACGAATCGCATTTGAGAAAAAGTATAAGTATTGGAAAATTCAACTGCATAAGGAATATCTCGGAAATGGTTCACTCGACAAAAACTATATTATGACATAAATTGTGTTTTAATGAAATCTACATTTTTTGTGTAGTAAACTTTTGTCTCTCTCTTACAGTTTATCAGTTATGCAAAAGACATTCATAATGAAGAGGGCTTTTGGGAACATTCAAGATATACATTTCATTGGCCATGGAAATATCTTAAACGTGTGTTATTTTAATAAAAATCATTAGAGCCATTTTCAGAAAATCAAAATTATCGAAAAATGTTCGAAGTAAAGGGTAGTCTGGGCTGGGGGGGATTTTCTTAAAAATCTTCGTGTTGAATCCTGGGAAGATACTAAACTTGAATACTAAGTTTGGTGTTTATCCGACTTTTGATTTTTGAGTATGCTGCTCACAGACAGACAGACAGACAGACAGACAGACAAACAAGAAGACACACACACACACACACACACGGACATGTTTTCAAAAGTGCTTTATTTGTACTCAGGGCACCTCAAAATATTAGTGACACAGAACTTCAATTTGTTAAAATAAATGTGTGCATTTATGATTTTAAGTTCAATAGTTTGCCATCGCATAATGCTTGTATATTAAGAGGTACATTTCCATATAATTCTTAGTGATGGGACGATACTATTATTTATTCGACACCGACACTGATTTTTACTTTCTCTACTACGTATAGTAAGTAGCGGAAGTATTGTATTCCACCCAAAATTTCGATACCGAGATTTCACCGGAAATACATGTTTTGAGACCCCCTGAATCCAAAAAAAGCATTTTTGGAAACATGTCCGTGTGTGTGTCTGTGTGTCTGTGTGTCTGTGTGTGTCTGTGAACAGCATAACTCAGAAACGAAGTCGGAAAAACACCAAGCTTGGTATTTAGGTTCAGTATCCTTCAGAAATGCGACACGAAGGTTTTCAAGAAAATCCGCCCACCCCAGATTACCCTTTACATGGAACATTTTTCGAAAATTTTAATTTTCTCAAAAATGGCTCTAACTAAGCGTTGATTAAAATATCATATATTTAAGATACTTTCATGACAAATAAAATGTATATCTTGAATTTTCTAGGAATGTCTCCAAAAGTATTCTTCATTGTGAACGACCTTTGCATAACTGGTAAACCATAAGAGGTAGACAAAATATTACTACACAAAAAATGTAGATCGCGATAAAATACACAATTTATCTCATATACATTTTTTTGTTGAGTGAACCATTTTCGAGATATTGCTTGTTATTCCCTTAAATTTTCCAATACTTAATACTTTTTCTCAAATGGAAATTCGTTATTCATTTTTTTTTCCTGGTAAAGTAAAGAGAATGGAATACTCCACATAGCAACCAACTCTTAAAATATTTGATTATCGCTTAAAGCCAACCATACTCACCTTGCACCTACAAGAAAATTAGCAATAGGATTAACATCTCAATTTACATGAAGCATGTGCCCTACTGTTAGTGAAGCTAATAATAATAATAATAATAATAATAATAATAATAATAATAATAATAATAATAATAATAATAATATGAATAATAATATTTATAACTAATTTATTTTCTTCCCTTTTTATATAACAACATATAAGCTTTCTTTTTAAGGATTTTCTATCCATGTTATGAAAATCGGTCGTACAGTATACCTGTAAGCTATGCTCGTGACCCGAATTTGACCTGCATAAACACAAACTAACAGATGGAAGGAAAGAAGCAATATTTCTATGCCCTGTATTATATTATGCCATATGTTCTGATTTGTTTCTGCTGGATTCACCGAGGATGGTCACCGGAATAGGTATATGTAATGGCTGAGAGTCAGTCATCAAGCCAGGCTGTTGCAGAAACGTGATTTACTGTGTCAGCTAAATCATCTTCATTCAAAGCTCAGTTAACGCTGCATGTTATATGGCTACCTCTACTCTTTTTCCCAATGTTTTGGATGGTTTCAATTAGGCATAAAACTCTATGAAGTTCATTGATTCAGCCACACGAAACGCACTCAAGGTCTATCAAGAACTATAGTCCAGCAACTCTGGGAAACGTGCGAGGTATTAACGTGAAGTCTCGACTCCTCTCATTCCTTATCTAGCATAAAGTTAAACGCAACAACTTTCAGTAATGCAAAAGGTTTATCTCAAAGTATTAGACATACTTCGATATCACAGAGTATTCCTAGTTCCTTTATGAAAACAAATTTGATGTACTGCACTCACGTGACTTTCTCTACTCTTTACAAACTGTTTTTACAAACGCCTATTCTCCATATACTTCATATTATTCGATATAAATATAAGCAGAAACTATTTTATTGTTAATTTTCTTGTAGGTGCATGGGGAATACGGTAGGATTTAAGTGATAGTCAAATATTTTAAAAGCTGCTTGCTATGTGGAGCATTTCATTCTCTTTGTATGTCCAGGACATAACAAACAAACAAACAAAAAACGAATAACCAATTCGCATTTGAGAAAAAGTGTGTATTGGAAAATTGAAACAAGTAACAAAGAATATCTCGGAAATGGTTCACTCTGAAAAAGAAAATATATATGACATTAATTGTGTGTTTTAATAAGATCTATATTTTTTGTGTACAAAACATTTTTCTATCTCTGACGGTTTACAAGTTATGCAAGGGCCATTTACAATGAAGAGGACTTTTGGAGTCATTCCCAGAAAATTCAAGATATACATTTG
Organism: Deroplatys truncata; assembly: GCA_030765065.1. Classification (NCBI taxonomy): domain Eukaryota; kingdom Metazoa; phylum Arthropoda; class Insecta; order Mantodea; family Mantidae; genus Deroplatys; species Deroplatys truncata. The sequence continues at coordinate 168,033,591 of CM060979.1, forward strand.
ATTTGTCATGAAATTATGAACATATGACATTTTAATCAAAACCATTAGAGCCATTTTTGAGAAAATTAAAATTTTCGAAAATTTCCGTTTAAAGTGTAGTATAGGGTGCGGGGATTTTATTTAAAATCTTCGTGTCGCCTCTTTGGAACATACTGAACCTAAATACCACGTTTGGTATTTATCCGACAGACACACACGCGGACCTTTTTCTAAAAATGCTGTTTTCTGATTCAGGGGGCCTTAAAGCATGTATTTCCGGTAAAATCTCGGTATCGACTGTTTGGGTGGAATGCAATACTTCCCTTATTTACTATATGTAACGGAGAAAGCAAAAAGTTAAGTCATAAAAGCTCAGTTACATTAATGACACGAATATAAAAAAAAAATTCGCGCTACCTTACCGCTTTTTATAAAAGACTGATGTAATGTTTTATTCTTTAACACCATTTATAACATATAGAGACAGTAAAAGAAGTGATTATTGTAAATGAGCCCAGGATACGAAGAACTGAGAGTTGCCCGACATTGGCCTTTTCAGCCTAGGGGAAAAACCCTCATCCAGGCAACTCACCCCAACCAAGATTAAAAATCGGTCCCTGCAGATTACTACGCCTTACAGATTTGATGAGCATAATGAAGTATTCTGAAATAGAAAATTATTATTGTACATATATACACGTGTGTTCATTGCGAGGTACGTAACAGGATCATTGTACAACGAAATCGGATATTTAAGCGTATGTAAATAAAAATAGCATCAACGATTTTAGGAATACACACTTAGTAAAATATTTAAAATGGCTGTGTTACTATTTTATAGAAAATTATTCATTTCGAAGTTAAGTAACTTTTGGCTGATGGTGAGCGAGATATCTTTAAATCCAAATGTAATTATGAGGCTTTACTGCTTATGATAAGGTGATGTATTGAACAATAAGTTGCTGTAAAAATATGTGTTAGTAGTAATAGTCCCGGATGAGCCAATTGTTTTAACGATAATCCTGCCGCTAGGGGCGCTCGTGTCGCTAGTGTCGCTGCGTGCGACGGCGGCGGCGGTAAGTTTGAAAAGCGCCCTGAGCGGTAGGATTATCGTTAAATCGATTGGCTCATCCGGGACGAGTTGAAAGAATTGAGGAAGTGACGTGGAGCGTTTTGATTGGTTCGTTAATTCGGGGTGGGAGATGAAGGAAGGAAGATGGAAGAGTATGGAGGTCGCGTGATGGAGAGGAGCTGGGTGGCGAGGTGTTGTCTGTGCGGAGGTCGGTACTGAAAGAGGGAAAAGATGGGGAGCGAGGGATAAAAAGTGTAACAGAAAGTGACGTGTGAAGTTGTGATTGGTGGGAATAAGAAGTGATTTTATTGGTGGAAAGGAACAAATGAGAGTTGTTGATTGGTAAGAATAAGAGGGATTATGATTAGTGGAAAAGAAAAAGGTGTGGGAGTGGGGTATGTTGGAGGTGATGGGAAAGGTAAGTTTTGCTAGCAGCAAGATTTGCAAAAGCCTGTCGTGAACTGATCATCAATTTTTTTGAACGTTGGATGGTAGTTTTTTCTTGAGTGGATAGAGAGATGGGGCGATATGAGATGCGGTGGCGAAAATGGGAACTAAACAAGGTGGTTGAGACAAGAGGTTTAAGGACGAGGAAATTTGGAGGTTAGTGGTGAACATGGCGGTCGCAAGAGGTGGGGGGTAAGGAGACGCGGTGGTGAGAATGGGAACTAAAAGAAGATGGCGGTAGCAAGAGTTTAGAAGAGTAGATTTTGAGGTTAAAATAGTGGGAACTAAAAATGGCGGAGGGTATGCGACAAGGAGATGCGGTGAGAACTAAACAAGATGGCGGACGCAAGAGGAGGGTAAGGAGATTTGAGGTTACAGTACCAAAACACGAAAGGATATATTCCTACGCCAAGCAGGTCCGAAAAATAATTATGCGTGTGGTACTTACCTGTTACCGGTGTGGATGCGTCACCAAAAGCGCGGCACGCGACGCGAAAAAATAAAAGCAAACTGTTTTTGAAAATGCTTAACCAGCTTTAAGATCAACCAACATTACTACGCACTGATATACCTAGGTTTTTAAAGCGGTACAGACACCCTTTGCAGAGGCGTAATTTAACTATACCAAAATCCTGGTACTGGACCATCGTGATGGCCGCTAGCGTACGTAGGAGCAGGGTTCTCATAGCCGGTCGAAAGCGGTCAAAAACGTGTACGACGTAGGTGTTCGCAGTAGTTGCTGCCAAGTCAACCGTCGAGGTGCGAATGAACGAGATCTGTTCTTGCCGGCAATCTGGTTGGGAGATGAGAGGCGCGGTGGTAAAAATGGGAACTAAATAAGATGGCGGAGGCACGAAGTTGAGGTTTAGGAGTGGTGAGGCGTTGTCTGTGCGGAGGTTGGGGCTGAAAGAGGGGAAAGATTGCGAACGAGGGATAAAAAGTATAACAGAAAGTGACGTGTGAAGTTGTGATTGGTGGGAATAAGAAGTGATGTTATTGGTGGAAAGGAACAAATGAAAGTTGTTGATTGGTGAGAATAAGAGAGATTATGATTGGTGGAAAGAAAAAAGGTGTGGGAGTGGGGTATGTTGGAGGTGATGGAAAAGGTAAGTTTTGCTACCAACAACATTTGCAAAAGCCTATCCAGAACTCATCAGCAATTTTAAATAACTAGTGTTTCGGGGTTTTCTCTGGTTGGTAGACGAATGCAAGCTGTTTCTGCCATACTTATATTATTCGTCTTTTCCTTTTTTTTCGTTTTTTTTAAAAATAACTAGTTTTTTGGGGGTTTTCTGCGGATGGTAAACGAATGCGAGCTCTTTCTGCTTTTTCATAGGTTTTCCCTGGTTGGTAGGCGTTTTCTGTACTGGTTGACGAAGGCGTTTCTAATTTTCGAGGTTTTCTCAGGTTTTTTAGCGGTTGTCCCTGCCCGGTAGGCAAATGATGAAGTTTTACCTTGTCGGCGCACGGATACTAGGCACGTACTCGCACACACACACACACACACACGTTGCAGCTGCCATACTTATATTATTCGTCTTTTCCTTTTTTAAAAAAAAAATACCTAGTTTTTTTGGAGGTTTTCTGCGGTTGGTAAACGAATGCAAGTCCTTTCTGCTTTTTCATAGGTTTTCCCTGGTTGGTAGGCGTTTTCTGTAGTGGCTGACGAAGCCGTTTCTAATTTTCGAGGTTTTCTCAGTTTTTTTTTTACTGGTTGTCCCTGTCCGGTAGGCAGATGATAAAGTTTTTCTATGATGTCGTCGTTTTGGCTTGTGGCGCACGGATACTAGGCACATACTCGCACACACACACACACAGACAGACAGACAGACACACACGGACATGTTTTCAAAAAAAATGCTTTTTTGGATTCAGGAGGTCTCAAAACGTGTATTTCCGGTGAAATCTCGGTATCGAATTTTTGGGTGGAATGCAATACTTCCCCTACTTACTATACGTAGTAGAGAAAGAAAAAGTATAAGTATTGGAAAATTTAAAGAAATAACAAGCAATATCTTGAAAGCGGTTCACTCAACAAAAGAAATGTATATGGCATAAGTTGTGTATCTTAACGCGATCTACATTTTTTGTGTAGTAAAATTTTTGTCCATCTCTTATGGTTTACCAGTTATGCAAAAGGCGTTCACAATGAAGAATACTTTTGGAGACATTCCCAGAAAATTTGAGATATACATTTCATTTCTCATGACATTATCTTAAACATATGATATTTTCATCAAAATCGTTATAGCCATTTTTTGAGAAAATTTAAAAAAGTGTACTATCTTGTTTTCATGGGTTTTCCAGATCGGTAAACGTTAGAATACTCTTAGAGTTTTTTTCAGGTTTTTCGCGGTTGCCCCTGTCCGGTAGGCAAATGATAAAGTTTTTCTATAATGTCGTCGTTTTGGCTTGTGGCGCACGGATACTAGGCACATACTCGCGCACACACACACACACGGATATGTTTTCAAAAATGCTTTTTTTGGATTCAGGAGGTCTCAAAACGTGTATTTACGGTGAAATCTCGGTATCGAATTTTTGGGTGGAATGCAATACTTTCCCTACTTACTATACGTAGTAGAGAAAGTAAAAAGTATAAGTATTGGAACATTTAAGGAAATACCGAGCAATATCTCGAAAACGGTTCACTCAACAAAAGAAATGTATATGGTATAAGTTGTGTATTTTAACGCGATCTACATTTTTTGTGTAGTAAAATTTTGTCTATCTCTTACGGTTTACCAGTTATGCAAAAGGCGTTCACAATGAAGAATACTTTTGGAGACATTCCCAGAAAATTTGAGATATACATTTCATTTCTCATGTCATTATCTTAAACATATGATATTTTCCAGATCGGTAAGCGTTAGAATACTCTTAGAGCTTTTTTGAGGTTTTTCGCGGTTATCCCTGTCCGGTAGGCAGATGATAAAGTTTTTCTATAATGTCGTCGTTTTGGCTTGTGGCGCACGGATACTAGGCACATACTCGCACAAACACACACACACACACACACACACACACTAAAATAGTAGCGTATAAAAAAATTTAACAAACCGTAGATTTTCAAGAAAATTCCCACACCGCAAACTACCCGTTTAGCGGAAGAAAGTTCGTTAGTTTTATTGTCTTAAAAATGGCTCTAACCCCTTTTGATTACGGTACGGTATGTTTAAGATATCTGCATGACAAATAAAATGTATAACTTCAATTTTCTGGGAATAGCTGTGAAGTAGTCTCATTGTGAATGTCTTTTGTACAACTGTTAAACCGTAGGAAACGAAGCCTTACTGTACAAGAACTGTACAAGAACGTTAAAGCACACAATTTATGTGTATTATTATTATTATTATTATTATTATTATTATTACTTTGTGGCGTTGTCTATTTACAAAGTTTTTCCATGTTGATTTTAATGTTTAAAAGCTTTAGACCTTTCTCACTAAAACTCGTCATTCTTTTATCTTTTCTTTTTCATTTTCATACAAAGAGAACGGAATTTCACAAGTGAAACAGTTCTGTGATAACGATACCAACAAACTAATTATTACTCACCCACTGAAACACATAAAAAAAATCTGATGTGTAACACTCACATGACTTTCTCTACTCTTGTACAAAGTATTTTTACAAACGCTTATTCTCCATCTAGTTCATGTTAATCGAGATAAACATTTGCAAACTCTATTTTATTGCTAATTTTCTTGTACATGTAGGGGAAAATATATTTACAAGGGGAATATAGAAAAACAGTAGCCTTTAAGCACATACATATCTCTTAATAGCTGGTTGCTATGTGCAGCACCATTCTTTTTGCCACAGATTAATACTCTTTGCATATCAAAGACAAAAAAAATGAATAACGAATTCCCATCTGAGAAAATAAGTATTGGAAAATTTAAGGAAATAACAAGCAATATCTCGAAAACGGTTCACTCAACAACAAAAATGTATATGACATAAGTTGTGTATTTTAACGCGATCTACATTTTTTGTGTAATAAAATTTTGTCTATCTCTTACGGTTTATCAGTTATGAAAAAGTCGTTCACAATGAAGAATACTTTTGGAGACATTCCCAGAAAATTCGAGATATACATTTCATTTCTCATGACATTATCTTAAACATATGATATTTTCATCAAAATCGTTAGAGCCATTTTTGAGAAAATTAAAATTTTCGAGATATCTTCCATGTAAAGGGTAGTCTGGGGTGGGGATATTTTCTTGAAAACCTTCGTGTCGCATCGCTGGAAGATACTGAACCTAAATACCAAGTTTGGTGTCTATCCGACTGTTCGTTTTTGAGTTATGCTGTTCACAGACACACACACGGACATGTTTCCAAAAATGCTTTTTTTTTTTTGCATTCAGGAGGTCTCAAAACATGTATTTCCGGTGAAATCTCGGTATCGAATTTTTGGGTGGAATGCAATACTTCCCCTACTTATTATACGTAGTAGAGAAACTAACAATAAGTAATAATCACAGACCCAGTTTGTGGGTATTTAAATGAAACATCGTGCACAATACAATGCATCCAAATATTCAATATTGAGATTTCACTGGAAAACTAAATACTTGTTTTGAGGTCCCCTGAATAAAAACATTTTTAGAAAATTCTGTGTGTATGTGTCAGAGCAGCATAACTCAAAAATGAAAAGTCGGATAAATACTAAACTTGATATTTAGGTTGAGTACCTTCCAAAGATACGACACAGAGATTTTCAAGAAAGCCCCTCCACCCCAAACTACCCTTTACATGAACTATTTTCCGAAATGTTTTATTTTCTAAAACTGTCTCTGACGATTTTAATTACAACACCATATATTAAAGACATTTATATGAAAAATAAAATGTATATCTTGAATGTTGTGGAAATAGCCTGTGAAGTCCTCTTGATTCGGAAGAAATTTTCTATGATCTTGTATAACTGCTAAGGTTTGAGAAAAACATAGAATACAAAAAATTTAGATCTCTTTAAAAACACACACAATTTATTTGAAATAACTTTTTTGTGACGTCAGCCATTTCCGAGATATCTGTTATAAATGGTTCGAATTGTACAATGCTTAGCCATTCTACTTCACTTCTTTCAAACTGCTTAAAAATCATATAAATGAATGTATCACCTCATAATAAGCCTCTATATACGAAAAATCCTGAGTATTCAAAAAGTCAAGAAATTCGATTTTCTAGCCCCTAGTGAGTGTAAAATCGCGTTTACTTCACTTGTTTCAAACTGCTTAAAATTCATATAAATGGATGTATCACCTCATAATAAGCCTCTATATACCAAGAATATTGAGTTTTTAAAAAGTCAAGAAAATCGATTTTCTAGCCCCTAGCGAGTGTAAAATCGCGTTTACTTCACTTCTTTCAAACTGCTTAAAAATCATATAAATGAATGTATCACCTCATAAGAAGCCTCTATATACCAAAAATACTGAGTATTCAAAAAGTTAAGAAAATCGATTTTCTAGCCCCTAGTGAGTGTAAAATCGCGTTTGCTTCGCTTCTTTCAAACTTCGAAAAAAAATCATATAAATGGTTGTTTCACGTCATAATAAGCCTTCATATATCAAAAATACTGAGTTTTTTTTCGTACTCACCTATAAGAGATAGAGGGTAGAGATCATACGAACGTAACACTTGAGAATGTTTTATTCTTAAATTTTACATAACACGTATGCACGGCACAACACAAAAACACTACACACGATACTCATAGTTTTAAATATTGCACTAGTGTGGGTGCACGCTGAACCACTATTAGCAATCGTTATAGTTCTGCTCCCGTTAGGCTCGGAGAAAGCAGTAAAAAGAGTCATTCCCATGTGCAGCCCTACGAGCAAACAACGTGTGTGTGCTGATGTATGTGTAAAAAGAGCGTGAGAGCGGATGTTCGTCAGCGGTAAAATCTTTTAAATGCATTTTTATTGGCGATGGTAGAAATCGTGCAGTGGTGGATCGTGAAAATTCATATAAATGGATGTATCACCTCATAATAAGCCTCTATATACCAAGAATATTGAGTTTTTAAAAAGTCAGCAACTGTACCTGTGTTTCTATACGTGAACGTCAGATGGCAGCTTCGATACGTGTCCACGGAGACCTTAGTGCTAGGCAACTGCACCTCTGTTTCTATACGTGAACGGCAGATTGCAGCTTCGATACGTGTCCACGGAGACCTTAGTGCTAGGCAACTGCACCTCTGTTTCTATACGTGAACGGCAGATTGCAGCTTCGATACGTGTCCACGGAGACCTTAGTGCTAGGCAACTGCACCTCTGTTTCTATACGTGAACGGCAGATTGCAGCTTCGATACGTGTCCACGGAGACCTTAGTGCTAGGCAACTGTACCTCTGTTTCTATACGTGAACGGCAGATTGCAGCTTCGATACGTGTCCACGGAGACCTTAGTGCTAGGCAACTGTACCTCTGTTTCTATACGTGAACGGCAGATTGCAGCTTCGATACGTGTCCACGGAGACCTTAGTGCTAGGCAACTGCACCTCTCTTTCTATACGAGAACGGCAGATTGCAGCTTCGATACGTATCCACGGAGACCTTAGTGCTAGGCAACTGCACCTCTGTTTCTATACGTGAACGGCAGATTGCAGCTTCGATACGTGTCCACGGAGACCTTAGTGCTAGACAACTGTACCTCTGTTTCTATACGTGAACGGCAGATTGCAGCTTCGATACGTGTCCACGGAGACCTTAGTGCTAGGCAACTATACCTCTGTTTCTATACGTGAACGGCAGATTGCAGCTTCGATACGTGTCCACGGAGACCTTAGTGCTAGGCAACTGCACCTCTGTTTCTATACGTGAACGGCAGATTGCAGCTTCGATACGTATCCACGGAGACCTTAGTGCTAGGCAACTGCACCTCTGTTTCTATACGTGAACGGCAGATTGCAGCTTCAATACGTGTCCACGGAGACCTTAGTGCTAGGCAACTGTACCTCTGTTTCTATACGTGAACGGCAGATTGCAGCTTCGATACGTGTCCACGGAGACCTTAGTGCTAGGCAACTGCACCTCTCTTTCTATACGAGAACGGCAGATTGCAGCTTCGATACGTGTCCACGGAGACCTTAGTGCTAGGCAACTGCACCTCTGTTTCTATACGTGAACGGCAGATTGCAGCTTCAATACGTGTCCACGGAGACCTTAGTGCTAGGCAACTGTACCTCTGTTTCTATACGTGAACGGCAGATTGCAGCTTCAATACGTGTCCACGGAGACCTTAGTGCTAGGCAACTATACCTCTGTTTCTATACGTGAACGGCAGATTGTAGCTTCAATACGTGTCCACGGAGATCTTAGTGCTAGGCAACTATACCTGTTTCTATACGTCAACGGCAGATTGCAGCTTCGATACGTGTTCACGGAGACCTTAGTGCTAGGCAACTGTACCTGTGTTTCTACACGTGAACGTCAGATGGCAGCTTCGATACGTGTCCACGGAGACCTTAGTGCTAGACAACTGTACCTGTGTTTCTATACGTGAACGTCAGATGGCAGCTTCGATACGTGTCCACGGAGACCTTAGTGCTAGACAACTGTACCTCTGTTTCTATACGTGAACGGCAGATTGCAGCTTCAATACGTGTCCACGGAGACCTTAGTGCTAGGCAACTGTACCTCTGTTTCTATACGTGAACGGCAGATTGCAGCTTCGATACGTGTCCACGGAGACCTTAGTGCTAGGCAACTATACCTCTGTTTCTATACGTGAACGGCAGATTGCAGCTTCGATACGTGTCCACGGAGATCTTAGTGCTAGGCAACTATACCTGTTTCTATACGTCAACGGCAGATTGCAGCTTCGATACGTGTTCACGGAGACCTTAGTGCTAGGCAACTGTACCTGTGTTTCTATACGTGAACGTCAGATGGCAGCTTCGATACGTGTCCACGGAGATCTTAGTGCTAGGCAACTATACCTGTTTCTATACGTGAACGGCAGATTGCAGCTTCGATACGTGTTCACGGAGACCTTAGTGCTAGGCAACTGTACCTGTGTTTCTATACGTGAACGTCAGATGGCAGCTTCGATACGTGTCCACGGAGACCTTAGTGCTAGACAACTGTACCTCTGTTTCTATACGTGAACGGCAGATTGCAGCTTCAATACGTGTCCACGGAGACCTTAGTGCTAGGCAACTGTACCTCTGTTTCTATACGTGAACGGCAGATTGCAGCTTCGATACGTGTCCACGGAGACCTTAGTGCTAGGCAACTATACCTCTGTTTCTATACGTGAACGGCAGATTGCAGCTTCGATACGTGTCCACGGAGATCTTAGTGCTAGGCAACTATACCTGTTTCTATACGTCAACGGCAGATTGCAGCTTCGATACGTGTTCACGGAGACCTTAGTGCTAGGCAACTGTACCTGTGTTTCTATACGTGAACGTCAGATGGCAGCTTCGATACGTGTCCACGGAGACCTTAGTGATAGGCAACTGTACCTCTGTTTCTATACGTGAACGGCAGATTGCAGCTTCGATACGTGTCCACGGAGACCTTTCGCTTCAGCTGACACAATAACACTAGGCACTTGTGTGCCGTGGTGTAAGCCGCAATCACGGCATTGGTAGCGTGGATCACCTTGGGGCTCTCCTCGGAGTTACCTCAACACCACGTACATGACCTGGTTCGTCACGGGTACGCAGGTCTGCACTACCACTTCCTCGGCGTTGAGCAGGCCCAGGAGGCGATCGTACCGGTACACCAGCTAGCACGTGGACATGTTACGCGCTGTGGTGTTGCGTGTGCGAGGTATGGAATCTCAAGGACGCAAAACATGCACGACCGAGGGTTAAAAAGTAGAACAAGTAGTGACGTGGAAGTTGTGATTGGTGAAAATAAGGCGATCTCTGATAGGTGGACAAATTGAAATAACGTGATGTGATAGGCGAAAATAAAATCGAAGCTGATTGGATGATAAATGACGAGAAGGAATTAGCGGTGAATTTGTGAACTAAGATGGCGAAGATTTTTTTTTTAAAAAAAAAAAAAGCAGACGGATATAATAAGTACGGCAACTGTAACGGTTCACGGCAAACGCGCGCCGCGCAATGCGTCACGCCGGGCATCTTGCTCAATATAGTTTTTGTTTTATTGCCCGGCGTGACGCATTGCGCGGCGCGCGTTTGCCGTGAACCGTTACAGTTGCCGTACTTATTATATCCGTCTGCTTTTTTTTTAAAAAAAAAATCTTCGCCATCTTAGTTCACAAATTCACCGCTAATTCCTTCTCGTCATTTTTCATCCAATCAGCTTCGATTTTATTTTCGCCTATCACATCACGTTATTTCAATTTGTCCACCTATCAGTGATCGCCTTATTTTCACCAATCACAACTTCCACGTCACTACTTGTTCTACTTTTTAACCCTCGGTCGTGCATGTTTTGCGTCCTTGAGATTCCATACCTCGCACACGCAACACCACAGCGCGATAACATGTCCACGTGCTAGCTGGTGTACCGGTACGATCGCCTCCTGGGCCTGCTCAACGCCGAGGAAGTGGTAGTGCAGATCTGCGTACCCGTGACGAACCAGGTCATGTACGTGGTGTTGAGGTAACTCCGAGGAGAGCCCCAAGGTGATCCACGCTACCAATGCCGTGATTGCGGCTTACACCACGGCACACAAGTGCCTAGTGTTATTGTGTCAGCTGAAGCGAAAGGTCTCCGTGGACACGTATCGAAGCTGCAATCTGCCGTTCACGTATAGAAACAGAGGTACAGTTGCCTATCACTAAGGTCTCCGTGGACACGTATCGAAGCTGCCATCTGACGTTCACGTATAGAAACACAGGTACAGTTGCCTAGCACTAAGGTCTCCGTGAACACGTATCGAAGCTGCAATCTGCCGTTGACGTATAGAAACAGGTATAGTTGCCTAGCACTAAGATCTCCGTGGACACGTATCGAAGCTGCAATCTGCCGTTCACGTATAGAAACAGAGGTATAGTTGCCTAGCACTAAGGTCTCCGTGGACACGTATCGAAGCTGCAATCTGCCGTTCACGTATAGAAACAGAGGTACAGTTACCTAGCACTAAGGTCTCCGTGGACACGTATTGAAGCTGCAATCTGCCGTTCGTGTATAGAAACAGAGGTACAGTTGTCTAGCACTAAGGTCTCCGTGGACACGTATCGAAGCTGCCATCTGACGTTCACGTGTAGAAACACAGGTACAGTTGCCTAGCACTAAGGTCTCCGTGAACACGTATCGAAGCTGCAATCTGCCGTTGACGTATAGAAACAGGTATAGTTGCCTAGCACTAAGATCTCCGTGGACACGTATTGAAGCTACAATCTGCCGTTCACGTATAGAAACAGAGGTATAGTTGCCTAGCACTAAGGTCTCCGTGGACACGTATTGAAGCTGCAATCTGCCGTTCACGTATAGAAACAGAGGTACAGTTGCCTAGCACTAAGGTCTCCGTGGACACGTATTGAAGCTGCAATCTGCCGTTCACGTATAGAAACAGAGGTGCAGTTGCCTAGCACTAAGGTCTCCGTGGACACGTATCGAAGCTGCAATCTGCCGTTCTCGTATAGAAAGAGAGGTGCAGTTGCCTAGCACTAAGGTCTCCGTGGACACGTATCGAAGCTGCAATCTGCCGTTCACGTATAGAAACAGAGGTACAGTTGCCTAGCACTAAGGTCTCCGTGGACACGTATCGAAGCTGCAATCTGCCGTTCACGTATAGAAACAGAGGTACAGTTGCCTAGCACTAAGGTCTCCGTGGACACGTATCGAAGCTGCAATCTGCCGTTCACGTATAGAAACAGAGGTGCAGTTGCCTAGCACTAAGGTCTCCGTGGACACGTATCGAAGCTGCAATCTGCCGTTCACGTATAGAAACAGAGGTGCAGTTGCCTAGCACTAAGGTCTCCGTGGACACGTATCGAAGCTGCAATCTGCCGTTCACGTATAGAAACAGAGGTGCAGTTGCCTAGCACTAAGGTCTCCGTGGACACGTATCGAAGCTGCCATCTGACGTTCACGTATAGAAACACAGGTACAGTTGCTGACTTTTTAAAAACTCAATATTCTTGGTATATAGAGGCTTATTATGAGGTGATACATCCATTTATATGAATTTTCACGATCCACCACTGCACGATTTCTACCATCGCCAATAAAAATGCATTTAAAAGATTTTACCGCTGACGAACATCCGCTCTCACGCTCTTTTTACACATACATCAGCACACACACGTTGTTTGCTCGTAGGGCTGCACATGGGAATGACTCTTTTTACTGCTTTCTCCGAGCCTAACGGGAGCAGAACTATAACGATTGCTAATAGTGGTTCAGCGTGCACCCACACTAGTGCAATATTTAAAACTATGAGTATCGTGTGTAGTGTTTTTGTGTTGTGCCGTGCATACGTGTTATGTAAAATTTAAGAATAAAACATTCTCAAGTGTTACGTTCGTATGATCTCTACCCTCTATCTCTTATAGGTGAGTACGAAAAAAAACTCAGTATTTTTGGTATATGAAGGCTTATTATGACGTGAAACAACCATTTATATGATTTTTTTTTCGAAGTTTGAAAGAAGCGAAGCAAACGCGATTTTACACTCACTAGGGGCTAGAAAATCGATTTTCTTAACTTTTTGAATACTCAGTATTTTTGGTATATAGAGGCTTCTTATGAGGTGATACATTCATTTATATGATTTTTAAGCAGTTTGAAAGAAGTGAAGTAAACGCGATATTACACTCGCTAGGGGCTAGAAAATCGATTTTCTTGACTTTTTAAAAACTCAATATTCTTGGTATATAGAGGCTTATTATGAGGTGATACATCCATTTATATGAATTTTAAGCAGTTTGAAACAAGTGAAGTAAACGCGATTTTACACTCACTAGGGGCTAGAAAATCGAATTTCTTGACTTTTTGAATACTCAGGATTTTTCGTATATAGAGGCTTATTATGAGGTGATACATTCATTTATATGATTTTTAAGCAGTTTGAAAGAAGTGAAGTAGAATGGCTAAGCATTGTACAATTCGAACCATTTATAACAGATATCTCGGAAATGGCTGACGTCACAAAAAAGTTATTTCAAATAAATTGTGTGTGTTTTTAAAGAGATCTAAATTTTTTGTATTCTATGTTTTTCTCAAACCTTAGCAGTTATACAAGATCATAGAAAATTTCTTCCGAATCAAGAGGACTTCACAGGCTATTTCCACAACATTCAAGATATACATTTTATTTTTCATATAAATGTCTTTAATATATGGTGTTGTAATTAAAATCGTCAGAGACAGTTTTAGAAAATAAAACATTTCGGAAAATAGTTCATGTAAAGGGTAGTTTGGGGTGGAGGGGCTTTCTTGAAAATCTCTGTGTCGTATCTTTGGAAGGTACTCAACCTAAATATCAAGTTTAGTATTTATCCGACTTTTCATTTTTGAGTTATGCTGCTCTGACACATACACACAGAATTTTCTAAAAATGTTTTTATTCAGGGGACCTCAAAACAAGTATTTAGTTTTCCAGTGAAATCTCAATATTGAATATTTGGATGCATTGTATTGTGCACGATGTTTCATTTAAATACCCACAAACTGGGTCTGTGATTATTACTTATTGTTAGTTTCTCTACTACGTATAATAAGTAGGGGAAGTATTGCATTCCACCCAAAAATTCGATACCGAGATTTCACCGGAAATACATGTTTTGAGACCTCCTGAATCCAAAAAAAAAGCATTTTTGGAAACATGTCCGTGTGTGTGTCTGTGTGTCTGTGAACAGCATAACTCAAAAACGAACAGTCGGATAGACACCAAACTTGGTATTTAGGTTCAGTATCTTCCAGCGATGCGACACGAAGGTTTTCAAGAAAATCCCCCCACCCCAGACTACCCTTTACATGGAAGATATCTCGAAAATTTTAATTTTCTCAAAAATGGCTCTAACGATTTTGATGAAAATATCATATGTTTAAGATAATGTCATGAGAAATGAAATGTATATCTCGAATTTTCTGGGAATGTCTCCAAAAGTATTCTTCATTGTGAACGACTTTTTCATAACTGATAAACCGTAAGAGATAGACAAAATTTTATTACACAAAAAATGTAGATCGCGTTAAAATACACAACTTATGTCATATACATTTTTGTTGTTGAGTGAACCGTTTTCGAGATATTGCTTGTTATTTCCTTAAATTTTCCAATACTTATTTTCTCAGATGGGAATTCGTTATTCATTTTTTTTGTCTTTGATATGCAAAGAGTATTAATCTGTGGCAAAAAGAATGGTGCTGCACATAGCAACCAGCTATTAAGAGATATGTATGTGCTTAAAGGCTACTGTTTTTCTATATTCCCCTTGTAAATATATTTTCCCCTACATGTACAAGAAAATTAGCAATAAAATAGAGTTTGCAAATGTTTATCTCGATTAACATGAACTAGATGGAGAATAAGCGTTTGTAAAAATACTTTGTACAAGAGTAGAGAAAGTCATGTGAGTGTTACACATCAGATTTTTTTTATGTGTTTCAGTGGGTGAGTAATAATTAGTTTGTTGGTATCGTTATCACAGAACTGTTTCACTTGTGAAATTCCGTTCTCTTTGTATGAAAATGAAAAAGAAAAGATAAAAGAATGACGAGTTTTAGTGAGAAAGGTCTAAAGCTTTTAAACATTAAAATCAACATGGAAAAACTTTGTAAATAGACAACGCCACAAAGTAATAATAATAATAATAATAATAATAATAATAATAATAATAATAATAATAATAATAATAATACACATAAATTGTGTGCTTTAACGTTCTTGTACAGTTCTTGTACAGTAAGGCTTCGTTTCCTACGGTTTAACAGTTGTACAAAAGACATTCACAATGAGACTACTTCACAGCTATTCCCAGAAAATTGAAGTTATACATTTTATTTGTCATGCAGATATCTTAAACATACCGTACCGTAATCAAAAGGGGTTAGAGCCATTTTTAAGACAATAAAACTAACGAACTTTCTTCCGCTAAACGGGTAGTTTGCGGTGTGGGAATTTTCTTGAAAATCTACGGTTTGTTAAATTTTTTATACGCTACTATTTTAGTGTGTGTGTGTGTGTGTTTGTGCGAGTATGTGCCTAGTATCCGTGCGCCACAAGCCAAAACGACGACATTATAGAAAAACTTTATCATCTGCCTACCGGACAGGGATAACCGCGAAAAACCTCAAAAAAGCTCTAAGAGTATTCTAACGTTTACCGATCTGGAAAATATCATATGTTTAAGATAATGACATGAGAAATGAAATGTATATCTCAAATTTTCTGGGAATGTCTCCAAAAGTATTCTTCATTGTGAACGCCTTTTGCATAACTGGTAAACCGTAAGAGATAGACAAAATTTTACTACACAAAAAATGTAGATCGCGTTAAAATACACAACTTATACCATATACATTTCTTTTGTTGACTGAACCGTTTTCGAGATATTGCTCGGTATTTCCTTAAATTTTCCAATACTTATACTTTTTACTTTCTCTACTACGTATAGTAAGTAGGGAATGTATTGCATTCCACCCAAAAATTCGATACCGAGATTTCACCGTAAATACACGTTTTGAGACCTCCTGAATCCAAAAAAAAGCATTTTTGAAAACATATCCGTGTGTGTGTGTGCGCGAGTATGTGCCTAGTATCCGTGCGCCACAAGCCAAAACGACGACATTATAGAAAAACTTTATCATTTGCCTACCGGACAGGGGCAACCGCGAAAAACCTGAAAAAAGCTCTTAGAGTATTCTAACGCTTACCGATCTGGAAAACCCATGAAAACAAGATAGTACACTTTTTTAAATTTTCTCAAAAAATGGCTATAACGATTTTGATGAAAATATCATATGTTTAAGATAATGTCATGAGAAATGAAATGTACATCTCAAATTTTCTGGGAATGTCTCCAAAAGTATTCTTCATTGTGAACGCCTTTTGCATAACTGGTAAACCATAAGAGATGGACAAAAATTTTACTACACAAAAAATGTAGATCGCGTTAAAATACACAACTTATGCCATATACATTTCTTTTGTTGCGTGAACCGCTTTCGAGATATTGCTTGTTATTTCCTTAAATTTTCCAATACTTATACTTTTTCTTTCTCTACTACGTATAGTAAGTAGGGGAAGTATTGCATTCCACCCAAAAATTCGATACCGAGATTTCACCGGAAATACACGTTTTGAGACCTCCTGAATCCAAAAAAAGCATTTTTTTGAAAACATGTCCGTGTGTGTGTCTGTCTGTCTGTCTGTGTGTGTGTGTGCGAGTATGTGCCTAGTATCCGTGCGCCACAAGCCAAAACGACGACATTATAGAAAAACTTTATCATCTGCCTACCGGACAGGGACAACCACTAAAAAAAAAACTGAGAAAACCTCGAAAATTAGAAACGGCTTCGTCAGCCACTACAGAAAACGCCTACCAACCAGGGAAAACCTATGAAAAAGCAGAAAGGACTTGCATTCGTTTACCAACCGCAGAAAACCTCCAAAAAAACTAGTTAATTTTTTTTTAAAAAAGGAAAAGACGAATAATATAAGTATGGCAGCTGCAACGGGTGTGTGTGTGTGTGCGAGTACGCGCCTAGTATCCGTGCGCCGACAAGGTAAAACTTCATCATTTGCCTACCGGGCAGGGACAACCGCTAAAAAACCTGAGAAAACCTCGAAAATTAGAAACGCCTTCGTCAACCAGTACAGAAAACGCCTACCAACCAGGGAAAACCTATGAAAAAGCAGAAAGAGCTCGCATTCGTTTACCATCCGCAGAAAACCCCCAAAAAACTAGTTATTTTTAAAAAAAACGAAAAAAAAAGTAAAAGACGAATAATATAAGTATGGCAGAAACAGCTTGCATTCGTCTACCAACCAGAGAAAACCCCGAAACACTAGTTATTTAAAATTGCTGATGAGTTCTGGATAGGCTTTTGCAAATGTTGTTGGTAGCAAAACTTACCTTTTCCATCACCTCCAACATACCCCACTCCCACACCTTTTTTCTTTCCACCAATCATAATCTCTCTTATTCTCACCAATCAACAACTTTCATTTGTTCCTTTCCACCAATAACATCACTTCTTATTCCCACCAATCACAACTTCACACGTCACTTTATGTTATACTTTTTATCCCTCGTTCGCCATCTTTCCCCTCTTTCAGCCCCAACCTCCGCACAGACAACGCCTCACCGCTCCTTAACCTCAACTTCGTGCCTCCGCCATCTTATTTAGTTCCCATTTTTACCACCGCGCCTCTCATCTCCCAACCAGATTGCCGGCAAGAACAGATCTCGTTCATTCGCACCTCGACGGTTGACTTGGCAGCAACTACTGCGAACACCTACGTCGTACACGTTTTTGACCGCTTTCGACCGGCTATGAGAACCCTGCTCCTACGTACGCTAGCGGCCATCACGATGGTCCAGTACCAGGTTTTTGGTATAGTTAAATTACGCCTCTGCAAAGCGTGTCTGTACCGCTTTAAAAACCTAGGTATATCAGTGCGTAGTGATGTTGGTTGATCTTAAAGCTGGTTAAGCATTTTCAAAAACAGTTTGCTTTTATTTTTTCGCGTCGCGTGCCGCGCTTTTGGTGACGCATCCACACCGGTAACAGGTAAGTACCACACGCATAATTATTTTTCGGACCTGCTTGGCGTAGGAATATATCCTTTCGTGTTTTGGTACTGTAACCTCAAATCTCCTTACCCTCCTCTTGCGTCCGCCATCTTGTTTAGTTCTCACCGCATCTCCTTGTCGCATACCCTCCGCCATTTTTAGTTCCCACTATTTTAACCTCAAAATCTACTCTTCTAAACTCTTGCTACCGCCATCTTCTTTTAGTTCCAATTCTCACCACCGCTTCTCCTTACCCCCCACCTCTTGCGACCGCCATGTTCACCACTAACCTCCAAATTTCCTCGTCCTTAAACCTCTTGTCTCAACCACCTTGTTTAGTTCCCATTTTCGCCACCGCATCTCATATCGCCCCATCTCTCTATCCACTCAAGAAAAAACTACCATCCAACGTTCAAAAAAATTGCTGATCAGTTCACGACAGGCTTTTGCAAATCTTGCTGCTAGCAAAACTTACCTTTCCCATCACCTCCAACATCCCCCACTCCCACACCTTTTTCTTTTCCACCAATCATAATCCCTCTTATTCTTACCAATCAACAACTCTCATTTGTTCCTTTCCACCAATAAAATCACTTCTTATTCCCACCAATCACAACTTCACACGTCACTTTCTGTTACACTTTTTATCCCTCGCTCCCCATCTTTTCCCTCTTTCAGTACCGACCTCCGCACAGACAACACCTCGCCACCCAGCTCCTCTCCATCACGCGACCTCCATACTCTTCCATCTTCCTTCCTTCATCTCCCACCCCGAATTAACGAACCAATCAAAACGCTCCACGTCACTTCCTCAATTCTTTCAACTCGTCCCGGATGAGCCAATCGATTTAACGATAATCCTACCGCTCAGGGCGCTTTTCAAACTTACCGCCGCCGCCGTCGCACGCAGCGAAACTAGCGACACGAGCGCCCCTAGCGGCAGGATTATCGTTAAAACAATTGGCTCATCCGGGACTATGACTACTTGTGTTCACTCACAGACTTACTCTATTCTTATACAAGCCATTTTTACAACCCTTATTCTCCATATACTTCATTTTAATGGAGATAAACATTTGCAAAAACTATCCTATTGCTAATTTTCTTGTAGATACAAGGGGAATATGGCAGGCTTTAAGCGTTAGTCAAATTTTTTAAGAGCTGGTTACAATGTGCAGCATTGCATTCTCTTTGCATGTCCAAGACATAAAAAAACGAATAACGAATTCCCACTTGAGAAAAAGTACAAGTATTGGAAAATTCAAACAAATAAAGAGCTGTATCTCGGAAATGGCTCACTCGAAAAAAAATTGTATAGAACATAAATTATGTGTTTTAACGAGATCTACATTTTGTGTGTAGTACAATTGCGGTTTATCAGTTGTGCAAAATTCATTCAGAATGAAGGGGACTTTTGGGAAAACTCCCAGAAAATTCAGAATATACACTTCATTTGCCATGAAAGTATCTTATACATATTATATTTTAATCAAAATCGTTAGAACTATTTTTGAGAAAATCAAAAAGTTCGAAAAATGTTCCCAGTAAAGGGTTGTCTGTAGTGAAGGGATTTTCTTGAAAATCTTTGAGTTGCATCCTTGAAAGATACTGAAGCTAAGTAACAAGTTTGGTATTTATCCGACTTTTTGTTTATGAGCTATGCTGTTGATAGACTCTCACAGGGACCTTTTTCTAAAAATGCTTTTTTGGATTCCGGGGCCTCAAAACATGTATTTTCGCTGAAATCTCGGCATCAAATTTTTGGGTGGAAGGCAATACTTCCCCTACCTACTATACGTAGTAGAGAAAGTAAACATACTGAAAGTGGCTTCCTTCTACTTCAATATAGTGCATAATTCTGCGTTGTCTTTTGGCAGATTCTGTTCAATATTTAGGGTGCATTTCTTATTGCGAGGATTACTATTTGTATTTTGAGCCAAATAATTAAAACAAAGTAATTTCTGATTGAAAACTGTTTTATTGTTTTTCAAAATATTCTCCTTTATGATCAATACACTTTTGCTTCCGTTTGAACCATTTGTCAAAGCATTTATTCCAGTCTTCTTCAGACACCTCCAAAACATGGTTTCAGAAGGCTTCAATGGCTCTTCTGGCAACCAAAATCGCTGTCTACGCAATTTATTCTTGATGTTCGGGAACAAAAAGAAGTCATTGGATGCCAAATCAGGACTGTTTGGCGGATGACACATCAATTCGATTTGTTGAGCCTTCAAATACTCTGTTGTTAGACGAGATGTGTGTGCGCTCGCATTGTCTTGATGAAGAACGATCCTACGGCACTTGTTGGTTTTCCTTACTTCATCGAAGACTTCCGGCAAACAAATGGTTGTGTACCATTTGGCATTGACCGTTTTACGTTCCTCTAGAGGCACTGTTGCCACATGGCCAGTTTGGCTGAAAAAGCAGGCGACCATTAGCTTCGAAGTGTTTCGAGTGCGAACAACTTATGTTGGATTTGCTTCATCTTGAAACACCCATACAGTCGACTGCTGTTTACGTTCCGGCTCATACGCATAGATCTATGATTCGTCACCTGTTAAAATCTTATATACATCTTTTGAGGCACCGCCATTGTATTTCTTGAGCATTTTTTACACCAATCGACACGAGCATCTTTTTGAGATTGCGTCAAATTATGTGGGATCCAACGAGAGCAAACCTTTTTTCACGGCTAAATAATCATGCAATATTTTATATATATTGGTAGAACTAATGCATAGGGTTGACTCAATCTCACAATATGTCACATGACGATCTCTCATTATTAGTTTTTGCACAGCATCAATGTTTTCTGGCACAGCAACTGATTTTGGACGACCTTCACGAACTTCATCATTGCGCGAACGGCGGCCACGATTAAATTCGTTATACCAGCGTTTCACAGTGGCAAAGGATGGAGCTTCGTCGCCAAATGTGGAAGTTAGTTTTGGAAACATGTCTATGTGTGTGTGTGTGTCTGTGAGTGTGCCTGTGAGCAGCATAACTCAGAAACGAACAGTCGGATAAACACCAAACCTGATATTTTGGTTCAGCATCTTCCAGATGCGACACAAAGGTTTTCAAGAAAATTCCTCCACCCCAGATTACCCTTTACATAAAACATTTTTCGGAAATTTTAATTTTCTCAAAAATGACTCAAATGATTTTGATTAAAATATCATATATTTAAGATTCTTTTATTACAATTAAAACTTATATCTCGAATTTTCTGGGAATGTCTCCAAAAGTATTCTTCATTGTGGACGACTTTTGCATAACTGGTAAACCATAAGAAATAGACAAAGTTTTACTACACAAACAATGTAGATCGCGTTAAAATACACAATTTATGTCATATACATTTTTTTTGTTGATTGAACCATTTTCGAGATATTACTTGTTATTCCCTTAAATTTTCCAATACTTATACTTTTTCTCAAATGGGAATTCGTTATTCATTTATTTTTGTCCTGATAATGCAAAGAGAATGGAATACTCCATATATGGAGAATAAGCGTTTGTAAAAACAGTTTGTACAAGAGTAGAGAAAGTCATGTGAGTGTAATACATCAGATTTTTTAATTTCAAATCATCTAAGCACCTTGATTTCTGTGAACATACAGTGTCTCTAACAAAATCTCACACGAAGAAGTCCGGAGGGGTTAGATCTGGAGTTTTTGGGGGCCAAGAAGTTGCTCCGTCACAACCACATGATATACGATTGAAAGTGGTATTTAGGAAATGACGAACCTCCCATGCCCAGTGCGAGGGGTCATCATCTTTCGGAGTATTGTTGTTTTCCTCAAGTTGTGGCAACAGGAACAGCTGCAACTTACCCAAATAACATCTATAGTGTTATTATATTTTGTGCAAAGAAGAATAGTCCATACATTTTATTGCGGCGCACTCCAAACCATAGTTAACTTTTGGACTTGATCTTTGAGGTTCATAGGAGACATGTGGATTTTCCCTTATTTAATAATACAGTTGTAAGCATTTACTCTCCCGCTTATATGAAAAGTCGCTTCATCTGTAAATAGCCATTTATTTAAGAAGGTATCATCATCTTAGGCGGCGCCGTGGCTGAGCGGTTAGACCGCTCGCCTCCCACCGAGGCAGCCCGGGTTCAATCCCAGGGACCTGCATGTGGGATTTGTGGTGGACGCAGCGGCGTCTGGGCGGGTTTCCTCCGGGTTCTCCGGTTTCCCCCGCCATTCATTCCACCAACTGCTCCATCATCACCTTTCCTTTCATCCATTTCACCAACATTTCGTTTCATCTACTTCCTTCATCCCATACCAGGCATTGGGCTGATCACCCATCCTGGATGCTCTGTCTGATCCATGAGTGTCTGCTCCTCGACGGGCCTCTGACCCCAGGTACCCGCTTGTAAGTCCTGGGGGGTGTAAGTCCTACATATGAGGAGGGAATGAATGAATCATCATCTTCAATCCGTTGGCACATCATGGATGCAAGATTGAAATGAGCTTCATCATCCCCTCATCGCGTTTGTAGACGTTGCCACGGCCTGGCTGGCTCAGTTGGTTAGACGCTGGCCTTCTGATCCCAAGGGCGTGGGTTCATACCCGGCCCAGACAGATGGTTTTTAAGTGTACTTAAAAGCGACAGCCCCATATCAATGGATTTACTAATTGAAAGCGTCGTTAACAAACAAAACGTTTATTTTATTTTTGAAGACGTTGTAAATGATATGCATACAGTTTTAGGTGCTTTCGAACAATGCGCTGGCAGGACTATATGGTACACTCGCTTGCATTTATGCCGTTACCGCAGACTTTGGGGAGCATACTACTGGCCTTCATAGGTGTAGTATCTATTGGAAGTGCGTGTATCTGTTTACCTTTTCGCGCACGCAGTGCCATCTTGTTTTAGTGCACAATTCTAGATTATTCAGATTGAATATACAGGGTGGACCATTTAAGTTGAGGCTGTACAATATCTCCAAAACTAAGCGTTGTAGAAAGAAATGTCTTTAATAGAAGTTACTTGATATTATGGGGAAAGTAAATGTCATTAGTCGTGTTTTTTTAGGAAATTTTCATGATCATTTAGGGTCAATTTAATTTTTTTAAATGGGAAGCTACCTTTTTTATGTTGTTTTCTCACTCCTCATAAAAAAACTAAAAGCATTTGCATAAATCACTTTCCAATTGTTCTTATACCAACGAAACAACGAAAATTCTAAATAGATATGTACGAAGAGCGCAATAAATGGTTGGCCATCCATGGATGGTCATTCGAAGGTCAAGTTACGTTTCGTAATTGGGAACCAATATTTTTGTTGTTGCTTCCTTTGGATAAACTATTTTCTAATGAGAAAACAACATACAAAATGTCGGTTCCCATTTAAAAAAAATTAAATTGACTCTAAAATAACCATTATAAAGTCCTCCAAACAAAACAGGAGTAATGACATTTACTTGCCCCCATATTATCAAGCTACTTTTATTAAAGACATTTCCTTCTACAACGCTTAGTTTTGGAGATATTGTACAGTCTCAACTTAAATGGTCCACGCTGTATAACTTTAAGCAATAGCTTCACCCTTGATCACTTATAATAACCATGTTTAAGTAATATATATTCTTCATTCATTCATTCATTCATTATCTGTTTACCCTCCTCTCATGTAGGACTTACACCCCCCAGGACTTACAAGCGGGTGCCTGGGGTCGGACGCCCGTCGAGGAGCAGACACTCATGGATCAGACAGAGCATCCAGGATGGGTGATCAGCCCGATGCCTGGTATGGGATGAAGGAAGTAGATGAAACGAAATGTTGGTGAAATGGATAAAAGGAAAGGTAATGATGGAGCAGTTGGTGGAATGAATGGCGGGGGAAACCGGAGAACCCGGAGAAAACCCGCCCAGACGCCGCTTCGTCCACCACAAATCCCACATGCAGGTCCCTGGGATTGAACCCGGGCTGCCTCGCTGGGAGGCGAGCGGTCTAACCACTCGGCCACGGCGCCGCCTTTAAGTAATATATAACCAAATAAAACTATGTTTTGCACAATATCTGCACGGAAAAAATATTTTTAATGGCAACATAGTGCAAAATGAAATATATGTATTGTTGTTATGTTTTGCTCTCAAAGAGGACACATTTACTAGGCATTACGGAATCATCTATCCAATCTAAGTATATAACTAAATAAAACAATGTTTTACACAATTTTTTTCATGAAAAAATGTTTTAATGACAATACGTGTAATATAAAACTGAAGTAAATTATACGTTTTACTCTCAAAGAGGACACATTTACTAGGCATTATAATCCCCATTCTTGTTTATGACCTAATTTATCCACCTAGGCACTTAATCACAGGTGCTGGAAGAACTTTGATTCTAAAATAATATATTCCCACATTCTATGACAGTGTTCCCAGAGGGCGAAGAGTGATTCAGTACCTAGGCGGCTATATCAGTAATTGGGCAAGAACTGGAGAGTGGACGGATTATAAAAATAATGTCTAGTAAATGTATTCTATTTGAGAGTAAAACGTATAATGTATTTTAGTTTCACATTATGTTTACATTAAACATACTTCTTCATGGAGAAATTGTGCAAAACAGGGTTTTATTTAGTTATATATTTAAACACGGTTATTACATGTAAGTGATGATGAGCAAAGCTGTTGCTCAAAGTTATATATTCATATGAGAATAATCTGTAAATATGCACGAAAAACAGTACATCACTGCTTGCGCGAAAAGGAAAACCTTGCTATAGATATGTACTCCACCTATAAAGGCCAGTAGAATTCCTCCCAAAGTTGCGGGGACGGCATAAATGGAAACGAGTGTATATTCATCTTTGTTGACAGTCCTTAAACTTTTGTAGAATCCTTCTCATGCCAGCAGAGATTGCTGCTTCTCGTGATACTGGGTTTTACCTGTGACTTCTTACCTGTTTTTATAAACGTTCGATACATTTTGGAATCGAATTTGCCTGACATTCACGGAAAATCTAATCTTTTAAGCAAAATATTACCAACCAAAATTGTATCCTATCACATGAATTTTTGTAATAATAGATATTTAATATCATCCATATCCAAGATCTGTAATTAATAGCTGCCTAATGAAGCTTTTTCAGGCCAATTTACATGTGAACTTAGTAATTTTTGTATGGTCGGGAAAAGACATTATATTTCATCCAAACATATGGTATCGATATTTACCTAAGTCCACGTTTATGCCCTGAACGAAAAAATAATAAAAGTAATTTGTATATAACAGAACAAATATTTTTCCTTTCTTTTTCGTGATAATGCGAAGACTACATATCTCAAAGTCACCATATAGCGACCGATTTTGAAAACATTTGACTATCGCTTTGGCCTAGTGTACTCGTACTCTTTTTATATCTACAAAGGAAGGTATAAATTAGTAATGAAGGTTTATCTGTATTAGAAGTAGATAGAATATCTAAGAAATAATTTGTAGACCAGTGAACAGAGAAAGTCTTGTGAATGCAACGCATCAAATTTTTAATATGTTTATAGTCTCAGTGGCAAGAGGCAGATGAATTTAAGAACTCATATTAAAATTAAGAATCTGTTTTTAGATACGATTTTATTTGCATGAACAGATTCTACATATAATGATACACTACGTGATCAAAAGTATCCGGACACCTGGCTGAAAATGACGTACAAGTTCGTGGCGCCCCCCATCGGTAATGCTGAAAGTCAATATGGTGTTGGTCCACCCTTAGCCTTGATGACAGCGTTCACTCTCGCAGGCATACTTTCAATCAGGTACTGGAAGGTTTCTTGGGGAATGGCATCCCATTCTTCACGGAGTGCGGAACTGAGGAGAGGTATCGATGTAGGTCGGTGAGGCCTGGCACGGAGTCGGCGTTCCAAAACATACCAAAGGTGTTGTATAGGATTCAAGTCAGGACTCTGTGCAGGCCAGACCATTACAGGGATGTTATTGTCGTGTAACTACTCCACCACAGCCCGTGCAGTATGAACAGGTGCTTGATCGTGTTGAAAGATGCAATCGCCATCCTCGAATTGCTCTTCAACAGTGGGAAGCAAGAAGGTGCTTAAAATATCAATGTAGGTCTGCGCTATGATCGTGTCACGCAAAACAACAAGGGGCGCAAGTCCCCTCCAGGAAAAACACGACCACACCATAACACCACCACCTCCGAATTTCACTGTTGGCACTACACACGCTGGCAGATGATGTTCGCCGGGCATTCGCCATACCCACACCCTGCAATCGGATCGTCATATTGTTACCGTGATTCGTCACTCCACACAACGTTTACCACTGTTCAATTGTGTATTGTTGACGCTCCTTATAAGAAGCGAGACGTCGTTTGGCATTTTCCTGCGTGATGTGTGGCTTATGAGCAGCCGCTCAACCATGGAATCCAAGGTTTCTCACCTCTCGCCTAACTGTCATAGTACTTGGAGTGGATCCTGAGGCAGTTTGGAATTTCTGTGTGATGGTGTGGATAGATGTCTATTACTCTTTACGACCCTCTTCAAATGTCGGCGGTCTCTGACAGTCAACAGACGAGGTCGGTCTGTACGCCTTTGTACTGTACATGTCCCTTCACGTTTCCACTTCACTATCACATCAGAAACAGTGGACCTAGAGATGTTTAGGAGTGTGGAAATCTCGCGTACAGACTTCTGACACAAGTGACACCCAATCATCTGACCACGTTCGAAGTCCGTGAATTCCACGGAGCGCGTCCCATTCTGCTGTTTCACGATGTCTAATGACTACTGAGGTCGCGGATAATGAGTACCAGGCAGTAGGTGGCAGCACAATGCACCTAAGATGAAAAACTATGTTCGGGTACTTTTGATTACATAGTGTAATTATTTAATGTTGTTTTCCTTTCTGGTTTGCGCAGATATAAATTTAATTCTAAACACAAAACAGGTATAATTAATTTGCTTGTTAAGGTTTACACCTTTTTAATAATGAATGAAATGTCATTATCATTTGAAGCTTTATGCATAACTGTATGAAAAACTGTTAGGATAAAGACTATCAGTTAAGAAAAATTATAAGTTCCTCTGCATGATAAACATCTATTATTTCATGACATTTGGCATATACTACTCAACACGTGACACACAGTATTGAATAAATAACATTTTGGGTTTTTTTGAACCCCAAGTATATAGTTTCATTATTAATTTTCAAATATGTAAAACATGAATGAGTTCTGATATGGGACACTCATACGGTTTTGTCTAGTTATTACAAATTTACATATATACCTTAAGTATTTCAGCAATCGTATTAAAGTGACTTCTTTATCTACGTTAAGTTATTGTGACGTTTTAAAAGCACATCGCCTTAAATTCCGAAGGCGGGGGAAAATTAAGTGGTTTCTACTCAGCAAGATCGACTTGAGACCGTTACTTCAATTGACGTCGAACAAGGGAAAACACAGTAGTTTCATGAGAGCACTTGGTTCTGCGTAGCAGTTGCGAGCAGTTAGTCTCGCATGGTTATTCTGAGCACTTGGTTCTGCGTAGCAGTCGCGAGCAATTAGTTTCGCATGGTTGTTCTGAGAACTTGGTTCTGCGTAACAGTCGTGAGCAGTTAGTGTTGCATGGTTGTTCTGAGCACTTGGTTCTGCGTAGCAGTCGCGAGCAGTTAGTTTCGCATGGTTGTTCTGAGAACTTGGTTCTGCGTAGCAGTCGCGAGCAGTTAGTTTCGCATGGTTGTTCTGAGCAGAATCTGTGTAGCTGTGGCAAACAGTTAGCATGGCATGGTTGTCATGAGTAGTTGGTTCTGCATAGCTGTCCTGAGCAGACCAGTTAGTACAAGATAGCTACTATCAAGCAACTTTACCAGTTTTATTGTGAAAACATTCTGTTTACACTCATATGGCGATCATCAGCTTTGAAATATTTCGGCTACTAGTAATTTTCATATTTAGCAACTATGCTAGCAAAGTTACACATCATACGCTAGTATTGTGGCACTTCATACATCTAGATCAAGCGACCAGCCGTTCAAAGTCAAATGGGACTTCTGGGTGGAGATATTACTTCACGGAGGATGACCTATTTGTAACCTTTGTATGCTACAAGCTCAGCAATCAAGAGAGGAATGTGGTTGGATTCCGAGTTCTACTATATCCACACTGATATACAACAGAATACCAGTGGAATATCATGGAAGAAAGGAGATCCTTGTTTTCTACCGTACTCGCCTCCTCAGTCAAATTAAATAGGTAATATTCACTTCATTATTAAATTCTAAGTTAAAGTGAAACTGAAATTTAAGGAAGAACGATGGGTAATTCTAAATGTTTCTGTTGTAAATTCAGTTCAATTTAATATCCTAATGATTCACTTGCTACATGCATACTCCCAGTTTGTGGAGAGGTTTAATGTTGAGAAAGTTAATACTAAGAATAGTAAATTCAGATATGCGTGGCATAAACACTGGTAGTAATTGAGAAACATTTTCACCACGTTACGTCAATTGTAATTATGGGTGTCTTATACTACAGAGCTTTTTGGGGGAAGTAAAACGAATATACCACCATTGCATTTATTATTTAAATAAAGTATATTTTATATGTATTTATTATTACAGTTATTAAAGCACTAATATGAAATGTTTGTTTTACGTAATTTCAATACATCATACGGCATCCTAGGTCATAGTTCCATTGTAGGAAGGTATACAACTGGAAATCTGTTTAATATTAGTCAAATTGCGTATTCATAAACTACTCCACCCTTGGGATAACCAGATCCAATTATCCCTTTGGTATATCACGCTGAAGATATTCTTGATTTATGGTTACAAAGGTAGCTGGAGAATTAGGTGCCTGCAATGAAGTGGTAGCGAATTAGGCTGACCTGATAACCAGGTAGTGAAAGGATGGGGCATTATTTAACATACATCTTCGCCTAGAAATACATTCCATTAAGCAGTAATTGTTTAGTTGCATTCAAAAAGCGGAAACAGCATTGAAATGTGCGTCGGTACCCTGCATACTTGTTTCGACGACTGCGCCGTTGGTGGCAGTCCCGAGTTCGATGCCCGCTCGGGTTGGAGTCGAACGCGGTATAGTGGTAGAGATAGAATTAATGTTAAAATTCACTGTACCTTTTCTCTATCCGACGTGGCTTCGTCTTGTCATTCTCGCTGTTACCCTGGCTAGTTGGTTCTCAGCGGTGATTTTAGCATGGACTCTGCCTATCATGATATTTGATAAGCTCGTCGATCTCAGTCGTGGTACTGGGAGCTTATAGAGGAATTGACTACACACTGTAATGTTTGGTTTATGGCTATTTATTGCTATTTCCTCACTCTAACACTACATAAATGTTCCTGTTCACATATCACCACTGTCTTCCCCTGTGTACTGTCCACTACTGTGTACTGTCTTCTACTGAATCCTGTCTTCTACTGCACGTCTATTATGAATTGCTTAACCTAAAAGTCAACGGTAAAACTGCCGTTATATTATATTTGCCTCGCTCCATACTTCCGGAGCGGAAACAAACAGAGTCATAAAACATTACCCTTCTATTCATACACAAAAGATCCCGTTTTTGCTGACCATGTGAATATCACGTTTCTACCCTAACTGCAGCTTTCAAGACGTTCTAAACCTAGTGAAACAGGAACATTATGTACACGACAAATATTACATTATACAAAAATTACTATTTACATTGTTTTCACACTATACACATATATAATTTATAGATTAAATTAAACACTGAATAAATGAGCACATAATAAAATTAATTCCGGCACATTCTGTCTCAAATGTTTAATCAGATCTATGGAGGAATAAATTCTGAAGACTTAGTAATGAAAAGAACGAAGAACGATACATAAATTTAAAATGTATTCCCTCATATAGCACATTTATGCATAGTAGAAATGTGAACATACTACATGGAATATTCCGAAAATAAACAATGTTAGAAAAATATTATTTGACATAAAGTGAATCTTTTATAAGTTCTTCATAAACAGCGCCATTCCATTGTGGGTCAGATTTTATACACGTTAGTATACGTGTAAAGAAAATAAAAGCAATGTTAAAACTTTAACTTTTGAAATGAATTTTGAAATAGGAAATAGATACAGCAACAGCACTTACACTGGATACGAACACAAATTGTGCACTTGTAGGAAAAGCTCTCCCTAACATAGCATTTGGTGCTTTCACCTGTGTAATGGGCTTGCGTTGACCTAGGTGGAGCACAATGGAGCCTGAGATATTACATAGATTGATTTTACCAAAAGACGGCTTTTAGCGGGTATTGTATGTTCCGACTGCGCGTCTTGCTTCCATTTACTGCGTTATCTTGTTTCGCGCTTGCCACAGCCAAACAAAGAAGCGTGATCATGAGCCATTAAAAGTGTTTACACAACTCACCAAGTGTTAGCTAACAGACCGGGGCTGAGGAAAAGCTGCTTAATTGTATCTCTGTGTAGATGAAGCGAGAGAGAGCATCGTGTAGCTTTTGTCCCTTAACAATCATTTTCTTTTCCCTTCCTTCCAAAGAAGAAGAAACCAAGCAAGGTAACAACAAGCTAACCAACAAACAAACAAGCCACTCACTGCACTCGTCCATTCCATCTCCCCCAACCCCTTCCTGACACACCCTCGATTCTTATCCTCACAAAGTATCCCTTTTCTTTGCGCCTTTAAAACTTCTTCCTACTCATTCTTCCCCTTCTTCGTTTTCAACAATTTTATTTCCTGTTTTAGAAGGGAAGAGGCGTTTCGCGGCTTCTTCTTTCTTCGCTCCCCCATCCCCGATCTTTCTTTTTTTCCCTTTCTTTTTCTCTCATCTCGTAACTTTGTCAGCTTCCCTCGAAAGTTAATGTAATTAGCGAATGCCGATCGTTAGAAGGAAACAGCGAAAGCTTTTCTCCGAGGCGCGTGTTCTAACTAAAACACACACTTTCAAACAACAAACTCTTTCACAGAAAGGAGAGCTCAAGAGTTTCGGCACACTGGAAATTCTTCTCGCTACGTGAAGCTTTTCTGAGCAGGTCAACTCAGACAAATGGTTACGTGGTTCTTTTGCACGCCTGCTCAATCAATTTCTCTCTCCCTCTCTTTCTTTTGCGTTTCATTTTCTGTTTGCGTTGTTTATTTGAACGGTTTGGCAATAAATCTTGATGATCTGCCTGTAAGCCGCGCCTAATGCCCACATCGGGAACTAAACTCTGTTTTTACTGTGCCCCGCTGAAGTGTATTCCTCCGCGCTCCCTTTCCCTTTCCTCTGAGTGGGTAATGTTTTTGGCGAAGTATGACAAACAAACTACGTGCAACGCAAGGTCACGAGATAAAAGTAATAAAGGCACTTTCATAACCCCAGCTAATATATTTGAAAAGACTATCAGGTTAAACCAATCAAATTCCAGTTCTTGGCACCACGAGTGGAAATGACTGGAAAGGGAAAGTCCCTTCAACCGTTTCTCTTTAAGGTTGGGCATCCTGATCATAACAGATGCACGTGCTTTCATTATCCTGGGAGGAAAATATAAACCGAAGGATCCTGCTACCCAATTGTTGATAAGAATTTGAATTTATTCCAAATGCATTATCTCTTTTACATAATATAGTTGATTCATACTGTTATGAAGACGTAAATGTGACAATTCCCTTCGAATACATTAAGATAAACGGTAATGTTAAATAAGAAACTAGTATGTATCGCACAACAACCTATTCCACGACAGCAGCAAAGTGAAGTGACACGTGACAGTTAAAAGATACGCTGCAAAGTTATATAGAACAGTGTTTGTAGTGAATTAGTGTTTCATTCACGCACCACGCATTTGATATTGAGCAATGCTCGGATATCGACCAATCACGTTCGTTTATCTTATAATATGCTTGGAGGGATACGATGTTATCGGATAAAACGTCAACTCGTTATTGAACCGTAATACAGTGCGATATTTAAGTCTCTCCACAGTGCTGATATAGCGAGAAATGCAAATGTGGTAGCAGCCATAAATACATGCGTTTGTGATGCTAGTCGTGGACGATTGGAATTAATTTGAGGAAAGCAGTAAAAAGGGAAAACAAATAAATAAAAATTATATAATTATTTTTGGTAGTGTTCAATACCGTTTTTATTGCACCACAGGCGATGTATTTGGTGAAATGATAACTGTAATTTGGGAAGGAAACATTCCAGGCGTAAGTTTAGGGTACCTCCCGTCATCTTCCAGTTATGAGGACTGAGGAAAACTTGGAAAAATCCTGTCAAGGGACGATCGTGGCGGGATTTCAACGCGGACTTCCCGCTCATGATTACGTACTTTAACGAGCCCGGCCACCTGTGTCGGTAAAACTATAATTAACTTACCTATCACAGAGGATGTTGAAAATGTTCCCCATTCTGTTGAAGGCACGTTTTTCTATTGTTACGCTTTGATTAAAGCTCTTTCTCTCTAAATTAGTGCAATTTAGCTTAGGCAATATTAGTCCATATTAGTGTTTTCAGATAATTTTTATACACTGTGGACTTTGTAGCTCCCCAAAACTAATAATCAGGCTCTACTACTTCTTGCAGTGAATATGCAGGCACTTGGAAGCGAAGGTCATGCAGCAGCTACCCCAGACGTGTATGAAAGTTCATTATAGTGATGAAAGAGAACTTTCTTTTCCGCAAGATGTGGACGTTTAGTCTAAACAGACCCTTCAGTGGTCAGTAGTGAAGCTAATCTATGGGCAGCACACCATAAGAATCCCAGAAAACCGTAGTCATGACTTTTCCTGCAGATGAAACCGATTTTGCATTCTTTGGTGCACTTTCACCTATTGTCACCCACTATTCGGACTGCTCCTTCGTCTCCGGCATGTAGTGAAGAATCTGAGTTTCATCTACTGTTACGAAACGCTGGAGAAACTCCCTGGAATTGCGTTTAAACAAATATAAACGTATTTCACAACTGTTCATTCGAATGCATTTTTTGTCCACTGTTAATAAGCGCGTACCCATCGAGCGGAAAGCTCTCTCATTCCCAAAACTTCCTGAAAATTGTACTGGACAAGGTCTATGAAGTCTTTGTAACGTCAGCCAACTCGCATATCCTCAATCGAGATCACCGAGTACACATTGTGAATTTTTATTACAATCTCGTCGTCGTAGCGGTTTTGGGATGCTGAGTGTTCATCACATTGAATTGATGTATGACCACACTTAGCAGCCCAATCCGTTAAAAACGAAAGGGGAAGGTATCCTCTAGTGTTGAAGCACACTCCTGTGGATTTCTGTTTGAATTATACCTTTCTAAAAGAAGTACTTCATCATAGCTCGTATTTCAGTTTTATCCACTTTTTGGAAAATGTTAACACTATTTTGTTTACAGTGTAACATAATTATAAATGCTGATACTTACCATCAGCATCTATCTATCTATTACCATCTATCTATCTATCTATCTATCTATCTATCTATCTATCTATCTATCTATCTATCTATCTATCTATCTATCTGTCTATCTATCTATCTATCTATCTATCTATATATCTATCTATCTATTTATCTATCTATCTATCTATCTATCTATCCATCTATCCATCTATCCATCGATCCATCGATCCATCGAACCATCGATCCATCGATCCATCCATCCATCCACCCATCCACCCACCCACCCACCCACCCACCCATCCACCCATCCATCCATCCACCCATCCATCCATCCATCTATATCTATCCATCTATATCTATCTATCTATCTATCTATCTGTCTGTCTGTCTGTCTATCTACCTACCTACCTACCCGTCCGTCCGTCCGTCCATCCATCCATCCATCCATCCATCCACTTCAACAAACTATTGTTACAAAACTTTATTTTTCTACCTACATCATGTTAATAGAGAGAAACATTTGTAGAAATGATTTTATTACATATTTCCTAGTAGTACAATGAGAATAGGTAGGCTTAAGAGATAGCCAAATCTTTTAAGAGCTGGTCGTTATGTGAGCTTTAAAATTCGTTCCTTTTACGTGACTAGGAGAAATATTGGATATGTTTCATTGATATCTGGACGCTACTTGCTGGACTTAAAATTCCATGCTGTTTCCATGCAATCATCAGAAACATCTGAATGTTAAAAGGTCTTTAAAGAATTATCAAGTAATGAACAATTCGAACAATTATTAACGGATATCTCGGAAATGCCTAATGTCACAAAAAGTTAACTGAATTAAATTGCGTCTTTTAACGAGATCTACGTTTGTTATGTATTAAACCTTTGTCTATCTCTTGCGGTTATGCAAAAGTCATTCACAATGAAGGGGACTTTTGGGGACATTAGTAGGATATATAGAGGAATTCTGGCGCAGTTTTTTGCGTTTATATGGGAAAGGATAGGGAAAACGAGGCTAGATGCGGCGGTTCAATCCAATCTTCTTTTCTTCTGAGGGCTGCTTATTTCACATACATCTTCGTGTCGCTGCCCCTTATAACCATCTTTGAAGGTTACATTACAATGTAACAATAAGCGATTAAACAGTAGAAATATAAAGCCGGTTTGAGCACACAGAGAGATGCCCACTTCTGATAAACTTCTTTGTTCTATGCCGGCATGCCCCGCTCGCTTATATCTCCTGAATGAAAAGAGATAGAACAATAGGATAAAAACTAATCAATTCTTTCGAATGCGCCGCGTCATTAAGACATTGTTCCAAGTTGACCGGGATGCCTGGGTTCGAATCCTACGAGTGATTACAAATTCATCTTCTAATAACTCACAGACTAATTAAGATAAAGACGTCAAATAAACTTTATTACATTAATGTCATTAGGTAGTTTCCCGTAAATGTTTACTTGGGTACCTGGTGTCCTGGTTTTGATCCTTAATTTTAAAAACTCCATTATCTCGGAAACTAAGAAAGCTAGAGGAATGGACCAAAGCATGTTTGATAGTTGTTATAATGTGCAATTAATACTGTATATAATTTTCAATCAGTTTTCTCTAGTTCGAATCCCGATTTTTAATGACTTCCTTAATTTTTCTCTATACTCTAGAAAATATCACTTAGATTGATGCTGTAACTACATACAACACCTTTAAACATACCAAACTCATATTATAAACTATTTTGTTCTTGGTGTTCTGGGTTCGAATACTGATTCGATGGAATTTAATTATAAATTTAATAACTCCTAAACCAATTAAGATAAAGACGCCAAATAAACTTTATTGCGTTTATGTTATTAGGTAGTATCTTGTGAATGTATACTTGGGTACCTGACGTCCTGCGTTCGATCCTTAATTTTTAAATTTTCATTATCTCGGGAACTAAGTGAGGTAGAGGAGTGCAGCAAAGCATGATTGATAGGTTCTGTACTGGGTGATTAATGCTGTATATAATTGTCAATCAGTTGTGCTTGGTTCGATTCCCGATTTTTAATGACTTCCTTAATTTTCATCTGTACACTAGAATATATCACTTAGATCGATGATGTAACTGCATATAGCTTTATTTAACATGTCATACTAATATTATAAATTATTTTGTTCCTGGTGTTCTGGGTTCGAATACCGATTCAATGAAATTTACTTGCAAACGTTTAATAACTCGTAATTTAATTTAGATAGACATGTCAAGGTAAACGTAAACAGAGTATCTAGTCCTTAAATATCGTTATCGTTATAAAAATTACTTTAAAGTACTTAGATAGAATCCCGAAGAGGTGATTTCATATATCTTCAAGCTTATGGATCATATCAGGTTCGAGTAAAGATTAAATGGTAGATGCTGATATTGGGGAGCTAAAATACATTTATTAAAAGTATTACCGGGTTCGATTTAGAAGCTTAGAATCTGTGTAACTCTGGAAAAATTGCTTTTCTCATGATTGTAGTGAAATGTAATGGTCTTTCTGTGAGAAGATGGAAAGGAAGAATTGAAAAGGAATAAAAACATGAAATAATTAAGTAAATAAGGGGGAAAATCTTCTACGTTACCTTTTAAGCTTTTACTTTAAGAATTGTGATAATACAGCTGGAATTAACCTTCGTACAATAGGTAATGGTGGTGGTGGTGGTGGTGGTGGTGGTGGTAGGCTTTGAATTTGAAATATATGCCTGAATGAGCGTTTGCTTTTCTCGTGATTGCAGTGAAATGTAATGGTCTTTCTGTGGGAAGATGGAAAGGAAGAATTGAAAAGGGAATGAAAACATGAAATAATTAAGTAAATAAGGGGAAAAATCTTCTAGGTTTCTTTTTAAGCTTTTACTTTTAAGTATTGTGATAATGCAGCTTGAATTAACCTTGGTACAATAGGTGGTGATGGTGGTAGTGGTGATAGGCTTGAATTTGAAATATGTCTGAATGAGCGTGTGAGAATACTTCTCTTGCTGGTGTGACATCATAAGCAGGTAGTTATGAGACGAGTTTAAACGTGTTTGATGCTGCCAGACATCCTGTCTCTGGGTGTGACGTCATAAACATCCTGTCTCTGGACTTGAGGTTATATGGCTGGGGGGTTAATACACGTTGAGCGATCATATACATCTGGTTATGAAACGAGTTTATGATTGATCTAAAAGGTTCGTGCTCCCTCTATAAATATGGTGATCTAGGGCATTGGACTTCATTGTGCTAATTAGTCTTGAGGTGTTAACATCGTGTTCTCTCCAAGAATAATCAGCTTTCTAAAGTGGTATCAAGGTGAAGAGGTCTACATTTCATTGATCAGTGATTAATACGTTATTACATCAAGAATAAAGATGAATAACTCAGCGTATAAGGATATTATTCCAAGCGCTACTGGATATGCATGCGGAAAATGTGGGAAGAAGTTCCTCCGAGGTTATGACAAGGGAAGACACGAGATGAGCTGCAAGAAGCTCTTCAAATGTAAACATTGTAATGTAACCTTCAAAGATGGTTATAAGGGGCAGCGACACGAAGATGTATGTGAAATAAGCAGCCCTCAGAAGAAAAGAAGATTGGAGCCAACTAAACATCAGTTGCTGTCAACAATGGAGGACTGTGATATGAAAGAATACGAAACTTCATTCGAAGGACGATTGAAATCGTATTTTATACGATGCGAGTCACCTAAGGACCTGAATATGTATCTGCAAGAGGCAAAACAACGGATAATCCAGGCTGTGCATAAAGAGCTTAGCATTCATAAGAGTGTTAAAATTAATCTGCTGGCTGAGTGTCGATTTGTTAACAGTATTGGTGAAACCTGTGACAAAACATTTAAAACACGGAATCAAGCTGTTTTCCTGGAAACTGATCTGGAGTCAGCGATGGAAGTGAAATTCAAGAAATTGGTGACTGAAATGGAGGAGTCTCAGCTTAAGGGTAGCAGATGGGCTTTGCTTGCTGTGGAAGGAGTTCGACTTCGTATCAACAAGTACAATCCGTTGCGAGGAAGTAGCTACATACCACTACCGTCAGCTGTTGAAGCAAGGAAAGCATGTATAAACATTCAGAACTTTACCGACGAGAAATGTTTCATGTACTCTATATTAGCTAAATTCATAGGAAAGGATGCACAGCGTGTGAACAAACACAAGCAGCTTCAAGATAAGTATGACTTCAGCTGTGTTTCATACCCTACTCCACTTTCTCAAATACCTAAATTTGATAAGCTTAACGAGATGTCTATTAACGTTTTCGGGCTGGATGAGAAGCATGAAGTGTATCCGATAAAGGTTGTTGACATTGAACTAGCTGAACACTGTGACCTGTTACTATTGAATGACAGTAGTGGAAAACATCACTACGTGTATATAAAGAATTTTGAGAAGCTCGTTCGACGCCAGAAAACTAAATGTAATGAACGTGTTTATACCTGCAAGCGCTGCTTTACACATTTTGATAATCGATATGGACGAAGTGGACTGGAAAAACTACAAGAACATGCAATCATCTGTAATCAGCATGGTGTTGCAAGGGTAGTTATGCCTACAAAGGAGAAAGCAATTGTACAGTTTTAAAATGTTGAGAGGATGCTGAAAGTACCTTATGTCATCTATGCAGATTTTGAGAGTATTCTCACTCCATGCCATACGTGTATACCCAATCCTGAAAATTCCTATACAACCCCTTATCAAGAGCACACACCAATGAGCTTCTGTGTTTACGTGAAGCCTACATCTGGTGTTGAACATCTCGAAACTGGTCTTCCTAAGCAACCCTATGTGTATCGTGGTGCTGATGCTGCTCAGAAGTTTATGCTGTACCTGACATCTCTTGCAAAAATGATTGATGACATATACAAATCTGCTAAGCCTCTGAAACTTACGGATCAAGAGCAAAAGGATTTTGAGTCTTCTTCAGCCTGCTACTTGTGTGGAAAACCCTTTACAGAAGAGAACTATAAAGTACGCGACCATGATCACATCAGCGGTGAATATCGTGGAAGTCTTC
Organism: Deroplatys truncata; assembly: GCA_030765065.1. NCBI lineage: Eukaryota > Metazoa > Arthropoda > Insecta > Mantodea > Mantidae > Deroplatys > Deroplatys truncata. The sequence continues at coordinate 168,072,185 of CM060979.1, forward strand.
ATAATGAATGTAATTTAGCCTGTAAAACACCTAAATATATACCAGTCTTCATGCATAACCTTAGCGGATATGACTCTCATTTCATTGTTAAGGAGCTGGGTTGTATAAGTGAACGTGTGGAGGTAATTCCTAACTCTGAAGAAAGCTATATCTCATTCACCAAGTATGTAGGAGATATAAAGCTTCGATTTGTGGATAGCTTCCGATTCCTCAGTACAAGCTTGGATAAGTTGGTAAAAAATCTAACCTCGTATCCTGAAACGCTAAAGTACTTTGGAGAAGACAAATTGAAGTTGATGACCCGTAAGGGTGTATTTCCCTATGATTTTGTTACGTCATGGGATGTCCTGAACGAGACCTGCTTGCCTCCTAAGGACTACTTCTACAATAGATTAAATGAAGAAGAAATTACTGATACTGACTACGATCATGCTAGAAATGTATGGGAGCTGTTTAATGTGAGAAACCTGGGAGAGCACAGCGATCTCTACTTAACTTCGGATGTACTTCTCCTAGCTGGTGTCTTTGAGACGTTCAGAGAGCAAACCCTTAAAACACACTAAGTTGATCCTGCCCATTATTTTACCTCTCCAGGTCTTACATGGGACGCCATGTTACTGTATACTGGAATTAAGCTGGAGCTGTTACAAGATTATGATCAACTACTCATGGTGGAATCAGGTATAAGAGGAGGTTTATGCCAAGTTTCCCATCGGTATGCTGAGGCTAATAACACTTATATGGATAAGTTTGATCCGTCGAGACCAACCCAATTTATCACATACGAGGACGCTAATAACCAATATGGGTGGGCAATGTGTCACGCCCTTCCTTTTGGTGGATTTCAGTGGGTGTCACCTGAAGAAATCAACTTAGAAACACTACAAGAAGATGATCCACATGGGTACATATTAGAAGTCGACATCGAGTATCCTGCAGAACTTCACGATCTACACAACGATCTACCGTTCCTGCCAGAGTGTATGAAACCATTGGAATCATCTACAAAGAAACTGATACCTCATCTTGGACCTCGAAAGAAGTATGTACTACATTACATGGTGTTGAAGCAAGCTCTTGATCATGGACTACGGTTAACAAAAATCCATCGTGTGCTACAATTCCAACAGTCTCGATGGTTAAAACCGTATGTGGAATTTAACAACAGGCTACGACAACAAGCTGCAAATGATTTCGAGAAGGCTCTCTACAAGCTCTTTAACAACGCTATGTTTGGAAAAACTATGGAGAACCTGCGTAACCGTATGGATATACGACTGGTGACCAATGAAAAAACTCTAGAGAAGCTGATCGCCAAGCCTACGTTTATCGACAGGACGATATATGCTGATAATCTAGCTGCTGTACATATGGCCTCTCGTCAGATTGTATTCAACAAGCCTATATACATTGGTATGAGTGTGTTGGACATCTCCAAGACATTAATGTGTAACTATCATTACGACGTTTTGTTGTCTTATTATGGAGCTGAAAACCTGAAGCTTATGTATATGGACACTGATTCGTTCATTCATCGTGTAACAACTGAAGATGTGTACCAGGATAAGCTACGTTTTCTTGAGCATCTCGATACAGCTGATTACCCTGTCAACCATATATGTTACTCTACTCAGAACAAGAAGGTATTGGGAAAATTTAAAGATGAGGCTAATAGCAAAATCATCCTACGCTTTGTTGGACTACGTCCTAAGATGTATGCCTTAGATATTCAAGGGTCAATGATAAAAAAGATTAAAGGTATAAAACGTAGCGCTATTAAGCAGTACATTTCGTTTGACTGCTATACAGACTGTCTTAAAACCAGTGAAATCATCAGAACACCTATGAATCTGATCCTATCACGAAAGCATGCTCTTGCTACAGTGCAAGTGAATAAAATTGCATTGACTCCGTTTGATGATAAAAGAATTATTGCTGAGGACGGGATAACGACATATGCGTATGGACATTACGCCATTACAAACAGTGCTTAAAAGAATGTAAGTTAAAGACAGTGCTTAAAAGAATGGAAGTTAAAGATAAAGATTTTCTCGTGAGTCTACAATCTTAAAAAAGAAGGTTATTTGTGTGCTGTATATGCAGATAGCTGACGCCTGATGAAGAAAGAAGAAGATGGAAGGGAAGGTGGTAACCCTGCCATTAGGAGCAATCCTAGTGCTTGTCTCAAGCCTAGATAAAAGGGGAGAGACATCTACAACGAACTAAAATAAAGGTATGTTGACGTAAAGCTTTTCAATTTGTGAACCAATATGCAGTTTATCCCTCTCCGCATCGTACAATAACTGTTTAACATATAATAAGTTTGTAAGATTTAGAAAAAAGTATATAAATTGTTGTAACGTTGGATGAGAAATGTTTTATAATTTAATTACTCTCTATATTACCATGAGTACCTGTGATACTAGTTGAATTGCTCATTAAAATGACTTAAATACCTGTGATACTACTCGAATCAAGTGAAATTACATTAAATAGCTCTGATACGAAACCCTGATCATTGAATCTAGCCTCCTGTGATACTTGCTTAATTACTCTAAACGCCTATGTTACTTGAATTATCCTAAATACCTACGATACCCTCTGAATTACCTGTGAAATACGAAACTATGCTATACCCAACCCTGGAATCTAGCCTCCTGTGATACTAGCTGAATTAGCCTAAATACCTACGATACTAGCTGAATTACCTGTGAAATCATGCATAGCTATGATGCATTTAGCCTCTGGAATCTAGTCTCCTGTGATACTAGATGAATTAGCCTAAATACCTACGATACTAGCTGAATTGCCTGTGAAAATGACTTAAATACCTGTGATACTACCCGAATCATGTGAAATTACCTTAACTAGCTCTGATACGAATTCCTGCTCTAAATTAGCACGAGCACCTGTGATACTATCTGGTTTGCTTAGATACCAATGATACTAGATGAATTACCTGTTAAAATGACTCAAATACCATTGATACAACCTGAATCACCTGCATTTACCTTAAATAGCTGTGATACAAATCTCTGATCGAAATTATCAATAATATCTGTGAAGCTATGTCGATTACCTCAAATACTTACGATATTACCCGAACTATCTGTGAAATACGAAGCTAGGTTATAACCTACCCCTGGAACCTAGCCTCCTGTAATGCTAGCTGAATTACTCTAAACGTCTGTGATACTTGAATTAACCTAAATACCTACGATACTCTCTGAATTACCTGTGAAATATGACACTAAGCTATACCCAACCCTAGAATCTATCCTCTTGTGATACTAGCTGAATTAGCCTAAATACCTACGATACTAGCTGAATTACCTGTGAAATTATGCAGAGCCATGATGCAGTTAGCCTCTGGAATCTATTCTGTGTTACTAGATGAATTAGCCTAAATACATACGATACTAGCTGAATTACCTGTGAAATCATACACTGCTATGATGCAGTCAACCTCTTGCAATACTAGCTGGATTACTTACCTGTTAGTGTGAGTGGGTTAGCTTTTCCCTTTGCTGGTCACCTTTTTCCCTTTGCTGGTCACGTTTTTCCCTTTGCTAGTCAACTTTTTCCCTTTGTGGGCCTCCTTTTTCCCTGAGCAGTCCCTTTTCCCCTGAACGACTCACCTTTTCCCTGAATAGGTTACGTGATGGGCATGTCTAGAACATTGACATGAAACAGTTTTCCACTAAGTTCACGTCTAAAGTCGCTTTCAAGTCTAGCACCTCCTATTCCCTATCTCTCCTGTATATAAGTCCATATTCCTACTGCTACACTACCTGTCTAGCCGAACACCTCTCCTCCTGTTCCTATACCTCTCATATAAACCATACTCTACTCCTCTAGCTCTGTCTAGCCTAACGCCTCTCTCGTTTACCTATGACTCTCACATAAACCATACTCTGCTTCTCGACCTCTGTCTAGTCTAACTCCTCTCCTCGTTTTCCTATACCTCTCATATAAACTATACTCTACTCCTCAACCTCTGTCTAGCCTAGCACCCCTCTTCCTGTTCCTATACTTCTCATACATATAAACCATGCCCTACGTTTCAAGCCCTGTCTAGTCTAACACCACTCCCCGTATCCCCTACCTCTCAAAAGCTCATTCCCTCCTGCCCCCCCCTCTAGCTGAGTATCACTCCTTGGTTTCCTATCTAACCTAACTTTAACACCTGTCTATCCTAGCATAGGATCTCTCTCCGTTTTCTCGTCTCTCCTTATAAACACAAACTCAATTCTCCTAACCTAATACCTCTCCTCGTTTTCCTATACTTCTCATATAAACCATACTCTACTCCTCGACTTCTGTCTAGCCTAATACCTTTCCTCGTTTTCCTATATCTCTCATATAAACCATGCACTACGTTTCAAGCCCTGTCTAGTCTAACACCTCTCATCGTTTTCCTATACCGCTCATATAAACCATACATTACTCAGCCTCTGTCTAGCCTAGCATCGACCCTCGTATTCCCTATCTCTCGCATATGAAGCGCACTCCCCTCCTACCACTGTCTAGCCTAGCGTCAGTCCTCGTATTCCCTATCTCCCCCATATAAACGCATTTTCCTCCTTGAACCGCCGCATCTAGCCTCGTTTTCCCTATCCTTTCCCATATAAACGCAAAAAACTGCGCCAGAATTCCTCTATATATCCTACTGACATTCCCAGAAAACTCAAGATGTACATTTTATTTGCCATGAAAGATTTTAAACATATAATATTTTAAACAAAATCGTTAGAGCCATTTTTGAGAAAATCAAAATGATCCATGTAAAGGGTAGTCTGGGGTGGGGGATTTTCTTGAAAATCTTCATGTCGCATCCTTGGAAGATACTAAACTTAAATACTAAATTTGGTATTTATCGGATTTTTCGTTTTTGAGCTATGCTGTTCACAGTCATTCAGACACACACAGTGACATGTTTCCAAAAATGCTTTATTTGGATTCAGGACATCACAAAACATGTTGTAGCGGGGAAGGATTGCTGGGCGCTATTTGCAGCGGGAAATCGTCGATCAGTTGCATCTAGATGGCGTCGATCCTTGGTTTGATGCTATCTGCTGCAGTGTTCTTCCTCGACTATGGATGCTCTCGGCTGTTGAGTTTTCCATTCCTAACTTATTCCTATTTATATCTAACTCTTGGTTCTCAGGTTATCGTGGGTTGAAGTAAATTAAAAATATACTTCATTTCCCTTACAAAGTGTAGTTTATTAACAATTTAACTATTTTTGGGCGGCTAGCTTTCCATTATTCCAATCCCACCACTTTAAATAAGTCAGGAGCCTAACTATCTGCACACGCACTCCCACCCGTTTGTACACACACGTGCATCTGTCACTAAGAGCGTAACACTTCGTGTCGACGTCAATTCTAGAAGAGAAGAAACAGAGTGGGTTCTGGGGCCTTGTCTGCCCTTATATGCCTGAGCGTAGTGACGCTCACCTTTGCATTTAAAAATGTAACGACGTTTCTCATTGGTCTTCAGACCGCGTTACATAACATGTATGAAAATATGTTGCTCCAAATTCTTACGTTTACGCGTCACCCTGGCGCGTTGTGCAGCCGGTTCCATATCTTTGCCTCTTTCTTTTCTCTATCTGTCTCTTTCTATTTCTCCTGACCGTTATCTGTTCCCTGCTCGTTGGCTTGGTGAAAGGTGTGCTCTACTAAGAATTCTGTTTTACGTGGAATTTTGCTAGCTCCTCCGTTTCTTACAGTTTGCTCTGTACAAATGTTTGATGTTGAATATTTTAACATGTTTCTTGGTGAATTATATTCTTACTGTACAATTCTTATATATGTATGGTATATCCCCTTTCATATGTACAATTCTTATATATATATGTATAGTATATCCCCTATTATATCAATGTATTTTCAGTGAAATCTCGGTACGGAATTTTTGGGTGGAATGTGATACTTTTCAGGCTTACTATACGTAGTAGAAAAGTAAAAATGTAGATCTCTTTAAAACACACACTTGTTTTCAAATAATGTTCTTTTTGCGGCATAAACCAGTTCTGAGATATCCGTATTAAAACCTCGAATTGCTCATTTCTTGGTCATTCTTTTGTCAAAATTCAGTTGTTTCTCGTGATTTCATGGAAACACTATGTAATTTTAAACCAGCGTATAGCGTCCAGTGCTTAAACCTTTGACTATCGCTGTTCCCTTTGTATAATGTAGCTATTTCTGCAAAGGTTTATTTGAATTAAAATGTTGTAGATAGAAAAATAAGCTTTCGTAAGAGTACTTTGTATACCCACTAACAAATAAGAGGGCAGAGAAAGTAATGTGAATGTATCACGTCAGATTTTTTTCTTTGATAACGAAGGTTCTTCGATATGTCTTGAGGCTGGCGTGAGAATATGATTGTTTTTGTGAGTGTATTACTATTATCATTTAATAACATTTAGACCAGGGGTTCCCAAACTTTTTATACCTGCTGCATCCTTAATCTAAGATTATTTCTAGCGACGTCCCCTTCACGAACCAATATGAGGTTTGTCATAGAAATCGTTAAAAAAAAACATGCAAATTACTGTCGTTTAAGGCATTAATTATCGAATCATCGTTTTGGATGTTTGGTGGAATGTACGAGTATATTAACTTGATTGGCCTCTCCGAATGTTTCCGAATGCAGGCTAAACCTTGATATTTTGCTAACTAAGAGGAACTGGAAGAAATTCAATTTCAAATTTGAGGACTGAATTAGACTACAAAATTCCAATAAAACAGCCAGGATTGGTTTACGTGCCGATTCTCCACAGCAGAACTACAGTAATCAAATACCCGAACGCACATTAAACTTTCTTATCCGATTCTGTATTCCAGTAAACCCTCAAGACGATCTCAAACAATACGGGATATGGTGCATTTAAGGACTACTTAGATGTTGCAAGGATTTTTACTTTATCTACCGCTTGCCTATAATAAGTACAAGAAGTAACTATTCAATTCTACCAAAAAATTCAATATTGAGATTTCACTGGAAATAGGTTTTGGAACTCCAAAAAGGAATTTCTGAAAAGACATTGTAGCGGGAACTAGGAGATCATTGTAAATGTTAATGAAATAAGGTAACTTAATATTGTAACACACACATGTAAGATGTGAGGGAAGGCGAGCTAGCCATGAAAAGGGTAATAATACAGGTAACAAGACGGCAGAATTGCAACATCGCTAAAGCAGTCACAAGCACTTGCAACAGATGAGTGAGAGAGATAGCGATAAGATAGAAAGAGAGGGAGAGAGATCTTACACTTTGGGAATTACCAAACTTGTCAGGACTTCAGATTGAAGGCAAATATTCTCATACCAAGCGCAGGGGAAAGCCAATGAGAGTAAAGCTTTTAAAATAGGTAGATAAATGTAGCGCCCCCCTGTGACAGTATAAAAGGGAGCACGTGTAACGCTTTGGCGTCTTATCGCTTTGCTGATCCTGGAGAGGAGGTAAAATTCACGCCATGATTGTGGCGATGCGTGTGATGCCAGCTATAGGAAATAGATTTAGCTTGGGGAGGTAAATGTCTGCAGATAGGCCGCTTAGAATTGAGTATTAAAGTAAAACACACGGCTAGCGGCGTTACAGAGTACTGTTATATTATTACTAATAAATCAAAGTTAAAGCATCACGGAGTTTCATTTTGTCTACCATTACCACTCCCTGGGAAAGGTTTAGCAATAGAGCGACACACAAGTGTACTAGGCTTACAATTTCAGTCTAGACCATCCACCCACAGCTCCATCAAAGAAGGAAGGAAGGAAGGAAGGAAGACGACGCCACGAGGAGGTCCGTCGCAACATCCATGTTTATCCGTGAACATCCTGGCTAAGAAACTAAAATTAGGTTAAATGCGAAACTTGGTATTTAAATTTAGTACCCCCAAGGATGCGACACGTAAATTTCCAATAAAATCCTTGCACCCCAAACCACGCTTTACAGGACAAAGTTTGTTATTTTTTATTAAAATACCAAGTGTTTTAAGATATTTACATGTCAAATTAAATGTATGTTTTGAATTTTCTGGGAAAAGAGTATGAATTCCTCTTCATTGTGAACAAAACTGTTATTACTTGTAAACCGTAAGAGATAGTCAAAAACTTACTACACAATTAATGTACATCCCGTTAAGTGACACAATTTCTGTCAAATAAAAATTTTTATGGCATTAACCATTTCCGAAATATTCTTTATTATTTGTTTGAAATGCCAACACAGCACTGTTTTTTAGGTTATGCAAAGAGAGGGCAATTTCAAGGTATATACACTCCGTGATCAAAAGTATCCGGACACCTGGCTGAAAATGACGTACAAGTTCGTGACGCCCTTCATCGGTAATGCTGGAAGTCAATATGGTGTTTGCCCAGCCTTAGTCTTGATGATAGCATTCACTCTCGTAGGCATACTTTCAATCAGGTACTGGAAGTTTCTTGGGGAATGGCAGCCCATTCTTCACGGAGCGGAACTGTGGAGAGGTATCGATGTAGGTCGATGAGGCTTGGCACGAAGTCGGCGTCCAAAACAAAGGTGTTCTATAGGATTCAAATCAGGACTCTGTGCAGGCCATTCCATTACAGGGATGTTATTGTCGTGTAACCACTCCGCCACAGCCCGTGCAGTATGCACAGGTGCTCGATCGTGTTGAAAGATGCAATCGCCATTCCCGAATTGCTCTTCAACAGTGGGAAGCAAGAAGGTGCTTAAAATATCAATGTAGGTCTGCGCTGTGATCGTGCCACGCAAAACATTAAGGGGTGCAAGCCCCCTCCAGGAAAAACACGACCACACCACCACCTCCGAATTTATCTGTTGGCACTACACACGCTGGCAGATGACGTTCACCGGGCATTCGCCACACCCTGCCATCGGATCGCCACATTGTGTACCGTGATTCGTCACTCCACACAACGTTTTGCCATTGTTCAATTGTGTAATGTTGGCGCTCCTTACACCAAGCGAGGCGTCGTTTGGCATTTTCCTGCGTGATGTGTGGCTTATGAGCAGCCGCTCGACCATGGAATCCAAGGTTTCTCACCTCACGCTAACTGTCATAGTACTTGTTGTGGATCCTTATGCAGTTTGGAATTCCTGTGTGATGGTCTGGATAGATGTTCGCCTATTACTCTTTACGACCCTCTTCAAATGTCGGCGGTCTCTGTCAGTCAACAGACGAGGTCGGCCTGTACGCTTTTGTGTTGTACATGTCCCTTCAGTCTTCCACTTCACTATCACATCAGAAATATCGGACCTAGGGATGTTTAGGAGTGTCGAAATCTCGCGTACAGACTTCTGACACAAGGGACACCCAATCACCTGACCACGTTCGAAGTCCGTGAGTTCCATGGAGCGTCCCATTCTGCTGTTTCACGATGTCTAATGACTACTGAGGTCGCGGATAATAAGTACCAGGCAGTAGGTGGCAGCACAGTGCACCTAAGATGAAAAACGTATGTTTGTGGGGTATCCGGATACTTTTGATCACTTAGTGTGGCTAGCCGCTTTTAAAAGATTTGGCTATTCCTTATTTCCCTTATATCGCGTTTCACGGCGTGCTGCCAACCTGCGAGGCAGGTTCCTTGTCGGTAGTAAGGGGGACAGGAAGTCCGTAGTAAATGTAGTGCGGTTTGTCGTGCAAATTATTTCTAACACAAGTAACATAACTACACATAACATAAAAATAAAAGAAAATTACTCATGTATATCGAACACGAGATCTTGGGACTGCCTCCCTTTGCTGTTGAAGCAATTCTGGCACCTGCTTAGGAAATTCCGTTTACACTCTACTGTTCTCTCAGCAATTTCTTGATAAGTGTTATTTTTATGTTCATCTAAAGCGTGTGGATTTGTTTTGTAAACTTTCCCTTTTAATGACCCCTCGTTCCCCTGACTTAAACATCCTACGATTTTTATCTTTGGGGCATTAAAAGAGAAGGTTTACAAAACAGGTCCACACACTTTAAATGAACTTAAACATTATAAGTGGCAGCAGCTTCTGGCACTTTCTCAGAGGTAACTGCAAAGTGTAATGGACAATTTCCTAAGGTAGGTGACAGAAATACTTGAACACTGCAAAGAGGCAGTTTCAGCATTTCCTTGCTTAATATATTGGGTAATTTACTTTGCTTTATAGATGTTTAAGTTATTTGTGTTAGAAAATAACCGCTAAACTGGTGACGTTGTAGCAGGAAGATGTTGTGCATCATATACAGCGGGAAATCGTTGGTCCTCTTGCCCTCTGCTGCAGTGTTCTTGTATCGGGCTACCTCTGCTCAGCGGCTGATGATTTCTCCATTCCTAATAAATTACCTAATTTCACTGGTCTCAGGGTTTTCGTACGTGAGACAAATTAAAATACACTGCATTTCCCTTAAAAATGTGGTTTATTATCAAATAAGATACTTATAGGCGGCTAGCTTTTCCCATTGTAAAAATTCCCAGCTCCTAATATAACTGCACACGCTTCCCACCCATATGCACACACCTGCATCCTTTGTCCAAAGAGTATCACTGTGTGTCGATGAGATTCTATAAGAGAGTGAAAATCTGGGGCCTGCTTCCCCCTTTTTATACCTAAACCTAGTGACGCTCACCTTCGCGCCTTAAAATGTAACGACATTTCTAATTGGTCCTCAGATCGCATTACCTTATTATGTATGAAAATATTCTGCTCCAAAAAGTTTCGACACGCGCCCCAGTGAGCCGTTCTGGAGCAAATTTAGTATCTCTGTCCATTTCCTTTCTATATCTGTCTCTTTCTATTTCTTGTTATTTCTTGAAGTTCCGCGCTCATTAGCTTGGTGAAAGATGGTGGGCTCTACCTAGAATTGCTTTTACATGAAATTAGCTAGCTCGCCCTTCCCTTACTTATCTAAGTTACAATCTGTTTTGTACATCTCTTGGCTGCTAAATATTCTAACATCTTTCTTGCTCAATTATATTATCACGTACAATTATTGTTAGATATTGATTTATATGTCTATATAGGTATAGAGTGTGAATCACTTAAAAGTTGCACCGCAAATATTTCTGATATGGAAAGTGCTGTTGATGTACAGTTTTCACAGCATTGATTGGTAGTCAAGGGCTCGTACATTTAGCCCATAAATATATTTTAACAATACTGCGAAAGTGTATTTTTTGAGCAAACATACAATTTTTTAAATGGAACAATGCCCAGTTACATCAAAAGAATGAAGGTAGTGTAAATTAGAATGCCAATGGTCTTTTTTGCAGGATTCTGGTGCAAGTGATTTACGAAAAATCGTATTTTAAAAAGTTTCAACCCCGACAATTGCTTGTCCCATTTAACCTGCTTAGTTGCTAGGTACGATGTTATGTTTGTTTCCATTGTGTTTTCTGTTCATTGATTATATTGTGACTTTCTGGTCAGTTAGTTTGTGACAGTTCAAGCAGTAGGTCGTGAGTGGAAGATGGGGTTTGATAATGCAGAAAAAGTCGACATGCTCATGGTATATGGAGAGTGTAGGAAGAATGCAGTTCATTCCTGTACGGCGTATGGGGAAACGTATCCCAATAAGCGTCAACCATCTCGGCAATTATTTATCAACCTCTTCATCCAATTACGTGAAGGTGGTATTGTAACACCTCGAAAACGTAACAGAAACAAACAAGTGACTCGAGAAGAGGCAGAAATTAATGTTTTGGCTGCCGTTGCAGTAGATCCGCAAATTAGTTCCAGCACAGTCAGGCAAGTGTACTGTGCATTCTCCATCGACTTAAGTTCCATCCGTATTACATCTCTCTCCATCAAGAGCTGCATGGAAACGATTTTGAGAATCGTGTTAACGTTTGTACATGGTTATTAAGACATCATGATCCAGGTTCATCATGTACCTATCTTGTTTAGTGCTGAGGCAACATTTACTAATCATGGCCAGATAAACCGCAAAACTATGCATTATTGGTCTGTTGACAATCTCCGTTGGCTTCGTCAGATGGAACGTCAGCGTCCATGGAGTTTAAACGGTGGTGTAGTACAGTGAACCATCAGCTCATAGGCCCTTTATTCATAGAAGGAACGATGAACTCGCACAAGTATCGCAGCCTCATGACAGGCCATTTACCACAGATGCTAGAAGACGTTCCTTTGCAGACTAGGAGGATCCTGTGGGACCAACATGATGGCTGCCCAGCCCATAGTGCACGAAGTACTACAGCTTGTCTTAACGGATTGTTTCCAAATCGTTGGATTGGACGAAGAGGACCTGTACCTTGGCCGGCCCGTTCACCGGATCTGACCCCTGTCTTTTTGCTGTGGGGATGGCTGAAAGACACTGTCTATAAGGATGTACCAACTACACCAAACGATATGAAACGACGTATTACTGCTGCCTGCTCTGAAATTTTCGTTGAAATGCTAGAACGCGTGCAGCAGTTTTTCCATAGCAGACTGGAAGCGTGTATTGAAGCTGCCGTGGTCATTTTGAGCACCACCTTTGAAGGGCTATGTTCTCTTTACTTGTGAGATTCTACAGAAGTATTGTAATTCCCTTTTGGTTTTCTTTAGTTTGTGCTACCACAGTTTGTACAAATGTCGGTGCGTAAAAGTTTCAAAATACGATTTCTAGTAAACCACCTGCACTAGAATCTTGCAAGAAACTCCACTGACTTTCTAATTTACCTTATCTTTATTCTGTTGATGTAACCAGGCATTGTTCCATTTAAAAACTTGTATGTTTGCTCAAAAAATACACTTTCTTAGTATTATTAAAAACTATATATAGGCTAAATGCCTATACCTTGACTACCAATCAATGCTGTGAAAACTGTACATCAATAGCTCTTTCCATTTCCGAAATATTTGCGGTGCAAATTTTAGGTGATTCACCCTGTATATATACAGGGTGAATCACCTAAAAATACATATACATGTGTGTGTGTGGTATATCCCCTTTCAACGTCAAGAACTGTTCACCCCGTTACTACGAGGAAATACATAACAAATCCATGTTTGTCTCGATTAGCATAAAATAAATAGAAGAATAAACTTTTGTAAGAATATTCTGTTCAAGGTTGAGTAGACAAACTTATGTGGATGTTACACGTAAGATTTTTAAATTTCAGAGCTTTATAGTTAACATATTCTGATTAATCTGTTTTTAAATTGTTCCTCCACACTGGTCGTGTGTCAGTTAAAGTTGGAGAATTGAATTAGAAAATCCAGCACCACGATTCGGATTCGGTTGATGGATCCTCGGTTTTCCGTGCCAATGTTCTACGTTAGCTACCATGACGAAGTATCCGAACGGCCAGATCAGATGAGAGTATTAAACAATTGTTTGGACGTCATATTAGTTCAGCGTTAGAGCATATGCACGGAAAATCAAGCATTCTTGTTTCCAGCTTCGGGCGTGCAATTGGATTTTTCAAGATCGATTCAACTCTCTAGTTTTAGTCTCTTCACAACCAGTATGAACGAATAATTTCAAAAGAATTTAAATATCTTGTAAACTATTTTTTAAGATAGTGTATTTTGATTAACTACATATTCATGTTTTCATGATGCTACGTTAAATTTCCTGCACTCAGTGGTAGTAACTTAACCTACCTGCGTGTTTTGCTTACTTTACTGCACATATGTGCATGAAGTATATTAAACCTTATAAATTTTGATACATTTATTATTGCAGACATGAAGTATATTATATTTTGTAGCTGAATTTTACAATTTAAATCTTACTTGGATATTTACTTCGTTTTTATTTGTTAACATTTACTTACGGTTTGGTTCATACGACCGCTACAAGTAATTGATTTTTAAAGGTCGATACTTTGATACCAAGTTCGTCACCTTACTACTGGAACCACCATGTGCAACAGCTGTTAGTAAATTATTGATTTTATTTTCGCATGAGTACTATTTCTACTATCGTCGAAAAAAATAGTATGCAATGCACATTGTTATATTCTGAGATTGCAGTTAGATATTAAATTTTAGTTACACCAGCATATACTTTGGGAGGCATAGCTGCAGAGGTAGCATGAGAACCAGAATCTTAAACTACGCATCCCAGAGCAGGCGTGGGATAGTTATGACAAAATACACATAATTTCACATTAATCACATTACCTGTGGCTTATTCAGTATAAACACGGTGCCCCTACATCACACATAAAAGATAAAAAGGAAGAAATTGAAGGGAGATGCTACACACACGAGACTACATTCACAAGATTCACATACAACCTTTCAGACCCAACAAGTGACGCTAACACACAACACAAAGAAGTAACGCTCACTTACCCCACTCTCCACCACTAGTTAGGATCACCAGTTAGAAGGTGGCGAGTCGCCACGCCAGACGAAACTTCTAAACCCCAGCCGAAAGAATTATCCCAACAATACTGTCACCAACGACGCAATAATGTGTCTGGCGTGACAATACACACACATACGCGCCACAATATGCACTAAGTGATTGAAGACTTCGTCTCGTATTTTCAAATTCTTCCTCGTTCTCCAATAATGCACTTACATTACTTGAGTCGCAGTATGCTATTAAACTTACTCATTACACATGTTATTAAAAATAACTAAAAAATGTTGAATCTTTATGGTACGACATTAAACCACTGTTATCGAGCGAGGTGATGCTCTCGCTTTCGGGAGGTCCCGGGTTCGAACCCCGCCGTCCGGCCACTCTGACCCCTAGATTTTTTGTGGTTTCTGTGGGTCGGTAGGTGAATGCTGGGGTGGTTCCTTTCTACCACGACCTTCATGTCACTCATTTCTTGTACCCATCATCTAATTCATTGTCCTCTGCTCTAGGTTTATAGGACGAAATTAAATTAAATTGAGTTTTATTTATGGACGCTCTTTAACTACTATGGTCCTTAGCGTCCCATTCTATATTGGGCGTGAAAGATCGGTAATTTTGCTCAGAGGCCTCTTTATCAGGCTTGAGGTTCATTTACGTGCCGTAAATCTACGACAGGGGACCACGGCTTTACTTCCCTTCCGAAGGATGCCATGCTAAGGATTTTTACGCCCGAAAAAGTCCATCGCCCTCCGACGGGTTTGAACCCGCGTTCGGTGGATTGCGGCTGGTTGGTTCATATACACTTTGTGAAGGTTTCTGTTGCGGGACTGCTCAGTTATATCCCGCCTCCTAATGGGCCCTATCCGGGGCTCAGGCTTGTGGGTGGGCCCGGGCGTCGTTGGATGCGTTCAGTCTAGAAACGTTCGGGACCCGACCATGTTTGCGCCAGATCTGGTCGCCCTTCTGGTTTCTCTCCTCTTCCCTCCCTTACAGATGTCACGGTAGAATCAAATAGGGCCATTGTGGTATATTTTACGATGCTCTGCCCCTGTTGCGGGGGCCCGTCCGTTCGTCTTTAGTTTTACCTTAAACGGCTGTTACTAAAATCACCCTTCCATTTAACATATGGAATCGTAACCTATGTAACTTCACGTTAAGCTCATCAGCCTATATTTATTGAAGCACTAATTAAGCGATTTTAAAATGCAGCGGACCCAGGTTATAGTTCCGGCTTGCTCAGCTTATTTGACACCTTTTTATTCGGGGTTTTACCTCAGTCATTAGGGCGATTACCCCAAAGCTTTAGAGGTTTAAGTAACCGAGTACAGTTTCGCGCTCATTGCATTAATTAATACAGATTTTGATATGAGCTTTGGGGACTAAACACGATGAGTTAAAAAGGACAAGGAATGGAGAATAAATGAAAAACAAAATAAATATATTAATTGCTAATGGCTAGCCAATATACGGATGCATTAAAGCGGCGCTTCTGGAATACAGTTTAATCGCTATGGCAATAAAGGACCACATTTTTTGCACCTTATGCAATCAGCCTAGATTTGAATCCCTCTTGGTTGATCCAAATAGCCCTATAATTGAGATTTTTACTCGGTATTTAGAATGAATGTTAATTATACTTTGTGTTTTGGAGTTCATTTTCAAACTAATTTAACTTAATTTATATTTAACTCATTCATTTATCATCTGACATGCTGGATCTTGTTAAAATATACTATTAATAATTGTAAAGTGGAAAGGGGATATACCATATATATACATATAGACATATTGTCACGCCTTTAATTTAAAGGGGGTTTGAGGACGTGCATTTGGTAGCGTAGCAGGATTAAGGGTTGGTGAGCAACTCTGAATAGCAAGACACAATTAACAAAAACTATAACAGATTTATTATAATAAACTAGTAGACACAAAGACAGTGAGCAAGCAATCACCATTTTTAGGATTAATTATTTAAGAAAGATCAGTTTCTAGTTACCTAGTGCCATTGAGCAGATGTTACGTTGGATGCCATACCCAAAGGCGGGTGTTGATCTGGGCAGCACCTCCGGCCGCACCTGGGTTATTCCTATCAAGACTGTCATGCCCATAGATTTATGAAAGGGTTTCTATATATTAGATAGATACCTCCACAAAGGACATGGCCATATATGGAGAGATAGCCTCTATTCCATGAATTGGCATCAACCCACATAATATCACAAGAATATGACTGGGACTGAATGTCCAGCTCATACATCCTGTGTTGCACCATTTGAAGTAAGAATGCAAGAAATAAACTTCACATGAACGAAATTCTAAAGAAAAGTAATTTTTAGGAAAATAATTTAACTTAACTTGACCCATACGTTACAATATAAATCAATATTAAACAAGAATTGTACATAATAATAATAATAATAATAATAATAATAATAATATAATTCACCAAGAAATATGTTAGCATACTTAACAACCAAGAATTGTACAAATGCAGATTGTAACTTAGATAAGTAAGGAACAGGCGAGCTAGCTAATTCCAGGTAAAAGATAATTCTAGGTAGATCCCACCTTTCACCAAGCTAATGAGCAGAGAACTGGTAGCAGTAAGGAGAAATAGAAAGAGAAAGATAGAGAAAGGAAAGAGACAGATATACTGAACCTGCTTTCCGGACGCGCCACGGGGTCACGTATGCGAAATCTTTTGGAGCAGAATATTTTCATACATAATAAGGTAACGCGGACTGAGGAGCAATTAGAAATGTCATTACATTTTGAGGTGCGGAGGTGAGCGTCAGTAGGCTTAGGTATAAAAAGGGGAAGAAAGCCCCAGGTTTTCACTCTCTTATAGAATCTCGGCGACACACAGTGTTACTCTCTGGACGACAAATGCACGTGTGTGCATTGGGGTGGGAAGACGTGTGCAGTTAGACTAGGCTCCTAATTTATTATAATGGTGGGAATTATTATAATGGGAAAAGCTAGTTGCCCATAAATATGTGTTGTGTATTTTAAGTTGCCTCACCTACGAAAACCCTGAGACCCGTGAAATTAGCTAGATATGTTATGATTAAGAATGGAGAATACAGCAGCCGACGAGCAGCAATAGCCGGAGACAATAGCAGAGGGTATCAACTAGAGGAACAACGTTTTCCAGCAACAAATGACGCTCAACGCTTTCCCGCTACAAAGTGTAGCATCACCTTTAGAACAAAAGACTTCGCTACAAGAAATATCGAAATTTTGTTCAGAAATGTAGTCGATACAGAAAACATTCGAACACCATTTTAAGATATCTAGTAGTGAAATTAATGAACGGAAAATCCTTGCACAAAAATATACAGACGTGATCAAATTATTAGTCTAAACATTCCCACTCGCCTAATTCTTGAAAATATGTTCATGTAACACAAATTGTTAATTATTATAGTTAAGAATTTTTTAAATACAAGAATACCTATACATTTAACTCGTGTTTTGCTAGCATTGCTTTTAGCTTGAAAATAATTTTTCATTTTTGGTATATTTTCGATAAAGAGCTTACAAAATTACAAAGCTGTGCTGTATTGTTGCTAAATTTTATGCCTGCCATGTTTGCAGAAATGTAAATTTTTAGAAATTTCTTAATATTTTAGCCTAGATATATTAGTGTAATTATTTTTCCTAGCCATTAAGAGTTTTAATGAAAGAACCATGCAAAAACGTGGAAAGATTATGCTTATACAGGGTGCTTCAGAACCTCTGCGACAAACTCTAGATTTCGCAGAGGGGAAGACTTTTTTCAGCAACCACCATCCTTTGACGCATCGTTACAACGTTATTTACCCCTGCTTGAAGCGTATCCGGTAGGATAGGTTTGAGAAGTACAGTCACTACACTTTGATTGTTTGTTTACAGCCACTGAATCAAGTGACATAGCCTCTTTCTTCTTCCTTACATCGCCAACAAAAGTATTCCATAAACATCTGGGCTGGAATTGTCGGTGATCTGATGAGACCTTCCTTTGAGCAATTCTTCCAGCTGCAGTTTTAATCTTTATTGCTCTACCTTCTCTTCATATTCTTTATTTAGTTGAAGCCGAAATTATGAAGTCAATAATTATCATAATAATCTGAGAAGGATAGTGATATAAAATAAATAATAAAATATTTAATTTCAGTGTAAAAAGGAGAAGCACTGTGAAAATTGTTGACTGTAAAAGCTACAGAAAGACAAGACAGGTACAGTTTAGCCAATTAGGGACCAGCCCCAGGTATAAAGGGTAAATAGCTGAAGCCAGTTTCTCTTGGAATTATTGGGTGCAGTTGCACTGGCTGGGATGTGAAGGTCATTAGAGGCTTCATGACGCTTAGTTTGAGGAGAGTTTTGAGGGGAGAGAGGGGAAGTTAGGAGTTTTTCCTCTTTGCAGCGCTGTGGTGAAATTCATTCTCGCTGGAGCGCTCTGAGAGTGCGGAACAACGGTCTCGTCGAGGTCCGAAGACTGGGTGCGAACTTGCAAGAGGGTCGAACGATCAGATGTAGTTAATAATCTTCGGTCTTAGTAAAGACACAGTAGCATCGTATGCATTTAAAAGTGATCGGCAAACCTTAAGTTTTCTTTTAAATGGTGAAAATAAAAGTGTTCCAAGAAAGCGTTCGTGTTTCTCTGTGCACATCCACGCATACCCAGAGATTAAGGTTTCATGCTCGAGCAGCCGTGGCAAAGTATAAAAAAAACAATTAGGAGGAGAAACGCAGCAATCGTGAGGCAAAGGTAGTGCTTCATTGTTGGAGGACGTAGCGTGGCTGCGTCATAGTTGAGAGAATTAAAATCCTAAACTTAATGAATAAGATTATGTCTTGAAATTATAATAAGAGGGCTTAATTCCCGTATTAACTAAAAAAATGAGGTTTTATTCTTGCTTCGAGTTATTTATTTTAACAGTAATCTATAGGTTCGTTTTGTTTGACTTAAATGGGATTGTGCGTTTCAGACCTACCAAACATAACCAGATGTAAGGGACAAGAAAGAGTAGTTCAGTAGTTGTAAACAAACAGTCAAAGTGTTATGACTGTGTCTCTCAAAACTATCCTACTAGATACGCTTCAAACAGTGTGAATAACTCCGTAACGACGCGTCAGAGGATGGTGGTTCCTTGACAAAAATCTTCCCCTCTGTGAGATCTATCGTTCCTCAGAGTTTATCGCAGAGGTCTTGAAACACTCTGTATAATATGGCCCACACGACAAAGCTATTTTATTCTTACTACAGTGTTTATATTATCCACAGGAGTACTGCCTAAATGCACAAACAATGAGTATGTTTCATTTTAAAATGTTATTAATGGAAAATGTAGTCATTTACCAGTGTAGTCTAATAGTTTTACATCTGAAGTAATTAAATTTAGTTGTTAAGGCGATTTTCGATATTTTTCAATTTTTGAGTTACATAAAATTTCGAGAATTACATCAAATTTTAAACCTTTTATGTGGTGTATTTTCAAAATTAACTTATGTACACTCGGTTACAGAGGTTCGAACCAATAAGAACCGAACTCATTTAAGGGCTAATTTGGGCAGTCTTTGGAAGAGATATTGTTTCAATCATTCTCCACTCGTTTCATCGTCCAGCTAGACCTGACCTTTCTTTATAGAGCAATGCTAGCGTGTCGGACTTCAGTTAAAACCAAATAGAGGATGGTTCACCTAAGGCGGGCGCGGAACACAAATGATGCGAGAACATTCTGCCAACATTCAAGAATGGAAAACACTAAAAGTAACCAAGTGCGAAGGCATCGGCACATCTTTTGCACTCGACTGTGCACTTAGTACAGAATTTTTTTTTTCTTTCTCTCTTTTTCCTTTTTATACTGCAATACCTAAAATTCTTGTTTACTACCTGCATATAAACTAATTTTGAAAATACTCCAGAAACAACATATAGAATTTTGCTGTGTTTTTTCCAAAGCTTACAATATGGAAAACATTAAAAATCGTTTAATCGCGTAAACGTTTCTTTCTACAGATTAAAACGAGATTTTCCTCTCCATTAATTTGATTGATAGATTTATATAAAAGACTCGCATTCGGGGGTCCCGGGTTCAATCTCCGGGCCCTGAAGTAGTATGTTTTGAGTAGTAAAATAATATTAAGATCATAGGGAGAATAAATATCAATAACAGTAAGGATAGTGTTAAATAAAACTGGAAATAAGGGTTGAGAGAGACAAGGCCATCAGCGGCCGGAAACGGGTGGTTTTTCCCTCTATTGTTAAGTGTCCCGTTAGGTTGCTGGAACGCAGACGTGTAGAAAAGGGTCAATGTTCGCCAAAAGCCCGATAGCCTTAGGCCTCCAATGAAAGAAGCTAGAAATCAGGTGATAGTGGAATGGGGAGAGAGAACGTTTGAAATAGAGAAACAGAAAAGCTTAGAATATACACTTGGCCGTTGTAGCTCCTTGGAGATGTTTGTTAGGAAAATGTGTAGGAAAGTTTAGAATACACACTTGGTCGTGGTTGTTCCTGGGAGATGTTTGTTAGAACGTGTGTCGGCGGATAGGCGCGACGATATGAAGCGTAACAAATAGCATGTGTGTGTCGAAGTAATAGCAGGAATCAAATGTTAAAACGGTGACGGTAAATAAACGAGCAGGAAAACCAACAGTCTTATTCACCACTAACCCGAGATCCAAGATCCATGCAAAGAACCCTGAGCTAGTACCGAACCCGGGACCATTCCTATAAATCCTGTACCGTAAAATAGCCACATACCACCGCAAAACCGACATACCACCGCAGGTCGATCAACCCAATCGAAGTTTTTTTTTTTGAGGTTTTCCTCGCTCACTAGGCGAATGCTGGGTTGGATAATTTGATCCGCGAATTTTCTTATCATCCCTTCATCACTATTCCATTTCCTTCTGCCTCACTGCCATACAACACATTGGGCCTATCCTGGGCATGCTATGATTCAGAGTTTCCATGCTCCTCTACAGACTACTGACCCAAGGCATTGGCTTGTAGCTCCTTGGGGATATAAGTCCTACAAAGAAGAGAGTAATCCGCTAAAGAAGAAGAAGGGTTTTATAAAATATGGGCAAATACTTTCTATTCTGACTCACTGTACAGTATGTTATCTGGCACTATGGATCTAAAGGTGCTTTTTTCATAATCATTTATGATTCTTTCACCACAGTATTTGTTATTTAGTTGAAGCGGTCACCACAGTGTGGTTGGAAAGTCAATACTTTTTATTAGATTAGATTATCTGATAAACTACATTAGCTCTTGCTGGCATGTAAATACTTATTACTACTATGGGGCTTACCATTGCTTATTTCAGAGGATGATTGAGTGAAAACAAAACAATGCCTGGTGTACTCAGTATAGAAGAGGGAGCTAAGATTGCCGCCAGGTATGAAGTGTAGAGGTCAGTGGTGCAAGTTCAGAGATGGTGGAGGCAAGAGCGAGGTAGGAATGCATCGCTTAACCCGAAAACAATAAAAAATTGTCATATGAAATTAATGACAACTGGTAGTGTGTAAGAAGCAGGTCGATTTGGAAGAGCTTTGACCTCCAAATCGTAAGACAATGTGAATGTTGTTCGTAAGATGTTTCAAACAAAGTCAATATGAGAAGCTGCCAGGGAAAGTGGACAGTCTTGAATAAGAAATTCGCGAAGATTTTGCAAATGTGCCACTTGAGACGCTAAAAAACTTCGTGGACGCCGTTCCTAAAATATTCCAGAAATGCGGGTGTATACATCGAAACGTAACTAACTAACCCAAATGGTACACCCTAATACTGTATTACATGTGAAGTAGTATTATGTTAGGAGGAGTTGTATTGTAGTTCGACTATTGGGGAGCCAAACTTGATGAAGTAACTGCCCAACGTATGGTACAAAGTTTCCGGTGGCCTTCGCCCCAAGTTTACTTTCCGGTGGCCTTCGACCCAAGTTTACTTTCCGGTGGTCTTCGCCCCAAGTTTACTTTCCGGTGGTCTTCGCCCCAAGTTTACTTTCCGGTGGCCTTCGACCCAAGTTTACTTTCCGGTGGTCTTCGCCCCAAGTTTACATTCCGGTGGTCTTCGAGCCAAGTTTACTTTCCGGTGGTCTTCGACTCAAGTTTACTTTCCGGTGGTCTTCGCCCCAAGTTTACTTTCCGGTGGTCTTCGCCCCAAGTTTACTTTCCGGTGGCCTTCGACCCAAGTTTACTTTCCGGTGGTCTTTGCCCCAAGTTTACTTTCCGGTGGCCTTCGAGCCAAGTTTACTTTCCGGTGGTCTTCGACCCAAGTTTACTTTCCGGTGGTCTTCGCCCCAAGTTTACTTTCCGGTGGTCTTCGCCCCAAGTTTAGGAATCAACTTTGTATTTTAATGTTTTCTTTAAATATTATATATTTAGGTTTGCCTCAGTATTAATTTGTAGAAACATGTGTCTCTTTGCCGGGGGTGATGCGGCTAAAGAATGTAGGCTTACGCAAATTATAATTTTTACTTCACTCCATTTATTAATTCTTCACACGACATTTATATAGAGAGCTGTGAGATTATTTCTTAATTGATCTTTTAAACACGTAAACTTTATAATATTCTCGCCATAAAGAATTTTCGTCTTACACTGGATAGGTACGCGTATAGCATCCGGTTAGGAACGCTGTCTAATAGCGACTGACTTCTACCGCCTGAATTTGCAAATTTCATCTATTTCAAGTCTCTGATTGGCTAATCCTACTCCAATAGAATACTTTTATTTAATTTTTAGCCTTTCTAGTTGTTGATTGGCTATTTATAAACTTTTTTTAAAATATTACATTATTGTTTCCATGAATTACTAATAGCGTTATTAAACTTTCCAATTCATTATTGCCTCAAGGTTACTTCATTGTTACCTCATTGTTAGCAACTTTCAGCTTCTATTCTCACAGCTCCAACATTGTTAAATTACTTAATACATTCTCATAACATTATTATACACGTACACAATAATAACTATCTACATATACAATGACTGTAATATACACTTTTTATATATTGTTACATACACATATTGCTTTGAGGCGGGATATTATTGAATTTATATATTATATAATTAGACTGAAATCATTTCAATGTTAAAAATACTGTCTCACATGAAACTAAAATTATGATAAGTTGTACACTTCTTGCAATATTTTATGTTAAAAATAGGTATTGGCTTTCCAAGCACTCTGCGTGTCACAAGAAGAAATTTATTTATAAGATCTACTGAAAAAATACACTACTGCAGCAAAACATCAAACTAGAATGCATTACTCCAGTATACTTTAAATATAAAATAAAAAAGCACCTGATGTGTTGTACTCACACGACTTTCACTGGTCACTATTCCACAAACTGCATTACAAAAGCTGATTCTTCTATCTACTTTTAAATTGAGACACACTTTCATTACACATTTATGCATTTCGCTGTGGGTATAAGAAAGGGCAAAGTGTTGACTTGGAAATTTTATACTCTTTGCATGACCACGAGAAAAACATCTGTGTTACACTTACATGCCCTTTCTACGCACTTTCACTTATTACATTCCCTACCACATGCATAATAGACAAGGTATTGTATTCTCCCCAAAAATTCGATACTTAAATACATGTTTTGAGGGCCTTGAATCCAGAAAAAGAGTTTTTAGAAAAACATCTATGTGTCTGTGAACAGCATAACTCAAAAACGAATAGTCGCATAAGTACCAAATTTGGTATTTAACTTCAGTATTTTCCAAGGAGGCAACACGAAGATTTTCAAGAAAATCTCCCCATCTCTACCATGTTTTAAATGGAACATTATTCGAAAATTTTGATTTTTTAAAAATGGTTTTAACGAATTTGATTAAATACCATATATTAAAATGGTTATATGGCAAATAACATTTATGTCTTGAATTTTAAAAACGTTAAGCGAAGGCGAAAACGTACTACACAAAAAAAAATGTGGATCTCTTTAAAAACACAATTTATTTCAAAGAGTAACATTCAGTTGTTTCTCGCGACTGCGTGAAAATAGTATGGAATTTTAAGACCAGTATATAGCGTCCAGTTCTTGACATTTGACTATCGCTGTTACCTTTGCATTTAAAACTAAACGTGTAATGTAGCTATTTCTTCAAAGGCTTATTTGGATTAAAATGTAGTAGATAGAAAAATAACTTTGTAAGAATAGTTTGTATACTCACTAATAAACGATAGAGGGTACAGAGAGTCATGCGAATGTATAACTTCAGATTTTTTAATATAGATTCTGTAAGCTAGTCTTATAAAGCTTTATTCTTCAAATTCAAGCTGAATATACGTTTTGAAGTGATAAGATCCGCCCGAATAATAATAATAATAATAATAATAATAATAATAACCATAATAAGAATACTAATAAGCATCTAATCAAAATAATGAGGGGAATACCAATAAGATGGAAGAATAAAAGAGAATATTTTGGATTAGGAAAGGGGAGAATAAAATCATAACGAGAGAAATAAAGTAAAGAGCAGATACGAATAAATAATCAGAACGTGAAATAAAATGTAGAAAAGTGTATTTTAGAACGAAGAGACTTGGCAAAAACTGTAAAAAGGATGGAAGGCTTAGGAACGTACAGGAAAAGACACATTAGCAAACGCTTAAGTCCTATTGAAAACAGGTGGAACTCACAGGAAGCGAAGACAAGGGAACGGAAATCGAATTCGGTCAAGCGCACAGAAAATTCAGTCAAGCGCACAGAAAAGCCATTCAAGCGAACATAAGATGCTAATAGCCGACGCGGACGAGGTCAGAGCGACGATATTAAGAGCCAATGGAAAACGGGGAAAAATGTAGATAGATGACCAATAAGAAATGATAAAAGTCACGTGCATAGTAAAAAGATAGATCGAAACTAGAAAACAGGCGTGAAATAGAAAATTATCTATGAGGGAGAGCAATTTTCAGACATGTGTAAGATGCTTCACTTCGTGTCGTACTTTGGTGAAGAAGGGATGACTTCGTGTCGTACTTTGGAGAAGAAGAGATGTCTTTGTGTCGTAACGTGAGGGAAGAAGTAGAGATGTTAATGTAAATCACTTCGTGCCGCTCAGGGTAGCAAGATAGATGTAGAAAGTCAAAGCATTTTATATAAGTGAGGGAAACAGTGTAGATGTCAAAAATTAAGTCTTTATGCATTTGAAAAGTAGTGTAAAGTCAAAGTGAGTAAAGGGTAGCTAGAAAATAACAAAAGTCAAGTCAACGTCGTAACATGTTTCAACTTCTAAAGGTACTTAAAAATAATAAAGCACGTAAACAATAGCAGGGGCTGATAGGCAGAACCGCGTCTTGTGTGAAGGGTATTCGGAGGAAGACAACAGTGTGGATCTTCAATAAAACGGGCCATCTGAGAGGAGAACAGTGAACTTCATTCATCTCCCGTCCACACTCCCTGAGGTAAGAGTCCCACAACCAGCATTCCTCTACCTGAGTAGCCGGCAGCAACATCAATCCTTCCGAATAATCAACCCAACACCAAGAACCAATCCATTACCCGTACAGCCCCGCCACAGTTTGCATAAATACCTTTATTGCGTATTTTGTTATACGTCAAATGTTTAAACAGGCTTGCTATATGCTGGCCTTGAAGCTCCATCCTCTTTGTTGACATCAAGAAAAACTGAAAGTTGGCAGGTCTTCAGAAACTAAAATTACAAAGTATTGAAACTTTCAGGCCATAACAACGGATATTTTGGAAATGGCTTATGTCACAAAACGTTATTTGAAATGAATTGTGTGTTTACAAAGGTCGACATTTTCTGTGATTTAAGTTTCTATCTCCATCTTATGGTTTATCAGATATATAAAAGTATACAAAATTCCCAGGTTATTCCCTAAAAATTCAGATATACATTTTGTTTGTCATTTAAATACTCCTATATATCTGTTAATTTAATTACACTGGTTGAGCTATTTTTGAATAAAATAAAACTTTGGTAAAACTGTTTATGTAAAGGGCACTTTGATGTTGCGGATATTCCTAAAAATCTCCATGTCACAACTTTGAAAGATACTCAACTTAAATCCCAAGTTTGGTATTTATCCGAAATTTCGTTTTTACTTTCCGTACTAGTTATCTACTTATACAGAGTGAGCCAAAAGACTCCGAACCGCCTGCATGGTGTTTTTCCTGTCCGCGTCCAGAGCGCTCGTTGCCGTCTGCCGCTATCATAGAAAGGCGCGGATGAAACCACACAACATTTTTAAAACTACTTTTAAAGGCTTTACTTACCAACTTTATGAAAGGAGATGCTGAAACCGGCCATGTCGTTGTCCATACATTTTTGGCACCTCTTTAGGAAACCATCCATCACTCGACGTAGTTCACGCTGAGAAATTTCCTGAGGATATTTTGTTTTAATTCTTCCAGGGTATGTGGGTTTGTCTTGTACACTTTATGTTTTAAGTTACCCCGGAATGGTATTTTATGAACAATACTACCACTGAGCGTGTGGAAATATGATAAGAACATGATAACGCAATGCTGCTATAAACAAAGTCATGTTGTTGAGGTATTGCTGTGCAGTGTGAAATGCAGTTTTGAGTTGACGATGATGTGATGTAGTTCAGCTATTACGAGTTATTTATTATTTTGTCCTGTACTTAGAAAGTATCTTATGGCTCAGTATAGGTTTTCTATTGCACAGCGTGTATTTATTTATGAGCACGTGTTAACTCGGTCAGCTCGCCAAGTGAAAGTACGATTTGCAGAAAGATTTTCAGGTATAAACGTTCCATGGATACAACAATCCATGAACTTTACAGTAAATTTCAGGCCACGGGAAGTGTTCAGGTTAAGAAATCTAAAAGATGCCGTTCGGTTCTTTCCGAAGAAACATTAGGCGACATCAGTCATCGTTTGGAAAATTCCCCCCAAAAATTCCATGATGGATAGATTCCTAAAGGGGTGCCAAAAATGTATGGACAACGACGGTGGCCAGTTTTAGCACTTCCTTTCATAAAGTTGGTAAGTAAAGCTTTTAAAAGTAGTTTTAAAAATGTTATATGGCTTCATCCGCGTCTTTCTATGATAGCGGCAGACGGCAACGAGCACTGTGGACGCGGACAGGAAAAACACCGCGCAGGCGGTTCGGAGTCTTTTGGCTCATCCTGTAGTTAGTAGAAGTATTGTGTTCGACCAAAAATTCAATACCGTGATTTCACGGAAGCACATGTTTTGAGATTCCCTGAATCCAATAGATGAATTTTTAGAAAGTTGTCCATAAATATATCGTATGCGTGCGTGTGTTTGTGGGCAACATATATGAAAAACGAAAAGTTCGTGAAATACCAAACTTGGTATTTAAATTCAGCATCTTCCAAGAATGCGACACGAAGATTTTAAGACTTTCAAGATCACCCTCCTACACCAAACTATCCGTTACTTGGAAAAATTCTTGCTGTTTTTTTAGTTTTACAAAAATTGCTCTATCGCTTTTGATTAAAATACTACCTATATATTACAAATATTTTCATGAGAACAATGTTTTTTATGAATTTTCTGCCAATAGTCTGTGAAGTCCTCTGTCCGAATAACTGGTAAACCATGAGATAGACAAAATCTTATCAAACAAAAAATCAGTTCTTGTTAAAGCGCACAATTTATGGTAACTAATATTTTTGTTGCGTTAATCATATCTCTGCTATTGGTTTGATTTTTTCAATACTTTTTCTTTTTTCATGGGTGAGTCATTCGTTTTTGCTTTCTCTACTACGTGTAGCAAGTAGGGGAAGTATTGCATTCCACCCATAAAATCGATACCGAGATTTCACCTGGAATACATGTTCTGAGGTGCCCTGAATCCAAATAAACCATTTTTGGAAACATGCCCGTGTGTGTACGTGTGTGTCTATCAATCGATCTGTCTGTGAACAGCATAACTCAAAAATGAAAAGTTGCATAAATACCAAACTTGGTATTGAGTTTAGTATCTTCCAAGGATGCGACACGAAGATTTTCAAGAAAATCCCTCCACCCCGACTACCCTTTACATAGAACATTTTTCGAAAATTTTTATTTTCTCTAGGAATGTCTTTAACGATTTTGATTAAAATATCATATATTTAAGATACTTTTAGATCAACTGAAATGAATATCTTTCATTCATCCCTATTAATTTTGGATTACTTTCGCATAACTGGTAAACCATAAGAGATGGACGAAATTTTACAACACAAGAAATGTAGATCTCGATAAAACACTCAATTATGTGCCATATACTTTTTCCTTTTTTCTTTCCAATGAACCATTTCCGAGATATTCCTTTATATTTGTTTGAATTTTCCAATACCTATACTTTTTCTCAAATAGGAATTCCTTATTATTTTTACTTTCTCTACTACATATAGTAAGTAGGGGAAGTATTGTATTCCACCCAAAAATTTGATACCGAGATTTCATCGGAAATATATGTTTTGAGGCTCCCTCAATAAAAAAAATCATTTTTGGAAACATGTCCGTGTGTGTGTCTGTGTGCCTGTGAACAGCGTTACTCAGAAGCGAACAGTCGGATAAACATCAAACCTGGTATTTAGGTTCAGTATCTTCTAGAGATGCAACACGAAGGTTTTCAAGAAAATCCCCCCACCCAGATTACCCTTTTCATGGAACATTTTTCGAAAATTTTAATTTTCTCAAAATTGGCTTTAACGATTTTGATTAAAATATTATATGTTTAAGATATTTTTATGACAAATGAAATGTATATCTCGAATTTTCTGGGAATGTCTCCAAAAATATTCTTCATTGTGAACGACTTTTGCGTAACTGGTAAACCATAAGAAATAGACAAAATTTTACTACACAAAAAAGTAGATCGCATTAAAATACACAATTTATGTCATATACATTTTTTTGAGTGAACCATTTTCGAGATATTGCTTGTTATTCCCTTAAATTGTCCAATACTTATAGTTTTTCTCAAATGGGAATTCATTATTCATGTTTTTGTCTTGGATATGCAAAGAGTATTAACCTGTGGCAAAGAGAATGGTGCTGCACATAGCAACCAGCTATTAAGAGATACGTTTATGCTTAAAGGCTACAGTATTTCTATATTGCCCTTGCAAATACAAAACAAGGGGAACATAGTAGGCCTTAAGCGATAGTCAAATACTTTTTATACTGAGAAATGAACGAACTGCTATGATTTTGTGAATCTTCTATCGGCTTTTGCTTCAAAGGTATCCTGATTTGAACCATTTTCGTAAGATCCTTTCATTTTATTAATTCATATCTTATTGTTCGTTATAGTAGCACTTTAAATGTTCCTATTTTAGTTTATATTTTTTGTTTCCACGATTTAAGGGCTGTTTCATTTTATTAATTCTTATATTATTTGTTACAGTACCATTTTGAGGTGTTTTTGTTTTGGTTTCTGTTCTTTGTTTACTGGTTTACGTTTTAAGACTTTTCATAATGCCTAGTAAGAAACGAACCAGTTTTAATTTTAATGTTAAGAAGTTGTTTTCGTGAAAGCAGCCAAAGTGATTGCTGGTACCTTGAGCCAATATTACGACAATTTTGGTGTGCACAAGCAACTCGGTGGCGTTATGTTTTTCAACTTTAATAAATATTGATGCTTGGAGTTCTGAAGTAATTGATAAAATTCTTCATTTAGGCAATGATTTGCACTTAAAATAAATTTCAAATTATGATGGTGTTATGCCATATCCCCCTTACTTGTGCGCTGATGAGGTTTGGCTGCAGGATATTGTAATTGATGATGTATAAGTAATCTGCAATGCAGTGACAAATAATTTTGCATTACAAGGGAGCATACCGAGGGATTTAGCTAGAGTATTAAAAACATTTTTTATGTCCTGAACATACAAAGAGAATGGAATACTCCACACAGCAACCAGCTCTTTAAAGATTTGACTATCGCTTAAAGCCTACCAATTCTCCTTGCATCTACAAGAAACTTAGCAATAAGATAGAGTCTGCAAATGTTTATCTCGATTAACATGAAGTGGATGGAAAATAAGCGTTTGTAAAACAGTTTGTAATAGGAGTAGAGAAAGTGATGTGAGTGCAACACATCAGCTTTTTACTGTGGTCTTTCTAACAGCATATTTCTAAGCTTTCACATAACCAACCGCATTTTAAAAATCTAAGTATGGCTTTAGTCTACTCTATCCTTCTTATTAGGGATGTGACAAACGGTTATTTTCAAGTAACGGTTATATTTGTTACAGTTACTATGCGTTAACTGTTACATGTGTTAACAGTAATGATTAAGCTATATGTTTTCATTGTTATCACGCTTGCATTTACATCACCTTAACGGTTGTCAGTAACGATTGCATCTAACCACACTTCAATATGAACAATGTCGTTTGAGCTCAGCAACCGGTGCATATTTTGCTACTAAATAGCAAACCATCTTAATGCAATGCAGTACTGATCTGTCAACTGCAACCTATATTCGAAGCGATAAGCAACACGCTGTAATGAACAAATATGTATGTGCAACTCCGTGTGAGGATGACTCAAATTGTAAACGAATTAAGATTACTACTTCCCGATAAGCCATACCAATGCTGCGCATGCCTCGGTAACTGTCTGGTTTCTTCAGTAACCGTTAACGCGACTACCAGCTGTCTTCGTTAAAGAAGACAGCTAGTAACTAGTTACTTTGTATTCGTTACTTTGGTAAGCGTTATTGGGTAACTAGTTGCTTTGTATTCGTTCCATTGGTAGCTGTTATCGAGTATATAATTACTTTGTATTCGTTACTTTGGTTACCGTTATTGGGTAACTAGTTACTTTGTATTGGTTACTTTTTAAGCGTTATTGGGTAACTAGTTACTTTGTATTTGTTACTGTGGTAACAGTTATTGGGTAACTAGTTACTTTGTATTCGTTACTTTGGTACCGTTATGGGTAACTAGTTACTTTGGTTACCATTATCAAGTAACTAGTTACTTTGTATTCATTACTATGATTACCGTTATTGGGTAACTAGTTGCTTTGTATTCGTTACTTTGGTTACCGTTATCGAGTAACTAGTTGCTTTGTATTCGTTACTTTGGTAACAGTTATTGGGTAACTAGTTACTTTGTATTCGTTACTATGCTTACCGTTATTGGGTAACTAGTTACTTTGTATTCGTTACTTTGGTTACCGTTATTGGGTAACTAGTTGCTTTGTATTCGTTACTATGGTTACCGTTATTGGGTAACTAGTTACTTTGTATTCGTTACTATGGTTACCGTTATTGGGTAACTAGTTACTTTGTATTCGTTACTATCGTTACCGTTATTGGGTAACTCGTTGCTTTGTATTCGTTACTTTGGTTACCGTTATCGAGTAACTAGTTGCTTTGTATTCGTTACTTTGGTAACAGTTATTGGGTAACTAGTTACTTTGTACTCGTTACTATGGTTACCGTTATTGGGTAACTAGTTGCTTTGTATTCGTTACTTTGGTTACCGTTATCGAATAACTAGTTGCTTTGTATTCGTTACTTTGGTAACAGTTATTGGGTAACTAGTTACTTTGTATTCGCTACTTTGGTTACAGTTATTGGGGAACTAGTTACTTTGTATTCGTTACTTTGGTAACAGTTATTGGGTAACTAGGTACTTTGTATTCGCTACTTTGGTTACCGTTATTGGGGAACTAGTTACTTTGTATTCGTTACTTTGGTAACATTACTGTTATTCGTTACTTTGGTTACCGTTATCGGGTAGCTAGTTGCTTTGTATTCGTTACTTTGGTTACCGTTATTGGGTAATTCTTACTTTGTGTTCGTTCCTTTGGTAGCCGTTACAAAGTAATTGTTACGTTATTTTCTGCCCATCCATACTTCCTAAACATACAACGAAGTGTGTAAATGTGTCATGAAAGTTTATCTCAATTAACAATGAGTAGATGCATCCGAATGCACACATTAAAGTTTTAGTTATGCTATCATACACACGCACGCACATACAGAATTGTTTCTAAAAATACCTTCTTTTGGTTTCAGGGAACTCAAAACAAGCATTTCTACTGAAATCTCAATATTAAATGTTGGGTGGACTGCAATATTTTCCCTACTTACTACAGGTAAGCAGCAAAGAAAGTACCTAATATATTGAGCACTTCACAAACGTCCTTGGAGATTACCCCACACGCACCATTATCCACCAACACTGTACAAGGTAAAAAGCGAGAGGATTAATAATTTAAAAACGCTCATTGCAATTACAGGCGGACAAACGGACTGACGGACAGACAACATGAAGAGATAGTAGAGCGCGCGCGAAGAGATATGAAAGGTTGATGAGAGCGGGGGACTTGGGGGGGAAGCTTTCTAGTTAATTGGTCGCGTGCTGTAGACTCTCCTGGCTTTTAAAAACATTGACTAAATTTGTTTTTCGCCACAGTAAATCTTTCTGGAGTTTCACGCGTTCTTACTGTTTCCAAAGCTGCTTTGTGCTCCAACTTAATGTTAACTGGTCAATTTGATGAACATTCTGCCAGCATCTCCACTTCAGCACGCTATATAGTCACTAAATAAAGCTACAACTTATTTTTAGGTGCTATTACTTAAAGCAAGCATTGCACAGATCAACATAAGATTATTGTGACAAATTTCTGCAATGAATATAAGAATAAGAACTGAAAGTAGTTTACCAAGAAGCGAAATAAAAACGTTTTACACTATCTATTACAGCAAATAAAGAAAGTAATGCATTCCACACAAATATTCTGCGTTGATATTTCACTGGAAATACGTATTTTGAGGCATCATGTATAAAAAAATCTGATGTGTTACACTCACATGACTTTCTCTACTCTTGTACAAACTATTTTCACAAACACTTATCCTCCATATGCTTCATGTTAATCGAGATATCGAGATGTTAATCTTATTGATATTTTTCTTGTAGATGCAAGGGGAATTGGTAGGCTTTAAGCGTTAGTCAAATATTTTAAGAGCTGGTTGCTGTGTGGAGTATTCCGTTCTCTTTGCATTACCAGGACAAAAAAAATGAATAACGAATTCCCATTTGAGAAAAAGTATAAGTATTGGAAAATTTAAGAGAATAACAAGCAACATCTCGAAAATGGTTCACTCAACAACAACAAAATGTATATGACATAAATTGTGTATTTTAACGCGCCATACATTTTTTGTGTAGTAAAATTTTGTCTATCTCTTATGGTTTACCAGTTATGCCAAAGTCGTTCACAATGAAGAATACTTTAGGAGACATTCCCAGAAAATTCAAGATATACGTTTTATTTGTCATGAAAATATCTTAAATGTATGATATTTTAATCAAAACCGTTAGAGACATTTTTGAGAAAATTAAAATTTTCAAAAACTGTTCCATGTAAAGAGTAATTTGGGGTGGGGGGATTTTCTTGAAAACCTTCGTGTCGCATCTCTGGAGGTTACTGAACCTAAAAACAAGTTTGGTGTTTACCGACTGAGTCGTTTCTGAGTTATATTGTTCACAGACAAACACACACACGGACATGTTGACAAAAATGCTTTTTTTTTGGAATCGGGAGGCCTCAAAACATATATTTCCAGTGAAATCTCGGTATCGAATTTTTGAGTGGAATGCAATACTTCCCCTACTTACTATATGTAGTAGACAAAGTGAAAAAAAACATTTGTAGAAAAACGTCCATGTATGTTTTTCAATCTTTGTGTGTGTGTGCCTGTGAAACCAATAACTCACAAACCCAAATCTGATAAATATCAAACTTAGTATTTAGCTTCAGTATCTTCCAAAGATTGACACAAAGATTTTCATGATAGTCCCCTACCACAAAGTTCACATTACAGGGAAATATTTTCGATATTTTAGATTTTCTAAAAATAATGCTGAAACGGTTTTGATTAAAATACCGTATATTTAAAATGCTTATATGAAATATATATTAGTGATGGGACGATACCATTATTTCTCCATATTCGACACTCAGTTTATAAGAAAACTGTAAAGGGGATAGCTTGTTCATTGAACAATTAGTAGTTTTCTGAGTATAAACACATGTAAACAATTTGGCATTGTATGCTAATTCCGAAATTGTTCCTGTTTAATATAGTAGCAATTGGCAGGAATATTTTATGTGACTATATTTTATGCTGAAAGCTTTCTTTCAAAGGAATTTCTATCCATAGAAAAATAAATACTACCAATTCCTCCTCCTCCTCCTTTTTTTGGCAATTTTAAAAATATAAACTAATATATATTTTACATGAGACTCAAACACATCTGTGTGTTAAACCATTCTACCACTATTCACGACTACCACATAACATATTATGTATCTCTTCGTCCGGTAATAAGAAATTAACCATACAACTCTCTTAAACATAGTTCAAATTGGTGGATTAAGCCTCTCTACTACCCACCCATATAGCTGTTTACTACAAAGGCGTATTAGACACAATTAAAATTTTGAAGAAAAAATTGGATGTTCTCTACTCTTGTACAAACTATTTTTACAAACGTTTATTCTCCATCTACTTCATTTTAATCGAGATAAACATTTGCAGACTCTATCTTATTACTAACTTTCTTGTAGATACAAGGGGAATATGATAAACTTTAAAGGATAGTCAAATCTTTTAAGAGCTGGTTGCTATGTGAAGCATTCCATTCTCTTCGCATGTCCAGGATATAAAAAAAAAGAATAACGAATTCCCATTCGAGAAAAAGTAGAAGTTTTGTAAAATTCAAACAAATAACAAGGAATATTTCGAAAAGGTTCACTCGACAAACAAAATGTATATAGCATAAATTGTGGTTTTAACGGAATCTACATTTTTTGTGTAGTAAAATTTTGTCTGTGTCTTACGGTTTACCAGTTTGCAGAAGTCATTCAGAATGAAGAGCATTTTTGAGCACATTCCAGAACATTCAAGATATAGATTTCGTTTGCCATAAAAATATCTTAAACATGTGATGCTTTAATCAAAATCGTTGGATCCATTTTTCAGAAAATCAAAATTTGCTAAAAATGCTCCATGTAAAGGGTAATCTGGGTTGTGGGATTTTCTTTAAAATCTTCGTGTTGCATCTTTGGAAGATACTAAATGCAAATACCAAGATTGGTATTTATCCGACTTTTGGTTTTTGAGTTATGCTGTTCACAGTCAGACACACAGACACACTGGACATATTTCCAAAAATGCTTTATTTTATTCATGTTTGGAGGACGATCATTTTAAACATGTGATACTTTAATCAAAATCGTTGGATCCACTTTTCAGAAAATCAAAATTTGCTAAAAATGCTCCATGTAAAGGGTAATCAGGGTTGTGGGATTTTCTTTAAAATCTTCGTGTTGCATTTTTGGAAGATACTAAACGCAAATACCAAGTTTGGTATTTATCCGACTTTTGGTTTTTGAGTTATGCTGTTCACAGTCAGACACACAGACACACTGGACATATTTCCAGAAATGCTTTATTTTATTCATGTTTGGAGGACGATCATTTTAAACATGTGATACTTTAATCAAAATCGTTGGATCCACTTTTCAGAAAATCAAAATTTGCTAAAAATGCTCCATGTAAAGGGTAATCAGGGTTGTGGGATATTCTTTAAAATCTTTGTGTTGCATTTTTGGAAGATACTAAACGCAAATACCAAGTTTGGTATTTATCCGACGTTTGGTTTTTGAGTTATGCTGTTCACAGTCAGACACACAGACACACTGAACATATTTCCAGAAATGCTTTATTTTATTCATGTTTGGTGGACGATCATTTTAGGGTCAATTGAGCCTAATTGTAGGTTCCCATTTAAACAAATTAAATTGATCCTAAAATGACCATCAAACGTCCTTCAAATAAAACATGACTAATGGCATTTGCTTTCCACCGTAATAGCAAACATTCATTCATTATCTGTTTACCCTCCTTTTATGTAGGATTTACAGCCCTAGGACTTACAGGCGGGTGCCTGGGGTCAGAGGCCCGTCGAGGAGCAGACACTTATGCATCAGACAGAACATCCAGGATGGGTGATCAGCCCGATGCCTGGTATGGGATGAAGGAAGTAGATGAAACGAAATGTGGGTGAAATGGATGAAAGGAAAGGTGATGATGGAGCAGTTGGTGGAATGAATGGCGGGGGAAACCGGAGAACCCGGAGAAAACCCGCCCAGACGCCGCTTCGTCCACCACAAATCCCACATATTGAACCCGGGTCGTCTCGGTGGGAGGCGAGCGGTCTAACCACTCGGCCACGGTGCCGCCGGTAATAGCAAACAACTTTTATTAAAGAAGTTTCTTTCTACAACGCTTAGTTTTGGAGATGTACAGTCTCAACTTAAATGATCCACCCTGTATATTGAATTCTCTGGGAAGAGCTTGTGAAGTTCTCTTCAATCCGAAGGAATTTTGTTTAATTTTGCATAACGGGTAAACGTACTACACACTTTAAAACACACACTTTACTTCAAATAAGTTTTTTCCTTGGCATCAGCCATATCCATTATTGTTGGTTTGAACACGTCGTTTTCTTAAAGTGCTGATGCTATTTACACTGGTGTGCAAAACTTAAGGACGAAAGTAAACTTCGCAAGCTGTGACTTGCCATGTAACACAGCTCGATGAAACTTGAATCATACATAGAGGGAACTGCTACGGTATGCTACAGTAGGCAACTAAATGATATGCAATGACACGAATAAAAATGTCACTTTTATTCATAGACCATAAGCTACACTAAAGCCAATACGGCATATGATGGCTCTCTAGATTTACGGAAATAGATACATCGTACTTAAAAGCGTGTATGATCACCACGGACAGCAATGCATGCTCTGCATCGTGCTCCCATGCTGGCCACAAGATTGGTAAGCAGTTCTTGTGGTAGGGCGTTCCATTCCTCCACCAGCACTGTTGACAAGTGTTGGATGGTCGTTGGTGCATGTGGATGTGCTG
Source organism: Deroplatys truncata (assembly GCA_030765065.1). Classification (NCBI taxonomy): domain Eukaryota; kingdom Metazoa; phylum Arthropoda; class Insecta; order Mantodea; family Mantidae; genus Deroplatys; species Deroplatys truncata. The sequence goes on from CM060979.1 coordinate 168,109,408, forward strand.
CAATCATTTCCCCAAAGCATCTCACACGTGTCCGATGGGATTTAAATCGAGGGAACGGGCAGGCCAGTCCATTCGCCGAGTATCCTCTCGTTCCAAGAGATCCTCCACCAGTGCTGTTCGATGCGGTCGCGCATTGTCATCCATAAAAATGAAGTCAGGGCCGACTGCACCCCTGAAAAGACGTACATGGGGAAGGAGTGCAGTATCACAATAACGTTGACCAGTGAGGGTACCGTGTTCAAAGATTTGGAGGTCGGTGCACCCATGCAACATTATGCCCCCCAAACCATAACACCCGGACCACCAAAACGATCATGTTCAAAGATGTTCCTGGGTTCATTACGTGTTCCCATCTCTCGCCAGATGTGGGTACGTCGATAGTCACTACTTAGAATGAATCTGCCCTCATCCGAGAAGAGCACGCGACCCTATTCCTCGTTGGACCAATTTTAATGCTCATGGAACCATCGCAAACGGTGCCGCCGATGTGCGGATGTCAATGGAACACAACGTACTGGCCGTCGGACAAAGAGACCACCTCTGTAGTCGCCGTGTATCGTGAGATTGCGTGCTTAGCTGTCCTGTTAAATGTGGTTGCAATTGCACCCGCTGTTTGGCGTGGATCCCTTCTTGCCTGTTGCACAATGTAGCGGTCATCTGCTGCTGTAGCTGAGCGTGGACAGCAGTGCCTGTGGTTTGGAAGGTTCCCCATATACGTGAAACAATGCTGTGAGCAATTCCAATCTCCTGAGAAACACTCACACTTCGCTTCTTCTAGTTTCTCGATGATTCTTCACCGTGTGAAGTCATCCAAATAATGTCTACGGGCCATGTTGCAATGAAGAACACCACCACAGTGCACAGTAACAGCTCGGTAATTGCCATACCGTCTTGTCCTGTTTCGTCAACTGCCCCGTGTTGCGGGACCAGACCCATTTGGCACTATAGGCTCGCTACACTCACGTCATGTGACGTCTAGCTTTCTGTGTACGGGTGAGAGACCTCCGGCAACATGCTCCCGCACCTTCACCTACTTCCACCAAGTAGTTCATCTATTATGTTACTTTACCCATCTCGTGCTTAGGTTTTGCACACCAGTGTAGTTATTTCTCGCAATGTCATTAAAACAACACCAATTTCAAAACCAGCACTTACCGACATGCTTTCAAACATCTTACTGTATATATTTGCTTTCCTCTATCCCTCTTGTACTTACAACAAAATGTGCAATGAAACTATTTCTGCAAAGATTTAACTCTTGCGAGGTAGAAATAATGTTTTCATAAGAATTGTCTGAATTATCTGAAATGCTAAAAATGCTTAGACATATTCGTGATTCATCGCCTGGTAGTGTACGGTTTATGCATGTCTATAAACAGCATAACTCATAGCAGAATGCTTATCTGCATCGAACATTATATGTAAGCATTGTCAAGTGTGCAATGCAAAGGTTTCACGAAGCTAACCCACCCCAAATTAGCCCTTATACATGGAAAAATGCAATTACATTTCTTTCCCCAAAATTTTTTCTAACTTCTTCTTTCTCTATTTAACCTCCTATGTAGGACTTACACCCCGCAGGCCTTACAGGAGCAGACACTCATGGATCAGACAGATTATCCAGGATGGGGGATCAGCCCGATGCCTGGTATGGGAGGAAGGAAGTAGATGAAACGAAATGATGGTGAAATGGATGAAAGGAAAGGCGATGATGTAGCAGTTGGTGGAATGAATGGTGGGGGAAACCGGAGAACCCGGAGAAAACCCTTTGTCCACCACAGATCCCACATGTGGGTCCCTGGGATTGAACCCGGGCCGTCTCGGTGAGGGGCGAGCAGTCTAACCACTCGGCCACGGCGCCGCCTGTCTAACGATTTTTAATGAAATATCATAGTTTTAGATATTGGCATGATAAAATATCTTGAATATTTTCTGAAATATTTGTGTCAAATAGTTTTTTTTTCATCCTTAGTGCTTTCGAGATTTTCTAAGATTCATTTCCATTTTTACTTTCTCTACCACGCACATGTAGTAGGTAGAGAAGGTATAGCATTCCAGCCAAAAATTCGATTCCGAGATTTCACTGGATCCCTTTTGCGGCCTCCTGAAAAGGCATTTTCCGAAGAAAAAAAAAGGTTCATGTGTCTGTCTGTGAACAGCATAAATAAAACACGAAAAGTCGGATTTTTAATAAAATCCTTCACCCGCACTACCCTTTACACGGATCATTTTTCGAAAATTTTTATTTCTTAAAAATTGCTTTAATGATTTTGATTAAAATATCACATATTACAGATATTTAAATGACAAGTAACATGTATATCTTGAATTTTCTGGGAATAGCCTGTGAAGTCTTCATTCGGAAGGAATGTTGTATAATCTTGTATAACTGGTAAACGTTAAGCGATAGACGAAAACATACTACACAAAAAATGTAGAGCTAATCAAAACACAAAATTTACTTGAAATAAGTTTTTCTGTGCCATAAGCAGTTTCTAAGATATCCGTTATTAAATGTTCCAACTATTTAATACTTGTCATTCTTTTAAAGTCTCATCGATTTTCAGTTGTTTCTCACGATTGCACGTAAACAGTATTGAATTTTAAGGACAGCATATAACTTTCCAGTTCTTAAACATTTGACTGTCGCTGCTCTCTTTGTATCTATAACGAAATGTGTAATGTGTCTATTTTTGCAAAGGTTTACTTGGGTTAAAACGTATTAAATCTGATGTGTTACACTCACATGACTTTCTCTGCTCTTGTACAAACTATTTTTACAAACGCTTATTCTCCATATGCTTCATGTTAATCGAGATATCGAGATGCTAATCTTATTGCTAATTTTCTTGTATATGCAAGGGGAATTTAAGCTATAGTCAAATATTTTAAGAGCTGGTTGCTATGTGGAGTATTCCATTCCCTTTGCATTACCAGGACAAAAAAAATGAATAACGAACTCCCATTTGAGAAAAAAAATAAGTATTGGAAAATTTAAGGGAATAACAAGCAATTCTCGAAAATGGTTCACTCAATAAAAAAAATCTATATGACATAAATTATGTATTTTAACGCGCTCTACTTTTTTGTGTAGTAAAATTTGGTCTATCTCTTATGCTTTACCAGTTATGCAAAAGTCGTTCACCATGAAGAATACTTTTGGAGACATTCCCAGAAAATTCAAGATATACATTTTATTTTTCATGAAAGTATCTTAAATATATGATATATTTATCAAAATTGTTAGAGCCATTTTTGAGAAAATTAAAATTTTCGAAAAATGTTCCATTTAAAAGGTAGTCTGGGATGGGGGAATTTTCTTTAAAACCTTCAAGTCGCATCTCTGGAAGATACTGAACCTAAATACCAAGTTTGGTGTTTATACGAGTGTTCCTTTCTGAGTTATGCTGTTCATAGACACATAGACAGACACACACACGGACATATTTCCAAAAATACATTTTTTTTTGGATTCAGGAGGCCTCAAAACACATATTTCCGAAGAAATCTCAGTATTGAATTTTTGAGTGGAATGTGAATGTATCACATCGGGTTTTTCAATATTTTAAGCTACATACTTCTGAAATAGTATACCCCATCCTCTTGTATCTGTGCATGTGTGTTCATCTGTGTATCTTTTATGAACAGCGTAAATCAAATAATGAAAGTGTGTTTAAGTTCAATATCTTCCAAGGATGTGGCATGAAGTTTTTCAAGAAAAAACTTCTGCTCACACTATACTTTACATGGGAAAAAATTGTTATTTTCTCAAAAATGGTTACAACGATTTTGATTAAACTTTCAGATGTTTAATATAGCTATTTAACACAAAACATTACACCACTATAAATATTATAATATTTAAGATAGGAAAAAAAAACAGCTTCACAGTGTTGGGCAAACAATGGTGTTTGGTTTTCATTTTTGTTTCTTTTTGCTCTTCACGTTGCTATCATTTTGTTGATTTAAACATCAGCGATTTTACCTACTACTACAGTAATTTGTAGGGTTCAAGCCACGGCTTACTCGGGTTTGAGAAAATTTAAAACTCTTTAACAATTTAAGAGCAGGTCCATGTTCTATTCGCCATTTTGGTAATTTAATCAGGATGTTTGAAGAAATTGGTTCTGTTGCTGATAAGAAATCTGCAAAACCAAAGGTATCAATGATGCTGAGATGCTTCATACAAACAATGAAATAAGTAGAAATAATTATTATGAAATTAGCAGTGTTGCTCAGGTGTGCAGGCAATTTCTGATGACTAATAACACAGTTTGGAGAATTCTAAGTAAACAGTGTGCAAAATTGACGCTTCCCCGGAGAAATCTACTCTAGGCGACTACGGGCTGCACTAAAGGAGGGTTGACGTCTACGGGAACAGTTTAGTGAAATGAGTATGGTGGTGCTTTGTAAAGGAGATGACAAGGGCAAGAAGAAAGGGCGCATTTAATTTGATTCACGTAGTACGTCGACTGCGCAGGCGTCGATTCAATCCCAACTCTGCTCAACGTGCGGTGGACGAAGCTGAAGGTAGTCTTTCTTCGACGGTGAGGAATTTCATGAGGAAAACAGCACGGCAACGTTTAGACAGAAGGCATTGCGGACAGTGTTTCTAAATTCCTTTTGGTTTAATTTATTCAAAATTATCTTTAGTAATTATTAACCGGGAAAGATTGATCGTGCGAAATATAGACTTATTGATGTTCTAGATTTGAAATATATCGGTAAAGGTGAGAGAAGGAAGCAAGTATGTAATAATTGTAATTTAATTCAATGGATTGAAGCCGTAAAGAATTTAAAGAATTGTGGAAGAATAAAGGTTTCTGAAATTGCAATTATGTATGTTATAGAAGCGTAAACTTATTAAATGAAAGAAATTCGGCTTATTAATTAATTGACGTAATATATTGTCAAGTAGTAATCTGCCATCATTCCTAGTTTAATCTACTTCCTATTGGGACGGAAAAACACGTTTCAACAGTATATTTATCCTGGCTTTCTCATTAATGAAGCTACTCAACCTTTACGTACAAATTAATACCTACGCCACCACACTGTCTGGTCCTGTATATTACAAATTTGTAGGTACCTACTTAACCTTTGTCTGTATCCATATAAACCAAAACAACTTCTGGACTCAAGGAAAGTGATAAGCGGAAAAGATATGATTTTGCGTTATTTATACTAGCAGAGGTTGAAATTAATAATGATTGGTTGTGCAAATTTTCTGGATAGATGAAGCACACCTTTTTCTTGATGGTGGAGTTAAACGCGTAATTGCAGACTTTAGTCAGAAAATAACCCTCAGATTTTAATTCAACAAGGTCTTCGTGATTTAAAGGTTATTGTGTGGTTCATCATATGTATATTACCAATAATGGAATAAGACGGACTGTTACAGTAAACGGGGAGCGCTACTTCAGCATGTTACAGAGCTTCGTCATCCCCAGACTGAGGAATCACGATATGGGAAACATAACCTTGATGCATAATGGCGCAACGGCACAACTACACCCCTGAAAAACATTTTAATTGCGCAGATGTTTGGCGATCGTGTCATCAGTAGGCACTTCCCAACAATGTGGCCTCCGTGATATCCAGATCTCAATCCGGCCGACATTTGGTTGTGGGGTTAGCTTAAACAACGAGTTTTCCTGATAAACCTAACAAGCCCACTGCAACTGAAAGATGCCACCTCGCAAGAAATTGCTAATATTCCAAGACATTATCTGCCAAATGCTGTGCATGCTGTCGCGGACAGAATGCTATACGTTGAACAAGAGAACAGTGGACATCTTCCCAATGTTTTGTAAATCCCGTTATTTGCCCAACACTGTGATGTTTTTGTTTTTTCTCCTATCTCAAATATACTACGAGGGTAATCCAGAAATTCCCAGACCTTTTGAAATAAACAATTAACAAAATGCAAATATCAACGTTTATTATCTACATTTGAAAGGTACATTCTTAAGCTATTTTTCTACATAATCGCCATTCAAATTGAGGCCTTTATCACACCGTGGCACACGTTTTTCAATACCCTCTCTGTAGAAATCTGCCGCCTGCGACTTCAACCACTGGTTTACACCGGCATGCAGTTCAGTGTCATTATCAAAGCATCAATTTGATGCACCAAAGTCAGTGAAATTTGGGGGAAAAGTTCCGAAAGTTCTGTAATGAAACGACGATTTTCATAAATTTTGTTATTGATTTGCATTGACAGTTCATCAGTCATAAGGCTAGGCCTACCACTGCGATCCTCGTCGTGAACATTGGTACGGCCATTTTTAAAATCAATGCACCATTGCCTGACTCGGCTTTCACTCATTATTTCCTGCCCGTAAACATCACAAAGTTGACGATAAATTTCAATTGGTTTGTTCTTTTTAATAAACCGCACTTCACAAGTGGCGGGATTTTCTATTGCAGCGCACACTTCAACAACTCACAGAGAGCATAGTAAGGAAGGCACAATCCTCACGCTACCACAACTGGATGCATACTGAATGTAGGAACGTTCTGACACCAAGATGGCGGCTCCAGCCCTAATCATCGCCACGATAGGCCAAAACGTCTGGGACTTTCTGGACTGCCCTCGTATTTATAGAGATTCAATGTTTGAACTGACTGTTGAAAGATCCTATATATTGCCATCAGAAATAAAATCGTAATCTTGAAATAGCTTGTGAAATTCCCTATACGTGGTTGAATATTGGTACCTTTGTCTAGTTTTCATGTCACCTCAATCAGTTCTCACTGTCACAACTCTTTGATCTAGTACAACTTTTACTAGGACTTACTTCTCGCTTCACCTTCTTAGCAATTTAGATGCGTAATTAAATACGCACAGCACAGGCTGGAAAGATAAGCACAAAACCTCTTTAATACCTCAAAGTAGTCGCACTCACAGGCCGTCACGCCAGTCGCCACAAACTCGCAAGGAGAACACTTTTCATCGCACCAGAAACGCACTCGCTAACTCACTTCCTTACTCGTGAATATACCAGATTGTTAGAGTTCCAGAACTTTCTAGAAGGGGAAACTTCCAGAAGATTCTGATCTAACGATAGCACTTCCGGTGTTTACACTAGGCAGGGATACTGTTTACACTACGTGGCCAAAAGTGCTGGAAATCAATATGGTGTTGGCCCACCCTTAGCCTTGATGACAGCGTTCACTCTCGCAGGCATACTTTCAATCAGGTGCTGGAAGGTTTCTTGGGGAATGGCAGCCCATTCTTCAGGGAGTGCGGAACTGAGAAGTATCGATGTAGGTCGGTGAGGCCTGGCACGAAGTCGGCGTTCCAAAACATCCCAAAGGTGTTCTGTAGGATTCAAGTCAGGACTCTGTGCAGGCCAGTCCATTACAGGGATGTTATTGTCGTGTAACCACTCCGCCACACCCCGTGCAGTATAAACAGGTGCTCGATCGTGTTGAAAGATGTAATCGCTCTTCAACAGGGAAGCAAGAAGGTGCTTAAAATATCAATGTAGGTCTGCGCTGTGAACGTGCCATACAAAACAACAAGGGGTGCAAGCCCCCTCCAGGAAAAGCACGACCACACCATAACACCTCCACCTCCGAATTTTACTGTTGGCACTACACACGCTGGCAGATGACGTTCACCGGGCATTCGCCATACCCACACCCTGCCATCGGATCGCCACATTGTGTACCGTGATTCGTCACTCCACACGACGTTTTGCCACTGTTCAATCGTGTAATGTTGACGCTCCTTACACCAAGCGAGGCGTCGTTTCGCATTTTCCTGCGTGAGTGTGGCTTATGAGCAGCCGCTCGACCATGGAATCCAAAGTTTCTCACCTCACGCCTAACTGTCATAGTACTTGGAGTGGATCGTGATGAAGTTTGTAATTCCTTTGTGATGGTCTGGATAGATTTCTGCCTATTACTCTTTACGACCCTCTTCAAATGTCGGAGGTATCTGTCGGTCAACAAACGAGGTCGGCCTGTACGCTTTTGTGCTGTATATGTCCCTTCACGTTTCCTTTTCACCATCACATCAGAAACAGTGGACACAGGGATGTTTAGGAGTGTGGAAATCTCGCGTACAGACTTCTGACACAAGTGACACCCAATCACCTGACCACGTTCTAAGTCCGTGAATTCCACGGAGCGTCCCATTCTGCTGTTTCGCGATGACTAATGAGGTCGCTGATAATGAGTACCAGGCAGTAGGTGGCAGCACAATGCACCCAAGATGAAAAACGTATGTTTGTGGAGGTGTCCGGATACTTTTGATCGCATAAGGTATCTCTTGAATTTTCTGTGAATAGCCTATGAAGTCCTCATTTCGAATGAAATTTGTATCTGAATAACTGCTGCACTATGAGAGATAAACAAATGTTTATTACGCAGAAAGGTAAATATCGTTAAAACACACAATTTATATGAAATATAATTTTTACATCATTAACCACTTCTGAAGTATTCGTTGCTATAGGTTTGAATTTTTCAGAACTTAATATTTTTACTTTTTCTGCTACGTATAGTATATAGGGTAAGTATTGCATGCGACCCAAAACTTCGATACCGATATTTCATCGTAAATACATGTTTTGCGGCACCCAGAATGCAAATAAAGCATTTTTGGAAATATGTCGGTGTGTGTGTCTGTCTGTGAACAGCATAATTTAAAAACGAAAAGTCGGATAAATGCCAAACTTGGCATTTGAGTTTAGTATATTCCAAGAATGCGACACAAAGAATTTCAAGAAAATGCGCCCCCCCACACTACCGTTTACATGCAAAATTTTCGAAAATTTTGATTTTCTCAAGAATGACTCTAAGGATTTTGGTTAAAACATCACATGTTTTAAGATATTTTCATGGAAAATGAAATGTATGTCTTAAATGTTCTGGGAATGGCCCCAAAAGGTCTCTTCATTTTGAATGAATTTTGTATAAGTGGTAAACCATAAGAGGTAGACAAAGTCTTATTGCATAAAAAATGTTGATCTCGTTAAAACACACAATTTATGGCATGTACCTTTTTTGTTGTTGTTGATTTTTGTTTTTGTTTATTGTCGAGTGAACCATCAACAAGACATTCCCTGATATTTGTTTGAATTTTCCAATAATTATAGTTTTTGTCAAATGCGAATTCGTTATTCTTTATTATTATTATTATTATTATTATTATTATTGTTGTTGTTGTTGTTGTTGTGCCCTGAACATACAAAGAGAATGGAATGCCCCACATAGAAAACAGCTCTTAGAAGATTTGACTATTGCTTAAAGCCTATCATATTCCCCTTGCACCTACAAGAAAATTTAGCAGTAAATTTCTGCATATCTTTATCTCGATTAACATGTAGGTGGAGAATAAGCGTTTGTAAAAATAGTTCATACAAGAGTAGTGAAAGTCATGCGAATGCAACACATCAAACTTTTTTATATTTATTTCTTGCAAAGTCACGAAAAGTGGAATTTCTAAGGCAGTGCAATTATTTCTGCAAGCGTCTACTTCGATTGACATGAAGTAAGTAGAAAAATGAGTTGTTTTTTTAAAAGAAGAATTTGTAGAAGTTATGTGAGTATAACAATAGATGTTCTACCTCATTCAGGATCATTTAACGAAATGTGGAAGAATGTGGTTTGAAGCTATTGAGTTATAATGTTTAGTTTATTTACTGTAGGCTCTTGGGCTCCAGCACTCGCTGACTTTTTCACTTTATCTGCTACCTACCTATAGTCAGAGGAAGTATTGCACTCCAACAAAAAATTCGATATCGAGATTACAGGGGAAATACATGTTTTGAGGACTCATGAATCCCAAGAAAAAGCATTTTAGAAAACGTTATGTGTGTGTGTGTGTGTGTGTGTGTGTGTGTGTGTGTGTGTGTGTGTCTGTGAACAACATAACTCAAAAACGAAAAGTCGATAAATATCACACATGGTATTTAGGTTCAGTACCCTCCAAGGATGCGACACGAAGATTTTCAAGAAAATCCCCATCCCCAAATACCCTTTACATGGAACACTTTTTTAAAATTCTTATTCTTTAAAAAATGGCTCTAAACGATTTTTATTAAATTGTCACATATTAAAGATGTTCACATGGAAAATAAAATATATTTTTTGAATTTTCTGAAAACAGCCTGTGAATTCGGCTTCATTCGGAAAGAATTTTGTATAATCTTGCATAACTGCCAAACGTTAAGCCCTAAATGAAAACGTACCATACAAAATTGTAGATCTCTTTAAAACACACAATTTACTCAAAATAAGTTTTTCGGTGCCATAAGCCGTTTCTGAGGTATACGTTAATAAAGGTTTGAATTGTTCAATACTTGATTCTTTTGAAGTCTCATTGATTTTCAGCTGTTTCTCGCGATTGCATGGAACAGTATGGAATTTAAGGCCGGCAGAATAGTGTACAGTTCTTAAACATTTGACTATCGCTATTCGCTTTGCATCTATAAGAAAATGTGTAATGTAGCTATTTCTGCAACGGTTTATTTGGATTAAAAGGCAGTATTAATAAGCTTTAGTAAAAAGAGTTTGTATACCTACTAATATAGATAGAATGTAGAGAAAGTCATGTGACTGTGTCTCATCAGATTTTTAGAAAAAGGTTCGTGTTTATGACTGTGAACACCATAACAACACAGCAAAACAAAAGTCGATTAAATACCAAACTCAGCGTCTTCCAGCGATTCGACACGAAAGTTTACGAGAAAATCCCCCCACCCCAAACTACTCCTTATATAGAAAATGTATAGAAAAATTTTATTTTCTCAAAAATGGCTCTAACAATTGTTGTTAGAATACCATAAGTTTAGGATATTTTCATGAGAAATGAAGTGTATATCTTGAATTTTCCGGAAATGGATTATTAAGTTTTCTTATTGTGAAACACTTTTCCATAACTGGTAAACCGTAGGAGACAGAAAAAATCTTGCTACACAACAAAGGGTAGATCTCGCTAAAGCACACAAATTGTGTCAAATAAAATTTTATTTTTGTTAAGTTACATATTTCAGAGACGTTCCTTGTTATTGGTTTGAAATTTCTTCTTATAGAATCAGGAATTAGGTTACTGCCTGTTCTGTCTCACATCAATCCAACATTTCCTAGGTCGTCCACTTTTACATTCTCTACTACGTACCTAATAGGCAGAAGGAGTAGTATTGCATTCCACCCCAAAAAAGTTTCCTGTATATGTGCCTTTGAACAGCATAACTCAAAAACGAAAAATCAGTTATGTACAAAACTAGGTATTTAAGTGCAACATCTTTAACGGATGCAAAACAACGCTTTTAAAGAAAACAGCCCCACTTCAAACTATTCTTTTCATGGAAAATTTTTCGAAAAGTTTTATTTTTTCAAAAATGGCTCCACAATGATTTTGATTAAAATACCACATGTTTAAGGAATTTTCATTAAAAATAAGGCTTTTATCTTAAATTTTCTAGGAATAGTCGCTGAAGTTCTTTTCATTCTGAATGAACTTTGCTTAACTGGTAAACCGTAAGAGATGGACAAAATCTTACTACACAAAAATGTAGACCTCGTTAAAGCACACAATTTATGTCAAATAAATGTTTTTGTTGAATTAATTATTTCCGAGATATACCTTGTTATTGGTTTTAATTCTGAAAGAATTACAATTTTCTTCAAATGGGAAGTCCTTATACATTTTTATTCTTCTAGTCATGCAAAGGGTGACTTTCAAAGCCATCACATAGGGACTCGCTCTTAAAAGATTTGACTATCACGTAAGACTACTGCATTCCTCTATTCCCTTGTACCTATAAGGAAATATGTATTAAAACTACTTTTACAAATGTTGAAGATCTTTTAAGAAGTTCTGCATAAAAATAACGTCCATATTTTCCTTTGCCAATTTCAAGTAAATTTAAAGGACATTGACACATTTTGAATTCCTATATAAAAAAATCCGATGTGTTACACTGACATAACTTTCTCTACTCTTGTACAAACTATTTTTACAAACGCTTATTCTCCATATGCTTCATGTTAATCAAGATGTTAACCTTAATGCTAATTTTCTTGTAGATGCATATGTATATAAATTGTGTATTTTAACGCCATCTACATTTTTTGTGTAGTAAAATTTTGTCTATCTCTTATGGTTTACCAGTTATGCAAAAGCCGTTCACAATGAAGAATACTTTTGGACACATTCCCAGAAAATTCAAGATATACAGTTTATTTGTCATGAAAGTATCTTAAATATATGATATTTTAATCAAAATCATTAGAGTCATTTTTGAGAAAATTAAAGTTTTCGAAAAATGTTCCATGTAAAGCGTAATCTGGGGTGGGGTGATTTTCTTGAAAACCTTTGTGTCGTATCTCTGGAAGATACTGAACCTAAATATCAAGTTTGGTGTTTATCCGACTGTTCGTTTCTAAGTTATGCTGTTCACAGACACACACGGATATGTTTCCAAAAATACTTTTTGTTGGATTCAGGAGGCCTCAAAACATGTATTTCCGGTGAAATCTCGGTATCGAATTTTTGGGTTGAATGCAATACTTCCCCTACTTACTATACGTAGTAGAGAAAGTAAAAAGAATAACGAATTCCCATTTGAGAAAAGTGTTGGACAATTCAAACAAATAACAAGGAATATCTCGGAAATGGTGCACTCGACAAAAAAGTGTATATAGCATAAATTGTGTGTTTTAACGAGATCTACATTTTTTGGTTGTTAAAATTTTGTCTATTTCTTACGGTTTACCAGTTATGCAAAATTCATTCAGATGAAGTCGACTTTTGTGGACATTCCCAGAAAATTCAAGGTATACACTCAGTTTGTCATGAAAGTATCGCGAATCGTAGATCTCATAAACTCTACCTCATAAACTAGGTACAAGCATTTTGTTCTTGCTATCAGGGACCATTAAGAAGGAATTGCTGAAAGTTAATCCCTCCACAAAGAGGATGTTGTACAAATTAATTAATTCGGATGATATCCTGACCACACGACACGCGTTTCGAAAAACCTCAAAGGGAATGAGTGACTCGTGCTACAGGGAAAGGAAAATTGAATGAGGGGTAATAATGGAGGTTGGAAATGATAAAGATCTTTATTTAAGTATCACGTGATTAGGGCATCGCATGTCGGGGAATGGAGCATCATCATGAGGGAGTGGAGGTCAAAGGGCTGCGGAGGGGAAAACTAGAGGCATTAATCTGTGAAGTTGCGGCTCTCCATGTAACGATCCTCACTAAATGGAAGGTTAATTAAAATTTTGGGAGCACAATTCATTGTATTATGCTGTTTCCGCGCCTTTATCTGTTTCTTAAACTAATGAATACACAGCATGTTGAGCTTGCTCCTTATGTACGGTATCACTGATCACTAGACGTCAGATCTTAGGCTACATACCTATTACTCTCTCTACTACGTATAGTAAGTAGGGGAAGTATTGTATTCCACCAAAAATTTGATACCGAGATTTCACCGGAAATACATGTTTTGTGACCCCAGAATCCAAAACAAGCATTTTTGGAAACATGTCCGTGTGTGTGTCTGTCTGTGTGTCTGTGAACAGCATAACTCAGAAACGAACAGCCGGATAAACGCCAAACTTGGTATTTATGTTCAGTATCTTCCAGAGATGCGACATGAAGGTTTTCAAGAAAATCACCCCACCCCAGACTTCCCTTTACAAGCAAAATTTTCGAAAATTTTGATTTTCTCAAGAATGGCTCTAACGATTTTGATTAAAACATCACATGTTTTAAGATATTTTCATGACAAATGAAATGTATATCTCGAATTTTCTGGGAATATCTCCAAAAGTATTCTTCATTGTGAACGACTTTTGCATTACTGGTAAACCATAATAGATAGACAAAATTTTACTACACAAAATATATAGATCGCGTTAAAATTCACAATTTATGTCATATACATTTTTTTTTGTTGGGTGAACCATTTTCGAGATATTGCTTGTTATTCCCTTCAATTTTCCAATACTTATACTTTTTCTCAAATTCATTATTCATTTTTTTGTCCTGGTTATGCAAAGAGAATGGAATGCTCCATATAGCAACCAGCTTTTAAAATATTTGACTATCGCTTAAAGCCTACCAATTCCCCTTGCACCTACAAGAAAATTAGCAATAAGATTAACATCTCGATTAACATGAAGCATATGGAGAATAAGCGTTTGTAAAAATAGTTTGTACAAGAGTAGAGAAGGTCATGTGAGTGTAACACATCAGATTTTTTTGTGTGTTTTGTCTTATACGATACAGATTTCCGTCATTGCTCCGGACACACTTCAACCTTGGGATATGCATTTAGATAATGTTTGCTCTATCGAATTTTGACGTTGGCTGACCCACATTATGTTCCTGAATTAGAAGCAGGTGAAGAAATATCATTGGTCAGTTAAAGACAAATGAAATCCGAATCCGCAAAATCGACGTTCCACTTTGTGATCGATATGCATTTCTGTTATGGTTACCGGGCTGTTATAAACCAAAATCTTGTATGCTGCATTGCTTACCGTTCCCGTTTCCATTTTGGTTACCGCTCTTGGGCTGTTGTGAACCAACCAGGTAGCCAGTGACAAAAGATTGCAAGCTAGAAGAAAAGTGCAGGTCGGCATACATAGAACGATACGGGGGAAATCCAGGCGTCTAAAAGTCAGCCAAGCGCACAGAAAAGGTAACCAGGCGAGAATAATGTGATAATTCCCGATGCAAGAAGCATGGACTTTCTAAAATAGGAGAACCAATAAACGTGCGTTAGAATTTACCGCTGGGGCCAATAAAATCAATAACAAATCACATGACTAGAAAACAAACTCGATAAAACTAGAAAATGGACGTGAAATAAAAAGTCATCCAGGGAAGGAGCTCAGTTTTGAACAAAACTTTGTGATATAGCGTTGTCATGGCGGGGCATAATTTCGTGTCTCAACATTGCAAAGCGATAGAAGTCGGTGTGTCAATTTGAGAAATGTAAGTGGCGAACTTAGTAGAATAGGGGAAACGGCTAGGATACTGGCAAGAAGGTTGAAAGAGTCTAAAGCATAGAAATAACCTTCATAATTTATTTTTTTGATCGTGGAACGTGGCGAACTTAAAATTTTGTGTAAAGGTAGATATGGAAAGTTGCTTTTAGTGTCCAGCAATATAAAAAGAGGCAGTGAAGGAGTATATTAGAAGTATTCATTTATCTCCTCTCGACACCTCCTGAGAGCATAATCTCTCCTCTCCTAGAAGTGGCTACCTTGCCAGAGCTATTCGATAAAGCCACACAGGTTTCTTTCATAACCCCCTCACCAAATTAAAGGACAAAAAATCTGATATGATATATTTACATGACTTTTTCTACCCTCTATCTTTATTGGAGAGTATACAACATATCTTACTAAAGATTATTTTCTGTCTACTACGTTTTAATCCAAATAATCTCTGGCAAAAATAGCTACATTACACATTTCATTATAAATACCTTTATATTTATAAAGCAGTCAAATGTTTAATAACTAGACGCTATACGCTGGCCTTAAAATTCCAGACTGTTTCCATGCAATCGCGGGAAACATCTGAAAATCGCTGGGACTTTAAAATAATAAGTATTGAACAATTCGAGCCTTTGGTAGAGCACCTGCCTGTTGTGCTAGGGGTCCCGGGTTCGATTACCGACTGGAGGAGTGGGAATTTTTTTCTGTAGCCAAGATTATTCGTTATTCTCCCCAGCGTCTGGAAGTATGAATGAGAGTGTGAATGTATGTATGTTTTAATGATAAAAAACCAAAGTGCCAGAAAACCCAGCGACAAGAGTTACACTAATTAACATCATTGCCAATAGGCAATAAGTTCCAAGGGAAAGACCGGCGATAAGACCAATGCAGTTAAAGGCCATGTAATAAATGGAACTAAAAAAATTGAATCGTTATTAATAACGAATATCTTGGAAACGCCTATGCCATAAAAGTACTTTTAAGTGAATTGTATGTTTTAAAGACATCTACATCTTTTGTGTGCTGCGTTTTCGTCTATCGCTTAACGTTTACAAACTATACAAGGTTATATTAGGGCGGATAGAAAAGTAACGCAAATAACTTTTTTTGTCTTCGTATTACAGCTGGAATGTTGCAATTAGAAGTTTTCAATACAGAGGGTATGTTTTGTTTCATGCGCATCTCTAGCAAAAGAAGCGTGAACTACGCAACAAAAATGGCGCGTATGTTACTGTCGTGCACGTGAGAAGAAGTGTGGTTCGGTATTTGTGAGCCAAAGGGCATAAACCGAGTGATATTCACAGGGACAGCGTGGCGTGTATGGGGATGATTGTATGGACCCTAGCAATGTCTTCAGGTTCCCCACGCTCCGGGAGGCCGGCAACAGCTGCAAACCCGCAGAATGTCAAAGGCATTGAGGCGGCAATTTTGAACGACCGGCAAGTGCAACAGTTCAACATTTCCTATGGTGCAATGTACGACATAGTTCTTGACGCGTTGAAAAATTTCGTAAAGTTAGTGCTCGCTGGGTGCCTAAGAACCTCACAGACATCCACAAGGACCAGCGAATAATGACGAGCTTGGATCACCTAACGCGGTACACCGTAGAAGGGCATGACTTTCTGAAAGGAATAGTCACTGGTGATGAGTCATGGGCACACCACTACACGCCGGAAACCAAGCAGGAAACCAAGTTGGAGTGGAAACATGCAGATTCCCCAGTGAAGACAAAGTTCAAAGTGACTCAATCTGCTAGGAAAGTGCTTGTGACTGTGTTGTATTGGTGTACCTTGCTGAACACAGGACCACTGAGAATGCTGCAGCCTACATGAAAACTTTGGTGAAGTTGCGTCGTGCCCTTCGTGACATGAATGCTGACGATGTCAAAATCCTTCATCACAATGCTCGCCCCCATGTTGCTGCTGCTCGTCAGAAAATCACCAAATTTGGGTGAGAGGTGCTCCAGCATCCAATATAGTCCGGACCTTACACCGTCGGACTTTCATCTGTTTGGTCCCATGAACAAATTCCTGGCCGGCCAACGCTTTGCGACAGATGTGGAAGTGAAATCAGCAGTCCGCAGATGGCTATACTACAAGGAAACGGACTTCTACGAACAGGGCATATGGAAACTGGTATCACAATGGGAGAAATGTTTTAGGAAACTTGGCGACTATGTCGAAAAGTAGGTAAAAGGTGTAAGTTCATTTGTGATTGTTGTTGTTGTTTTAACTATTCAACTTTTTTGTAAAAAAAAATTATTGTGCGTTACTTTTCGATGCGCCCGCGTACAAAATCCCTTCCGAATGAAGAGGACTTCACAGGCCATTCCCAGAAAATTCAACATGTACTTATTTGTCATGTAAATATCTTTCATATATAGTATTTTAATAAAAACCCTTAGAGCCATTTTTTATAAAATTTAAAATGTAGAAAAGTGTCCCATGTAAAGGATAGTTGGCGTGGGGGGATTTTCTTGAAAATCTTTGTGTTGCATCCTTGAAAAAAGACTAAACTCAAATACCAAGTTTGGTACTTATCCGATTTTTCGTTTTTGAGTTATGCTGTTTAAGGACACACACACAAACACCACACGACATGTTTCCAAAAATGCTTTATTTAGATTCAGGGGGCCTCAAAACGTGTATTTCCGGTGAAATCCCGGTATAGAATTTTTGGGTGGAATTCAATACTTCCCCTACTTACTATACGTAGTAGAGAAAGTAAAATTGCACATCAACATTGCTGCTCTTAACGGAAGGTATATTCTGTTTTGCAAACAATACTTTGCAGAGTGACTCCATATCAGGTCTAGACGTTTTAGGTCACAATGATATATTTATAGTGTATGGTGTATTTCCACTGTGAAATATTCAGTTGGTTTTGAGAGTGTCCTTTTACTTCCTCTACCACTTACATAGGGGAAAGGTCCCTATATTGAATCACTTAAGCCTAAATAGTAAATAATAATTATAATTTCAAATCAAAATTTTCAGAAACACAAGCGTTAAAGTGACAAATCCTTGCGCTATAATTATTCTCAACACAATTTAAAATTAATACAATTATCAATTAAATAACATTTAAAACGTGAGAGGGTGTAAATCGGTTCAAATTAGGAACGTGGTCCTTAAATTGAACCACCCGTGTCTTAAAATGAACCGCAAACTTTTAAATTAAAAGTAGTTTTATTAATACAAAATACACATATTTCATTGTACATTCAAAACAAATACGCTATGAGCAATAACTTTATTGTCCAAAATTGTGATAAGAATAGCAATTTCCTTGAACATTTTGAATTTTTATAAATGACAATCACTTGGTTTTTGGAATAGATATTATTTGCAAATATACACTTTTTACTAATTCTTACTCTCATACAAATAATAGAGATTGTATTGTTGCATAAAACAAAAATGTGATTTTTGACCATTTCAGAGTACCTTGTCACCTTAAGCTAAAATCGGAACACATTTTTCTCACGAGCAAAATTCATTTGGAAATTTGACACTATTTGAATGTGCACTGATTAAAAACAGAATTTTTAGAGTTGAAAGTTGTAGGAATCTGCTGGTTTTCGAAAATGGAACAAAAGGATTGGACTGAAGCGTATTTTGAGATAGTAGGGTTCGTCATTTCTCCAGATCTGGGTAAGGGGCTGTTAATTTATACGGAGATATGGTTTCAGTAAGGATGTTTTGGCCTGACCTGATATTTTGTATTATTGCTTGCTCCTGTATTCCAATGTGAATCATGTTTGATACTGCTGTGTGAAATGGATGACGTACATTTAAATCCTACATACTGATACTGTTACGGTTCAGTAACGAGATGAGCTTTTTTCAATGGAATCGCATCGTGACGATAAACGACCGTGACTGGTCGATATCCGAGGCGTTGCTAAACGCTAATGGTCAATGTTCAATACGTGGCGCGTGAATGGAATAGTCCTTTCATTTTTGTAATTTTTATTTTATCATTAGGGGAAAGGGAGTTCTTTCATTTAATAACTGGATTTTTAACAATGGTTCATTTAATTCATGCGTTTATGCATGCAGTAATTACAAATTTTATTTTAAACAGTTGCGATACCCACAGATAGGTAGGCAGGCAACTGGCATGTCCCTGGCCATACTATAGTACAGATTGACTTGTCAGTATTGAATTACAAATTATTAAAGAACTCATTAAACTTATAAAGACACTGCTGAATCAGATGACGTTTCGCCTTCGTTTTAAAAGTTTCTTTATGTGAACCATTGATTGCCTATTTTTGATAGAGGCTATTGAGGGTAAGGATAAAGGTGTATTAGGCCATACACCTTCTTGTAATGTCAAGGTTATTTGGCATTCTGTGTTCTAAAAATGCAGCCAAATGGAATAGATATATCGAGAAAAATCTGATGTGTTACTCTCACATGACTTTCTCTACTATTGTACAAACTATTTACACAAACGCTTATTCTCCATCTACTTCATGTTAAACGAGATTGCTAATTTTCTTGTAGGTACAAGGGAAATGTGGTAGGCTTTAAGCGATAGTCAAATCTTTTAAGAGCTGAATGCTATGTGGAGCATTCCATTCTCTTTGCATGTCCAGGACATAAAAAAACGAATAACAAATTCCCATTTGAGAAAAAGTATAAGTACTGAAAATTCAAACAAATAACAAGGAATATCTCGGAAAGTTCACTCGACAAAAAGAAATCTATGTTTCTTGTGGTAAATTTTTGTCTATCTCTTACGGCTTACCAATTATACAAAATTCATTCAGAATGAAGACGAATTTTGGGGACATTCCCAGAAAATTCAAGATATCTGCTTCATTTGCCATGAAGGTATCTTGAAAAATATGATATTTTAATCAAAATCGTTATAGCCATTTTTAAGAAAATAAAAGTTTTCGAAAAATGTTGCATATAAAGGTTAATTTGGGGTGGAGGATTCTCCTGAAAATCTTCGTGTCGCATCTTTGAAAGATAGTGAACCTAAATACCAAGTTTGGTATTTATCTGAAATTTCGTTGTTGAGTTATGCTGTTCACAGACACATACAGGGACCTTTTTCTAAAAATTCTTTTTCCTTGGTTTCAGGGGGCCTCAAAACATGTATTTCCAGTGAAATCTCGGTATTGAATTTTTGTGTGGAATGCAATACTTTCCCTACTTACTATACACAGTAGAGAAAGTAAACATTGTTATAATGAACACTTGGATATAAATAATCTAAAAGTTAATACATGCTGTCTACGTTGATTTACCTTCCCTGAAGCCAAATTGACAATTGGAGAGTAAGTTATATTTCTCCAGTAATATATTAAGTTTAAGAAACAAGAGTTTCTTAAAAACTTCAGAAATATCTCTATAACTAGATATATTTGAATGATCACACTTCATCAAAATTGGCCTAAAAATAGGCAACTTTGCTCAATTCGGAAAAACATCATCTGTTATGCACAAGTTAAATAAATATGTAAGCGTATGAATTAAGATAATTTTTACGTACATATCTTAAAATTCTACTAATTATACCCTCCCAACCGGGAGAGTGTGATTACTTCGGGGAATTTATACACTGTGTCATTTCCAGTTCACTTAGAGGAGTTAGAAATATTGAGTTGTCACACACGGTATACGTAGAAGCAATTTCATGGTCTCTTATAATAGTTGCATCATTTACTTTAATATAACATGAAGTTGTTTTTAAATTCCAGCCTTATTCTTATTAACAATTTTCCAAATGGTGTTTGTTCGATTGCTTGACCCAGAAATAAGATTGCTGTGGTATGTTTTTTACAGGCAACTACTATGGATTACTCATGAAGTGCATAAACATTTAATACAGGTTGTAATCCAAATTAGGTTCATCCTTTGAACCAACGAAACTATAGACCATTCTGAGTAAGTTCCGTGAATATATTTTTGTATATTTAAACATAATATTACATCTATTAAATTGCATATTTTCAAACAGAATAGTAAAACCTATATACGTTGTTTCGCAGGTAGCAATCGTCTCCACCTTGTTACTTTGAGGTAGGCCGCCATGTAAACAATCATGCTCCATTGGGTGTGATAGTCAAGCGTTACCTAACTGAAGGCAACCTAACCTAATGTAGAACGACTTACGTCGGTCTACAGTTCGACCTGAAAACATGTAACTTTATTAGTGCAGTGTATTCAGTTTCAGACCAAAATGTTATGAAGAAAGCTTCTTAAAATGGTGGTTTATTCTAACTTCAGTAGTAAAGTGCAGATTGAATGGGCTCTCCTAAATATAGGTTCCTATATTTCCTCTTCCAATAGGATGTCTTAAATGGTGGCGATAGTTGGAGAAAACAGGTCTCCATGCCAATGAGCCCTGCTAAACCGTCGTTGTGTTCTAGACTGTTAAACACGTGTTGAATGCTGGTGTTATAAAACGAGTGCAATGCTTTTCAGAGGAGTCACTATGCAAGCAAGTGTATGCACATTCTTTAACTCTTGTCTTCTTCTTCAACAAGAATTAGGCCATAAGGCTGCTACGACTTCAAGAATTGGTTTTGCCATCTTAGAAACGATCTACCTCTGTTTCTGTAACCTTGGCACTCATAATTGAATATGATTTTCGGAAGTCTGCGATCTGGTATTCTAGTTATATGTTGATACCAGCCTGTTCTTAATTCATCTATATGCTCAGTTAGATTATATATTTGTAGTTCCTCTCTTATTTCTAATTTCTCTTTTGATCTATTAACGTAGATGTATCCGGCCACTGATCTGAGAAATTTTATTTCCGAGCTTTAAATTCTTCTTCTGTCCTGTCTGTTTACGTTCTAGCTTTCACTTATGACTGGTGCTGCCATTGTTTTGTGTAGCTTTAATGGTTTTTATTGTTATTATTATTAAAGGTTTATTTAAGGTCGTTTTAAATTCATGGTGTTGTCACGACCTGTCATCATAAAAATACATTATGATATTGAAAGGGGATATACTATACATATATAAGAATTGTACAGTAATAATATAATTAACCAAGAAACATGTTAAAATATTCAACATCCAACATTTGTACAGAGCAAATTGTAAGAAACCGGCAAGCTAGCAAATTCCAGGTAAAACAGAATTCTAAGTAGAGCACACCTTTCACCAAGCCAACGAGCAGGGAACCAGGAGAAATAGAAAGAGACAGATAGAGACGGAGATATTAAACCCGCTTGACAACGTGCCAGGGTGACGCGTAAGCGCTCGAATTTGGAGTAACATATTCTCATACATGTTAAGGTAAAGCGGTCTGAGGACCAATGAAAAACGTCGTTACATTTTGAAACGCAGAGGTGAGCGTCACTAGGCTCAGGTATATAAGGGCAAACAAGGCCTTCTTCTAGAATTCACATGACACGAAGTGTTACGCTCTTAGTGACAGATGCACGTGTGTGTACAAACGGGTGGGAGTGCGTGTGCAGATAGTTAGGCTCCTGACTTATTTAAAGCTCTGGGATTAGAGTAATGGGAAAAGCTAGCCGCCCATAAATATTTAAATTGTTAATAAACTATACTGATTAAGGGAAATACAATTTATTTCTAATTTGCCTCACCCACGATAACCCTGAGAACCAAGAGTTAGATACATATAGGGAAAAGTTAGGAATGGAAAACGCTATAGCCGACGAGCATCCATAGCCGAGGAACAACACTGCAGCAGACAGCATCAACCCAAGGACGACGATTTCCCGCTACAAATACCGCTCAGCAACCGTTCCCCGCTACAATATACATATATAGTATATAATGATATACATTAATTTACAATTGCATAAACATGGAATTAGGTAAGCATTTACAGTAAATCAGAGAGTTTTGTATACATTAAAAACTGTAGCATCTTTTTGAGCATATTGGGTCTGTTAACTGCTTTGGGAAGATTGGAAATGCGGCTTGTTGTCTACATCTACTGTACTGTGGAAAATCTATAAGGATATGCAGAATGGTTAGAGGAATGTTACAGCTGGAGGTTGGTGCTTAGTGAGAAGATAACAGTGCGTTAGTTTGGAGTGTCCAACTCTAAGCCAGGCGACCATAACTTGGTCTCTTCTTTTGAGAGTTCGGTAATGTAGAAAAGGTTGTGTGCAGCGTGAGTGAGTTTCATGAAGTTTGCTGTTGATTTTCAATTTCCATTGTTGCATGTACATGTGTTTAATGAAACTGATGACGTCTTGGTGTGGAGATGCGATCGATGAATCACTGACGGGACGTTTAGTTGCTTCTTTTGTAGCTTCATCTGCTGTTTCGTTACCTTTTATGCCAATGTAAGAGGGAGTCCACACAAAGGATACCTTTTTGTCGATCTTATTTATATTGTAGCTTAACAATCGAATTTCATGGATCAATGCGTGGTTTGGTTCAGAGTTTGTTGCTCTTTTTGTTTTGTTATTTAATGTTCTGATTGTTCCACAGATCGTTTCAAATGTATTTAACTTTGTGTCTATGTCTTTCCTATGTCCATACAAAATACTGAAGCCCTGATAATTGAAACTGGTAACCTGATGAATGATTTTATTATTGAGTACTATTTTACATCTGATATGATTTATACACTGGAATGCCATTGTTTTGGTATTTGTATGTAAAATAATTAAATTATATTTTTCCCTGTTTTGTCTAATTCTACGATAGCTTTCTGATCTCTAGCAGCAAATATGCTTGTTCGTCCACAAAAATGTCGTATCTAAATTAAAACTATATAATTTAAAATATTTACATAATGTTTGCTGTATTTCATTTATAACTTTGTCATATAGAAAATAAAGCAGGGGCAAGTGGGCAGCCTAGTTTCACTCCTTGATTGATAACAACTGTATTACTAAGGTCCATTCCATTGTCAATACAAATAGCGTTGACTGTATGTGTTGGGGATTATTTTAATATCTGTTGGATATTTTCTTTCTCTCATTATAACCCACGATTTGTTCCTTGAAATTTTATCAAATGCTTTTTCGTAGTCAATAAATAAAATGTAAGTTGGTAATCCTTTAACTCTCGTATGGTATATGATAAAAAGTTTCAGAAGAACTGTGTTGTGCCACATTTACGTTATCTGAGAGATTTGCTTATATTTAGTAATGGTTTTTTAGATACCCCTATTACAGATTCAAGTGGTTTCCAAATATTAGACCGGTCATTTGTTAACGTTTTCAAGAAAATAGGCACCTACCCAATTAATAAACACGTAATACTGCGTCTCTGAGAGAGATTGTTAAATCTGCAGGAGGTGCTCCTCGTCTGAGGCTTCTACCATATATGGGCCTTTTTACGGGTTACTAAGCCCTCAGAGGACACCTGCACAGAATGGACAGTAAGTGGATCCTGCCTGCAAATGGTATCAACAGGTACACGAGATAACTGTCCATCTATTGTGACAGTGCTCAGCAGTTGCTCTTTAAAGAGCTCACACTTCTGGAAGTCAATTTCCGAAATTGGAGGAGCTTTCAACCACTACATTCCAGAGCCTGATTCAGTTCAACATGAACTCAGACTTTTGAATCGACGATAACAACTTTGGGGATTGCAATAAATCTGCAAAGGTTCCAATGTAGGACAAGGCTACACAGCATCAAACTAAACTAAACATTTTGAAGGTCTAACGGATCTAATGATTTCTTGATAGAGATGTCAACATGTTGAATGAAATGTATGTCTTAAATTTTCTGTGAACTTCATTCTATTGTATCTTTACATAATTCTGTATAACTAGGAAACCATAAGTTATGCAGAAGCTTACCTGAAACAAAATACCGCATTGGATAAAATGCATAACAGTGATAAAATAATACAGTGTGTCTATAAAAATACTGTCACATTTTGAACTGGTATTGCCTCATTTTGGATAGTCGTATTTGGGTGAAGTTTATGACATTCGAAAGAATAATTCATACTTTTACTGCACCTCATAGACATTGAATGTTGATCCCAACAGTGACGCTGCAGACATCAAGGCGATATTCCCATTCATGCCACACACGCTCCAACATATCTGATGAAATGGACTGTATGGCAGCAGTGATACGAAATTGCACGTCTTGCAGGTTTTGAGACAGTAGGAGTACAATAACACAATCCTTTATGTAACCCCATAAAAAGAAGTCAAAGACCTTACGTCAGGCGACCTCGGCGGCCACTTGTAGAAGACATTATTATAATTTCCGGCACGACCAATCCATCTTCCTGGAAACCGCTCATTCAGATGTAAATGCCAGTAAGGAGGTTCTCCATCTTGTTGGAAAATAAACTCGTTTCCTACTTCTTGCTCCAATTGTAGAAATAACCATTCAGTGAGTGTCAAGATAAGTTGGGTCGTTGACAGTGGCCTCTCGAAAGAAAAATGGGCCATAGACTTGACTTTTCGATACGGCACAAAAGAGATTCACCTTAGAGTAGTCTCTTTTAACTTCCAAAACGGAATGTGGATTCTGGCTTCCCCAAATCCTAACATTATGTCTGTTCACTTTTCCACTAACGTGGAATGTTGCCTCATCGCTGAAAATTATTTTTTTCTGACAGATTTTCATTATCCTCCATTAGTACCAGTAAATCTTCAGAGAAATCTAATCGTTTTGCAGGATCATTATGTTATGCAGAAATTGCGGTTTGTAGGGTTGAAACTTCAGTCGCGAACGCAGGATCTTAGATACGAATGATTTAGAGACGCAATACCAGTTCAAAGTGTAACGGTATTTTTATGGACACACTGTAGTTTTGTAGCATTAGCCATTTCCACAATATTTGTTTTTGCTTGCCTGAATTTTCTAGTAACTGAAGCGAGACACGTTCTTTTATTTCTCCGAAATGAGGCAAAGAGTACGTAATATCAAGGCAGATAACAATTGACTGTTGTATGAACTTCCATTAAGCTCTTGTGCAACTAGTAACTAATTGTTCTTTCACACTAACCGTGTGCAGGGCACGGTTGGAAAAGTAGAAACAGACTGAAAAATTCAATGCCATAGCCGGGATTTGAACCAAGGATCTTTTGGTTTCCGTCCATATGCTCCTACCAACTGCGCTACCATGGCAACAGGCCGTCACAGCACTAAATCCCCCAACTGACTTCTATTTTTACTTTCTCTACTACGTGTAGTAAGTGGGGGAAGTATTGTATTCCAACCCAAAATTCGATACCGAGATTTCACCGGAAATATATTTTTTGAGACCCCCTGAATCCAAAAAAAGCATTTTTGGAAACATGTCCGTGTGTGTGTCTGTATGTGTGTGTGTGTGTGTGTGTGTGTGTGTGTGTCTGTCTGTGAACAGCATAACTCAGAAACGAACAGTCGGATAAACACCAAACTTGGTATTTAGGTTCAGTGTCTTCCAGAGATGCGACACGAAGGTTTTCAGGAAAATCCACCCTGCCCCAGATTACCCTTAACATAGAACATTTTTCGAAAATTTTAATTTTCTCAAAAATGGCTTTAACGATTTTGATTAAAGTATAATATGTTTAAGATATTTTCATGACAAATAAAATGTATATCTTGAATTTTCTGGGAATGTCTTGAAAAGTATTCTTCATTGTGAACGACTTTTGTATAACTGGTAAACCATAAGAGATAGACAAAATTTTACTACACAAAAATGTAGATCGCGTTAAAATACACAATTTATGTCATATACATTTTTTTGGTTGAGTGAACCATTTTCTAGATATTGCTTGTTATTCTCTTAAATTTTTCAATAATTTTCTCAAATGGGAATTCATAATTCATTTTTTTGTCTTGGATATGCAAAGAGTATTTATCTGTGGCAACGGGAATGGTGCTGCACCTAGCAACCAGCTATTAAGAGATATGTATGTGCTTAAAGGCTACTGTATTTCTATATTGCCCTTGTAAATATATATTCCCCTTACATCTACAAGAAAATTAGCAATAAGATAGAGTCTGCAAATGTTTATCTGGATTAACATGAAGTAAATGGAGAATAAGCTATTGTGTAAAAATAGTTTTTACAAGAGTAGAGAAAGTCATGTGAGTGTAACACATCAGCTTTTTCTTGAACAAACCATTAGGTGATCTCAAATTCATTTTGAGATGACGAACCCCAATGGCGGCGATTTATAATGTCTGAAACTGCCTTTCCAATCTTATGTGACTGCTGCGAAATGCATCTGCAACAACTTTGGCAGCAATTATCGTGATTATCAAGAAGTAGGTAGAAAAACAAGATTTTGTATAAGTAATTTGCAAACTAGAGAAAATCGAGTGATTGTAAGTATTTTTGTTTTCTCTTTTTCTTTCCTTTTAAATTCTATCGTAGATCATAAATTTCTTGCATCAATATTAGTGGCATGTTCGTAAGTCTGAGCGGGGAGAGCGCGTTCAGTTGGAAGGAAGGGAACGGAAGGTGCTCAGTGTAGCATGTGAAGTGATTTGCTGAGAAGCGCATTTCCTTCTTCGCGCCCACTCCCTCAACTGTTCGCCTGGAATAAGCTCCTCAAGCCTTACTGGCTTCACGCATGTCGCTTTGCATCGTCATGTCATTCCAATTTTTTCCTGGGTCGCAAATCAAGCAACACCACTTAACTAGGAGCATAATGCAAGGTTAGTAACACTGAACCCCTAATGTAAGATAACGGACGTCAGCGTTTTCCAAGGTCTATCCCCGAATTGCGCTTTTCGTCCCCGGTGAAAGTTCTTCCGTGGAATATTCCTGGATTTAACCAATTGTCTCCCCAACTGCGTCTGCAATGGTATTCCATGACTGTTTAAATTCATTTTTACTTTCTCTACTACGTATAGTATGTGGGGGAAGTATTGCATTCCACACAAAAATTTGATACCAAAAGTTTCACCGGAAATACATGTTTTGAGCTGCCCTGAATCCAAATAAAACATTTTTTGTAACATGTCCATTTGTGTGTCTGTATATCTCTTTGTGTGTGTGTCTGTGAATAGCATAACACAAAAACTAAAGTCGGATAAATACCAAACTTGGTATTTAAATTCACTTTCTTTCAAGGACGACACGAAGACTTTCAAGAAAATCCCCCCACACCAGGCTACTCTTTGCATGGATCATTTTTCAAAAACATTGATTTTCTCAAAAATGGCTCTAACGATTTTGATTAAAATATCTTATGTTTAAGATATGTTCATGACAAATAAAATGTATATCTTGAATTACCTGGGAATGTCCCTAAAATCCCTCTTCATTCTGAATACGCATAACTGGTAAACCCTAAGAGGCAGACAAAATTTTACTCCACAAAAAATGTAGATCTAGTTAAAACACACAATTTGCCATATGCTTTTTTTTGTGGAGTGAACAATTTCCGTGATATTCCTTGTTATTTGTTTGAATTTTTCAATACTTATATTGCAATATAGGAATATTATAACACTTCTGCAAATCTTTATCTCGTGTAACATGAATAAGATGGAGAATAAGCTTTTGTAAAACTATGTACAAGAGTAGAGAAAGTCATGTGAGTGCAACACATCGGATTTTTATAAAATACTGTATAGAAAGTATACTTTAGGAGCAGTCAGATGAAGAGGTATTCAGTAACTGGAGCACAGCATCATAGGCCATAGTAGCAACTTGTGGAAAGATCCGAAGGCCGATCAGTTCTGGACGGCGATATGCGCTACCAAGGACGGGGACCCTAAAGTATCCAACACGATCCAGTCCTAAATCATCTAACGCCGAGGGTGTCCGGAAACACATGTATAACTATGCGAAGACGGAAGAGATAGTACAGATGAAGAAGAAGAAGAAGAAGAAGAAGAACTATGTGTATTTATGTTTTCCCTTCCCTATGCTATATGGTCCTTACAGGTACCGTTCTCCATGAAAACAAATGAATGTCATTTCCTTAGGGCGTACCTCGTAATTTTTACTTTTACTTCTGCGTATGGTAAGTAGGGGAAGTATTGCATTTCTCCCAAAAATTCTACATCGAGATTTCGCCCGAAATTCATGTTTTGAGGTATCTTGAAACCAAAAAAAATTGAAATCATGTCCTGTGTGTCTCTGTCTATGAACAACGTAACTCCAAAAACGAAAAGTGGAATAAATACCAAACTTGGTGTTTGAATTTACAATCTTTCATGCGACACGAATTTTCAAGAAAATCCGCCACCACAGACTAACCTTTGCATGGAACATTTTTTGAAATTTTTTGTTTTCTCAAAAATGGCTCAAATGATTTTGATTAAAATATCATACGTTTAAGGTACTTTCATGGCAAGTGAAATGTATATCTTGAATTCTCGGCGAATGTCCCCAAAAGTCCTCTTCCTTTTTAATGACTTTTGCATAACTGGCAAACTGCAAGGGATAGACGAAACGTTACTATACAAAAACTGCTGGGCTGTTAAAACACATAATTTATGGCATATACTTTTTTTTTGGGGTTCAGGAACTATTTCCAAAATATCCTTTGTTATTTGTTTGAACTTTCCAATACTTATACCTTTTCACAAATGGAAATTCGTTATTCGTTTTTTTTATATCCTGGAAATGCAAGGAGAATGGAATACTCGACATAGCAACCAACTCTTAAAATATTTGACTATCGCTTAAAGCCTACCAATTCCCCTTCATCTACAAGAAAATTAGCAATAAGATTAACATCTCGATATCTCGATTAACATGAAGCATATGGAGAATAAGCGTTTGTAAAAATAGTTTGTACAAGAGTAGAGAAAGTCATGTGAGCGCAACACATCAGATTGTTTTCTTAGTTCATTTGTATTGTCTGTAGGCATACAAGTTCCATGGTGATACATGTGATTAGAACCTAAAGCATTCGAAAACGTCTAAAAACTGAAAGTGTTCAGTAAGCGATTCTATGTTGAAGGAATTTGCTTTTTCCATTCAGGTTTGTGACAAACAACATTGTTTTGGGAGTGGTGAGAAAATCACTGTTATTAAACACGTAAGAACAGAAAAGCACAAAAGTGTTTTGGACTGTGTTTTGACAGAAAGGTGTCACATTTTTTTTCTTTCTCTAGCATGTATATCTTGTAGGTAGAGAAGGTATTGCATTCCACCCAAAAGTTCGATACCCAGATTTAATCGGAAATACATCTTTTGAAGTCCCCTGATTAAAAAAAGTCGGATAAGATGCGACACAAAAGATTTCCAAGAAAACCTCCCCATACCAAACTACCTTTTACATGGAAGATTATTCGAAATTTTTGATTTTCTGAAAAATGGCTTCAAGGATTTTGATTAAAATATCAAATATTAAATATATTTATATGACAAATAAAATTTATATGTTGAATTTTCTGGGAATAGTTGTGAAGTCCTCACTCGGAAGTAACTTGTAAACGTGAAGCAACTTAGGAAAACGTACTATAGAACAAATGTAGATCTCTTTATAACATACAAGCTATTTCAAAGTGTTTTTGTGGCATAAGCCATTTCAGGGAATCCATTATTAATGTTTCGAATTGGTCATTTCTGATATTCTCTTAAGTCCTGTCAACATTCAGTTGTTTCTCACTATTGCATGGAAACAGTATGGAATTTAATGCCAGCATATGCAGTCCAATTCTTAAACATTTGACTAGCGTTGTTCTCTTTGTATCTAAAACGAAATGTTTAGCACAGGTATTTCCACAAACATTTATTTGGATTAAAACGTAGTAGATAGAAAAATGAGTATTAGTAAGAAACGTTTGTATACTCACTAATAAACAATAGAGGGTAGAGAAAGTCATGTGAATGTAGCACATCAGATTTTTTGAAAAAGGTCCATGTGTGTCTCTCTCTGTGAATAGTAAAACTCAAAAACGAAAAGTCGGATCAACACAAACTTGGTATTTAAGTCCAGTACCTTCCAAAGTTGCAACACGAAGATTTCCAAGGGAATCCCCCACCCCAATCTACCCTTTACATAGAACATTTTTTTGAATTTTTTTATTTTCTAAGAAATGGTTCTGGCGAGTTTGATTAAAATAATATATATTAAAGATATTTACATGACAAATAGAATGCATGTCTTGAATTTTATGGGATTGGCCTTTGAAGTCCCTTTCATTGGGAAGGAATTTTGTATAGTATGATTTATGAAGAACTGACACATGTCTTTCTTCAATTATTCTGTTTTAAATTCACTCAATGCCCCAATTTTAGCATCAAATTAAGCGGAATGTTATGGAGTTTCGATTGCCTGTCACTAGATGCGCAGATGTTCATGTTTTATTCTTAAATGTTAGTTTTATTGTCGACAAATTTTTTGAAATGTTGTTCTAGTCAACGTAAAAAGGGAGTACACCTTAAATGAAAGACTCTTCCTTGTAAAGCAATACTAGATTACGAATTCAATAACAGCTACTCAAAGGGCATACCAGAGAGAATGTGGTGTTCGTAATCCTCCCTAAAGAAACATAATACTGGGACTGGTAAACAAATTGGAAACAGCTGGATCTCTGGTGAGCGAAAAACGCAAAACTCGTTCATCTAGGCTTCCTACGGTTGTTGTTGACGTAAGAGCACGACTGGATGAGTCATCCAAAAATCATTAAAACGTTTTTCACAGGAGACAGGGAATAGCTACTCAATGTGTCAGAGAGCTGTGAAAAGTGCAGGCCTGAAGCCGTATAGGATTAGGGTTGTCCGTCAGTTACATGAACCAGATAAGGGTAGACGACTGAATTATTGTCCTTAGTTTCAGGCGTTCATTTGCAAAATCTTGTCATATTGTCCATCACATGGTTCACAGATGAAGCATGGTTCCATTTATCCGGCTGTGTGAACTCAAATAACTCACGCTATTGGGCCAGCAAAAATCCAAACGCCTAAAATCGGAGTTTGGTGCGCACTATCCGTACAGAGAATAGTGCGACCAATTTTGTTTTTTAAACATGTGAACACTGCAGAGTACCGACGGATTTTCATGGAGTTTGCTGAGCAACTAGATGTAGAGCTGAGTCAAGGATACTTTCAGCAGGACGGCGCTATATGCCATACATCAAATGAATTCATGGCACTAATTGCAAGTTTCTTTGACGACCGGATAATTTCCAACCTGTGGCCACCGAGATCTTCGGAATTGACATTGCCGGACTTCTTTCTATGGAGTTACTTAAAAGACAGGGTTTATGCCACACTTCCCCAGACATTGGATGATCTGAAGCACAACATTACATAGGAGATTCAAGCTATTGACAACAGAGTCCTCCAACGAGTGGCTAATAACATGGAATGACGGTTGAGTTGTGCCTTATGCAGGATGGAGGATATTTTCAACATTTGCTATAGAGGTAAATAATCTCCCAAAATTACTCTGCATTTCAGGTATAATAAATTGTCGCTAGCATAACGCATGTTGAAACAATTAAAGATATAAATGTATTAATTCTTCATAAATCACCCTGTATAATCTTATATAACGGGTAAACGTACTACACCAGAAATTTAGATCTGTTTAAAACACAATTTATTTTAAATAACTTTCTTGTGGCATCAGCCATTTCCAGGATATCCGTTATTAATGGTTCGAATTGTTTGATACTTGGCCATTGTTTTAATGTCCTACCAATGTTCACTTGTTTCTCGCAATTCCATTGCAGCAGTATGGAATTTTAATGCCAGCATATGGCATCCAGTTGTTAAACATTTGACTGTCGCTGTTCCCTTTGTATCTATAACGGAATGCGTAATATAGCTACTTCTGAAAAAATCTTATGTGTTACACTCACATGACTTTCTCTACTCTTGTACAAACTATTTTTACAAACGCTTATTCCCTACATGCTTCATGTTAATCGAGATATGGAGAGGTTAATCTTATTGCTAATTTTCTTGTAGATGCAAGGGGAATTGGTAGGCTTTAAGAGATAGTCAAATATTTTAAGAGCCGGTTGCTATGTGGAGTATTCTATTCTCTTTGCATTACCAGGACAAAAAAAATCTGATGTGGAACACTCACATGACTTTCTATACTCTTGTACAAACTATTTTTACAAACTCTTATTCTCCATCTATTTCATATTAATCGAGATAAACATTTACAGCAACGATCTTTTGACATGCAAAGAGAATTACATTTTACACATAGCGACCAGTTCTAAAAATATTTGATAATATCTTAAGGCGTACTATGTTCCCCTTGTTTTGTAATTGCAAGGGCAATATAGAAATACAGTAGCCTTTAAGTATTGACATATATCTTAATAGCTGGTTGCTAGGTGCAGCGCCATTCCCTTTGCCACAGATTATTACTCCTTGCTTATCCAAGGCAAAAAAGTGAATAACGAATTCCCATTTGAGAAAAGTATTGAAAAATTTAAGGGAATAACAAGCAATATCTCGAAAATGGTTCACTCAACAACAAAAATGTATATGACATAAATTGTGTATTTCAACGCGATCTACATTTTTTGTGTAGTAAAATTTTGTCTATCTCTTATGGTTTACCAGTTATACAAAAGTCGTTCACAGTGAAGGATACTTTTGGAGACATTCCCGGAAAATTCAGGATATACATTTTATTTGTCATGAAATTATCTTAAACATATGATATTTTAGTCAAACTCGTTAGAGCCATTTTTGAGAAAAATAAAATGTTCGAAAACTTTTCTATGTAAAGGATAGTCTGGGTTGGGGGATTTTCTTGAAAACCTTCGTGTCGCATCTCTGGAAGTTACTGAACCTAAATACAGACACACACACGGACATGTTTCCAAAGTTGCTTTTTTTGGATTCAGGGGGTCTCAAAACATATATTTCCGGTGAAATCTCGGTATCGAATTTTTGGATGGAATACAATACTTCCCCTACTTACTATACAGTAAAATTTAATAACGAATTTGAATAAAATTTCGGAGTATTGGAAAATTTAAGGGAATAAAAAGCAATATCTCGAAAATGGTTCACTCAACAAAAAAATGTATACGACATAAATTGTGTATTTTAACGCGATCTACATTTTTTGTGCAGTAAAAGTTTGTCTATCTCTTATGGTTTACCAGTTATGCAAAAGTCGTTCACAATGAAGAATACTTTTGGAGACATTCCCAGAAAATTTATGATATACTTTTTATTTTGCCATGGAAATATCTTAAACATACGATATTTTAATCAAAATCGTTAGAGGCATTCTTGAGAAAATCAAAATTTTCGGAAAAATTCCATTTAAAGTGTAATCTCGGATTGGGGATTTTCTTGAAAATTTTCGTGTCGCATCCTTGGAAGATACTAAACTAATACCGAGTTTGGTATTTATCCGACTTTTCGCTTTTGAGTTATGCTGTTCACAGACTGATAGTCACACACATCCACACACGGGCATGTTTCCAAAAATGCTTTATTTGCATTCAGGCCACCTTAAGACATGTATTTCCGGTGAAATCTCGGTGTCGAACTTTGGGTGAAATGCAATACTACCCCTACTTACTATACGTATTAGAGAAAGCAAAAATCATCAGAATAACGTATAATATAGACTCCAGACGTTAATGTAGAAATTATTTTAAACATAATTCCATATTAACAGTTGTATCGGGTTATATATAATATATGGTGGTGTTATTTTCAATCATTTCAGATTTGATTAAAATATGTCGCGGTATCTTTTGTGTTATCTTATTTGCTGAGCGCCTGCTATTGTTTTACTATTTTTAATTCTGAGTTCTTTGTCCTCCGGCTAGCTATTATTATGCAATCGAGCAAATCTCTTGAACAGGGTGTGTAAACGGAAAGGAGTTGTTACTAAAAGATAACACTGATAAAAGACTTTGTTTTTACACTTTTATTGCCGTCACAATTAATTCATTTCACATAATTACTCTTAATACACGCCCGACTGAAACTGTTATATTTTCGAATGTAACTATAATCACTTATTTGCCGCACATTATTAATTCGCGTATTTCACATTTTATAACTAGCTTTACGACGCGAGAGATTCTGTAGAACTGAGCGACGTGTAACCCCGTGGATGATTCTGTTGAACTGCGCGACGTTTGCCTTGTGAATTATTCTGTAGAACTGCGCGTTACCTTTTTTTTTGGGGGGGGGGGAGAAACAGGAATAAAGGTTTAAGGAAAAACAGGTATATGTATAAAGGTTGTAGAAAGGAAAAAGGAAGAGGAAAAGAAGGATCTTGTACTGTGGTGGCGCTATTTATTGGGGGCATAATTGGTATCATGGTGGCTGGTACCGCCGAAGCAAACCTGCGGTTCGTGGGTAATTACTAAAATACGGAGAGGCCCAAAGTGGACACACTCCTCAGTGGTGAATAGGTAAAGGTCATGGCCGAGGCCCTGACAGTAACCTAGAAAACAGTGGTGGCTTAACAGTTGATGATGGTACCGAGCCCGGGCCTGTTACCTCCGGGCATCGGAGTGTCGGTGGTGAGTTAACAGGAGATGGAGGCTCCAATCCCGGGCCTGTTATCTCCGGGAGTTGGCACGTCGTTGTTGATGATGATATACTGGAGGAGGTGGCTGCCGTAGTCTGTCGATCTCATTGAGGGTGTCCATGTTGGTCTGGTTGATGCGCGAGATGATGTCAGTGAAGCGTGTCTCCATGACGACTAACATCTTGCTGACACAGCTGTCCATGTCCAGGGTGCGTCTGTTTATTTGGTCCAGGCATTCTTGTCGTTCGTTGAAGTGGCTGTTCATGTTGTTGGTCAGACGCTTCTTGGTAACGTCGTGGGATTCGTCTATTATATCGGCGATTCCATTAAACTTCGCGCTGATCTGCTCTTCTAGGGTATTCAGCCTGCTGGAGAGGTTTAGCATCTCGGCGTGGAGGTCCTGGATGGCTTCGATGATGGTTGTGTTGGTCGTAGTGTGCTGTTGGAGGAGTTGGTTCGTGACTACTATCTGTTCCTGGATCTGCGGCGAGTTGCTGGAAGATGTGGTGTCCTGGGATGTAGGTGTGAAGTTCTGCGGTGTCTCTGAGCTGTGCGGCGTGGCTCTACGAGGGTAGAGTGGGCAGACGGCCTGGCCAGTGTAGTGCCCCTTGCCCCCACAGGAGGCGCAGAAGCGGCGGCGGTGTCTCAGGTCGTGTGCCCTGCATTCGGAGGTGTTGATCCCGTTACCGCAGTAGTGGCAGCGGGGTGCGGCGTCACAAGACGCGGCGGTGTGCCCGTAAAGGCAGCAGCGACGGCATGGAGTCGGTCGCACACTGCGGCTGGCCTCGATCACCAGTGTTTGCCCTAACAAGGGCATTCCTGCGTGTAGGGCCGCCGAGTAGTCTTCCTCCTCCACGAAGGTTAGACGGACCAGCGGTGTGGGACCTCTGTCGTTCCGCGTTACCCGTCTCTGGCTCGGAATTTATACTCCCTCACCCCGATATGCCTAAACATTATAACAGAGCTGCTATTGGTTAATAAAGCGCGCCAACATTAGCGTCTATTTTTATATTCAATCAAAATTACGAACACATGTGCTCTAGGGAAGATATTCCCTCCATTTCTAAAGAAAAGCGCGCTAATCTGACGTCATCTGCTTGTCTCTTATGATTAATAAACAGCTCAACCCCTCGCTCATTGTTACCCGCTCCTATTGTCAGTTTCAGTGAGATCGTGTAAACTTATTTCTTAACCATGCTTATAATTAACAAACATCTCAAATCATTGTCATACAATAATGCTAATTTACACTACAATCACTCTGGCATTCACAGTGTTGTGATATAAAATACTTCATCAAATAAGTGTGACATTCACAAGAATAATACGAGGTGCAAAAATGCCATGTCGACAAGACTCCAAGAAGTTCCTGAAAAGGATCCAATAGTAAATGGTTTCAGACTATTTAGCTTTTTAACTGAGGACATAAAAACAGCTAAAGGAAATTCCTTTAAAAAGTTCTTAAGAAATTCTTAATTGAAAAGCCATTATACAAATAACAATTAACACAAAAAAACTATAGATATAGCATTAAGTTATCACTGTGTAAATATAGAACCTTTTAATTATCTACATTTGACTATGCTAAAAGCTTGTGTATCGAGTAATCTGGCAATAAGTAGTATTATTATTATTGTTGTTGTTAAAGCCGCTTTAACTTATGATGCAATTAGCGCAATAACATCTAAAAACAATCGGAATAATTATGAATAACGTAAGCTAAGCAGAAGAGTTTCTTTTTATAGACATTATATAAAATCAACATAAGACCTTTAAGTCATGTGTAGCTGCGTAACAAAAGTGTAGCAAATTTTGGAATTCTGCACATTGGGTAGAGCAAAGCAGCATGGCCTTTCTAAGCCTCAGCCTATCTGCTGGCTACATATTCCAGATGGTTGGAGTGATGATGGAGTAATAAGGCATTGGATGGCAAGGGAAACAGGATATATGGAGAAAATCCGCCAAAGCACTGCTTCATATTCCATTAATTTCACTTACGATACCTGGAATCGAACAACAGTCCCCTTGGTAAAAGGAGGGCACTCTAACTACTCAACCACGGCGTAAGTCTGCATTAAAGCTAGAATATAAGAAATAGCTGAAATGGTACGTTGATTCCCAAATACCCAGGAGGACCAGTAATGGTTTCTATACTGCAGTACAGTTAGTTATGATGTTGACTGCCCTAGTACCTACATGCTTGCTGATACCAGGGTGCTGGATTCTAATCCCTGTTAGGTAATGAAGATTTCTCGGTATACTTAGCATGACGTGTCAGTATAAAATGTGTATATATTCTGGTTATTTCATAATCAGTTCGCCTATATTAAGAGTACCGCGGGGCAGATGCCTGAATACATGATTATCCGTACTTTACGCACAACAAATACGTTACATTAAGCATATTTATACAGGATGTTTCAGAAATACTTTTACAAACTTCGTATATGGGTTCCTTACACTACAAGAAGGAAAAAAGTTCTATGAACATATGTCCCATAATCCTTTGTTTTCTCGTTAGGAGGTGTTCAACACAGTGATACACTCATAACACACAAAACTCATAATAAATGTTCGAAATGTCCTCCTCTTGCTTCTATGCATGCCTGTACTCATCGAATCATGGAATGTCGCACCCTGTCAAAAACTCCGGGATGGAGTCGAATGGTTTCGCAGGCTTCCATGACACATCAATGAAGCGTTTCTGCATCTGGGATGGCTGCTCCATAACCAATGATTTAAGATGCCTCCAGAGGTAAAAATCCACAGGATTGAGGTCGAGAGAACGTGCAGGCCATGGAACTGGTCCTCCTCTGCCTATCCATCGGTCATGGTAGATACTAATCAGTGCATCTCGAACAATACGACTAAAATGTGCCGGAGCCAGGCATTTATCACATTTATGAGCAAGGCGACGATAAACAGCGACAAAGGTTGGATGACTCGGTTGTCTTCGGTCTGGAAACTCCATGTGATAGAGCCGTGCAGCCTCGCGTCCATTACCATTCGCGCGACCATACATAAAAATCATGTCTCCCTGTTCACGAAATGAATATCCAGCAATGGTAGAACGAAACACGTGCAGTTAACTCACTACATGTACACAATTGAAACATTGAAGACATACTAATGACAAATGACAAACATAAACATGTCTCCATGGCAACACTTCGCCATCTACCGTATGTAGTACAATGGGTTAATGCCTTCTATGAATGCATAGAGAAATGAAGTTTTGAGGTTGGACCCCGAAGGCCGTTGAATTCACACTTTCATTGTGACAGGAATAACGCGAAAACCAAGGATTATGGGACGTATGTTCATATGAACTTTTTTCCTTCTTTTGGTGTGAGGAACCCATACCCGAAGTTTGTAAAAGTATTTCCGAAACACCCGGTGTAGCAAGTTTAACTGTCCACAAAGTTAGCCAATAAAACAAAGAAGAAGGGAATACAACACAAAAAAACCCTAAGTGTTACATTCACGTGTCTTTCTGTACCCTCTGTCGCTTATTAGTGGGCGTACAAATTATTCCTACGAAAGTCTATTTTCGTATCTACAAGGGCTGGATAAAAAGAAATGAGAACTATTTTTTCTCTGAATTTACTTTATTGACAGAGGTACTTATAGATACACATCTTCAGTGTAATCGCCCCCGTTATTTATGATCTTTTATCAAATGTTCGGAAGGCGTCGTGTACGATCTGCGCATCGATTTCTGTTGATGTCCCGTATTGACCGCCCTATAGCATGGACAATGTCATCTCTGGTGTTGCACCGGGTCTTAGCAGTGGTTCTTTTACTTTGGCAAAGAGATCGTAATCATAGGGACTCATGTCGGGTGAGTAAGGTGGATGTTCCAGAATCTCCCATTGCCAGCGCCGCAAGAGGCCCTGGACAGCAGCATCGGTGTGGCATCTTACATTGTCATGCAGAATGATGGGGTGCTGTTCCATGAAATGTCGTCGCTGTTGAACTGTTCAAATCCTTTCTTCCTTGTTGGACGTTGATCGCCACTGGACTGCGCATGAGTTAGCAGCAGAATTCGGAGTGTGCCACAAAACTGTGCTCCACATTCTGCACGATATTCTGGGTTACCGCCAAATTGCAGCACGTTGATCCTCATGAAATTTCCGAGGTGCATCAATGGCACCGTTATGCAGTCGCACAGGATTTGTTGGGCTGGTAACGACTTTCTTCGACGAATCGTCGCTATGGACGAAACCTGGGCGCTTATACGAACAAAACTTGAAACGCCAATCCAATGAATGGAGGCTTCTCGGTTCCCCTCGTCCAAAGAAAGTGAGCGCTACACAAGGTGCTGTGAAAGTGATGTTCATTGTGGCATTGATAGGGTGATACTGCATCACGCTGTACCACCAAGGGTGACGATAGACGCCGCCTACTACTGTATGTTCCTGCAACACCACCTTCGTCCAGCGCTCAGGCGAAAGCGACGACATTTCATGGAACAGCACCCCATCATTCTGCATGACTATGTAAGATGCCATACCGCTGCTGCTGTCCAGGACCTCTTGCGGCGCTGGCAATGGGAGATTCTGGAACAGCCACCGTACTCACCCGACATGAGTCCGTATGATTACGATCTCTTTGACAAAGTGAAAGAACCACTGCTACGGATCCGGTGCAACACCAGATGACAATTATCCATGCTATAGGGCGCTCAATACGGGACATCGACAGACATAGATGCGCAGATTGCATACGACGCCTTCCGAACATTTGATAAAAGGTCATAAATAACGGGTCGATTATATTGAAGGTGTGTAACTAACTATAAGTACCTCTGTCAATAAAGTAATTTCAGAGACAAAATAGTTCACAGCACTTTTTATCCAGCCCTTTATTTCATTTTAATCGAGATAAATCTTTCCAGAAATAGCTGCATTACATAAAATTCTATACTCTTTCCATCACATCGTGAGAAACAGCTGAAAATCGGCAGGACTTTAAAAAATGCCAAGTATTGAACAATTCGAACCATTAATAACGTATAGGTATCTCGAAAACGGCACATGCCGCAAAAATAAACTGTGTGTTTTAAAGAGATCTAGATTTTTTTGTATAGTGGGTTTTCGTCTATCGCTTAACGTTTACCATATAAACAAGATTATACAAAATTTCTTCACGAATTTCGCAGGCTACTCCCAGAAAATTCAAAATATAAATTTTATTTGTCACGTAAATATCTTTAATATATATATTTTAATCAAAACCGTTATAGCAATTTTTTAGAAAATAATAAATTTTCATAAATATTCCTTGAAAACGTGGGGGAATTTTCTTGAAAAATCCTGTGTCGCATCTTTGAAATAGCCTAAATATTATGTTTGGCATGCATCAGAGTTTTCGCTTTTGAGCTATAATGTACACAGATACACACAAAAACAGAGACGGACCTTTTTGTAAAAATATTTTATTTGGATTCAGGGGGTTTCAAAACACATATTTCCGGTGAAATCTAGATATCAAATATTTGGGTAGAATGCAACACCTTCACCTATGTGTACGTGGTAGAGAAAGCAAAATATATGTGTAAACAATGAAACAAAGCTTCTAATGCCAATTAGACATTGTTTATCTAAGTAGATTTTATTGCTATATTATGCTAACGCAATAAAGTCAGATTTTCTGGTGCAACAAAGGATAGAAAACTCGTCGAATGCCCAGGGTTCTGACTTCTCAGCCCTGAGTTCCCGGATTCAGCTCTCGGATTCCGCAAGAGAATTTTTCTTTAATTATAATCTCTCTCTACGCTTGGTAAAGTCGGAAAGCATGCATGTGTGAGTGAATATATGTTTAATGTTAAACAAGATTAAAGACAAACGTTAAAGAAAGAACCAATATAAGTGAAACAATTGCAAAAATCTCATGTGTTACACTCACATGACTTTCTCTACTATTGTACCAACTATTTTTACAAACGCTTATTCTCCATATGCTTCATGTTAATCGAGATATCGAGATGTTAATCTTATTGCTAATTTTCTTGTAGATGCAAAGGGAATTGATAGGCTTTAAGCGATAGTCAAATATTTTAAGAGCTGGTTGCTATGTGGAGTATTCCATTCTCTTTGCATTATCAGGACAATAAAAATGAATAACGAATTCCCATTTGAGAAAAAGTAGAAGTATTGGAAAATTTAAGGGAATGACAAGCAATATCTCGAAAAGGGCCAACTCAACAAAAAATGTATATGACATAAATGGTGTATTTTAACGTGATCTACATTTGTGTAGTAAACGTTTGTCTATCTGTTATGGTTTACCAGTTATGCAAAAGTCGTTCACAATGAAGAATACTTTTGGAGACATTCCCAGAAAATTCAAGATATACATTTCATTTGTCATAAAAATATCTTAAACATATGATATTGTAATCAAAATCTTTAGAGCCGTTTTTGAGAAAATTAAAGTTTTCGAAAAATCTTCCATGTAAAGGGCAATCTGGGGTGGGAGGATTTTCTTGAAAACCTTCGTGTCGCATCTTTGGAAGATACTGAACCTAAATATCAAGTTTGGTGTTTATCCGACTGTTCGTTTCTGAGTTATGCTGTTTACAGACACACACACACACACACGGACATGTTTCCAAAAATGATTTATTTGGATTCAGGGGCCCTAAAACATATATTTCCGGTGAAATCTCTGTATTGAATTTTTGGGTGGAATACAATACTTCCCCTACTTACTATACGTAGTAGAGAAAGTAAAAACCTGATGTAATACATTTACATGTCTTTGTCTACCCTCTATCGCTTATTAGTGAGTATACAAACTATTCTTACTAAATGGAATTAATTGTTATTTCACACAAGCCGTGTGTTGGACAGGGTTGGAAAGGTAGAATCAGATGACTGAAAAATTCAATGCCATAGCCGGGATTTGAACCACGGATCTCCCGGTCTCCGTCCGGTTGCTCTAACCACTGAGCTACCATGGCCGACACGACATTAAATTCTCCAGCTGATTCGCATTTTTCCCGGTAAACCACAAGGAGATCTCAAATTGTATTGAGATGTCATACCCCAATGGCGACTTACAAACATGTAAGTACTTAAGTCCCGGGCTTTATAGTTGCAACCACTATTAGGTCAATTAATGGAATTAATTGTTCTTTCACACAAGCCGTGTGTTGGACAGGGTTGGAAAGGTAGAATCAGATGACTGAAAAATTCAATGCCATAGCCGGGATTTGAACCACGGATCTCCCGGTCTCCGTCCGGTTGCTCTAACCACTGAGCTACCATGGCAACATGCCGACACGACATTAAATTCTCCAGCTGATTCGCATTTTTCCCGGTAAACCACAAGGAGATCTCAAATTGTATTGAGATGTCATACCCCAATGGCGACTTACAAACATGTAAGTACTTAAGTCCCGGGCTTTATAGTTGCAACCACTATTAGGTCAATTAATGGAATTAATTGTTCTTTCACACAAGCCGTGTGTTGGACAGGGTTGGAAAGGTTATTCTTACTAAAGCTTATTTTTTACCTACTAGGTTTTAATCCTAAAAGAACCTTTTTATAAATTGCTGCATTACACATTTCGTTATAGATAGAGAGAGCAGCGATATACAAATGTTTAAGAACTGGACGCTATATGCTGGACTTGAAATTCCATACTGTTTCCATGCAATCGCGAGAAAAAACTGAATGTTGAAATGACTTTAAAGCATGACCAAGAGTTTAATAATTCGAACTTAGGGGTCTCGGGTTCGATTCACGGCTGGGGGTGTGCAATTTTTCTCTATCCTCCCCAGAGTCTACTGGAAGTATGAATGGGAGTGTGAATGTGTGTATGATCTAATAATTAAAAATCAAAAGTGCAAGACACTCAACGACAAGAGAATACAGGATAACACCATTGCCAATAAGCAATAAGTCCCAAAGGAAAGATCGCCGATAAGACAAATGTAGTTAAAGGCGGGATATAAGTGGAACTAAAAAAAATGTCGAACTATTCGTACCATCAATAACGGATATTCAGAAATGACTTATGTGAAATAAACTGTATGTTTTAAAGAGATCTACATTTTTTGTGTAGTAAGTTTTCGTCTGTCGCTTAACGTTTACTAGTTATACAAGATTATACAAACTTTATTCAAAATTATTCCAAGATAACTCAAGATAAACATTTTTTTCCATATAAATATCTTTAATATATGATATTTTAATCAAAATCATTAAAACCATTTTTGAGAAAGTCCAAATTTTCGAAACTTTGGCCATATAAACGGTAGTTGGAGGTGGGAGATTTTTTGAACATATTCGTGTTGCATCCTTGACTTAAATACCAAGTTTGGTATTTATCCGAATTTTCGTTTTTGAGTTATACTGCTCACACACACACGGACCTTTTTCTAAAAGTGCTTTTTTTGGATTCGTAGGGCTTCAAAACATGTATTTCCAGTGAAATCTCCGTATCGAATATTTTGGTGGAGTAGAGAAAGTAAAAATGACATGTAGGTAACTCCCTCAATAGAGATTCGAACTCTACAGATTTTAAAGTCAGGTCGACATGCTATTCGTACAACACGGAAATGGTTCTTTTGGTATCTAGTTAACTCGAGATGATTTCGTATAAACGCGCGAACAAAGCCCAGTGCTTTAGCAGTCGCACCATATGCTAATCATATAAAATCTCATCCTTCTGTTTACTTTACGAGGGGCACTATTTATATTTTGAGCCTAATAATTAAAACAAAGTAATTTCTGATTGAAA
Organism: Deroplatys truncata; assembly: GCA_030765065.1. Classification (NCBI taxonomy): domain Eukaryota; kingdom Metazoa; phylum Arthropoda; class Insecta; order Mantodea; family Mantidae; genus Deroplatys; species Deroplatys truncata. Next base: position 168,153,488 of record CM060979.1, read on the forward strand.
ACTGCTTTATTGTTTTTCAAAATATTCTCCCTTTTGATCAATACACTTTTGCATCCGTTTGAACCATTTGTCAAAGCATTTATTCCAGTCTTCTTGAAACACTTCCACAACATGGTTTTTGAAGGCAACAACGGCTTCTTCTGCCAATGAAAATCGTTGTCCACGCAATTTATTCTTGATGTTCGGGAACAAAAAGAAGTCATTGGGTGCCAAATCAGGACTGTATTGCAGATGACCCATCAATTCGATTTTTTGAGCCTTCAAATACTCTGTTGTTAGACGAGATGTGTGTGCTCTCGCATTGTCTTGATGAAGAACGCTCCTACGGTTCTTGTTGGTTTTCCTTACTTCACCGAAGAACTTCCGGCAAACAAATGGTTGTGTACCATTCGGCATTGACCGTTTTACGTTCCTCTAAAGGCACTGTTGCCACATGGCCAGTTTTGCTGAAAAAGCAGGCGACCATTTGCTTCGAAGTGCTTCGAGTGCGAACAACGTTTGTTGGATTTGCTTCATCTTGAAACACACATACAGTCGACTGCTGTTTACGTTCCGGCTCATACGCATAGATCCATGATTCGTCACCTGTTACAATCTTATATACGTCTTTTTAGGCAGCGTCATTCTATTTCTTGAGCATTTTTATACACCAATCGACACGAGCATCTTTTTGAGATTGCGTCAAATTATGTGGGACCCAACGAGAGCAAACCTTTTTCACGGCTAAATAATTATTCAATATTTTATATATGCTGGTGGAACTAATGCCTAGAGTCGCCGCAATCTCACAATATGTCACATTACGATATTTTATTATTAGTTTTTGCACAGCATCAGTGTTTTCTGGCACAACAACTGATTTTGGACGACCTTCACGAATTTCATCATTTAGCGAAGGCGGCCACTATTAAATTCGTTATACCAGCGTTTTACAGTGGCAAAGAATGGAGGTTTGTCGCCAAATGTGGAAGTTAGTTGATCGTCGCACTCTTGTCTTGATAATCCATTTCGAAAGTCGTAATGAATCATTGCACGAACATTTTCACAAGTTCATTCCATGTTTTTGTTGACGCACAATTTTCAAGTTAGTGTAAACAATACAAATGACACTTTATTGACAAAATCTTTGAAGTAGATTATGGTGAAAAATGTCAAACTTTCCATTGGAAACGTCAGATGACACCTACAACATTCAGGGTTGCCAAGGCTCAAAATATAAATAGTGTCCCTCGTATGTTAAGCAGGATAAATCTGTCCATAAATATTTAGCAGTTAAGCAATAGCTGCTAATTACCACGTTTCAGTGATCCTGGATGAACAAGGATTTGATCAAGAACGGTGCACATGTCTGATGTGAAGCCCACTGGATGGTACGGTAATACCAAACGCTTGTCTTGTTCAGTGCAAAGAGTACAGTATAATACGCGCATGTAATGGTTAGTTTCCCATTCTGTACCAATACACATGTTGGAACAGTAAGTACATGCTTGTGTGAGTTACGAGGGCTGTCCCAGAAGTACCCGATCTAACAAAGAAAACACAAAATATTTGGGAAAAAACATCTTTATTTCTCCATTTAGTCTCCTTTCAGCTCGATACACTTTTCCCTGCGATGTTCAATAGCTTCGATATCCTCTTTATAGTGAGAACCGTCGAGTTCTGCCATCAACTGCAAACTCCATCTCTTCATTATTGGTAAATCTTTTACCACCAAGCCATTTCTTCAACTTTGGAAACAGAAAATACTCAGAGGGAGCTAAGTGGGCAAATAGGCTGCAAGAGGAAGCAATTCGAACTTTAACTCATTGATTTTGGCCATGGCGATAATGGTTGTGTGAAATGCTGCATTCTCTTGATGAAACAGAACTTTCTTTTTCGCTAAATGCGGCCATTTTTTGCTGCTTTTCATCATTCAAACGCTGCAATAAGTTTGCATAATACTCACCATTGATTGATTTTCCTTTTAGAAGATAATCAATGAAACTTATCCCACGCGCATACCAAAAAACTGATGCCATGACCTTGCCTGCAGATGGAACTTTCTTCGCCTTCTTTGGAGCCGATTCTCCCCTTTCAATCCCTGTTTTGACTGTTCCTTCGTCTAAGGTGTGAAGTGATGACACCATGTTTCATCCATAGTTATAAATCCACGCAAAAACTCGGTTTTATTGCAGCAGAACATCACCAAACACTCGATTGAAACATCCTCACGACGCTGCTTTTGTTGCATTGTGAGTAAACGCGGCACCCATCTTGAGTACAGCTTTCTCATGTCCAAATTTTCAGTTAATATGTGATGTACAGCACTTTTTGAAATGCCTACGATGTCTGCTATGTCGCGCACTTTCAGTCGACGGTCATCCAATACCATTTTGTGGATTTTCTTCACAATTTCTGGCGTGGTCACCTCATTTGGTCGATCACTGCGATGTTCGTCTTGGTAGCTCGTACAGCCTCGCTTAAACTCTGCCACTCAATATTATACTGTTGTAAACGAAGGAGCAGACTCCCCCAGAGTATAATCTAGCTCAGCTTTAATATTAGTGTACTAAGACCTTTCAAATGAAAGTATTGAATCACATAAACATGGCCAGTTTTATTCATATTTGCAAATTCGCTGACAGAGTTCACTATTGATGACTACCAACCAATTACTAAACAAAGTAGCATCGTCAAACTTCAAACTTAAGCTTTATAAAGGTGGTACTTTCTACCATAGTCATTTGTTTGATATACCAAACGCTATATATACGTCAGGTGGGGTACTTCTGGGATTGCCCTCGTACGTTTCATTTTGACTGGCAAATGAAGACGTTTCATAAAATTACATTTGAATTATGTTCATGTGGCACACCTGTCATTATACTACATGTATAACCTCATGCTCCTAACCTCAAAATTCTTAGTTTGATACGTATTTCTACTCCGCAATTTTCAGCACATTGTTTTTCCTCACCTATTGTAAATCAAGTAAGAATAAAAAGCTATTCATCGGCTAAATTTAAGGCACGCTCGTCGTATTCGTAATATCTTATACTCTGTCGCGGTATCGTTCGTGTTATCTTATTTGCTGAGCGCCTGTTATTGTTTTACTATTTTGACTTTTGCGTTCTTTGTCCTCCGGCTAGCTATTATTACTCAGTCGAGCAAATCTCTTGAACAGGGTGTGTAAACGGAAAGGAGTTGTTACTAAAAGATAACACTGATAAATGAATTTGTTTTTACACTTTTATTGCCGTCACACTTCAATAATTTCACATATTTACTCTTGATACACGCCCGACTTAACTGTTATATTTTTGAATGTAACTATAATCACTTATTTGCCGCACATTATTAATTCGAGTATTTCACATTTTGTAACTAACTTTATGACGCGAGAGAGATTCTGTAGAATTGCGTAACGTGTAGTTCGTGAATGATTCTGTTAAACTGCGCGACGTGTAACCCGTGAATGATTCTGTTGAACTGTGTGTTACCTGCCCCCAGCTTTAGAATTTATACTCCCTCACCCCGATATGCCTAAACATCATAACGGAGCTGCTATTGGTTAATAAAGCGCGCCAACATTAGCGTCTATTTTTATATCCAATCAAAATTACGAACACATATGCTCTAGGAAAGAAATTCCCTCCATTTCTAAAGAAAGGCACGCTACTCTGACGTCATTTGCTTGTCTCTTCTAATTGATAAACAACTCACCCCCTCGTTTCATTGTTATCCGCTCCTATTGCCAGTTTCAGTGAGGCCGTGTAAACTTATTTCCTAACAATGCTTATAATTAACAAACATCTCAAATAATTGCTATACAATAATGCTAATTTACACTACAATCACTCTGGCATTTACAGTGTTGTGATATAAAATACTGCCTCAACTCTCAATCTTTGAAACAAAATATTTTGAGAAACTAAAATTTTACACTTTTTTCTTTGTAAACAGTTGTTTGTTTTGGGGTAAGTTTCTGTAATTCTTCTCGTCGTTTCTAACGCTCCCCGTATGGCTTCTGACCTTGGGGGACACCCCATTCCACCAGCGATGATTCGACCCATTTCTAAGGCGGAGGCACCTCGGGCGGAATCCTTTGGGCCTTGGGGATACTTCGCATGAGCAAGTCAGAGGTGAAGGCGTGGTTAGGGTCGACTTAAAATCACCACCCCAGAGCCGAGATTCGAATCCCACACCCTCAGTGCGAGAGTCGGAAACGAAACCACTGCGCAGTCCTCCGCCCGTAATTCTTCTCCTTGTATCCCTAAAACGTGTCTAAATTAATTTTCAATCTGAGAATATACTATTTTTCATTTAAAGTTTTGCTGTTCAGACATACAGGCGCGCACATATACATATATAAATGGATGTCCTTCAAATAATTTTTTTTTCAGGAAACTCTTGATTACATCACAAATTGTGTTTTTGATATAGGTTATGTGTATGTCTGTACATTATGTACATATACCCATCAGTTCTTCTATGAATTAAATAACTCAAAACGAAATGTCAAAGTCAGTATTTCCGTCAGAAGTTTTCCTAAGAAACGAAGGAAAATCTCCCGAAAACTTCATTACTCAGCTAAAAACATATTTAGAGAAATTGTGATATTTCATTTCCTCAAAATGATTCTAACAAAAGACGTTTTTGAGTTCTAAAGCTTGTAATCAAAATCATTAGAGCCGTTTTTGAAAAAATGAAAATTTTCGAAAAATGCTTCATGTAAAGGGTAGTCTGGGGCGGCGGAATTTTCTTGAAAATCTTCGTGTCCAATCCTTGAAAGATACTAAGCCTAAATAGCAAGTTTGGTATTTATTTTTGAGTTAAGCTGTTCACAGACACACAACACACATCCAGACAGACACACACACGCGGACTTTTTTCTAAAAACGATTGTTTTTACTCATTGGGCTTCAAAACATGTCTTTCCGGTGAAATCTCGGTATCGAATTTTTGGAGAGAATGCAATACTTCCCCTACTTACTAGTAGAGAATGTAAAATATTACTGGTGAGCCTCATTCCCATTTAAAACGTTACTTTTGATCAGTAGAAACATTGTTCACTTGTTCAATGTCGAAGGGATGAATTTTGGTTATGTACAGAAGCAAACATCGATATAGCGGATAGATCTACTACTGTTGAGTATGGTACATTTCTTATTAACCATATCACATACACTATGTGATCAAACGTATCCGGACACCCCACAAACTTACGTTTTTCATCTTAGGTGCATTGCGCTGCCACCTATTGCCTGGTACATATTATCCACAACCTCAGTAGTCATTAGACATCATGAAACAGCAGAATGGGACACTCCGTGGAACTCACGGACTTCGAACGTGATCAGGTGATTGGGTGTCACTTGTGTCAGAAGTCTGTACGCGAGATTTCCAGACTCCTAAACATCCCTAGGTCCACTGTTTCTCATGTGATAGTGAAGTGGAAACGCGAAGGGACCTGTACAGCACAAAAGCGTACAGGCCGACCTCGTCTGTTGACTGATAGAGACCGCCGACATTTGAAGAGGGTCGTAAAGAGTAATAGGCAGACATCTATTCAGACCATCACACAGGAATTCCAACCTGCATCAGGATCCACTCCAAGTACTATGACAGTTAGACGTGATGTGAGAAACCTTGGATTCCATGGTCGGGCGGCTGCTCATAAGCCACACATCATGCAGGAAAATGCCAAACGACGCCTCGCTTGGTGTAAGGAGCGTCTACATTACACGATTGAACAGTGACAAAACGTTTAATGGAGTGACGAATCATGGTGCACAATGTGACGATCCGAAGGTAGGGTGTGGGTATGGCGAATGCCCGGTGAACATCTGCCAGCGTGTGTAGTGCCAACAGTGAAATTCGGAGGTGGTGGTGTTATGGTGTAGTCGTTTTTTTCCTGGAGGGGGCTTGCAACCCTTGTTGTTTTGCGTGGCACGATCACAGCCCAGACCTACATTGATATTTTAAGCACCCTCTTGATTCCCACTTTTGAAGAGTAATTCGGGGATGGCGATTGCATTTTTCATTACGATCGAGCACCTTTTCATAATGCATGGGCTTTGGCGGAGTGCTTACACGACAATAACATCCTGTAATGGACTGGCGTGCACAGAGTCCTGACTTGAATCCTATAGAACACCTTTGGGATGTTTTGAAACGCCTCACCGACCTACATCGAGACCTGTCCTCCCTTCCGCACTCCGTGAACAATGGGATGCCATTCCCCAAGAAACTTCCAGCATTACTGATGGAGGACGCCACGAACTTGTACGTCATTTTCAGCCAGGTGTCCGGATCACGTAGTGTAACTAATGCTTGATCTCTCACAGTAGCAGTACTCGCAGAACACACTTTAAGCCGCACAAGAGCAACTCACAATTTCACTTATGAACTGCTCATTTGCGAGCACGCTCGTTTATACAGTCCCTGACTTTTGGAGAGAATTCTAGAATATTCCGGAGGCGGGGAGAAAGAAGATTTCTGAACAATCGCTTTATCTCTTGATAATGCTTTCTTGTGTTTAGGCTGGTGAGACAGCTATCCCGTCGGGTCATCTCTTCACTCGGCCACTCGATTGGTCGGCCGGTCGGAACCTTCTATATTATAACCGAAACCCATAGCTGCGTCATAGTGTTATAACAAAGAATATCTCAGAAATGTTAACGCAACCAAAAGCGTTATTTGACACAAGTTGTGTTAACTAAGAAGACATACATATTTTGTGTAGTAAGATTCTGGTTGTCTCTCAGTTTATCAATTATACAAGTCATTCAGAATGAAGAGGACTTCACAGACATTTCGCAGGCAATCCAAGATACACATTTTATCATGCAAAAATCTTAAACATATGGTATTTTAATAAAAATCAGTAGGAACCATTTTGAGGAAATAAAAAGGGTAGTTTGGAGTGAGGAGAGTTTCTTGAAAATCATTTTGTGGCATCGTTGAAAAAACGCTGAACATAACTATCAAGTTTGGAATTTAAACAACTTTACCTCTTTTAGGCAAGGTTAACAAGACACACAAATCTTCTTCTTTTGGATTGAGGGAGCCTCATAACGTGTATTTTCGTTGAAATCTCGGTATCGAATTCTTGGATGGAAAGCAGTATTTCTTGTACTTTGGTAAGCAGTAGGGAAAGAATAAGGAGGGAGTCATCACGCGCACTGCGACCTACAGCAGATCTATTGCGACTACCGTTCCCCAGGAGGGAGGGATAAAGTGAAACAACTACAGGAGGCTACAGGCCGGAGAGACGCGCGGAAGTCACTAACAGTTCCAGACTCGACGACCCACCCTACCGCTGTAGTGAGATAGACCCTCTAGGATCCACGGGAAATACTCTTTCCTTTCAGAAAACATCCGGCCCCGTCGTATCCTGAAATCTAGACAGAAGTGTGGGAGAAGGCATGATGGAAAGGAAATCATGGTAGATTGGAAAACACCCAGCATTCGTCTACCGACCATAGAATACTACAAAAATCCAAGATTAAAGTGCGCGATAGACAGAATTTGGACTCGGGACCTCCTAAATGCGAACCTCATACATTACCGCGGACCTATCTCAGTCCGCAGTAGTAAAAGTAAAGAATAAATAATGATTTAAAAAATTATTTCCTTATGGCAGTTGTAGGCTAAAAAACCATTCCTCAACCCCGGTTTAATACATTTTAGGTAGTATATACAAAGTGAGTACATAGACTTGGTTTTACTTTCTCTAGCAGGGAAAGTACGGCATTTCACCCAAAAATTCGATACCGAGATTTCACCGAAAATAAATGTTTTTAAATGACCTGAATCCAGATAAAGCGTTTCTGAAAATATGCCCGTGTGTGTCTGTCTGTGAATAGCATAACTCGAAAACGAAACTTGGTGTTTGATTTTAATATCTTCAAAGGATGAGACACGAAGATTTTCAAGGAAACCACCCCCACTCCAGAATACTCTTTACATCTAACATTTTTCAAAGTTTTTGTTTTTCTCAAAAATAGCTCTAACTACTTTGATTAAAATATCATATTTTTAAGATATTCTCATGGCAAATGAAATGTATATCATGAATTTTCTGGGAATGTCCCCAAAAGTCCTCTCATTCTGAATGACTTTCGCATAAATGGTAAACCGTAAGAGATAGACAACATTTTACCTCACAAAAATGTTGATCTCGTTAAAACGCACAATTCATGTCATATACGTTTTTTCGAGTGAACTATTTCCGAGATATTATATATTTTTTTTGAATTTTCCAATATTTGTACTCTTTCTCAAATGGGAATTCATTATCCGTTTTTTTATGTCCTGGACATGCAAAGAGAATGGAATGCTCCACATAGCAACCAGTTCTTAAAAGATTGTACTATCGCTTAAAGCCTACCATATTCCCCTTGTGCCTACAAGAAAATTAACAATAATATTCTGCAAATGTTTATCTCGATTAACATGAGGTAGATGGAGAATAAGCGTTTGTAAAAACAGTTTGCACAAGAGTAGAGAAAGTCGTGTGAATGCAACACGGATTATTTCGTTAGGTGAATATAAACTACTGCAATTATTTTCCACATGCCGCTTATAAAAGTGTGATTGTTATAAACAAATACTAATAAAATATCCACTATTTTACGACTTCAGCAAAGAGTCATCCACTTTGAGCTGTTGGCAGAAAATATAAGCTGTAAATGAATATTTAAAGCACAGTGTTTCCATTTACATTCGTTTTATTATTAAACAATAATTTCGGTTTGTTTTGTTACTTATGCTTACATCCGTGCTCTACATTTTCTTGCCAGAAAATAATCCAGACTAGTTTCCGGGGTCTGTGGGGGATACAATTCGCACATCCTTGAAAGCTCATAATGCTAAGCCTAGAATCAGGAAGTTGTTGTGTTGGTTCATAAGCCGGAGTAACAGCTAATGGAAGTAAGTTTCTAACCGTTGGATCTCCAGTTGGATTATAGTGGAGTATTTACTAAGCTGTTTCAACATCTATATGAGTTCTTGTGCTTCAGTCCGGCTTTTTAAACGCACGCTATACAACTCGTCGTACAAAGGGAACGGTTTTGAAAAGTTATAGCGCCTAGTTGAGGGGAAACTAAATGGAGAGAATTACCAAGAATGAAACTTTTAGTGTTTTGTGCAGTTTCAATGATTGGATTTGCCTCTTTAATATATTTTATATATATACACCAAGAGACCCAAAAAACTACGAACCGGTTGCGCTGTGTTTTTCCTGTCCGCGTCCTCGGCGCTCGGTGCCGTCTGCCGGTAACATAGAAAGGCGCCAATGAAACCATACAACATTTTTAAAACTACTTTTAAAGGCTTTATTTACCAACTTTATGAAAGCAGATGCTGTAACTGGCCACCGTCGTGGCACCTCTTTTGGAAACTATCCATCACTCGCCGTAGTTCACGTTGAGAAATGCTGGCAATATCCTGGCGGATAATTTGTTTTAATTCTTCCACGGTGTGTGAGTTTGTCTTGTATACTTTGTTTTAAGTTGCCCCAGAGATAGAAATCGCAGAGGGTTAGGTCGGGGGACGGAAGGGGCCACAAACCTCTACTAATAATTCTATCCTCAAACACACTTTCATAAAGTTGGTAAGTAAAGCCTTTAAAAGTAGTTTTAAAAATGTTGTATGGTTTCATCTGCGCCTTTCTATGATAGCGGCAGACGACAACGAGCGAGAGGAAGCGGACAGGAAAAACACCGCGCAGCCGGTTCGTAGTTTTTTGGCCCTCCCTGTATATATACATATTATTGTACGCACACTACTTATATTTTAAATTTATTTTTAAAAATGGTACTGTTTCTGTAATTTTATACTGCGAATTCTGCAACACTTCAAAGAAAAATTATGCTGTGTTACATTCATATGACTTTTCCTGTCCTCTTTCGTTAATGGGTATACAAGCTAGCTTATTTTTCCATCTACTTCATTTTAATTCCAGCTAAACCGTTGTAGAAATACCTACATTACACAAAGACAATTGCAATAATCAAATGTTTAAGAAGGACGCTATAGACCTTTATATTCCATACTCTTTCCGTGCAATACCGAGAAACAACTGAAAATCTACAGGACTATAAAAGAAAGACTAAGTACATATTGAACAATTCAAACTACTAATAACGGATATTTCGGAAATGGCTTATACGATAACAAAGTTACTTGGAATGAATCGTGTGTATTAAAGAGATCTACATTTTTTGTGTAGTACGTTTTCTTTTAACAGAACAAGATTTTACAAAGTTCCTTCCGAATGAAGAGGACTTCATAGGATATTCCCAGAAAGTTAAAGATATACGTTTTATTTGTAATGCCAATATATATATGAAAACAAAAATTTTGAAAAAATGTTCCATGTAAAGATTAGTTTGGGGTAGGTGGATTTTCTTGTGGGAAAATGTTTATGTCGCCATCTTTGAAATGTACTAAACCTAAATCCAAGTTTAGTATTTATCCTACTTTTGTTTTTGAGTTATTCTGTTCGCCGACACTCGCATGGACCTTTTTCTAAAAATATGCAACACATTCACATGACTTTCTCTAACCTCTATTTTTCTTAGTAGGATACAATCTTACTAATGCTTATTTCTCTATCTACTATAGTTAATCCAAATAAACCTTTGCAAAATGGCTACATTACACATTTCGTTATAAATACAAAGGGAACAGCGATAGTCAAATGTTTAAGAACTGGACACTATATGATGGTCTTAAAATTCCATAGCGTTTCCATGCAACTACAAGAAACAACTGAAAAAGATATGATTTAAAAAGAATAAGTATTGAACCTTTCGAACCTTTAATAACGGATATCTCAGAAACGGCTTATGCCACAAAAAGTTTATTTAAGTAACTTGTGGGCTTTAAAGAGCTACATAAGTTTATACAAAATTCCTTCCGAATGAAGAGGATTCCAAAGGCTATTCCCAGAAAATTCAAGATAAATATCTCATTTTGTCATGTAAATATCTTTTTTATAGTATCTTAATCAAAATCTTTAGAGCCATTCTTGAGAAAATAAACATTTTAGAAAAATGTTCCGTGCAAAGTTTATTTGAGGGGCGGGATTTTCTTGAAAATCTTAGTGTTATATCCTTGAAATATAGTAATCTCAAATACACAGTTTGGTATTTTCCGACTTTTCGTTTTTGAGTTGTGCTGTTTACAGACAGATACACGAACACACAGACAAACAGACACATACATGGGCATGGTGCCTCAAAACATGTATTTCCGGTGAAATCTCGATATCGAATATTTGCGTGGAATGCAATAGCTTCTCTACCAATTATTTACTTGGTAAAGAAACTAAAAAGCATGGCTCATACACACATATTTAAGGGAAGTTTTGCCATACAAAATAGAAGTATTGGTAATGATGTTAAGTATGACAGCTTCTGTATGCTCAAGCAACATGTTTTCTTTCTTTATAAATACATGAGGGCTTATTTATTCCATTTCTTCTTTGAGCAGCTTTATTCAATGTCATCTTCTGGTGTAATTGACCGGTTTTCTCAGAAACTATAAGTTATCTAAATTAAATTTTAGGGTAGTAAAAGCAACCTCTAAGTGCTGTTGTGGATATAATTTAGTGTTAATAATATTGCTGGGTATTAAAAAACAAAACAGTTTGTGATAAATTTTAATTAAAGGAAAGCATAATTAAGAAAATAATACTATCTTCCTTAATAATCAAACTAACCGTTTGAAAGCAGATCAGTGAACTTGCATGCATCTACATTCTGTAAAACATCTGATGTGTTACACTCACATGACTTTCTCTACTCTTGTACAAAGTATTTTTACAAACGCTTATTCTCCATATGCTTCATGTTAATCGAGATATCGAGATGTTAAACTTATTGCTAATTTTCTTGTAGATGCAAGGGGAATTGCTAGGCTTTAAGCGATTGTCAAATATTTTAAGAGCTGGTTGCTATGTGGAGTATTCCATTCTCTTTGCATTACCAGGACAAACAAAAATGTGAATAACGAATTCCCATTTGAGAAAAAGTATAAGTATTGGAAAATTTAAGCAATATCTCGAAAATGCTTCACTCAACAACAAAAATGTATATAACATAAATTGTGTATTTTAACGCGCTCTACATTTTTGGTGCAGTGAAATTTTGTCTATCTCTTATGGTTTACCAGTTATGCAAAAGTCGTTCACAATGAGGAAAACGTTTGGAGACATTCCCAGAAAATTCAAGATATACATTTTATTTGTATCTTAAATATATGATATTTTAATCAAAATCGTTAGAGGCATTTTGAGGAAATTAAAATTTTCGAAAAATGTTCTATGTTAAGGGTAATCTGGGGCGGGGGGATTTTCTTGTAAACCTTCGTGTCGCTTCTCCGGAACATACTGAACCTAAATACCAAGTTTGGTGTTTATCCAACTGTTCGTTTCTGAGTTATGCTGTTCACAGACACACACAAACGGGCATATTTCCAAAAATGCTTTTTTTGGATTCAGGGGGTCTCAAAACATATATTTTCGGTGAAATCTCGGTATCGAATTTTTGGGTGGAATACAATATTTCCACTACTTACTATACGTAGTAGAGAAAGTAAAAATTCAGTCGGCTATATTAGATAGCTTCTGAGTCGTGAATTTAGCATATTTAACAATATTGTGTCCTGTATCATCAATGAACATTTTAAACTTTGCAGTATTTAAGCATATACCTTAAGTTGAGTAATACGAAAGCAATAAATACTATAATGCAGATATTTAAAATATAGACATCACGGCTGTCTAATGCTTTTGGGGAGGAGGGGCGGTTGTACAAACTCTTAAACACAAAATGTCAAATTTGTTTCAGGTTTATGTTTGTCTTCCGCTTTACAGCTTATTTAAATAACCTTATTTATTTTAATTATGAAATTAGATAGTGACTTAAACTAGACGAAAACACAGTTTAAGTCACAAGTTATTCCGAAATTAATTCCGGAATATTTAATATACATTTTACTACAACTAGAATATTTTCCTACACAGCATATGTCATCCTTCATGGTGCAATGGTTAGCATGCTTGCCTCTGGTTCCCAAGGTCGCGGGTTCATACCCGGCGGAGGGCGATGGATTTTTTTCGGGCGTAAAAATCCTTCGCTTGGCTTCCTTCGAAAGGGAAGTAAACCTGATGGTCCCGTGTCGTAGATTTACGGTACACAAAAGAGCCTCAAGCCTGATAAAGAGGCCTCTGAGCAAAATTACCGGTCATTCACACCCAATATAGAATGGGACGCTAAGGACTACAGCAGTTATAGAGCGTCCATAAATAAAACTAAATTTAATTTTACGCAGCGTGACCTGCTACCCTCCTACGCAACCTCCAAATGAGTGAACCATGCCAAAATCTAACACAACTAAAATGACAGGTCGACATAATTAGATAAATAATACGACAATAGCTTACAACAATTGGAAACACGCCTATAAACAAAACACACGTCGTAGTGTCACGTCACAAAGCAGATGTTAAATTTGTATTTCAATTCTGTGTGACTTACTACACGTGCTTTTGATATACCATACACAATAACTAATGACAATTGTTAAAAAAAATCTGATGTGTTACACTTACATGACTTTCTCTACTCTTGTACAAACTATTTTTACAAACGCTTATTCTCCATATGCTTCATGTTAATCCTATTGCTAATTTTCTTGTAGATGCAAGGGGAATTGGTAGGCTTTAAGCGATAGTCAAATATCTTAAGAGCTGGTTGCAATGTGGTGCATTGCATTCTCTTTGCATTACCAGGACAAAAAAATGAATAACTAATTTCCATTTGAGAAAAAGTATAAGTATTGGAAAATTTAAGGGAATGACAAACAATATCTCGAAAATGGTTCACTCAACAAAAAAAATGTATATGACATAAATTGTGTATTTTAACACGATCTGTATTTTTTGTGTAGTAAAATTTTGTCTATCTCTTATGGTTTACCAGTTATGCAAAAGTCGTTCACAATGCATACTTTTGGAGACATTCCCAGAAAATTAAAGATATACATTGTTCTTGTCATAAAAGTATCTTAAATATATGATATTTTAATCAAAATCGTTAGAGCCATTTTTGAGAAAATTAAAATTTTCGAAAAATGTTCCATGTAAAGGGTAATCTGGGGTGGGGGATTTTCTTGAAAACCTTCGTGTCGCATCTCTGGAAGATACTTAACCCAAATACCAAGTTTGGTGTTTATCCGACTGTTCGTTTATGAGTTATGCTGTTCAGAGACACACACACACACACACACACACACACTCGGACATGTTTCCAAAAATGCTTTATATGCATTCAGTGCACCTTAAAACATATATTTCCGGTGAAATCTCGGTATCGAATTTTTGGGTGGAATGCAATACTTCCCCTACTTACTATACGTAGTAGAGAAAGTAAAAAACCTTTAAACTTCCAATAATGCATGAAAGCTCTGCTAAAAGGCCATAACACATAAGAAGAACCAAATTCGTCCAGTGCAACGCTAAATTAGAACGAAAAAGACACTGAGGTTGAATTTAAAAGTGGCTCAGTGATATCATGGTCATCAAGTGACAAAGTTACATCATGATTTAAAATCTTATTAGTAGCTTAAATGCCAAACCGTTTTTATTTTCTCTACCGTAATAGAGACCTATAGTAGGGGAAGTATTCCATTTAATCCAAAAATACGATACCGGGAGTTCATCGGAAATACATATTTTGAGGCTCCCTGAATCCAAATAAAGCATGTTTGAAAACATGTCCGTGTCTGTCTCTCTATGAACAATATAACTCAAAAAGAAATTTCGGATAAGTACCAAACTTGGTATTTGAGTTTAGTATCTTCCAAAGATGCGACACGAAGATTTGCAAGAAAATCCCCCACCACCAGACTACCCTATACAGGAACATTTGTCGAAAATTTTGATTTTCTAAAAAACTTCTCTAACGATTTTGATTAAAATATCATATGTTTAAGATATTTTCATGGCAAATAAAGAGTACATCTTGAATTTTCTGGGAATCTCCTCAAAAGTCCTCTTCATTCTGAATGACTTTCGCAACTGGTAAACCAAGAGATAGACAAAATTTTACTACACAGACAATGTACATCTCATTAAAACATACAATTTATGTCACATACATTTTATTTTATATAGCGAACCATTTCCGAGATATTCCTTGTTATTTGTTTGAATTTTCCAATACTTATACTTTTTCTCAAATGGGAATTCGTTATTCGTTTTTTTTATGTCCTGGACATGCAAAGAGAATACAATGTTGCACATAGCAACCAGCTCTTAAAAGATTTGACTATCGCTTAAAGCCTACCATATTCACCTTGTATCTACAAGCAAATTAATAATAAGATTAACATCTCGATATCTCGATTAGCATTAAGTAGATGGAGAAAAAACGTTTGTAAAAATAGTGTGTACAAGAGTAGAGAAAGTCATGTGCAACACATCAGATTTATTTGTGGGAATTTGGTCGTCAAGTACCAATTAGCTATCAGGATGTCATATTTCTTGCTTGCTTTGAGATTCGGTGTCTTCTAACCTGGTAGGCCTCATTGGATGGTGAATAAACGAAAAGGTTGAAATGGTGTTCAAATGGGAAACCACGGAATAAAACTTTATACACGTACTCACCCTAACTGAGATTCGAAATCGGGACCTCTTGAATGTGAGGCAGATATGCTATCCTACACCACAGAGCTGGGCTAATTTCACTTTATTATCTCCTCAAAACACTTACTTTTCTGCTGTTTTTTAATGTCTCTGCCTGAAGTTTGTTTGTTCTCTTTAATTCTCATTTTAGTTTATAATTCGGACGTGTCACAATGCCTTCAAAATCCTTTGTGTTTCTTCAAAGGTAGCTTTTGATACACACAAGAATTAGTGGTTCACCCAAAAACTCCATATCGAGATTTAATCCGAAATACACATTCTGAGGACTTCTAATATTCCATAAATTAAAAAACATCGCAGAAGTCTCTTTTCCTAAAAAGAAGATTTTTTCAGTGGTCCTCAAAACGATCATTTGCAGTAAATTTTCGATAACTGATTTTGGGTGAATAACAATACTTTCTCCAGCTACTGTAGTTAGGTGACAGAGAAATTAAAAAATAGTCGCTTATTTTCAAAGCTGTTTTATGGATGCTGTATCACGTTTCATTGCAAAGTGGAAAAGTTTTAAAGATGAAATAACGAAGCAACGGATAATTCTACAAAAAAGTTTGTACAACTTGTTTATTTTAATTTGGTCTACGTTCTTTCTCCAGTCTATTTCTTATGATTTCTAAGTTATATCAAATTCAGTAAGAATGAATAGGAATTCATGGGCTAGTCACAGAAAATTCAAGGAGTAAATTTTAATTCGTCATGAAACAAATTCCAACTTATATTATTTTTTTCAAAATTCCTATAAATCTATATACTTTCCCCACTATTTACCTATAAAAGTAGAGGAAGGATTGTATTATTCCACCCAAAACTCTATGCCGAGATTTCACGGAAATACACGTTTTGAGACTCCCAGCCATTGCAAATCGTTCATATTCTGGTAATGTTTATAAAACAAAAGCTAGGGTCGTTATAGGTAAGTGATAAATCAGATTAAAACATAAGATTTGAAATTACGACACAGGAATGTTTTGGTGTGACGGCACGTACTGAGAGGCCAATGGCTCTAATCTCGCTACCTGAGAAGATCCTTTATTTATTAAATTTTTAAAGCTTTATCACACGAGCCTATAAACCTAATAGGTATAAAAACTAATTAGGACACGTATTCTATCCTAGCTACAGGACCACTTTTTATTTAGTGTTAAGGTTTATGCGCCGAAGTGAACACCACAGATATTAGTTTTAAATTATTTTCCACTAACCTTAAAAATCTTAGCAGGTAGATATATTATTTTAAATTTGTACCTATGCAAAAATATCTAATTCTAAACCCAAACCAATAAAAATCTGATGTGTTGCGCTCGCATGAGTTTTCCTATTTTGTACAAACTACCTTTACAAACGCTTATTCTCCACCTACTTCATGTCAATTCATCTTATTCTTGTAGGCACAATGGGAATATGGTAGACTTTAAGGGATAGTCAAATCTTTTAGGAGGTGGTTGTTATGTGGCGCATTCCATTCTCTTTGTATTTCCAGGACATATATAAGCGAATAACGAATTCCCATTTGAGTAAAGTGGAAGTACCGGAAATTTCAAATAAATAACATGGAATATATTGGAAATGGTTCAGTCGACAAAAAAGATAAAAAGAATGTACATGACATAAATTGAGTGTTTTAATGAGATCTACATTTTTGGTATAGTAAAATGCACTGCTGCATTGTCGTTAATCATCGTAGCCTTCAGTTTTAATCGCTTTCACATTGCAATTATCTTGTCTTGCTGGCATTGTGAATAGCAAGGCTTGTGTTCATGTTATGTGTTTATGTACTCGCGTTAATGTTAATGTTTCTTTGTGAATGACCCTTTAGACTGCAGGTAAGTACAGAAGGTAGTGAGAAAGGACACAATTGCTCACTACGGATTAAGTTAGACCAAAATTCTTCCGCAATGTGCGGATAAACATGCGTGAAGTTGTGATCGGCACAGATGAACACTGACACAGGCTGATATTTCAAATCTTGGCTTTTTCGTCATACTTTCATAACTGCTAGCAGAAGACACAGAAACAAAAACCAACGCTACCATGTGCCGACTAACTCTACTATCAAATGGATCTGTCTTGGTTCGCTGATACTCCAGAAGAGGGTAGCTTCTGCCTTCTGCTCGATACGAATTTACAATACAGAGGCAACTCTTGCGGTGATTTCTCGAACTATCTGCGTTGCAGGGAATACTGATTTGCCATCTCCCCGGAAAATTTAAGAACTAAAAGATCAACCGACCGTCTTCGAGGTTGCAAGGGCTTTCATAACAAATCGGGAATGCTATAAAGAGTCACGATTTTTATTATCATAACTCTATATAATTATAGAAATACATGGAGGATTACTTTTCTAACCATTTTTTGTTGATTGTGGCAAATAGCTGCATGCATAATATCATTAGTTTAATGCATAATAGTAGCACGTGAGTCTCTAAGGTAACAGACAATTGCTTAAAAGCGAAAAAAGATGTGTATAATTGGCATTTTTAATAATTCTGTGTATATTCACTAATAACAGCTAACTGACAATAAGCGAGAATCACTTGATATAACTGTAGTTAAGGATATGGACATTGTACATGATTCCAGCAACAAAGTTTGTCCGTAATTCAATGCTCCTTCACTCCAATCGCGTGAGGTTTCTCCGCGGTTACGACTCGCATTGGGGAGGTTCCGGGTTCGATTCCCGCCGCCGTTCACTTTTGACCTTGGGTTTTTCGTGGTTTTCCCTGGTCGGTAGGCGAATGCTTGGATAGTTTCTCATCTTCAAATGAGTTCCTCTCAATAATTTACTTTTCATTCCGATTCCTTTTCACTCGTGTTTCAGTTGTGCTACTGAATTTCGTGGCATATAACGTGAATACTCTCTCAAAGTAAAGAGTTCTCCCCAGTGTATCCAACCGTACCGGAATTCTGCTACGTGTGGCAAAAATATAGCCTTCGGGAGACGCTGCCGCGAAAAATGAAACACTCGGGAAAATGTAGTGACTTTTAATCAATTTTAATTTTAAAAAATAAATGTATGATTATTATGACATTTAAAAAGTTTCACTTATAACTTACAAGAATAATTTAGCGCGGAGAATTGTCGGAAGATGAGAAGAAAGTGTGAGGCAGTGTTTTTAACACTAAAATGATTTCAGTCTAATTATATAATATTTAAATTCAATAACAGCCCGCCTTGAAGCAATATGTGTATGTAATAATTTGTAAAATGTATGTAACAGTCATTGCATATGTTTGTATCATTGTGTCCATGTGTAATAATGTTATGTGAATGTATTACGTAATTTAATAATGTAGGAGCTTGAGAATAATAGGTTAAAAGTTGCTAACATATAGGTAACCTTGAGGCAGTAATGAATTTGAGAGTTTAAATGCTACCAGTCATTATTGGAGCAACAATAATGTAATTTTAGTGACAGTTTATAAAAATAGCCAACCAACAACCAGAAAAAGCTTTAGTTAAATGAGGGTATTCTATTGGATTAGGAATAGCCAATCAGGGACTTCAAATACAGAAATTTACAAGTTTAGGCGGTTGAAATCAATTCGGTTGTTGCAGACAGTGTTTGTAACAGTGAACAAGTATTGTTCTACAACTTGCAGTTTGTAGGTTACGTAATTATTTGTAGGAGTTTGCCTCACAGTTGCAGTGCGCCAATTTGCGGTTGGTTTTTGGTTACGTAAATATTATTAAGGTTACGTAATGAAGGTACACTTTGATGTTGTTTGATTTTTAGGACGCCAAACTTTATAGTGAAGATGATGCTTGTTTTTACGTAATATTATTAAAGTTATTTGCTCGGCTGCCTTCAGTTGCACTATAGAAACACGAGTTCTTGCAGGGTTGTGATAAGACTCAAATTATAAGACGCCACACAATTTACTTTTTAATTTTTTACTTCTTTTTATTTCACTTTATATTTGCACATTTTATAAACACAACACTTTATAAAATAAAACTGTGAGCACTTAATACATTTTTGGCGGAGAACACAAATTTTATCATTTATACTTTACAACATTTTTACCCACGACTTTCACGTCTACTCTCTACAACTTCATGTCCGCGACTCTTACGTCTGCTGTTTACTACATCTTGCTTGCGACTGACTAGATTCAACGGTGAATCCCTTTAGCTTCGGTAATGCCAGTCTCTTATTGGCTAATTCTAGTCCAATAGAATTTAAAATCTTTCTGTACTTTTGATTGGCTAATTCCAAACTGTAAGCGAAATTACGTTATTACCGATCTTTTTTTTTATAACCAGTGCTTTTAAAACACCAAACCATTATTGTCACCAAAATTATATTATTGCCTCATTATTAACATCCTAAAACATAGTATTCTCACAGTTTTTGTACTATTAGAGTATATAAACATTTACTTGATATAAACAAAATACGTTTACAGTAAAAATAAGTATTTACAATGACTTTACATACAATAAATAATAACTATATACATACTGTTTTCAAGGTGAGCTGTTATTGAATTTAATTAATAAAAAATACAATTAGTATCATTTAGGCATTAAAATACTGCCTCAACCGGATGCGTGATGCGTCCTCGAGAGATTTAATACGTTTTCGTGTGAGACGAAAAATAAGTTTACGTGTTAAAAAGTGTAATTAATTAATAAAAAGAATCTCACAGCCCTCTATATCTGTGAAGTGTTATTTTAATCGTATCAAGTACTAATAAAAGGAGTGAAGTAAAATTATAATCTGTGTAAGCCTACAGTCTTTAGTCACACCACAACCCTGCTAAGAGAAACCTGTCTCTAACAATAATACTGACGCAGCCGAGGCAAACATAAATACATAATATTTAAAGAAACAGTAAAAATTACAAAGTTAATATTTTTAAACTTAGGGCGAAGGCTACCAGAAAGCGAGTACTATACGTGTGGCTGCAATGAATTTCAAGTTCGGTTCCCCAACAATTGAAATATAATACAACTCCTTCAACAAAATAATTTAACAAACCATCTTCAATACAATCTTTTGCAAATTGGCTCCCATACGTAGGGCAAACAACGTAAAGACAAAACATTTTCTCAAGTGTGAAAACAGTTGTTTTCAGGTTGAAAGGAGATATTTTTCCGAAATGGTTACAACCAGTTAAACATAGTGCAAAAGTAAAAAGCAAACCATACAGTGTGTTTTGGGGACAAAAGGAAGTGATCTTTTAAAACAATGTGAAAACTAGAAAAAATAAAAAATGTAAAAGCTACTTTCACCACAAACATATCTCAGGTAATTAGTAAACTCTTTATTTACATATTACTAAGAAACGTACAGTGGTAAAATTAATTTTAACTTAGCCACTTAATTAAAAGATTAATGCTACTAAAATAGGCCCATATTACCAATAGAGGGACTATAATAATGTTTTCTATCACTTTTGTAAGGATATAATGTAAGTAATATATCTGTAGCGGAATTTTGTTCGACCTGTGGCGATATTCAATGTTTTTTGGTTAGCAACCCTAGTTCTCTCCTATGACACTACAGGGCTGCTTGGTTCATTGGTCTCTCTAGGCAGCTTCAGTAGTGGGACAGATCTTCGTGCCTGGAACTGTTTTGGACTTCCGCGCGTCTCTGTGGCCCGTGTAATAACCTATCATCTAATTGCAAATCTTTTGTTTTAAGCTGATTTATCGTTTTGGGATTAGAAGGTTGCTAGCTTTTGTTTTACAAATACTCCCAGAATAGGAACGAATTGCAATAGTAGTTTATAGAACTTATCCACGCGAGCCCTCATGTGCACTAACAGCTCAGCTAACACGAGAAGTGGGATAAATAGTACCTTTGATAGTTGGGTCACCATTTAAGGATGGAGACAAATACACTATGTGACCAAAAAGCATCCGGACACCCCACAAACATACGTTTTTAATCTTAGGTGCATTGTGCTGCCACCTACTGCCTGGTACTCATTATCCGCGACCTCAGTAGTCATTAGACATCGTGAAACCGCAGAATGGGACGCTCCGTGGAAATCACGGACTTCGAACGTGGTCAGGTGATTGGGTGTCACTTGTGTCAGAAGTCTGTACGCGAGATTTCCGCAGTCCTAAACATCCCTAGGTCCACTGTTTCTGATGTGATAATGAAGTGGAAACGTGAAGGGATATGTACAGCACAAAAGCGTACAGGCCGACCTCGTCTGTTGACTGACAGAGACCGCCGACATTTGAAGAGGGTCGCAAAGAGTAATAGGCAGATATCTATTCAGACCATTACACAGGAATTCCAAACTGCATCAGGATCCACTCCAAGTACTAAGGCAGTTAGGCATGATTTGAGAAATCTTGGATTCCATGGTCGAGTGGCTGCTCATAAGCCACACATCTCGCAGGAAAATGCCAAACGACGCCTCGCTTGGTGCAAGGAGCGTCAATATTACACGATTGGACAGTGGCAAAACGTTGTGTGGAGTGACGAATTACGGTACACAATGTGGCGATCCGATGGCAGGGTGTGGGTATGGGGAATGCCCGGTGAACGTCATCTGGCAGCGTGTGTAGTACCAACAGAGAAATTCGGAGGTGGTGGGTTATGGTGTGGTCATGTTTTTCCTGGAGGGGGCTTCCAACCCGTGTTGTTTTGCGTGGCAGGATCACAGCGCAGACCTACATTGATATTTTAAGCACCTCCTTGCTTCCCACTGTTGAAGAGCAATTCGGGGATGGCGATTGCATCTTTCAACACGATCGAGCACCTGTTCATACTGCACGGGCTGTGGCGGAGTGGTTACACGACAATACATCCCAGTAGTAGACTGGCCTGCACAGAGTCCTGACTTGAATCCTATAGAACACCTTTGGGATGTTTTGGAATGCCGACTTCGTGCCAGGCCTCACCGATCACATCGATACCTCTCCTCAGTTCCGCACTCCGTGAAGAATGGGCTGCCATTCCCCGAGAAACCTTCCAGCACCTGATTGAAAGTATGCCTGCGAGAATGAACGCTGTCATCAAGGCTAAGGGTGAGCCAACACCGTAATAATTTCCAGCATTACCGATGGAGGGCGCCACGAACTTGTACGTCATTTTCAGCCAGGTGTCCAGATACTTTTGATCACGTAGTGTATATTCAAGAAAATCTGCCCATCCCAAACATAGTAATTCTTTTTATTTTTTTACTTTCCCAAAAATATCTTATGTTACATTCACTACGCACTCTTCTATAAATGTTCTTGCAAAAACATATTCTAACTGCTTCTTGTGGAGCCAGATAAACTTTCAATTCGCATTTAAACAATTCCATGTACGATACAGTATGCAGCATGAGACAGTATTTTTAACACTTAAATGATTTCAGTCTAATTATATAATATAAAAAAATAACAGCCCGCCTTAAAGCTATATATGTATACTATAACATACAAAAAGTGTATGTTACAGTCATTGTATAATGTTTATATTATTATGTACATATATAATAATGTTATGTGAATATCTTAAGTAATTTAACAATGTAGGAATTTGAGAATAGAAGCCGAAAGTTGCTAACAATGAGGTAACCTTGAGGCAATAATGAATTTGAAAGTTTAATAATGCTACTAATAATTCTTGGAACAATAATGTAATATAAATTTATAATGTTTATAAATAGCCAATCAACAACTAAAGCTTAAGTTTAATAAAAGTATTCTATTGGAGTAATATTAGCCAATCAGAGACTTGAAATAGATAAATTTACAAATTTAAGCGGTAGACGGCAGATGCTAGAAGGCAAAGTCCGAGCAGTTCGCTCGGTACGTATTCGGTTTGAGACATATAAAAATTCATTACGGCATGAATAATATAAAGTTTACGTGTTAAAAAGTACAATTAACAAAACTCTTACAGCTCTACAGTTGGATATATCTGTGAAGTGTTATTTAGTCGTGTGAAAGATTAATAAAACGAAGTTAAATACCATTATAAGTTGTGTAAGCCTTTATTCTTTAGCCGTTCCAGCCCTGCTAAGAGATGCGTGTTTCTACAAATTGCTACTGACGTAGCCGAGGCAAACATAAATATATAATATTTAAAGAAACCTTAAAATACAAAGTTGATATTTTAAACGTTGGGGCGAAGGCCACCGGAAAGTTTGTATCGTACGTGGTTGCAACTACTTCAAGTTTTGGCTCCCGAACAGTGGAACTACAATAAATCTTCTTCAAGTAGTCAGATTTTTTTAAGGCAGATGGCTTTGAAAATTCATGCTCTTTGCACGACCACGGAGAAAAACTAAATACTTCCCATTTGAGGAAAGAATAAGTGTTTGAATATTCAAACAAATAACAAGGAATGTCTCGAAAATGCTTGACTCCACAAAAAGAAAGAAAGAAAAGAACCTGATGTGTTACACTCACACGACTTTCTGTACTCTTGTACAAACTATTTTTACAAACGCTTATTCTCCATCTACTTCATGTTAATCGAGATAAACATTTGCAGACTCTATCTTATTGCTAATTTTCTTGTAGGTGCAAGGGGAATATGGTAGGCTTTAAGCGATAGTCAAATCTTTTAAGAGCTGGTTGCTATATGGAGCATTCCATTCCCTTTGTATATCCAGGACATAAAAAAACGAATAACGCATTCCCATTTGAGAAAAAGTGTAAGTATTGGAAAATTGAACAGAAATGGTTCACTCCACAGAATAAAAAAATGTATATGACATAAATTGTGTGTTTTAACGAGTTCTACACTTTTTTTTGTAGAAAAATTGTCTATCCCTTACGGCTTACCAGTTATGCGAAAGTCTTTCAGAATGAAGAGTACTTTTGGGGACATTCCCAGAAAATTCAACTTATACATTTCATTTGGCATAAAAATATCTTAAATATATGATATCTTAATCAAAATCTTTAGAGCCATTTTTGAAAAAATCAAAATTTTCGAAAAATGTGGCATGTAAAGGCTAGTCTGGAGTGGGGGGGATTTTCTTGAATGTTCATGTCGCATCCTTAGAAGATACTAAACTCAAATACCATGTTTGATATTTATCTACATTTTCGAGTTATGCTGTTCACAGTCAGACAGACACACATACGGACATGTTCCCAAAAATGCTTTATTTGGATTCAGGGCGCTTCAAAACCTGTGTGTCCGTGAAATCTCGGCATCGAATTTTTGGGTGGAATGCAATACTTCCCCTAGAGAAATAGAGAAAGAGAAGAAAAGTAGAGTAGTAGAGAAAGTAAAAAAGAAAGAGAGACAAATTGATCCTTTAACGAGGGTCTTTTCTATAGCAGGATTTTGGTTTACAACTGTACAAAAGTCATTCAGAGGATCTTCCCAGAAAATTCAAGGTATACATTTCATTTGTTATGTCGATATCTTAAACATATAGTGTTTTAATTAAAGTCGTAAGAGTCATTTTTAAAAGAATCAACATTTTCTAAATATGCTTCATAAGGAGGTTTGGGATGGTGGATTTTGTTGAAAATCTTTCTGCCGCATCGTTTTAAGATGTGTGTGTGTGTGTGTGTGTGTGTGTGTGTGTGTGTGTGTGTGTGTGTGTCTGTGAACAGCAGGACGTATTAGCCTTAAGCAACATACACCCTCTAAATAATTACGGTTAATCGGGGTTCTACTGTATAGATAAATAGCAGAGAAAGTATAAAGGGTTGTAGCAATTTTCAGTAAAATAAGTTGGTGATCGTTTCATGACGAATAAAAATGCACTGCTTGAATTTTCTGTAAATAGCCTATGAATTCCTCTACTGATATAACTTATAAACCATAAGAAATAGAAAAACCCTTACTGCAGAAAGAATGTAGACCGTATTAAAATAAAAATTTGTGTAAACTTTTTGGTAGGATTAGCCGTTGCCTCGTTGTTTCATCTTTTAAACTTTCCCAGTTTGAATTGAAATGTGATACAGCATCTATGAAACACCTTTGAAAATATGTGATTTCTTTTTACTTTCACTACCACCTATATATTGTAGCCGGAGGAAGTATCGTCATCCACCAGAAACTTCGATATCAAGCTTTAACTGCAAATGCACGTTTTGAAGTACACTGAAAAAAACGATCATATTTAGGAAAAAAGTCTTCTGTGATGCTTCTTAATTGGTGGGCTATTCAAACGTCCTCAGAATGTGTATTTCGTATGAAATCTCGATATTTTTGCGTAGGATGCAGTCCCCTTGTGCATATCTACTGTACGTACGTTGCAAAAACTGTAAATAGAATTTACTAGTTCTTGTGGTTCATCTCATATACTCTTCAAAAGATCTAAAATCGACAATTTATCTAATTCAAACTGTATTTACTACGTGGCTGATTTATTGATTATATTAAAAATGAGAGCCCGAGGTCCAAAAGCTAGTTTTGAAGAAACAAAGAATTAAGAAAGCATTGTGACTCACCCAAATTATAAACTAGAATAAGAATCCAAGAGAACAAATAGACTTGGCAGAACTAAGGGACATTAAAGAACCGCAGAAAATTAATTGTATACAGGAGATAATAAAGTGAATTCAGCTCATTCTGTGGTACAGAGTACCCTCACATTCAAGAGATCCCGAGTTCGAATCTCGGTTAGGGTGTGGACGTGGATAAGCATTTTTTCCCCGGAGTTTTCCCTTGTCGAGTGACTCTAAGCTAGGGACCGCGAGCCCATTTGAGCATCATTTCAACCATTTCGTTCACTCACCGTCTAATATAACCTACCCGGTTGCCGACCCTTGTAGCCGTGGTCGCTGGAGTGTATAGCTCCGGCGCTCCGCCAAGCTGAGGGTCGCGGGTTCAAGTCCAGCCATGGTCATGGGTGTTTGTGTGTTGTGTAATTGCGGTGATAAGCGGTAACGAAAACAGTAAAACCGCAGTATCATAAACTAGGTAAAACAAGGGAACTTAAATAAAAAAGGACGTTAATTAATTATCAAAGCAAGCAAAAACAGGCTAGTTGGGCCTTGACGACCAAAGCCCCCCCCCCGCAAAAAAAACCTGAAAGGGCTAGTACAAATGATTTTCAGGTAGAAATCGTAACACAAAGACATTCAGTGTAAAGAATAAAGGGCCCATTCACATAGAAAAGTTAATGCAAACGCAGCACGAACACAAAAGGTGGTGGTCAAGGTTAATAAATGGTGCTATTCACAATTATTTTCGTCAATATGAACAGTATCACCAGAGGCTAACACCAAAACCTGCAATCTCCAAGCTTTCATGTTCCCGTTAATGGGTTTCCAGAAAGAGAGAAAAAATCCCACAATTCCACTGCATAGAAACAGAAAAGAGCAGAAATGGAGTCATCTCATGAGAAGTTAATTATTTTATTTGAAAATCATTGATGCCTTTATGGCAAAAAACATATATCTTGCAAAAATAATTTCTTAAAGTATATTTGCAAGCAGCTTGCAAATGAAGTGAACAGGTTTTAATTATTATTACTGCTGTGGTGTGATTCGTTGTGTGAAGCTTTATAGGTTATAAACCATTCTATTTTCTTTCATATATGGAAATATATGATAAACACAAACATAATTAATGCAGTTTGTAGCAACATAAAAGGCACTGCTACATCGCTGTTAACCTCCAGTTTTAATTGCTTTCATGCTGCAATTGTGAATGGCAAGGCGAATCTTTGTGTTCGTGTTATACCTTTAGTCCTCGCGTTAATGTTAATGTTTCTAATACACATTTGGAAACTCAATGGAATACCAATTATTTGGGAGAAAATAAAGGCAGTTAGAAAGGAGACAATTACTCATAATGGGTTAAATTGGGGCAAAACTCTACCGGACTGTGTGTATAAACACGAGACACCAAGTTGAACGAAACCATTTGATTTGAACAGCTAAATAAGCCAGATACAGAAGATCAGGAAACGAAACTAGCGCAGCCATGTGCCAAATGATATCTTTCTTGGTTCGCCGATTCTCCAGAAGAGGGTAGCTTCTGTCTATTGCTCGATACGAATTCGCAGTTCAAAGTTTACTCTTGCGGTGATTTCCTGAACTATCTGTGTTGCAGGGAATACTGATGTACCATCTTCCCGTACAGTGTTGGAACTAAGTCATCAACCGGCAGTCTTCGAGGTTTCAAGGGCTGTAGTTAATAACCGAGTGCCATAAAGAGCTTATGCACGATTTTGATAATCACAACTCTTTATAATGATAGGAATACATGGAAGAATCCTTTTTTAACCCTCCGTCAGGCGCGCGCTTTGGTAGAACGCCGTTAGTCGGGCGGCGTCTAGTAAACCGTGCTATGTTTTTGTTATTATTGTTTATATTTTTGTTTTGTTTCGTTTATTTTCTTTCCCCCCCTATTTTTACCTTTATGTAGATTAAGCGTATATGGCTTTCATTAGGTGGTATTATCGCACAACATAAAAATACAAGCTAAAATATGAGTACATATACATAATAAATTGTATTACAGTAAGTATAAAGAAATACATTGCCATTTTCAGGTAAACATACTACTTGTATTTTCCAATGTTGTTTCTCAGAATTATCTACTATCTCACCCGTGTTTTCCCCGAATAAGCAACTATCGCAAATAATCTTAGCATGTTAGCTCAAACACAGGGTCTTGCATTTCCCACATTCTACACCTGATTTTGACTTTGTTGCAGGGTTCACATCGTTTACTTTTCAATGTACATAGCGGTATATTTGACAATTCATCTACTCCCGATTCTTCAGCTTTATATTTTGTCAAAAGGGCTTTCAAATCACCGGGTAGAGTTGATGCTGTTGCCTTCCTTTGTAGCCGTTGCAACAATAAAGCTAAAGATAGTGCTTTAAAATACTCCTGCCTTGTGGAATATTTATTTTGATTTCCAAGGAAGATAACCCTAGAATTAATACCTGCAGTGTTCAAGATATGGTAAAAAATTACCGTGGGCCACCTTCTCGTTGTTCTGGCTACATTGTGTGTAGCACACAAGTTATCTACTACATCAACTCCAGATTTAGTGTCGTAATGCAGGATTATTTCAGGCTTTATCTCAGCTCCTTCTGATAACTGTGTGGATGAAACATGTAGACTTAAGAGCAAAACTACTGTTATACCCTTTTTTGGAACATATGAAACAAGTTTTTCATTTTTTGTGAAGCCAAATGTACTTTCGTACTGCCTGCGATCTTTTGGAGAAGTGAAATTAGTGGGTAATTCTTTTTTGTTCTTTCGTACTGTAACGACGAAAGAAAGTTGTCTTTTGCGCAATTCATTTACCAGCGATACACTGGTAAACCAATTATCTGAAGTAACGTTTCGTGCAGTGCCAGAGATTCGTTCAGTTAGTCTCAGCACTACAGCCGCTGCCGAGTTAGTTTGCGAATATGGTCCGTCCGGCTGCTGTCCACAATAAAACTCCATGTTAGTTGTATAAAACAGTTTTGCGTCACTCAAACAGAATATTTTATGCCATACTTGTTTGGCTTGGATGGTATATATTCTCTAAAACCACATCGACCACGAAAAGCCAGCAACTGTTCGTCGACAGTGACATTTGGTCCAAGAGAATAATGGTTCTAACAGCTGTTCAGAAACAATGTAAACATTTCTCTAACATCAACCAATTTATCCAATCTTCGTCGCTCCAGTCTTGAGCTTTTATCATCAAAGCAAATACAGCGTATTAGAAAACTGAATCATTTTTCGGACATAGCCATTCGGAATAGAGGAATTCCAAGATCATCGGTTCTCCAAAAATCGTGAATATTCTGGCGTCCACCACGAAAAATTCCTGCCAGGCACAATAAGCCTAGGAAAGCTTTTATTTCTATTACACCTGTAGCTCTGCTGTCTCTTTCACGATCAAACTTGTGTTTCACACTCCTAATGTAAGTATTTGAGCCTTCAACAATCAAATCAACTATATCTTCGGTAACAAAAAGATTCCAACAATCAATTTCCGTTTTCGCATTTTTGGCAACTCCTACCACATCAGGAAGTTTGGTCAATATATTGTGAGCCCTGGTCTGTGTTATTTTCCAATGTGCTTTTTTCATTTTGTTCCATCTCTACCTGTAAATAACAACAAAATGTATTGTGAATAATAATATAATAATAATAATAATAATAATAATAATAATAATAATAATAATAATGACTGTGATAAGCATATGATGTTACCTATAAAATACATGTTATCACACAAGCTGCTTTCATCGTCTTCCTCTTCATCTTCATGGTCAGTTTCTGAATCTAAAGATCTCGTTTCGACTTTATCTTCAGAATCAGAATCATCAGATTCATATAAATGGTCATCCGCGGGCAAGGCATCATCATCGCAAAGTAGGCGATGTACTTCTTCCAAATCAATCGGATTTTGTAGATCGTACCATTTACTCGTATTCATGACGAAGCAGTAACAACTCCTCACAATAGCAAAGCAATATTGCACAACAGCTAATGGGAAACAAATCTGTCAACAATATGTAACGTGAGCAGGCGCGCGGGGTCTGATTGACCTGTACGACACGTAACTGCTGATTAGTCATTCTTCCAACCAATCAAATAAACAGATAAGGTTATCGCTGCAGCAAATAATCGCGAAATGTGTAATGTTAGATGTCCTAGTCAGGCAATTGCATAGGTGCGTTCGTTCGAAAATTATAACATTTATATAATGCCAGGGGTCTCTCAGGCCCCTAGCCACCGACGGAGGGTTAACAATTTCTTTTTAATTCTGGCCAATATCTGCGCATATAGTACCTTAACTAAGGACAATATGTAGCATTTGAGACTATAAGGCAACAGTTAATTGTTTAAAAGTCAAAAGTAGATGTGTCGTCCACGATGGACATTATTCCGTATGCGGGTATGACGTATGAAAAGTTATGAAATTTACGGAATCCGAGATTTAACATTGTAACCTCGAGGGCCCTAAGCTACAAGTGTGAGTGTGAGTGTGAGTGTTTTTTCAATTTTATATGTATGTATATAGTGCGGTGATTATAAAAAAAATAATTGTTTTCTAGTTGATATTGCAAGTCACGTATTTTTCTAGAGAGCATGTACGGTCTTATGGCCCATGTGACTGTGTTATGCAATTAATGTAATACTAAATACTTAATAAATACCACCACTACTACAAAGCGTAGCCGAGGGATTGAGGGCCCTCAGCCTCAAAGCGTAGCCGAAGGATATTTTTTAGAAGAGGAGTGGAACAGCTGCGGCCCAAGGCAGGGCGTAGCCATAGGATCTGCACGTCTAAACTCGAATGAGAACCCAGGATACTACACAATCAACTGCGCGTATTAGAAAACCCAGATTCCGTAAGTTTCTTAACATTTCATACCTCCTACCCGCAAACGGAATAATGTTCGTAACGATCATTCCTGCCCCTATTCTTACTTGTCGTAAAGCGGACCAACGACCCGGCAGCGAAAATAGATGGTGTCGCCAGCATCCGTTAGCTCCGGATACATCGAACCCTCCTAGGGCTCTCGCAGGCCCCCACAACGATATGTGTCTCAGATTTAACCACTACAACCACTTTTGCTTCCGCAACCTCCGCTATTTAAGGTGCGGAGGCTCCGTCCCAAATAGGTCTGTCCCCGGACTGTTGCTGAGGTTCCCTCGTGTACAGATTAGGGAGGGAAGCATGTGGCTTACTGCGGCGAAAGCCCCAACCACCACCAATCCCCCAGGTAAGGGGAGGTAGACCTACACCAAACACTAGCCAGCCTAAACAACCACCAGCTCCTACAACGTCGAGGCCACGTCAACAGGAGCAGCCAGCACGCCGCCAAGGACCATCCTACACCGTAGTGGTGCAGGGTAGTGCGGATGAACCTGGAATATCACATGTCTTCACTCATGCACAACCCCAGGATACACAAACACCAGCTTCAGTTTCCAATAACCACCCCGTCCCAAAAGAACTAAAAGACGTCGTCCCGTTCAGGAACCGGACACGGACTCCGAGGTCCCGTGTGAGCGTGGTGCTTCCATGCCCCCACTCCGGCCGAGGGCCGATAAGGCGAGCGGAGGACCGGCATCCTTACCCTCTACCCCACCCCTCTCCCAAGACGACCCCAATCCGTCCTCCTGTCCCACAGCTCCCAGATATGCTATGGTGGCTACAGCAACTGTTGAGGTTTCACGGCCAGCTATATGTGACCTGTCAATCATATGACAGGTTCCTATCAACAACCGACCCGGCCCCCAAAATGGTTATCACCATGGAGGGGCTCTGATTCCTGACCAGCGTCATCCAGACCGCCCAGAATGGCGGACCGAAGTAAGTCTCGTACCTCGTTTCGGTTCGCGTTCTGGAACGCGTTGCTCTGGCTGATCAGGGGAATAAGCTTCATCATTTTGCCGGCTCACATGCGCTAGACCTCATTTTAGTCGGGAAACACATCTCCACCGAAACAACACCTTCCGGGCTATAACTGCCCCAGGACTGATCTCCTAGGCTACCGAGGAGGCGGCACCGCGGTTCTCGTGATGAAAGTGTAGTCCATCGCCCAATCTCAATCGCGCCACTTCAAGCCCTGGAGGCCACGGCAGGC
This sequence comes from Deroplatys truncata, assembly GCA_030765065.1. Lineage (NCBI taxonomy): Eukaryota > Metazoa > Arthropoda > Insecta > Mantodea > Mantidae > Deroplatys > Deroplatys truncata. Next base: position 168,185,656 of record CM060979.1, read on the forward strand.
TACAATGATCTTGGCGGAACGGAAGTTATGATAGTGTCTGTTTACCACCTTCCCGAAGGTTGTTCGTACTTAACGATTACCTCTCCCATCCTCTCTCTACATCCCAGCGTTATCATGGCTGGGGACTTCAATACCAGACATGCGCGTTGACATTGCGGCCTCCGGGCAGATAGATGAGGCAATGAAATCATACGCATGATACCCACTCACTATTCACGACCTCAAGTCCGTTATCGAATTCACGATCAAACATTTCTCTTCAATCTCATTTCCGCTTCGTCCTGTTTCAATACCGGGAAGTCGATTGGAACTGCGTCAAGGTTTGCCTCAACGACTCCATCCTACCTAATCCTAGAATCACAGACATCCCAACCCTGGAGGCGACGGTCTCTTCCTTCACCTCCATCGCGGTGTGAACAGTTCACAACCTCACTGTTCACATCCCAGCTCCCTTACACCCTGACACACTTCCCGTCGAACTCCTCCTGCTAATCCGTCGATCCAGTGTAGCACACAGACTCTATCAGCGTCACCGCATGCCACATAACCAAGCGCTTCATAAGCGTTTACGCCGAGAGACACGTCGCCGACTCGCGAGCAAGAGCACACGCATGGGAAGATATGATGACCCGCAAGAACCTCGAGAATGGCGACGTGAGGAAGATCGCTAAAAGACTCCGTAACCGCGGAGGTCAACAATACTCCCCTCTCCAAGGCACCCAAGCCAAAGGAGATGGGTTTGCCGATTACCTTGAGAGAACTATGCGGCCTCGAGATGATCCCCAGGACGGCGCCTCCGAACGCACTCGGAGGGAGACTCACCGGTTTCTTTGACGACCCCCCCCCCGACGATGCGGATCGACTTCCTGTCTTGTGACCTACCAAAATCCAGGGCGCACTCCGGTGTCTCAACCTCATAAAGGCCGGGCCTGACGGGCTCACACCTGCCATGCTACGCTGCCTTCCCTTCAGGGCCGTACTCTGACTAAGGTCTTCAACATGTGTCTCACCCTGTACTTTCCACGCGAGTGGGGAGAGACCCGGGTGATTTGCATTTTGAAGCCGGTAAAGGTCCGGTTTAACCTGCTAACTACCGATCCACTAGTCCCTTACCAGTTGCAGTTGCTGCGCGTGGTGGAAGCTGCTGCCCTGGGATACCATGATGGGGCTTACACCACTGTTTTCCTCTGGAGTGCTGTCAGAATGAGTTCTTCTACTCCATAAACAGAGTTATTACAATGGCATAAGGCATTGCCGTTTTAAAGCAAATAATATCCAACGGGATGCCATGCCATGTGTCGGCAATTAATGTCTCCTGTCGCATTAACAAATGGTTCTGATATAATGGCTTGCAATTTTATGCTAGTATGTTGTGCTTTCATCCTCGTTATATACTAAACCACAAAGTAATATTGGTAATATGAAATGTAGTGTTGCACTTATTATAATTCCATTTGGTTAAGCAAATATAACCAACACTAATGGAACACAACACTAAGCTTTAAGACCGTATGCTTATGCCTAGATACTTCATAAAGTATTCCTTTATTGCATGTTAAGCGTTTAGGTTATAGAGAGAGTGGAGGTAAATTGCCTTACATTAAGTGTGGCTTCGGAAAATTTAAAATATTCTTTTGGGAAATGAACTTAAATATACTCCTAAACTCTAGGAGCTGATTTTTGTTATTGTGAAGCGGAACATTTTGAGAACTTAATAAAAGAAATGACATACTTCGATTCTCTTTTATTACCCTTCTGAACCGCAAGTCTACGGGATATAAGTTACTGCCTTTTAGGCAGTTTAGTAGGCAGTTCAAGGCATTACTCAAACTGTATGAAAAAGACTAGTTCAGCAGATACAGAATAATGCAAACTACCAAATAGTTTGTTTTAATTACATTTGCTAATGCTAAATTAGCGGCTATTTTTCTGTTGACGTCTCCTAATCTAACTCATGGCGTTTAGCCAACAACGGAGCGGATAAGGAAAATGCAAATGTAAAGTGAAAGGGGATATATTATACATATGTAGGAATTGTACATATGAAATGGGATATACCATACATATAAGAATTGTACAGTAATAATATAAAACATCTAACATTTGTACAGAGCTGATTGTAAGAAATGGGCGAGCTAGCAAAATTCCAGAAAAAGCATAATCCTAAGTAGAGCGTACCTTTCACCAAGCCAACAGGCAGGGAACCGTAACGGTACGGAGAAATAGAAAGAGACAGATAGAGAAAAGAAAGAGACGGAGATATTGAACCGGGTCCACAATGCACCAGGGTGACGCTTAACCGCACGGACTTGAAGCCACACATTCTCATACACGTTTAGGTAACGCGGTCTGAGGACCAATAGGAAACGTTACATTATTTAACGCAGAGGTGAGCGTCACTAGGCTCACCTACATAAGGGCAGACAAGGCCTCAGAGCCCACTCTCTCTCTCTCTCTCTCTCTCTCTCTTCTGATCTTCAAGAATTGTCGTCGGTACGAAGTGCTGCAAATGCTCGTATATGAAAAAAGGGTGGGAATGCGTGTGCAGAAGCTAGGCTCCTGACTAATTTAAAGTGGTGGGATTATAATAATGGGAAAAGCTAGTCGCCCATAATTATTTCAATTGTGAATAAACTTCGTTTATTAAGGGAAAATTGCAATGTATATCTTAAACTTGCCTCACCCACTAGAACCTGAGAAGTAAGAATTAGATAAAGGTAGGAAAAGTTAGGAATGGAACAAGCAACAACCGACGAGCATCAATAGCCGAGGAAGAACACTGCCGTATAGCACAACAACCCAAGGATCGATGATTTTCCGCTATAAAAGTACCAACATTTTCAACAGAAAAGACATTGGCGAAACTGGAGGTAACATAATTTGAAATGAGGTTATGTGACGTACGGTAAATTCAGGGTTAAATGTTATTGTAGCCTTATATCGCTCATTATGGGGCTTTAAGTGTTTCCTGGTTTCACTAAAAGCTATTTTGCTTACAACGGCGATTTAACAAATGAAAAATACATTTCTGAACTTCGATCAACTCGACGTTTCGGTCAACTCTTTGGTTGCCATCTTCAAGAAGGTAACACCTTGGGTAGCTTAATAATGACTTGCTGACCACAATAGGGGACAGATGCTTCGCAATTTATAGCTCACACCAAGGTCAGACTGGTTCATGATTGGTAAGTCTGCAGTGGCGTGCCATCGCTGGTATCTTTTTTTTCCGAGTGGAGGAAAAATACTTTTATGTACTAACCCCATCTAAGATGGGAGTGTGGGACTCCACCGCCGCGTTGAGCCGGGGCCATACCCACTAAAAAACCTCCACCGGAGAGAATTCATGGTAAGGTGAGGCAGTACCGCTCTTGCACCTGCGGATTCAAAGGAGTGGAAATGTTGGCCAGCCATAGGCTAAGGCCAAGGTGTGGAAAGGAGGCCGGACGTAACCATGACTATAGCCCTGGTTGCGCCCTGGCGAAATTTTGAGTGTTCAATTTTGGTGTATTCTTGATGGCGCCATGGCGCTGCGTCCTATCATATTAGAGGTGTTGTACGTCACAAGCAGGTACTTGTGCGCGAGTCGTTGGATCTGAGCCAATGGCTGAGTCCTTTAAACAGATATTAAATCATGCATGTATAAGTACATAATTATACACATTTCTATTAGTAAATATTATGCTTAACCTATATTTGTTTGCTTACTATCTTATATTAGCATTCTAAGGTACATATATATTTAGGATTGATGTAAATATTTATAGAATTAATTCGCTCCGCCAGGTGGCGTCGTCTCTTGTCATTTAGTTAGGAAGCTTAATTGTATTTGTTTGTAATTTTGTTTTTCGCCAACATGGTGTCGTCCTCAATGTCTCCAAATCATTAACCATAAACTTTTGCTGGGTCATACAGAGTGCACACCGGCGGGCAGTCTGCCTACAGTTGCAGGTGCGAGCCAGTGCCACTCACGGTGGGCGGCCCCATCCCCCCGGGACCGCCTTGACTCAGAGAGCAAGGACTTCAAGGCCACCAATTGTCACGTCGTGAAGCTGTAGTCATGGGTGTTATAATGGGTATTAGTGTGTCAAGAATCGCTTGAATGTCGATTTCGGGCTCCCCTAGGCCTAAGGTTCTGTCAAATAGTGACAGCGGTCTTTTGTGCTTGTTGTGGTTTGTTTCATATGAACCTAGTTCTTGTATTAGTCTGTTGGTGTTCTTTTCCTTGCTTTTATAGAGATTGAAGCTTAAGCTCTTAACATATTCTTCAACTGAGTGTAATTTTAGTTCCTCGTGTAGGAGAAACGCCGGCGCTAGTGGCGATTGTTTAGTAATTATTCGTATTATTCTATTTTGTAGTGTTTGTAATTTATGCATGCGCGTTTTGGCCGCGGAGCCCCAAACCGAGGCTGCATACGTCAATATTGGCCTTATTAGCGTTTTATATAGGGTTAGTCCCATGTTTATTTTCAATTGGTTATCTATACGTGGCATTCTATTTAAAATCGTCCGAAATAGAAAGAAAATCGAACCTTACATTTTTTTAACGAAAAGAATTTTTTTGTATTTGGAGACAAACCCGCTATACTGATTTATGCAAACCCTTAAAATTCAGAACATCATAGTTTTGCAATTAAAATTGTTCAAATTTATCGCATCTTCCTAAAGTTCTCAACTTCGATCTCTTATAACTCTGAAACCTTTACATTTAATTATTTGAATCAAGCTTTATTTTGATTCCCTATCTTTAATTTCATACTGATAAGTAAGTGAAGTTTTCATAAGTGAAGAAATTTCTATTTTTTCAAGTGCAGGCGGTAACGGATTAAGAAAAATAATTATATTTTATCTGGTAAGATTCCGTAATTTAAACACAATCAAACATATATTTTACAGTAATGTTGACTGATAAGGATTCGTCTAAAATAATTAAAGAAGTAAATACTTTATGGACTAATTCATAAACTAATATTACTAATTAATTAGTAATTAAAGTTAATTCAGGAACTAGTAAAGCACATGCTCATGGTCGCTCCCGCACGTTTGTTTTGTACTGAAGGTCAAGCAAACTGCTGTGCTAAACAATGTTAAACAATGAGAGTGCTTACTGTGCAGTGTGCGGTTCTGAGTATTTCTTCTCAGACTCACATAGCGCTTGTTCGGCATCGTGCATCAACCACGTAAATCGCTGTGTTTATTCACTTTTTGTGTTATAACTATTAACACCCTAACATTACCACTTTACCTAAATTGTCGGTTTCTCCTAATGTCACTATGGATTATTCTCAAACTAATACTTCAGCTTTATAAAATTCCAAAGATGCTTAAAATAAACAATAACTGTATATGCATTTTTGTGGATATTATAAAAATAATTAGTATATGCTGTAATGAAATGTGGACTTTTAGCTACAAAAGGAGACTTGATAAAATATTTTGAAATAAAGGGTTTCGGAGCAATGCACACCTAAAATGCGACAAAATGAATTTATATTATGTATTTATTATGCAATAGTGTGACAACTGTTGGGTTTTAGATGCTAATATTTGATAAATATGCTTTCCTTAGCACCCCTTATTAATAGGAAAACTTACAACGGAAACAAAAAACGCGAAGTCCCGGGTTCAAACCCCGCGGAGGGCGATGGTTTTTTTGGACGTAAAACTCCTTAACATGGGTTCCTTCGGAAGGGAAGTAGAGCCGGTGATCCCGTATCGTTGATTTACGTACGTAAAAGAACCTCAGGTCTGATAAGGAGGCCGCTGAGCAAAATATCCGGTCTTTCACGCCCAATATACAACGGGACACTAAGAACCATAGCAGTTAAAGAGCTTCCATAAACAAAAGTCTATTTCTTGACGAGCACAAACACGGATGGGGTCCCTAACATTTCCAGACGAACGCATCCGAAGCTTCCCGAGCCCACCCACAAGCCACGAAACCTCCGGAGGTCCCCCATGAGGCGTCCCACTCGGAAGCGAGACCTAAGTGAGTAGTCCCGAAGGACGCCAGGAAATGACTTTTACAGAGCGCACAGCTACCGCCCAGCCACAACCCGCCGAACACCGTCGCGTGGTTCAACGCTGAAACAGATGACAATGTAGTTGATGGGTAAAGGAAATGAGGAGCAGTGAAGTCGTGGGAGAAGATGAACCACCCCAGCACTCGGCTACCGGCCCGGGGAAATCACGGACATTCCGTGGCTCGGAGTGGGTGGTCTCCGGAGATCGAACCCGAGACCTCCCGAATGCGAATTGTACACGTTACCGCATGCCAATCTCGCTCGGGTTTATCCTCATTAACATAATATATAGAAGAATAAGCTTTTGTAAGAATAGTCTTTAGAAGAGTGGCTAGAGAAGGTCATGTAAGGTAACACATTTAATATATATTACTTTTCAGTTCGTTTTTTTACGAGTAACAGCTGCATAACATATACTAACTATAACCAAGGTTTTCTAAATGCTTGTTTACTGTTATGTTTATCTTGTCTATTTCTATTGGGATTAGATGGCATCTCTTGTTGCACTGTTTAAGTAATTACAAGATGAGCTACACAGTGCTTAAAAGTTCATAATATATTTTCGTCATAAACTGCAGTTCTCTTTGAAATTACTTATATTTCACTGTTGCTAAAATTCGTTTCTCTAAACTGCTTCTTGATCTTCGCAAAATTTTAGGTATCAGAAGAAGAATTCAAATTTATACACACTGACAATATAGGAATTTATTTCTTGTAACAGTTTGAACCTAAGTAAACAATTAATAATGATATTAGTACTGTAATTTACAAAATTATCAAGCTTTACTTCTTTAAAAGTATTTAACATTCCACCAAATGATTTATGAAATCCATCCCTACGATTATAAAAAGGCATAAATATCCCTACGCTCAGGCATTTTCATGTAGGGACATTTCCCTATGTTTCATCAGTTGGAGATACTGTTAGCATTTCTGGTGTTTTCTCCTGCCTTTTATCTCCTAGTCCTGTAGATGTCAGCGTTTGCTCCACTCTTGTCACTTCTGACAAGGACGTGGCATGGACAGTGCTGTTACTAACGTATGTTTTGGTAACTAGAACGAATGTATCTCTCTTCCGTGCTACTGCCTGGCACAGCGTTAAATTTGAATGTCCAATCTACCAAAAGAAGTTAGCTTGATACCTAAATGTTGTCGGAAATGACGAATTTGGGAATTCCGTGTTGTAAACCTAAAGATCTGCTTCAGTAAATTTAATGGAAGTATTCAGTTATAATTATTATTGTTTATTTTAATTTTTTACATGCAAATGAGCCCATGTAGGACTACGTAAAGTGCTTAGAGACCTTTTGTTTTCCTTTGAATCCGTAGCTCTCTCATTCTTTGGTTGTGGGCTTTCTTTCTCTCGTGTGTCCACGTTGTTCCAGTTTTTTCTTAGGTTTGCTCTCTTGCCACTTATGCACTTTGATTCTAAAAATATCTCTGTTTAGGTTTAGGAAATTTCCTGCATAATTCCTTCTAATTTTATGTCATTTTTTACTTTACCAATCCACTTCATAGTCCCTACTTTTGCTTTATTTCTATTTTAGTAGAATTCCATTATTTGTTTTGTGTTTCTGTTTGAATTCATTCGTTTAATATGACCATCAAATTTTAACCTATATTTTCTAATGTCAATTTAAATGAATGTCTATATCTTTATTTCATTTTTACTTCTAAGTCTTCATTGCTGATCTATGACTTGTGGAACTAACTTTTTTCTTATAATTTTGCATTCTTTCTTCACAAAATTCTTGATATCTATTTTTCTGTTTAAAATTAATGTTTCTGCTCCGCAGAGATACTCTGATTTAATTACAGTGCTATAATGTAATTATTATTATTACTATTATTATTGTTGTTGTGGATTTTTCCCAGTTTTCACTATCAGTTCATTAAGTTCCCATTACAGTTCACTAATGTGACCTAGATCAATTTTTTACTTGTCACTTCATTTACTTCTCACTGTCACTTTTAATTTCTTCGCGACGCAGTCTCCTCTTCGGATGATTCACCCGCTGGAGAATCGAACAAAGATCTTTTAATCTCTCGGAGTAACAGCAGTCATTGTACGTCATAGTTAACGTCGCAGCCTCACTCAGAGAACGCAATAAATAAACAGCACTTTATGTCGCAGCAGACATCACCACCACCCTCGCTTATATAGCAGGTGAAATTTTCCAGAGAGTTCTACAATATTCGGGAGGCGGGGAGAAGGGAAAATTGTAGAATATTTTGGTAATCTTTTGATACCGCTTCTGGTGTTCACGCTGGCGAGAGCGATACCCTTTATCTCTTCAAACAGCCGGCTGGTCGATAGCTTGAGCCATAACTACGTCACATTATTATTATTATTATTATTATTATTATTATTATGGGACAGTATCATAAGCTCTTTCTAAATCCACAAATGAAAATGGACTTCCTGATTCAAATAGTTTTGTCAATCAGATGTTTAATCACAAGTGCATCATCTACTGTAGATCATCCTGATCTAAATCCCCTTATATTTCATATTCTAAATATAATTTAATCATTTTTCCATACAAACAGGTAAATCAGCCATGTGACCGCCCGCTCTGACCATACGGTTTTTCGTGGTTTTCCCCTGGTCGCCAAGGCAAATGACGGGATGACGTATTTTACCACGATTTCTCCTTTCCCCTGTTTCCTCTCATTTCATCTCCATTTCACATCTCAGGAGTGCTTTCAGGCCGTACGGTGCTGGTGGTGCCGGGCCGAGCGTGGATGCATGCGCGTTGCAAAGATTTCTCCCCATGAACACCAGAGTGAAATGTTCCGCCTGTTAGGGCCACTGCGTCGCCCTCTTGGGATTCCTCACCCTCACTGGTGCGCGGGTGTTCAAACTGGAAATGTTAGGGACTTCTGCGCGTCTCTGTGAGCCTGTCTGTCTGCGGACCTGGCACTTCCTGCGGCTCCTTCATCTCATCCCTGTCTCTCTGAGGGTGCAGCCACAATTAATCAAACTGGTCAGGTGTCCCCCTCCGATAAACGCATCCTACATCTTACCCAGAAACGTTTGGAGGGGTACACAGTATGCTGAACGCGTGTTGCGCGTGACGCGCACAGTGGAAAACAGCCAACATCTTTCCTATGTCTCCCGTCTTTACCCCTCATTTGCCTCAGACCAAATAACACTACCTCCTTCTAGTAGCTAAATCCCCAACTTTTTGGAAGGGCTCCCCCACCCAAACTAAAATGTCGCCGAACAGACAATAATATTGTGTTTACACCCATAACAGTGCATAAAGCACGCTGAATTAAAAAACTCGTATAAGTGTTCCCTACCACCAAACAAAAAGCTTGCATTCATTTTGCGATATAGTGCATAAAGTCAGAGCTGCTGATGTGACCACAGTTAAGGACAGCTACACAGAGTGAATGGGTATACTGGTGATTCTACATGGTCCACTGAATGACATGTTATAGTAACTATGTATGTTACCTTCTCTACTACGTATTTAGAATAAGCAAAGGAAGTGTATTCCACCCAAAAATTCGATGTCGAGATTTCATAAGGAATACTTGTTTTGAGGCTCCTGACACTAGAAAAAACATTTTAGGTAAAATATTCGCGCATGTGTGAATATGTGTGTATGTGTGTGTCTGTCTGTGAACAGCAAAGTCGAAAACAAAATATCCGCTAATACCAAACTAGGTATTTAGGTTCAATACCTTCCAAAGATAGGACACGAAGATTTTCAAGAATATCCCCCACCCCAAACTACCCCTTTCATGAAGGTTTCTTTCGAAGTTTTAGATTTTGTAAAGGAATGACTCATCGATTTTGAGTAAAATGTTTACTATATTCATATCCCAAGTAAAATGTATATCTATCCAGAATTTTCTGGGAATGGACTGTGAAGTCCTCTTCATTCAACGAACGTAACGTCTGGCCCCCACTCGTGAAGTCCTGGGTGCGATCTTCGGCTACCACCCACTCTGACCCATGGGTTTTTTGAGGGTTTTCCCAGGTGGTCAGGCCAATGCTGGAGTGGTTTCTTTCATTCCTCGAATTTCCTGTCCCTCCATTTCGTTCCAATAATCATTTCATCCATCCTTCATTGTATACTGGCATTGGCAAATTTACATTTGGGACTGTGGTTAGACTATGAGTATTTCACCATTCCTACAGGAAACACAGGTGTTTTTGATCCCACAGAGATTCCTAACAGAGGGCAGTTAAACAAGCATATGAGAGATTGTACAATCTATCTTGGCTATTATCTGATTTTTTTCATATATTTATACTGTTTGATAATTGGTTATTGCAAGGAGATCCGTTGGAGAGAAACAAGAAGGTGCAACAGAATTTCAACACAGGCTTCTTTTGAAGAACAACCCTTCTTTATTGGAAAGTCACATTAATGGAAAAATATTTGTAATTTATTAAAGATGTACAGTGTAAATGAAGTTGATCGGCTCTTCATTTGTAACTTCTCTGGAAGAGCTGATTTTTCTGTATACATTTATTTATTGCTCAGTTAGATAATGTGAATTCTCAATTTTGCAAAGAATGAAATATAAAAACATCATAGTGTGGTTCAAATGTATTTGCAGTAATTGACTATTTGTGACACCCAATACCAAAGGTGAGTCTGTCTTTTTAATTTTTAACTTTATTGTAAGTTTTATTATCAATAGTTTCAATGTACATAAATAAAACTGTAATATCTTTGAGAATACGAAATTTTGTTTTGAATTCAAAAGCACATGTGTCAAATCATTCAGAGTAAATTGAGGATATTAAAAAAAAAGAGATGCTTTTATGAGAGATGATGCGCATTATAACAGGTTAGAAACTACAACAGAAAAGACGACGCAAGCAATCCAAACAATTCCGCATCGCTAACAACGAAGCTCAATTGTTGCTACACAACAGCTAACCACATTAATTTCTTTATGATATATTCTTTACTGTCGCTTCAAATATAAGTTAGAATACAGAGTATGATTACAATGAAAATACAATATTTTAAACAGTAATAGTACATATAATATTAAATTCTCTGGATAGGTGTCCTATATATTTTTATACAATTTTGTCGTTTTCATAACGTTTAAAGTTCTTTGTTGTGCTGAATTTAGAGCGTCTGGTAGGCTGCTGGGGATGTCACGTCTTTCTCTGTGTTGTAATAGCGACGGCAGGCAGTAACGAGATGAACTCTGAGGCTGGATCTTGAGGCAGTATTTTATATCATAACACTGTGAATGCCAGAGTGATTGTAGTGTAAATTAACATTATTGTATGACAATGATTTGAGATGTTTGTTAATTATAAGCATTGTTATGAAATAAGTTTACACGGTCTCACTGAAACTGACAATAGGAGCGGATAACAATGAGCGAGGGGGTGAGTTGTTTATTAATTATAAGAGACAAGCAAATGACGTCAGATTAGCGCGTTTTTCTTTAGAAATGGAGGGAATATCTTCCCTAGAGCATATGTGTTCGTAATTTTGATTGGATATAAAAATAGACGCTAATGTTGGCGCGCTTTATTAACCAATAGCAGCTCTGTTATAATGTTTAGGCATATCGGAGTGAGGGAGTATAAATTCCGAGCCAGAGACGGGTAACGCACAGTTCTACAGAATAATTCACAAGGCAAACGTCGCGCAGTTCAACAGAATCATTCACGGGTTACACGTCGCGCAGTTCTACAGAATCTCTCGCGTTGTAAAGTTAGTTACAAAATGTGAAATACTAGAATTAATAATGTGCGGCAAATAAGTGATTATAGTTACATTCGAAAATATAACAGTTTCAGTCAGGCGTGTATCAATAGTAATTATGTGAAATTAATTAATTGTGACGGCAATAAAAGTGTAAAAACAAATTCTTTTATCAGTGTTATCTTTTAGTAACAACTCCTTTCCGTTTACACACCCTGTTCAAGAGACTTGCTCGACTGAGTAGTAATAATAGCTAGCCGGAGGACAAAGAACCCAAAATTCAAACTAGTAATATAATAACAGGCGCTCAGCAATAAGATAACGCGAACGATACCGCGACAATCTGCAGAGGTCGCACACGGGAGGAAGGTCACGGTTGAGGAGATCTTTGTGTGTTATAGAAGTATGTCCAATACGTAGTCGAGTTAATACAACTTGGTCTTTGCGGTTGAAATGCTAGTGTTGAAGTTTGAACTCCGAAATGTAAACATTGTGTAGATATGGCTTTCCATGTTTGTCTCCATTGATTAATGCAAGTTTTTTTTGATCAAGTTTATTAAGTCCGTGCATCAATTAAAGGTGAATAATTTTCACAGTGTTTGTTAAAAGGATCAACACAATTGTTTACTCTCCAATTTCCACGTTGACGTTTCTCCACAATGGCGGAGGATTCTCAGCCGTGACACTCATGAAAGTTACATTTTCTCAACACATGCAAGGCGTATATTGACGGCTTATACCAGAAACCAGAAAGAAACTACAGCGCCTGCGCATAGCCTCATAAACACTCTGCTATAACCTTCAGTTAGTTATACATGAATCTGAACGAATACATTTTGTTTTATAAATTGAACTGTTACAATAATGAGTTTTTTAAATTTCTCTACACAAGAATAACCACAAAACGAGGTACTTTATGTCGAGTAAGAGACGACGTGCTAAGCCAAAAAGCTGTAAAGAGTCTTTCAACAAGAGTGTCCTATCTTTAACATCTGATAGCTGCCGTTGTTATTGAGTTACAGCAGTCATTTTTTTCATGTGATTACAGTTTTTATTGACAAATAGCTATGGAACATTACAGCATTCAGCAAAGCGTAGAAATTGTGAAAATTTATTATCAAAATGGATCATCTATTCGCCAAACCTTCCATGTATTGCGTGAAGTTTACGGTGCATAATCGTCCCTGCGAGAGAACGATTCGGCGTTTGATCGATGAATTTGAAAGAAGTGTTTCTGTCAGCGATCAATGAACGCCTGTACGTAATTGACGTAAGCGCTCCAACGAAAACATAAGCACCGTTCGTGAGAGTGTACGCGAGAACGGAAACAAATCAATTGCGCAAGAATTGGGCTTTCGCCGACCACAACTTTGCGAATTCTGCATCTGGACTTGAGATTTCACGATTAAAAATGGTGTTAACTCAAGAACTAAAGCCCAATGACCATAGGTTGCGCCGTGTATTCGCTGACTGGGCTATGGAGCAACTAGAAACCGAACCGGATTTTTTCGACAAATCATCTTCAGCGACGAAGCCAGTTTTGGATGGATGGTTGTGTTAACAAACAAAATTGCCGCTATTGGAACAATCACAATCCAATGCAGATTCAAGAACGACTACTTCATCCCCCAAAGGTTACTGTGTGGTGTGGATTTTGGTATGGTGGAATCATTGGTCCATATTTTTTTCCAAGATGAAGATGGAGAAGCACTAACTGTCAGTGGAGAAAGATACCGGGCTCTTATAAGGGACTATTTTGGGCCTCAATTGGATGGTATGGATCTCAGAAACATCTGGTTCCAGCAAGATGGTGCCACATGTCATACTGCTCTCGAAACAATCTATCTTTTGAAGGAGAAGTTCAGAGGTTTCATCATTTCCCGTGGTGGTGATGTTAACTGACCCCTGAGGTCATGTGATTTAACGCCGTTGCGTTACTTCTTGTAGGGTTATGTTGAATCTCGAGTTTAAGTCAACAAGCCAGAAACAGTAAATGATCTTATGAATAACATCATGCGTGTTATTCGTGAAGTTGGATCTAATTTACGTTCTTCTGTCATTGAAAATTGGGTCAACCGTATACGTGCAACCCAACGAAGTCGCGGCGGTCACTTAACCGATGTTCTCTTCCACACGTAATGACATTAATTATGTTCCAAAATAAAAAATAAATAAACCTCTATCATTTATAGAACGTGTTTTATTTAAGTTCAAAGATAGGACACTCTTGTTGAAAGACCCCATAGTCCGCTATCAGCTAATGACGCGCTGCCATGTCACACTCCTTTGAACTTAAAAGTGAAACCACTTTTCTAGGTCTGAGAGCGCGGCGTAAAGAATTCGACTACGAAGCCTGTCACATATCCGTAGTATTGATGGTTTTAATGTTTACTTAGTCAGGTTTTCGTGGTTTCCCCGGGTCGCCAGTCTAATGCTCGGGTGATTTATCTTCTACCACGGCTCTCCCTCCTCTCATTTCCTGTACCCACCATCTTCCTTGTGTATTTCAGGGTTGTAGGATCAGGCGAAGGTATTTGGCGGGTTGCGGCTGGGCGGTGGCTTGCTCTCTGTAAAGGTTTCTTCCTTGGCGTCGCTACGGTACCGCTCAGTTAGGTCTCTCCGCAGCGTGGGACTCAGCTCCGGGGGACCTTGAAGGCTGGGTGTTTGTGGGCAGGGACCCTGCGGCGTCGGATGATTTTTATCTGGATACGTTAGAGCCCCCGTAACTAATTGCGCCTGTCCCCTCACCCTTCCCTTCCAAGGGTCACGTTGGAAGCATAATGGGCCGATGGTTCCGGGGGCCCCTCCGTGATACGTTCCTTACTTAAGACGCTAGCTGTGGCCAAGATTTTGCATCTCATGGTACGGTGTCTCCAAGTTTAACGCAGAAAAGGCGAGAATCGTTACACAAGAAGACAGGACTGTCAACGCCACTGATGCAGAATAATGTATTCTGTTGCTGAGATATTTTGGAAAAAGAAGTGACAGTTTGGATTGATGAAGTTCCTTACTGAGGTGTTTTAAATTTAATGTAAACTCCTGTAATTATAAATGTGCGCAATAACCTACTGACTAGGGAGACTAGGGAGAAAATTTATCATTGAACATTACATAATATTGATTTTTTTTATATCGTAACTTTAAAGCCTTTAACTACACTGCCGTTTGTGAAATTTGCAACTTCAAGAAGGAAACGCATTGAATTTAATAGCACAGGTTAGGTAAATGACAAGTAACAAATGATAAACATTTCAAATCTGTACATGACCTTTGAGCCCTAATATTCAGTATTTGGTGTGGCCTCCATGCGCTGCAATTAGAGCTGCTATACGCCCTGGCACTGAATCAAAAAGGTTCTGAATAAATTTCTGAGGGATTTCCCTCCACGTAGTTTGTATTCGAGCCCACAAATCCGTGGCACCGGTTATTGGAGAACCGTGATGCACCAGGTGCCGACCAACCACATCCCAGGCATGTTCGATGGGCAATATGCCAGGCAAACGTGCAGGCCAGGGAAGCAATGGTACCCGTCACTCTTATACATTCCTCGCAATATGTGGCCGGGCATTGTCCTGTTGAAATGTGGCCGTTGGAGATGCCTGAAGCAGGAAGAATACTTCAGGCTCTATAACCACTGTAGGACACGTTGAAGCGGGACTCGTCCGAAAAGACTACATTTTGCCAGTCAGCACCCCAAAGATGGTGTTCACGTGCCCATTGCAGTCGGAGGAGCTTGTGGTTTCTGGACAATGGAAGCCGACGTAATGGCATGCATGCAACCAGTCCAACCTACAGCAGACGGCGACGAACCGTTGATGCAGACAAGTTCACACCTGTTGCAGTGCTCCAGCGTCGAGCCAACACTGTGGATGGCCATGCGGACAGGATGACGGTCATCCCATCCTGTGGTCATGTTCCATGGTCCAGTACCCGCTCTTTGCTGCATACGACCTCCGTCTATCCACTGCTTCTACACACGCATCACTGTCGTAGCAGCATGCCCTGTACGAGTAGAAATGTCACGGTATGACAAACCCACTTCCCGGAGACGATCACTCTGCCCCGTTCGAACTCACTCACATGCCGATATGGCGCCCTTTGACGTCGACGAGGCATACTGGTATTCGCTGTATTGTTTCCACCTTGTTTGATAGCTCTGCAATGACTACACTGGGCGCAACACTGTCGGACCGACACGAAAGGGCTGTGCTCGGCCTACGTGTACCCTGTCTCTCTGCAAACCTAATCACTTATTGCTTGCACACTCTTCTACAGTTCCACCAAGTTTGGGGTTATTCGGGAAATACTTTCTTGGTGTTGCAATTTTTACAAACGGCAGTGTACGTTGGTCTTATCGGCGGCCTTTTCTTTTGTAACTTATCGCCTATTGTCATTGGGTTTCTTGCACCTTTTGGGTTTTAACCATTAGATCACACACACACACACACACACACACACACATCACACTCTCATTCATACTTCCAGACTCTTGGGGAGGATGGGGAATAGTCTTGGCTAGATCATCCCCCAGCCGGGAATCGAACCCGGGACCACTCACAGAGCAGGCAATTGCGCTACCGACTGAGCTACGGGGCCAGCCTTAGATTTTTTTTACTTATATAATATGTCAGTTGCAGATAATGCGCAAGGTGCAAAATGCTATGTTTTCTATTTATTTAATAATCTTATGTAGCAGAACATGCGTGACTAAAACCAAGTGTATTTTCAAGAATTATGTTTCATTTTCCCGTACTCTAACATGGAACATTAATTATTCTTTAAGCATACGTTTTCCATATTCATTGTACGTGATTAAATAATACTATAAACACAATTAATATGCAGACAATTTATGCGTGCTGCCTCTTCCTCCGAACAAGAGCGGTGTTGTTTACTTCCTTGATAGCACTCTGATACCTGGTGTAGCACTGCAAGTGGTGCGGTAGCTGCTTCGGTGGTGCTATGTTGAATTGCAAATGATTTATTTTTGACGAAACGTTTGGAGATGGGTGAAAGGTTATGAAGGATTTTTTACTTTCAATGATTCTCTTTACATACCGTCAAACCTATATAAATGAAACAATTAAACTAATAGTAATAACAAAAAATCCCTGCCACAGCGATGTGTTTTCTAAGCTCGAGAGCAATGCCCCTAGCTGAATTCCTCGGGGCACATGCCCTGTAGTCTCATGTAGTCTGCGACAGCGGAAACATTGTCGGCTGTTCATAGCCATAGGTCTTTCTGCAGCAATTATCGCTTATTTTCATAGCTATTCTAAACGCTATCCTGTCAAGAGCTAATTCATTTCCTGTAAATGGGGATAAATATTAACAAGATGTGGTTTCAGTTAGGTAATATCATGGCAATGTATATTTTACTGTGTGCCATATGTATTGAGAGAACAATCAACTGAAAAAGAGGGAGAGAGATATTTTACGTAGATCTGACATTCTCACTCTGCATGAGGTCAAGAAAAACAAAAGAAATATCTTTATATAAGCGTTCTGCAATGTGGGGTTAAATGTGTTAAAAAGTTTCACCTTCAGCATGGCCTAAATGTGAAATTTTATGATCTAATTCTTAATTACTTTCTCTACTACGTATAGTAAGTAGGGGAAGTATTGTATTCCACCCAAAAATTCGATACCGAGATTCCACCGGAAATACATGTTTTGAGACCCCCTGAATCCAAAAAAATCATTTTTGGAAAGATGTCCGTGTGTGTGTCTGTGTGTGTGTTTGCCAGTCGGACAATTACCAAACTTGGTATTTAGATTCAGTATCTTCCAGAGATGCGACACGAAGGTTTTCAAGAAAATCCCTCCACCCCAGACTACCCTTTACATGGAACATTTTACGAAAGTTTTAATTTTCTCAAAAATGGTTCTAACGATATTGATTAAAATATCATATGTTTAAGATATTTTCATGAAAAATGAAATGTATATCTCGAATTTTCTGGGAATGTTTCCAAAAGTATTCTTCATTGTGAAATACTTTTGCATAACTGGTAAACCATAAGAGATAGACAAAATGTTACTACACAAAAAATGTAGATCGCGTTAAAATACACAATTTATGTCATATACATTTTGGTTGTTGAGTGGACCATTTTCGAGACATTGTTTGTTATTCCCTTAAATTTTCCAATACTTATACTTTTTCTCAAATTCGTTATTCATTCTTACTTTCTCTACTACGTATAGTAAGTAGGGGAAGTATTGTATTCCACCCAAAAATTCGATACCGGGATTTCACCGGAAATACATGTTTTGAACCCCCTGAATCCAAAAAAAGCATTTTTGGAAACATGTCCGTGTGTGTGTCTGTGTGTGTGTGTATCTGTGTGTGTGTCTGTGTGTGTGTCTGTGTGTGTATCTGTGTGTGTGTGTGTGTGTCTGTGTGTGTGTCTGTCTGTGAACAGCATAACTCAGAAACGAACAGTCTGATAAACACCAAACTTGGTATTTAGGTTCAGTATCTTCCAAGGATGCGACACGAAGGTTTTCAAGAAAATTCCCCCACCCCAGACTACCCTTTACATGGAAGATTTTTCGAAAATTTTAATTTTCTCAAAAATGGCTCTAGCGATTTTGATTAAAATATCATATGTTTAAGATATTTTATGACAAATAAAATGTATATCTTGAATTTTCTGGGAATGTCTCCAAAAGTATTCTTTATTGTGAACGACTTTTGCATAACGGGTAAACCATAAGAGATAGACAAAATTTTACTCCACTTAAAATGTAGATCGCGTTAAAATACACAATTTATGTCATATACATTTCTTTTGTTGAGTGAACCATTTTCGAGATATTGCTTGTTATTCCCTTAAATTTTCCAATACTTATACTTTTTCTCAAATTCGTTATTCATTTTTTTTATGCCCTGGACATGCAAAGAGAATGGAATGCACCACATAGCAATCAGCGTTAAAATATTTGACTATCGCTTAAAACCTACCATATTCCCCTTGCATCTACATGAAAATTACCAATAAGATTGACATCTCGATATCTCGATTAACATGAAGCATAAGGAGAATACGCGTTTGTAAAAATAGTTTGTACAAGAGTAGAGAAAGTCATGTGAGTGTAACACATCAGATTTTTTTATCTTGTATATGCAAAGAGTATTAACCTGTGGCAAAGGGAATGGTGCTTCACCTAGCAACCAGCTATTAAGAGATAAGTATATGCTTAAAGGCTACTGTATTTCTATATTGCCCTTGTAAATATATATTCCCCTTATATCTTCAAGAAACTTAGCAATAAGATAGAGTCTGCAAATGTTTATCTCGATTAACATGAAGTAGATGGAGAATAAGCTTTTGTAAAAATAGTTTGTACAAGAGTAGAGAAAGTCATGTGAGTGTAACACATCAGATTTTTTTTGTCCTGTTAATGCAAAGAGAATGGAGTACTCCACATAGCAACGAGCTGTTAAAATATTTGACTATGGCTTAAAGCCTACCAATTCCCCTTGCATCTACAAGAAAATTAGCAATAAGATTAACATCTCGATATTTCGATTAACATGAAGCATATGGAGAATAAGCGTTTGTAAAAATAGTTTGTACAAGAGTAAAGAAAGTCATGTGAGTGTAACACAGACAGACAAAGCATAACTTTTGTGTAATATTTACACATTTATTTGGATACCTGCTTCTCTAACTTAGGTATTTAACAGAGAAAAAAATCTGATGCTTTGCACTCACACGACTTTCTCTACTCTTGTTCAGTCTATTTTTACAAACTCTTATTCTGCATCTACTTCATGTTAATCGAGATAAACATTTGCAGAAATTATTGCTAATTTTCTTGTAGGAACAGGGGGAATATGGTAGGCTTTAAGCGATAGTTAAATCTTTTAAGACCTGGTTGTTATGTGGAGCATTTCATTCTCTTTGCACAAAATAACAAGGAATATCTCGGAGATGGTTCGCACACACATGAAAAAATTAAAAATATGACATAAATGGTGTGTTTTAACGAGATCTACATTTTTTCTCTTAGAGTTTACCAGTTATGCAAAAGCCATTCAGCGTGAAGAGGGCTTTTGGGACATTCCCAGAGAATTCCAGATATACATTTCATTTGTCATGAAATAATCTTAAACATTCCATATTTTAATCAAAATCGCTAGAGCCATTTATGAGAAAACCAAAATTTTCGATAAATGTTTCATATAAATAGTAGTCTGGGGGCGGGTATTTTCTTGAAAATCTTGGTTTCACATCTTTGAAAATTACTGAATCTGAATACCAAGTTTGGTATTTATGCGACTTTTTGAGTTATATTGTTCACAAACACACGCCTACGCGGACCTTTTTCTAAAAGGGCCTTTTTTCTGATTCAGGGGTCTCAAAACATGTATTTCCAGTGAAATCTCGTATTTTTTGGGTGGAATGCAATACTTCACCTACTTACTATACGTAGCAGAGAAGGTAAAAATATTTAATATATAAATGAACTACACCTGTTAGAAGGATTTTCAATTTAACACAGGGTGGAATTAATTCTCTTGTATGAATTTTGTTTTTTAAAAATCATGGAGCGCCTTTAAAGAAACAAGAATCGGGCAGGGCGGTGACTTTGTGGCCCATTCGGGAGGTCCCGGGGTCGATCCCCGGTGACCGCCCACTCTGGCCTATTGGTTTTTCATGGTTTCGCCGGGTCGACAGGGGAATGCTAGGGTGGTTCATTTTCTATTACGACCCTCCTACCCATCATTTCCTGTGCCCATCATCTTCCTTGTCATCCATTACAGGGTTGTAAAATCAGGCGACGTGTTCGGCGAGTTGTGGCTTGCGATCTGTAAAGGTTACTTACCTGGCGTCGCCGCACTACCGCTCAGTTAGGTCCCTCCTCCGAGTGGGCTCCGCCCCAGGGACCCTGGAGGTTGGTGGTTTTGGGCGTCGGCGGCTGCGTTCCATCTGGAAACGTTAGGGTCCCGCCCAGGCTTGATTCCGTGATTTAAAAAATATAGACTAAAGTAAACTAAATAGTTATTTTAATTCACTATTTTAAACGTTAAAAAGTTTTGCAAAAATTCAAGTGCAATATCTATAATTTTAAAAGTTACACTAAATTGCGAATATTTTGAAAATGAGTTCATTAATGGCTGTAATTAAATCGAAACAAATCAGAATATCCAATGTCTAACAACCGCAACAAATAAGATTCGAGTAAAAGTTATATTGCAATCATTTCTGGGAGCTCAGAAGGAGATGCAATGGAGTGGATTTACACAGCATGCTTTTTCCCCAAGTATGGCTCTATTAGCAGGGCTATAGTAAATATATATTACTAGCTTTAATTGTTATGTTTTATGATTCAGAAACTTTAGCTAGACCCAATCAGTTATAACAGTTTTTTCCCCAATAATCTTTCTTCTTATGTTAAATGCATATCCACTAAAGCCTTTAACAATATTTATACTCTCAACGGTGGGTGGGTATATAGAGAGTGGACCGAAAGTCATTACTCATTACTACTTCCTTTCTATGATGGGTTTAATACTTACACTTATGTGAGTTATTTATAGTGCACTTTTTCAATTGTTTTCCCTCTGCATTGACACATCTCTGAAGACAATCTAAGACAGTTACGAATATTTCTTTATACAGTTTTGGATTCGAATCAATAATCTGAAACACATTATCAATGGCGTTTTTTAAAGTCTTCGATTGTGGTTGGTTTTGAAGCATAGATCAATCCCCAAAATAAAAAAATCCATTGGAGTGAGGTCTGGTGATCTGAGAGGCATTTCTCCTGTCGCTCGTCTTCCAATAACTCTTCCACCAAACACCTTATGAAGATAGTTTCGCGCAACTAGAGCGTAATGTGCTGTAGCACCATCATGTTGAAAGTAAATTGAGTTGAAATTATTGTAGTCCATTTGTAAGCCTGAAACGACATCGGTAGTCAATGTTTCTAGGTACTTTTCACCTGTTACTGTACCATCAAAATACTTAAACCTCAGGACTCCATGACATGATATAGCACACCACACAGTGACACCAGGTTGGTTAAGTTGTTTCTCGAAAGTGATATGATGAGTTTTGTATGTGCAATTATGCATATTGACGTGACCAGATAATTTAAATATTGCTTCGTCACTCCAAATTATTTTACAACAGAAATCACTGTTACCGCGCTGAAGCTCATTCACAATTGATTCACAAAACCTGCGAACAGCATCGTCTTCTAGTAGACGGTGTAGTGCTTAAATTTAGCTTGATGTAAAATTCTCGGGGCAGACGTTCGTGAAACTTTCTGTTACACAGCAAGCCTGCAAGTAGACGTTTTAGGACTCTGTACAATAGCTTGTAACGCTTTCACGTTTGTCTCTTTACCACCTAACCTACGGCAGTCCACCACTGATCCATTTGCTGCAAAACGTTTTCATAAATTCTAGATCGCCTTCCGTGTTAGTGGAACAGCATTGAAGTGTCCACCTTTGTACAATCTCTGAATATAAAAGATCCTTTCTTCTTTCGACAACATATCAACAACATGGACACAGAACGTATCTAAGCAAAACAAATATCTAAATAAACATCTGAGAGCGGACTGATAATTTAGCAATGTTCTCTTGTGTCTTCTTGTGTAACTAATTATTATATGAACGTCACAGGCGGGTAATTTGAAATTCATGGGAGATGAAAACCATAAAAGAGAAGTAGTAATCGGTACTGACTTTTGGCCCACCTGTATAATGAGCAACCTTCGTCTATTATGACTGGTAATAAGTAAAGCCCGTTAGCATACGCCGTATGCTTCTTGATAATTGTTTGCATACAGTAAATGCTACGACCAGAATATCCGCTCACTAATCACCCCATGTCAATGCACAGGCACCTAATTAACCAATACGATGTCTTTTATATAAGTAAACACGGATCTTTGATACTAAACGACCACAAAGTGAATTTGGAAAGAGCGATTACAGAAAACAAACCGTGTGCCCGATTTGTGAGGCTATAGAAATGGAAAATGATCATGATAATGATAATCAGGCAATTCTTAAGCAGCTGACTTAATGTTATCTACTAGTCGACCACGACATGAATACGCTTTGAACAGGGTGCCATTGTTTTTGCTGACAATCAAGACTAGGGATCAGAGGGGCTGAGGGACAAGGCGATAGGGAAATGTACAGTCACACAATTAAAATATTCAGGCCTCAGCCTCACTAGTAAATGCAACTCGGAACTGCGGGTGTTTTCTTTGCCTGACTCCTTTCGATGGCCTTGTTTCGTAACCGTTTAGTTCCTCTTCCCACCGCACGCATTCATATCGTGGCCGACCAGAGCACTCAAACCAAGTATCAACGGAAAGACTGTAAACAGCAGGCTTCTAAACCCGATCTGGTGAGTGCTGTTTGCAACTACCAACAGACTATACGAGGGATGGGTGTGACTTGTTACCTCGACATCACTGAGTAAAGTCGAGTAGTAGTTCAACCATATTTTCTTCCGTAATGTTTAATTCTTAGAACTTTCTATGCCTGATGATGATGATGATGATGACGATTTGGGCGATGATTATAATGGTGGTGGCGTTCGTCGTAGTAGTAGTGGTTGAGGTAATCATATGGTAGGAATTATTGAGAAGCACAAAAGAAATAATTATGTTGGCGCAGATGATGTAGTTGGTGGAGGTGATGACGCGGTGGGATGTGATGATAGTATTAGTGTTATTTGTTATTATGGTGGTGGTGGTGGGATGGGGTGTGGTGATGGTATTGGTGGTGTTATTATGGTGGTGGGATGGGGTATGGTGATAGTATTGGTGGTGTTATTATGGTGGTGTTGGAATGGGGTGTGGTGATGGTATTGGTGGTGTTATTATGGTGATGGGATGGGGTGTGGTGATGGTATTGGTGGTGTTATTATGGTGGTAGTGCGGAGTGGTGTGGTGATGGTATTGGTGGTGTTATTATGGTGGAGGAATGGGGTGTGCTGATGGTATTGGTGGTGTTATTATGGTGGTGGGATGACGTGTGGTGATGGTATTGGTGGTGTTATTATGATGGTGGGATGAGGTGTGGTGATGGTATTGGTGGTGTTATTATGGTGGTTGTGCTGTGGAATTGTGTTGATTGTATTGGTGGTGTTATTATGGTGGTAGTGCGGAGGGGTGTGGTGATGACATTGGTGGAGTTGTTATGGTGGTGCGGAGGAGTGTGGTGATGGTATTGGTGGTGTTATAATGGTGCTGTGGTGGGGTATGATGGTGGAGCCGTAGGGATGTGGTGGTTGTATTGGTGGTGGTGCGGTGGATGTGTGGTGATGGCATTGGTGGTGTTATTATGGTGGGGGTGTGGTGCTGGTAGTGCAATGGGCGTGTGGTGGTGGTGTGGTGGTGATGGTTTTGGTGTTGGTATGGTAATGATATTGTGGTGGTGGTGCAGTGGGGTTGTCATAGAGATGGTGTTGCAGTGGGCGTGTGGTGGTGGTGGTTTTGGTGGTGGTATTGTGGTAGCGGTGCAGTGGGTGTGTGCTGGCGGTGCAGTGGGGGTGTGGTGATGGAACGGTGGTGTGTGGTGGTTTTGTTGGTGGTGTTTGCGGCAGCATTGTGGTGGTGAGTAATTTAAAAATAAAGGAAATGAAGATGAAGATGCAAATTGCCATCATGGTGACGATAATAAGGATTATGAATGATCACGGAAAAGGAGAACGTCATTACGACTATGACGCGGATTTAATTGGTGGCAATGGATGCCGGTTTCCACCTCGGTAAGTCGTGGGACACCCTGGGAATTCTCTAATTTTTCCGTCAGAAATGTGTTGTGAATCCTGAGAAAGTTGGAGCCTAACACAAAAATCGTTATACATTAAATAAGCGGCAGAGAAACAATAAAGTAGCGCCGGTTGGAAAGCAGAGTTTTCCCAATTAGCCGTGTATTAAAATACGGCTCATATGCTGATAGTTTTTTCCCAATTATTTGAAAATGTTCAAGTTGCGACAGTAACAACACAATTACGGAACTTTCTCCATTGTTTTGATGAGTTTATGTTAAAGCTTTGTCTCCGGCGTTTTTATTTCTCCATTTCTGTTCACCCCAGCAGCCAATTAAAACCTGCCTAATTATTGACTGAACAAGTGGAGCATTCGTTAGCAAATTTTTACGGGGAGAAAGAAGCAGCTAAATAAGGTATCTAAATCACAATGCCGACATGAATTTATATAATGCAAGAATAAAACCCGTGGAAGCTCGACATTATTTTACACGGTTAGGAACATCCACAATCAAGTCCAAAACGGAAATGCTAAATAACAGAAACAAGAGGAAATGCGAATTGCGCAAAATCACGTAATTAAAACTGTGCCGTGATTCAGAGGGAAGAACGAGACAGATCAAGAGTCTGCGACACACATTTTATATAATGTACATTACCTATTATTAATAATCTCCGGCAATTTCTATCAGAGGCAGGGCGGCAAGTTCTATGCCTGAGTACATTACATTTGAGTACACAGAAATGTACCGTTGTTTTTGGTTTCCTAGAGCGTTTTCTTTATTTAAGGTTTGCAGAAGCTCCTTGATATCTCTGTTCCATAGTGCTCTGTGTGTTATCGTTTGAATTCAAGTTCCACACACACGCAATAGCCAATGAACAAAGACCAGGGATAGGTGAGCGGCGAAATGGGGGAATCTAGAGGACATGCTTTGTAACGGCAGTCCCTAGAGGGTCCGTCTCGTATTGGTTCGATGTCAAAAGTCTGGTACTCAAAGTTAAAAGTAGGTTACATGTTCAGGAGCAATTGAAAAGGAGGGAGTATGATAAGCTTTAAGTGGTGTGCTAGAACCTGGTAAGCGGTAGAGACTGGGCGTGGCAGAGGCGGTTTCGTATTTCCTTACTAATATAAACCGCTGCGCGGTACTATTCCGGTACTCTCGACTGTACATTAGAATGCGATATTGATTATGAATACAAAATTAAATTTGGAGTTGAAGTATGAACCCTCAAAACTGCAGATGAAAGCTGATTCCAAATAGCAGAGTGAGGTTTTTAGAAAAGGTTGAAGGCACAAAAAGAATAGAACGAAGTAAAAATGACGACATAAGAAGTCGCATATATGTGGATGATATAAATGATATAATAATAAAGCGAGGTAGTGAATAGTAGGCTTATTCACTCGAATGGATAGCCATAGAGTACCAGAAACGAATAATAAATTACAAAACAGCCGGAAATAGAAACTTGGGGCGATTAAGAAATGATGTTCGAATGCCCTTGTTGAAGACGCAGGGACCTATAGTGCCCCAATACGTGAAGCAGATGATGATGATTTTTAAGATACGTTCTAACCTTAATATCAGAACGTAATTTTATTTAAAAAATACGGAACAAATTTAATGAGTTATTTATTGTAGTTGGATCATGTAGGATAACCAAACTGCTCCAAGCAAGATTGGCACGAGCAAGTCATCAAATACCAAGGTAGGTGGCGCCGCGGTAATGCGAGCGACTCGCATTCGGGAGGTCCAGTTTCGATTCCCGGCGACCGCCCATTTTGACCCATGGGTTTTTTTCGGTTTTTTTTCGGGTCGCCAGGCGAATGCTGGAGTGGTGTCTTTCAGCCCCCGAATTTGCTGTCCCTCCATTTCATTAAATTCATCATTTCTTTCATCCTCCACCCCGTTAGGTCTGTTTCAGGGCTGGAAGTGTCAGCGACGATGTTTCGATGCGGCTGACAAGGAAAAAATATGGTTACTGTGAACTTTCTCTGTCCCTCGGCTTTCGGTTGGTTGTCGGGGTAAATGGGCTGCCCCTTCGGAGCGGGGTATTGGACCCTGTGTGTGTAGCGGAGGTCCGCGGTCTGCCTGTCCGACAGTCGGGGCGTCTCAATTTGGAAACTGTAAGAACGCTGTTATTGCTGTGCCGTCATTCCTGATTCGGCCCCCCCGTGTCTCCTCTCACCTCCTTCTTATCGGGGTGCCCCCTTGTGGAGGTATAGGTACAACATCCTCTCTACAGCAGTGCCGAGTCCCTTCCGATTATAGGAAGTCACCATATAGTCCTACAATCCCAGCTCCAAATATAGGTACGGTGCGGAAATATAATATGCAGAAAATTGTAGAGTACAAAACCGAGGATTTTGAGGTTAGGAGTAGATGGAGTTTAATAACAGGAGCGCTGCTAGGACATACTTGAAATTTCATCTTATGAAACATGGAAAGGTAGAATCAGACTGAAAAATTCAATGCCATAAAATCCCGGCTATAGCATTGAATTTTTCAGCCTGATTCTAGCGTTCCAACCTTGTCCTACACACGGCTTGTGTATGAAAGAAGAATTAATTACCACTTATGAAACATCTTCATTTACCAGTCAAAATGAAATGTAACACAGGACAAGTATGGTGCATAATGACAAACTAACCATTACATGCGTGGATAAGATGCACTAAGTGGAAGGTGCTGGTTCGCGTGAATAAAAAACGACACACACTCCCCTTTTGGAGTCTAGAGTAGAGTTTTTCTGAGATACTCGGTAGC